>JACVCZ010000001.1:23750000-25000000 GCA_020829145.1 Drosophila nigrodunni
ATGTTTCTAATACCAACAACACAAAAAGGAAACCAACAGATTTCATCAATTATCTTAAACGATAGAGAGTCGGAGAGACGAAAAGATACAGATTGAAAGACGAGCATAAGATGCGAGTTGTTGTTTAAGGCTTGTGGTTTAGCTGTTAAGCTGCTTAAATAAAGGATTCGGTCTACTGTGCAGCTCAATCCTTTGAACTGTTATTTCAGTGTAGCCTTCATTTATTTGATTTTGTCATATTTGCTTTGGTTTCTTTTACTTATTTGGCTGTTATTTACACTCTACTCAGAACAGTCAGGCGACAAAAAACCCTCGTAGACAAATTATGAACACGCTTAATACACACACACCCAAACACACACAAAAGCAGACCGAATCCTAGACCGAGACACAATAGATTCTCTGGCTTATGCCTTCAAGGCATGAGTATGAAAACATTTTCACTTATTTGCTACGAAATTGGATAACAATCGAACTGAAATTGGATCTCACTCATTTTTGTATACACTTCGATTGGTGAGCGTTGCATTGTTTTGGTTTTAACTGCCTTTCCTTGTTGTTATTGTTATCAGCACATAAAACATTTTCCGGCTATTTGCTGCTGCTGCGGCCTCTTCTTCTTGCTCTCCCTCTCTCTCTCTCTTTCTCTGTCTATCTCTCTCCCTCTGCCCCCTTTGCTGTCAAGTGGTGGCGATTTCATGCCCCCTCCGGCCCGCGTCGTTCTCTTATTATCGTAATAGAATTTGCCAAATTGAGGTTGAAATGCTTTCGGCCTTCCCCTTGCCACTTGGCATCCGTTTATCGTTTGATTGTTTGTTTGCCAGTTTGCTTGTTTGCTCCCCGTTTGCTTCGCCTCTTCATCATTTACTTACTCACTTTGGTATCGGTTTTTGGCTTCGGTTTCTGGTTTCGGGTTTTTTGGTTTCGCCGTTCACTTGATTGTTTGCTTATTTTGGTGGGGCCCAAAACGCTTATCAATTGCCGTTTTTATTGCCATTTTAGCTTCGACGTTCTCGTCGTCGTCGTCGTCGCTTATTGAGTACGAAAAGAAAAAAGTCCATTGCCTACTTTTCGGCGCGCGCCTTGTTACAACGGAAAACTGCTTACGAAGCTTTTAATGTCAATATTGAGACGCGTTGAGGATATTGCTGAGTGCCCACTGTCCTTTTCCTGCCCTCTTTCGACTAGGCTTCATTTAATTGTTTATTTTGTGGTAATTGTTTGCCTTGTGGGTGAGTGTTGTTTTGTCCCCCTAGAACGACCAGCAGAAAATTATGATTTATTGTCTGTTGATTTTGATTGCATATCTCCCAACTCAACTTGATTTAGTTGTTTTGAAAAAAAGAAAAAAAGGAAACATAAATTCACGTGTTGTAAGTAATTATAAAGTGTTAAAGCTGCGTGTTTATAAACTCTAAAAGGGGAAGTCAATGTCATCAGATGTGTGTCAAGAGCTTGGGAGCTGCCACATTCAGCATGATGACGTTAGCGACGACCTTTGGTCAATAGGCCAACACATCATGATAGGGGAACCTAGTGTGAGAAAAAGAGTGCGAAACTAGAGACAACTACAGTCAGTCTTACATGAACTCTTTGCACCACAACATCATTGTTTTTTGCGGCTTTTGGTTAGCAAAGAATGCTTAACACGCACACATATGCATAGGCACAGTTAAGCCACAAATACACATACGGTTGGGGATACAGAGGTCTCAGTGCTGGTTTTGTTTCTAGGCAATTCATGCCATCAAATCTTGCACTGAGAGAAAGAAATCAAATTGACAATGTAAGAAATTTGTATTCTCCTATTCATTCTACTCCTATAGAAGAGTATTATAGTCATAAAAATAAATTTGCTTGCACATAACCACTTAGTTTTCAGTGTACTCGTTATTCTCTCAGTGTATGGTCGCATCCATTGCGTTGTCAGTGACCATAAAACTGTTGTTTACTGTTGCCTGCCGCCTCGGTTGTTGCCATTTGTGTTTCATGTTCCACTTGGTTTGCCATCTGTTGTTGCATACATTTTGGATTCACCTTGTTTCCGGTGCCGTGTAGTGTTTCCCTTTCTCTATTTCTGCCCCACTCCCCCTGGCACTTATTCAGCGGCAAATGAGAACAACTTCACCTTGAGCATATCCATAGTATGAGAGTGGACTAGTTCGTGCTGCACCCGAGCAGTTGCCACAGCTTAATTAGAGCAGTAATAAAATGCAAAGTGCTTGCATTCAATTCATCATCATTGAATGGACGACAAGTGGGAATATCTTGTGCATGAGAGTAGAATTAAGCGAATTTGTGGCTCTTTTAAGTATCGTAAAGATATTTGGTCTGACTAACATGGAATTACACTCAATTAAAAATACCAGAGTGAGGTAAAAATCTGTGACATCTCAGTGCGACAGCGACAGCTGACAGAGCTCAGAGCGGATTCATTTCTAATCACACTTGCACACACACACATACACACGAAGGCTGACACTCACATACACTTCCTGACATTGACATTTTGCCTATTGTCTTGCCGTGCTTAAATTGAGTCATACTTTATGTACTGACTGACAGACGGACAGATAGACAAGAGAGATAGATATACAGGAAAAGAGGCAGACAGACAAGCAGTCAGTCAGCCAATGAGTGGAGGTAAGTCGAAAGTGCGCCGCAATCGGTATAAATTATTATGTCAACTCATGACAGAACGGACAACTGCCAGCTGGACCCAAGCTGACCCTCTGCGCACGCCTCTCTCCACTACCCTTTTGACTCTGTACTCTACACCCGCCATCAAGCTTAGCGGCATGAATTAGTTTTGACACGCAGCAGGAAGACAAAAGGAGCTGACGGGGACAAAGGGGGATACACAGAGGCGGACACCTCTGGCTGTAGTACTACCAGTGGACATATGGTTGTAGCTCTGTGTATCGATCTATAATTAAGATAAGCCTTGGCTATTTGTATGTGTGCACCAAGCCTTCATTACTCGTGTGTGAAGAGAGTCAATAGTGACGGGAGAGGGCACTTGTGTTCAGATAGCTGTTGTGTTATTTGTTTATGAAATTGACCCGCGATTATCGCTGCATACAAAGCGATGTGGTAACGTCCCATAAATTACACGCCACAACGATGAGAGACAAATGTGGGCGTGGCAACGTATCGACAACATTTGCATGTTCGAGTTGAACAACTCAACTAAAACGTTTAAGCGTTTTGTTAACTTGTTCAAATCTATAAGAGTGAAGTTTCAAAATACACACGTGTGTGTTGCAGTTGACTTTGACTTTGGTTTACCCACATGCCAAATACTCTACTCCTGACCCTCTAACCCATTCCTCCTTTATGCTGCAGAAATCCGTTTATACAATTTAACGCACAAGCTGGGGGTAAAAAAAAGTTGGTAAATGTAAGTATAAAACTTTCGAATTGACAATAAATGCCAGCAAGCTGCAACTGCAAGTGCTAAAGCACTCAAGAGGATTGCAGCAGGAGCAGGGGATTCGTAGGGGTTTGTGGAGGGGTATTCAAAGTGTTTCTCACTGTTTTCTGAATAGAGTCAGGCATATGCACAGTACTTCACTCAGTGATAAAGCCCGCAGGTCATAGAGAGAAAAGAGAGAAAGAAATGGTAGTAAATGCTGGAATATAGGTTCTGTTTGGCACTTAGTTTCTTTGAAGTTGCCTAAACTTATGGCAACGGTGGGTAGGAGATGTGAAGTATTGAGGGGAATGTCAGCTTTTATGGCAATGGCAGACAAAAGCACACGAAATTCAATGAGCTGCAAAAAGCAGCTAAAGTTCCTGTTGCCAGATTTACGCCAAGAAAAATGCTAACCAGGATGAAGCAAACGGAAAGCTGCAACCTGCAACCTGCAACCTGCAACTTGCATCCTGTAACTCAGAAAAGAACAAAAAAAGCATAGATATATTTATATAAATACATATAGAAACTGAACTGTGCCGAACTGAAATGCAACTTGAGTTGACTATGTCTGCGGTCTCTGCGACTTTGGAGCTACAGACAAATTGCGCTCGTAAATGCTTTAAATTGTAAACTTTGCGTTCTTCAAATTTCAAGTTGAGCTCGAATAAAAAACGCAAGTCGCTTAAAGCTAGAGAGAGAGAGAGAAAGAGAGAGCGAGAGAGTGGCAAACAAAAGTTAAGAAAAACTACAAGAAGCGTGCAAAAAATGGCTGAGCGTGTTAAGAAAAATGTTTTCGTAAGCTGCGAACAAATGCGCGACAATATTTTTGCTGCCACTTGCCACTTCCACTTGGCTCCACGTCGCGGCGCGCCGCTTGTGGCAACCAATGCGTCCAAGTTTGATGACACTGGGCGTAACAGCTGCTGAAATGCCCTACATACTGAGACTTAAATTGAGTAGAGTTCGCCAAATTAAAGAAAACCTAATGGTAAAAGTTTCTAATAATTTAAATTAAATTATAGGTATGGAGATTTCATATATTTCATTTCAACTAATTTTAAAATTTATTTTTTAAATTTTAAGTCTAGTCAGCATACCCATAACTAAATTATACTTTAGAGTATAATGATGCCGACTGTCGAGTCAGTGTCGGTCGTGGGAGGAATTGCCGCAGTGTCGGATTCAACATGAGCACCTTCGGCAGCGGTGAAAGAAAAGCGAACGCCATTGTTGTAGAACAAAAACGGGAAATGCTACAAGCAACGGTTTTCTCGACTCCGACTGCCACTCGTGAATGTTGCATGTATCGTCGCTCTCCCTCCCTCTCATCTTCTATATCTCTCTCTCTCTCTCCAAGGCTCTTTCTTTCGAGGATTGCTTGATAACCCAAGCCGAAACCGATTGCCACTTAAAACCTTATAGCCACACTCTTGAACCATGCACCACTTGGGGTCATGTGAGCGTCTGTATGTGTGTCTGTACGTGAGTGTATATGTGCGCCTGTATCAGTAAGAGTTCAGGTTACAAAACTGGTTTAGGTGTGTGTGAGCCTCTGTGCGCTGCTTGCCAGGTGTCAAAATGTTAAGTTAATACAAAGACCTGACTTTGGTGTCGACTTTTAACTTTCAACAGTTGCCATTTTATTTTTCCTTTTTTCTGCGATTTTTCCTTACCAGAACGTGTAGAATTTTTCAATTTGTAATGTTTGTTTTTTGTTAGGACTTCTGTGCTATGATCTAATGACCTCTTTCGTGTGACATTAAGACAACATTACGCTAAGAGAACAAGTCCGCCCATCTCTGGTATCAACACACAACTAAGTTGTTCAAGACTTGAGAGAACTTTAAGTCCAGTGACAGTTGAAAATTTAAACCTGTAAAGGCGAAGGTCAGATTGCTGTTACCTGGCTGATAACGTCTGATTGTGGAGAGACAAATTCAATATTCGCTGACGCAATACTAATTGCAGAGGTGTGCAAAGTGCCTAAAAAATAAGCCGAGAAAAGCACTTTAATTAATTAAAAACTCACTGAAAAGTTGACAAAAGTAAATGTCAAACGTAGGGAAAGGATTTCGTTTTCCTTTTTTACTTTCCCATGAATGTTTTGTCGTTTGAAATCGAAACGGCAAACAAAGCCCTGAATTAGACGGAGAATGAATATTATTGTTAAATTTCACTTTTTATTTTCATCTTTCTGTTTTATTTTTGTCGTTCTTTCTTTACTGTAAATGATTTATGCCAACATGCCAGCCAGGCAGTCACTGCCCCGCCCACCGATAGGCTGAAAGCTGAAGGCTGGACAAATGGCTGTGGGAATTGTCGCATACTCCCTTACACTTTAATGCTGCTGTGTTATGAATAATAACTTGCGACTGCTTTTTGTTTCTGCTTCTGCTTTACTCAGAGCTGCTGTAGTGCGTTCTCTCGGCTTCTTCTCTTCCCGAGCTGAAGCTTTGAATATTTTACGCAGGCATAAATAATTTACAACAATGAGCGAAGCACACGTTGGAAAAAAAAAAGGGATAAAGCAGAGTCGCAAAAAAGTCGGAACAAAAGTGAGAGCAAGAATGCAAAAGATAAGAATAAAAATGTATATTTTCTAAACACAGTTGTTCAACAAACGAGCGGGAACTGAAACGGTAATGGGAAGCTGGAACAGTGGGAATGGAACATGTCACAGGGTCGAAACGGTCGCTTCGGAAAATGTTGTCCTCTTTTTAAACTTTCCGTTTCTCTGCCGACATATGTGCCGGCTTTTGACCTCTTTTGTGTGAGGTACGAGCAATGCGTTCAGATGCGGGAGGGCAGGGGAGTGGGTGTACGAGTGACACGCCTATGATATGTGCGGCTCGTAAATGAGGAGACGAACCCAAAACATTTGGCAGACGACTGAGGAAATGTAAATGCTCAACTGTTTGTTGTCTTTGGCGTCTGAATACAGGCGTATTCGTTTGTGTTTACAGTGAGTGATGGCGGCTCAAAGGAATGTCAACACGAAAAGCCTACACACACGCACACGCATTCACAAACACGCACACACACGCACCCACATAGAGACACACGCGTTCACTCACTTGCGATGAGAATTTCGCTTTGACTTAACAAATAGAAAATCATTTATTCTGCATACGCAGTTTCGTCTCTGACAGCTATCCTCTCCCACGCTTCGCGCGCGCTTAAAATTGTTTCCTCCCTAACGCGTTTAGATTTCACCCGACTCTCTCAATAGCGTTTCTGTGATTTCCGGATCTGACTCAGATTCCGGCTACACCAGCCTCACCCCGCCGCCAGTCTCAGCACCGCCGATCCATCGAGCTGTGAGATTTATGCGCATTTTGCATATTTTCTTTGTGCCTCCATTCAAAGCCAACAAAAATGGCCCATCAAGTCAAGTCAAGACAAGTCAAGTTGTGTCGAAGCCAGAGGCGTGGCAGATGAAACTGGGAGCAGTGGAAGGGCGAGAGGCAGAGTTTGCCAAAAATTTCATTGCACGACTTTTATGACTTTGTCTGCCGCTGCTGTTCCTCCTGTTTTTGGCTTTTATCGAATGCAAATTGTTTTGTAATAATGTAATCGAATCTTTATCAAGTCTGTTTATTAATGTGTTTATTCTATGTTGTTGCCTTCGATAATTGAAATGAACAACAAATAAAATCACAAATACGAATAAATCAATTTAATTAGCAGTTCAATATTATTGATTATTTAGTTGGCATTCATGTTAATAATTTACTTCAACCATAAAGCTTTTACTTTGTCCCTAATTGATTTTTAAGTACTTCTAGTTCATGCTTCCATTTTCAACTCCATTCTCATAGTTATCTGGACATTAAATATAATTTTTGGTTTACAGATTTTATCGTCTACCTTTCATAACATTTATTTATTACTTACAAATTTAAAATGAATCGAAAGCAAACAGCAAATATTTCTTAGTATAGACAATTTCCCGCAACAATAAAACAGTCGCACTCAAAGTTATGCTTAGAAATTACTTGAAAGGCAGATTAAGATCTGACTGAAAACCTAACAATAACTTGGCAACTTTAAAACTCGTATATTTATTTCAGTTCAGATTTATTTCAAAATTTATTAACGACAATAAAAAATAAGGCGAATAATTGGAGAGACAAGCACAATAACAACTTGGACACTTGTGATGACAATAACCATAATGGTATTTTCACTTAATTGACCATAATACGCAGCAACGAACAGCATACTGACCTTCTTTTATTCACACCATACCACGGAGGGAAAATAAACAGATTTTTGCCAACTTCCGCAGCCAATGCATTGAATCGAAACCATTAAAAAGCCCTTGGTGATATTTTACAACATCATTGTTGTCGTTGTTGTCAATGATGTTGTTGTTGTTGTTAATGTTGTTACCGTTGTCATTGTTGTTACTGCCGCTGTAAATGCTCTCGGGAGTTTTCCAAGGCTTCTCAGCCACAATTGCTTCAGTGTAGAGGAGTTCGTATTTTATGTACAAGTATTTTAATTTAAATGCCGGCAGAGTAATTCTGTCGTGATGTTCTCAACAATAAATTAAATCAAATGCAATAATTTTGCTGTGAACTTTCAACTGTTGACAGAAGTCATCATCAGATCACATCTAAGGTAATCAGTATGTAAAATTATAACAAAAAACTTTACTTTACAAATAAATTATTTAAGACATAGTAATGAAAACAGTGCTAGGACTCAATACATTTCTCTGAATTTTACTTTTCGGAGTACATCATTTGTTTCTTTTACTATTTTGAATTAAAGCTTTATATTTATTATTATAACACAATGATGAATGGTGAATAAAAGGTATTTTAAGGAGCGTAATGTCTGGGCCCTTATGGTTGTTAAGACCTGAACTTGAACCAGAATGTGAGCAGCTATGGCAACTGTTAAATAAATAGCATAAGTTCAAAAGTAGAACCAGCTTTGGTATGCTAATGAAGTGCATGGCAATGTGGCCAATGGTCGGCGTTTGCCAAAAACATGAGGCGAAGCTAGTTAGCGACCGTTGCCATGGCTGTTGCTGTTGCTGTTGGTATAGCCATTGCTGTTGCCAATGTTGTTGCCAGTTTGGTGGCCACACTCTGCATATTTATGGAGCGAAGCAATGTCAACAACAGGCAGCCGGCAAAAATAGCTAAAAAGGGCGCGCACGAACGAACGAACAACCAAATCCACTTCATGACCGAAAATTAGTTTTTAACCCACAAAATAATCCCAAATGACATAAGATGACTCCACACTCCCAAACACACGGACAAAGCGTAGAACAGCAAACATTTCACAGTTACTACTCTTCATCTACGTCTCAGTCCCGGAACTCATCCAATTCCAAGTCCTCTTTCCGCTCTCTCTTTTGCTGCTTGTCTTCAAGCCACAGTCTCTTGGCGGAAGTTGTAAAGCTGCCATTTCTCGGCCATGTTTTTGCTGTTGCCATTGCTATTGTTGTTGCTGCTGTTGCCAGCGGTCGACAGTCCTGGGCACCCGGTCCGACTCTTTTGGCTTACAGGCACTGGATAGCGCCAACAATTCGCGAGCTCGTAATGCGGTCGTTTTACAGCATTGTTGTTGTTCCTGTTATTATTGTTGGCGCGATTGTAGTTGTTGCTATTGCTATTGCTGTTATTCTTGTTATTGGCCTCGTTGAGTGTTATTGTTGTTGTTGAGCAGCGCATTTGTTGTATTAACTTTTTACCAAGTGACGTGAATGGCATCGGCCATTTCGAGCCAAGCTGTAACACAAACTCCGCACTCTACTTTTTCTCTCTCTCTCTCTCTCTCTCTGTCTCTGTCCCTCTTTGGCTCCATCATTTCCGTGGCCCATGTGTCCATAATTTATTAAAGCCTGCACCAGAGTGCTCTCCAGTCGAGCTGCCGCCCTCGGCACACAATAGCAGTAGCAGTAGCAACAGCAACAGTGGTCGCACAAGGATTCGTTGGAGCAGCAGTTGCACTTGGAGCGGTAGTTGCAATAAGAGCAGCAGCTGAGGCAAAGTTAAGTTGCAGAAAATGCGAAACATTGACTCTGCTCCACTCTTTCTCTCACTCTCTCTAACTCCAACAGTTCGATCGGCAAAATGGTAATCGAAAAATGCGCCGACTTCAGTGCACCACGAGAAAAGCAGAAGCAGAATAAGAAGCACCAACAAAGAGCCCACAGCACTATGTGAAATGTCTTGCCGCTATTTCTTCTTTTTCAACACACAAATATTTATTTTGCTCTGCTCTTTTCTTAGCGCTACTTTATTTTTTGCAGTCAAAGTTTTGGTCGGCGACACGGACAACTTTTTGGCTGGAAAATAATTCATAGAACATGGCGGCAACATGCGAACGCGGAAAGCGAACGAGAACGCGAATGCGAACTGGGAAATTTTTGTGCCCAATCCGAATCTGATTGTGACACAAACGAATTGTTCTGGTTGTCGCCGTTACTAGTTCCCGTTCCCCTTTACCCTTCGCGTTCCCTGTTCCTGTTCCCATTTCACTACTCCGCACAATTGCTCCTTCTGCTAGCTGGTCAGGTCGCTGTTTTGGGACTTTCGCATATTTATGTGCCTATTTTTTCTATGTAACCATTCGAGTGTTTTTTCCCCTTTCCACCTAAGTACCACTCCCACCGCCCCACTCATTCTTCTTGGCATGCAAATTTATGGTGTGTCCCGAAACAATTGTTATTGTGTTTTCAACTTTTGCTTGATTTGTGTTTTTAAGTGATTTCAAATGGGTCGCAAGGGGCTCCGGTAATCGGGACTGTGGAACGACCATTTCAGTCCGTCCAGCTGCCTTTGATAATTTCTAGCCTGTCATCAGTTTCAGACCCAAACAGAGCACCGTAGAGCTAAGCTGAGCAGAGCAGACTCTGTGCTAAACTACGACGCCAACTTCTGCTACTAAGCGTCCAATAACCATAAAACACTTTGGGATTCGCATGGCCAAAACGAGAATGGGGTCCACCCACATGTGCCTTCTGCATTCGGTTACTTCTTGGCACTTGCAACGAGCAACGTTCCACTTGCTGCAATTTTCGAGAGGCATTTTATTTATTTGTATTTCCGCAAACGATTCGAGTGCCGTGGCTGCCACAAAACTTTTGACTGCCCGGAATTCATTGCTGCCACAGCCATTGTTGTTGCAACACAGCTCTGCTTGCTGCTTGTCTGGCAGTAGGCCACTTCCTGTGCAATGGGGTAACTTTTGCTCGAGTTGCATGCATTCGTGAATTTTTCAAGGCATTTCTTTTGCTTTCCTTAGCGACCTTCTTCCCATTCTTCTCTTCCGGCTTGCAATATGCAAACGGTCATTTCGTTAATGAGCGCGGGGAGCAGACGGAAAAAAAACCAGCTGCAGCAGAGGAATAACAAGAAAGGGAGCTACAACTTTTCGCTGGGCATCCGCCGGATGGTCAGTGGCAGAGATACAGAGAGCTAGAGGGAGCGAGAAAGATAGAGAGAGATGAGCACAGCAGCCAACAATTTCTGCCCCCAAAAACAGACTCTTCTGTTCTGTCTGTCTATCTGTTTGGCTGGCAGCCCGAATGACTTGGTTTATTTCAACGTAATGAAATGAAATTGAAATGAATGTTTTATAAACCGTTGCCGAGTTAGGAGTCTCCACAACTGGCAGTCTCATAAAATGATTATAATCTTGGTGGTGGCAACCGCAACCGCAGCATGTTGCCAACCGGCATTACTTGTAACTTAACTGAATACTCAGAGATGTAGACAGTAAACCAAATGTCACAAAATTTCCAACATTTAACTTGATTTATAAATTAACATAAATAATTGTTAACATTTTGCTGGCAATTCGTACCATAAATTAAACAATTTAATAGCCACAAAATCGTATAGAAATCAAATAGAAATCAATTCACAAATAATTTGTTGATAAAGGAGTATAAAAGAATTATAGTAAATACTGCTTGCATGCTTACACATGCATAAGTGAAATTCGCCTGTTTCCAGGATGCATCAGGACATGAGTCGAGTCTTATGTGTAAGTATTCTGACGGTGTTTTTTCAGCTCTTCTCTTGGATTTTAATTAAATTGCGCTTAATGGTGTCGCGGCATTTTCCTGCTTGCTACTGTAGCTGTAGTTGCTGCTGCTGCTGCCTGAGTGGCATGCACCCATTAAATATTCTGTGGACTGTTGCTGTGGTTCTCGTAAGCCCAGAATTTATGAAATTCAATTAATATGGATACCACAGTCTCCCCCTGTCCGCTGCACAATGAAATAACAATAACAACAAACAAATGAATGGAATGTGTTGACCATTAAACTGGCAATTGCAAATTAAATGCGAATAAAAAATGTGGACAAACCAATTGTTCAGATCCTGTAGAGTAATTTTATTCGGTTCCTTGGGCTTCACCATGTCGAAAATCTCATTGTTGATGTCCTCAAAATTAACAGGTTCTTCGCTAAATGATGGCATCTGTTCCTTTATACCCTTGAAGAAATACTGCAGAGTCTGCTCCGTTAAAAAGCCAGTGTGCTGAAAGTCTAACATGCGAAACAAATAGTGAAGTCCCTGAGGTGTCTGAAAAGGCATATCGTTTAACCGTTTTTTTGTTCGTTTATTACTTTCTTCAAATCTCACCTGTCGATTGTCCAGAGCAAGCACAAAATCTAGAAACGATTTGTAGTCCATTTCACCATCGTAGGTGTGCGACTCTTCGAATACGCGATCCAAGAATACAGAACTAAGTGTGCCCGAACCGTAATAAGACAATTCCTGTTTGCTCAGCAAACCATTGTGATCCTGATCGAGACTCAGGTAGTTCTCATATATAGCCAGCACAGCCGGCATACTGAACCAATTTACTTCCGTTGAATTATCTGTTCCCGTAGTGGTAGCTACTTCCGTTTCCTTGTGCTCCGTTCGCAGTTCCATCAGTTCGTTAATCATGCCCGAGGCTAGAATATCACGTATTCGTATACGCCCCGTGCGCAAACGATCGAGGAAAAAGAAAAACCTTTTAACAGCCGTGCAGACAAAATTTCTGAAACGAGGGCTGCATACAATCACAGTTTTGCGGCAACGTTGGTATCAGATCAACCAAATAGTTCTCCAAATCGAATTCCCGTAAATAGCCCTGACCAACCTCATCGTAGAACGAGAGTCCAATGCGGCACTGTGTCAGCCACACCTTTCGAATCGTATAGTTGTAAATGCTGGCTATTTCCACTAAACCCAAGTAGGGAGAGTCACTCAGCAGGTATGCAAACAGTCGAGCTGTCAGATATTTGCGACACTTTTCACCGATTACCAACTGCAGTTTACAGTAATCATCATAGCTAATGAGCTGCTGCTTCTTCGTTGTCGTCTCGGTGACATGGTCCTTTAACATGTCCCACAGTTTGTTCAGCTCATCGTTGTCCAGCTGCTCCTCGGCTTGCCGTTGCAGGAACATTGAGTGTGCCTCCTTTCGCAGCAACTGTCGCAGTCTGTCTGCTGGCGGTGGAGGCACATAAAAGAATTGTGGTATGTGGTTGAAGGAGGAGTGCTTAGGTTGAGCACGTTCCCGTAGCGGTCGCTTCTCATTGAACTTGGATAATTCTTCGAGAGTAAGCTTCCGTTTAGACACCTTTAAATTGGCGAATTCCTCAACAAATTCTGGATCCAATTCCATTACGAAAACTTTTCGAAAAAGCTGATTTCTTCAAGTTGTTGTCTTCTCTGTTATTGAGTATTTTTAATGAAGTTTATAGCTATGTGAACTGAACTATTTATGAACAAAGAAATTAATGTAAATGATAAACTGCTGGTTATTCAATTCAATTATAAAATTTTAATCAAACTATTTTTCTTTGCAGGTTCTACCATTAAAGGCGTGGTTGCAATTCTGAATTGCATTTTGGCCCGTCAATTATGCTTTGAGGATCCCTCATGTTCGGCTATATTGGAGATAATACCCCGCGTTTGCGGTCCCATACCTGGTGAGTACCACACAAATGAATCAGTGCGTTATCGCTCTCAGTTAGCCAACGTTTTTTGTTTATTTTTTTTTAACCAAGCTTAGCCGTAATTTGTAATGCACTGCAGGCAAAATACAGACGAATGGCGTGTGGTTTTCAGGTGCTGCGCTTGTGGAACTCTTGTTTTCCACGCGTTTTTCATGGGTTTGAGGCCATTCGAGGATTAATTTTGTTTATTTTTGCCGCTGCTTCCACTACTACTGCTTGGTTTGGTGGTTATTTTGTTTCGTCTTGGCCACAGAGCGTGTGCTTTGCCACAACTGTGTAATTATTTTAGCAATTTTTGTGTGCGCCTGCGTGCAATAAAACAGTAAATAACGTTTCATATATGCTTAAAGCGCAACAAACAACGGCCACAAAATGCCATTTGAATATTCAAATGCCCCTGAGAACTGACCCACTCGGCTCGGACAAATGCTATTGTGGTTGCTCCATTCGCTCAGTGGTGCCCCATGTGCGTGCCTCGCGGACCACTCGGCGTATACTTATGTATATATCTGAACGTGTGTACAATTATATCGCGTACATATAGTTTCCTCAAGTGGGTGGTGCCGCCAAAAAAAAGGGAAAAATACGAAGTACTCGCGACTTTCATATACGCTGTAATTTTTTGGATTAAAATGGATCAGTTAATAAAAAATCAATATGTTATGGTTGTGTGTGTAAGAAGATTAAATGCTTCCATCACTTGGCACGGGCTAACTGATCATTTCATCATATCTCTTCAACATTCAGTACTTTGTACTACCCTAACTACAGGGTACACAAAAAGAAATGAATTGTAAGCGGGTCGTCAGCACCAGCGCCTGCACCACTCCAACTCCACACTCTTCCACCAAGTACCATATCCCACCCCATTTCTGCTTGCCACCTCGGCCATTGTCGTCGCGCACAAAGGCGAACGAAAAGAACGAATGAGCGAAAGAGCCAAAAGAAAAAGTTAATTTATAAATTATTCAGTAATTTGTTTTAGACTTTGCTTTCGTCGCCGTCTCGCTGCCTGACCCACACCTCAAAAAACAACAATAAGAACAAAGCTTGTAGCTGCAGGTATAAATTTCTTATATATGCTCCGCTTTGATCCGACTCCCACTTCCATGCCCCTACTACCTTGCCCACCCACCAGATAAAGGCAAACATCGGGGCATTCAAATGTGTATTTAAGTTCGCTTTACACCGCGCACTATTCCATTGGCAACAACATAAGCTGAGTCCTCGGCTATAACAGGCTGAGCTTGAGGTAAGGTGGCTGGAAAACTGTGAAAAGTGTGGAAAGTTTAAGACTGTTGGCTTTTCCGCCGGTTAGTGTGTGTGCACGTGCATAAGACTTTTCTTTTCCTCAATTTAATTATTAATGTTCAAGTCTGCTACTGTTCTTGTAGTTGTTGTTGCTGGTGGTGTTTCGCCAGCTTTTCCTTTTTCCTCTTAGCTTCTGCTTTGCTTTTCATTTAAGTTCCCCTTCTGAGTGTTTCTGTATGCGTGTGGGAATTTCTTTGTGTTGTCACATGTGAAGAACTCACATTGCAAAGTTGACATTTAGAGCTTAAGTTCAACTTTTTTAAATCTTCTTGTTGTCTTTTGAAACATTGGCAGTTTTTCGAAGGGATTTAGTTTTGTGGCTTTGACCATTCCACACTTAGAATCAAATGATCATAGCCATGCCCGTTGAGGATTTCAATAGCCTCGGCTGCGTCCTTGCGATACTTAAAGTGCACATAGGCAAATCCCTTGCATAATCCAGAGTTTTTCTCCCTCGCTAGATACATCTTTGTATGAGGCCCAATCTTCTTAACCAACTCCTCCAGATCATCTTCAGTCATTGACTCGGACAAATTGGAAATGCGTACAGCTGATGAGTCATCTCTCTCCCTACCTTTGCCACTCTCCTTGAGATAGGGAGGCACATATCTGCCTGGCTTGGGAGCTTCACTAACTGCAGAAGTAGCCACCGCAATTGCCTTGCTCTCCATGTCGAGCGAGGTGCCTTTATAGGGGCATTTCACCGACCAATGCTCACCGTTGCAAATGCGACATTTGGCCATAGGCTTACCCGCTTCCAAAAGCGGATCCTGCGACTGTTCAAAGTCCTTAGACCCTATGAAATTCATAAGAATCTCATCCGCTGCCTTTGTGGTATACGAATTGGGACCTGGGTTATCCAGCTTCGAATCCCCGAACTTAACCCAGTTGCGACGCTTTGCCACAGCTCTCGAGACAATCTTTTTCTCGATCTTAAAACTGCGCACAACTTTAACCTTTTTACCATCTTCGTTGTACTTGTATTCGGTGACATGTTTGTAGTCACCATCGACGTACTCCTTCGATGGCGGCAATCCATCAACATAGTCAGCTTCAACCTCATCGGCCCACGAAGTTATGGCAGCTTTCATTCTGCTCAAAAAAGAAACAAAACAAAAATATTAACAAACTTAATAAATTTTAAGTTTTTGCTACTCACTTTCAAATTTATTTTAGATTCTGACAAGTTTTTGAAAGTTTTATGACACTAGCCACAGCTCTTAAATGAAGCAGTTGATTCCAGGCCTACTATGTGAGAATATGAAAATAAAAAAATAGACAATTTTCTCAATGCTTTGGTGACCAGTGTAGACTGATGCTAGCATTTCTAGCTGATAAGAGCATTAGATTGTTTATTTCCACCAGTCGACTGATAACCAAGTCTCTGACACTCAGCTCGATTTTTACACCGGCTTGCGGGCAGTCTAAAATCAGAGTTTAGCTGTTAAAAGACATAAAGTTAAATGCTGCACTTGAAGCATCCCAAAACAGGCAAAAGCCTAGAAATAAATCAATTTTGGCTACGTGATCATTGTCGCTGTGATAAATGTCTTAACACAGAGACAAATCAGAGGCGACTTGATTTGTTTGAATTACCACACGATGTGAAAGCTTTGGAGCACAATTGGGAGAAGGGAATTGAGAGTGATGAACAACTTGTAGTGCAATGTGAGTAGATAAATATTTGGTTAAATGCCCCTAAAGTATTTATCTTCATATCAACAAGGGAGTGATGGCCATCGTTCGATTTACACCTCGAACTTCGTCTTTGACTCGCAGCTGGAAGCACTAATAAGTCGCAGATCAAAGTCTACATTGCTCACCCCATGGAATCGTAGTATTGTGCTACAGAACGAGAGACATTTACGTTTCTCCCTACCTCAGTTGGTGGCAAGTGACGAGCAGGTTAAATTGCTGATTATAGCCTTAGTGCGATATGGTATAATCTTTATCGATGACGTGGCTCCAACGCCCACAATGACTGAGCTAGCTCTACGTCGCTGTTTTCCACTAATGAAAACCTTCTTCGGTGAGATGTGGACTTTCAGCGATAAGCAAGATCACGCCGACACGGCATATACGCAACTCTATATTGGCTCCCACACGGACAACACTTATTTCTGCGATGCTGCAGGCTTGCAGGCTCTGCACTGCATCGAGCATTGCGGAGACGTAGCCGGGGGTGAGAATTTCTTTGTCGACGGTTTGCATGTGGTGCATGAACTCAGAAGACAATATCCTGCTGCGTATGAGATGTTGTGTCGCGTTCCAGTGCCTGCCGAGTACATTGAGCAGGGCGAGCACCATCGTTACACGGCACCCATTATACGCGTTGATCACACGACTGGTGAACTACTGCAACTTCGCCTAAATATCTACGATCGAGCTGTGTTTGATACGCTGGCCCAACAGGAGATGGGGGAGTTCTATGACAGCCTGAGAAAATTATTGCAGATTGTGCGGGATGAGCAGCAGCAGTGGCATCTAAAGCTGCAACCCGGCAGCATTGTACTCTTTGATAATTGGCGAGTTCTTCATGGCCGAAATGCATATAAGGGACGTCGTACCATGTCGGGAGCGTATGTACAACGTACAGACTATTTGAGCAAAGCTCGTACTCTTGGCATCATTGAGTAGAAGTGACAGTCAGAAAGTCACTCAGTACAGTCAGGCGAACCATCGGCAGTTGCAATAAAAAATTACGATTACAATCAATGGACAACGTCTAATTTGTATCAGAAACAAGAAACAAACAAATATTGTTTCGCATTTGTTTTTATGGCAAACGTCTCATACGAGTACTCGCAACTCTCAGTGTGTGTTTGTGTTTTTCTGTGTTTGGAGTCAACAGAATGGTGCCTGACATCCCCAAAAGAAACGTAAAACGCACTTTGAACTTTTTCATTTAAAAACTGAAATTACTTTTTTGGCTGTTGCTGAAGTTAAGGTGAAAGAGAGACACCCAGCATGCGGCAGGGGCATGTTTAATGGCTCTCATATTGTCCTTTAGATGTCCTCAAATTATAATACACACGCATACACTTACACACACACACACACATGCACTTACGAAACTTAAAGGCGGCCTGAATATTTATGATAATTGCATTTTATGCAGCGTTTCTGTTGACTTTTCTCTCTCGTCGCCTTTATGCGAGCACATGTCCGCGTGGAATCCTTTAAAAGCATATCTTTTGCTGCACCTCCAACCTCACAATAAATATTTTGAATAGCAGCGAAAGGATGCCAGAAAATTCTGCATTGCATACTTTTTGGCATTTTTCTTTTACTGCGAGAACAGTGATGTCGAGTGGAGTTGAGTTGAACCGAACTCACTCGATTGAAGTCTCGAGTCGTTGCTGCCGTTGGGCTGCACTGGTATTTTTCAGTTCACTTTGTGCATTTGGCGATGGTTCAATGGAATCAGCACGCACCCAGCTGCGCACAGTTCAAATAACCACTGCACCATCGCCCACACGGTTGACCCACCCAACCCACATATATGTCCCCAGTTTGATATGACCAAAAAGGACATGTGTTTTTTGCTGTTCTGCTCCTGCTGCTGCTGCTGCTGGCAGAGACACCGAGTTGTAAAATATTTCATACACAAAGGCGCAAAGAAGACAAAAGTTTACTTAATTTAATTAATTGCTTGCAGAAGCTGTGAAAATAAAAGCTATTTTATATTGTATACACATATAGTACTCTGGGAAGCAAATAACTTTACGGTTTTTCATTTGATGGCTAACTAAATAAATGCCGTATAAATTTTGGCTATTGCACAAATTTATGGCAATAACAAAAAGCAATAAAATGTCGAAAAAACGAGAAAAACAAACAACAAACTAAAATCGAATAAAATAGAGGGAAACGTTCCGACAAACACACACACACTCACACACAACAAACATACAGCCAAATACTTTGGTCATATTGGGAACAACAAAGAAATCATTGAACCAATTCAGCGACCAACTCAACAACCGGAAACGCGTTTCGAATAAAAACGAATTGAGGACTTAACCGTAACAGTAAAAGCAAAAAGCTGGAGAAAGGAAGCGAAAAAAAAACAATGGCTAAAGATTCAAGTCAAACAGTCGAACAGTTACTGCAAATGGCGCCAGTTGATGATGGCGACGAAGCATAAAAACCACTTGCCTGCTTTTATGGCCACACAGCATGTGATGGCCAAATCAAACTGGCCACAACAACAACAGAAGCAGCAAGGTGAACAACAACTAGTGCAGTTAGCTTAACTTAAGGTGTATGCTCACCTGCAACCTCAACATCAGCTCAGTATCAGCATCAGCTTCAGCTATTTAAGTGCCAATGACTTCTAATTGAGGCCACGAACTGAATGCTGTGGCCCAAGAGCACAACGTGGCCAACAAATGTCGCCCAAGTGTCGGCCATGTCGTAAATATGATGAATGCCTGCAACAACAACAAAAAAATGTCACTTGTTGCGTAGTTCGAACACATTGTCAGAGGGAAAAGAGAAGAGATGAGTCAGTGGATGTGAGTTGGAGGCAACTTTATGTTCGAGTAGCAAATAATCATATCCGGACGATGGCGGGGATAGGGCAAACGGGTCGTATGAGTGACATGAGCAATGGGCCATGGGCTTGTCCGGCTCATATGCTGACCATTGACCATTGTTCCGAACGTAGCTTTGCTTTTTGGCGATTTTACGGCTTATGACGAGCCACAGTCTGAGTAGAGGCCACGGGAGGAGGTGGGACCTGTGTGTACATAGTGTGTGTGCTTGTGTGTTAAAGTGTTGCCGTAGTCGAGTTTATTAGTAGGGCTTATGTTTTATGGCCAAAAAGGACAATGGATGGCCAACAGATGTTTGTTTGCCTTTTGTTTGTCTCGCCCCTATTCATTCGCACTCAGTGAATGTGAGTGAATACGAGAGTTTGAATGTGAAAATGTATATGTAGTAGCACTAGTTGTCATATGCTCGAATAAGCTGTCATATATGAAACATAATTTATTATGTTATAAAATATTATCGGATCTCTCATAACGGCACAAATGGCCACATTGCCTGCTACGCTTCATTGGTCGCTTAAATCGACCATTTTGTTCGAGACTCAATTATTCATATTGTTGCTGTAACTGTTGTTGTTGTTGTAGTTGTTGTCATGGTAGTTGTTGTCGTTGTAGTTGTAGTCATTGTTGTTGGTGTTATTATGACATGTTTTTGGTTTGTAGTTGTCTGTTCGGTGCGCTTGTCTGCCATTTATAACAACTGTCAACTGGCAAACAACTTGGTAATCGATGTGAGCATCATTCTCCTTTTCCCCAAAACACACACATATTCAGAAATGTCAAAGTTTAAGCGTTGCTGCCATTTATAGATCATTAAATATATAGGAGCAACTAGCTCCCTATGACCTGTTCTCCATCTTACTTACTCGACTATTATTCAATGTCCTTGCAGTGTCCTGTAGCACGGTGACGGTGACAAAATGCCAGGCAGCATTACGTACACTGCAGGCCTTTCAATTCTTTCGGCCCACATGTCTCTGCAAGGAGCCTGGCATGGATCCCGATTGCAATCATTTTCGGGATTTCCTGTTCGACCATCCGTGTGGATTTGTGCTCAAAAAAGGTAAGTGGCAAGCATATCCTACACGTGACACTCTCAAACAATTCCAACTACTGCGGCATAATCGCCGCAAGAAGTTTGGCTTATCGCTTACAGACACTGTAGAGTTGCAAAAGTTTTTAATTGATTATTTGACTTGAGCTTTGCTAACATGAAACCTTTCCCATGCAGCTGAAAAGGATCCCTATCCCATTGACGCTCTGCCCACGTGTAATCATGCGCTCTCCGTTTGCCAGCAGGAACGCAAATGCCTGAAGCTCTTCGATGATTTCAAAATGCACTGCAAAGTGCGCGACAATAAATGCAAAATGGAGAACAGGTGAGTAGACAAGGCAAATAAACAAAGGTAACAGCGTGAGAGACTAAGGAAGAAGTTAATTAAATATGCATAAGTAAAGACTGAACTGCGGTCAACGTTCGAGAAACTTCAACCCAAAAACAGTAGAGCTTGTAATCATTTATAATTCAGTTCACATAACGAAAAACATGCTCGCTTCATGTACTTTTTAGGCAAGCACCTCTCTTCGTCTCTCTCCCTTGTACACCTTTTTCTGTTTAGACTACGAGTATGGGACTGAGAAAGGCGCAAAACGCTAATTAGAACAACGTCTGCAAAATGTAAACTGCAAAAGAGGAAGGCCAACATTTAATTAAACAGTTTGGCTTAATGAAATAATTGATTTGGTTGCTCGAAGAACCATTGAGTACTCGATTACACTGATCAAAATATTACCTTAAAAAATTTGAAGCATGCGACTGTATAATTATACACTTAAATTAAAAGAGCTTCTAATAAAAATGATAAACTAATTGTATTATATTAAAAAAGAACTCCAAATTTGTAAGAACTTTGCTTTTCACAAAGTTTTGTGATAAAATTTTAAGCTTCAGGACACTTTTTTTTATCAGTACACATACTGATGAGTGTATTTACTTGTCGCCACGCGACAACAGCAGAAACAGAAGCAACATTTAATTTCGATATTCGATTTTATTAGCAAAACACGCACACATACCTTCTCTCTCGTGCAAACTTGCTGGCAAACTTTAGCTAAAAGCAACGAAATGAAATTTCCTGCGGGTTGACTTCTTACTGCTTCCTGCAGCCTTCACATATCCTTATTGAAGCAAGTTCTAACCCACCGCTCGACTCCTTCGAGTGCTGTCTTACGTCTGGCTCAATACTCTATCGGATACAAACGTTCTGAATGTTTTAATAACTCGAAATGACTTTTTGCGGCGGCCTCTGAACAGTTCGCTTCGGTATTTTGGGGGCTGGCTTAAAGTTTTGTAAAGTTTTCAGCACGCACAGCGTATGCAGCCGGAAAGGGTTGACACCACCCTCACCACCCTAACTACCCCAAACCACTTCGGCACTCTATATTGTGGCAGCCGGCACCAATGCGATAAAATATTAATTGCACTGCCGTATGTATGCATTTTTGATGCAATTGCCAATTTTAAAGTTTTACTTTTGCGTCGAGCGGAAGTTGAAAGGTTAACGGGTTGTGGGCTGTGGGTTAAAGTTTAGTTTCGAATATGATAGTAGCCAACTGTGAAGCTTAAACTCGATATGAATTCAATTAGCTTCGGTTAACTCCTGCGGTTGTGGCATCCATATCGATTTACTCAAATTGCCATTTTAATTCTATTTACAGAGATGCCTGTCATGATTCATGGACTAATCTGCGTTTGTCTCCAATGTTCGGATGCATCTGTCCAAATAATCATATGAAAAAGCGCTGTGATCGTATATTTAATATTGTTAATCACAATCCGTGTGTGGGTAAGTTTTCAGCCAGCAAATGTGACTGCAACTGCAGAAAACAAAACAATTGAAATAAACAACAACAACTTCAACAAACTCCAAACAACAATAACAACAACACAAAAACCTCAGTATAACGCGAAAAAAATAAAAGTACATGAAAAAATTCGTCGTAAACCAAAGTAAATGAATTATAATTTATTGAAAACCGTAAATTTGATTTACTTCTTATGTATGTATTCGTATGGTTAACGAATCAAATAATTAAATTAATATAATCATGTATCTGAGTACCTATCTAATTAACTGATTTTAAGTTGTTCTCTATCACATGTGAGTTTCCCTTAAGTTCTTTCAACTTTTCCTTTTACTTTCACGTTCGATTTAGATTTCAAATATCGTTTTCTTTTTTTTTTTGGTACTATGTGAACCGCTCAAAACTGAAACTAGCCTAACAATTTAAGTAACCCAAAAAAAAAACCAAAAACAAAAAATAATTAAAATAACCTGAAACTAAAATCGCACGCTTTTGCATCAAAGTAAAATAAATTAATTTTAGAGAAAACTGAAATCCACATTTGCGTGATATGCGATCAGTAAAATATTTGAAACCAATATGCCTTTATCAGTACATCAATATATGGATATACGTACTTGTATTAGCAATGCTCAGTTATATCGTAAATATCACGTATACGTACAAACTTCAATGTAAATCCAAGCTGCCGTGTTAACTGTCACCGCTCTCTCTCTATCTAACTCTGTCTAGCTCTCTCTATATCTATTATATAAATATATCTCTCTATCTCTATCTCTCCATCACTAATCAAGTATTAAATTATAAATATAAATTTAGCAGTAAGCGTTACCCAAAATCCTCACCAAACTGCCAGCCCATTGAACTTGATAAATCACTCGCTAAATGATTCTATTATTGTGCTTTAAATAGACTCGTATTGATATTAATATAGTATTATTGACATTGATTGACTGCACTCGAAATCACAAACACCTCTAGAACTATCAAATAATGCCGCTACTTTAGTTTTATAATAAAATTAACTGTTGCTGTACTAACTCTCGCTATATATATATATTTTAAATATATATTTCTCTATATCGCTCTATCTATTCTCTCTAAATGTGGGCAGGCTTAGTGGGGCTATCTTTTAGGCTTTCACAGAATTTTCATTACTCTGCTCAGTTTCAATGCTTCTTCACGCCAATCCGAAAATAATATTTATCATTTTACATACACCTGACTAAGGGCACGATCTGTCGGTCTCAAGCTCGAAACTTAAGCTTCATTTAGGTTTAATTTCAACACGAATTTTGTTGGCGCTGTTGGGCAAGAAAACAACTCCACAATAACTGCTGTAATCACACACACTCCCTAGCCCCTTTCAGCACCCGCACCTATGAACTGAATGCACCTTAGGGATAAAGAGCACATTTTAAATACTCGTACGCACACCACTTGCACCACTCACAAAACACTCTACTCACACCACCACTTGGATACGAATATTTGCACCACTTTGGCACTAAACTGTTATTGCACCCCTCGCATGCATGTTCCCCTGTGCCCCACGTTTTTTCTTTCGACTCTTTGCAGATAGACTAATATTTTTCCCAAACGGTTTGCCAAAGCTAAAGCCAAAGCCCAAAACGAAAGCGAAGCCAAAGTCGACGCACAAACAGAAACCGAAACAGAAACATGGACAGCGTATTAGCCACGTTTACAATGGCACCGAACTCCTGTCAAACAACATCGAGTACCAATATCATGATGAGCCTAATATGGGCTCTAATCACGGTCAAGCAAATGCTGAGGACGATGATGGCGAGGAAACTGCTGATGATGAGGACGAGAATGAGGATGAGGATTCTGATGATGATGACTATGATGATCGCATACGCGCTGAAATTTATTCAAACTACCCGCATTATTTGCATCCACCTTCGTGGGGTATCAACAATCCGTTGGTGCTCGCCTCGCACAGTCCACACACCTCCGAGGACGATGATGTGGTTGTTGAGGTGCCCACCACAACAACGCGTCATGGCCACAAGAAGCAGAAGTTGGACGAACTGGAACGCAGTGTTGTGGACGATGTTGTGGTTGTGGTTGATGCTGGTCCTGGTTCACATCAGCACACTCACACGCACAGTACGCACACACACACCTACTATGCACATGGCACCGAACCATTTGGATCACCGACAATGGCAACATCAGCCTCGAACATCACTAAGTAAGCTGTCGGTCGATATATGTACATACATGCTATATGTGTATATATGATTCGGTCAGACCGAACATAAGTCGATAACTTTGTTGAAAAGTTTCATTCACATATTATTATGGCAGAGAAATCCCAATGTTTCTCATTCTCACTCTTTATTAATTGAAGCAAAAACTATTTGAGCCACAGCAAGAGCAACACTGGCTGCAGTTGAAAACTTCATGCAGAAAAGCTTTTAAAATAATTGACTCACTTGGGTATACCACAATTTCCGGTTAACAGGCAACTAATGAATAGGCACAAACAGCAAACAGCAACCGGCAAACAAAACAAATCCCTCACTGTTGTGCCCTTTTGGTTCCATGAGCACTTGTCCAAGCATTTAAATACTTAATCTCTGCCTAATGCATTCCATCTTAATAAATATTTAAATGAGTTTTGTAGAATGAACATATATGGCAGTTAAGCGGTTTTCAGGGCCACATTACTCAGTGTGTTCTCCGTTAAACTACTCCACAAACGACATACTGATTCTGACGGTAGCATGCCCCGTGAGGCAGTTGCAATTAATTAATAATGCCTGCAGCATTGACATTGTCATTTGGCAACGGAAGTGAAAAGTCAACGGCAGTCAACCAGAGATAACTAATTCTCAACGGTTCATCAACTTCTGACCAGGCCACCAGTTTGGGTAAATGTTGGTAATACTTTAAGCCGATTTGTGCAGGTATTAATTCATTTCATGTCTGAGTAAACAGCAATATGGCCTTATGAATAACAACAATATAACTTAATACCAAATATAAATTTTATAATGCACTTGCACATGCACTTGCACTCCACCCCACTTCACTCCACCTTTAACCATATTTTATACTATTTAATTAGCCTATAACTCACGATTTATCTGCCCCCACCTTTCACTTGTATCACGCCAATTGGCTTTGATTCTATTTTGCACTTAAGTAATTTTGCAATTTCCTCAAATGAAAATCATTCAATTTAGCACTGGCACCAACATGCACAAAACAAATGCACATCCCGTCGATTTAGTCGCCGGAAGTGATATTACCCACCGCAACTACTCCGGTAGCACAATGGAGGAGAGAGGTAAGTGAAAATCTTTAATCTTGCACCTTAATGCACTTCAGCTAAGCTACAACAGTTGATTGGGGATAAGCTTAAGAATTCCTGTACAAGTTTTTAATTTTTTTCAGTTTATAAATATTTTATGAATGTGTGAAAGACTTTAAGCAGAAAATAAACTATTAAAGTGTATCATTTATTTTCATATATATGACAAGTTACGTTAATAGGGTAACTTTAATTTGAATTAAAGAATTTAGAATTATTCAAAGGAAACAATGACTTCTTTTGTGGAATAATCGTATCAGTCAAATGCTGGGATAAATCGCAGTTATTGGTCAATTTGTTTTTGGAACTAAAAGTTTTTTATGCGTGGGTTAAATAGCTAATAATTTAATGCACAAAAATACAATTTTTTAATTATATATTACAAATTTATCAAATAATTGCCAACTGATATAATTTTAATTGTTAATAAATGATATACTGATTTGAATGGTGTTTGTTTCAATAAAAAGCCTATTGTTTTAATGCCAATTTGTACGACATTCAATAGTAGCTAAATCGGAATTATTTTAATGAGCTTTCAGCAGCTTTAATTAAAGTCTGATAACAGTTGGAATAGACGAACAGTACTCGATATAATTCACCATAACTGACACTGGGGGTAATAAATAGCAGATTCTCTGATTTCTATAGAAGCAAAGGTTATAAAGGGTAGGAGAGAGGGTTGCACATTAGACAATTTGAGCACATTGCACATTGGAGCACTGCACCAGAGGCACTCAGTCACAGTATCTGAGTCTCGCTCTATGCACAATTGTACACACTCACATGCACACACTTGCACACTTCCTTTCACGGCACCATTTAGACAAACAGGAGAACAACGAACAAACGAAGCGGCAAATGGCGGCTAGTATCCTGATCCTGCAACCAAGTAACGCTATTGCCACAGCATCGTGTCCCTATAACCTCCAAGCCTCCAAACCTGCAACCTGCAACCTGCAACTGCCTGTTGTTTACCGCTCGCTGTCTTGTTCTTGGCATTTGCCATAGCTATTGGCGCATAGTTATGGCTATCTGCCACTACAATCACTTGCAGTTAAAGTAATGCACATACACTTAAACACACACACAAGCATATATACAAAGAGATCTCTCACAAGTGCCATAAATAAGCATTTTGTTTGTGCTTTTGGTGTTTTGCCCCAGCGCCAAAGAAGAGTGCTCACCAAAAAAGTTAACTAAGTACTCGTACAATATCCGATATGAACTCTGCACTTCTCATACTCTGCCGTTGGCCCTTTTCGTTTGCTATTGGCATCTATTATGTGTATTTTATTCAGTTGCTGCTTATTTACTACACTCTCAGTCATTCACACACACACATGCATATACTGTTATACACACATACACACGCATACACACTGTCAGACAGTAGATGCATTGAAGCGCATTTATCTTTATCTGAGTCTGGTTGCTCTGCATGTCGCATTATGTTAATACGCATCGATTGGCCCTCGCAGTGTTTGGCATTTTGATTGTGCATTTCACTCGTATTTATTGCCACAAATTTCACTAGCCATTGTCATTGGCTTTCCATCATCATCATCACCAACGATACCGTCATCATTATCATCATCATCATCATCATTGATGGTGACCCTTTTGTTTTTGCATGCAATGCGACACTCTCTTGGCCATCTGCTGTCAAGGGTTATAAATTTAGTGCTGCTTGCATTGTGTTACTTCATTTGCTAACACAGCTGTGGGACACACACACACACACACATACACTCGCATTGAACTATTGTGAATGAATGCAAATATTGGCAAATATTTATGCATGTCACATGCAATGCGAAAGCATTGCTTCATAGAAATTTATATACACTCGACTTACTTGCGTTTATTCACATGAGAACGACAACGGCAATCACAAATTGTAAACACACACACACTGTTGCAAGACAGCTAGAAACAACAACTAGAATAGTAGCTATTACTAACTGATTTCAGTAATTAATAATGGCAGAAATTAAAAGTGCCAAACAACACGAAAGTGGATAGCAATTTGGATTTAATTGTTTTGTTAGCTGATTTCAGAATTTCAATCGTTTCAATAGCTGCATTAAACTTTTAAATTCGCAACCAAAATAAATAAACAAATCGCCAACAAAATAACAACTAAAACTGCAACAACAACAACAATGTAAATAACATAATGCTAAGCGCACAATTTGAAAATTTAATTAAGCACTAGCAAAAACAATTAAAGCGATTTGTTCAACAAAAACAAATAAAAAAAATAGTAGAGATACACTAACAACGAAAATTATATGGACATCTATTTAGCATGGCGTATGTTTGCCTGGCATAAATGTTTTCATAATGCAGCACAATCAACAATGTTGCCAAAGCATCCCATTCATGCAACTTTCCGCAGTGAGTGTAGGTTTGCGAGTGTGTGTGTTGGATAGAAATTAGAGCGTGGTAACCACTGATTCTAGCCCAGGCTCTCTTGTTCAGATGTTTTACACCCTCACACACAAGTGTACAGTAGACACGATTCATTTTGAAATTACAGTACACTCTGAAATTTATTTCAGTTGTTTATGAGTTTTAGCTACAACAATTTCGCGCCATTTTCCAAATGTGTGTTTGTATAAATTTTTATTTCGCTATCTGCGGACAATTCACAACAATCATGGACATAAATCGTCTCGAATGTGTCGCTGCTTAATGAAATAATCAAATAAATGACTTTCGTTCTAAGCATATAATGTGCAAGCGACTGCACTACAAACACATACTAGTTCACTTTCAATATAAGCATTTATTAGAGAGCCTACACGCCGTATACGCAACAATTGCACGATGTTCAAGCTGGTAGATCCACTCGTCGACAACTGCTTACAAGGGCGATAACACTCAACAAACTGCGCTAATCTCATTTCCTGCTGATTCCTATTTCCCTCCTTCTCATTCTCCAAGTAAGGGTTCGTATTTGGATTTAGATATCGCTATTTCTTGAAATTCCCTCCAAACAGTTTGTTTTGCAAATATTTGCTCTCAACAAAATAAGCGACAAACATAAATACGAATCGCAGACTGTCAGTCTGTCACTCGCCCGCTCTCACTTTGCTTGGTAAATCCCTGCCATTAAGCGTATTCGCATTGACCGCCTGCTCCCAACCCATAGCTTTAAGCATTGTGGGGTGTCCTGGTATCCTTTGAGCATTTCCAGCACTTTGCCAGGCAACATGACTCAAATGAAGCGAGCTTTGGCGTGCGCCTGGTGAGATAAGCAAATGCTGCTGTGGTTGCAAAACGTCTTCATTCAAAGCGTTTGCCATTTGAACGCTCTAACAGCGCATGCCATTTGAATGGCACACCACACATACAAACACACGCACACAGACATACCTACTCAAACACACGCACGTGTCTCTGTGTGTGCTGTGGCCCTGTCACTGACATTGATAGCGGAAACAGCACCCGCAACAGCAATTGATCCGTGACAAACCACACAATAAGCAATTGGCAAAATCGAGCTGAAAGCCACGCTTTTAATACTCCAATGATACTTGATGCTTGTAATTTTCAAACGTAACCAATACATATATATTAATTATAAGTCCGTTTAGTTAAATAGCTTTAAATAAATTTACCAATGCTTATATCACAATATAGTCAGCTTTAAAGCTAGATTAGACCTCGAATCGTGTGTCATTTCAAGCTTGTCATTTACACAACACACAAAAAATGTTTGCCATTGCAATTAAAACAATGAAATGCTATTATAAATATTATTTTCCATCACTTTTCAAAAACTTGTAATTGCAATATGTACATGAGTTAATGTCATCGCACTCGCACAATACTTTTCCCTAATCGCACAAGAAGAGCACCATTTTCCTGAACTGTCTATGTAATTTTCCGGCTCTGTTTTATTTACTTTGAACACTTTAAATTGTTAATTTACTTTAAAATCTGTCTTACTTCAGTTTTATTATAAAGTCCATGCCATTTGGTGGACATACACATATACCTTTACCTACTTTTCTTTTAATTAATAAAAAAAAAAAAAGAAGAAACGCCAAGAAATTAAAAAAATGCAAAAAAATTTTGAAAATTATGCAAATTGATTGGACGACCAAAAAAAAGTTGCTGTGTTTTAATTCACTGCTGTGTAGCTTCTACAACAATTACAACAAAATATAATCTACAACAACAACAACTACTCGTATCTACAATAAAACAACAACTACTACTACTACTACTACAACAATAAATTAGCCAATTGTACAACTACAACAACAATTCAACCATCTCTCTCTTCTTGCTACTTTATAAAAATTTCCAGTAAGAATATTGGGCATGGACGAGAAATTGCATCAGAGAATCTTCGATGATAATTTGGCGCTTATTGATACGCCATTAATAGCGATGGGAGGCGGGGCTAACAGCTATAATTATCCGGGCTCGGTGTCAAACTCGCTGCACGGTGTGCTCAGCTATCCGTTCAATATAAGCGGCTTCCATCAGCGCCACATGGCGGCGGGAGCATCGGCAGCCGCCGGAAATGAGTCGCCATTCGATATCGTTGATACGGGCTATGGCTACGCCAATGGCAATGGCAATGGCAACGGAAACGGAAATGCCGGTGTTTACTACCAAAGTATGTGTACATGTATTAGCATGAACGTAATCAATAAATAAATGACCACAAATCTAGGCAAAATACCAAAAAAAAAACAAGACAGAAAGAATACAATAACGATAAAATAATCTAAACAGAAAAAAAAAAACAGCAGCAAAAAATAATAATTCTTACAATAATAAATTCATAGGCAAAACGGTTTGTTGTGTCGTTCTTTTTTCAAACATCACCCGACAGGTAGAATTTATGTAATTATTTTGATAACGAATTCTTTTATTTGAATTATCATATTTTTGACTTTTTTGCGCGTATTGTGTCGTCCCCCTGTAACTAACACACCCCGTTGCAGGTAAATTTTCAAGTACAACATTTTTACTGTTAAATTTTTAATTTAATATTAACAAAAAACAAAAACAATTAGCAAAAAAAATAATGAGACAGGCGCGCTCCAAGCTCGTCATGGCTTTGTGCATAATTTTTGGCAATTGCTAAACTTTTATAAATATATCAAACAGTAACAAGCAAAACTGCCTATATACTCGTATATACATTCCTTTATATACTCTTATAAATATAATATTATTCAAAATCAATTATTACTTTACTTTAACATGAACTGCCTATATATATACATATATAAATATTTTAAGTTCAATTTTTTCCGTATGTAGCTTGCCACTTGTTTTTCAAATATTTTGGAAATTTTTCTAAAATTAAAAAACAAAAATTAATAAGATTGCTTCAACTTCGTTAAGAGAATTTCTAACAATGAATTTTGTTTTGCCCTTTTTCTTAATCCAATCATAAAATAAACAGACTGTAAATTATAAATATTAAAATTTAAACAAAAGTTGTACATTCTCTTGACTAATTAAAATGAGAAGCCCGTTGATTCTAAAAACAAAATTCATTTAAAAAAACCCAAACTTAAAGCTGACAAATAATTTTTGTTACATTTAATTAATGCACATTTTTTATAAACAAAAATTTTTCAATGCACCCGTTTTTTGAAACAAAACCAAAAAAAAAAAAAAAAATTAAAAAACAATTACATTTACAGTTACAGTTACAGTTACAAATCACAACTAATTCAACTACTAAGTACAACAACATACGTTACAAACATTTCTTTTTCAAATCAACAATTTTGTTAAAATGCAAATTTTTCCATACATTTCATATGTTGCGTGTTCAACTTAATAACAACAAAACTACAACACAATGAACAAAAACTTCATAAATTCATACAAAATCAATAAAACTGTCGCATAGAAATTACATACAACAGAGAGATTTAAACAATTTGATTCTCAATAAGATAAGTAAACATCTGTCAAAGACAATAACAACACATTCAATACAAAATACTCAACAGAGCCAGATTAGCTCTATTCAATAACTATTTTTGATATTTTGAAAACCGAATTCGACTCACAGGTCCCCAAAAAAAATTTAAATCTTTTATGTTCAAGTTTTATTTATTTATTTCTTATTTTGCGTCGCTGCATTGTTTTTAATATGATTTCTGCTTCTTTGATTTGGTTTCATCTGGTTTTTTGCGCTCTTGTGTTGAATATAACCTGGCTTTGCGTGCATTGACAGAAATTTGTTCTTTATTTGAATTCCACACGAAAGTATAAACAAGACAACAGTTAATTGAATTTAGTTTGAACCACAGTCAGTTCCCAATCAAACAACATTTCCATTGATCCATAGACCTGCTCAGGCAGCAGAGTGTCATTCACACAAATACATTCACAGAATACACTGAAAACAATACTTGATTCGTTAGTTGTCGCCACTCCTGGCGTATTCCCCTTATTATTATAATAATATTCATAATCTAATGAGTAGGTCGTAGTCTTAAAGGCCGACAAATCTATTGAAATACAATATGAATAATGCGTATTACTCTAGTATTTAGTTGTGTTTGATCAGATACCCCCGGCAGCCCCCCGCTGCACCTGTAGCCTTGCTGCTCACCAATAAAAAATAAAATAAACTGCGCTCCTTCCATCTTCTCCCCCCTCCGTTTCAAAGTTGAAAGTAAAAAATTGATTACCCTATTGAAAGTCCCAGCAAGTTGTTGGCAATGAATTTGGAATAAATAAAATATAAATATATATATTTATAGATGTATTTGCTTTTAATTTTGTTATTTTTTTTTTTTTTTCGTTTCACTTTATGCGATTTTTTTGATAAGTTACGGGTGGAACTGCTATTGGGTTGGGTTCTTGTGACTGAGGCTTTGGAATGGGTCATGGAATTGAGTAAAAGAACCGACAAACCAGTTGGTTAATTAAAACATAATCGGTTAATGGCACCAGCTGTTGCCTCCCAACATGATGTGAAATATCCAGTCACTTCTAACCTTCATCTCTTAAAATCATTTCTAATTAGGCCAACGATTAGCCATCTAGCCCATGAATTAATTCAGCTCTAAATGACTTCATAAACATTAATGTCATGTTTGGTTCTACTTAAAAATTCGAAAAACTCGCATCAAATATACACGTTAATATCTTAATTAGTTAGTAATTAATGCAATTGTAATAATAAATTAATGTGTCATTCAACAGAAGGATATATTAATTAATATCATGCGGATAAATAAATTCCAATGTTGGCAATTGGCATGAAAACAATATCAAATAGCAATCATCAGATGAATAAAACATTTTAATTAGTTTGAATATGAATACAAGTATCGAGTATGAGTAAGAGAACGAGTACTCATTCCAATTTACTATTCACTCGTACATGTTGTTGGAGGCACTCTGGGAAGCTTTTCAAGTGCATAAAATCGAATAGTACCTACTAAAAGTATGCATATATGTTTATTAGACGATAACTAATGGAACTCTTTAAACATTTTTCTACACTTACTGCGGTTACAATTGTGGTAAACGATGTTGAAATCTCTGGCGAATACACGTTTCTCATTTCGGTTTTTGCCAAATTCAACTTTGACTCAACAAACTCACTTGGGCACGTCTGATGCCTTCTGCAGGTGGTCAGGATGTCGAAGTTGACCTCTCAACGGAAATAATCAAGCAACACTTTCAGGTAAGTTTCGGCACAAGTGGGCGTGCCCTCACTGCCCCTTACCCTCCGTCCCCAGGGTGCAGACAATGCAGTGAATATATTGCAATGCCTTTTAACATTTTGTATACAACTGAGCAGAACCAAAGAGTACAAAACACAACAAAATTCAAAAATTCATTCCATCTATGCCTTTGACAGAGTACCTGCCACACAGCGTTGGATTCTTGCCGAGATGATCCAGCCTGCTCATCATCACTGCAACCAATGCTGTCGCATTGCGAACTGCATCGTTGCAATCGCAATGCGTGCATGACATCATTGCAGTCCTTCTACAAAGGACAGCATGAGGACCTGAGCCTGGACATTGCCTTTTGTCTATGCAAGTAAGTGGTAGCTGCAGCAGTAAAAGCAGCAACAGCAGCAATTCTCCAACGGAATAATCTTAATATGCCTTTGTTCATTGGCAGAAAAACCACAAACAGCAACAATAACAATAACAGTCCGAGCCAACAGAGTGGCAATCGGCACGACATGTGCATGATTGCACAGGAAAAACTGCATCCCGTCTGCGCACAGCGTCCTCCAGATAACAATAATGCAGCCAGCTCCAATGGCATTTACTACCATCCACCACCCGCCTGCCATGTGGTGGCCGATAACTGCAAAGAGGATCGCGAGTGCAGGTAAGGGTTAAATTGTTAAATTCTGACTCAGACTCCAAAGTCAACACCGTGTACAGTCCATAATTCAAATGTTCGCTAAACGGAAGCGGAAATATGTGAAACGAATGTGGATCCGTTACTGGTGTTAAACGGAGCCTGCAATTGAATTAAACAAAAATTAAATTCCATGTGTAGATTAAGTTACACTTTTTAAGCCAAAGCCAGAGTGACAGACAGGCTAGAGCCACAGCAACTTTGAGTTGATGTTGTTGATTATTTTTTGGCACAAAACTCATTAAACTGACAAGAGGCAAGAGAGCTCAAGTTGTTTTAACATTTTCGGTGGTTATCAACCACAAATCCGTGTCATAGTCAAACAAGGCGTTAAATTACCACTTTGTGCCTGGCTTTTCATTAAACATGACACAACACGACACGATACAAACACACAACAGACTTTTCATTCTAGCCAACTGGGATGAAACTGCACTTTTGGCTCTTCAGTTGCTAGCCAAACTTGAAGTCAGGCCGCGAATGTGTCAAACACAAACTTAAGTGATAAATACGATGCAGCCATGGCTGGCTGGAGTGTGTCTATGCGAATAGGTGTGTGTGTGTGTCTATGTGTGTGTGTGACTGAGAGAGGTGTGTGTTGTTGTCATGTTACGCCTGAACAACCGCAGCGTACGTGGCACCTCCTCTGTCTGTGGCTGCGGCTGTGAAAATTAATTGCCTTTTAAGTGAATCTCACTTGCCTTAGTAAACAACTAAATTGCACTAATGACGCTCATTTTCTATGCTCTGCAGCCTATAAAACATACATCCTTATAACTATGTCTTACACTTTGTACAACTAGAGGAAGTCAACTGCAGTTTCCTTCACAGCGTTAACTTATTACGAATACGACGCGTCGCCTGCACGTGCAGCAGTCATTGTTTGAGGGCTTCCCGTGGGTGTTGGGAGGTATTAACGATGGCTTCTCTAATGTTTTGCCACGTGCCGAAACTCTACAATTGCTACAAATTGCTTTATATAACGCTTGAACGCACAAGTCCAAGCTGGACTTGCGTGTAATTTATATAAGCTTTGATTATGCAATTATTGACGATAGAGTTTAATATATAAGCTGAAATTATGTTGTAACCGCAAACTTTGATTTGACAGCACGGCACAAACAGTTGCCTAATTAGCTGACCGAATTACAAACTTAACATGATTGTAATGTCAAAGTCTTTGTGATGAATTCGAGAAGTGTCAGAATATTACGCATACGCCACAATGCCAATAATGCAGCAGCAATAGACAGAGGAAGGGAGGGAAAGTTAAGGAAGCAGGGGAATGAGAGGCAGATAGTGTGTGTGCGCGTCGTAAACCTTATCCCATAAATTTTGTAGCCGTTTTGTGGTAGAAGAAACATCTGCAGTACCATAAAATGCAGTAGAATATTGTAGCAAGAGTAATTCCAGCACAAATTGCAAGGCATCAATCTCAGACTGAGACTCCGAGATGCTAGTGCCGTGAACTGCAGGTAACGAGACTCTTATTCACAGACAGACAGAGAGACAGATAGACAGGAGGACACGCAACAATGCAGCTAACTGACAAGCAGCAAAGGGAACACATGTTAACACTCTGATTTTCTACCTCAGCACCAACTTAAACTTTAACTCTCTCCCTGTCTCCTTTTATGGTTAATCGTTGCAGACTGAAGCTAGAGTATTACGAGCAGGCCTGTGCCGTGGACAGCGTGACAAAGAAGTGTGCTGGACGTCCCAGTGGTTGTCGCACCGCCATGATTGGCATACTGGGCACCATGCTGCGCACCACCTGCGCGTGCCAAGGCACAGATCCGCAACACGCCTACCAGTGCGTCGGTTGGCGTCGTCTGCTCTGGATGAACCCCTGCGTCGGTGAGTTCATTTACAAAGCTGCCTACAACAAGACAGAATACTTACTAAACCCTATGTTTTAGTCGAGGCCCAAAAGGACTTTCATATGAAGCGGCTGGCTGAATTGGGTTTCCTGACGACAACTACAACGACAACAACGACGACGACCAGCACAACCACGACAACAACCACACGTGCACCGCCTCCACCACCGCCGCCACCGACTACAACAACTACAACTACTAGTTTGCAGCCAAAACATACGGCTAAAAAACCAGCTACGCATATCTTTAAGGTAAGCAAAGTCTTAGTGACTAATTTAGAGCCACAGTTAGTCCCAGTTGGGTCAGTTTCAGACCCGATTAACCTACGCCTGTGGCAATGCGCTGGGTTCAGTTTTGTCTCTGCTTGCCCACATATTCATCCATCGTTTCATTTATCCTTCAATCCGTCTGTTTTCCAATCAGCACTCAATCAGTGGCTGCCGAGAGTTCAAAAGCCAAGCGAACAATATGACCTCATGTCCGACTATGTATTCAAACCGACAAAGCAATCAATTTTTTGTTCCCTTCTCCGACTCCAACTGCAGCTACAGTTGCCTCTTTTATTTTTTACTCTTATTTTTTCATTTATCCTTTTTGTTCGCTTTTGTTGCTGCTGCAGCAGAAAGATTAAACGTAATACTGAGAAATATACGCAAGCTTTAACATCTTATTTTTTCTGTTTCAAACGTGCTAACAACAATCACAACAACAACAACATTTTCAACGAAAACCGCAAAAACTGAAATGCAAATAAATAAATAAAAATGAATGAATGTTGTATAAAATTGAAAAAACCACACAACGTACTCTGATACCGATAACCGATAACCGATGACCGGTAACCGAACCGAACAGGCAAAGGAGAAATCAGAGCCAGCATCGGTGGAACACAATTATCTCGATCCGCCCGATTCGGTGCCGTTGCACAGCGGAAACGATGCAAACGGAAATGGCGGAAATGACGATTATCATGGCGGCAACGAACACGACAATATACATGGCAATGGACATGCCAATGGACATGGCAATGGACACAGTCATTCTGGAAAGGGGAATGCAAATGGCAACGGTAATGGAAAAGGTGACCAACGGCGACAAGGCAAAACAAGAAAGAAAAGTACAGTCGAGCGCGCCCGACCGTATAATACTCTCTGCATTTTCCCGATTAAATTATTAAAATCGGTATCCAGATATTACAATGAATAGTACTTGCATTAAAACACGTTGAAACAAAAACAATCTAAGCATAATCAAACACACATCTGTTTGTTTGTTGCGAATACACATACGTTTGACAATATATGATGCATGCATGTATGTATGTGTGTATTCGGCGCAGCCAGCGACCGCGGGCAGCGCTGCCGCCACACAGGCAGCAAAAACGTTCGAGCATGTGCTTGTGTGTTTCTGTCTCGCTTGCACCAATGGGTTGATATTGCGTTCAATTAACAATATTGTAACGCTTCTAGTTTTCTTGTTTATAGTCCGATTTTAATGCGCCTTTCAGGATAGTTTAATATAGTTAGTCTCCACACCAGTTATAAACTACAATACTGTACGATACGGAAAAAACGGCATTGAAGCTTGAAAACTATTTTATAAATTGTGGGAAAAGTGGGCGTGGCAGTCCAAATTTATAGATGGCAATGCAACTATGCTGTCGCTAGGAACTCCCGTACAAGAATTGGTGATCCTAGGTGCCATAGTTACTGAGATATTTGCCGAAAACACCAATTTTTCACGAGGTGTGTCCAGTTTTTTGCTTTTTTGTGGGCGAATGGGGCGTGGCATCGAAAAAAAAAAAAAGATTCTTGTATTGACTGACTAAATATCTGATCGTTTGACACCAAGCTCTTGTAGCTCTTACCATCTCTGAAATCTGTTTGTTCATACGGACAGACGGACAGACAGACAGACAGACAGACAGACAGACAGACAGACAGACAGACAGACAGACGGACAGACGGACAGACGGACATGGCTATATCGACTCGGCTTGTGATGCTGATCAATAATATATATACTTTATGGGGTCTGCCACGCCTCCTTCTGCCTGTTACATACTTTTGCACAAACCCAATATACTCTTGCAGAGAGTATAAAAAATGGGAATGGAAATGCGAATGGACAAAATGTTGGCCTTGGCCGACAAGGCGTAGATTTCGATGATCCGGTAATTTTAGTTGACCAAATGGAAACAACAGAATATGTGCACCGCATCAGCATCACAGAGCCAACAACCACAACGACCACAACAATGGGAACCACAACAACAACACAGCCGCCGAGTAAGTAAATGCATTTGTTCCTTTTTTTTTTTTTTGGTTGATGGGAACCCAAAACCACAGTTGAGTGCCTACTCGAGGAAGCTTTTACCAAACGTACTCCGCTTGAAATTTTGAGTTGTGACCACGTGGTCACTTTTGACTGATTAGGTTAATAAGGTTTGTCATTTCAAACTTTTGCATTTTATCACAATTAGCGACTATGTGTGGGTGTCATGGGACTAAGGATATCAGCATCCTTATTTGCTCGGTCCATTCATCACGTTTCCGTTTTGAAATGTTCAGCATAATTGATGTGGTTGATGCGGTTCTGTGGCTAATTGAAACAACAACTCAGCGTCGCATCAATTGTACATATTTGAATACGAACTTTTACATTTAAAATGCTGGACTCTGTACGCATTAACTGTAGGTGTGCATAAGTGTGTGTGCGTATGCGTGTGCTTTAATGGGTGACCATTAACCGGAAATGAGTTTGTTTTTTGGTTCATGTGGCAATTAATCGTAAGTAACCCTTAAGCTTAAAGTTTAAACTCATAGAGTGGTCAAAAATTTGTACGAAACCTCTTTAATAATCATGTGATAAAAATTATTTTCATTTAATAAATACTTCCGACAGACTATTATTGTGCATTTAACAGTGCAAAACTATTTAGAAATTTCATTAAAAATGCAAATAAGTTTGTTTGTTTGCCACGCGTCGTCTGTCAATGAATTTACATATAGATTCAAATATATATATGTATACTATACCTATGTATATGTTTTTGGGCTGTAATTATTTTGACCACTGGGACCATCGCGTGTGTATATTTTGCCAGAATTTCTGTTGTTGTTGTCGTTTTAGTTTGGTGAACAGCAACGAGTTTAACAGTTTGCATGTCTCATCTATAATTGATTTAGTTTGTGTTTAGTGCGGGTAAGGGAGCAATAACAATTTGGAGAGGGCTACGTTTAAGTATTTTGCAAAATAAATAATTTTGTTTGGCTAACACACATTGTTCAATTATTTATTTAATGCAAACATGTGACCCAGAACCGTAAAGTTTGTTATTAATTAAAAATGTAAATAAGATTTGCAAGATGCAGATGATTTATTGGCAAAGTTTTTTCCAAAAATAAGATTTTATGAAACAAATTTATGCGCCTTAGGGGACTTGTAAAAAGACTTAGAATAAGGTTCGTTAGCTCTACTATTGTTGGTCAACACTTTGCATTTGCCTACAGACCAACAATTAACACACTTTACAGCCAAACAGTTAAGCCACCTCGTCAACATTCAACGCACATACGAGTTAGCAAACAATTTACACTCACTAACACACACACACCCTCTCAGACAAGCCTGACGGCCAACTAGAAGAGTGGAAAAGAGGGCTTATGGCATAATGGGGAGACATGGGAGTATTTCTGCAGGCTGCCTTGTCAGGTTGTCAGCAATGTGAAATGTTTATAAATTGTCACAAATTTTTTTTGTTGTCAACAAAAAATCCTTAGATATTAAGCGGCTTTTGCGTTCACTACATATGTGTTAGCCTGTAGTTTATGAAGCTCAATTTATTGCGTTAACAATGTGTTAATATGTGTTGTCTTCTCCTTCCTTCTATACAGGAAACTGCGTGGTTCAGCGACCTCATCAAAGTGATCAACTGATACGAGAGGGCAGCAGCAAGCGCGTAAGTTACTTCAGTCTTACAGTCATCTCAAAATATAAAGAACTATTTGTGATAGCTGCAAAACTGCTATAAATGCAACTACTATAAATTGTCAACAGTTTGCGACAATTAAAATGCTTTCATTTGTATAAAACGGGTCAAAAGTTTTCGTAGCACGCCCGCGAAATTTATTTAAAATTTTTCTTATTGTTTTCTGTTGTTGGCAACGAAGTTCAAAAAGTACTATTAAAATACATTTACATAACTAAAAAGTGCGCAGAGCGACTGCAGGGAAAGCAAACAAACAACTTTAAGTTGCAAACTGTGTGCGAGCGTGTGTTTGTGTGCGTTTGTATGGTTGGGTGTGTGTGTGAGAGTGTGTTTGTGTTTGGCTTACGTGTCGGCACGTGCCCAAACGAAAAGATATTACCACATTTAACAACACCACGGATGAAAATGGCCAGGGAAATGGAACGCATACAACATGGAAAATAAAGGAAATGAAAACCGAGAACAGAAAACGGAAAACAGAAAACAGAGAACATAAGCAAAAACATCAGCAGCAGCAACAATGCACTTTGGCCACTTTTCTTTTCACTTGCCATGTTTCCGTGTTGTTGTGTTGCTTTTGCTACGTGCTGCCAGCAACAATTTGCAGCAAGTGCAATGCAATTAGTGCAGAGTTGTTGCAGCGCGAAGCAGAGCAGCAGCAACAGGGCGTATGCGTAATATAATGCTTACCAAATTGGTATACAGACTGTGTAGCATTCAGCTACCTGTCCATAGAGGATTCGGAGGCGTGCACTTCTAGCATCGCTCTGTGCTATGCTCGTCGGATATGTCGTGGGTTCTTTCCTCCTCCTTCTATGGAAATCATAACATATAAAAAGAATAAGTGCACTTACTGTCTTCTACTGTGTCAACTAAAATATATGTATAACTGGGCTTTACCCACGGCTAACCAAAGATAATGACCGATAACCAGGAATTAGGGCGACTTGGATGTTAACTGTCCCCTATTCTTTACCCACCCGACCATGGTAACACGATAATAATTTGGCGGTTACCCCTTAACAATTCATTTATTACATTATTCCAATTTGTATGATTTCAACATGATTTACCAATCGACAGATTAATTAATATTTACTCAAACATGATTACAATATTTCAAAGTATAAATTCAAGAAAAGGAACATGATTCGCGAAAGAATACATGACGCATTAGCGGTTTAACTATACAACTCTTTAAGCTTTCGTTCAAATCTCTTTACGAACAATTCCTACATCTGAGCGACGACCGTTCACAATAGTAATATAATTTCACATAATGTCTTGCTTAAACGCAAGTGGTACTCACACTGAATATATTTTGTATTACTCACAAATTAATCCGCCGGTGCGTGTTCGTTGGGCCCATCGAAGATGCAAACTGTGCGATTGTGGTTATGTTTCTGTAATGCTGTAATTATATCACCAAGGGTACGCTCATGTCGCTTACAATAATTCCTTTCTTTTTATCTAAGAACGAATTTTAGCTCAATTAGTTATATATTCGATATTTACTTAAAATTACAAAATTATTAGATTTTACAAACGCTGGCGGTCGTCAAACGACGTTAGATCGCCATGTGGAGTGGCACTAGAGCCGGCCTTTTCCGTCTAGGGACAAAAAATACAATTGTAGCAACACCGTCCAATTTGGAACGGGTGTGCGAGAACAGCTGACTGGAGTTATGCAGGTGTCGCCAAAGCGCTTCTGCAACTGCGTTGTCTCCAAAAGAATATTCCATGCGCAGATTGCCGGGTCACGCTGAGTCCACGTCAGGGGTTATGCGTGTACAAAAAATCAGCCGACCGACCGCAGAAAATTTGCACAAAGAACGCGCGAAAGCGCAGGGCGCAGATCGGTCGGCTACACCGCAGAAATTACAAATTGGGAGCTCCTGCTAACACAAAAAACTTATTGACTACATGCGAAATCATTTTGACGATTTATTACCTTTTTTCTTTGTTCCAGCTCACTGACACTAACGCTGCAGATCTTATTGCACCAATTTAATATATTAATATATGTATACAAATATTATACATATATTTGTATATACATACATATTACTGCACAAATATATTTGAGGTTGTGTGCACTGTACTTATGGCACTTAGCAACTAGGCTTATTAGATTTTAACAATTTTGCAGCAACGCGTTTATCTTCTGTCGGGTCAGCAAACCAAATGAACGAGAAGATTTTCTATGATGGCCTACGTGCCAAATTTGCTTCCACCTTGCACAATGTGACGAATAATTAACTGGAGTTTTCCAGCATATTATTCTTTTTTTTGCTTTCGATGCATCGCCAGACCATCGAAAATCAGAACAAAAGAGATCGCCGCTAATCAGCTGTGTAGTGCAAAAGGGAAATTTATGGCGGAGGGTTGCCAGATAGTTGAAAATTGAAATAGTAAGGGTATTCCTGAAAACCTGAACCCTACACCACAGTTAATATTACGCGAGCACTGCCTCTCGTATATATTCACTGAAAAAGAACGCGGTTCAGAAATATAAATATCTAATTCATACATATACGGTATTAAATTTGAATGTCTTTCAAATGATATACTCCTAAACATTTCCCACTTTCATTCGACAACTCGTAGTATACGGGACTTATTTTCTTACTAACCTTGGCTTTGATAAAGACAGGAGCCAGTTTACTACTGAATTTCTTCGCAGCATTGCTCTGCGCAAAACTGCGAGCGTGAACGATATCACCAACTTTGAACTGCACGGATCTACTACGTAAATTATATTTTCTAGCGTTTGCTGTATGAGCTTGTGTGATGTTTTCTTTTGCATTACATCGTGCTAATTGTAGTAAGTCTGGAGTTTTGAGAGCTACATCATCCGCTACCAAATCCAACTTCCTAAGGAGCTCGTAATCTTTGCCGTTAAAAATCATGTTCTGCCCGAAGCATAAGAAATATGGAGAAAATCCGGTGCTGCGATGCCAATTAGATCTAAGCGATCCGCTTATCTCATTCAAATTTGCATCCCAATTCGTGTGGTCAGTGCCGATATATGCACGAATAGCTGCCAATACTGAACGATTGAGTCGTTCGCTAGCGTTTGCCTGCGGCGAATAAATTGCCGTGCATATGTGCGACACTCCGAAACGAGTCAAAAACGCCTGAAAATATCCTGACTTAAACTGCGAGCCGTTATCGGTTAGGATTGTTTCGGGCACCCCGAAAGTGTAAAATACATGCTTTTCTACAAATTCACAAATCCGGTTCGAAGTGAACTTCTTTAACGGATGAAGGAAATGAAACTTTGTGCAATGATCCACGATGATTAAGAGACCGATGTTTCCATTCTTTGACCTTGGGTATGGTCCTAACAGATCCATATACATTTTCTGAAATGGCCTTTCAGAAGTCATTGGCCTGCCCATTGGTGGTCTAAGAACCTTATTCGGACCTTTTGTTGACTTGCAAGTGCTACAACTGGATATATAAGAACGTGTTTGCGTCACCATTCCTGGCCAAAATAAATGTCGTTTCAGCTTTTCTACCATTCTTCCCATTCCTAGATGAGCCGAGTCTGGAGGATTGTGAGCACGATACAAAAACATCTGCTCTCAGCTTAACTGGAACCCAAAGTTTCCATGACTCTGATTCTTGGATGCTGTTACCTGTGGCATGTTCAGTTCGCTTATACACAAAATTATCGACAATTTTCAGGTCCGGTAATCTTGCTTGGTATATTTGAATCCGCTGAATCAACTCGAGGTATTCTTCTGAGCGAAACTCTGCCGAGGTTAAATCGATAATGGGACCATAGTTTGCTAATTCGCTTATGCTAAATTCATCTCGTCGAGACAAGGCATCTGCGACGACATTCTTGGCGCCGCTTCGGTGTTTAATTTCAAACGAAAATCCTTGTAACCTGATCGACCACCTTGCTAAACGACCTGTCAAATCCTTTTTGCTTCATGAGCCACTGAAGAAAAGCATGATCTGTTACGACGACAAAGTCCTGCCCTTCAATATAAGCTCTAAACTTATTTATGCCCTTAATCACTGCTAAGCATTCCAATTCTGTTACAGAATAATTTCTCTGCGCTTTGGACAATTTTTCGGACATATACGCTATTGGAAGCTCCATGCCATTCTCCTCCTCTTGCGCGAGTACGCATCCAAGTCCATACAGACTTGCATCGCATAGTAAAATGAATGGTTTCTGAAAATCAGGCGTTCGTAAGATCGGTGAAGATGTTAGCTTTGCTTTTAACAATTTAAATGCATCTTCTGCTTCCTGATTCCATGTAAGCGGTTTATTTTTCTTTAGTAGCTCGGTTAAAGGAAATGTTATGGTAGCGTAATTATCAACGAAACGTCTATACCATCCTGCCAATCCTAAAAATCTTCTTAGCTGTTTTACGGAACCTGGGATAGGAAATTCATTAATGGCGTTGACCTTGTCAGGATCAACCTTCAGTTGGCCATCCCCAATAATAAATCCGAGATATTTAACTTCTCGCATGCAAAATTTTGATTTAGCAATATTTATTGTTAAATTTGCCTTGCGAAGATACCCAGCGATTTCTTCGAGCAGCTTCATGTGCGACTCAAAATCGTCGGAGAGTACCAACAAGTCATCCAAATAAACAAAAACTCTTGTTCGCAATGATGCTGGTATCACCTGATCCATTAATCTACACAGAGTTTGTGCAGCGTTACATAACCCAAACGGCATGACTTTGTACTGATACAATGGCCTGTTTGGTATTGTAAAAGCTGTATACTGTCGAGATTTTTCCTCGAGAGGAATTTGCCAAAACGCATGTTTCATGTCAAGTCCTGTTATGAATCGTGCAGGAGGTAGTCTGCTAAGGATTCCGTCTACGTGTGGCAATGGGTAAGCATCTTTTCTAGTTAGCTTGTTAACTTCTCTGGAATCTAAACACAATCGAACTTTTTCTCCGCGCTTGACAAGAACGCAATTGCTGCTCCAGGGACTTTTCGATTCTTCTATAACGTCTAATGCTAACATATGCTCGATTTCTGCAAACATGCTCTTTTCCTTAGCTGGAGAAACTGGCCAGTGACGCTGCTTGATAGGTTTTGCGTCAGCTACATCGATGCTATGCTCCATCAAAGGTGTTCGCCCTAATCCTTCCCTCTCATAGGATGGCAGTTTGCAAATGACTGTTTCTAGTCTACCTTGTTCTTGACTCGTGAGCACGTGTTTCTTAGAATCGTCTATTACTTCATCGTCTCGGCCTACATCGAGTTCTGAAATCTTTTCGTTGGCAGCTACTATTCTATTCACTAATCCAAAATTCTTCCAAAAATCCATCCCTAAATAAATATCTTGACTAAGTCCGGGAATTACATAAAATTCAATGCGATTCGTCTGACCACGATATGTAATTTCGCTTACAAGACGACCGACTACTGAACACTTGGAGTTGTTTGCGGTTCTGATTGAACCAGAACACTTTCGCATTTGTGGATGCTTTACCAGCTCTTTAGCGGCAGTGCCTCCAATGCAACTAATGCTTGCTCCTGAATCGAGCAACGCTACATATGGTTTGTTCTCAATATTAATTTCGGTGTACAATCTATCATCTCCATTGAGAATTATAGCTGAGACGAGCTGCTTCCGAATTCGGCGTATCTTCTGCCAAAAACTTCGCATACGCGATGTAGAACGTTTGATCTTGACTATCTTATCGAACGCGCTTACGTCACCTAAGATTCGCTGTCTAGCCTCCATGTATCTGGCTACGCGTATGTGATATGGCTGTTGAGTATTTGTTCTAGCTGGTTGGTTATTGTCTATGCCGTGTTGTTCACTTCCCAGACTTGATCTATTCTCAGGGTCAGTCTGGGTACCCCGATCTAACATTAATGATTTGGGCGCGTCTGAGGGGTTCTGACTGACGCGTCCCCCGAATGGTTTCCCGACGGGTTACACGTCTGACAGTTTGGTTTGTAAGTGTCTTTCGCTCCACATCCATAACAGAAGATGGTGCGAGCTTCAAAACAGTTATCGAACCGATGTCCATCCTTTCCGCAATTCCAACATTGGAACTGCTTGCCACGCTGAATCGCTGATACGCTATTTTGTTCTTCTACGCTCAACCGCTCTTCCAGCTGAGAAACGTAACCTCGTTGGCTGAAAGTATTTTTGGACACCTGTGATTTAACTTGCTTACAAAACTGTTCATGAGTACGAACTTCTTCTCTTAACCGAGAAAGGCGGTTTATGTTGAGATGCATTAACTCATACCGAAGTGACGGCTTTGAATGACGAATAAGCAGATGAACTAATGTTTCTTCTGATAGCTCTGATTTTAAGCGAGCTGCAAGCTTCTCGACATCGAACTGATAATCCTCGAAAGATTCTTTGTCAGCCTGTCGTCTGCTGTTTATGGCTTCCCAAATATCCATATCTGAATCTGCGTCCTTAAACTTTTCTCTAAACTCCTTGCAAAATTCATTCCATGAAAAGTGCTGAAAAGAACGATGAAATCTCAATACCATTCGTTGGCTCTGCCAACAAAGAATAGGTGCAAATGATCACACAGCAGTTGGTAATCACCATTCAAATTCTGCTGTGCGAGCGAGCGAACTCGATAAAGAAATTCATCCGCCTGCAAACCATCCTTGCCACCCTCGAATTTAATTTTCCAACTCTGAATAATGTTTGGAACTTTCTCCGGTTGGAACGAGCTGTGACTCGAACTGATTCATGTGTTTGAGGTATAGTAGTACCACCCACGTGTGCTTGAGTTCTATCTAAAGGACGATTGCCTGACGATGATGTCTGGCCAGATTGGCTATTGTTTCGAGCTATTTCAGACTGCGATCGTGTTTCGATTTGTAAGCCAGCAAATTGCGTCTGAATTATATTGGTAAGCTCTTGCAATAATTGACGTTGTTGAGCTTGTACCGCACTTTGTACTATTCTGTTTATATCATCTATATTCTGGGTTCTCGACGATTCTAACGAGGATTGCTCGATACTGTTTATGCTAGTATTAGGGGGTCGATTTCGGCCTCGGCTGCGATTCTGAGACCTGGTAGCCATTCCTCTACGCTGAGATTCTCCTCTACCCCGACTTGCTTGACCCCTGCCACGAAAACTGAGTGGTGCATTGATCGTCGCAACGTTAGTATCATTGATACTAGGCGTACTTTCGACGGTAATAAATTAAGTGTACAAACTTGATTACATGTTGGGCAAATGTTAGTTTCTCTCAAACGTGCGCTTATACAAGAAAAATGGAATTTATGATCACATGGCGAAACTGTGCTTTCTTCGCCACCATTGATAAGAGTTTGGCAAAGGGAACACGAAATATTTTTTGAACTTAAAGCTGCAGGCAGATCCTCCATACTGTGACGAACCGCCATCATCGTATTTTACTTTCAGAATTCGTATATTTTTACTAAATAGCCTCTATCGATTGGTTTGTCGATGTTGTCATACAAATTGGTCACTGGTTATCTTACATATCTTTGTTTCTATTGAAAACTACTAAACGAAATTTTTTTTTTTTTAAACAATGTTTTTATGCTGAAGTCAAATGTCGAAGAACTCCAACCATTTGCAATTCCTCTCGCCTATCAACGCTGTTCTAAAACCTGGAAAGTTAAGTTCGAAATGCAACAAGCCTTCTATGATTTGGATCGCGATGGTCGATTAAGCCGTAATGCATCGGACTACAATCGCATTTCCTATCGACGATGTCCAAAAATCACTTAAACTGCTGCTAATTCGAAACTGTATTACTTATTTGATAATATGACCTGAAATTACCATTGGCTTATGAGACACGTTTCGGTCGATCAACTCATAAAAACTAGAATTGAAATCGCAATTCCGAACACGTGTGTCACGCACCTGTCCATAACCTCAATTCATACATCATATCGTCTTTAACCTAAACTTTGAGATTTACTGTGGATGGAAATACTGAGCTTGTTCGTGAGGGACACTATCTCGAATAATCCTACACGGTGAGCAATCGTGATTTCGGATCCAAAGAGATTCTTCAACTTCGGAGTAATTTTGATTGGGGTCCAATATTATGGTCACCACACCCACTTCTAAGGTAAAAAGATTTACTACCGTATAGTCAAAGATTAATTTTCCTGGCCCCACGTTTGGCGCCACTTTCTATTGTTATTATTATGTTGCATTCAGCTACCTGTCCATAGAGGATTCGGAGGCGTGCACTTCTAGCATCGCTCTGTGCTATGCTCGTCGGATATGTCGTGGGTTCTTTCCTCCTCCTTCTATGGAAATCATAACATATAAAAAGAATAAGTGCACTTACTGTCTTCTACTGTGTCAACTAAAATATATGTATAACTGGGCTTTACCCACGGCTAACCAAAGATAATGACCGATAACCAGGAATTAGGGCGACTTGGATGTTAACTGTCCCCTATTCTTTACCCACCCGACCATGGTAACACGATAATAATTTGGCGGTTACCCCTTAACAATTCATTTATTACATTATTCCAATTTGTATGATTTCAACATGATTTACCAATCGACAGATTAATTAATATTTACTCAAACATGATTACAATATTTCAAAGTATAAATTCAAGAAAAAGGAACATGATTCGCGAAAGAATACATGACGCATTAGCGGTTTAACTATACAACTCTTTAAGCTTTCGTTCAAATCTCTTTACGAACAATTCCTACATCTGAGCGACGACCGTTCACAATAGTAATATAATTTCACATAATGTCTTGCTTAAACGCAAGTGGTACTCACACTGAATATATTTTGTATTACTCACAAATTAATCCGCCGGTGCGTGTTCGTTGGGCCCATCGAAGATGCAAACTGTGCGATTGTGGTTATGTTTCTGTAATGCTGTAATTATATCACCAAGGGTACGCTCATGTCGCTTACAATAATTCCTTTCTTTTTTATCTAAGAACGAATTTTAGCTCAATTAGTTATATATTCGATATTTACTTAAAATTACAAAATTATTAGATTTTACAAACGCTGGCGGTCGTCAAACGACGTTAGATCGCCATGTGGAGTGGCACTAGAGCCGGCCTTTTCCGTCTAGGGACAAAATACAATTGTAGCAACACCGTCCAATTTGGAACGGGTGTGCGAGAACAGCTGACTGGAGTTATGCAGGTGTCGCCAAAGCGCTTCTGCAACTGCGTTGTCTCCAAAAGAATATTCCATGCGCAGATTGCCGGGTCACGCTGAGTCCACGTCAGGGGTTATGCGTGTACCAAAAATCAGCCGACCGACCGCAGAAAATTTGCACAAAGAACGCGCGAAAGCGCAGGGCGCAGATCGGTCGGCTACACCGCAGAAATTACAAATTGGGAGCTCCTGCTAACACAAAAAACTTATTGACTACATGCGAAATCATTTTGACGATTTATTACCTTTTTTCTTTGTTCCAGCTCACTGACACTAACGCTGCAGATCTTATTGCACCAATTTAATATATTAATATATGTATACAAATATTATACATATATTTGTATATACATACATATTACTGCACAAATATATTTGAGGTTGTGTGCACTGTACTTATGGCACTTAGCAACTAGGCTTATTAGATTTTAACAATTTTGCAGCAACGCGTTTATCTTCTGTCGGGTCAGCAAACCAAATGAACGAGAAGATTTTCTATGATGGCCTACGTGCCAAATTTGCTTCCACCTTGCACAATGTGACGAATAATTAACTGGAGTTTTCCAGCATATTATTCTTTTGCTTTCGATGCATCGCCAGACCATCGAAAATCAGAACAAAAAGAGATCGCCGCTAATCAGCTGTGTAGTGCAAAAGGGAAATTTATGGCGGAGGGTTGCCAGATAGTTGAAAATTGAAATAGTAAGGGTATTCCTGAAAACCTGAACCCTACAACTGTAGCCACAGTCTGTTAAGTCTACGCTGTTTCAAGGCATCAACTTTACTTGCAGATCTACTCCTTGGACGATGCCGAGTGCAGCGAACTATGCAGTTGCGGCGATTCACTAACACTCACCTGCCACGCCCTCTGCGTGCCATTTGCCCCCTGTCGCACCGCCCTCGCATTCTACAGTCACGCCTCGCCAGCTTATCAGGCGTTCCGTGGACGTTGCCTCTGCTACTCGGGACGTTTCATCTGCATGAAGCCGCCGCTCGGGGATTACATTTTACCAGGTTAGTTGCCCCCTGCCCCGGCCCTTTCACCGTCCGCTACGCCCTTTTTTGTTCAAATGCAGTTTTCATCCGTTTGATGCGTCGTCACTTCCATTATGCTTGTGTATAAATTTCATTGCTCTCTGTGTGTGAGTCAGTCTAGTGTAGTCTGTTTTCTGTTGAGCACTTTACGATTATCACCAGCGACAGGCAATGACGAAGCGTAGCTGCCAAGTACGCTCCATTTTGCAGTTACTACTTGCTCTGGGGCAAAACCATCAAGTGTTGCTGCATATACAAGTAATTCTGCATTTTTTAAAGCGCATCTCATTGTGGAGTATATGAAGAAGAAATAGAAGTAGAAAAGAAGAAGGAAAGAGCTTTAGCTGATGCTATTCTTATGCCACACTTGCCAGGTGCACTTTGTCGCTTCTTTGACTCAGTCTTACAAAAGCTATCTAAGGTTGTGTGGCTCTTCCCCTACCCCTCTCACTCTCTCTTCTCTCTCGAACTCTTCTTCCTTTTGTCATTCTTTTTGTCTTGTTCCACCAGCACTTACGTGTTTTTTTGTCTACTCCCTAGAGTTTCTGTCTCAGTTCTCAGTTGGTCGAGTAAATCATATATAAAATATTTCTGAGATTTATGGCATACTATTTGCTTTATGCTTTGGCAGGTGGTGTCTTTCTACTTCTGGGCTACAGTGCCGCCGATGAGGCATTGCTGCGTCCACACACGAACCTTGGGGTACAGGATGCAGTTCGCGCCTTGCAACAATACGTGACAACCTATATCAATAATCAGGTAAGCTGGCAGGAAATGTCACAGATTCTCGCAGTCTCTCATTTGTGACTTACTCGAATATTAATTGTAATTCTCTGGTGCTTTACCTCCTCTTTTCCCCGCACAATCATTCACACGCAGACACAATGCACACTGACGCTATTCAATATGACTGAGGAAAATATTATTATTGCCGCCCGTCTGCCACACGATGGCAAGCAAAAGGACATTGAGCTGTTGCGCAAAGAGAAGGTATGTACTTTAGTTGTATTACTTTATTTAGCAATGATAATAACGAGATCAGGTAACAAATTGTATTAATGGCAACATATATGTATTATTGGTTTTCCGTCTGCTTGCAGGACGAGTGCACCGCGATACTGAAGACCATCAGTCATCACATCAACACCGAGCACAATGAGCTACAATCCCACCGACTGCTGAGCATTTTTAAAATGTCTGAAGTCGATGTTGTCTGGCCGGAAAGCACGAGCGCAGCTCGAAGTGGCTATGGCCATGGCCAACAGACAGCAGCCAGTCGCCTTCTCTCCCTTCTTCTGCTCTCACTGGCAGTTACCGTCCGTGGCACACTGCGTATGAGCAATGTGCTTGCAACATGACACAGCAGCTGAAGGAGTCAGCTCAGTGGCATAACTGTATGTACGAGTATGTAGTTTATGTGTAAGCAACAAAGATGACATGGGGATTTCGGGCGGGTCAGTCAAAATGGGCGGGCAATTTTGGGCGCTATGAGCGTTCCTCTCACTCAATACGATAGCGATACATTTACTTAATTATATCTATAAATAAATATATGTATCTGTACTTATACTTAGGAAAAATGGAAAATTGACAAGAAGTGTGTGAGTGCGATATGAAGAGATGTGTGTAAGTAGTTGCAAAATAAAGAGAAAATTAAATAAAACCTAGATCGAGCATTATGCTCGATATATTCAGCAGCATTAAATGTGAGTTTTCTAGAGTTAGAAAAGTGCATACGATTAATTAGCAAAATGTGTTGTATACTTTTAGGGGCTAGCCTGGTGTTAGCATGCATTCGGGCGCTTTGTTGTTAACTTAAAGAATGTGCTCTTACTTTTTGATACGTACTCGCTTTTGTGCGGGACATAAAGTAATTGAAACACCATTCAACTAATGATAATGATTACAATTAACTTTATACATACTCAAACGGAAACCAAATAAAACTGCTGTCTAAATAATAATTATCTTAATAATATTTGAAAATATCAACCAACAATAATATCAATGAAAAATGATTTAATTTAGTGACTAGCGATAAAAGTAACTATATTTATATTGATATCGGTAAATGAGGGTGGAGCGTGTATATAGACTTGGTATCACTATAAGGTTTACATCTATATTCTTACATATGTATATGGAGAGAATACACGTAGCTAGTGTTTTATACGATAAAGGTATGCAATATACTACTTTACTTAATTCACAAATATTTTATTCCTTTTCAATGGTTTAAATATATTTTCGCATTCCATATTTCAATTATTTTCATGCCTTAAATTCGCTATCTATAATTTTAAAGCAAACGGTTTCATTTTCTGCGCATTTCCTTATTTTTCTTTAAAGAGGTTTCATACAATCCACTTATTTATATTCTTTCTTTATAGCTGTAAATAAATTGAGTAACAAAATGATTTAATAAGATACTAACAGTACATATCAAAATGAACACCTAAATATACATGAAATGTCGTATGAACTAACCCTTTGTACATACCTCTATATACATATGTACATGCAAATATATACACAATGATATACACACAAAAAATGATTAAACTATAAACTATGAATAAAAATAAATTTAACTTGAACAGCAACAACAATACATTTATTTATTGAAAATTGAATCCAACTTCAGTTGCGCCTTAAAAATAAAGTATGTAAAAACTATTAGATTTTGTAAATAAGTCCAGGCGAAATTCAAAAATTCAATGAATATAAATTGAGTGTCACTCCCAACAAAAGAAAAAAAAATGAACAGATAGACAGACATACACACACACACACCCATACACATACATACATCACACTCTAAGCCTAAGCTTGACCATTTAACAAAGGCCTCACAATCTCATGCATTCCAATATGATACAAAAAATGAGAAAGAGAGAAAAGTGTAAAGTGCGCTGAACAAAAATGGTCACAATCATGAAAAAATGTCTTCCTTAATGCATATACATGACGATATGTGTTATATATTCATATTTATACATGCTAACTTGATATACCTAAACATATATATACTTATATAGCTATTAATAAATATATATATGTTAAATAGCTATTGGTGCACCCTAGCCTATGCTTCAGTTAGAAAATACAACATAGTCAGAATGTATGTAATTTCGATTCGCATTGATTCGAGTTATACCACTGTTGACACTATTATAGTAAATAACGAAAATATCTTAAATATGAACAAAAATATACATTAAAATAAATAAATCAATTATGAGCAAATACGCCCCAACAAATTGAGCAAAACGTACTTTAACAAATTGCATAATCGTAAATGTGTTTGAGTATTCGGCACTCAAATAGTTCCGCAAAAGAGAGAACCCGCTTATGCCAGCTAGTAGATACTAAATATTAGACGAATTTACAGGTAATCAATGCGATTAACGTGTACTCGTAGAAAAGTTTTGCAAATGTAAGTACCTGCAATCTCTTTTTGCCTACAACTGAGAGAAATGCTTCAATTTAATTCGATTGTTAAAAAGAGGTTACAGGATACAATTGCAACTATGTCAATAACAAATTAATATATTAACTGATATCGGATATCTGCATGTACGATATGTATATCTATCAGCTTTAATACGATTATTAATATAATTATTGTTTATATATCCCCGTTTACTTTGTCATTGTGCTCTAAGGTCAGCACAGCACGAGGCGTGGCTACAATGTAAAGTACCGTTTAAATAAAAGAAAAGTAATGAAAATTGAAAAGCAAAACTACAACTAGATTAATATTGTTAAGGGAAAAAAGCTAGCTACAAATGGAAAATGTAGCACAAATCTATGTTAAATATTAATGAAAAGTTAAAATATGCATGAGGAATAATTATACTTGTAAGTTTCAATTAAGTTGAGGAATTCAAGACAGCAAACTAAAAAGAGCAGAATATAGAGTATAGAATAAAAAAAAATATGAATGAAAAATATGAACAAAATATGGTACTTAAGTAAGAGTTAGATACAATACGATACGATACGTTTGTATGTATTACTATGTCAAGGGCTTTAGGTTTGTCCATGAAACAAATAGAAGAGAACAGAATAGAATAGAACAGAACAGAAAGCCAAGCAAAAGTGTGAGTCGCCTGGCACATTTATAATGAAACATTGTAAAAGGAAAACAAAAATAAATACAAACAGAAAAATAATAAAAAGTATGAAACATAAAAAATAAAGTCTTTTAATTCCAAAGAGATTGAAATGCAACTACTTTTAATATTTGCACTGAAACAACAAATATTTCAATATTGATGCTTTAATAGTTTTGACAGAACGCCTTTCTAGCAGATACCCTCAGCTCAGAGTATCTCATTGTTGTGTGTTGTCTCTACCACAAGTTGTCCACACTCTACGCTGTGTTCTTCATTATTGACCCCCAAAAAAGTATACACCGATCAAAACTGTGACACAATTGAGCCGAACAACAATGGAAACAACAATGAAAATCGCCAAAAAAAAAAAATAATAATAAAAAACGAAAAAAGACAACATTGAAGCGGCATTTTGTTCACTGCAAAGGGAATAAAAGATACAGCGGTACCACGAATAGACTGGCAAAGAACCCAAGAGCAAGAAGGAGAACGTAGAATGAAGAAGAGAATGTCGAGTGAAAAAGAAAAGAACAAAATTCACACAATGCCCAGAGACGACTTTGCTTACATGGAACAAAAGATGAACCGAAGACAAAGGCAGTTGCTATGCTCAAGGCAAGCCTTAAACTCGAGTGGCCTCCACTTGAGGAGCCACAGAAACCAAGCAAACACACTCACACACACACAAACGCATAACCACAAATACACTCAAACATACATATGCTCACTGATGTGGGGCAGTGCAAAGAGGGAAGGTCAATCATTGGAATGCTGCCAGTTAATTCACATACACAAAAGGCGATGGCCCAGAAGTGAAGGAGTACAGTAAAAACAGTGGCGAGTGCGACCCTGAATGGGCAGAGCCACGCCCAACACCAATGGGTGGCTGAGCTTGGCATTTATACTTCCACTTAATTAGGTAATAAATGATTGAAGAAATTATGTCTAGACGTGAGGACAATTCCGATGGCTCCGAAGACGCCAAGTGAACCGTGCGAACTTGACAAGCAGCCAATTCATTTGGCACGTGAGGGGCTAAAGTGTTACAAATATGAGCAGTCACATGCAAACACGCACACACACACACACACACACATACAGATAATGATATACTTCTTTGCGGTGCATTGAAATTTAAACAATGAGTCTACTTAGAAAATTATTTGAATCAACAACAAAAGCTGTTAAAATTGTAAACAAATTTTGGACGTGAATAAAATGTTTCATGGCTGTGCAGAAGCTGCTGTTAAGTGGCAACGCATTTGTCATTCTGTTGTATGTGTATGTGTGCTTGGCCCCCTGTGGTACGTGAATGTAAAATTAATGAATCGCAATGAATGCGGGTCGTATACGTATTTTATTTTTGCCGCTATCAGTTTATTATTGCGTCAATGTGCGCTTTATGCCACAAACAACATATGAGTGCGTGTGTTCTTGTGTATATGGGGGGTTGTTGTGATTGTTGTGGCTGCTGTGACTATATGATGATGCTAAGATCGAGCTCGACAAGGCCGTGTCGCACGCACATTTCGCTGTCTACCATGATTACGTGTTTGCCATTTTATCACTAAAACTGTTGCGCCTTCTCTGCATGTGCTTACAGTACCCTATGTTGCCCCCTTCCTCTCTTGCTTCCACCTCCACCTTCTTACCCCCTCTCTGCTCTCTGCTGTTGCCACTCCAAGGCGACTTTGTCTGTCTGTTTGTTGCTGTTCTTTGCTGCTTTGTTCTGCTTGGAATTGCCTTTTATTTTCTGTTAATTGAAGTTGCTGCCATCACATTTTTCTTCTTCTCTCTTCTTTTTTCTTTTGCTACACACACTCGCAGGAGGAAACACAGTAAGCTCTGTATATATGTGAGCTTTTTTCCTTTTATTGGCGGCTCTACGTTTGCCTGTTTTTGCAATTTTAATTAAAAACGTGTTTATAACAGCGCAAAATGCTGATGAGTGAGCAGAATAATTTATTTCAAATATATACAAAATTATATGCCAGACAAAAACAAATATAGATGCAACTGTGTGTGGAGAGTAGAGTTGAGGCAATAATTGGCAATATTCGTGCCAGGTATTTGAATCGAATCAGCTTAATAAGTTAACCGTTTTATGACTTGGCGATAAAGTCCAGTTGTGAGTTTTATTAGTTTTTGCAGTTTGCTGAAAAGTACAGCATAGTTTTTCGCAGAGTGAGAACAAGGTTTAACCATTTCGCATTCCTTTGCATCACACAGAAGGAATCTATATTGCCATTCAACCACATTGGCTCTGCGAAATATGCGCTGCAGCACAAAGAATTCAATTCAATTGATATTCAAATGCGCATTGCGAACACGCCAAGACATCGGCATCCATTATTTGTCGATTTTACACATGGCAAGTAAGAGAAAAAAAAGAAATAAATGCAATGCCAAGAGGAAAAGCAGATAAAAATCTGGCTAGAAATATGGCTGGAAAGAGAAGTTGGCAACAGGATGGTGTGCCTATTACTATTCATTAGAGATGCAACTGTTGGCCAATGCATGTTACAATAGGCCATTTTCAGATAACTTGGCTCTGGCTTATTTTGGGTGAGATTCCGATTGCGATTGCATTGTGCGTTGCGCAATTCAATTTCAACGAATATTACAACGCCATTTGCCAAACTCAGCACCTTTTCTATTTTTTGGATTTTTTTTTTGGAGCCGAAACAAAAGCTAGTGCAACAAACAAAGCAACGTAAAGCAGAAACCTCTAGGTCTTAGAGCCAAGAGGCAGCCATGCATCATTTGCATAGTCCAATGGGAGCAAAGCCAAGCCAAGACAAGGCAGGGAAAGTCAGGTTTCTGCTCCCAAAAACAGACAGATAGAGAGACTGAGGAGCCTGGGAACGTTCGATGCGCTCAAGTGTAGAAATAACACAAAATACTCGTACTCTCTCAGTCGATGATGGCAAACGGGAATCGGAATATAACCGGTAACAGCAACGAAAAATGCTAAGGAGCCAAATACTTGAACATTTGCAAACGCGGCAAAGTAGCGAAAATTTGCAAATTGATTGCATTCCAGTGCCAAGCAGAAGCCGCTGCAGTTGAGACAAGTTCAGAAACGGAGTGAGTAGCAGAGGAGCTGCAACTGAGGCAGCAGCCAAACATCCACAGAGAGATATGAAATCTTCTCGAGTGCAAATTTTGCACATTTTTGCCAGTAACTTTGGGAATTTCCAAAGATAAATCAACAAAAAAATGGAAAGAAAAGAAAAGGCCAAAGGCCTCCCAATAAGTATTCGACATATCTAAAGTGCAAGCATATTAAAATAATGCCGAATGAGAGCTCTTCCTCTCTGTCAATCATATTATGCAAATCTCGAAATCAATTAATGGAGTGAAAGCGAGAGATGAGATATCTTTAAGTGAATTTCAAGTGTATAGCAAAGCAACTCGACTGATTTCTCATGTTTTGTGCATCATTTGAGAGAGAATTCATGAAATATGCAAACACTTTGTCGCACTTTGTTGCCCAGCGGACAAAATGTGAAGTGGGAGAATTGTTAGGGCAAAATGAAGGAAAAATGTTAGAGGGAAAAATGCGAAAAATGAGCAGCCATGTTGGACACGAAGATGACACCTAGTGTAGAAGCATGAACACATGCCTAATAAATAATTCAGAGCGCAACAAGCGGACAACAAGCTCACTTGCGGTATGTCCTTGCTGTCCAACAATCCTGGGCCCACTGACCAAAGCAGACAGAAAGACAGACTGCAAAATATTAAGACAAGATTGAAATCTATTCAGATGTGTCGACGCAAGTGTTGCCTAAGAGTATTATTGCATGTCCTTGAATAGTTTCGTCTACATATGTTTTCATGTCTGTCCATTCGTCCATTTAGATGCGGGTCATTTGATTCGACGATACAGACAACCGTCTGTGTTGCTGTTAAAATCTCTCTAGATCATTTGCTTGTGCTTTACTTTTTGTTTGATAAAATAACTAACGAACACTGCAATCCAATATGAGAACAACATGGACGTATTTATGACAGGAAACAAGAAAATGCTTTTAAATATCGAAAATGTTTGACGAACGATGTGATGGCCAAAAGTTGTTAAGATTGAATACGATTTGTGGCTCTCACAGAATCAGCTAAATAATTCAATGTTATTGAACCAATTATCGACTGTTTTAACTTCATAATTAACTTAATCAACTCACATGTTTTCAAATATATATAAAGCCGAAAATTATTTTGTTGCTCAATGCAAAAGTCGTGAAATGAAATATGAGAGAGACAAAAAAATCATTTAGCATAATGATTAAAATAAATCATATTAGTAAAAAAAAGACAGAGAGTGAGCAAGGGCAGCTAGACATTTAAGTGTGCAAGAAGGAGAGAGGACATAACTTATACGCCGTGTGGAAACGGCAACGTTGAACACAAACAAATGCAAACAGACAAACAAAAATGATTTATAAATTGGCACGACGTGCATAAAATGCTGAGCACAAAAAATTTCTACTGCATACGTAATGAGGCTAGAGACCCAAACACACACACATGTACTCACACACAGTGAATTCGGGAAACAGGAGAAGAAGCACAATGCTGGAGTCCTGTGTAGACGGCTGGACGATGACTTCCGAATCATGTGAGTGTGCAAAAGAAGTGGCATTTAAATGCGCGCATTTATTCACTTATAAATGCTACAAATAAAAATATGCTAAGGGAATATGCTAAAGAGCTCCGCAACGGAGACAGCCGGATGCCAAAATAAGGCCAAGTATGGCCCACAAAGTGCACCAAACTTTTCTACAAATATTACCATGTGTGTGAGATTGTATGGGTATGTGTCCGTATGTATGTGTGCATGTACTTTAAATCTCATTTGGCCTGCAGCGGCTCAGGAATTTTGAAAAAGGCAGAGAGCAAGAGAGGAATAAAAAAGTATAATTTAAGTCTTGTGGCTGTAACGGCCACCATCATCCAAACACTATCACTATGCAGCGCAAGCCACTTTGCACCACTCACACACTCACACACACACACACACATTGACACACACTTACTACGCACGCACATATGCCATGAATTTCATTTAGTTTGTACGTGTATGCGTTAGTTAATATTCCACACGTATCTATGTTAAAGAATACGTGTATGTGTGTGCGTAGTTTTGTTGCCTTTAAATTACTTAAACCATAAAGAAAACTTATGTGTGAATTTGCGTGCGTATGTGTGTATATGTAAGCAATATGCTCTTGATGATGCTTTAAATGTGTTGCGTTTGTTGGGTAATATATATTTTAATTAACTTTAAACTCGGTCAAAAGCTCACATATGCTTAAAATAGATTTAAAAATATCCCTAATAATATTTACTGCTGCGCCAACAAACAGCCAACGATTAAACTGATTTTGGATCAATAGCAATATGGGTTACTCACGAAAACGTTGCCCTAAATATTCATGCACGTTTCGAAATCCTTTGCATGCTTTGCTCTCATTCTCCCACTTCGCTTAATAGCTGTCATACGTTTAACTGTAACGGAGAGAAGCGAAATCACAGCAGGAGATGACAAAGAAGGTCTGGGAATAAGAAAAGCAAGTTGAAGTCAGCCGCCGTGAAATTTGGCTGCATCTTAGAGGAGCATACGATGCCAATGATGATAATGCGGCACACGTGCACTAAAATGCAAGCACTTAAAATATTTATAAGCTACAGCAGGAAGCAGCGTGCAGCGTACAGCGTGCAGAGCGAGCTGCCAGCAGCTAGAAGTTGGTAGAAGCAGGTAGCAAGTGCAACATTCTGGCAGAGAGGAGATAAATCACGGCCGGAAGGCACTGAGCTGAGTTGTTGCCTCGTTCAAATGAAGAAAAATGGAACTTGCCATGCTGCAAGTTGTAGTTTAAGTAGTCAAGAGAAGGGCAAGAAGCGAGGAGAAGCAATCACTGCACCAACAGCTGCCCGTCCATAAACAATAGCTAGCGCGTGAAGTAGAGGAACAAAAAATTCTGACCTTGTCGTGCCACCAAAACCGAAACCACAAAATAACAACAACGTAAGCGTTACTCATACACATCACTTTGCTGATGGAATTTCAGAAGTGGGAGTAAGTGGATTTTTTTCCGTCTCAAGATTGATGTGCCAAAAACTGTGTAAAGGTCAAATTTATGCGAGAAAAGTGTCAAAGCTGCAAGGCAGATAGCTCACAGGGTAAGCGAGGTGGTGAGAAAGTGTTGACAAAGTGCATGATGATGCGTTTAAATATTTTATGCCTCAAATAAGGCGCATAAACATTTTGAGTGCCAAAACGTGTTGCGATCTTATGGCCATCGAAGCACCTCATTACAGGGCAGCTGTCGCCTGGACGATTGCCCGGACAACGCTCAATTAGCTGCAGTAACTTTAACTTTAGTGCAGAGTATTTATAGAGAGCCCGAAAACGTTTCAAGTTCTAAACAGTTAGCAGTTGTCATGTAAACCACCTCAAGAGCTAACAATATCGCTACCTCAATTTTGGGCTTATTTACATACATGTCAATTGTAAATTGTTTTCCGTGTTTTGGCACACTTATCACTTTAGTGCTTCTGTTGTTCTTTGTTGCTTGGAAATCGGAAAAATGTCACGATATTGATGCACAGCATCGCGTTCGTAAGTAAGCCGGTATGGAGCAGTCCCTGGAGGTGCTACAGTGACAGACTGCCGAAGATTTGAAGTGGCAGCTGGAAGGCAAAAACACAGCCACACACACATCTACATACAAATACGACTTTAGTAAGTGACAAGGTTTTGGGTTGTGATGGGTATAAGGCGGCAAGAATCTCTCACGACTCGCCAAGAGATATATGTGCATATATCACATGTCAATCTAATTTCATTTTTACGCCCCAACAAGTCGGAAATCGAGGTCTACTGTGAGGCAATGACAGCATATGGCCAGAAAAGTTTCTTCAATGCCAACAGGCCCACAGTGCTCTAAGATTTGGCTACTCTTACAATGGATATTCGCATTATATCACGCCATGTATAATACTTGAAAGTATGTTTCAAATAAATAAGCTAAATGCAAGCTTAAGTTATTTGAAGTTTTCCTTTCACATCACATTTGCAGTTAATTGGTTAATTTCCACCGAACTTTTCTCTTTTACTTAACCAAACTTGGAGAAACTGACCTTACTTTTTTGACCCTACAAAAAAGCTGCCTTGGATATTATCAGTTGTAAATTGAATACATTGCTTTGCAAGTGTATGAAATCTTTGGCGTGCCAAAAGATAAACTTTCTTTCTTGTTTTTTTGACAATTTGACAAATCGTGTATAGACATTTGCTGACGGCTTACACACTCACACACACACACACACACACACACACACCACCCACACACTAAGAGTATAAACTGGCACGTGACTGTGTGCGCATGTGGCATGTGTAGCATGTGAGGCACTGTACTAGTACGATGGGCTGGCATTCTTATACAATTGGGGCCAAGGCTTCAAAGAGCAGCGGGGCATCCAAATAGAATGCAAAGCTAAATCAACACGGCAATAGCAACAAGAACAACAACAATAGAAACAACATGAGTAACGGCAGTGGCAACTGTAAAATTCAATGAATTGGAAAATGTTTTGTTAGCTGTTGTCATTATTCAGTGGCAGACATGCAGGTGGCACAAAAGCGTTGCCCACTTTTCAGGGCAATGGGACTGAGGACTCCCATTCTTCCAATCTCTATCTGTTTTTTGTGTGTCTGAATGTGTGAGGGAAATGGGGGTGTGGGACAGCTGCCGCACAACAAATCGTCAACTAAATCTGGCCTGACATATAAAAATTAAACAAAAAATCGTTCAGCCAACTGCTGTCCGTGTTGTCTCAGTTCGTTTCAATACTCGCAAATTGAATAATTATGTGCAAATACGCTCATATGCAAATTACGAAACAAAACCATAAAGTACTCGTACTTATGTATATATATATTTAGAATATTTATATGTACATATGTAATGCTTATAGCATTTTTGCTGCGGGCGCGCGTGTAAATTGAAAATTTCATCAAATCTGCTGGGCGGTGACTCATCAAGCTTTAAAGCACAAACAATGCGAGAGAACGGGAAAGAAATAGGCCGATCAAGTGGGGTAGATAGAGGGAGTGAGAGGGTGCGAATTATGGCCAGCACGCATTTTATGAAATCATTTCAAACGCCTTTGTTGAAAGCGTCGTCGTCGTCGTCGTCGTCGCGACGTTGCCGCCGTCACTTTGTTTATTACTTATTTACCCGCACAAACCAGCATACACAAACTGACGAACGCACCCACACTAGCACACGCACAAATTTATGCACACAAATAAAATGAAAGTAAATTGATTTATCTGCGGCACAATACAACACACAACGCAGAGCAACGAAGGCGTCGGAGTCGGCGTCGGCTTCGGCGTTGGCGACCATTCCAGGGTCGTGCTTGGTCCTTGGTACCGCGAGCATTCATTGGGGACACATTAGCCGTAAGACAGACGCCAATGCTGTGGCCAACACACACTCACGCACATGGCAAACACACATGAGTGCAAATGCAAATAAGATCCACACACAAACACACTCACACACACTCACACACTCACATGCTAATATGCTCGTAAAAAGGCAATTTCCACAAATTCGCCTCACCTCGGCATCCTTAAATATTTGTTGGCTTTTGTTGGCTAATGTTTTTGTTGTTGTTATTTTTGTTATTGTTGATTTTGTTGTTGCTGGCTAACTCAATTTTCTATTGCTAAATCTTCTTCGCCTTGTTCGCTCTGCTGAGGCTCGTAAGCAGTTGCCCCTTTGCTGTCCCTGCGACCAGCAGCAATGCATAACTTATGCCATAGATACACACACACACTCTATAACACACCCATACCCAAATATACCAACACTTCAAGGTATGTGCTCGTTTCTTTCAGTCCCTTTACACATTTATTTCAATTTTTACAACTTTGACGCTCAATTCCCAAACTCATGCCTCTTTTGCCGAACTTCGATTATGTTCACTAAATTTGCATAGATTACATTCTATTAAAATATTTTTAATCAACATAAATTTATTAAAAATTATAATAATAAAGCATAATTTTATATTATTTTTAGACTTAGCTTAAATATTTAATAAACTTTTTGTGTTGCCTTATTTTAAATATAGTTTTCTTTACTCACAGTCTTCAACTTGGCAGTAAAAGACATGAGAATTGTCGAGCATTTAAAAGTATATATTTAATGTATATATAATTTGAATGGTAACTGCCCGCCTTCGAAGTGATAGCCAGAGATTTAAGCCAGTGAATTCAAGTAAAAATCCAATAGTCGAGTCCTTTGGTGCTTGGAGCAGCAAACAACGACAACATACTAACAAAAGTCAAAGCTATTGTAATAAATGACAGCAGACATCTGCAAGTTTTAGCGTGGAATGAGAATTGTGTTTGGCGGGGTCAAAAGGCAGCCGCTTGGCAAATGCCAGCACTGCAAATCCTCCAACTCTCGGCTCCTACGCCAAGTGATATCCACTCGAAATGGCATGGCTGCGAAATTTTCTAGCATTTTAGCATCATTAGCATTGATTTATGATTAAGTTCAACCTCAATTTTCAGTTAAATCGTTTTCCATGCCGGCTCCGTTTTGTGCTCACTCCCAGTTTCCCTCCAACCAGCTATCCAAAAAAAAAAAAAATCTGCAGGCAGTCTTCGAAATGCCGTTGTTCAGATTCTGGCAATCCTTGTGCTCGGGATTTTGTTACCAGGAATGAAGGCAAAGATGGAGATGGGGCAATGGCTGTGGCCGTGGCTGTGGCTGATGCTGTTGTGTGGGAGGCACAAACGTCGAAAACAAGAAATCAGAAATCAGAGTTACTGCGATTCTCACAATCGGACGCACTGATGTGTATAATGATCTTTAGCTGGGATTTAAAACGGATAATAAATAATAAAAATACATGAGCAGGGAAGTAACAAAGACAGTGAGTAGAGGCAGAAAGTGGGCCTCTGTGTGCGGAATTGAGTCTGCGACTGGGCTTACTCAGCTAAGTCAGCTGCGAGCTTCATAAAAAATGAATTGTTAAAAGGCCACACGCCAAAAATTCTATATATATAAAGGAATATAAATGTGCCCAGCCACAACAATTCTAAAAGTTCGAGAATCTCGAGTATTTACTCACACTGTAGGCATCAAATGAATGACAATGACAAAGACCAGTTAATATATGATCCAGAACTGAGGTAAGTTGCGTTTGTGAAATTGAAATAAATAGAATCTTCAATGGACAGTCACGTATAGACTTACAAACTAATTATAATGAATGATACGTGCACTAAAATTAACCGGCTGACTAATGTTTGAACTTTTTGGTCGTTATAAATGTACTCGTAATCGCACGGACAAATGCTCAACAAATTTCATTGCACAACAAATCAAATGTACAATACAACTTAATAATATTTCCGTTTGTCAGACAAGGAATCCGATCCGGGAAAAGGCCGAGCATATTTGAATAATGCCGTTCAATAAATGGAATTGCCTTCATTCAACTGGCTTCCCGTCGTTCTCGACCTTTTATATATAAATTTCATTTTATTTTTGTGGGCGACACGATGTACGCGATGTACGACGAAGAGGGAACAGGATATCCACATGGTTGCCAGCTATTTTTCCCGGTTCAAGAGAATGCCAACGAATTCCAGCAGCTGCAACTACAGCAATCCCATTGAAATATGGAATAAGTTAAAAAGGATTTATTAACTCTTAAAAGCTTCTCACAACAAAGCAAAAAGCCATCACAAACGAAAAATGCAGCTCAAAATAATAATAAAAAAAAAAGGAGAAAACTTAACTGACTTGCCATACGGGAAGTTGTAACTCATATCTCTCCTTATATTCTTTCTTTCTTTATAATTTTGGAGTTTTTGTTGTAAATATCTTGTTTCCGCACTAAATCCGCTGCATACTTCTCGGCAATCCAATTATGATTTTGAGTCAATTAGTGCAGATTATCATGGCGTCCTTGTGCCCAAGGGTTTACACGAATTTAAATTGAATCCGCTAAAGTGCTCACTATTTTTTATACTCTCTGCAAGAGTATATTGGGTTTGTGCAAAAGTATGTAACAGGCAGAAGGAGGCGTGGCAGACCCCATAAAGTATATATATTATTGATCAGCATCACAAGCCGAGTCGATATAGCCATGTCCGTCTGTCCGTCTGTCCGTCTGTCTGTCTGTCTGTCTGTCTGTCTGTCTGTCTGTCTGTCTGTCTGTCTGTCCGTCTGTCCGTATGAACAAACAGATTTCAGAGATGGTAAGAGCTACAAGTTCGAGCTTGGTGTCAAACGATCAGATATTTAGTCAGTCAATACAAGAATCTTTTTTTTTTTTCGATGCCACGCCCCATTCGCCCACAAAAAGCAAAAAACTGGACACACCTCGTGAAAAATTGGTGTTTTCGGCAAATATCTCAGTAACTATGGCACCTAGGATCACCAATTCTTGTACGGGAGTTCCTAGCGACAGCATAGTTGCATTGCCATCTATAAATTTGGACTGCCACGCCCACTTTTCCCACAATTTATAAAATAGTTTTCAAGCTTCAATGCCGTTTTTTCCGTATCGTACAGTATTGTAGTTTATAACTGGTGTGGAGACTAACTATATTAAACTATCCTGAAAGGCGCATTAAAATCGGACTATAAACAAGAAAACTAGAAGCGTTACAATATTGTTAATTGAACGCAATATCAACCCATTGGTGCAAGCGAGACAGAAACACACAAGCACATGCTCGAACGTTTTTGCTGCCTGTGTGGCGGCAGCGCTGCCCGCGGTCGCTGGCTGCGCCGAATACACACATACATACATGCATGCATCATATATTGTCAAACGTATGTGTATTCGCAACAAACAAACAGATGTGTGTTTGATTATGCTTAGATTGTTTTTGTTTCAACGTGTTTTAATGCAAGTACTATTCATTGTAATATCTGGATACCGATTTTAATAATTTAATCGGGAAAATGCAGAGAGTATTATACGGTCGGGCGCGCTCGACTGTACTTTTCTTTCTTGTTATTAACTACAATATTTTAATAAAACGTGAAGGAATTCAATAATTCTATTCCAAATTTGTTATTTACAAAATAACGAACATTGTATCTAACATGTTATCATACCACCAGCTTAATAAACCTGTTTGCCGCGAAAATCCACTTTACTACATTCCAATTTTAAAGTCTAAAATGAAAGAGTAGAGTAATAGATAATCTATTTAATGCCCATTTTTATATAATTCGATTACAGTGCTTATATATGATCTCTCGATTAACAATTAAAAAGCAATTACAAAACAGTTAAACACAAATAAATCGTTAATTTCATTTCAATTTTAATTGCGCGTAATTTTATTGAATTACGAACTAATCTAATGTTATTACAATAATCCAGTTTATAGTGTCATGAACTTTAATGCAAACTTGCAAATACAAATAAATTGAAATGCCAATAAAATATATTGCAGTCTCAAAAAAATATATGACAAGCATACAGTAAAAGCGCATACGAGTAAGTTGACTTTACGATTATGTTGCCAGGACAACATTTGAAGTAATGTCTAAAGTGTACACAAGAGTATGAACGAAAAATGGAGAGAAGGGAGAACAAAGGGAGAGAAAAAGTCGCGGCCTGACGACCTCTTTGACAAAAATCAAACAAATAAACAATATTGCAGAGTGATGGTCGGTCACTGAATGCACCCGTCCTGCAGTGAAACAGTTACTGTTCTAGCCATGGCTAGAATAGACATTTTCTTTTCAGTCACAACTTCAATTAAACACTTTTCATGCGCTGCCTTTGTGTGCTTGCTATCGTTCTTTAGCTCGCTCAGCACTCAATGAAAATTAGCACACTTTTCACATTTTTTCCCTCGTCTGTATTCTTTATTCAGTGCAGTGCTTTGTACAAGTGTGTGTATGGATTTTGGTATTGGTATTGGTGTGGGTGTTGTAGTTGGTGCTGGCGTCAGTGGCCATTGCTGCTTCTAACCCGTTTTTTTTCGCTTTTAATTCGTAAATTCAAAAGTTCGGAAGCTGTTAATAATGTGGACAGGCGCACGACACAAGTATTTCATTAGAGAAGCAGTCGTGGCAGCAATGGAGGACATGAACGTGGACATGATACTGACTAACACGCTTTCACTGCCCACTTCAATTAGGATGAGCTATTTTCGGATAGCGTTAGCGAAGCTATTTCAACTGCCAAGTGTGAAAAGCAATTACACTGAGCGCCAGAGAAATGAAAGAAAAACTAATTAAATCCTTTGTGCAACAAAATCGAGAGATACCCAAAGCTGCTGTTAAATGAATGCAAAGTACGAGCATAACAATAAGATGATTACAATTGATATGGCATATTATAGAAAGCGGTTTAACAGGTGATAAGCTAGTATCATTACCTCATACTTATTCAGTATCATTCGCAGCTACAACAAATACTTAGCATAACGATCGAAAATTTGAAATTCTGCAGCATTTGCCGCTAATGGTATGTAAATCAAAGTTCTACCTCTCGTCTCTTTCTCTCTCGTTCTCGATGGCTGAATTTGGTCTTGGGTCTGCAATGCGGAAAAAGCGGCTTCCAAAAATCGTTTGAATTATGTAAATGCTAGAAGCAAATCAATATGCTTTCGATTTCAACATAAATGCCACATAAACGACATCTATCTAGATGTAAAAGCGTGCTTAAGTTATGCATTTCCCCCAGCTAACAATGTCAAATGAGTTGAGATGGACCACAATCTGCAGAAAGAGGGTGATACAGTGGCAATGTTGGTCATAAATTTCACTGCAAAAGAAGTACCAACTCGTGGAGTTCAAACTGTGTCTCGGGCAGGTGCATTTCTACACATTACCATCCTCTATTGTCTCTATTGAGTTGCATTGATTTATGCCAATCACGATTTGCTAATAACTCAGTGGCAAAAGCGACGAGAGCTGCCCTCAACGTTGGACTTGTTGTTTTTGTTTTTGTTGCCGCAAGTCCTGTCATAATGGCAGTCATTTGAGGGTTAAATTGGATATGCCACTTGCGTTGACAAGTCGGTCACGTGCCGTGTTCCTAACAGGCGCACATAATTGACGTTTCATTAGCGGCATTTTCAAGCGAATTACCATGCAAATACGAGTAAGTATCTAACCAACCAAAAAGACAGAGAAAGAGACAAATTTTCACACACACTCAGCCATACACACACACACTCATAAATTTTAAAGTTAAACTCATAATTAAGAGAGCCAGCTAATAATGAACAAGTTTACGAGTCTTTCGTTTTGGTCAAGTCATAAAAATCGTTATTAGGCTTAACACACGCAACGCATAGCAAATCGGACTTCAGACACTAAATGTGGACAAATTTCATAAATGATCGAGGATTCAACAGCAATTTATGACGCATAATGATGTTTGAGTGAGGCAAATTGTGGCCACAGCCAATAAAATATACACACACAACTGGGACTGACTAGACTGTATCTAAATAGACAACAGAATGTGGTTATGTGTGTGTGTATTTTGGTGAATGTGGAGAACCTTTTTATGTCCTTGCCCTGGCCCTTGCCCTCTGGATATGTATTATGTAAATTACAAGATTATTCTGTGATTTAAACCATCTTATAGCATAACAAGAGGCATACTTGGGAGTGTACTTCTCTGTTTAGCAACAGACTGTGTCAATTTGTGGCTAGCTCAAAGGTGTTGATTTGTGGCTTGAACATTTATTTGGACTAGTGTTGTTGATTTCTTGATATTCACTAACATACTTGGAATGTTAAAACTATTTAACAGTGTTAACTAATAAATAGCAATAAGAGACATTTTGCATTTTTAACTAAAAAATACATTTAAAAAATTTTAAATTAGAAGAGTAACTTTTTAATTTATTACTTCACTTTCCTGAGCTACAATTATTTAAATTTAAAAAAAAAAATTGTATATTATTGTTAATTATTATATCCATTAAATTTTATTTAATTGTATTATTGTATTCCCCAAAAGTTAAACCAGCAAATACTGGAACAATAAAAACGTAACAAAATTCCTTTTGTGAAGCTATAGAATGAACGCTTAGAATGGAAATGGAAAAATTGCTTCCCCTTGTCTGTGTTTTTTTGAATCAAAAGGGGTGGGATGGGGAGAGGTTAGAGGTGAATGGTGAACGGTGAGTGGGTGGCCTAGGCGTTGAAATCCCTTCAATGTGATTAATGGCTTGCAAACTTGTTTTCTAATTATTTAACACCCAAAAACTACGACAATTAATTATGTGGCTCAACAATTAAAGCTCTGGCCGACATTGTGGGTGACACACACACTCACACACACATGCTCACACACAGGCTAAGCACAACAATTGCAACTACAACAATAAATTTTATTGTTCACACACTCACACACATTTTGTACACTCATATGTCTCGCTGGTGGAGAACTTTTGTGTGTAACATTTTTTTCGTTTATCCAAAATGAAATTGTTGAACTTGCCAAACTGCAGAGATACATATACAAATATATAGATACATGTTTGTATTTACAATGCAGCTGCGTTAATTGTTTTTTAAGGCACACACAGAAATTCCCTTAATGGCCTCACATGCACACATAAATATGTATATAGATGTATATGTATTTGTAATTGTACATTTAACTTGCAACTTTTTAATTAAACTGAACTGTGACAATTTATTTAAACGATCTCATTGCAAATTGCGTTTAAGCATGGCATTTAGTTGATTTAAATGTTACCCCAATGCTCAATGCTTAATGCTTAATGCTCAATGCTCAATGCCCCAAATGAATCTCACCCTCGTCAAGGGCAGAAAGACAACAAAGATACATTTGCAGGAATGTGCGTGTTCTGCAAAGCAACAAAATAAACAGTGAAAAGTCAAAAGGCCAAGTTTTTGGGGCGGCCGCAAAAGAAATCTGCTTAAGGCAATTACATTTGAGCATAATTGGCTTTAATTGTTGGCAGTGCCCACTTTTGCTGGCAGCCAACAAGAAAATCTTGTGCTCAAGTGTAGGTCATAATGGCATCTATCAGTGGGCGTCGGCCGAGGGTTGTCAAGAAGCGAGAATGCGGAAACGGAAACAAGCAATTTTGCGGCAAAGTTACGAGTTCCACAGACAACAACAACAAGCCGAACAGACAGCAGTCAGCAGACAACAGACAACAGCATCAGTAAGAAAATAAAGCTGTGCCACAACAATAAACCAGAGAGCAAGAACAACAACAACCAGCAGAGAATGCTCATTAAACTATGGCAAATGGGGAGTAGAAAGTGGTTAGATGGGAAAATGTCGGTTGGGAAAACCTAAAAAGTGTTGCAAACTAACTGTTAGTGTTGGACAGTAAACTTGGTGCGAAAGTATTGCAAATATTTGTGGCTGTTTTGTTGGCTCAACAATGCAAACACCTCGGCTTCCCTGATAAATAAAATGTGTGATAATTAAGGTCAAAAGTTTTTTAATGCATACAAGCCATCAGTCTTAATTGATTAAGAATCACTGGCATATCAACTGGGTAAACACTGTGGACTTAATGACAACAAGTGCTCCACTTATGCGCAAGTAGTGGCTGGTAAAGCTGAAAGTGTGGAAACTTAATTAGAAATATTTTCCGAAATTATGTGTAGACAATTTGAAAAGGATACGAGACCGGAAAACTACACAGACAGTTTATTTTTTCATCCCATCTCTATTCCGCTCTTTGCTGCTCTTACTCTCTCTCCTCCACTGTGCTGCTTTTGGTTTTTTCAATGGTCTTTGTTATGGCTAAACGCGCTGCAGCTCATTATGAGCCAAGTCTCTATCCATGCTAGCCTTAGTCCTCTGCGTTCCTGGCCTGAGTGCTGGAGCACTGCTGCTTCATTGCAACTTGAGGGTGAAGTTTTTAACAGGCAGCCACTTCACATTTTGTTATGGCATGTTTTTGTCTAGCTATTCCTCATTGTTTCCTGCATAAATGTTTAGCTGAAGCAGCGCTAATTAATTGTTTAAGCACTTGCGCTCTAATGGCTACATACACACACAACGTTGCGTATACTTAATGCCAGTACAGGCAACAAAAACTACTGTATATTCTAGCGTTGCGCAAATTATTTCCACACACTTACAAGTGTCACAATTATGTTGTGGTGTTGTCCCATTGTTTGCCAAATGAGACCGCATCTTTCAGTTGACAGTTGCAACAATAACAATTAAAAGAACAACAAAGTGCTGCACATTTCAATGCAACTCGTTTGCCTGTCATTTAGCAAATATTTGCACATACGAATGAAAATTTAATTAGAAGATTCTTACAACTGAAAACATCAGTATTTTAAGTGGAAGTTTTTTGTCTAACATGTAATGGATACTCAGAAAGTTGTATGCACCGCAAATATTTTAATAATACTTAATTTAATTACACAATTTCAGAGTTTTCATTTTACTTGGTAGCCGTGGACTTGGTGGCACAGCATTGATCCTTGGTGCCGGTTTTACAGACGCACTTGCAGTGGTCACAGCAGGAACAGTTGTCACCGCACTTGCTATCAGTGCACTTGCAGTCTTTATATAAATATATAATTAAATATTAAAGCGAATATACAAAAAATATTCTACTCACTTGTAGCACAACCTTTGCAAACCATTTTGATAGTTTTGTTTTAAGTTAAACGCTCTGAATACTTTTAGAGTTCATTCAATCAACAGTGCCAACGAGTATTTATACCTTTTGCAACATTTGTGAATCGCAATTTTGCACTCATTCGATAAGCTTAAAAAAAAGGAAAATTCAACGTGTGCAAAATCAAGAGCAGCGTGTGCAAAGCTCTTTTAACTTAACACAAATCGCACAGCAGATGATAAGAATGATAAGATAACGTTTAAATGAGTCAATTGAACTGTCAGTCAGTTCAGTTGATTGCTTAATACGAAGGTGTGTGTCTTGCTGCTCATTACGATCTAATCATAATTGCAACTGGTTTGCTCAACCCAAAATTAAGTATACGCGTTGGTTGCCTGCTTAGTAAGTAGTTGAAGTGAAATTACCGCAAATTGCGAAAGTTTTTAATTGTTTATCTCGCTAGACGCCGTTGCTGTTTTCGTTGCTGTTGTCGTTGCTGTTGCCGTTGCCGTTTCTGTTGCCAAAACATTAGTGCAACATGGTCATGATGTCGCTTCAGTTTTGGTTCAGTTCTGCTTTGGTTTGCCATTGTCCTTGCCGCAATCAGAAAACAAAAATCTTTCCGAGCGGATGCTTTGTAATTTGGCTTATGCCTTGAGTGGACTACAGACTTAGTTTTTCTCTCTCGCTCTTTCACCTTCTGGCAGACTTTCTGTCTCGCTCTTCTCCACAGTTTTGGAGGAGGTCAAATTATTAATTTAATATGTATCCGTACTGCTCGGACTTGAGCTTCCGTTGTGGCAGCTACAACTCGTTGCCGCGGCTATTTTCCTATTTTGCTAGTTGAAATTTGTTGTATGAAAAGTTAGCGGACTGCCGCTGCCACTTTTCCCTCAGCCGACCTGTGACACAGTTGCCACAAACTTTGCACCATTTCCGCTGCGGCAGAGCCACTTCCGTTTTGTCCGCCCGCCTGTCCGTCTGTACGTCTGTCCTTCCGTCCATCCGCCGGCTCGGCTGTCCTATGGTCCAGTTGTCAGCTAACCCTGCCATAGTCTGATTAACGTTTAAACTCATTAAGATAACGCAATTTTTGGCGCTCTGCTTAATTTTGCTTTCGCAGCTGCCACCGTCACAGCTGCAGGGTCTAAGCTGGGAACGCGAACGAGAACGGGAACTGGAACGGGATTGAGAACGGAACAAGGGCCAAAGGTCAGCCAGTTGAAAATCTAAAATCTGTTGCCATTGTCTGGCATTTGCTTGTGTAATTGGTTTGTAAACAATTTCTGTTGCCCTTTGACAATTTGCTTGGCCATTTTGTTTTGGGCTAATTGCAAATGCGCAACATTCATTGCTTGGCATCTTATCAAAACGAAAGCCTACATTTAAATCTTAATGTTCATTGCGTAAACTTAAATAGCAGACAGTAAAAGTCATTAGTTATTGTTTATTAAATGCTCACGCTCAGTTAAAGCCGCAATTTAAATTACTCTCATTACAACAATATAAAGTAATGTCTTAAAACTTTTATTACTTGCAAATCGTATGGAAAACAGTTAAAGCGTATGTCAACATCATGGACCCCAAAAGAACCCTTTAGACAAATGCTTTCCAATCGGTTAGCTCGAACTGATTTTTAGTTTCGGAAATGTTTGTTTGATATTCCAGGCAAGGGCAACTAAAATCTATCAGATTTGACAACCGTGTTAGTTTTGACATAAAAATGTAAGGAGAATTGACATGAGGTTCGTCAGATGTCATCACAATTGACATTCTAAAATTCACTAAAACAATTTCCACTCATCAAACGGGGCGAGGAATTGAATTGGACAAGTTGCAGCATTGAGAATGAGGCCGTCATGTGGTCAAACAACCAACCAGGCGACAACAACAGAAGCAACAACAGCAATAACTGGGAGAGAGGACAAAGGACAAAAGACAAACGACAAATGACAAGCATCAGGGAACTTCACGCATAAACCGAAAAATAGGAAAATGTTGAGCGACATCGCAATGAAACAGCTGCTGCCCAGCTAAGCTGTGGTTGCACTTCATGCCAGCAATTTTCCAGGGAAAAGGGGAAAATCCCCAGCGCACACACACAGCCTCTAACACACTCACACACACTAGTATACACACATGCACGCATAGGCATGTAACGGTCCCAAAAATGTTCTGCAATATGCGTCGAGGGGAAAATTCATCATAAATTTTATGCGACAATATGGTAGGCAAATCTAAACGCAAACTTTTCATATGCTACTCAAAAGTGTAGCAACTGTTGCCAGTGATTTATATACCCTGCAAGTAAATCAAATAATCTAAAGTTTCTTATTTACACATTTAAGTAGGAGAATCCAATTGTAAATTTTTTATTACTAAGTTGATCTGTACAGGATACCTAAAAGTCTATCATTCCACATGAAATCTATCGAACTGCTGTTGTATGCAGTGCTGTCAAATTTGAATTGCATAACCGAATGCCGACAATACGAGCACAACTTACAGATCTGGCCCAAAAAACCCAAAAGCATTTGGACTGCCACAAAATTTGTTGTTAACTCGTTTTGCAGATTTGCATAGATGTCTCGCAACAGTCCGAGCAACTAGTATTGTTTTCTAAGTGCCAACAGCTGATGTGAATGCCTTTAAGGTCGAAGGCACAAATCAACTGGCAGTTCAAGCACTTGTCTGTATTTATAACGACTTTTCTATGGACTTGTCCCCATAAGCAAGTTTCAATTCTGAATTTTATGATGATAATCAGAAACTCTCAAGTTAAATCATGATTATTTGGCATTGTCAACATTCTTTAAGCTCCATTCTCTGTTCATTCTCTCTAAAAATTTCTCTGTCTTTCCCCTTAGAGCACATTTGTTCGTATTAAGCCGGCAATTGGCGTTGTCATCGAGTGCCATCAAATGAAATTGCATCATATCAAAAGTTATAAGTTTTCATTACGCGCTGACGTTCAATATGGTGCTCAACTAATACATCAGTACTAGGCACACACACACAGGCACTCTTATATTTGCAGAAGCGAGAAAGTTTGTCAATGTGCCAACAAATGACATGCATCGGCAATGACGAGCAGAAGGATCACGATGGCGCTCATGGTGACGATGACGCTAAGGATGTCGCATAAAAGTATGCAACACTTGACGTCGCCGGCAATGTCACAATTATTTGGAACCTCTTCAATGTGTGCGTGCTCGTGGGTGTGGCTTTCACTGCAGCTGCAAGCTTTTCATTCGGTTCGGGAAGTAAGGTAACAGGAAATCACTAGAGCAACTTTTTTAATGGAATCAAATCAAATTGTTCGGAAGCTGTAAAAAGCGATTGCACGGAAGCGTTTTGAGTTGTTGACAGGCAGTGACAACGCATCGGGAACAACCCATCGACAACCGCCAAGGTGCAAACACACGTTACACGAAAAGTTTTGTAAAGTCACAAAACGACTATGACCCCAACAAAAAAAGAAAGAATGAAAGAAATGGAGGAAAAATTTTGCTGGAGCGGAAATGGTTGAGAAAATGGAAAGGAAGAAGAAAATGTCATAAGTACACACTTGAGAGCTGACAGCAGTTACTGGATCTGTCGCTCAATAGAGCGTTCGTGAAGTGTGCTTGTATGCCACGCCCACTTCAGCAACCCACAATGCCAGCCGACAGCTGTAATTGGGCAAATGATAGGTTTAGGTGTCCCGAGTGCTAAAAGTTGTCCAACAATGCTTCTACTGCCGCTACCTTTATATGGCCCATAAGCTTGCCGTTCGCGTTGCACTTGCCAAAGTTGCATGGCCATAAAAATATACCATAAAGCTTGTTAAAGACTCTTACTCCCATCACCTCTGTGCTCCTGGCCCTGTTCGACACTCAAAGAGCCGTTAATCAATGGAGGCAGCCTGGCCGGAAAATCTCGGACTAGCCACGGCATCTAACTAATAATTCTTGTTGACACCACGAATAAGTTATGCCCATTGAACTTGAGCAGCTGCAAATTAAGCCAATCAATTCATTAACACTCTCTCTCTCTCTTACTCTCTTCCTCTTGAATCCATTTCCGCCCCGTTCTCTTTGTCTTCCTGTGGCAACTTTGAGTGTCAGTCGCGATGATGCGCATGAAAATTAAATTGTCGGCTACAATGGCAAACAAATTTCGCTCAAATGCAAGCCAAAGTGCAGTACCCACGCACACCCACCGCCCACACTCACACACACACAATCAGAGATAGCAGAGATAGATTTTTGAAGCAAAGCCCGCACCGCATCACCTTTGTCTTTGCTGGAGAAACAGATTAATTGCCAATGAGTGTGTACAAGTGTGAGTGGAAAAGTTTTTCAGAGTTTTCCAGCTCCCGCTATCAACTCCCCCTCCCCATTCGCCTCCGGCCCCACATCCCACTCGTATCTGTGTGACACTCGATGTGGAGGGGCCACGTGCATTTTATCTCTGCTCCGAACTCAACACAATTCGAGGTTTTTGAGGTGAAACAAATTTCCGGTGACATAAACTTAATTAGCTTTTGTTCGAGCTTTTGTTTTATGGTTTTGCGGGTACAAGTCTCCTCTGGGTGTGTGTATCGGTGTGCACCTGTGTGTGTGACTGGTTGGATGCCTGGCTGGTTGTGTAGGGCGTGTGGTTGTTGTACTTTTGTTTTATAAATGGCATGTAACGTTGAAAGGCGGCATTTAGTTTTGATTTAATTGAGGCACTTAACAGATGTTTCTTAAAGATACTTTATCTTCTAACTACCATCAATTTTCCAGTTGCTAATTAAAAACGCAGACAAAAACAAACTTTTGACTTCCACAGAAGTCAAACCAAGAATTATACCAAACGAAATTCAAATTTAAATTTCATGAAAAGACATAATATTTATGGCAAATATCAGATAACGCTTGTACGTAATAGCTGTATGTATTATAAATCTCAACCACAAACCTCAACTACAACAATGAGGTTCAAGAAAATAAAGAAGAAGATGAAGCAGCAAAGGAATATGAGAAGTTACAATAAGCATAACCAGCATGGGCAAATATAATGAAATTGAAAACTAAACTTAACTGAGCTGAACTGAACTCAGGACTAAACGTAGCTGGATAGGTAAAAGAAAGAAAAACTCAAGTGAATTCCAAACAAAAGTTCTTGTGCGTCTGCTTGTGGTGTGGGAAATTGGGAAATGGGATGCGAGTGGGTGGGGCTTTACGAGGAAAACAGAAAACTGCTCACAAACTAAACAGCAGAGACCTCTGATTCCCATTGGATTTACAGGGACTCAATGAGCACAAAGTTTATAAACAATTCTCAATATATTTAATAAGAATGTTAGCTCGTGTGTGTGCGCGTGTCTGTGAGCACTACCAACAAAAGTGAATAAAACGTTTTAAGAGCTAATCAGTAGAGTATAAAACTTGGTTTAATTTATGCGCTAATAATATAATAATGTTTAATCATTTCAAAGAAATTTATTATGATAAATACCTAAATAATAAAGGAATTCTGCTGATTATAAGACATTTATTTTGTTGCCTTCTCAAATGAGAATTGATTTTTAAAATCAAATCTTTCACATTCTTATAAGAAAATTAGTCGTATCTCTATTTTAACTACACGCAATTTGCATAGTCATACACAGACTTACTTATGCACTCACATAGCGGTGTAGACTCCACACAATCACACAAATACACTCACATGCGTGCTCATAAATAGTTCATCAGCCACAGAAGGCTAAGAAGTCGCAAGGTAGAAAAGTTTTACCTTTTATCCACCTCAGACTGCTTCTCCCTTTGGCTGCGGGTAAGAACGGACCCATAGACAAACTGACGATATAATGATCTCCCCTGGGGTATCACCGCACCACACTCCAGACCGAACCCTTCATCTCCCCTCTCTGTCTCCTTCAGGCCGACTTCGCTGCAGTGCATTGAAATTCCTGCGGCATTTCTCAGCATCACCTTAATCGCCTGCCAAAGTTGCTTATGCTTGCCATTCCGGCTCTGACTCCGACTCCGACTATGACTCCGGATCTGACTCTGAGTGGGGATGTGGCCCGGGCAATATTAACAGGAAATGAAATCAAAAGGTTGCCTTTTACTTGATTTTCCCAATTTCGAGGGCTGGTTTACAGCCGTTGTACCCCGCAGGACTCTTCATTGTTCATGCGCCCTGTAGTTTAGCTTCATCATCTGCACTTGCTTAGCTTGGTTTTGGCTGCTCTGCTTCACTCTCAACTCTCCCCGCTCTGCTCCTCTCATATCTTGCAGCTATATTTCCGTTCATTTCATTCGTCATGACTGTAAGCTGCTAAGAAGTCTGCTCAGTTCTTGTTATTCAACTTGTTGTTTGTGCTTTTGTTGTTGTTATTGTTCTTCGAGTTTGTTAAATAAGTAGCTCATCTGCGGCTGAGCGCATTTTATTTGTTTCAAATTGAGTTATGCCTAATGAAAATCAAATAAGCCGCAATCCAGCCGGAAATGTCGGTTGTCGGTTGTCGGATTCCCACCGCCTTTGGCTCTTCATCATGATACACTTTGGTGCTGTCTATTTGTCAGCTTCTCCACTCTGTCCACTTGGAGTTGTCGACTATTGTGGACTCATTTTCAGATTACTTACGCCTATGTTGTGTAAATACTTGACACAAATGGAAAATGCCATTGAAATGAGCTGGAAATCAATTAAGACAATTCAGCATAAAGTAGAAAGCTTGACACATTACGCATACGCCGCGTTGGCCTCACACAATTTTAACATTTGCAGTGAAGTGTTGTAGTTTGCAAATAGTTGCGAGTAAATTAACATATTTTATATATACATACACAGTATACTCGTCTTTTAGTTGGAAAGAGGTGAAAACACGACAGCATTTTGTTTATTTATCAAATTGCTGTCTCACACTCACTTAGAAACATGATATCTGTTTATGAGTTAGCCACGAACACAGACACACGGAAGGACGTTAAGTGCAAGTGTGGAAAATTATTTAATGACTTTTCTGAATTTGAAACGGAATACGTAAGTGCGTTGCGGCACAGAGGAGGAAAGTAGTGAGACGACGATGAGGATGATGATGATGCTGCTGCTCCGGCTGCTGCTGAAGCTGATGATGAGGCCAAATATTTGCATACGCAAACTTGTCAGAGCCAAGCGGTTGAGTTGATAGCCAGATCCTTTTGCAACCTGGCAACTGGCAACTGGCAAGTGGCAAGTCATTTAACACAACCTGAGTCTTGGCCCCTTGGGACTTTGTTCGTTGCGCATTTTTCTACAGTTTTTATTAATTATTAATGCGTCTTTTGCGCGACTTGCAAGTGCTGTAAGGTTTCCACTTGTCCAACATCGTCTAATGAAGCCACACTTCAGCTAGAAACCGTTATAATAATCATCATTATGATGACGATGGCGATAATGTCGAAGGCGTCGACCTGCTGTGATGATGCCAACGTCCTGCTTGTCGGCAACATCAACATTAATTTGTTCTGGCGACACTCACAAGACAAGCACAGCAGAGCCAGTAGCACATAATTTGTAATTAATGACCAGTTAAAAAGCAACCTTGAGAGCCAGTGAAAGACAGAGAGAGACTTGGCTTCACTGCGATTTACAACAGCAAAACGGCTGACAGCCAAACGCTGATTTATGGCCATAGACCGCAAAATTTATATGGCATCAGAGAAGTGGCGATGCGAGTCGACTTTCCTGCTGATTCGATGCCATCTGTGGCATCTGTCTGCTTGTCTTTACTTGAAATCCATATTCAATATTGTCAGCATTTCTTAAAGAGCATAACCGACTCGTGATTAATTTTGCAACAACTCTGTACAGAGAATGAACAAAGTTCCTTGACTGCATCTATGCAGAGAAACAATGGTTTATGTAAGTGTATACATAATTCAGCATTCGTTATATGCCATCTGCCTACTTATTTTTTTGTTTTCTGCTTTTGTCAGAGCAGCATTTGAATGTGAAATGTCAGTCACATGCCGGCGAAGGCATGGGCTTTATGCTCATCTGAGTCAAGTTGATTTTCCCATAGCTCAACTCTTTGGAGCAGCTCTAAAGATGGCGAGAAAGGACGAGAAACCAAAATCAAAAAAGAAGAAATGGAAGGATCTGTTTCATTTTGTTGGTGATGCTTCTGCCATGCGAGTAGCAACCAAAGCGCAATTTGTCTTCTGCCAAACAGCCTCGATAGTCAATGCTGAGCCCATTTACATTCGCTTTATTGCCACAGGCGTTTCTTTCGCTCTTTCCTCTCCGAGTGAGTGTTGGAAAGTTTTTCTCTCTGTTTCTTTTTCTATTTTTTTGATTTTCTTTGGGGTTTTTGCATGCTGTGCGTTTGTCTGCGGCTGCTGTCATTCGACTGGCTTAGTCGGCTCGATTGAACTGCCTATGTAGTGCCATTCAAATTGTAATTCCTCAATTATAAGAGTGTCTAGTGCCATGCCTATAAATATTTTTGCTGCCTGACGACATTTTAATACTGGCTTCAGTTGCTACGCCTTTTGATTAATGGCTCCTTTCGATTTGATGCACTGACAATTCCAGAAAATCAGTACAGAAAAAAAATAAAACAAAAAAAAGGAAAATAAACCAAAAGAGTGGAAACTCAACTAAGTGAAACAACACGAGAGATAACATGGAAAAACACCGCTTTTTGCACTCTGTTTATTTTGAAACCAACTTTTAGCTAAGTGCAAAACAATTTACCCAAATACTCACACACAGACGCACACACATACACTAGCACACACACATATATAGTCACTTAATTGTTCCCCCGACTATTGCCGCTTTGAGCCGCTAACGCAGCACAGGAAAATCTTTGTTGTTCTTGTTTTTGTTATTGTTGTGCAAAGCTTGTAAAAGCAGCAAAAGCTGCAAAAAACTTGCCCATTTCTGCACCAATTCGCATTGCTTTAAATACCCTGTAATTCCAGGATTAACAGAGCATATTTGGTGTATTACCAAATACTAAAAGTATTCTATACAACTCTATAATCAAAATTTGAAGAACTCTTCAGTTGCTATACAAAAGTCATCTTTGAAGCAGCATTTGCTCATCTTATGCAAATCTCAATTCCCTATTCTACTCTGAATGCTTATTCCTACTAAGAGCTATACTTCTTCTAGTCATGCACACTCTTTCTTACCTATATTATTATGCTAATGCAAGGATAGCCCCTTCTCCACTTACCATTTCCCCTACCGCGCATATTGTTGTGTAAGTTGATTGTTGAATTTTTTTTTTTTCTTGTTGTTACTATATTTTCACACATACTACTCGTGCGCAATCTAGGTGGATTTCTAGGGTGAAAACTGTGTCAGCGGCTTTGGTAAATGCAATGCATTTGTGTTATACTTTTTAAGTAGCATTACAGTGCCCGAAAGTTGGTTTCGGCATATGCAAAAAAGCATTTTATAGTAGCCATTTTAATAAAATTGAAGTTACAAAATTTTATGTGCAGAGATAATATTAAGTGCAAAAATATATAAAAAATTTTAATTAAAAATAACATATTTTATATTGCTTAAGCTGCTCAAAAAGTATTTAAATCGTTTTTCAAATATTTATGAATTTATTACTGCTTCTTGTTATTAAACATTTGAAAGGCTTTAGAAAAGATTAAATTTAAATTACTATTTAAGTGCTAGTAATGTTTACTGTCTTGTTTTCCGATTCATTTATTTTAAAGCCCTCGGTTTACATAAAAATTATTCAACTAATGAGTGTTACATTTGCAACAAAATACGTATACTTAAATGTATTCAAGCCATGAAGAAAAAGCAAACTTAAGACGCGTTTATTGCAAAACTTTCTTTGAATTAGCTTTTTTTCACTGTTTGGTCTTAAACAACATCAGGCAGAATAAAGTCGATGTCGATGCCGATGTTGCTGTTGATGTCGCCTCGGATAGGTCGTTGCCTGAGAACTTCAGCAGACTGTAAAATAAAATAATTATGAGCAATAAATTTGCAGGCGCGTTAAAAATAAGTAAGAAGAATTATAAAAAAAAACCGTGTCGCGACGAAGGCGTCAACAGCGACGGCATTGACGTTGATAATGAGCCCAGTGTTGGCCAAAGGTTGTTGTAGGCAACCCAAAGGGCCCAGACAGAGAGACTGATGAGGAAAGTGTGAGACAGAGGGGAGTGAAGGGAGCAATTATGCCGGCAAAAGTATGTACAGCGTCTAATTGGATCGATGGGAAGCTGGACGAATCATTTTCAAAGTTACTCGCCATTAAATATTCATAAGGTATTCACTTTGTCCGGTGACAATCCTCCAACTTGGCTAATTCAATTGAAAGCCTTAAGTGAGGCTGCAAATCCACTTGCAATCGACCCGATGAACCAAACCAGCCCAATGAAAACGGGTCTCATATATTATCGGTGCTGTCGGCTGGCTTCTGTCTCCTGTCGTCTGGAACTGCAGTTGCACGTGCCTTATTGCCACACCCCTCCGGTCGTTTGGCGGCAAGCTGTCTCCGGCTTATCGGAGAGCGTAAATTTTGTCTTGGTTCGTGAGGACAGTATTATACAGATTTATTTCATTTGCAGCCACGCTTTACCATCCTTTATATAATTTCAATTATCGCCTGTTGGTCGTGTCATAAATTAACGTAAAATTCTGATTGCACCTGCGACACACTTTTAATTAAGCACCGAAAGCAGACACAATCATGCAACTAGTAGCGCTGCACGGATCGGGTTTATTAAGCAACTGCAGGACAAGCATATCTAAGCATTATGCCTCTGTGAACACACAGAGCTGAAACGAGGTACAAATCTCACAGTCTGGTCACAAATTTTGTTGACACTCCAACGGGCACTTTGACTGGCAAAAAGCAAAACGAACAAGAATTGCATATTGTTGTCAACAAATGGTAGATAGACTGAACCCAAAAAACCAAAACGAAAATAAAAAAAAAACATTCAAACTGTCAAAAAAGGAACAGGAAAAAACATAGAAAGTTATGCAGCAGTTGTGGCAACCGTAAAACGTTGCCATGTCACAAAACATCAGGAGGCAAAACTCTAGCAACAAGCGCCAAACAAGTAAATGCTAACAAACGGAAACAAACAGCTGCATTAGCAGACGCAAATCAGCTGCAACAACAACAAGAATAACAACCTGAATAGCAACAAAAACAAGAAGAAGCAGAACAGTGCCTGCAAAAGTTAACCGCTGTTGAGAGTTGCTCACTTAAAAATTCGAAACACACAACGGAAATATGCAGAAGCTCAGGTCAGCAGCGGAAATGAGGCAGCCGCCATGTTTGCTATCTGGCATACCCAGTAGTTGCAACTACAACAGGATAAAGCGGCGGAGATAAGTCGTTACATACATTGTATAGAATTGTTTCTATATAAAAGTATGTTTATAATTAAATATAATTATAATAATAGTCTTCAATTTTACATAAGTAATGTGTAATCCCTTTGCTGATATACATTTTCTTACAGGGTAGTACATAGACGCTCTATTACACTACCGCTGCTGCTTGTCGCCGTGTTTGTCACTTAGCTAACCTGTTTGCTAACGAGCGAATGCGAAGTAAGCCTGCAAAATTTTGATGAGACGCTTACATACTTCAGCTTGAGATGCAAGAAATTCACTTTGATTGCTAAGGTGGCAACAAGCTGGACTATCAGCAGTGTGGAGATGGTGACTGGGCTTGACTTCATGTAAGTGTGGTAAGTGCTACCTTAAATCGCTACAAATTAATGATAATGAATAATTTCCCCAGCGGTAATTAAGTACATCATTAAAAGGTGCTTAATCGCCGGTAAGGTAGCTTTAGCCATGCAGCCAAACGAAATTGTAGTCCAGGTGGAAGTGTGTGTGGTCTATAGTTGTAGGTGAGTGCGGTACTCTAAACGGTTTTCCAATTACCAGGTAGCTAAGTCTCAGGCAAAAGTCATTTTCAGTTTGCATATCCGCAAAACTGGCGCACTGAAACAGCATAAGCAACCCGATTAGGCCTGCCTGCGGATTGTGGAGGAGCCGCACCCGCATGCTGGCACGGCCTCCTCTACCCGGCGCTTCTCTCATGCTGAAAATGACTGGCTGTCTGTTCACTTATATGTGAAGTGGTCGAAACTCTTTGGACTGGCAGTTAGCGACCAAATAGACCTGCAGACTGCCTATCAAAATTGTTGGTCTCTTGGGTATGTGTGTGTGTGTGTGTGTGTCTGGCAAATGGGGTGCTTGCATCATGGTGCGGCTTCTGCTATGGCGTGCATGCGATTTGATGTACGTGCGACACGTGTTTGCCGCTGGGCAAACAATCAGTTGACCAGCTTCACCTGTTAACCGCAAATTGGTTGCGTCAGCGTTGGCTTTGGCTACGGCTACGGCTATGGCTTCGTCTATGGCGTCGGAGTTGTATGAGCGTCAATCTCTCGAACAGGTGCTCCGACAACAGGGCAAGTCCGGCAATGGTGAAGCCAAATGCTAGCACAAACAATGCACCGGAAATGTCATCCAGAACAAGTGGCTTCGGTGCCTTCTTGGGCACAAAACCATTGACGAGGTTTTCAAGCATTTGTACAATTTTTTTATCCAGATACTTGGCAACAAACTGCAGTAGGGAAATATATAACAATAAATTTGTATAAGTACCAACTACCTAATGACGCACTACCTCCAGTTCCCAGTGCGAAAAGAGACCAGTTTCCTGGCAGGTGCGTATATGTCTGTTTAGCTGATCCATCAATGTCCAGCCACGTATGGACACAGCACGCGTCCAGTCAAAGTAAAGATCATCGCGCATTACCTTTGAGATGTACAAGTAAAATATTAACAGTAGAATTTTTAAAGATTCCGATTGTAAATGTACAGTTCGATCCTCGAGAGCCGCCAAAGTTACATAGTTTCCGAAATTAAAAGTGCCAGACCCCATGCGCTCAATGCCCAATCCATAATTGGGTCGAAAACTGGCATTGTAGAGAAATTCATAGTCTCTGACTTCAAAGCTAGAAGCGAGTATTTGATCGGTCAAGAGATCAGATTGTTCCACTGTATGCACCCAAATAATTGAAGGAGCTGCCCATTTCCAGCTTGTGTGAGACCATTTCTCAATGGTGTCCACAGGTGAGCCATAAAAGGGCACAGTGAGCAGAGACTTCAATTGCCCACTGTAGATGTTCTCCAACGTGATCGTAGCACACAGCAACGTGGCCAAAAAGAATCTGGTGGCAAATCGATTAAAACTAACAACGGCTTTTATTAATTTTGTATTAAATCACAATCTATAAGACTACTACTCACGACAAAGGCGCCGATGGCTGCTGAATGAAGAGCGCAAATATATCCAGTAGTGACTTCTCCAGATTCTGAGCATGTTTAAAATTCTTTTCTAATCGCTGAGTGCCTTGAAAATAGTTAAAGTATCTCAAAAGGTACAGCACAAAACTGCAGAAAAAGATCGTAAAGATCAAGAGAAGCCAACTGTAGCGATTGAATGGCAATATGTCAGTGCACCAGGCAGGAAGTGGTCTGAGGAGAAAAGGTCGATCACTAAAAGATAATTTCATTAGAGCTGAAAGCATTCAACTCACACTGGCGCTGGTCCGAGTATTGTCACGGCCGAACGTGCTATGGGATGCGAGGTCTCTGTGATGCCATCGTACCAGTTATAGATGCAGCCAATGGCCAGTTCTACACGCTGCTTGTATATGTCTCCCAACATGCCATCTGCACTTTCATTTTCATAGATGCTGCCCCAGTTATCAGCACCATCTGTGTGTGGCAAAAATATAAATTTTTCTAGACATAAATCTTAGTTTTTTAAAAGCTCACAAGGCATTTCAAAATTTGTACCAAAGTAAACTAATATCTAACTTGATAAATATGCTACTTTTAGTCAAGAGACTTTAGTTTAATAAACTTGGAGTCTGTCTTACAAGCCTCCACTCGCAAATGACAATTGTGCACTTCACAAAAGGTTTTCATGATGTTCGCTTCGGATCCGTCGTAGGCAATCGAGCGATTCGCTTTATGCGGGTTAATTGGATCCTCATTTCCAGCACCAGCTGCCTGTGAGAAAGAGGCAGACATAGAGAGAGAGAGAGAGAGAGAGTAGCGATAGAGTTTATTAAGTTTGGGGCGGTAGTGCTTAATTGGCGTCCATTGTTGGTCATTCGAGTGTCTGTTCTAATTTACTAAATGGCCTCGTAATGGTCGGGACACTCTGAGCCACGCCCACACCAACACACGCACACACACAGCACAGTCACACTCACATGGACATCGACACTCGGCGGCAATTAAATGGAAACACGTAATTTAAATCAATGTTGTGCTAAAGCCGAGCCATAAACAAAACCACATGTACACGCTTGCGGCTATCTGTGTGTGTGTGTGTGTGTGAGTGTGGACTTGTTGTTGTTATTGGCATAAGTGTGTTTACAAATGTGCGAATGTCCTTAAGGCAAACAATTGAGTGCGAACAAAACTTCCAACAAGTGACAACAAAGAATTTTTTGTCAACTGTTTTTTGTTCATGTGTTTCGACCAAGCGATTGTGCACAGTGTCCCTAATACGATTAGAATTGCATAACAAATTTATGGGATAATGTATGCAAAGAATATTTTAGTTATTTTGACATAAATAAAAATATAAATATGGATTAAATATAAGTACTGAAAACATTTTAATAAAATAAAATTTCTGGGTTTATTGGAAAAAAAGAAAATATATTTTTACCCCAGAACACTTAATCACTATCTCCTAATCTATTTTTAGTTGAGTTAATTGTACTTGAAATTTTCCCTTCCAAGCATCATCAAGAGGATTATGATACAATTTGTAGGGCTACACAGAAATTAGACCAAAATAGAACGACTTGGATTCGAGTTGCCGAAATCGTAGCCCACAAGAGCAATAACAACAATAGCTACAGACACAGCTGGGTGCTGCCAAAGAACCACCGAGCAGCAACCACCAACCACCAACCGAGTAACCACCCACATGGGCACACGCTCAGATCAGAGAGAGAGACAATTGTGAGTAGAACCGGGGAGGGAGTAGAGAAGCAACCGCTGGCCATTTATTCATGACCACTTGGCACAGTGCTCTAATGCGACGAGGACATAACATTGTGGACAGTGTGGCAGGCGAATGGGGATAAAGGGGGAAATCGTGGAGATACATGGGTAGGGACATGGAATGGGAAAGGACGACCAATTGGCTTTGCTTAATGCTGGCGTGCAAATCTCCGACATTTGTGTGTGCTTTGGGTGTGCCAACAACAACAATAATAATAGGGGACAAGAGCAATAAGGAAAACAAACACGAAGAGCAGGAATAACGATAAATATAAACTTAACCGGCAATTACTTACCACATAATTAGTAACTGTGTATGGCACATAAGTAACGGAGCCCATGCGGAGCGTTCTTCTCTCCAGATTGAGCAGCTTGTTGGGATAAAGTTCGACTTGCTTGGCAAAAGTTTCGTTCGGCAAGAATGCGTCCAAGAGTATGGCATCCAAATTTCCACTGGCGCCGACAAACTTTTGTGTCCACAGTTCGAAATTGATGTCGCGGTGCGGTAAAGTGCCTCTGGCATCTCCCAATTCTCCAACTCCAGCGACTTCTCCACTATATTCTCTATGTGGCCGCACAAGCAGATGGTGTGGGTAGACTAAAGGCGCATTACAAGTACAAGAACAAAGCACAAATACAACAAACTGGTTCATTGTTGAACAAGTCGAAAAGACAACAGCTAAATTAAGTCCAACATCCAATAACAATAACAATATATAAACAGAGAAAAAACTAAAGTTTACAATTGAACACGACGCCATCGAGCGTAGAAATTATTGGCCAGAGCCAAAGTTTAAAGCCAACAAAAACTGCAAAAAAAAAACAACTGATCAACTGGAGCTCATCCCCCGCAGCACTTTTTGCCACATTCTGTGGCAAGTTCAAATGTGAAAGTTTTGAGCTTTGAGTTTGAGTTTGACTTGTTCTGTCAGTCAGCACCCAAGGGAGCCTCACTCAAGTTTGCATTTTATTGCCAGCTACTAACTAAACTCAACTTAACTTAAATAATACTTGACCAATTTTAAATGTATCACTCGAGAATTAAACTGCCACAAAACAAACAAAAGGACAAACAAGAAGTACTCATAATATTACAATTATCCTTTGAGATCTTTAACAAACAATCCAACTATGCAAGAAGCTTATACTTTTCAAACAGCTTGTAAAATTCTTTAAAGTTCAAATTATGCTTTTAAGTCCCTGTATTGGGAAAGAGACAAGGGTCGTCCAGAGCCGAGTAGCTGGCAGCTGAAGGCATGAAACATATGCATTTTCTTTCCAATCAAAGTCTGCATTTACTTTGAAAAACTATGTCATAACGAAATATTTTGGCTACAGGTTTAAGTACAGGGTCTTTTGATGTAGTCTTACTCAATTGTATCCAAATCCACCAGCTTGTTTAGTGTTATTGCCATCCATTTGGTGGTCAACTCGCTCTAACTTCATTTATAGTTTAAGTACTTACATTGCAATATTTCCATGCTTAGCAAATCCTTGGGATTTTCCTGCTCACACAGAAAAAGATACATTTTGTCCTTAAGTCGCACATTGGCGTTGCGAGTGGCAAAATAGCGAGCATGTAGAAAATCCTGTGTCTCTGGCAGCACCGTAATAAAGCCCTGCCGCAATACCAGCAGATATCGTAATTTCATCAAATGCGATTGGGATTAAATTTGAATGGACACTCACTTTAGTAACACTGTTGTTGACAGTTCGCAGAATTTGCCACTCAAGTGTATCGTCATCGGGTATTTTGGCCACATTGATCCATTGCAGCTTAAGGGGTTCACTCAGACTACTGAAGGCCAACTGCAAAGCGTCCACATATTCCTGTTGAAGTAGGCTGGAATCTTGGCTAACATTGTGCACGATCAGCACAGATGAAAGTGGGGAAAAGTATTGGCCAACTGAGAGCAGTTAATAGTTGCAACAAATGCCGAATTAAATGATTTTTAAACTTACCAATGATATTTATTAGCTGACCCAAATGGCCAAGTCTTAGTGACAGCAGCATATCGAATCGCTTTGGGCCATATACAGAAGAAGACGAGCTCTTTTATAGACATGCTCCCAACAATATATTGACCATAAATTGACTGGTAAATTGAATTTAATAAGAGCCAAACTAAACTGCTTAACTGCTGTTTAGTTACCTTAGGCAATATTTACACTGGCATTAGCTTAATTAAAGATACACACACATACTGGGCTCATATCAATATTGTTTAGTTAGGCCTTTAAGCCAACAACTTGGTAAATAAAGGGTTCAAACACACCAGTGAATTACTCAAAGTCCTGATCAATTGTTTGAACACTCTAAGGAAGCAGATAAGTATGATAGCAGAATAGTATATATTTACATAAATTGAGCAAATTGATAATTGGAGGCCTTGGGACATAAAACATTGTTGGCATGACAGCCAAAAGCTCTTGAGCATTAACAAGCTTATTAAATGGAATCACACTGTATTATTATGAATCGAAATTATATTAAGCAAAATAGTTTCAGTTAGATCTGGAAAGTCTTTCATTTAGAATCAAAAGTATATGTCAGTACCAAGAGCAAAATACTCAGTTATCAGACAATCCATTTCCTCTATTATTAATCCGTTTAAGTTTTTAGTTCTTTGTTTTAGGAACAAATTTAAGCTGTCTTTAGCATTAATTCATTCTTCTTCTGTTTAACCAAATACAACATTAAAGCTGTCGAAAGCATTCGAAGCTACTGTAACCGTTATTTACAGTTGGAGAACAATTGCCAAACTGCAGTATTGAATGGAACCGATTTACTGGCAGTGCAATGTGTGCTTTGCCAATTAACTAACCAAACAAACAACCCTAATTCAACCACAACTACAACAACAACAACAGCAGCAACATGGCAACCAGTTAACGCATTGACTTTCATTAAGAATGAGAATAAAGCAGTTCTGAGGACACGACAGAGAAAGGGATAAAGGAAGAGAGAGAGCATAAACTCGTAACTGAGACTGGACCAAGTAGAAATTGAAACAATTCAATTGCTCACTAAACGTGCGAGTGTGTGAGTTAGTATCTGCGTGTGTTTAACCACAGCATTGCCGTTTTTCAAAGACAGATTAAGGGATTTGCACGGAGAGCTTGAAAAGAGCGAAAAAAAGTAAATAAAATGAGAGTGAGCTTAACAGATGCACTCACCATTTGTGAATGCACAGCAGGCGGTGATATTATTGTGCCTGAAACCTGCTGAGAGCACACACAGCACACGCACACACAATTATCCTATGCCAAAGTTAGATTTTCATGGACCTAGACAATTAAAGTTGTTGAGTGCGTTGAAAGAGTAGACCGTGTTTGGCAGACAAGAATTGGCATATTTGGCTAGCCAAAAATATGTTGGCAAACAGTCGAAAAGGGTCCAAAACGAGAGTGAGAGTTAGTTGTAATTTCTAGGGAACAAATTAGCGTCAGTTGACTTAATTTGTTGGCTTTCTATAAATAGGCAACGTTTTACTACAAAATATGTGCAGGCAAGCACAAGTCCGTGCATGTTTGTGCAGGTAAATTGCGAATTTACACGAGTTACTCACGCAAACATGGAACAATATTCGCAATCGCATTTGTTCTCACATTTCACTACCACCAGCTGAGACTGAGCTCTCAGATGTTGGCCCGAAACATATGGCCAATAGCCACTGCTGTTGCCGTGTCTCAGACTGCGTTGTTTGGGCTTTTAAAGCGAATGCCTGCAGGGAACTGTATATGCATTAAAAACAGCTGGGAGTTAATGAAAAGAGTTGCCTCGCTTCGCTTAAAGCGCAAACTTTAATACCGGATGGAATGCAATTCAAAAATAAAATGGGAGAAAATTGGAAAATATGCGTGTCATAAATATTTGTGTTTGGAATTTCATTTGAATTTCGAGTTCAATCATTAAAATATTATGTAGCGTGACAGCAGTGAAACAAGTAATCAAAATATACATAGTAAAATTCTGATAAACATATGCATAAATAATACTACGATGCGTACAAATATAAATTTAATTAATGCGTGTAACTAACACTTTATTACAATCCATCACATTCAACGCGCGGCTTATACAATGTGACAGTTGTAAATAGGAATCATAATGCAAAAGGGCACACCCACACTCGTGTACATAGTCGAACACACTTACACACTAAGCAATGCATAGAAATGCGACAGTATTTACATGTTAATTAGCTGGCACATCAAAATTGTACCGCAGCAAACGGCAGTTTGTCCTTGAAAGGACGACATGAATTTCCTATGCAGATGCGAGTATAACAAAATAAATTGCAAGGACGAAGCATTCAGTGTAATATTTCTCGCACAATTATGCAGATTGGCTACACACATACCCACACACACGCTAATACACAAGCACACACACACACTCGTTGTGGAAACTGTGACGAAGCAATTGCTGTGGCATCGAAGCGTATACGTAATATGCGCAAATATTTGCTAACTGAAGCTGAACGTCATGTTTGCTTGACTGTCCGTAACTGCAGCTGCGATTGTTTATTTACTGTGCCCTTTTTTTTGGGGCATTGCAAATTGCATTTCTGCCATGATTTGTAAATAGACTTGAGTATTACGGGTATTTGTAGTCGTGTTTGTGTTTGTGTTTGTATTCGTATTTGTTACTTCTTTTTTTGTGGGTTGGGCGCAAACACTCGAGCGTGTAAATGTACACACTGAAATAAAACTAAAATAGAAACACATTTCATTTCCGTAAGTTGCAGCAACGGGAAATGCCACAAACACACACACAAACGCACACAGACCTGAGTTGCACCGTGGTTTCACAAAGAAAGCTGAGCAAAATTACAAATTTTGGAAATAGCTCTCAAATGTTGTAGGCAGAGACCACTGTGCAGCACAATACACACACAGCCGTGCAACAAGATGTGGCAGCTGGCCAAAAGAATCTACAAAGTGGAAATAAACTTGGCGATAAACCAGCGAAATCGATTGGAAATATTTTAACAAAATTGGAGCTTAAAGCGTCAACGCAGCTTGCAACTGTCATCTTGGCCACAAATACTGTTCATTTCGTCCTTTTTTTTTTTTGGGCCAACTTCAGCATTGCCATCAATGATTATGACACAACAGACCAAGTTAAGCTAGACAGTTTATTTGGCAGCAATATTTGATGCAGTTGAATTTTCTTGATAATCGCCTCTCGCTCAAGTGTGCAATCCAACGGGAAAGCAACAACAGTAACAACAACTAGAGCAAGTGCAGTAACAAGAAACAGTTGAAATGGTAACAATGCTACAGCTACGGCCGTAGAGCTCACTACGGTCAAGTGTTCTGCGCCGGAAACGAAGTGTAATGAAAGCGTGTAAAGTGCAAATCGAAAATGCAATACAAAATACTACTTGTGCTAACAGGCAGGCATTTGTAATGCTGTCTTGCCACCACCCCAAGCCTGCCTCCTTACCCTACCTGCTGTTACCTGTACTTGTGCTGCTGCTTTTGGCCAAATTACCAACGAATGAAACGAAACGAGGCTTACATCCTGAACATTACTGTTTCGTACTCTACTTCTTGTGCCGTTCTAAATGATTTTCCCTTTACTAAATTATTTCTTTAATTAAATGCTGTTAATTTTAATGTTGTCGAGTCGGCATTAAATGCACGACTTATCAGTGACACGTGCAAAAAGCAAAGCAGTCGAGGAAAACAGCAAAAACAAAACAAGTTGAACAAATTTGTATGTGTTCTACTAAATATTTAAAATGTGTTAAATTCCGTGTAAATTTAAATAAATTAGTTGAGAGTTGTAAAATGTTTTTCTATTTGTGCAAATGTGTTTGTGGGTGTGTGTGCATTATCAGTCTAAACCGCATTTTCATATATTATTAACAATTACATTGCATTCGCATAACCAAAAAAAGAATTAAATATTGATAATTGTTTTTTCCAAATCGCTTTTTCATGACAGTTCCTCCCCATAAATATATAATAAGCACACAACTTTATATATGCATTTATTTATTTTAATGCATTTTTTGTAGAGTTTTTTTATGAAATTCACTTTGCGCTAAACACATAAATTTATTTAGTTTAATTTATTTTATTAATCAAGCTTTTAACGTTTGAACTCATTGCTCGGGGACTTAAATTTCGCTGCCATCCAAATTTAATATAAGAATTTAGAAAAAAAACTTTTTCAATTATCAAACTGTTTCCAACAGTTTTTGCTGCTTTTGTTCAGGTTGCCTCTTGACCAGTTTTAATTTGGCTTGTTTTCTTTACTAATTTTTTATTTTTTTCTATTTTCAGCTCATAGTTGAATGCAAAGCGTAAATCCTTTTTGTTGCAGCTTGGCAGTGGCAAGGTTGTGCAACAATTAAATGCAGGCAATTGCACTACGCGTGGCATGCACCATTTCAGTGGCATGCCCATTCACCTTTATCTGGATGGAACAGAGAAAGAGAGCTAGGGAGAGTCACTTTTATGGGGATCAGAGAATGGCGGTACACAAAACTGGCTTTCATTTATTCATATTGGATTGGCTTTGCCAATCAATGGACATCGTCGTCCAATGCAGTTCGGTTTGGGTTTTCCATCTCAGTCACAGATTTTCCGCAGCAAATCAATGCACACATGCGGTTACTGTGGCCATCTATGTGTGCGTCAGTGTGTGTATGTGTGTGTGTCAAACGTGATTGAAATGAACAAAATCAATGCGAATTATTTGGTTTTCCAATTCGTTACACTTCAGTACAGCGCTCAGTTAATTAACGCTCGTTTTTTCCCGCCAAACAACCAAACACACACATACACATATTTTATGCGGTGAATAGAGGAAGGGGCGTGGTGGAAAACAGTAGAAAGGGGCCCAAATTTGTGCCTTGCCGATGCTGATCTTATAATTGTTTTATTTAATATCTATTTCCATGGATTTTTCAATTGTTCATCAAATAGCCACAGGCTGAAATTTATTTTAGACCACAGCATAAGCCGCAGTGCTCATTTGTAGCCAACAAAACCACCAATTTGGCCGTGTGGTTGATGCTCCAAACAAGGCCGCAAATCCACACACACACAGCGACAGCACAGATACATGTGTGTGAACCCATCATTATCAATACCAAAAAAACATCACTAAAAATGTCGCTTGGTTATGCAACATTCACGCACACAGACTCACGCACACTCGCATACTTTTTGGCATTTGCAACAGGACATTTTAAGGTGCTTGTAAAACACGATGCATGAAAATAAACCATGCTTATCGCACTTTAATTTCTCTATATGAGACCCCAAAAACATAACCTCCACCCCGCTTTACCCGCCCTCCCTTGATCACACATGGAGCATTCGCCGGCGACGTAAATAAAAATTTATGACCACAAAAGTATGCTACAAAACATGCGCATAAAATGATTATGACGATTATGTTGTTGTTGTTGTTGTTGTTTTGTTGTTGCCAAGACCAAGATGAAACATCAACACATGTGCAGTGCTAAACGGTCACACACACAAACACTCACACATGCACACACATATGTATATATTTATTGGCAGAAATTGCTTTTTAGAGCTCTGTACTCTCCCTCCTCCCCTTCACTCTTTCGTTCACACTCTTCTTGTGTTTTCCTTTTATTTTTTTATTAAGCAATAATGAAATATTCATAAAGATTTCGTTTACGCAACGATGAGAACACTCAACTGCCTATTTTGCAATAATGCCTATAAATAAGAGTACTACATGCTGTAGTACACACATATATATTGTTTATTTCCAAGTTATATTGGCATTAACCCCTCCGCCCTGCCACGCCCACATCGATGTACCACTATATATCGCAGTTTATTAGCGCATAGCTCTATCTGCATGAGTTATTTGTGGCTCCGATTTTAAAATGATTCGCAGAGTGTGTGTAATGTGTGTGTAACTACGATATGTGTTCATTTAAATGCCACCAACGACAAGCTGCGACCGCGCAATCATGTCAAGAATTCAATATCAAAATGCGCGCACAGCTGTCACTGATGACATCCGAGAAACACAACAAGCGGCCCTCCAAGCGGCACAACCCGCTCCACCAACTACTCTCCAGTTGTGCCCCTAAGCCAGAAATTGAAGTGCCCCATTGATGAACTACTGGCATTGAGTGTGGGATGGGAATTCAAAACGGAGGGCAAAAGTTTGATTACAAAATATGTTTGAAACATGTTTATAACACTCACGCACAGCAGCTAATATTGCACTGTGGTGCAATTTGTTATTTTGTGCCTCTAAGTTGCTGTGGCGTAAATCAATTATGTTGGTTACAGTGACGAATATTAACACACACAAGTTTAGTTCTTAGATTTAGAATAATTTTGAGTAATAACATTTCTTCTTCACTTACTTTTTAATTTATTTATTTAAAAATATCGAAAATAGGTTATAAATTGTTTCCCTAGAATTTAAGCTGTCTATATAAGGATAGATTAACTTTTTTCTAGCGAATATTTAACATGACCAAACAGCTGAATAATCAAAACTTTGACTTTGAATTTTTAGAGACTCCGTTGTCCAAAATTCGATTGGTTTACGTCTTTTTACTCGTGAGGACCCGGACTATCGATTTGCATCATAATATAGAATATTTAAATTTAGTCCATTTTTGCCAAAAATGTAAAGGGGTAAAAATCATAAAAATTGTCAAAAATCGGTAATTTTTTAATTATTCCAGATCAATCCAATTTTGAATGCGATCGATTGTACAGTCCATCCCGAGTTCAAAAAGGTATAACTTTTCAATATGTCACTTCATTTGGCTGAGCTATGATCAAGCAAAGTATGAAAAATTCTTAGTTCATTTTTACATTTTTTTACATTTTTGTTTTTGGTCTATGGCAAATAGATCTGGCTCCACTGTGCAGGGACGCTAACAACAGGAAAACATTTGTGTGTGTGGAATGCATTTAATCGTGTTTCAAAACTGTATTTGGAGCGTAATTCAAGTTCACAGCACTTGAGGAAAGTTAACTCATTCAGGTCAATTGGTAGGCAAACGAGCATAAGGATCTTACCTGATGATTTTATCAATCAACCATCTAACATGACTTGGGAAGCCCGTTGGGAGAATCCATTAGTTTAATTACCCGGCAGAGAGTCGAAGATTTGCCAATGCCAAAACCAAAACCAATGCCAAAGCCATCAAGTTGCCGCTTGCAAGTTGCAACTGCAACAAATTGCAGCTCTCAACATTTCCGATGTGTTTTCCGTTGTCATCTGCTGCATCTGATTACTTAATGCATTTGCACATTTTGGCCAAAAGCGCAGACAGACAGACCACCAGAAGACCGAAGGCAAAGTTGACATGTTACCAGTTTCCAGTTACCAACATTACTCCCGACTGATTAAGTATCTGTGGCAAGCGTTGCTCATTGCTCGTTGCACGTTGTACCGAGCACTCGATTATTCTGGGATCTCAGCTTGGTTTTAATTAGTGCACACGAGTGACTCTCGTTTAAGGTTAAAAGTCAGTTTTCTATTGGCCAATTCATTGCAGAAGCGTCAACAACGAGCTGCAAACCAAACCAGAGCCGGAGTGGTAAAATCCGTAGCCGGAAACCGTGCATGTAAGCACCACTATATACAAATACATTTGTCGGAATTGCAGGGAGCAGAACCGAGGAGGTAGGAGGACAGATTGTGTGTCATTAACTTGATACACCGGGGCAACAACAAAGTGCGGCCTCCACCCATAGCAACTGTTGTTGTTGTTATTGCAACCGATACTGACTATGTGTGTGGTCACAATTGGCAATTGAAGAGTGGCACGAAGCAGCAGGCAGCAGGCAGAGCACAGAAGTTATCCGTTGTTTCCCGTACACCGGAAAAGTCGGCCAAGTAGTAATCAGTTTTTGCGGTTAACGCTGGCAATTTTGCCCTAATGGAGCCTGAATAATTTAAAACGTTTGAGTTCAGTTTCAAGATAAACATGCATAACATCTATATTTTTTTTGTAAAACATATATATAAATAAATATATACGCAGTTAGCATTCAATATCCATTCTGTAAAAACTCTCACATACCCAGACTCAGACTTACACATGCATACGCACACTCACCTCATGTAATCACATATTGCACCTCATAACAATTTTCTATTAAATTCTATTCATTATCCAAATCTAATCATATAATCTGTCGTTGTCTATTTTTTTGGACTTGTTCCTGCAGCAATGGCCTCGTCGAAATTGGCCTTTTGGTCCTTGCCACCATCTATCAGTAGTTGCAGCTCATCCTGCCAGCCAAGGGCTTCAGCCAAAGCCAAGACGCCTGCGTCGCAGTCTCCCAAGTATGCCACATCCCGTACATTCTTGGGCTTGCCATAGAGCAAGGAGCGCTCGTTAGGATCCATCCAAGGCGCAAAACTAGATCGTCCGACTGCATCTCGATTGATAAGCAAGCGAACGCAACGCGGACCAGCACGTTGAATTAATGAGGCGAACGGCTGAACCTCCAGGGAGGTGCCCATGATGATGAGCAGATCGCAATCCTTGAAATCCTCATCGGGACTGGTGTAAAAAGAAACAGGCAGGTTCTCGCCAAAGAAGACAATGTCTGGCTTAACCAACTTCTTGCACTGCTCACATTTGGGTAACTTATCCTCAAAGATCTTTTTTTTCATCCATGCCATATCGTACTCCTGGTTACAACCCAGACAGTGGTTGGTATAAAAGCTGCCATGTGCCTCTATGATCTTGTCATCAGGCAATCCGGCCAACCGATCCAAGGTATCGATGTTCTGAGTATAGTGGCGCTGGAGCAGACCTTTCTCGTGAAGCAGACGCACAAAATAATGGGCTGGAGTGGGCACAAACGAACCCGGATAAAGTTCCTTGGCCAAGGCAAAGAACGGAGTAGGATTTTTTTGGAAATAGTCCACGTCGAAAATGGCCGTTGGATGTGGTAATTTGTACTTCTTCAGGTTGTTGTACAGCCCCGAACCAGGCGACCGAAAGTCCGGAATACCAGCAGCTGGAAAAGTCCACAACTTGTTAGGGCCTGTGGCTCCAAGGAATTAAAGTCCAACTTACAGGTGGATATGCCAGCGCCCACCATAGTTACAATGTTCTTGAAGCCATGCTCCCGCCAGTGTGACATCAGACCCTCAAAGGTCAGCTCAGGGATCACCTACAAACACAAACGCACAGTTGGAAAGACTGCTCGATTCACCTTAACAGGTGGAGGCTCACCCGATCCACTGCGTCCGTCTCCTGGTCTGGTGATGTGCCAGATCCCAAATTGAAAGTCTGTGAAAAGAATCGACGTATCATATCCATTGTACCATTGTCTGAAAATACACATGAGCTTATATTTTCAGTATTGATATTAAACAATTACTTGAATCTGCTCAATTAAACCTTCTTCTTCCTCGCTGCTGCTGTCTGTGTAAGTCTCTGTTGACGTTGATTTCGATAGCTCCTTTGCCTCGTTTGCTTCGTTGACATCTTTATCGTTGTCCTTTTTGTCACTCATTGTTGTACTGTTTAGTCTTACTGTACTTTGATTCAATTTACTCAATTGTGGTCTTAATAAACACGAAACGCACAAAGTGCGTCGAAATATTTGTTTTTGCAATGAAAAAACAGTGGCCATGTGTTTGGCGTTGCCGTACTGTCGGTATGTACCACGAAGCGAAGCTGACTGCTACGCAAACAGAAAGCAGAGTGCTCTGATATGCTATTCCACTGTTAAGTCGCTGTTAGGAAAGCCGTTAAATTCAAACCTGTACAAACTGAAATTTAAACTGGTGAACCATAAATAAACGCCATTTCTTGATATTCAGAGAATCGTTCTGCTCTTGTTTTTATTAATATTATATTATAGAATTTCCATTTCTTTGCTTATTATGTACTTGTTTTAAATTAGCATTGTTTTGTTTTGTTTTCTTTTTTTTTTTTTTCTTTTCAAATTCACATTTTGTTTTCTTGTTTATTGGTTTATTGTTTAAAATTAACATATACATTTAACATTTAAATGATTTCGTAGAATTACAGAATATACGTCTATTTCTTCTGCTTAAAATACTTTAGTATTCATTTCGCGTTTGATGTCATGATGTCAATTATGAAAAGTTGCATGGAATGTGAGAAAGTGAGAATGAGAATTTTCATTTGGATCGTTTTGGATTTTGGATTAGTGTGATTATGGTTTGATACATTCATACATTTATATAGCTAGAATATGAATCTAATACACACAATTATGATTGTTTTTTGTTTTTTCTTATTAATCTTTTTGTATTTTGCCGGAACTCATTGTGAAATCATAGTTAGTTGTGTGAAGCAAAAAAGCGAACCGAATTACTTACTACACATGTATTTATAGTTTTCATTGAAATTGATTTGTGGACAGGTAAATCTGTTACAGAGTTAAGCATTAAGTATCCTGTATGCCAGTTGTAGTTGTATGTGAGTGTGTGTTTTGTGTGTGTTGAATTCGCGTGTAAATATATATATATATGTGTGTGTGTGGGTGTTTGCTGTATATAAAGACGCAAAATATATATCCTTATGTCTGTATGTCTGTATGTACATATAAAAAGATTTCATTTTATTTATATGCAAATATTTTTGGTAGTTTCTTTTTTGTAGTTGATTTTCGCCTTTGTTCAGCTGGATTCTCAATTTAAAAATCTTTATCTTTATCTGTTTCTGTATCTGTAGTTTTGTTCCATTAAAATTTCTGCTTTACATTGTTTTTTTTTCTGGCTCTAGTTAGTTGTATTTTAGGTTTATTTTTTTTACAAGTTTGCTTTGCAAAAAATATAGAATGTATATAATTTTTCTCTGGTTTCCTTAGCTTCTTTTTTTTCGTATTTATTTTATTTTACTTTACTTACTTTTGTTTCCTTGCTTTGTAGGTACACGATTCTCACGTAAAATGTTTATCTTTATTTTTCGGTTTCTTATCTTTTTTAATATTTATTTTTTGTTTCTGTTCTAAACATTTAAACTGCTTTTTAAAATCTGCAAATGTTTTTGGTATTTAGTTCGGTTCACAAATGTTTTGTAAATACGCTGCGTATCTGTATCTGTAAAATGTATCTGTATCTGCAGTTGCTAGTATCTGTATTAAGCATGTCACATTCAATCACTAGTACAACTATCAATATTAATATTCCGTAAGTTAAGTTCTTGCTGCAATTTCTGAATCTATCTTATATTGTTCGAGAGGTTGGTAGTAAGTGTATGTATATGGTTTATATCTGTATGTACGTATATATGTAAAGTATGTTTATATATACTGTATATATATTTATTGTATATCATAATTATGTATATATATATTTATATGTATGTTTATATGCTTTTTATTTGTATTTTGTTTGTTTACCTATTTAACATGAATTTACACGACATTTAAGTTTCTTGCTGGTTAATCGGTTATATTAAATTTTAGTTTTAGTTTAAGTTTTTGTTTTTGTTTTTACTTTATGAAAACTTAGTTATGCTAAATTCAACTTTGTAAGTATGTTTTGCAATTTATTGAGTGTGTTTCTTTAACTTTCAATCGTTTTCTATTTCTGTTTCTTCTGATTTTTCACCTGCTCCTCTGGCCCTTGGGTCAGACCACAGCCCGGACTTCTATACATACATATATATAGTATATACATATATATCTAAGCATTTGTGGGCTGTCACACTGTGTGCTTTATTTGTACCTTTTAAGTGGTGTTCATTTATTTTTTAACTTTTACTTTTTTTACTTTTTTACTTTGACAACCAGTTCGACTAGTTAAATACTTAGTTAGTTAATCAAAGCAGCAAACAGATTGAATTTCCTTTTAATATATAATATTTGTTTTTTTTTCATGTTGTTAAATGTTAGCTGTTAATTGTTAATTGTTAAATGTTCAACATACGTTATATAAAGTTATAAACAAAACATCTTGTACTTTAATGAGCCATAAACATAACAAAATAATTCACTGCTTAAACATAGAATGATCCTTAAGGACTTTTGGGATGAAGACACAACAACAATTTATATGTTTATATATGTATATGGTTATTAATAATATTTCATTAAAAACTACTACAATGTAAGTGTGTGAGTGAGTGTGTGTTATATGCGGCGAATGATTGATTTGTGTGCATTCGATTAGAGGGACGCTGATATTAAGTAGTAAGTGTAGATAGTCTCTAGAATCTGTGCTTAACTGGCAGATAATCTACTGCCCTTAGAGGTGATAACAAAGTGAAAAGTATTTCTAAGCGTTAAGAAACAGTTTAAGTAGCACATTTTAGTATTGTTTTTGTAAACTTAATCAAATGATCATCATTGTAAATGTTATTCATAATTGTATATATACTATATACGTTAAATACCATATATATGTATATAACTACTTCTCCTTTTTTAGTTTTCTTTTTTTTTGTTTTTTTTTTTTTTTGACGCACGCTCAGTACAATTTTTATCGCAATGTGCAAATAATATTTTTACATTTTTCATAAATTTGTTTGGTATTTTTTTTTTTTTTTTGCTTAAATTTGCTGGGAGTTCTCAGCGCCAAATCGACTGCCCAAGCGAAAAGTCTTTTGAAAGTAAGGTATTATCTTTAGCCAATTTTGAAGACATTTTGTGGTTTTTTTGTTTTCTTTCTTTCTTTATTTTTATGCAACTTAATTTATATCCTATTTATTAGATATCAAAACTGAGTGATAATGCCAATCTCAAATCATTTCATGTTGAATTCAATTTTTTTTGCTTTCAGTTTCAGATTCAATTTGAATTTTCGTTACATAAAAAATGCAATTCGCCAATTAGCATAAAAATTTGAATCGTAAAAAGTTACAACAACTCGTGGGTAGAAAAACTTATTTAAAAACTATTATTGAAATTATTCTTAGTCATCATTCAATTAAAGATTAATCCATTCAATCAGAAAAACCTTTGTAAAATGATCTGTCTTTCTAATTATTTAATTCATTAAGTTTTTTTAATTCATTAAGTTTTTGTTTTTTGTTTTTGAAGTTGTCAGTCAGTTTATAAAAGAGTGTGTGCGTTTGTTTTTGTGTAGCACTGTGATGCGATGTATGTATGACATCAGTACACGCACACACACGTGTATGTGCACATACATGTGATTGTATAAACAGCTTATTGCTTCTGCTTCTTCAATAGATTTAAGTACGCGTCTTTAATTTCTTAATTTTTATGGATTTTAAGAGTTTTTAGCTAATGAATGAACTGATTCCGTTAATGATTCCAATGCAGTTGGTTTATATCTTTTTTCGTTTGGGCCATACTGGCAGTTTTTAGCCATTATTTGAGTGTTGTTCGCCCATTGTAAATAATTCTGGGAGGGTGATTGTGATTGTTTTAGTGTTTATGAATGCAGCCGATTATAATACACTAAACTAAACTAAACTTAACTAAACTAATCAACTAATCAATTGAATGCATTTTGCAGTAAAAATTTGCACTTAAATTGCTAAATGGAGTCATCTCAAATGGATCTGGACCTGGTTAATCAAATCTTGATATGACGGAGTGTGTAGCTGTGTGTCTGAGTGTGTGTGTGTGTGTGTGTGTGTGTTGGAGTGGTGTGTGGTGTGTGGGTGGTTGGTGCGCTGCTCTCACTACAATAAGTATATTTATATACGAGTAAAAAAACGAACAAGTCAAATAAATCAGCCTTATTTTGAATGCAATTTCAATTTCAATTTCATATTAAAACTAATTTCGCGTTTCCAATTCGAAAAAATCTATCCACCCGCACACACATACATACACACATACCCATGTATGTGTATATGTATGTTTCTATCCAGGTCGCAGCTTCATTTAGATATATTTATAATCTTATTCTTATGCGATTAGTACTTAAAGATATCAAACACCAATTGAAAATCGCCCACTCTCGTTACAGACACTATATATAGCATATATGTTAGTATGTGATTATATACAGACATATATATATTTGTAGTACTTAGTTATCGTTTAGTGGATGCAACATACCGCGCTGTACCAGCGACCAACGGTCGCCAGCTGAGATTTATAGAGTATCATCATACATATATATACTATATAGAACATTCTGGATCGATCAACATTACTTGTCAAGTTTTAACGTTAACACATCAATAACGACAATACAGTATATAGCTATATATTAAGTATCTGAAGAAACAGCTGAATCATTGATCTTCATTGCTTATAAGTAATACACAAATATCGACCGATTACATACTATACACATACATATATCAATATTATCCAGCATACATCTCTACTACACTATAATCTGAAAAAAAATAGGAAACTGAAAAAGTAAAGAGAAAGATCAAACTGAAAGAGTAATACCAATAAACGGTTGTACAGGTTTTCAAAAATGATGCTATAGTATAGCAAATAGTTCAGTTATTGGGGTCTATAGGGGGCGGGGCAGGAAACCGTGTCAATATGGAGAAATGCTTCTTTAGAATCAAAGAATTTTTTCTTGTTTTTGGAACCGTTCGGAAACCGTTTCGAGTACGACAAAGAAAATGGTAACAGAATTGAAAACTGAAAAACTGAAAGTAAATGAATTGAAATAAAAACAAAGACGTTTGTGGTTTGGTTTTTTAATTATAAATAACAATTGTATATTTTTAATAAAACGGGTGTTCTTTCTTGTTGTTGTTGTTGTGATTTTGTGGTCATTTTGTTTGTATATATGTATGTAGTTTTTCAACTAATTAAAAGATGCATTTTGTTTTTTTACTCTTCCGGCCTTAAATTGGAATCATTAGTTGAGTAATGATATCTCGAGCCCTCGTTATTATGTGTTATATAACTGCACGGTTATATAACTCTGACATTTTGCACAATACACTTGATTTGATGAACATGTTTTAAGTTCATTTCAATTAACATTTTGTCATTTGTTGAACAATAATTGTGCCATTTGTTGTTTTGCTTGGATGAACAGTTTGACAACATTTTTGAGGATCCTTTTAGTAGAATTTGCATTTAATCATCATCATCATCATCATCATCATAGTCACAATCATAAACATAAAATAGTTGTATATGATATATGTATGTATGTTTGTTTTGTATGCATGTTTTTACGCAATTAGAAGTAATTATACAGTAATGGATAAATTTTTAAAAATATCACTTATATTTAAATAATTTCCAGAACGCAACGAAAAAGATCGAGAGTGTGTGAGTGTGTGTGAGTGTGTTTGTGTGTGTGTATTGCAATGCAAACAATTTTAAATATTTTTCAAAATTATTGCCATTTGCGTGTGTGTTTGTGTGTGTGTTAGAAACGTTGTTGCTCTTTTCTTCTTTTTTGTTGTTGTTGTTGTGTAAACTTAAGCTTAATAAAAACGAAATACAATTCGTAAAAATGTTGCTTGCTTAAAGAAATTGTTAAACTTTGTCGCATTCCAAAATAAACAATGGCCACCATTATGAATTTCATTCAAATCACGGCAAAACAATTTCAAAGAAATTTATGCGCCTACGTGTGTTTTCCCTTTCACCTGATCAATAATCGCTTGATCAGTTTGTCAATATATCAATTTTGTCCAATTTTTCAAATTTTCTTCAATCATTTTGTATTTTCTTTTTTTTTTTATACCTTGCACAGTGCAAATGGTTTCAATCAAAATTTTGCTGTTTCCGTTTTCATTTCTTTCCCTTTTTTCTTGTCGATTCTGTTTCTTCTACTTTCTACTTTCTTTTCCTTTCATTTCTATTTTCTTTTTGTTTAAAGCTGCTGCTGCTTTTAAGCTCAATTTATCGCCCGTTCTTTCATTGCCTTTTCGTCCCTTTGTTTTCCTTTGTTGCTTTTTTTTCTCGCTTCTTTTTTTCTCATCAGCTTCTATGCTTAATTCGAAAAATATATATGTATGTATATTCTCATTTCTCATTTCCTGTTTTTCTCTTTTTTCATTTTCATTTTCTTTTTTTTTTTGTATTTTCTTTTTTATTTTTTTGTTGTTTATAGTTTATACATATTCTAGATTGTAGTTTGTACTTCCAATTTGGTTAAGAATTCCTTGTGTATTTTCTTTCTCTCAATACCTATCCAACTCTTCTTTTCTCCCTTTCTCTCTCTCCCTCTCTCTCTTTGCAGTTCACTCAATCCCCGTTTGGGTTGATTGTGACTCGATTGTTGATACCGTAATTTGAACAATTCACAATAGTCGCACAACGCGAACAGTTTTCAAAGTCCTAAATATTAGTTTTTAGTCATAGTTACATTACAAATTAATTAATAGACTTGTTTTCTTATTTGTTTTATGTTTTTTTTTTTTTAAGAATCATTTGCAAATAATCAGCTTAACAACGAAATAAAATTTGAACATTTCCTTTTTGAAAAAATAATTTATTCTTCTTGGCTCCAAAATCAATTTTTGTATCTGCTTATCTGACTGTATCTGTATCTGTATCTGTATCTTTTACTGTCTGTTTACCTCTGACGCCTATTGCATTTCGTTTTTTCTTTTGTTTTCATTTTAATAAATTTTACTACATTTAGATTAAAATTGCTTTATATGGTTTATGTTACATTAGCGTGTGTTTTTTTTTCTTTTTGGGCTGGATTTGGGGGATAATTGTTCTATAGATGATATTTATATTTATATGTGTGTGTGTGTGTGTGTGTGGCTGTGTGCTTAACTTTACTTTAATAATATAATTAATCAGCGTTTTTTGTTTGTTTGTTGTTTTTTCGATAGATCGATTTACAAAGCATTTTCCAACTTAAGTTTATTCTTAAGTTTTGTTGCTGCTTTTCTTTTCTTTCTTTTTGTTATGAGTACTTGAATTTTATTGCAATTTTGTATTCATGAACTTGCTTAATACTTAATTCTTAGCTATTTAACACACACATACATATGCAAAATATGTTTTAACTGTTTTAATTTTATTTTTAATTTTTACACAAGTAATTTCACTATTTTTTCTCTTTGTGTTTTCTGCTGAATTTGATGCTTGATTAATATGCTTGAATATATATTTATGGTATATATGTATTTATTTATTCATAATTGTATTGGTTAATAGAATATGTTTTGATTTCTTGTTGAGTTCGTTTTGTTTTTGTTTTTTGTTTGTTTTTTTAGAGCAAGAAGAAGAACAAAAATTGCACTAATACTAAGAAAAAATTTACTAGATTCTTACAAACTAAAAAAAATCAGATGTATATTTGTTTAAGATTTGTTTCTTTTCCATTCCTTCTCTTTCTCACTTTTTTTCATTTCTCTTTTTTTTTTAGTTTTATACTTTATAATGTTTTATTTTTTAGTATTTTTGTAGTATATAAAAAAATTGCTGGCCAAACGAATTGCAGCTGAAAAATGTTTGCCACAATTTCGTTATGATTTTTAATTTGTTGTTGTTTTTTTTTGTTTAACATAAGAATTAACAAAGTCAGGTTGTTTGTTTAAAATAAATATGTATTGTATGTGTGTAGGTTCATTATGTTTTTAATTTTATGTTTATGTTTATGTTATATAAAGATATATATAATTGTATGCATATATATTTATATATTTATATTGTATAATAATAATTATTATTATTGTTTATTGCAAATGTTGCCCAGCGCAAATGTCAGCAACATTTGCACGGCAGTTGGCAACACCAGCACAACAACAAAAGAGATACCGTTACGTTTAAGGGTTTGTTTATTTGTTGCACAATTCTGCGCAGAGTAAATAAGAAGAGACCATTTTCATTTGAATTTGAATTTTTCATTTTCATTTTCATTTCATTTGTTTGTTTTTTGTTTTTTCTTTTTGTTTGTTTGTTTTGCGTTGCATCAGCGGCACGAGAAACACGGCAAACATTTTTGTGGGACAACAACAACAAACAACAACAACAACAGTGTTGTCTACACAACAACAACAACAACTTTCATTGGGCGCAGCTTGGGCAGTTGCTGCTGCTGCTGCTGTTGTTGTTGTGGCTACTGCTGCAACAGTTGCTGCTGCTGCTGCTGGTGTTGCTGCTGACCGGCAGCTGCAGCTCGACTCCAGGCCAACAAACCATTTGCAGCAGCAACCTCTTCCTGCTCCTCACGTGCTACTCTTAGACCAGTTGCTGCTACTGCTGCTTCTGCTTCTTCGTTGCTGCTGCTGACGGTGGGCGAGGGGGTGGGCGTTGGCCTGCTTGCAACTCCAATTGGTGACACAATCACCGAAGTTGCAACACTTTTAATACGCGTAACTCTATTGATATTGCTGTTGTTGCTGCTGTTGTAGTTGTTATTGTTGCTGTTGTTGTACTTGTGTGGTTGTATGTGGTGTACGCCATAGCGTCGATTGGTCTTGATTGTCAGTGATGCCGGCAACTGTTTGCCAGCAGCCACTTCAGCCGCCAATCTCACCACAGTTGTTGTCATTTTGGCAGCTGCAGCTCCTGTTGTTGTTGTTGCTGTTGCTGCTGCTGCTGTACCTGCTGCTACTGCTGTTGCTGCTCCTGCCTTTAATGTGTCGCCTTGTCGCTGTGTCGCCGACGCTTGGGCTGCCGCCTCGGCCGACGATTTCTGTCGCTTTCAGTCCCCAAAGCGACTGCAAGCCTTCTTCCACTTGCACTGAGTGCACCAAAGGTCCCGTTTCTCCATTCCGTACACTTTACGGCACTTTTTGTTCTCGCCACGCGTACGGCGATTCGGTGAGTTTGGCGTATGCTTGGACGCACTCACTGTTTGCTGCACGGCCACATGCTGCAGTGGCATGTTGTTGTGGCCGGAATTGGCAACAATATTGTTGCTGGCAGTTGTCTGTTGCTGGCCGCGCAAATGTTGCTGCTGCTGCTGCTGATGGTGATGCTGCTGCTGCTGTTGATGTTGCTGCTGCGGCGGATGGTAGTTCGGCGTTATGGTCACGCTAGACAGGTGGTGTTGTTGCTGTTGATGTTGCTGCTGTTGTGTGTGGCCAGCTGTGTGGTGTGCCGTCACTGTGACATTTTGCTGTGACAATTGCTGCAACATGTTGTTGGCACTGTTATTGCTGTGTATGACCGGACTGCTGTTGCAACTGCTGTTGCTGCTGTGGCTGTGATTGCTGCTGTTACTGCTGCCGCTATAACTGTGATTGTTCTGATGATGGACGAATGTCGGCGATGGATATGGCGCTGTCGAATGGGACGGACGCGACGATGATGAACGTGCGTGTTTACTGAGTGTCGCTGTGTTGTTGCTGCAGCTGTTGCCGTTGTGATGCTGCGACTGGTGGGACGTCGAGGATGGACTCACTGGGATTGCAGACGAAGAGGTCCATGTGTAATTGTGATGTGCCAACGGTGAGGTCGGTATGCAGCTGGTGTTGTTGTTCTGCAGCTGCTGTTGCTGGGTGCTTGTGATGTGGCCATTGCTGTGATGTTGCTGCTGTTGTTGATGATGCTGCAGCTGCTGTTGTTGCTGCTGATGCGTTGGGTGGTGATAGTTGTTCATAGCGCGTCCTTGTCTATTGTTTAAAACAAGTAAATAATTGATAAACTTTATTTATTTTAAATATTTTAAATTACTTACTGGAAGTTGCCAACGATCTGTCTTTGGTATTCTGGATCCTCGTGCGGCGGACGTGCCATGTCCCGGTGGCTGAGCGTGGGCGGAGATGCAGGACTAGGCGTTTTGACCATCTCTTCATCGTCGTCGTCTTCCGTGTAATAGAATTCCTCTTCGTGCTCATTTTCGCTGCAGGAATCTGAGTCGCCACCGCGTCTGGTCTTTTTGCTGCAAATGCAATAAAAAAATTAAATTGGATTATTTTAATGATTCAATTATATTTCAACCTAACAAACAAACCGCCACCCACCCAAGGCAACGATTCTCCTGCTCCTAGCACAAACAACAAAAATATCCCTACGATCTCATATTTTATCAAACAATAGTAAAGTGTCTGTTTCTGTTATTGGGAAAATAAATGCTGGCGCCAATAATAATAGGGGTTTTTTTTAAAACAGAGTTGCATTAGAATCGGGTCGGCGTTGCCGTTTATTTTTACATTCGCAGCGTTGCCACCTAATGACTGTTGTCCGGCAACGCTGTTGCCATTCACCCGCTTGCGCTAACACACAGCTGCAGGGTTGTAGTAACGTTTGCAAAAAACACGCACGTTCTGTGTCAAATCAATACGAAATCAACAAAAATCGATCGATTTTCGCTCTAAAAGCGAGACAAAACGCGCGACAAATTAATATAATTTGCCAACAATATAAATTGCGTATTGAAACGTGCACGAACTCATCGCTCGCCTTTCGATTTTGCATTTGCTACGGAAAATTTGCTGATTTCGTCTTCGTCGCCGCCGACAGAAAACGAGAAAAAAAAATTTGCGCGTCTCACAAGTCTCACAAGCGTGTCAGTGTGTGTGTCTCCCTTTGTGTGTGTGTGTGTGCCTGTGTGTTTATGTGTCAGCGTCTGTGTGTGTTTGCGTCCGCGTGCATTTCACGGCCTACATTGTCAATTATAACGTAAAGAATTGTGATTATTAACCTATTCCTAATCCCACAACACGCTAAAGAGCCCACAAAATGTCCACCAGTAGTAGCAGCAGCAGCAATCGCGCCATTCTCGAGCAGAACAGTAAATGTGTTAACAGCACCGCCGCAGCCCTCTGCCCCCTCAGCAACTGCCAATTTACGGGCGTCGTAATCAGCGCCATTGCCGACGAGCAAAAGCTCGAATTTGCCAATATATACAAGAGCAGCTGTACGCTCAGCTGTAGCTATGATTCCCAAGGCGTTCTGCTGCGCATCATGCTCGGTGCGTTACCTCTCAGACAAACAAAGCATAAGCAAGACAAAGACTCTTTCTCTACTAATAATTTTATGTCTCTTTCTGTAGATAGTGAGCAGGGACGTGTGCTGAAGGAGTACATGATATCAGCGGACACGGATGCGGCGCAGTTGGGCAAACGCTGCTATGCAATTTCCCTGGACGCCGACAATTTGGTGCTACGCTTTAGCAGCGATCAGGATCAGCTGCTGTTTCGCAAAGTCGTGGAAAATGTTAAGCATCTGAGGCCAAAATCAGTGTTCTCTCAGCGTACTGAAGAGTCGTCCGCATCGCAATACTTCCAGTTCTATGGCTATCTCAGTCAGCAACAGAACATGATGCAGGATTATGTGCGGACGAGCACCTATCAGCGTGCCATTCTTGGCAACTCCATTGACTTCCAGGTATACTAATATCAATCTTTAACAAGTATCATTAGCTAAACGATTTCTTTGGTCTGTGTAGGATAAAATTGTGCTAGATGTGGGTGCTGGTTCAGGTATTCTGTCGTTCTTTGCTGTGCAGGCTGGAGCTGCCAAGGTCTACGCCATTGAGGCATCGAATATGGCACAATATGCCCAACAGCTGGTCGAATCCAATAATGTGCAACACAAGATCTCAGTAATACCGGGCAAGATTGAGGAGATTGAATTGCCGGAGAAGGTTGATGTTATCATATCGGAGCCCATGGGCTATATGTTATACAACGAACGTATGTTGGAAACCTATCTGCATGCGCGTAAATGGCTGAAGCCACATGGTAAAATGTATCCCACACATGGTGATCTACACATTGCACCATTCTCGGACGAATCGCTCTATTCGGAGCAATACAACAAGGCCAACTTTTGGTATCAATCCGCCTTTCATGGTGTTGATCTAACCACGCTTCATAAGGAGGGCATGAAGGAATACTTCCGTCAGCCCATTGTCGACACCTTCGACATACGTATCTGCATGGCCAAATCGGTGCGACATGTCTGCGACTTTCTCAACGACAAGGAGGACGACTTGCACGTTATTGGTAAGATCAGTTTTAAATGCGTTATCAATATTTTAGATTAACTTATACTTTGTTTTCGTGCAGATATCCCGCTCGAGTTTCATATAGTGCAGACTGGAATCTGCCATGGACTTGCCTTCTGGTTTGACGTGGAGTTTAGTGGCAGCAGTCAGCACGTCTGGCTTTCTACATCGCCCACAGCGCCATTGACGCACTGGTATCAAGTGCGCTGCCTGCTACCCATGCCGATATTCATTAAGCAGGGTCAGACATTGACGGGACGTGTGCTGCTGGAGGCCAATAGAAGGCAGTCGTACGATGTGACCATTGATCTACACATCGAGGGAACTTTGATATCTTCCAGCAATACACTTGATCTTAAGAATCCGTATTTTCGGTACACGGGGGCGCCGGTGCAGGCACCGCCGGGGACTAATACTCAGAGCCCATCGGAGCAGTACTGGTCGCAGATGGATACACAGGGCAATCGTAACTGTAGGTAAACTCTAAACCCTTTCCTTGAATCAGTGATAGTCTAATCTGGTATTTATTATTGCAGCAACTAGCATGCTCAATGGCACTCTGTCTGTGAACGGAATGGGAGATGCTGGCATGGATATCACCCATGGATTAATGCATCCGCACTAGAAACAACACAACGAGATCATGGTTGTGTTGCTATAATTGTACAACTTTGCTGGCAAAATATTCACGTCTAATTAAACTGGATTGCAACTAATTTAGAACAGTTAAAATATAACAAATTATTATTATTATTTTGTTATTGAATCCATCTTAAAGTTCACATATTCTATTTAATTTTATTTACTTGATTCTAGATATATACATATACTTTGTAATTTATTTATATTTAAAAAGATTGTAAATTGTTTTATACTAAGCGCAAAAGTCGATTATTTCGAATATAATGTACTAAAATTAGTTCAATCCACGGCACAGCTATATGTTGTATGTATTTTGGATATATCAGAAGATAAACGAATTGTCTATATAATCAGAATCGAAGAGAAATCGCATAGATCAACCAACAATCAAGGCAGACTAATAATGTATGTAGTTGTTTAGAACAGCAGCATATAATCGATAAGCTAATTTTAACCCCACTTCCCACTTTTCCCCTCCAATAGAATATAGAGTTTTTAACGTATGTATGTTATTATATAATACGAGTATCATATTGAACATAATAATCAATGTAGAGAGAGCAACAGCTGCAGCTTCAGGAAATTTATGATTAGTTAATGTCCAATTGCTGTTTTCCCAAAAGCTTTGAACAAAATCAAACAATTTAGTACCGAATTCAATAACTTTTCAATGTTCTATAACTATGTATATTATTTTAAGTACTATAATTATCATTGTATTGTATTTCAATTATTTCATGTACCTCGAAAACGAAAGTTGAATAATATTTCAGTTTCAATTTGTTCGATTTTAAAGTCAATAATCAAATGGTTTATGTTTAGTTTTCATGAAATTATAACGAATTGCTCATAGTAATTAGCTAATAAGATAATTATTTATACATATATCTATATATATATATATATTATGATAATAGTCGTGCTGAGAGATTATATTTCAATTGAAACTTTGATTTGTTATTATTTAAATGTATCATTTTCCACTTTCGACATAGAGTATCGAGAAAGAACAGTCGCTAATAGCCTGCCAAGCGCATAGTTGACATAATCTTAAATATACATATATATATATAACACATATTTATATAAAAGTAATATATGTTTATATGTATACTTATAAATATAGCTATATACACTTCCAATCAGTCGAGTGTGTGCATTGTACTTTTTAGCAAAGCCCTAGAGCTCTTAGTTTGCCAACAACAACAATAACAACAACACCACCTACACTTATATACAATACAAGCATAAACTATAATCCTATACACATACATACGTCATACATCAAATATGCATCTACTTATGCAGAAAAAAAAGAACAACAATTTTAATGCAACAAAAAATGAAGAAAATCAAAACCAAAAAACTGACTTTTTATTTCGCCCCCTGCCTACACACTCCTACACCCCCACCCGCCTCATTTACATAGGAAACAGCATTCAACATTCAACATTCGCAAATGTCAACGCTTAAGCGACCCACAGCTCGGACCTTGGCCTCAAAAGTGCAGAGTGTTCTGTGTTCACTGTTCAGTGTTGAGTGCAGCGCAGTCGCCGCCCGCACAAGTCGCGTTTTTTGTTGCCACGCCCCTCCGACCTTCTCCTCTATGCCACTCGAAATGCAGGTGTGCTAAGTAAAGCCCAAAGACTGTGTGTATGTGAGGCTGTCTGTGTATGTGTGACCTGATTTTTGTATGCACGCGTATATACAAGTGTTCTACTTTCAAAGCGCTCGAGTCGGTCTGCACAGTGGGCTGCATACGCAATTAGCTAATCACATTTGGATTGAATTTTAAAATTATTCAATTAAAATTATTCAAGTAGTTCAAATATTACTACTACTGCTTTCAACATGGTATTTAAATTAAATTTTAAATTGATTCCCGAAATCACTTTTAGTTAAGTTTTACGAGTGAAAAGCGTGCCTGTCCCACTGTGCCTCAACTGTGACGTGCTTGCGCTATTAAGGATATTATTGTGGTTGGCTTTGTTGCACTAAGTCAAGGCCTTGCCACTTGCTGCACATTGTTGTACTTGGCTTTTGACCAATTGCAAATCCTTTTGGCCCACTCGATTTGGTTATTTGTTATCTTAAGGACTTACCCCAAATGTTTGTCCCTCACATGTCGTTCAATTTTCAACTGTGTGAGCTCCACGATGCCGCATCCCTTCCAGGTACAGCGGAATTTTTTCGACTGCAAAGAGAAGAAAGGTACAAAAAATTTGATTAAACGTGGAATTTGGGCAGTAAAAAAAGAAACAAGAAAATTAATTGGCTTAAATTAATTGGCGTACTTTGCGATAAAAAGCGGTGAGCGGAGGCGGTGAGCCGGCGCGTGAGGAGGCGGCGGAGGATGATAGGCAGCCCGGACTGGCCTCACTCTCGCTCGCACCACACTCGCCATAGGACTCGTAGTCGCTGCGCTCCACGTAGTAGTTCAACGCGGTTGCATGCATCTCGCGCGTGGTGCGTATTGCGGACTGCGTACTGCGTGGAGCGGTTGTGAACCGGTGCCGGGCCGGTGCCAAATGCGACTGTGTTGGTGCGAAAAATAATGCAACTGGCTGCCTGATTTGGCTGACTGCCCGCCCGGTGGCTTGGCCTGGCCAGGCCAGGATTCGGCCACAAACCGAATGAATACGACACGAACCGGAGCCGAGGCAGCTCCGGTTCCGGCTGCACACACTGCACTGATAACACGGGGCCTTGTCTTTTGCGCCCTCTTTGTGGACCGCCCCGCTCCCATTTGCCTATTTACTGGGTCACCTTGGTGTCCCATCCTCCGAAACGATGCGCTCTTCGCCTTGACACGCTTCTCGCTGCGAGTGCTCTGCATTTTTAAGCGGCCGTGCGCCTGCAATTATGCTACGCTTTATGTTGAAGGTTAGACGACAACGTCGCAGTCGACTGCGACGTCTACAGCGACGTCAATGCTGGCTGCGCTGTTGACCCAGTTTGACAACTGTTTTCCTACTATTTTTTAATTTTTCTCTTTTTTGGCTTTGTGTTTTGCGTCCTTGTGACTGTTGTGATTGTGTTGTCGTCCTTGTGTGCAATGTTGCACGAATTTTGCATTTAATTACAGTTGTCGAACGATTAACGATTTGTTGACAAGTTCAAAAACATAGCTAGCATTTCAATTTCCAAAATTAAAGTTTATAAAATTTTGTGAAAACTCTTGAAAAGGATTCTTTGTTGTGGATTTGCGGGAATTTGTTTTGTGGCAAAAAGCACTCAGCTTAAAGAACTTAATGACGTATGGCCAATTTTAGGGGAAATGTTTGCTCTTTAGTTTGGTAACAAGAGGGAAATGGGGGAAGGGCTGTGGAAATGGGGAAAGTGAAAGCTGCCAACCGCAACGTAATCATAAACATAAATAACTTGGTCTACATAAGCGGCGTAAATTGTTAACGCACGTGGTTGTAACACACAAACACACATATTATTAGACGCATGTGTGGGCGAGTGTGCCTGTGTGTGTGTGTGTGTATAACATTAACTGCCTGGGGCCTGCCAGCAGGTCTACTACACATTTTTCGTTTTAACTCAGTGCAATTAGTGGGCGCCATAATTCGTTTGCGGCCAGCGAACAGAGCGCAGGATATGGCGCATATCCTGATCATAAATACACATACACTCACACTCATACATATACATATTTGTATATATATTTAAGTATATGCGCCTGTGTATTAAGCAATTGTTGCCATTTGCGGCAGATGTGTGCGTTGACGTTGCCGCTGACGTTCAAGTTTGTGAGGTTTTTCGGCAGTTTTGCGTTTGACGCATTAATATGCAAGCCCGAATTTAATAAACATGCTGTCCCCCTCTCGCCATTTCCCTCTGCGTTTATTTTAATAAATATATGCTGAGTGAAATAACAACAACGAAATTCGACGAGAAATTTGATTAAATTCATCAAGCTACTAGCGTTACGTATACGCAATGTGCTGCTATCGTTTGCCTACAATTATTTTTAATTAATGCGCCAAACAAGTTGGAAATCATTTTAGCTTATCAATTTCTTTGGCGAACAATCTTCTTATTTTCGTTTTTTTTTCCTTTGACTGTTGTTGGGCTCATCGTGCCCACCTGCCGAGCTGCATACATCCAGCTAAAGTCCGCGTCAGTTAATGATATTGGAGAGACTTGGAGAGAGCTGTTAATTATGCTGCCATGTCTAATGAGTAACTTTAGGCGGGGTAAATCGTTTGCCTACTAACGAAAGACAGCTAACCGAAACTCCAGTTAGCATTTGCCATGCTCCCCTCCTCTCCTCCCACATCTCTAACAGCAAACAATGGTGTGTTCCTACCGCACTTCGTCCTGATTTGACGAAGCTTGAGGCCTGAAGCTGGAACTGGAGTAGAGAACCAGGCGATGCGCATAAATAGATAAAATGAGTGTGCGGAAATGACAGGAATAACACAAATCTTGTTAGAGAAAGAGAGAGGGAGCCGGAGAGAGAGTGAAATAGAGTGGGAGAGCCTGAGGTAGCGTGAGCGAGAGAGTGAGAGGAAATTGACATGGCATTCCCGGTTTGCCTGCGGCTATAACTTCTCTGCTTCTGTTTTCAGCTTCGTTTTCTGTGTGTGCTGGTGTGTGATAGTGTGTGTATGAATGACTGTATGTGTGTGTGTACTTTATGGTTGCCCTGCTGGACTGAGTGGCATCGTTAGGCTTGCCTCTTATCCTGCTGTTGAACAATTCCTGTTTGCCATGCGACTGGCGCCAGCTTCTGTTTCATTTTCCTCTTCTTTTTCAATTTCTGTTTCAATTTCAGTTTCAGTTCGTCAATATGTGCACATAATAAGATTGCGAGTACAGTGAACAAGCTTTAATAGGAACACTTTGCACGCGAATTTTAATATTACAAAATGATCAAAAATGAAATTTCAATCTAATTATGTTTGGCAAATTATATTTTCTTAAAGTGAACTTAAGTTAAAATATATTTTAACTTAATATGGCTACAAAGTGAAAACAAATGCTAACGTTACTTTGCTATTTAATTGTTTCTTAAGCTGTCAAAATATAAACTACTTTTATTTGATTACAAGCTAAGCTGTCTAATACACAATGTCAGCTCTAAAAGCTACCCACAAACACATACGCTATAAATTATTATTGGTCCTCCTTTGTTACTTGAAATTAATATACTTGAAGGAATCAGCGTTATCAGCGTTTTGTTGTCGCTATTGCTGCTTTTATAATTTCCACATTGCCTTCACATTCACTGAACATTTCACTTGACAGCCCAGCAAAACTCCCACCTCCCCTACACCCACCCAAACATACACTTATAAATATGTATGTGGTACAGACACATTTACGTGCCTTGTATAAATAACAAGTTTTTTTCGGTTTTCGCTTTTCGCTTTCCACTTTTTGGGTCCCGCAAACATAAACAAGCCCACACTACCCAACGAAAGAGGAATACCCAAAAAAATATAAAAAAAATTAAGAACAAAATGGGAAAATCCGTAAATGCCGAGGCAATGGCAAACAGAAACAGAAACCAGAACAGCTGTGGGAAGGACAAACATGAAATTGGGTCAACTGTATATAGCCATGCAAACGCCATGAACAATCTACATGCTTATAAATATGTATGTGTGTCTTTGGGGGTTGGCCCTGCCCCTGTCCCTGTCACATGAAAACCGTTAGCGTCAGCAGCAGCAGCGTCTGTTAACTTTGCAAAAATATACATACACGAAACTGGGCCAAAAAGAGCGGCCGGGCCAATAACAGTCCAAGAGCATTTAAGCCAAGACTGCGCGCGCACTACAAAGAGCCATAACTAGGCTATAAGAGAGCGCAATCAGGTTAAAAGAGAGCGAGTACACAGAGAGTTACAAAGAGAGGGACTGGAAGTATGTTTGTTTTGATTTGCAGCACCCGAAATTGGGTCAATGGAAGCGCATTAACTGACGTTGCTGCTACCGCCGCTGTCACCGTTTAAGCCATGTGGCGTGGTGTGATAGCATAATTTATTGACTAAAATCCGAATCGGGGCAAAATAACAGTCTATAAATAGCACACTCGCTGCCAGTTGGAAGCAGCTTCAGTTTTTGGCTGTTGAGTCTGCAATGCCATATTTTTGGCTTTTTTCCCACTAGATTACATTTCCCAGCCACCACAAAACCCCTGTGGCTGTCAAATACGGCTTAATTTTTGAGCAACACTCGAATTGCACTCACGGCGACGTTTATACGCATATATTTCAGCGTGAAAGTCACAGGGCTGCGCACAAAAGTAGGCAACAAGAAATCTTTATTGTCCTTATTATCCTTGGGGCCAGCTGGCAAATTTTATGCGCACCATTAAAGCTGCTTAAGCGAAGTATACAACCATCGTTTGCATTACCGGGACAACCAAAAGCCCCGGGCAACGCTACGACTCCAACTCAAGTCTCTTTCTACCAATTTACATGTAGATACAAAGATACAAATACGCAAATATATCGAGATACAGGCTGAGAGCTGAAAATGCAATTGATTAAGCCACATTTTATAAGTTATTTGCATGTGGTTAAGTGCGTAAAGGGAACCTTATCGCAATGCCAGCAGGCAAACAGACAAACAAGCAAACAGCCCAATAGGCCGACAACAAATTGGGTCACATCTAATGATAACGGACAAGTGAAGCTTAGCAGCAGCAGCAGCAGCAGGAATCAGTCCCAAAAGGGGTGGCTGAAAAGTAATGAATAAGGCAAGGAAAGGGGTGTGGAGAGGGGACAATTGATTGCCGCTTTCAGCAACATTTTGGTAGCTTTGAGGCATTCGGTTTGCCAGGTAACATAATTGCTGGCAGCTGTAATGCTTTTGGGTTTCCCCCAAATGCGGTTCAGATTTAGCTGCTTAAATAGTTTTGACACACTCACTTGGTGTGCATGTGCGTGTGTGTGTGATTATTTGATTTTCAGCTGAGCTCACACATGAGTATAAAACATGATTACCTCAATTTGTCGCCCTCGTCTGGAAACTCGCTTCAAACTTAATTTGATTGCGTATAAATAAACACGCGACGCTCGCGACAGTGACAAACTGACAGAAATGTACATGTTTATGTGTGTATGTGCGAGTGTGTGGGTGTTAGCTACTGTGTGTGTGAGTGTGTTGTCATGTGTATGTAGATATCATATGCATACATAACTGATGTGACAATCGCACGCGAAATTGTCATTTCTGAACGTTGGCGACAACGCGTTGTAGACAGGGTAAAAAAAGAAGAAAATGGAAAAAACGTGGAATGATGTGGAGGGGGTGTAACATGATTGAGCATGTCGCGAAAACGACATGGAAGCTGAGTGAGTTGAGTGTTCATTCATGTTGTTGATTTTAACAGTAACAGCTGTGCGTGTGTGTGTGATTGAGTGTGTCTCTCTGTGTGTGTGTGTGTGTGTTCGAGTATGCGAAAGCAAGACAATGAAAATGGCGTCGAATTGCAAACATATTCACATATATTCACATGTATGAATACAAGCGGACTTGTTTAAGTTGAGTGGACAGACAAAAGCACAAAACTGACTGGGTTGACATGACAAAAATGGTTGAAAATCAGCTTAAGGGTTGCCACTAACACACACATACACTAACTACTAACCACACATCGTGTATGTGCGTGTGTGTGTGAGTATAACGGGACAAGTTTGGCAATCATATATACAATATTTATGTGAAAAGTTCGTGAGTGCTTGAAGTTGTTACCGAAAACACATTTGAAATGAAAATTGTTTGCATGCAATTGTTTATAGTGAATGACAGAGACAGAAAGAGATAGTGAAAGAGACAGTTTGGGAATTTGTCGACGCCGCCTGAAAGTAGACAACACTTTGCAACGTGACGCATTCAACATCAACTCAAATTCAGCAGCTGCGTAACTTCCTCTGCCATAAAACAAATCTTCTATTTTGTAATATTGCAATAACATAAATTTATTCCAAAGCTGACAATAAATTATATTTAAATTCTATTATTGCTTTAGTGACGGAAATAAATGACAGCAAGTGAAAAACATGGTCGTGTTCGTGTTGGTGTTGATGTTCATGTTCTACTTTGGCAATTGGATTAATTATTTGATAAGTATTTCATTTCAATTCCATTTCAGCATTTAATTGACTTGATTTCCTTGACAGGAGCGAGCTGAAAAGTGTGTCTCTCTTGTGTCCAGCACAGTGACATGCAAAAGTAAGCGACAACAATATCCGGTAGAGACACAATCTACCACAATATGAGAGCTGTCTTCTTGCCAGAAGCACACACATACATACAGAGACATATACAATGACAGGCACACACACAGGCAGACACTCTGCTGGTCTCTCATAAAATGGCTTATCAGTGAAAAGGCTCGAATTACAAGCAGGCAAACGTGGCATCCTTTAGGCCCACACAGCACACACACATCTGCCCCCGCACATCTACTCCACCCCCCTTCTCCCGCCAGCATCCCAAACCCACTCGCAATCAACCGAGTTAATGGAGCAGGGCAAAAAACAGGTCTGATTATCAACGCCATTGTCACATCTCCAACGAGATGGAGCCGCAACAATGGCATGGAATCCAATTATGACATAAAAATTTGCGTAAATTGTGAAATGTAAATTTTTGTCAACACTTTCAACTAAAAAAGGGACTCGCAACGCAAAAGATAAGCAAGCTCAAATTATTATTTGACACACGTAAATTTTAAAGGGGGGATGATAATAAAATTGTATTACGAGCATAGTACTATGCCGAGCACCGAGCACTTGTCTCGCCCTATCCTCTATCTCTATCTTTGTCACCATATCCTTGTGTATTTGCCGTTGACTTTTATTGCTGCGGTAATTGCCAAATGGAGCTTGAATGGGTTGGTCCTGTGTATCCCGTTGTCGTGCCTGTCGTGGGTTAATCAATTCGCACAGTGGGTTGCAAGCAGTTTGCGGTTTTGATGATGCTTTAAAGACTCAACTGGGCCTTCGGACCCAAGTAATTGGCTTAGAATAAAATATGAAACTGTGACAGAGGCGACAGTTTCTTTTGGGCACATTGGGCGGAGAGCAGTTAGTTGAGGCGTCACAACAAGAACTATGAAGCATAACTGTACCAAAGTATATATATAACTATACTTGTATCTGTTTGTGTGTGTGTGTGTGTGTATTTGTGATGGCAGCTCATCTATTTCAATTAAGCTTTGACTGGGGGCTAGTAATATAGGGGCTTTTGTTGTAGTTGTAGTTGTTGCTCGTGCCTGACCCGCATGTTGACCCAGAATGCAAGCGAGGCAGCAAAATAGTAACTGGGTCACTTTTGGCAACACAATTGACGAAATATGCACACTCTTTCCATATACTTGCCAATTTTGCTTCCTTTTTATGTTGTTGAATGTTTTGTGCTGCACATTGATATAGCACAAGGCTCTAGCGCCTGGGACGACCTTGCCACAGACTGTACTAAAGGCAGTAGCAGCAGAAGCGGCAGCGGCGACAGTGGCTGACTGCATCAAGGCCTAACGCATACATATTGCAGTAACTGTACATTGGAAAGTTATGTTTACTTATCAGTAACAGTGAATGAGAGAGATATAGAGGAAGAGGGAGAGGGAGAAAGCGCACTGTACCATCGAAAAGTAAACCAGGTCAAGCGTCAAGCCAACTATGTATATATAACTACACTGGGGGACACACATACACATGTGTGTGTGGAGGAAGGGGACATAAGCAGTACATAATGTGCATGCGCTCATATTCACTGTCTTTATGCACACACAAAGCGCCAAATGTGTTTCAATTCCGATAAGCCGTTTCCATAGCATACTTTTTGGGGCATCGATAGCAACGAATATCGGCTAAAAAATGATTTTGTATTTAAATTAGATTTTTAAGCTGCTGATGCCACACAAAAACCTTAAATGCTTTAAACTCTTTACAAAATTGAGGTACAACTTGAGTGAGGTCTTTGCGCGGGATGTCATTAAAGTTGTGGTGGATGGACGGGTGAGTAACTTTGCTATCCCAGCCCATGGGACACATTTCAATTTAGCTCTCAAAAGCAAAACGCATAAACTGCTCAGTCAAGAGCAAGCACAAGAACAAACTGATGTGCGAGGAGACATTTGCCGGCATTTGGGGACAAAAAATGGACAGGGGAAAGAGGACACGTGTCTCCGACAACGGAACGTAACGTTACGTTCAAAATGGCCACATAATAATTCCCAAAACTCAACGGACTGATGGCAAAATGGTAAGAAAAAGTCGACAAAAAGCCGCACCAAATGGCAAAAAAAAAAAAAAAACCGAAAATGTTGCTTGGCATTGGTCAAAAAATAATCAACTTGTGGAACAGTTTTTCTGTTGCCGTTGGGAGTGGGAAGGGACTGCAAAAAAGTAAAGTAGAGTAAAATGGAATAGCATACATCAAGTCGGGGTATTTTTAGATGAACTCGCAGCGCATATTGGACGAAAGGACGACAAATATTGGTAGGTCTCGATGCCTGGCGGGGATTACATGAGAGGGAGCCAAAAGCGGTTTATAGCGCACCTTGGAACTCATCCATCCACCTACCGGTACAGGTGTGCCTAACCACTCTAGGGCTTTAAAAACTGCACTTGCCAGTCAGTCTGGCTGTCTGTCTGTCTATGTGTATTTGAAATGCTATTTGATGTGCTGTCAAAGGCGACTGTAAGCCGCTTATGGCCAACAAATTAGACATTTTCAAAGTGCTTAAAAATGGTACGAACTAAATTCTACCAAAAGCTTTGCTCGACAAAAAATTATTTAAAATTTCTGCTGGACTGCTTATATAAGCTAATTTAGTAGTCGTCGCTTATAATTTGTGCAAGTAATTTAATCGATTAACAGAATAGAGTAAATGGATTTAAAATTTAAGTCATATCAATGATTTATCACAAACATTAAAGAGTCATGCTTTCATTCATTGTGAATGCAAACCAATTTGAAAACTGAATAAACAATAAAGAAAAAGATGACTCACAACGCTTAGAAAACTAGTTTGAATTGTAGCAAAAAGATCAGTTGAAATATTGACTTTTATTCTGTTATTTCTTTCATAACTTCGTTGGCCTTTTATGACTTCTGCTTTGGTTCCCTGGTTTGCACAAAATAAACTGACCAGTTGAAGTTAGAAGAAGTCAATTGAAAGCGGCACGAGAAAAGTCTAGTGGCAGTTTCATAAGAAGGAATCCATATATGAAATCTATAAACCATATCGTTATGACTTCAGCAAATTTCATCATAGAAGACCGAAAGCAATACCAATACCAATACCAATACCAATACCATTTGAAATTCAATTCAATTACGCTTTCAAATTGCACACGCACGTAGACAGCACAAAAATTGGAAGTGGAAAATAAAGAAAAAGCGTAGAAGAAGGAGAAAAACAAGAAATGTGGCAAAATTTGAAAGCAATTTCATTTTTGGAAAAAGAAAAAAAAATAGGAATTTTCGTAACAGCTTCGTTTGCATTATGATACATAATTTTCATAAAGCTTTTCTATTTTGTACTTTTGTTGTTTTCGATGTTTTTGTTGTTTTCCATGTTGCTGTTGTCTCCGTTTGCATATTTCATGTGGCCTGAAGGGCTGCAACCCTTTTCAATTTGGCGCTTCTTTGGATTTACGCTCGGATTTAAATATTCAATTTCTTAAATTCCACGGTTCTTGAAATTCTGATGCGATAAGCTGGCAGTAACTTAGTGCTCGGCAAATCTGCAATCTCCAGCCCTCAACAGATGCTACTAACCATCCAATTTGTTATATAGAATAAGGTTTAACTTTTTCCTCCACTTATTTCTTTTTTTTTTTTTGTTGCTTTCTCTGCATTTACTTTTGGCTTTTTTCCAAAAGTTTTGGCCGGCCAAGTGTCGACGCGTTTAATTGCAAATGATAACAGACCATGCTTAAAGTTGTCTCCTTGCTTTCCCTTGGCTTTTTAATTTCTACTCTGTTGACCCAATTTGCAGCTTTTTTTCATTATTTTTATGCATGCGGCAGCAGCACAGGACTAACAGGATTCTAGCGAAAGTGTCGCCCAGTTTTGGCTGCTGCTCCCACTCCTGTTCCTGCTTTTTCATTATTTGCTAAGTCTCTCTTTCTGTCTTCCTCTCCTACTGTCTTTCTCTCTCTCTCTCGATTACTTTGCTTTCGCTTGGCTTCATCCACAGCTGAAGACCTCTTTGAGTGTGCGGAATTTTCTTGTTTAGATAAAATGCCAAATACCGGAAGATTTTTAATTAGAAATTTCTTTATTTTTTTCCCTCTTGCCACCCCTGTCCGTATAGAACTCATCTCAATTATTGACTCGAAACAATAAGGCAGCTGCTAAACGAGAGAAGCGCTTCTGACAACTTTAGCCACGAAAAAGAGTTCAACTGAGACAACAATGAACAATGCTCTAAATTTTCGGCGATTCCAAAGCTGCCATGCATCGACCCCGAAAGGAAGAGAGCTTAAATCATTTTAATAATCTTTTACATTACTTGGCCAGGACTTTTTGTTTGGGTTTAAGTCGTTACTAGTCCCTTTACTTGTCCCTTCTGCAAAGTTTATTGTTCAATTTGCGACCCGCTGGTTTTCCATCTTCGTGTTTTCGTTATTGCTTTCTTTTGTAATTTAATACACAGCATTTCCTAATTAATTCCTTTTACTTTTGCGGTTTTTCCAGCTGCTTTTCAAATCATAAATCGTAATACGATACCAAAATGATAATTTCGTAACTATGGGGAGTCAACTGAAGATATTTGTTACATAAGTTGTTAAGTTTGTACTTATTTGGGATACAATTATTTATAAATGTAATCAGATCTTAGTTTAATCATTGAAATTCATGGAGTTACGATAGCTTTAAATGTGCTCCCTACTGAAATGATTAAAGCTTCATTTTGTAAATGGCATTTTATCTACTTTCACATCTATTTTCAATTGTATAATATTTGAAAAGTTGAGCGAATTAAAATGCCATTCAATTTGACAACGAGACAACATTTGCATTGATGAAATGACAATTGTTATTTGAAAAACTTGAAAAACAGACAAAATGCAAATAAGTGGCCACAACCCTCAGGGTCTGAGAATAGCAAAAAATAAAACAAAAATATATAATAATACGGCTAAGCACACTGGGCACCAAGAAATTGAAATGGAGCAGCTGCTTCAGGCGAATTTCAGCTATTGCCATCGACAAGCGAAAGTGTATACTAAATATATAGTATAAAAAAAGGAAAACCAAAACTGACTCGTTGCCACAATAATTTTCATAAATTTTTCAGTTTTTTTCGGCAAAACGAAATTTCCGCATTTTTTGTGTGCGCAATCAAAGCAAGCAAGGAGAATCGACTCTCTGTCGAAAAGAAAGGAAAAACAAAAGCAACAAAAAGAAAATGCAGTAGTCGCAGACCCGATGATGTAATGGCCAGCGCAAACATTTCATTTGAATAACTTCGTAATCAACGGACTCGATCCGCATAACGTACTCTTATATATAGCCTGGACCTCGGCAGACGCGGCGTATGAACAACCTGAGTTTCGTAGCGAAACTACCAATAGACGAAATAGAAGCAAAAAAATCCAACGTAAACGAAATAAAAATAACAACAACAACAAGAAGAAAGAAAAGCATCGAAATCAAATTGCCTTTTTGCTCAATGGGCGATTTTTGTTAGTCGAGCAACGGATTTTATGGCTAACTTTGTTAGCTGTTTGTTGTTGCCATAGTGGGGAGGGCGTTCAAGACACGCCCACTTGAAGCGAAAAGGTTTTTTTCTACTTTCTGTCAGTGGTGTTGCTGCCTTTGGCGTTAAATGTTTACAGTTGTTGTTGTTGTTGTTGTTGTTGTTACCGGCTTGGCTTTAAAATGTTATTTGCAATTTTGATTTTTGCCTCAATTGGCGGTTGAGGAGTTGCACGTTAAGTGTGCGTGTATGTATATAACGTATTTGTGTGTATTTTAAGTTGTCTCAAAAGTTTACTTACAGCAATGGACATTTGGCAAAGTCGGGATGTGAATGTGGACGTTGATGTGGAGCAGTGTGGCAATGCGGTGTGGCAAGCACTCACCTGTAAAGACAACGAAGGTAAGAAAATTAGTGTGCAACATTTACCATTTACCATTACACAATTTGCATTAAATTTAAACGTTTCTTGGATTTGTACAGCAAACATGTAATCATATATTCTCTTTCTATAAAAATCGATTTTTTGTTTTTTCTGTAACTCAGGAATTTCAGCCGGCGCTCAACTCGACCCCGCCACGACTCATGCGGGTCGTTCCCATGCCGTTGGCATTGACAATTTCAGCAGGTTGACATATACGCGATGTCTGGTCGAGTCGCCGGCTCAGCGATGTCATAAACTGGCACAGAGAGGAGCGAAAAAAAAAAAACAGAAGAAAGACCCAAAAAAAAAAAACAAAAAATACGAATCTAAATCGAATCGCGAAGCAACCCTGCACTTGCCGTGCTTGCATGTAGCGCGAGTCTCGACTGGGAGATAGCCTCGTGTGCCCATTTGCAAGTTTACCATGTCGGGGTCAAATAGTTTGCCGACTTTCGTGTCCAAACCAATTGGAATTGTGCCTATAAATATGCATTACACTGCGATTCATATCGCTGATTCGTTTGCTCACAAATACGCAGTAATGGGGAGTGTTAAGACTCAGAACTGGGAGAGTTTTTTTCTCGCATGTACCGCATTTATAGGGTATCTGGCGGTCTAGCATTCTCGCCCCATATCTAGTTGCTTGCATAGTCCTTTTGGCATTTCATGTCGCCGCTCGTTTACAACAAATACCAGGCATTGACATGATTTCTTTGCAAACTCGACGACTCGACTTGTTTTGCATTTCGTCTAATTGCCATGTTAATTGTGAGCAATTACAGAACACCCTGGAAGGCCGACAAGCGGGTCCATTAGGCACTGCAGTTGCCGATTGCATGTCGAGGCTGCGGTTCCCACTTTTTGTTTTTTTTCCTTTAATTTCAATTTAATATTTCAGGAGGTTACAATTCGTGGAAATACCTTTTAATTGACTGACTGTTTTAATGATCTTAATCCAAGTTAAACACAGACAGACTGAGATAGACAGAGCGAGACAGAAGGAGAGAGAGCGAAAGCAACCGTAAAGTCAGAGTCATGAGTCGACAATAAATTTGGTTAATTAGCAAAAACGTTGCCTGGGACAAATTAAAAAACCCAAAAACAAAGAGTCAACAATTAGTGCGAAGAGTACGCGTGCAACAGCAGCCAGTAATTTGTCATGTACGTGCAATTAATCAAAAGTTGAATGACTCGACATGATGCAAAAGGCTTCATCTCATTCACTTGCTGATTAAAGTGTTGTGTTTTGTGAGTTGTTGTTGTTGTTTTTTCCATCGATTTCAAACTGACAACGATTGCACTGCACGAAATTAGTCATCATTACGCAGCCCACGCAAACAGAAAAGCATTGCATACTTGCGGGCGTCGCAGCGTGTTGCCGTCAGACTTGATGGATGGACGCGGCGTGCGCTGAGATAATTGACCTCTAAATATACTTGCGCCAGATAGACAGCTCAAAAGTCGAATCGTGTATCCCGCGCCGCAAAGTAGGCTAAAAATATGGCACAACCATGATGATGATGTTGCTGCTGTTGTTGTTGGTCCAACAACCTTTGTGGACACTCGTCTGTCGTCTCTGGTCTCTGGTTTGTGTGCTCTGCGCACAGCTTCGAATGCCATTGACACTGGATCCATTCCAACGCCCATTCAGTTTGCCGGTCGGCTTGAAACAGATACTCATTTTCATTTAGCCGTAGACTTGGCTCTCTCGCTCTTGTTCTACGCCTCTTTCTCTTATTCTCTGTTTCTCCTCGCACTTGCAAGAAGTCATTGCTCGAGAGACTCACGCACTTATTGTTGCCCATTCTTGGAGCAGCATCGTCTTCTTCCCGAGCCACGTTTTGTTTTTGTTTTTCCTTTTTTTTTTGTTTTCTTTTTTGCTTAATGGTTGTTGTTGTCAGCTTCGTGGGGATTTTATGGCTTTGAGACAGGCGAACTGCGAACTGCGGAGCTGCGTTGGCGTCTCGTCTGCCTTTTTGCGTGCGATTGCCCCGTTTCAAGGATACTTGTTTGGACTTGTTTGGCTGCCTTTTGGCATTTTATTGTGTCGTTGGCACGCATCGAGCGCACAAAAAGTTAAATGGTTAGTCATAAAAAAAAACAACGAAGCAGAGAAAGAAAAACCTAGAGATATTAGATAGACAAACATTAAGCAGAGAGCACACGGCAAGCGAGAAGTACTCGATAAAAGTGTTCCCTGTGCTCAAGTGTTGCTTAATTGAATTGAATTTTGGTCCTTGAATTGATTAATAGCATCAAAAGCAGTTGAAATCCTTTGATGACTTTAAGCTGATTGTCTTGTTTCATCAAGTTTTCAAGCAGTTTTGATCCACTGTGGTGACTGAGCCTTTTTTTTAACACCATTTGCTTATCTGGCCAACACTAATTGCCGCCTAAATATAAAATTAAACCTTGGCTGAAACTTTGGGGCCTTTTTTTCTGGCTGCTGTTTTGTTTGTGTTGGTTAAAAAGCAGTAAATTTCATTAGGGTTGCTCTGTCGCGTTCTCTGTCGTACTCTCACTCAGCTGCTGTCTCTGTCTATACAATCGGTGCGTTGACTGTGCCAATGTCCTGGCTATTGGCCAAGGGTTTGAGTTTTCCAATGTCGCCCACACAAAGTTAGCCTCCTTCTGATTCTCTTCGCAGCTCGCAGTTCGCAGTTCACAGTGTGGCAAGTTGAATAAACTCGCAGTTCAGTTAAGAGTATATGTGTATTAATATATATGGGTGTATGTGTGTGTCTGTGTTTGATGTATGTATTTAGGTATGTAAAATTGTCAAATCCGTCTAGACATTGAAGGTCATTTTCGATAACGGTTTAGTGCTCGTGTACACGTATATTTCATGGTACACAAAACTGGCACACAATTGTACCCAACTTGCGACCTTTTCTATAGGGAAATTCCTTTAAGTTCTCGATTTCAGTGTATTTGACTTGCTAATTGTGATATTTGGCTGTCAGTTGTTTTGATTTGTTTGCCTCTTGGGCAAAATGACTAACAATTGAGTTGTAATAAAATTATTTGGACTTCAAACTCGAGTCTTCAACTTGAAATGTCAACTCAATTGCATTTTGTTTTACGCGATTCAATTTACAACAGCAAGTCAATAAAACTTTGCCGGCGATTGCTCATAGATAATTTAAAATGGGGATTTGAAAATTAAATTGGAAGTGGAAGTGTGTAAAAGAAAGAGAACATTGATCGTTGCACTTTTTGTACTTCTTCTACGTTCCAGTATAACTTAATTCTCCACACTACAACACAAAACTCTCTCCGCTCTACACTCTCCACTCTCTGCTCTCCTCTCTGCTTCAATTTTATTTCCTTAGCTGTCGGTGCATTGACTTCGCGATCGACAACAACAGCAACGATAAAAAACAACGATAACAACTCGTTTTCAGTTGTTTTTCTCGACTGAGTGTTTTTAATTAAATTAAACTAAATTTAATTAGCATGTTAACGCAGTTAACTATAATGCAATCTGCAGTCCAAGTTCAATGTACTCACAAATTGCTGTAATTCTCATTGTCTGGCAAATGTATATAAATCAGTCTAATCGCTAATATCAGTGGCTAATCAAATGCAAACAAAATTTATGCGCTCGTGTCTTATCAGTCAACGTGTAGTGTCTAGGCTCAAGGTCAACACTGCATTTCCAAATATCAATCTATAATCGGCTTTAATTTCTGTTTTGTTTTGTTTTTATTTCCATTTCCTTCTTATAATTTAACACTTTGCTGACTGTCACCGTTGCAATCGCTGCGACCTTGATGACAATGAACTCACTTACACCCATGACTGTATCAAAAATTGTACTGTCAAGTGCTTCGAATATAATATAAAAACATCTATTTTATGCCATATCGCAGTGATAAGATACGCGTTGGCACTGATACAATTTGCATCATAAAAATATATATTTAAACGACCGACTCTCTGTGCAAATAAAGTGTGGAAATTATTTACTGTTTACCAACTCCAGTCGAATGTCGCTGCCAATAAGTCTGTTGAGTTCTTGGCAAAACACTGATACGACAATCTTGCTTTTGGGCAGAGTTTATTGCACCAGAAATAAAAGGTATCAAAATATCTATTTTCAAATTCCAAGATACCGTAGTGCAATAAATCTTAGAGTAGAGTTGCGTAGGGTTCAATAGCAGACAAGGCACACCAAGTTAATGAAGTTTCCCAACGTAAAAGGTTTAAAATGTTTCGATTGTTTAGGTGCACACACAAATGCAATTTTGATTACTTTGAAGTAAATGCATTAGCGGAAATAGTTGCAACATATTGTGTTATTTGGCCCGGCTCTATTATTAAATAAGTACCGAGTGTGTTGGGCTATATGAATGGAAAAATACGAGTTTACAAATCAACGGGGAGAAATAAAATAAAAGAAAAATGAAAAATGGAATATAAAAACAAAAAAAAAAAAAGAAAAAAATGAAATAAAAATTGACTGTACATTGCTTTATGTCATGCCATTAAAATTTGAAAAGCCGTATCGAGCGATGTCGGTTAATAACAGCCTACAAAACTGTGGCAGATGACAACCACAGCGAAAAGTGGGCGGTACGGGGCAGCTGGGCCAAAATGATTGCCGCAATGGGGGGAATATAAATATCATGGAGGCGTCTCAGCACACTGGCACCTGGCTCCTATTACATGCGCACGGCATTATTACAAAAGCCACCAACAGCAACAATTGCAAATAAAAGCTAATATTAAAAGCGGCAATTTTCCATGGCACCGACAACCAACAACCAACAACCAACAACAACAATAAGTTAGGGAACATAGAGCAGAACAGCCTTTGGTTTTTGCGTGCCATATGCGAGTTCGAAAGGATTTCCGGTTTATGCTGTTGCTTGCCAACCGCCCGCTTCCTCCAACCCCCACCACACCCACATCGCCTCCTCCACGCCCTGCGTAACCTTTTGTAATTGTTTTGCTAGGCAAATGCAAAGCACATGGAAAATGCCACGTCTTCGACTGAGCTAATGACCGAGTCAATACATATTACTTATTTATGCTCCATTCTAAGCTGCTTTTGCCAATTCTTTGCAAAAATTTCATAGCAAAGCTACGTTTAAAGCAAACTTAAATTTTTGCTACAAAAGCTAAGCATAAGAAATTTCCAATTCCTTGCTGTGTACTTATTTTATGATATTTTTGTGTTCAATTTCAAAGTAATATACTTGCAATAGCTGCATACAGAAATGGTCTAGCAAAGCATTCGTAATAAATAGTGGCATCTGCAACAAATTGTGGCACAATAAAGGGACAAAAATTGAGAAGTTTTCATGCAAATGTATTCAAAAACTCAAACATATGCGTGAAAAACGTGTGGCAGGAGCAACTGCAGCTGAGGGCGATGACAAACAGGATATGGGGAGAGTTCTACGGAGTGTATTGCAGGTTTTTGGGGCGGAGTCTTGCAACACCAGAGATGCGTCTCGATTCGAGCTATGCTTTGCCTGCTGCGTGCTGGGCTTCTGCTGTTTGCCAATGCCAAATAAAAAGCCAAGCAACAAAAAAAAAGCAAAATCCATGAGCACAAAGCTCAATACGAAAAGAAATGAAAAGCCCATGGAGCAGGCACATGACCAGGCTCATGCCACATGCCACATGCCACCACATCTCCAGTGCCGCACACTGGTTTTGGGCTGTGGGTTTCGATTGTTGCACTGACTTTAACCTGAAGTGCAGGCGTTGTTGTATGTACGTGCTGCGAGTAAGCCCCCAGCAGATGGTTGCATGTCCCCTGCACTCGCCACACCATGTTACTCCAGTCTGCTTCGCTCCTGTTGTTCCTGCTTCACCTGCGCTCCCCTATTTGCTGTTGTTGCTTTTAGCCATGGCTTTGTTTTCGATTTGAGCTTCGTTTTGCTGCCTTTTGCCTTCGCCTTCGCCGTTGCCGCTTTTTTGCAACGTTTACATTTTGTGTGTTTTGTGTTGCTTGCAATGTTTAGGCCGGTTGTTGTTGTTGCTGTTGTTGTTGTGGTAGGCCTTGCCATTGTTGGTGTTGTTGTTGCTGTTGTTATTGCTGTAGCTTATCCTGTGTGTCGTTGAACTCAAAGTCACTGCAAAGGAATAGAAGCAATACCTCTAGCTCTATTCGTTGCATGTCGCCCAACAGGAGATGCCTCAACAGTCACCTCTTTCCCTGCCTCTATCCATCTATCAAGCCCTTCCTCTCTCACCACCGCTCTGCACTTGACTTTGCTACTGCTGCTGTTGGGGGCAGGACACTGGGACTGAAAGTTTTGCGACAACACGCCAGCTGAAGCCTGAAAAGGCGCTGGCCATAAGCTTAAGCATAAAAGCCGAATAAGCAAAACACAACACAACTGAACTGAGCTGAACTGAACTGAACCGAACTGAACTAAAGCAATGTAAACAAGCTAAAACAAAATGCAACAGCAAAAGGCTCTTGTTTGTCCAGGCGCCATGGCAACCCTTTTCTGCTGCTGGCAACACTACTACTACTACTACTATGCCACACGCCGTTTGCCAATGGGGTGGACATTTTATTATTTCTTTTTTTGATATTTTTTGCATAAAAACTCTATTGAAATTTATTTCTGTATTCATGTGCAACGTGGACTTTGGCAATTCTTTTTTTCGGCAGCCAATACCATAAATTGTGAGTATGTGTAAATAATTCAGCAGACACAAGGAACAAGAACCCAGTGGGGAACTCAATACATGAAACGATATGTAATATGCAGCAAAAAATTCATTTCAAATTGCATAAATTAAAGCATAAAAAATGTAGACTCCAATTTGGCAATGTTAATACCTAAATAGGTTTAGGATTAAAATGGCATAACATAATTGCATCAATTTAAATTCGAACATAGCTCAATTTAATAGCTGATTTCACAAATTGAATGATTAATTTTCATATACCAAAAAATATGTTTGATTTATTAAAGTTTGTGAATTGTTTCTCTTTAGTAAAACAAATTTAAGATTTATAGTAATTTCAATAAAAATGTAACAAAATTTAATATATTATGCAAAAAATCTCTCACACAGAAATTGTTGAGTTACAATGTATTATTTGAATTGTTAAAAAGAAAACTTTACTGTCAGACTTTCAAAAAAAGTGTTCCTTAGTATTAGTTCTTAGTTGTAGTTAGATACTCACTCATACTCTCTCATTTAACCGCTGGCAAATTCGTGGTTTAATGCACACATCACGATTGAGTTGCGACTAAAGGGAACAACCCTCTTTTCAGAATATTTCATAATTTCAGAGTATGCCAAATGCAGTGCCTAGGCTGAAGCTACATCCAGCAGATACATATATATCTCGATTTAGCTATGAGTACGAGTATGAGTATGAATATGAGCACTGACAATTGCCTTTGGGGCTTAGTTTAGTTTCTGTCGACGTTGCTGTTGCAGTCGGCTTCGCAGTCATGTAAAATGATGCGTAAACAATATTCTGACGCATCATTAAAACGCCTGGACAAGGCACATCGATCAGTTTCACGTCCAGTTGCGAATCATCAACATCATCATCGCTCTCTCTTTCTCTTTGCCTCTCTATTTCATTCTTTCCTTTTGTCGATTCATGCACAGAACGAACTTGATTATGATGACGCATCGCGCTGCATGAAAGGCAGCCCAGTTTTGCGTTTGCGTTGAAGTTGCAGCTACGCCACTGACCTGCCACAACTGCAGCACCAGCAGCAGCAGCAAGAGCAACAGTAACAACAACAACAACTTATTCAATTTTATTCGCTTGGACACGGATCGAGTGCATGGAACTTGGATTCGGATTGGGACTGAACTGAGACTTGAACTGAGTCTTGGACTGAGACTCAGACTGGGATCGTCATGTCCACCTTCACGCGCAAACAACACAGAGTTCAACTGCCTCGAGTACGCAAGATGCCACGCGCTCTATCTATCTTCCTCTAGCCCATTACCTCTCATTCTATCGCTCACTCTCTTTACTAAGGGGCATGCATGCTGGCAATATGTATCGCTTGATCGTTGCTTGCCTCTTTGTTGCTGTTATTGCTGCAGCATGCTCAGTGCTTGTTTATGCTGATCTCTGTAATGAGATATAATGCCGGCCGGCCGGTCTGCCCCCAGACAACCAAAATAACAACAGCAACAACAACAGCTTCTTTGGGCACCTGACCTGGCATAGAATGGGAGCTTTGTACTCTGACCAGCGACTTTCGAGCTGCCTCAACACAAAGAGCATTGTGCAGCGAGGGCTGATCAAAAACAAAATCCACTACATACTTAAAAGTTATTAAATCGCATTATAAAAATTTAAAATTTAGATAGTTAAATCATTTTTAAATATATAATATATATTACAAATTAGCCCCGACCACATATGTAGTGTGATCAACAACAAACATCAATATCAACATTTGGGGCACATCATTATCATTGCTGCATTCGTGATTCTAGTTGCCGCAGAAGCACAACAACAACATGATGATTATCTTTGATAAGTCGTGCGACGACAAGCTTTTCCAGAATCTGACAAAGTTTTGTTTATCCAAGCCACTCACGTATGACAAAGAGACAGAGCGGAAAAGAGACAGATAGACAGAACTGTAGAGCGCAGGGCACACAACACTGACCTGGACAAGTGGCCAAAGTGACGAAGTGACGAAGCGGATCCTCAACATCGCATTGCCGACTGAATCAGCAAATATTATGCATACAGCTGATTCAAATTGGCAACTGTGGGCGTATGTTTTTTTTTCAAAAAAAGAAAAATAACAAGAGTGCAATTGGGGGAGAGTAAAGGAGCGTGAAGTGAGGGTAGCAGAGGTCGATGCGCTGAACTTCATGCGTGGATATTAATGACCGGCCTCGACCCCAAGCGAAAACAAGCAGCGTCAACATCAACGTCAACGAACGTGCCCAAGTAATAAAGAAATCTTCAATGTTGTTGTTGCTGCTGCTGCTGTTGTTGGCGGGGGTGCACGTTCATGCGGATGCATGGATTATGATGCAGGAGCAACAGCAGTAGGAGGCATAGGCAGAGGGTAGAACTGAACTGTTCTGACTGCTTCTCGGAATGAGAGGCAAAAAAAATAAGAAAGCAAAGCTACAGTGGAGCATACGCGACCTTAAAGTACCCTAGGAAAACTAAAGGTTTGCTGAAAGCTTCAAAGCTCTAACGACTGTTTAGGAATGCGTAGTTTTACTTTATTCATCCCTGTCGCCCACACACTTTAAGAACACCCATTTAACTCACAGCACAGGGTATAAAAAAGCCAGAACAAGAAATTGGCAAGCGCGTTCAAGAGGCGCATAAATTACAGCGCAGTTTGTTGGGGCTCGGCTTTTGTTTTTGTTTTCTACGTTTTGCTGTTGTTGTTACTGTTGTTGTTATTATTGTATTATTGTTGTTGGCAGGAAATGCATTGCCACTGCATCGTTGTCGCATCGTTGACATTACAAAAAGCGTTTGCATTGACTCAACGCAGCAAGAAAAATAAAAAAAAACCCCAAAGACACTGACGCCCCAAACCCAATGCCACGCCCATATGCAGCAGCAACACATTTTCCACTTGAAGTCGTTGCAAAATTTTTGCTTAATTTTTTAATTGCCTTGCAGGTTTTTCTGTATTCTTTTCTGTTTCTTTTGTTGCCGTTGTTGTTTGTGTCGCCGCTTTCAATCGAAGTTGGTAATTAAAAATGCGTAACGCGGTTTCTGAAAATCGTCTTTGTTCTTGTTAAGCCTACAGTGGTTGCTGTTGCTGTCGTTTTTGTTGCTGCTGCTGCAGCTACTGTTGTCGGCCGCCTGCTGCTTTGATCTTGGCTGCAACAGCTGGCAGCATTTTGCTGTTTTCCCATCTGGCTAAAGGCAAAGTTTAATTCCTGTTTCCTGCCCTTTAAAGGATTTCTCATCACTTTTCATCACTAAGCCGTTGACTTACCAAACCAAAAGACATTCTCTTTATGATAAGACCGAACATTGTGTGTGTTTTACAAACTCACCTGCAATGAAAAAGAACGAGTTAGGCGATTAGAAATTTAATTCAAGAAAATGCTATTGAATTTCTTAAAGTACAATTTTTAATAAATTTAAATATGTATATTTTATTCCTAGATTTATCTAACACACAGTTTTACTTGTTCTTGTGGCAATGGGGTGCTGAGAGATTGAGCAAAACAAAAACCAAATCCTATAACCAAACAAGATGATAATAATGATCGTTGTTCAGGTTCTTGCAAATCCAAAAACAGAACCTAGCCCAACATTGTTTTTGTTTTAGTGTGTATTATTCTGCCAAGCTCATTCTCATCCCCATCCTCATGTATTTTCTGTTTTGTTTTTTTGGTTTTTATATCTGCGCCTCAGAATCATGTCGCGGAGCCAGTGAGCAACATGTTTGTGCGCCAGCAACAACAATAGGCGGCGACAGCAGTAACAGCAACAGCAACAACTTTCCGAGTGCCAAAGCACTCGGCGCTGGCCAAGCCTCTTGCCAGCTGCTTTTTGTGCCACTTCCACACACACAAACGCACACACAGACATACATTTACCGATGTTGTTGTTGATAGTGCTGGCTACGTAGTTGCTGCTGCAGTTGCCGTTGCTGCCACTTGCCGTGGACTTGCTCATCAACTGGATTTACTAGCACATGAGATGTACAGACAATAAGTGAAGGAGAAAGAAAGAGAGAAGGAGAACGAGAGAGCGAGAGAGAAAGAGAGAGGAGCGCGAATTGCAAGTCTGAAGTCGCAGCTTGTTGCATTTAGTCATCGTCCTCCTTCTGCGCTTCTACACTATCATCATCAACAACAACAATAACAACAACATAATCATTAACAACAACAACATTATAATCATCATCATCCACTTTATTGTTGCTGTTGCTGTCCATTCTCTTCACGTTCCACATCAACACCCGTCGCAGTGCCTTTCCCACAGTTGCTGTTGCTGCTGTTGTTGTTACTGTTGTTGTTGCTGTTGCTCAGAGTGCAGCAGAGTTCGTTCCACTCGCGCTTGCTTTTTTTCTGTTATTTATGTTATTTTCTTCCTCGTTTTCCTTTTTTTCTTGTGCGCTTTGTTTTGATTTCATGCATTTTGTTTTGCTATTCATATTTCTTCTGGATTTTGTATTTTGCTCGCGATTCCCGGACGCTCTCTCTCCCATACTCCTTCTCATTCTGACTCACTCTTTCGCTCACTATCTCTGCCTCTCTCGCTGGACTTGACTGATAATTGCAGCGAGGCGAGAAACTTGATTCGTGCACTCGTGACGTCACTGAGGGCATTCACTTTAAGCAGTTGCTGCTGCAGTTTCTGCTGTTGTTGTTGATGTTTGGTGTTTGCATTGCAGTTGCCTTTACTGTTGCAGCAACATGTTGCTGACAGTTGTTGTCGTATGGGCAATCAATTATTTTCATGTACCGACTTTGGTTCCATTTACAATTGCTCTGACAAGCGATTGCTCCACAATGTTGCTCCTGTGCCCCATTGTCCATTTTATGAGACACGAAATTTAAATTTACACATCGATAGCACAGAAAGAAAGAGATTGAGACAGAGAAGAGGGGCTGAGAGAGGGGGACTCGCAGTGCGCCCATTGTCACGATAAATCAATTGCACTCTTGGCCTCCGCTTTAAGCCAGGCTTTCGATTGTGGCCCCAACGGCAGTCTCAACTCTCGACTGGCAACTCACGAGACCGATGCGATCCCTTGTGTTCTGCGTTGCTGCCACCTCCTTCTCAAGCTGCTGCTCCAATCACGGTAGCAACATGCGGCTGACAGTGACACTTACGTATGTTAATGTTGACAAAAGAGTCAAGACAACAAAGCAGGCAGCAGGCATCAGCAACAAAAACAACAGCAACGTTTGCTGTTGGCTTATGCTGATCGCAATCTTGTGACTGATTTTTGACAAAAGTTTAAAACAAACTAGTTTGAGTCAGGGATTACTGTGACTTGGGTATTTAAATACATTGTGAAATACCAAATTTCATTACTCACTCATTTTTAAAAAATATTTAATTTTCAATATTTCTTAGTAAATCTTTAAAAAAAGATTAGAGCTTTATTGTGGTAATGTAGAAGTTAGTACATTTTCTTTATTTTCTCTGTTATTCATTTATAATCTGTGTTTTATTTTGCTGCAACTTTAAGCACTTAAAAATATATTTATTGGCTTAACAAATCTTATTGTGTGGCACAAATAACTTGGCTTATTTGTTGTTCGTGTTAGTTTGATTTTTTTTAAGTCAGGTCGCAAACAATACAAATACTAGACAATTTAAGCTTCTGTTAACAATTTGGAAACATGTACAGCGCTTGACCTTTTTTTGCAACGCTCAATTTATGAGCACAACACATGAGCATTAAACATGCAAAGCGTCATGTCAACAGCAACAACAACAACACTAACACCTTCTGCACTCACTCTCTGTCTCTTTCTGTTCTCCTCATTTACTGTTGGTTGAATTGGCGTGTCAGCGTTGCAATTATTTCTGATTTTTTTTACTTTTTTGTTAAACTGAGTTTGAGTTTGAGTTTTGGGAAGCAATGGCATGGTTAAAGCAAATAAAAGACGCCAGAGCTCACATTTTCATTTAAAGTCAACGTAGAGGCTTCAACTGGATCATTAGGTGCGCCTGGAGCCATTAATTTCTGTAGCCCCAAAAGTGTTTGCCAATTGGCGAGACTAAAGACGAACGGGAGTGGGTTTGGCGGGGAAGTAGAAAAGAAAAACACAAACTAAACGCAGCATTTAAGATAAATTTGCGACGATAGCATAGAGCAGACCAGACAGGCTTACAGCCACATTGCAACATGGGGCATGGAGCATGGAGCATGGAGCATAGAGCATGAAGTATAAGGGCATGCAACGGCTGGCGAGGCGGGAGTAGCAGCAGAAGCAACAGAAATGGCAATCAAGTTCAATGCACAGCAACAAGTCAACAGAATACTGGGTAGAAAACGTGGCTGTGGCCTAAGGACAGCACTGGCAACTGGCAACTTCTTGGCCAGTTCGTTTTGTGGCTAAAAACTTTGTCTTACCTTTCAATCTGTTTTGGGCCCAAAAGGAATACGAATAGAGAAACAGCAAAAGCCCAACAATAACAAGAACAACAACATGTTGCTGACTTGGAATAGAAAGTGCAGTCTCCACATGATGCGAAAAGTTTATTGCTCCATTTGGTTTAGTAGAACAACATTGAGTTGATATTTAGCCGGACTGCAAGGGTTGCCATTGGCCACTAAATCAGCAAAAATCAACACATAAAAACTAAACAATCGCCTCATTAATTACAATTAGAAGTGTTTATTGCCGAAGCGCAACCATAAACCTGAAACTCCAATAGGTTTTGCGTCATCATCAAAGAAGAGAGTTTACTTAACGATCACAGCAAGCCACAATTTTCGCCACATCTTGAAGAGCAGCTAAGCTAAGGAGGGTCACGGGAGGAAATAGAGGGGCTGAAGCAGTGGATGACTGCTGCCAGTTGCCCGTTGCCAGTTGGCAGTTGCCAGTTGACAGCAGACCGAGGTTTCTCCCCGGGCTGCAGCCGAAGCCACTCGGGGGCATTACTGTAGGATTCATCAATCAACAGCTGTCAAAGCCGCCGGCAGCCGGCAGTCAACAGTCAACATGCGACCGGTTCTTTGCTCTCATAGCCCATCTCTCCGCACTCTCTCTCTCTATCTCTCTGCTCATCTGGTGCCTTTGGTCCACTCTAAATCAGTTGCCGCTGTCCCTTTATGCGTCTGTCATTCGTCGACGCGGCGCATGCGCAACGTTTTTGGTCAGTGCCAATTTCAATTCTCATGGCAGCTAACAGCAGGAGGGTAGAGCGCAGGGGTAGGCTGTGGCATACCCTGTAGCGCAGCTTCCTGTTTGGCTCGTAACTCTTGGTCGGTTCAATGTTTTGTTTGCCTTTGGCAAAGCTCTTAACTTCCCTCATTCGCTTTGTTTGTTTGCATTTCTTCTTGGCATTTTCCATTGACGTTTGGCCGCGTTTTCCATTTGGCCGGAAAATTGCTACTCATTCAGCTGTCGGTGCGGTCGTCCATTTATGCAAATGCTAGCGATAATTGTGGCACGAATCTTGCATAATCATGACACATAACAAATGATATTCGCCTGTTGCTTTCCATAGTCTCAACGGCAGCAGTTTTCAAATCAACATCAATGTCATTTCCCATTACAAATGTTTGATGAATTTAGCAGCAGCAGCAGCAGCCACAGCAGCTGCCCCATTAACTAGTTTAAAGTTTTTTTAGTAGACAGTTTTGCCTCGTTTGAATTTTCAGCTAGATTTAAAGCATCAAGTGACTGTCCTTCTCAATGTTTCCAGGCCATTTGGCTTTTGACCACGCCCCAAAATTTACTGGCTATTTTCAGTCTGCTGGGCTCTGCTCGGTTGATTTTCAGTACCAATGCCATCATTTATTTATTTTTTCCTTTGCTCCCTTGATATTTTTATCTTCATCTCGCCATGACGCCCACGCAGCGCAGCAGCAGCGGCAAATGTAAGCAAGGGTTTTTTCCATTCTGCCGTTCGTTTATTTTGCTTCTCACATTTTTCCGGCTCCCTTTTTTAATTTAACCACCTGACGGCCGCTTTGACAAAATGTCCTTTCAAGGCAACGCCCAAGCGCTGTTAGGGGCGTGCGTTGTTGCATTAGGCTTTGCCTTTATCGTTTGCCTTTGCCTTTGCCTTTGCTTTTCGATTTGAGTAACTTTGTTGAACTATCTGTATAGAAATAAACGGCATTTGCCAGGAACCAACAGGCAGGAGAAGCTAAAGAAATTGTTCCTATATTTGTTGTGGTCCTTTTGCAATGTCAGCGTTCTGGGCATCCTTTTAGTCGCAGCCAAGAAACGCTTTTACTCTGGCTGTACACTAGCTTATCGTTTGGCTTTGAGGAACTTTAATACTTGTCGAAATCGTAATTGCATATCTGTGAAAAGTGCACTTTCCACTGGAGACTCACCTTTGGCATTTCGTTTAATAGTGTCTCACAGTTTAACAATTTGCACAATTTTTAATACAAGCTGGTGAAATATATTTCTTGCCTGGCAGCTGCTTCAAATGTTGGTCAAGAGCTTACTGGTTTCGTATTCCCTTCTAACTTTTCACTTTGATTTGTAAGCGAGCAATTTGCCGACCAGTTCGAGTTTCGCATTGACGCGAGCCTTTGGGCCATGCGATAAGCAGAGTGCACTGACTTTTTATTCTTTTATACTCATTTTTTTAGATTACTCAGCGTTGTGAAATTGCCGGTCGAGGGACTGACTGTGTGATTTCCCCACATTCAAGCACATTTTGCGGAAATTGAGTTCGTTAGAGTTGAGGGCATAAAACATGAGCCTGATATCCTGTTAAATAGAGCTTATAAGCCAGGCAGATGGACTGCACAAAGGTGAACTTTTAGATCAAGTCCAAGTTGTTAAAGAACTTGTCCCCAACACACTTCCATAACCAATTCCATTTCCATTTCCACATTCACATCCATTTCAGCTGCCACTTTCCCAGCATTGTCAATAATCGAACATAAAATACAGTTTACAATATAACGACCCAATTGCGACATGTCTTACTAATATACCAAACACTTTAACGTGTGTCAACTTACATGTTTAAGCTGCAATTATAATAAAAGCTGACTCACATTCGAAGGCAACGAATTTCAGATACTCTATCGTGCCTAAAAATATGCTACACTATTATTCAAACCGGGCAAAGAGTAAAAAAAAGAATATTAATAAAATTAAAATTACAAATATTAAATTATTTGTTAACTTCATTTTGTAATATTTCAACTTGAAGTACTTTAACTAATCTGCGTTTTCAGTCTTGTATTCATTTTCATTAGGGCACACAAAGCATAAATAATTTACTTAACCATTTGCACTTTTGTCGTGCGAATTCCACATACGAATAGACACACACACACACCCCGTACGCACACACACGGCACACTAAATGTCACTCTGAAATTATTTGCGTGCTTATTAAATTGATTTATGAGTGCATTGCAACATGAAAGTTGCATTCATTAAGGGAAATGCTCAGGTGAGCGCTGCTAAATGTGCATGAGGAGAAGGGGGACAGGAGGGAAGCGGAAAACTGGATGCGGATCATAAAGTAATAATACCTATTTAGCTGCCTGTCAGACCGGGAGAGGGAGAGGGAGAGGCACGTTACGAGTTACTCACAAAAAAAGTTGTTAAAACGTCGAAAAGCGAATAACGAAAATCGTTAACGTAATTATGGCAAACTGTATAGAACTCACACACAAGCATGCACTTGGACATATACATACACACAGGTATTCTACATACATATGGTGTCAGTTGGTGCTGCTATTCTTGTTGTTGTTGTTGCTTGAAATGCAAGTGCGCAAAACTGAATTTGAACATGATACATGCGAGTGGAAAGCCACTCAACGTTCGGCTCAGACAGCTTGACGCCAAAGCAAACGCTGAAAAGTTCCGTGTAATGATGATGAAGCTAGCTATTGGTGTTGCTGTTGTTACTGTTGTTGTTGTTGTTGTTGTTATAAAACAACAGTCAGTCAGTCAGTCACTCAGTCAGTCAACTAGCCAACGGGGTATAACAATGTCTATAATAGCAATTACGAAGCAATGGAAATACCCGTTGTATTTGTGCAGTTTATGAAACGTTCGCAAAATGCAGTGCAAAGTTTCAACAAAAGCTAAATGGACATAAACTAACAGTGCGAAAGAGAGACAGACACTGCGGGAGAAAGGTTTCGATAGCGAAAATGAATGTGAGATAGAAAGAGAAAGAGTATTTGAGTGGGTATTAACAACTATAATGATTTAAAACGCTTGACTTGCATAGTATAGAAACAGCTAAAGGTAGAATTCGTGTTGTGTTGTGCATGGCAAGAAAAAGCCCGTTACGGAAAAATGGGAAAATGGAAAACGAGAACACATTACGCATAGAAATTGCAGCAACATAATATGCATAAGCATAATAATTATAATAATAATAATAACAATGATTATAATGAGCAACAGCTGTCAGTGGCAGCAGCCAGCCTGTTGCACGTCAACTTGCAACATGGGGCAACACTAGCAGCTAGGTGCAAGGCCAACAAATAAGACAGACAGGCTGTCGCTAACGCTGAGTTGTCGAAAAGATTAAATAACAAATGAAATGTCAAAAAACTAAAAATTTAAAATGAAAATTCAACTCGACACGATAGCTAGCGTGCAGTCAGAAGAACAGCAACAGCAACCCTCTAAGTGCCCAGATGTAATCATGTTAACCTTTTGTCTACTATTAAACAGTTAACCCAACAGCTACAAAGTCCAACCATTGTTTCTGGATACAAAATATATTTTTATTAATGTTTGCTTAAATTAAAAAAATAAATGAAGCAAAGAGCTGTTAAGAATTGTTTGTTCTGGCAATCAAAATGCAGCTTAGAAATGTTCTCAGATAACTGTGACAACAGCCTCATTTGGTTGACAAATTAAATACATTGTTATAAACAAAATTTATAAACAATAATTGCGCTTATCTTGTGCACTTTGTAGTGACTTTGGAATTATGCAAATTACCAGCTAATCATATAATAATAATAATGAGCAGCCAATATTTTATGCATTCACATTTTTTTTTGTTTCTGCTATTTTATCTTGACTTTTTTTTTATTTTTGGCAAATTAGTTTCATTATTATTTTTTTTCTGTCTCTTCTTTTTTTTTTTGTTGTTTGATTGTATTTTGCTTTCAAACTCGGTGTGAATTTGTGTGTATATTTTTTTTTTATTGTTTTGTTGCTGTTGTTATTGTTGCGGTGAAATCTTCAAGGCCATGTATATTGACTGACTCGAGTTTTGCTGTATGTATTTTTTTGTTGCTGTCTATTTTTTCGCGTTGTGCTTTTATATAATGTTTCATTTATTTATTTTTTTTTTCTTTTCAACAATATTTTAGCTGGTTGCAACCTGTCGCAAATATTTCGACGCATTTGTTATGCTCAGCTTATTTCATTATGATGATGATTGTTGTGTTGTTATATTTATAACTGCTGCAGTCATTCATCATGTGAACAGCAATATTAATAAGCCAAAAGTCGCCCACATGCAGAGCAGGAAATGGTCAAAAGAACAGGTTGAACAGACGGACTCCAGCTCAGATTTATACTGCCAAGTACCTGATAATTGTTGCGAAAAAATAACAACTTAAGTGTGCCACATTTCAAGCGAAAATTATACAAGGCCAAAGTGTAGCAAAAGCGGTTTTTTCGCCAAAAGTGTTGCTGCTTGAATTTGACCGATTGGTCGAGGCGTCAAGGTTAGATGGCTAACAAAAAAACGCACTCGACAACCGACTTTCCATTTCCCCCATAACATTTTCGTTTATCTACATAATACATAGTATATATATTTTTTCAGGTAGCAATCAAAGTGAATTGCAGTGGAACATAATTAATTAATCGGCTAACAAAAGGCATTAGAATTGTGTGATGACGTGATCTTGAGACACGTTTTATCACAAATCAAGTTAAGTTAAGTTATTGCCCACACTGAGTCATTATTTTGGAATAAACAGTTAACGCTTATGCCAAGTCGGTTTCAATGGCAAGTTATTAAGTCGGATTGCTAATCCATTAGATGCTTATATGTTAAGCGACTCTCAAAATACGATGATGATGCGTGAGGTAAAAAACACAGCACAAAAAAAGAAAAACAGGAAATATAAACAATGCATAAACTTAAAACAGTAAAGCAGAGGCAACTGCAGCAAAAAATAGCAAAATCATATAAAGATTGAAAGATTATTAAACAAAAATTAATAGAACTAGATAAGTATATAAATAAAACAATTTATATGCCAAGAACGCTTGAAAACTGCGGTGTATAATACAAATACTTGGGCGTAGTTATTGTTATTTCGAAATGCAAATAATTGCCAAAAGCGAATGAACGCCGAAATATATGTAGTATATAGATATAAATGCGAATGAACCGTTTGCACGGGTTGAGATCAGTTGAATGCACTGCCGCCTGGATACAAAAACAATTCTAAGACAATAACAACAACAAGAAAATATATTGAATTATTTATGTAAGTGGCAAGTGGGTGGCAAGGAGGAGCAGTAAGTGGGATTGTGATACCCACTCCCCCTCATGCCAATGCATAATGCAGATTCGTTAGGAGCCAAAAAGGATTTCCAAAAAGGAATACATCCATGGGTCCAAGCGTGTTAACCGGACATTTGCTATGCAAATGCGATTCAAATTTCAGCATGAAAAATTTGCAAGTGAAACGAAACGGTTTTGAGTATTCGCGTATCTGAAAGATACTTATAGTATAGAACAAACAGAACTGTCGTCATTGGCAGTCAGCGTCACAAGTTATACAGAAGTTGACGACGTTTGCGTTGTTTGTGTTGCTGCTGTTGTTGTTTTTGTTGTTGTTGTTGGTCTTGTTGTTATTGCTTTCCGGCATTGCAAGTCGCGCACGGGCAATAACAGCTATAGCTACAAATACCAGTACAGATAGGTAGATACGGATACAGATACATATTGGTGCGGTAGCTGAAAGCGCATTTTATAAATAGTTGCTGCTGCTTGCTTTTAAAATGTATGAGTTTTAGCCACAACAACAGTAAGTTGTTTGTTGGCTTTTGTATTTTTTTTATTTTTGATTTTTTTGTTTTGTCATTGCAAAAACAAACAATAAATAAAATACAAAATACAAAGTCGAGAGTGTGTGTGAGTAGGTATCCCTGTTGTTCGGGCGGTGGCTAAAGACCCCTTTCTGCTGCTGGTGTGTGTGGGGTTTGTGTGTGTGTTGCTCGGTCACAGGTGATCCAGTCGTCGCTAGGCGAGTGACGTTGTGACAAGAACAACAGCAATAAATACATACACTAATGCCAATAGAAACGAGTGTGTGAATTCGACAATTTTTATTTTCTGTAGCGCAATGTGATCTCAAGAAAGAGAGGCAGAACAATAAAAAGAGAGAGGGAGAGAGTGTGAGTGATAGAGAGAGAAGGTGAGCAGTTTTTAGCTAGAGCTAATGTGCGAGTGAGAGATTGCAGCGATCGTTTTCAATTTTCGTTGTTATTAGTCGCCGTCGTCGCCACCTTCGTCAACGGCGACGCTAACAGTGACGCCGACGACGACGCCTACTGCGACGCCGGCAACGGCATTGACCGCTAGAATGCAATCAACCTATTCCAAGGCCAAGTGGCCGGCTTTTTTTATTTTTTTTTGTAGGTAGGTGTGTGTTTGCGGCTATAAAAACGTAGCTGTATCTGTATCTGTAGCCGCAGCCACATATATTTGTATCTCTGACTGTGACTATGTCTGTGACTTATTAGCGCAAATGTTATGCCGCCGAATTGGTATCAAAATAATAATGAAAATGTCAGGAAAATAGCAAATTAAGCAAATATACAGAAAAATATATAAACAAATAAATTGCGCTTCAATAAGAACATTTTGTGGGCGCTGCTGACAATTTCTGTGGGTCAGGCGTTAACAAATTTGTTCCAGACGTCTCATATGACTAATTGTCAATGTATAGCATAAATATAAATTATTGTATCTAAATCTGGGAATTCTTTTTGATATATTTATGACGAGGAATGTGAATTAAAGTGACGCATATAGATAAGAATAAATTTGTCACTATATACATCAGTTTATGAAACTGCAGCAAAGCTCATTTTATTGCATTTCTTTAACTCGATTCGTACGGATAAAATTTATTTTTTGCTTTGCTTGCAAAAGTAAAAAATGTCAAGTAACTACAAAATTTTGATTTATGCATTGCAATTAATTGGCCAAAAAGCTTCTGTCAATGCGCAAAAATTCAAACATAAAAATGTACTCGGTAAACCGGAATCGGAATCGGAACAACGTCAATTTTGTTGCTTTTTCTTCTGTTCACTTTTGTTTGTTATTTCTTTCAATACAATCGCATTGATTTATGCAATTGCACTGAATTTTTGTAGGTTTTGCGTTTTTAAATTGTAATTTATGAATTGAAATGCTGCAGAGACAGCAAACAAACACAAATATGCAGGTATTAATACCTTTGGGAGATGCTCGGTTTTTTCCTATTTGGATTCATTAATCAAACCAGCGATGGGCGTGTCAAATAAAGGCTAATGGAAATGTCTGTGTTACATCAATAATATGTAGAAGATTATACAATTTATCAAAAGTTATTTGCTCAAAATTATGTATATTTTGAGTGATACTTGAGTTTGCTTCAAAAGTGTGTGCATACGATTTTTTTTTTTTGTTGTTAACTAAAGCTGATTCATAAAATGAGAGAAACAGAAAAGAAGGTCAAAAAGAAGAGAAATGAATTTATGGTAAATGATTGTCGTCTAGACAAATTGAAGTATCATTACGATAATTAAAAAAATTGCCGATGGTTTCTCACATTACTTGGATGAGTTTCTGTTTTTTCTTTCCAATTGAAAGGTGTATAATAATTATATATGCAAAACTCTGACTTAAGAGGGAAGTAAAATGGTTATTTCTGAAAAAACTTCCTTCATTATTTTTTTTTTCTCAACATTCTAATAAATAAATTGAACTTTTTTTTGTTGTTGTAAACAACATTTGCAACACTTCTGATAATTGCATGAGCTGCATTGACATTTGCATATGGATAGAATCATAGTATATGTACCTCTATGAGTATGTAGAATATTATAAGCGTATGTTAAGTGTCGGATCGTACATTTCAAGGTTTTAAAGCCCACACGGAAATGGTCATACAAAATACAATGCTTGCGAATTGTGATAAATGGCATTAAACTGCGTCATTTGTACTGAAATACTTACAGAGAAAGAGAGACAGAGTGTGAGATCGAGAGAGGGAGAGGTGAACCGTGTGCGGTGCGGTCAATTAAACGCATTACGTATACGACGCGTAGTATGTCAGTTGAGTTACTCACCTGTAAAAGATAAAAAGTGAAAAGTGGACTTTAAATGAGATGTCATTATATATTGCGAATTAATTAATAGCATTTAATTAACATATTAATTGCTAGCGAGGCGTTATCAATAAATAATGCGGTATACGCAATAAATTATTACGCATACGCCGCATTGCACGCAATACCCAAACTGTACATTTCCCCGCCCAACATTCTTATATATATATAATTTCCCTTGACTCAAAAAGTTTTAAGTCCGTTAACTTTGTGAATTCCAAATTCAATTGACAGCCATCAATTTTCGGGACTTTCCCTGTGTTAAAGCAACCTTAACGCAGGGCGCAACCTTGAAGTATTATCGATTTCTGTTAGCCACAGCGATTATTCATTTTTGCCAATGACGTTACCAAGTGTTAGTAATTGGCCGGTCTTAATGACAAGTCTCACACAACGCAACACCAAACCAAATAGCCAAAGCCAAAAGCCTCAAATTCAGTGTTGGACGGACGGCTATAATTAAATCCAGGCTCTATTAAAAAACTCACAGCAAGCCGATTGCAGGATATGGCTAGCAACAGAGGGAGAAAGGGACAGGGAAAGAGTGAGAGAGCGACATGCGCAGTTAGAGCGGAGAGCATAAATTGCGCGGGAAAAACCTTAACTGAAAAGCAGTTGCAGTTGTTGTTGCTGACGTTACTGTGGAAATTGCATGCGACCCACTGAACCACTGAGCGAATGAAGATGTTTGTTGTCAGAAGGGTAAAGGGTTGCCACGCCGTGCTTCACACAAATTCGCCGCAACCCTTAAAAGTGTTGCCATATTGATTTTCGCTCCCGATGCGGCGGTGACGTGTGTGTGGGAGACGACAGCGAAGGCGAAGGCAACGGCGACGGTGACGACGACGGCGACAGCGACAATGCCAGCGATGTCTACGCCGGCGTTGACGCTGAAGTCGACGCCAACGCTGACTTTGCTGCCTGACCTTGAATACATCTGCACAATTCTTTTTTTTTCCTTTTTTTTGTTGCTTCTTCTCTCTATGCACTGCCAACTAATGTATGCGTGTGTGTATATGTGTGTGCGTATGTGTGTGTGTGTGTATCTTTTACTTTGCTGCTGTTGCTTTGGCAGAGATTTTAATCATTCGCTTTGTTTTGCTTATGCACAAAATTGTTGTTTTTCAAGACCCTTGCCAAGAGCTCATACTTATATATAGTATATATAACATTTATTTTAATTTGTTGCTGCTGACGTCATGTGCAACACTCATTATTAGTATTTTTCCTCTCTCCTCACAGTTCAGCGGTTCTTGTTTATTGTTGATTTAGTGGGGGCGATGGGAGGAGCAGCAAAAAGGGGAGCAAGATGAGGGGGAAGGGGCGAGATACTGCTTTGACACGCCCGCTGACATTTCATAATTTCTTTGGCTTTAGCCAAAAAGTAAATTATCGTTGTCATGTTTTTTGCTTAGGTGGAAAATTAATTGGTTTTAGCTTCTGGCAATGAGCGCAACAAACGCGTTGAAAATAATTTGTTAGACAACTAAACGGTACATAATTAATTTTTATAAAATAAAATTAAAATAAAACGCTTTCTAGCAAAACCGAAACTTCAATAGATAAAAAAAATAAGTAAAGTTTTTAATTATAATTTAAAGTTGAAGGATTTCTTTTGGACAGCTTTTTATTTGTAATTATACACAATTTACTTGTCAGCAATGCATATAAAATATACTTTGAGTGGATCAAGGTCAGATTTATTAAATTATGGCTTTAATCTTTGCACCTGCAACAATTTTTAATTAGTTTATTATTTAACTAGAACAGCTTTTGGCCAAGGTTTCCATTTCGAAATGCATTCGCGTCCCAAATTCATACCCTCACCGAGCGCTGCCTTGACTTTGCCGGTATTTGAATTTTAATGCATTTTTGCTGCTTCCCGCCCACAACGCTGTCAGCGCAGGCGTCGACGGAGGCAGTGCTGCAGGCAGCAGTGGAGGCATTGAAACGTAATGGATACGCGTTCTATAGATGGCACCGTCAAGAGTATGTCGCTAAAAGTCAAGCTTGGAGGCGTGCCAATGCGACGATGTGCTCTGCTTTAATTAAACTGGACCCACCCACTTTCCACCCCCCCAAACCGCACTGCCACCAGCCAACAACAAGAAGAACACACTAATGCAAATGTCAACGAGTAAAACGATGTTTGCAGTTTGCAGTTTGCATCCCACGCTGCTGCGCTTGTTGCGCATTTAGAGACAAAAGTTTTCCATGACACGTGTCGCACTTCAGAGCGGAAAACAATACTCAAACAATTTGTTTGCCAAACCCAATTGCATTGAGTGATGTAAGTGAGCGTGCAATACTAAATGTATCTTTGTATCTATTTATTGTGTTCCTCCAACTCTCTCGCTCTCTTTACCTTCTCTCATTGAGTGCAAGCCTTTCTTTTGTTTGGTTTGAAATTAAAATCGAATAACGTATAATTACGACATTAACGGCAAGTCGCAAAACCTCAAAAGCACATCTAAGTTGCTAATGAAATCACCTGGCTGTTGCCAGTCTACGCAGCTTGTTTGGCTTTTAATTATGGCGCGCTGCGTCGACGCAAACAATAAATTTTGATGTGCATATAGCTACTTATAAAATCACATACTTACACATACACACACACACTGCTATGCGATTAAATGTTTGCTTTGCATATTCATGGCATTCGCATTAGTATTAATTAATTTTGCGCAATACGAAAATTAATTAGCCATGAAAAGTGAATCGACCGCAAAACATTTCCAAGTTTCGCCACTGCGCCGCATTGCAAATTGTTTACTATGTTCGCAATTAAACAAACACATAAACACTCACACACACACACACACCCATACACCCACACACCCACTGGAAATGTTTGTTACGTTTGTAGAACAATTAATAAATAAATATATATAATTTTAATCATGTGCTAGAAAATACATGTGTCGCTATTAGCATTGATTTATCAACTATCCAATATTTATTTGAATGAGAACTCGATTTGTTTTCTTATGTTTTGAGAATTAAAATGTTTAGCAAACTCGTTATTAATTAAACTTGATTTATGCGCGACATTTTAAAAGACTTTTATTTATGCAATATATACAGAGTTACTACTTGGCATTTGAGAGTGGAGCTAAAATTATTGCTGAGGTTCTTTAAAAGGTTCCCTAGCAGTGCAACCATTCACTTTGTGCTCATGTTGAAACCTTATTGAGAATGTCTGTGAAGCAATCACCAAAACACAACAACAACAAAAACAATAGCAACTATCGCAAAAACGCGATTCATACTATAAAATAACGCTGTAATTTTCCCTCGACGACGTCAGCGCTGACGTCGACGTTGCCGTTGCAGTTGACGCCAACGCCGGCAGCGACAAATTGCACACATTTTTGCATCTGTGTGCAAACACGTGCCGTAATTCCTGCGACGTCGCATCTCCCGCCCGCAGTAGAGTGCAAAAAAAAAATAGAAGAAACAGAGGAAAAAAAAACCGAAATGCGGCGAGTTGAACGGAAGTATGCTTTTGCGCATGGCCGCAAAGATGGCGACGTCAGCGGCAGAGAGAGAGAGAGAGCAAGCGAAAACGAGAGCAAACAACTGAGAGAGTCAAGTCAAGTGCATGCTTAAATGTATGTGTGTGTAAGAGTGTGTGTGTTTGTCGGATTGAGGGAAATGCAATTTCATTGCGCAACATTCGTTTGCCGGCCGGCCGGCGCAACTGAAGCCTGCAACAGTGTGCAGTATGTAAGTGTGTGTAACGTGCATGTGTATGTGTGTGTGTGTATGTGTTGGTGAATGTATAACCTACAAATGTGTGACACAGTTGCATTGGCAGCGCGCCCGCATACACTGGCGAAAAAGTACAGCCACGACAACAGTTGCAGTTGGCCGCCATTTTGTTTGTGGAAAAAGTGAAACTGGGCCAATTCGCCGGTACAGTTGTGTGTGTTTTGTGCCACACACGCTTCTGAGTGCGTGCCAGTGACAGCAGCAACAGCTCAACAACATTGAGCTATAATTGAGGCCTCATCTCAGCCAGATTGCAAAGTTTTGCGTCTGGCTTCAAAAGTTTTCATCTCCATGCAAATTCAAATGCAAATCCAAATGCAAAAGCAAATCCAAATGCAAATGAAATCGAAATGCAGCGCTGACATAAAATCTGCAACATTGCCACATTTAACAACTTTTGCAACTTTGTGCAACTCAGTAACAAATGTGTGTCAGAGCCGGCTCGTGGCATAGTTGGCAACAAGCCGCAAACGTTTGGCAAAAACTAACAGAAAAAAATACATTATTTGTATAGAAAATAGAAGAAAAATCGGAAAAAGGAGAAGTAAAACAGAAAACTAAAATGTTTCGCAAACATTTTCACCAAATAACTCAGGGGAAAAAGACATTGGACATTGGCCTGTGGGCTAAGTACGATATAAAGTATAAAATAGCTGCAATGTCGGCAAACTGCAGCAACAGCAGCAACAAGTCTATTCAAATTTATTACACTTTGAGTGACATTTGTAATTTGCATGCTGCAGAAATGGGACGGACGATGGCAACTGTTTATTTGAAATGCCCAAAAATAAAATTAAAACAAAATCAAAATGAAGCAAAAAAGCTAAATGTGGCCGAGCAAGGGGCTCGGCAATGTGTGTCAGGTGGGCTGATTGCCAAAGGCAACGATGACTGGCAGCGAATAAAAGTTTTTAAATTGTTAGTCACAAATATCTGTAAATTTATCGATTAAAAACAAGGAAATGAAATATAGTCAGAAAAGGCACTAAATTGAGCAAAAAGTTATTGAAAAGCTAACAAATGTACATTTTAAAATTGAAAACCGCTGGCAGCCACAAAGTGAATGAAAATCAAAAGAGGAATATCAAATACCGAAATGAGAACAAACAATTGAGGCATTTCGCCCAAGTGTCCGACTTTCTGTTCAATATTTGTCACCTTGAACATGAAAAACTTTGATGCCGTTGTTGTTTGCACTTGGCACAAAATTTTTAGCTCATTCTAAGTATCTGTGTGTTTGAGTGTGTGTTAGTGTGTGTTTTGCTTATTGGAAAACGCTGTGCACTAACCGATTCAGTTATGCCAATAAAGTGATATTTAATGAAAATTTTTGCAATTTGTAAATTATGCAGTAGCAACAATGGCAACTGGAATTTTATTTATGTTTATTGTTATGATGGGAAACCAGAGAAATGAATGTTTTTGCTGCCGCCTGTTATGGCAAATTATTTTTATTGCATTTTTCTTTACGACTTTTTCATTTGCATCGCATTTGCTGTAGTTGTTGTCGGTTGTTGTTGCTGCCATTGTTGCTCTTACACATTTCAGTCACATTTTTCTGCCTTTTGCAATTATGATAAATTTATGAGTTCGTTTCTCCCAAACATATACACGACTACACACACACACACACTCTGACAAATGCAACTGGCTGTGCTTCACTGACTTTTGTTGCTGCTATTGTTGTTGTTGTTGCTGCTGCCACTCCTGGTTGTGACGCAGACGAATTGTTGCTGCTGTAAGCATTTTTGCCTTTAACGTGATTCGTTGCAACTTTACTACATGTCTACCCGTATTTGTTGTGCATTTTGGCTTTGGCTTTGGTTAGTTTTATTTTATTTCAAATGCATTTGACAGCTTTACGCTTAATTTTAACAACACATAAATTTTGGCTGCTAAACAAGCACTAAACTTGCTTCCATGCATGAAAATGCACTTTATTTTACTCCTTTTTAGTCAAAAGTGCACAAGAAGGTGCAAGAACAATGCTAAAATTCATAGCTGATTCCATTGCAAGGAGACGCATATGGTATAAACCTAAGAAATCTTATACAACACACATATATTTCTAACTCAACGGAGCGTAGGTAGACAGACTGACTGACGACTGTCACTCAGATAATCATTTGTGTTCAGCTCAGCTGTTTGCTCGATCATTACTCATACCCCCGTGTTGCCTAATCACACAACAGCCAACACACAACACACAAAACACGACACACTCGTACACTGACGACACTTGAACCAAATCATTTACAATTGCTGCGCTAATGCCTTTGAAATTGCACCTGGCATAAAGATCAACGAGCAGCAAGTGGCGGGAGGAAGAATGTCGGTTGGTAAATGGCTTTTTAGCCACACAATTAACTTTTAATAATACCAACTGAATAACTCAATAAAATTGACGCGGCGGCAAGCAGTAAGTAAGCACAGCAGTAAGCAAGCAAAATAAATGACTGATAGATAAATTGAAATTGCTTCCTAATCAGAATTCAAGGTTATTTTGCCATATGAGTGAAATTAATACGACGTTGGCTTATGAATCAAGTGCCAAAGGCATCGTCGAAGCTGTTTGCCAATCTCTGTTGCTCTTTGTGTGTGTTTGTTTGTTTGTTTGCCTGTCTGTCAAGTGAATGTTGTTTCAAGGTTGCTGCACACACTCACACACATTTGAATTGTACAATTTTTAATTAAATTTTTGCTTTATTTTTGTTAGAATGTTTTAAAAATAAATGCACACACAGTAAAGTCAAATATAAGGAACGTTATATGCATCCATCTATCCAAAGAGCGATACGGTGAGTGTGGGGGGTGTGACAGTGGTGGGTCCCCCATATCTCTGGTAAAATATATATATGTATAATTTTAAGCTTATTTAGCGTTGCATTCGAAACGAAAACTATGAGTGAAAGCAAACAAACAAAAGCAGCAAAAACTTAAAGCTTGCCTAAAAATAACAATGTATTATGGTTCTTTCTACACTTGTTAATACCCTGTAAAGATAGCAGAGAACAGTAGCAACTTTTCATGTTGCTCTGACTGACGTTTGTTGTTAAGAATTGTCATCTATCATAAGTTGAAGTAATTGACCATCTTTCATGTCTTTGGCAACCGCTGCCGTTTGCCATTGCCAATCGTCGCTGCTTTTGCTTTGACGAAAAAGCAGGCAGCACTACAGGTAAACTGCCAACTTACACACACACACACTCGCACACACACATAACTAAACTGAGAGCGACACGTGTGCCGCACCATGTTGGCTGGCAACGACGATTGCATTTGGCTTTTTAGTCGTCACTGTTGCTGCTGCTTAGAACTGTCAGCATTGCAAAAGCTAAACCGCAATTGCATTCCCTTGCCTTTCTATTTTGCCCAGCCATTAGCCTAAGCCCACCCCCTTCTGCCATCTGCCCTGCTGGCAGCGATTCATTGCGGAATTACGCCAATGTCAGTTTTGCTTTGCACACGCCGCGCTGTCTGCCTTATTTTTGCACTATAATTTTGTGTTTGCTTTTGTTCGCTGATGTTATAAAACAAATTAGTTGGAAAACAAAACTAAAAGAACAACTCGAACTGCTACTCACAGTGCTGTTCAACAAAAACGCGCAGCGCAGAATGAAAAAACGCAATTTGCAAATGCATAGAGAACCGTGCAATTAGCCGGGCTCACATAGAAGCACTTGCATTTAGCCAAGTTTTTCTGATACCAAAAAAATATTTGCATGAAAATGAAAATTTACCAATTTGAGTGAATGCACTTTAAACAATTTAAATTTCAATTAGCTGTATAGAATATTTTTACGGTAAGCTAGTCAAATATTAAAAATGCACTAATTATTTTTAACACTAAAGTATTTGATACAGAAAGTATCGTGGCAGACAGTGCTGCTTTGATTACTTTCTAAATTATTTATCCAATAATTATACACACTTTAAAACAATATCTTACTTATTTTCCCTCTAATGACAGGCAAACCTTTAATCTTACAAACTTCTAATCGCCCCCTTTGAGCGTATGCATTTAACTGCAGCCTTGTCGTCAGTCCTTTGCCACCGCCGCCAACGCGAACGCTACCACATCCACTTCCACTGCATTCACCCCATTCACCCTCTGGCTGTAATGCACAAGTGTGCAGCAGGGCAATTTACGAGCAACACTTTAACAATCCACTGTGGTTGCCGGTGGTTGGAAGTTGAGTGGTTTGCCAGCCTTGCAATCGCAGCCTTGATTAAAAGGCAAAAGTCCATGGCTCACGCTCTCGCTCTGCCAACGGCTATGACTATAGCTATATAGCTATGGCTATAGCTATAGCTATAGCTGTAGCTATAGACTATGGATGTAACTCTGATTGTGAGTGTGAGTGTGACTGTGCCGGCAGTTGTCACTGCTGCGTTGAATGCACATAAATCTGCATTTAAAATCATTTTACCACAAATGAACACAAAACAAAGCCATCATGGCGTATGAGTAATTTTCAACGGTCCGCCGCTCGTTTGAGTAATGAAGGTTAATCATGCTCCATGTTGTCCCGAACACTTTGCGGTTGCTCAAAAAGCAGCTGGCAGACAAAGCCACCGCATTGCGTTAAACAGTGCGTATGAGTAATGTGCGCGTTCCGTATACGCCGCCACGTGTTCATGGCCCAGAAGCCTCCCTTCTGCTTCACTGCCAACAAACCAATAATTGCACACAATTAGACATTAATTGCATTCATTGCAGCTTTGCAGCTTTTTAGCTCGACAGATCGCTCAATGCCACCGCTGAGATCATTTTCCCGAGCTCTCATCTATCTATCTATCTATCTGCCTGACTGTCTGTCTCTCCACTCGTTTATCTATTCACATATCTGTGGCAGTCGACGTCTGTTTTTTGTTTGCTTTGCTACATTCAAGATTATGCGGAAATGTTGTTGCAAACGTCTTTCCAAAACTGACCGACAGGCAATTGGGCGCAAATCAATTTGTGCATTGTTTGCGAACTTCCAGTAGCATTTGACACGCCCATTGGGCGTATAACAACTGAGTGTATGAGTTTAAATAAACTCAGACACTGACAACCGGAAATCTGACAATATTTGGTCAACTTTCGGGGAATTGTGCAACAGGTAATCAAACGAACACAGTTCGAAGTGAAAGTCTGACTTTAGGGAAATGAATACACTTTGAAATTGATATTTGAAACAGTTGAAAGTGACAATGCAGAGAACTGCAAGAAACCTAGCAGAAGACCATTCACTTTATTTATGTAATTTCTTTAATGATTTTCCTAATGATTTCGAGTTAATAACTAATGACTAATGTCGGTGAAGCGTTGCTTAATTGTTAAGTCAATTGAAGATAAAAGGGCAAACATTTAATAATCAGTTAATAGTCGTACAACTGATTCATCATTGTCAACCTTTAACACGGCTGCTAAGCAGTTTTATCACCTCACCGTTTTTGTGTGCATTATTATCATTCTCTCTATTCTCAACTTGATCAAATAGCCCTTTTACGACATAGAGTGTGAGTGTGTGTGTGCCTGAGAGTTCGGGGCATGGCGGACAGGAAGGGGAAGGTGGCGATGGTGTTGGCATATAATGTAAATAAAATCTAATCACATATTCAAGGTTAACAAATGCTCGACAAATGCTGCTGCTGCTCTGTTGTAGTTGGCGTTGCTGTTCACTTTTGATATGTATCGTGTCCGTTGTTGTTGTGGCCTTGTGTGTGTGTCGTTTGTTGAGAGCCCTTAAAAGCAACAGCCATACAACCTGAAAGACGAGCTGGCAAAGTGACGCACAAGCGGGCAAACAAACAAACATACACTCAACAAAATGTATAAAAAAGATATCTAAATAGTTGGGTATATAGATAGCTGACAAACAAAATTCGAGAGAGAGAGAGAGAGGAAGGTAACTAAAAAGTTGCGTAAGCTTCTTTACATGGAGTTCGTTTTGGCTCTTAAGTACATTGAATATTTGAAAAACTTACAAAGTAAAACGTCGAGAGCCAGAACTTTAAGCACACTGAAAAAGTGTGCAAAACATTTTGAATTGTCCCTTGATAAATGTTCGCTTGGCAAGGTTTGTTCGTTGCCCACGCTGCGTATGAGTAATGAGCCAATAGGCGAATTACGTATACGTCGTGTGTTAGATGTGTATCTTACGCTGTCGGTGTGCCAAAACCGAACAAAAAAATTTATGCACTACCATTTTACATAAATACGAATATGCTCGTATGAATAATTATAGCAATTAAAATTTGTTGACAAAGTTGCAATTAAAATGCGCATGCAAATTTCTGTAGCGTTGCGCTCTGTTTGCCCTGTTTGTCTGGCCGCATTCCTTTGATCTAATCAGTTCTATGCTGTATGCTGTGATGTGACCTACCTTCTTCTTGCGCTCCTCCTTGAAGTCGATGACAATGCCCTCATCAGATGTGGACACCGATGTTGTGCGTATGCGTGCATTTGCCGATGTTGTGGCCGCATCATGTGGATTTGTGTGACCATGCAATAGATTTCCATCATCACTCAACGGCGGTGACGCCGAGCCGGAGCTCCATGAGGCCGATGAGCTGCTGCCCGGACTGGAGCCTAGCCATTTTTCCGACACTATAAAGTCAGTAAAATTAAACATAATCATATGATACCTAATAAAGTCATAAAGCGGCCTATGAGCTTACCATTTTGCGCCGAGTGGTGTAGATGTAATAAAATTAATGCTGCATTGCTTGCAACTTTTGTGCATTTATCGCAGCTGCAATCGCAAGTGTCGGTTGGCGGACGCTTTCGTGAGCTGAAAGAAAAAGAATATTTGTTTATTAGTTATTGTTTTATAAACAATTTAATTAACAATGCCTAAGGTTAAGTTCAACATTTAAAAACGGAAGCTTTTGTAATGAATGCCATTTGTCTGCATTTAGTGTCATTGTGGCATAACGATAACTGTGATATGAAAATAAACTAATTTTGTTTGATGAGGCAAAATTGTTGGTAATTTGTCGGGTACTTATTGCATCGCTCTCGTAGATAAAAAAGCCACATATGCTGTTGTTGTTGAGGGGGCAATTCAAATTCAAAGAATTTCAGCTGCCAACATTGGCCCAGTTGTTCTGAGGCTCGGCTTTAATTAGACGCCCTCGCAAAAGCCTAAACGCTAAGCACATCAAAGCAGCCGCCACACACATTGTTGTTATTGTTGTTGTCGATGTAATTTGCACAACAGCAACAACAATGTGACGAGGTCTCTCTTTACGATAATCGCACCGTCAGGCATTTCAATGCAATCAAAAACAAAAAAAAATAGAAAAAACAACGCAAAACTATTTTTCCATTTAACTAATTTTGTGGCCAGCGATTTTGAATGCCCCTGCATTGTTTTTGTTATTGTAATTCTATTGTAATTCTTATTGTTGTTCATTCGTCATTAATTGACAGCAACGATAGCATCAAACAATAAACATACAAATATTTATTTCGGTATTTTGTTTTATTGCTAATTTTCCAACTAATTTAAGGTGCTGTTAATCACAGAAAATTTAGCGAGAGACTTTTGGCTTTAAGTTCACCTTGAAGCAACCTTGAAGAATCCACTAAAGCAACAAACACAACAACAACTGAGGCAAACAATGGTGCAGCCAATTCAGATATCCTTTGGCGTTAGCTTTATGAACATCATTTTTACGCTCGAATAACTTGGACAAAGGCAAAAAAAGCGTTGGCAAAGGAATGCAGTCATCAGAGGATGCTACTGCATCCTCAAAGCATAGAGAATGGGGCTGTGAGATCTAAGTCGAAAGCAGAGAATAGAATAATAAAGACGCGACTGTGATGCGGCGCGTCATAAATTCAAAACATTTTCAAAACGGCAAACTGCAAACGGCAAAACTGATTTGAAATACTCGTAATCAAGTTGAGTGGAAGAAAAGAAAGAATGAAACGTAAGAATAAAAGCAGAAAGCATCACAAATACTTCTCAAACTCCTATTTCATTCTGCTGCCATGGCATCACATCATACTACTCTTTTTACACATAACTGAGTCAACAATTGAGACGTCGCGACGTCTTTGTTATTACCAGTAGCCAAGTAGCCCTTTGCCAGTTGCGTGCCCGGATTAATATTTGGTCCGAACTGCAGCCCTTTGATGGCAATACACCCCGGTGCGCTGTACTATCAAAGCCCCAACAGCGTGCCAACAAAAAAAAAAAAAAAAAAATTCATTCTGGGTTTAAATTTAGTGCAGTGATGAACAATAGTTTGATGATTGAACCTAAGCGGCTTATATGCAACTTCCTTTGGTTGCACCAGTTGCACAATCCATGAGCAGAAAGTCAGCAAAACAGAAAACGGCGTATGCAGCTAGTAGAAGACTGTTGAGTTTTCATTTAACTCGGTGGCAAAAGTTGCATTTCAAATGGAAATGCTTTAATCAAAAATGCAAAAATCCAGTTTACTTTGCAAATGCAGGCAGGAAATGTTCTTTTGTTTACTTGTTAGTCCGTAAAGTTGGCTTGAAGTAGGTCAGAAGCAGCAAAAATTGCAGTTAGTTAGTCTAGGTATTAGCTTTAGGCAAGTTTGGCTTAAATCATTGAGCTTTTGCTGCATTTCAATGCAAAAATTGTTTTAAAATATTAAAACCACAAGCTTTGGTAAGCTTTACTGCTCAAAATTAATTAAAATCATAGAGCTTTCAGATACTTTCTATTTTATTATCAAGATGCAGTTTAACCTCTGGAAAGCCCTAATTGATTATTTACTCAGACATGCAAACATCATTAATATGACAAAAGATCTTCAAGCTTCTCTAACTTCACTTGGCTTCGACATGTATGTTCATTTATAGAGCGAACTGACAGCATCATGGACCTTATAGACCATTTCCGCAGTTGTTGTTGTTGTTGTCATTTTATTATCGCTGCCATCAGCACTTTAGCTACGTTTTTAAGCGAGAAACGTGAAAATGCTGTTGCTGCCGCTGCTGTACCGCGAAAACCCTTTCCAGCCATTTTGGAGACCATTGTGCAACAACAGAGGCCGCAAGCACCGTATCGAATTGTTGCAGTGAAGTGAATGCAACTCCTTCTCAGAATAGCTGCCATAAAATTTTATTGCCCAGCTACCAGGTTTGCTTTTTAGCCTTTGTCTAATGCACGCGTTTTGTGTTAGGACACCAAAGCCAAACCCGAGGCAGATGCATGTAAAACTCTGAAGCTGCAGTTGCAGCTAATGTTGCCAGAGTTGCTGCTGCTGATGTTGATGTTGGCTTTTATCCATTTGGCACCTTCTGCTTCATTTGCTACTTTCTGCGCCCCAATTAAATTGACTAAACTTGACGATAAATTTTTGCCGCTCGTTGCTAATCGCATAAAAGTAAATTTGCGCATAAATTGACTTTTGAAATCTCTGCATTTGGCCAGGTTAAGAGCGGCAGGCAAACAGTCAGGCCGGTCAGTGGCAGTACATATTTGCCGGCCGGCCGGGCTCTGTTAGCCAAGGCGCGTGCCGTGGCCCAAAGGGGACGGGCAGCAGGGAAAACTTTGGGTCTCCGGACAGGGGATATTTTAGCCATCACGATGTGGCCATTTTGTGCGCACAATCGGTACCGTTAGGTTCAGCAGCAGCAACAACAATAAACAGGCCGTTGCTTTCCGCTCGATTGCGCAGCAACTTTAATAAACTGCAAGCTGCAGTTGTTGTTATTGTCGATTGTTGTTGTTGTTGGTGTTTGGAAAATTGGTGGCCGAGTCGCCAAGTCTCTGAGAGTCTCTCACTGCGTGGCCGCACGTAAATTGCGCCAGTCAGAGATCGGACCAGGAGCTCGGGGATTGGCGCTGCTCTGGCGCGTGATTGAAATGCGATATATTCGCGCCGATTTCGGGCCATAGCTAACATTGAGTTGAGCCTGGGAAATGCGCAGTGATTTTCACTTGGTTGTTGTTGCGACGACTCTCATCAGCAACAAAAGCAACAGCAACAGCAACAACAACAACATTTGGTCCGTTTGTTGTTTGCTATTTTGTTGGCAATTATTTGCCCACGCCGCTGGTTGCAATCAGCAGGCGACGCTAGCAGCAACGTTGCATGCTGCATGCGGCAAGCAAAACAACAGCAACAATACTAACAACAACAACAACAACAAAAAGGTGTTGAAAGCAAAATTACATTGCAATGTGCAACGGCGGCTGTCGGAAATATGCGCGCGCTCCAGAGATGCGATATGATATGCCTAACAAAGTGGCAAGGGAGGTAAGCAGGCAAGCAGGCAGGAGGCAAGGGGCCATGGACGGGCCTCTATTCGTTTGCATGCCGCATAAAAATTAGTTGCAACTGCAATTTATAGCTCACGTTGTGGCTCTGTTGCTCAAATCGCCTTTGAATTGAGCTGCATTCGTTTTGGTTTGATTTGTGGTTTGTGCCAAGCAAACTGAAATACAATTAAAGTCGGCTCTGTGAAATGAGTTTATTGAATTAGACACGTGCTCGAAAATTACAGCAAGTAATTGTTTGGGGGCCAGGACCAAATAGACATTAAACAATTGTACAACTACTCGCAATTTGTTGTTACTTTTTTATTTTTATTTTGATGGTTATTTTGTGCAAAACTTTCACCAGAAATTTGTAAGAAGTTTGCCCAAGATAATCGTAACAAAAGTAAAAGTGAAAACTTCAAGTGAACATTGAGTTGAAAACAACGAGCGTAATTCCCAAAATAGTTAACAATTTATTTATTTAGTGATTCGCAGTGATTGATGGCATCAACCGACAGAAATAAAAAACGAAGTTCATTAAACCCAAAATTCGATTACTTTGATCGAAATATTGCGCAGCTTTAATGCTAAATCTAGAATAACTGAACAACAAGTAAAGTGTCAGTGCTTGATTAAGTAGAATTGCGTGCAAAGTTGCAAAATTAGATAGCATTTTTGCCTCAATGGCAAAGTTAAGTTCATTCAAGCTTTTTTTTTTAGCTGCAGCAACACTTATCAGTTTGTACGATAAGAAAAAGCTAGTCATTGTGAAATAACAACAAGTAAGGAGCAGAATAAAAGTGCGGATAATTAAAAAAATTAACTAAAACTGAATTGAATGTCAGCTATTGCGTATACGTAATATGCTCCCAAATACAAAATTGGAAAATTCATAAAACACACAAGTTGTTATGAACTAAATGAACTCATTTCACATTAAACAAATTTTTCTCAATGAAAAATCTGAGTGGCTACAAAAATTCCGATTTCTTTTTTGCTCTTTGTACCTATAAATTATTTACGCTCATAGTTTCGGCCAACTATTGTTGACCATAGCATAAGCACGGGGACTTTTGAGTGTTTTGTTTTTGTTTTTTATTTTTATTTTTTTTTATTTTGGTCAATGTTGTTGCGTGTGCTAATTCCAATATTCACAGCCTATGCGTAATTTCCAAAAATTTCGCATGCTTGAATTTGATTTCGTTCCGTTGTTATTTGTATTTGTATTTTTTTGTTTTGCTGCTCAAAAATAATAAAAAGGCGACCTCTTTATTATTTTTCGTTGTTGTTAATTTGTGAGTCTCTCTGTCGTCGCTGACACACATTTCGTACATTTTTGGCAAACTGAAATGAAAACAGCAATAAAATCGAATAAAGCAAATAAAAGCCTGCCCGGTTTCAGCTCGGGAATTGTCTGAGGTACGGCCCAAGCGAGGTAGCGCCAGACCAAACAACACCAACAAAAACAGTGGTTAAAAAACAAAAAAAAAAAAGGTAAACAAATATTGAAATTTGACTGCGGCCTTCATTGGCAGGTGAGCCACGCAGACAAACTTGGCCAGAAGGCGGAAATTTTGCATATAGGAAAAAAAAAAGAGCAGGGTAAACAACAAAATACAAAGCTGTTTTTGTTGCTAATTTGTATCCGTGTGTGTGTTTAAAATGCGTAACTGTAAAATGTGTGTCGTGACTTCGATGTAGTATCTGAGAACGAGAGCGTAAAGTGCGTGCGAGACACAGAGGCACAGTGCGAAAGGGGCAGAGACAGAGAAAGAGAGAGATAAATTTAACTCAATGGCACATGCGTGCTTTTTGCTCATATTTGCTTTTTGTTGTTAACTTTGTTTTTCTTTCGTTTCTTTTTATCACGCCACAATTTGTTGTTTACTTTTGCATTAATATGTTTTGTATTTTGTTTTTTCTTTTTAACTTTTTTCTTTTTTTTTCTGTCACAAGCATAGATAACACCTAGTATAATAGTAATAGTTGTAGTAGTGTGTAGTAAATTCTAGTTTCATTCGTATTTTTTTGATGCGTAGTTCATAACTTCTTCCTCTTTCAGTCGTCTTATCAACAACAGAAAAATGTAGCGCACGTGCTTTGCCTTTCGCACTATTTTGCTGATTACGTATTGAATCGTCACTCTTTGGCCTTAATTCTGTAGCTTTTTCAACCGCCAAAAATATAAAATGAAATGAACTTAATTTTCATTGTGTCAATAATTTATTAATTACTACGCGATTAGAATTTCTATTATTTTTATTAGATAAATAATTATTAATAGAAATAATTGCTCATTTAGTTTAGCTACTTTAATCCCACACTTTATAGAAACTGAGGAGCAATTGAGACAACAATAAGATAAACAAATATTGCAAAACGTTAGCGAAAAGAAAAAAACACTTAACTGTTTTCCATTCTTTACAAAAGGGGACAAGTCAAATAATGCTTTTAAATTTTTGTCTATATAGTTTTTTTCTCCCCATTTTGCAGTTGCTGCTCACGTCTAGAGCTCTCTATGCCATTTAGAGGCTCATTTGCACAAATTACTAACATTGCGACAGGGGCTAAAGACATTGGCAGCAACAACAACAACAGCAATGACGACGACAACGATGGGCAGGAGAATTGCAATTGTTTAAAACAACATCGCAGCGACATTAGCAGAAAGAGGAAAAAAAAAGAAGCTAAGGAGAAACCCGAACGAGGCATTGTCACCACATTCCGGCAACGGAAGCCAGCGGCAATGTTTTGCAATTGCCACTCACAACCTGGCGGCAACGAGCAGCGGCTAAAACAGCAGCAACAGCAGCAATACCGGCAGCAGCAACAGCAACTGCTGTGGCAACGTGCTGCCAGATTGGCAATCGACCCATGGGCGCCCCTAGGTCCCTGCCCAGCAGTCATGAATAAAAATCGTATTAATTTGAAGTAGAGTCGATTCGTTTTTTGTACTTGTACTTCTTGCTGCTCAAGGGCAGCAAACAGGAGCAGGAGACTTGAACTTGAGCCCAGCATGGACATGGCCGACAGCTTAGTTAGTAAGTGTGTGTGTGTGTGTGTGTGTGTGTGAGACAGTCTTGGCCATTAGAAATGCGCGGTATATTGTGACTACCATTTGCCAGCTTTTCCCCAGACGGCGTCTGTTCAACAACTGCACCTTGCCAGCAGCAAAGATAGAGACAGCAGCAGAGACAGCGACAGCGACAGAGACAGAAAATGCATTGGGGAATAGTATGATGGGGCCTACTGTACCTGGCCGAGTTTATTGGCCTGGCCCACAGGCATTGCCACTTTCTATTGTCTTTTCGCCAGTTGATAAATCACCAGAAATTCAATTTGAAAAAAAATCAGTTAACATCTGCGTGGAAAGTAAGGATTTCCTGATTTTTTTCGTTGGCGCTCGTTGGTTGTATTTTTTATTTGTTTTTGGCCTGGCCCACACGACACACAGGGCCAAGAGACCAACAGTCAGTCAACGACAGCGGCAATAAGCGTGTGACAGTTAGAAAAAGGGCGTAACAAGCTGACAGTTGTCACATGCGAATTGAGAACTCGGCGTACAAATAGACATGGAGTTGGAACGGACACACCTGCCTCAGGTAATACACGGCATGTGGGCAGCACATGTTGCTGCCGCTTCAGTTCTTCTTACTGTTGCTGCTGCTGCTGCTGTTGTTGCTGTTGTTGTCACTCATGTGTCAGCGCCATTGCCAACGCCTCCAGCTGCTTAGCATGCAGCGCAGCAAGCGTCAGGAAGCGTTGCTGTTGCTGTTGCTGTTGCTGCAATTGGCTGCAACAATTTAGCGGTACTTGGTCGGCCATGCAACCAAGTCCACGACCACGACCACGACCATGGGAATTACGCGTTGTCGCCGACGCGCTGGCGGCGTACAGTGGGCACTTTAAGTGACAAAGTGGAAAATTAAATGCGTTTAATGCGTCGAATTGGTAAACAACAAATCGTTTAAAACACGACGCATTTTGAGTCTGTTTTCATGACTCAATGAAAAAAAAAAATAACAACAATATAAAATATATGTCAGTTAATATTTGTATATTAATTTGTAAACAGTTTTGTCAACACTTAAAAATAAAATTATTATTTAATTCAATTCTACTTTAATAACAAGTTAGGCAGTCTATCTGTATATCGGTAATTTTCCTATCGATATGCCAATTGTTAACTAGAAAGTCCAGTCCCATTGTGTTTGCTGATTAAATGTATGTGGCCCACTCGCAACCACTGCTATTGGCCAGGCTAACAGAGACCCGTCGCGTACGTACGTCGACTACGTGCGTTTGCTTTTACAGTTAAGCCTCGAGAGCTGCCGCACACTTTGGCTAAATGGGTTGCACAGACAGTGGGACAAACAGACAGACAGTGGGACAAACAGACACACAGACCGACAGACAGTGGGACAAGAACATAGTGCAATCCGTAGACCCGTAGGGGCGATGTTACCAGCTGCATTTTGATGACCCGCTCGCTTGCTCGCTGCATGGCCAACATTTAATTCAATTAACAAATCGCAACAGCAACAGCCCAGCAAACAACAACAAAAACAACAACAACAACAATAGCAGAAAAACGCGCCAGGCACTTTAATTATATAGAAAGACAGTGTTCCCCCTTTTTAACCCCATTTTCCAATGCCCACCCGCCTCCTCTGGGTGCCCTTGGAACTTGGCCTAACTAACCACAGTGCACTTCATAGCTTTGATTACTTCAACTTAGCTCGATGGGACGTTCAAGTCCGTCGTGGTTTTTCAAAATTTGATTTAATGCAGAAAATGCCAAGAGTAGGAGACAGAGGTGAAGATAAAGAGCGGGAAAGAGGGAGAGATAGAGAGCTGTAGCTTTGCTTTGTTGGCCATGGGCTCGCACTTGGGCTCAAGGCTGTCGAGATGATGAAGAAGAAAATCCCTTCATTAGACTGGAGTCTCTTCAAGCATCTTTGAGATACACGCGCGCGCAAACTGCAAACGTATTTGCATTCAAATTGCCAAATTAAACGTGATACAACAATTTCATGTAAATGCCTCTCATTGTTGTTACTGTGCACAATGACAATGCCCAAAGGCATTAACAGAACTTTTCGACCAGGCTTGAACTTTAATTGACAACAGTCTTAGTCTCTATCTGAGTCAAAGTCTCAGTTATAGTCTTAGTTTGTGTCTCAGTCTCAGAACGGACCGAAGGCAGCAATTTCCAGCGACCACAATAGTCTTGAAAATAAGCCAAATCAGTTTGTAGTACTTTTATCTTGTAGGTTGCTGTTGTTTCCATCCAGTAACTGAGTAACTATCTATATGTATCTGAGTCCCCTCTGGTTAGAGTAATGTTGCCAGCCAAAGGCTAGAAATGTGTAACTGTAAGTTTCTTAGCTGTTTCGAGTTGGCAAATTATAGTGTGCGGTTTTCCTTCTATTTTTTTGCGTTTTTCGACTTTGCCAAATGACTTTTGTTTCTAGACATTCGGCCAGTCGTCAGTCAGTCAATCAGTCAGTCAGTCAGTTGCTCGTCAGTGCCAACACCCGCAGCGTTTGCCATTACAATTGAAAACGACTCAATCAAATTGCTAGTCCAGTCCAAAGTTCTCTCTGTGTCTCTCTAGCCCGAGTTGCAGTCCAGACAAGACACAGTCCAATTCTGTTGCTGCTTGCAACTGCAATTATGCGTCCATGCCTCATGCCACAAAACCCCACTACCTCCCCCTAAACACCCCATCGCTTTGGCCACTTTTGCCACTCGCCAGAAACAATTCAATCTAATAGTTTTTTTCCGTTCTTAGAATTTGCGTTTTGGCCGCTGCGTTTTTTGTTGCCAGATTTTTCAGCGTTGCGTGCGTTGCATGCCACAACCACGCCCATCGATCTCTATTGCCTTCCGCTGCAGGCACTACTCATAAGTGTGCACATTAAGTTTTATTACCAACGATCGCAATCGACACCAAAAAGAAGAATAAAAACAAAACCAAAACACAAAACACAAACTACAGTTCAAGTTATGAACAATTGTTGCTGTCGTTTTGGCCCATTTCATCCATTGAGGATCGCTGCGAGGTACTGTTGTAAAACTTTACTAGCTGTTGGAAAAGTTGTTGGAAAATTGAACATTTTCATTTCGCTAACGTGTTGCTCAACAGCACATCGTTTTTCATATATAGTATGTACTCGTATATGTACGTTTGTATGTATATTTCGACATCTCGGCTGCAGGCTTATTAATGCATATTCGTGCATAAATAATCTCAAGTATTATAGTTTGGCCAACATGCTGTTGAAAGTGGGCCCAAATGCACTTTTAAATATAGCCACTGGCCCATTGGCTGTGCGTGGTCAGCGAGAACATGTTGCAGCAAGACAAAACAGGCAAAAAAAAAACTATGAAACTAAAAAACACTCACGAATTAAGTATCTTCCCTTGGGGAGCGATAATAGAAATGTCCGGCCAAAAGCCAAATGCAGTTAAGTAAAATTCTAAGTACATGTTTGAAGAGCAGTTTGCTGCAGCTTCAAGCATCGAGTCTTATAAATAGCTATAAGTATACATACATTTAATGAGAGTTAGTTGCAAGTAAAATTTATGAGCTTTGTAATTGATTGGCCATCAGTTAAAAGCACATTTACCACTTGCCAATTGCTTAGTTCATAAAAGTCTTAAGTACTTATTAGAATTGAACTTAAAAATTTACTGAGCTTGTAGAACTAAATTCAATTAAAATTATCGAACGAGCGGGACAAATTAATTAGACTTAGCAGAACTTTAAGCTGCTTCTGTCAATCGTAAACCATTTGAAAGACTGCGATTAACTCAATTTCTGTGCACTGCAATTCAAAGTTTTTCTGTTTGCTACATTTGTAGCATATGCAAATCTATTTCATGGCTTGATACCTTTACCTGCCTGCCTGCAATTGAAAAAGAAAATCAAAAAATGACCCTGCTAAACGAATCGGTTTTTCTTTTATTTCTATGTATTTTTGGTGGGGGGAAAAACAGGCACGAAACTCATTCAAGGTGCCTCCTTCTGTGTGGACTTTGTGGCAGGCATAAAATGCAAAGAGACAGCGAGAGAGAGAAGCAGAGAAAGAGGAAGTGAAGGCAGAGAGAACGATGTAAACTTGCAAATGGCATTTGGCGAGTTTTTATTTGTTGCGCCGCGATTTGAATGCAAAAATAAAATTTTATGATCAAACAAACTATTCGTGCAGAACATCGGAAAATTGTGTTTACGTTCATTGGAACGGTAAAGGGAACGGAACATTGGGCACTCTCGCACAATATGCAATCGTATTTATGCACAAAAGTCCGTAGGTCTACGCTATACACCCAATATTGGGGGAGACAGAGAAAGATACTGTGAGAGAGACCACAGTCAGAGGCAGCGAGTATCTAACGAATATCTCTGGGTTAGTTTCAAATGCGAATGCGACTACGAAATTCAAATAAAAATCCAAATTCAAATCCAAATGCGACTGCGACTACGAATGGGAATCCATTTCAATAATTTGCCGTCGAGGGGCCGACGCTTATGAAGCAATGCTTAGAAAATGATTATAAATTTATTTTTCCCCCACTTTGTGTATATTTTTTTAGCATTGCATTTGCCATTATCGTAGTCTCGTTGTTGTTGCTGTTGTTGCTGGCTTTGTTTTTGTTCTGCTTCAATAATAATTTTGACCCACTTCTGCGCTCGACTTGACTTTTTTTATTGTACTGAAATTAAGTATTTTTTGTTGTACTTATTTCTTTACATTTATTTTTTTTTTCTCTTCTCAGTTTTGAGGGCAAGACAAACACTCGCCCCGTATAATATTTGTGTATATTCTTGGCGGCAAAAGCAACGGCAAATATTTTTCAAGACTCGGCTAATTGCCGCTGCCAGCGTCGCCAGTTGTCTGAATTTGCCTGCTGCCTCTGCTTCGGCCTCAGAATTTGTTTTTTTTTTTTTTCTTATTGTAATTATTATCATTTGAAGTTGTTGTTGTTGCTGTGCTGGTTTTAGTTGACGTCACGACGTATGCTGTTGTTTATGCAGTTTTCACAGGCGTTTTTCACATGACTCAAGTGTCACCGCGGAAGTTTGTAGTGTTACAATTGAAATGACACTAGCTTAAGCTTAATAGCTTCTTATATTTGATGAATTTTTCGCATTTCAAATTATTAATTCAATATTAAACTTAGCACATTGTGCGTATACTTAATATGTCCCCACAGCTGTCGTCTCTAATGAATATTTATGCACAAAACGCACTCATGCAAATCATTTAAATTAAATCAATTAAAATTATTCATCTTTGACTCATTAACATGAGCAAAATGTTGATAAGCAATTTTGACGAGTTGCCAAGTTTAAATTGTTCAACTGAGTAGTTAATTTTCAAAGCGCTTAAATGCATTTGCAAAGAAAAATAGCTTTCGTCACTGTTGTTGTTGTTTATTTGTTTTTGGTTGTTATTGTTATGGTTGCAGCGGTTAACTTGTTTGTGAATTATTTTTATAATATTTTTTCTTCGCGCACAGTATTTTTCCCCCATATTGTTTGTTTGTGCAATAAAGAAGAACAACAACAACAATTCCGGACACTTCAATGGCAGCTGTTGTTGTGCCCGTTTTTGTTGTTGCTATTGTTATTGTTAATCATGGCAATTACAGCAACAAACAACATGCCTGGCCAATTGGCGCTTACACGCTTTCATTAAGCAACAACTCCGGGCTCCATTTGTTGCAGGAGCCAACCGTACGGTGTGCTCTACTGCTGTGTGCCATGGCGAGGCACTATAGTGCGTGGGGGTGGGGCTGGAGCTGGGGGATCTGCAGACCGGCCGGTCTATTCAGTCTAGCGTTGAAAATTAGCACTGACGCAACGCGTTCGCAGCGTAAATTGACATTTACGCGATAATTACGCGCTTATTATATTTATTACCAGTTTTGTTTTTTCTTCCTTTCTTTTTTTGCAGCGCTTTTAATTCTTTCTCTTCACTGTTTTTTTATATTTATGGGATTTCATTTAATTCCCCCTTTTGTCTTATTTTACATCAGTCTTTGTCTGTTGCACTTCGCGGGGGAAAACACTTGGAATGGCAAGTTAAGCTGTCAGCGTGTCAAGCAGTCTATTAACAGCAAGCTAAAGATGTTTCTAATATAACAACGTCATTTGTATACTAATTGAGGAGTGTGCTTCTGCTAGCCAAAGTGCATAAGTGCAGCCTCAGGAGAAATGAGCAAAGGGAGGAAGGTAAAGTGCATGCCGATTTGATAGACTTATTTATCTATATAATAAATATTTCATTATAAAAACAAAAACACTAGCTATCTGTTTTTATATCTTTATGGCAAATGGAAGCCACGTGTCGGCTTATGAGTGAATCAATAACAAATACTGTTAAATAGTTGATTTGTTTACACATTCAATTATCAATTGAAAAACGTAACGAATTCGTTTCCAAGACATTTGTTTACGCCAACTTCAAATTGAGTATACGCACTGAGGTACGACAAGTAAGAAAGAGAGGGAGAACTCGCGATAGAGGCGTAAACTATGTAAATTAATAAAAATATAAAAAGCTTAAAAACACTCTATATACAACAATAACAATAACAATCACAACAGCGCGTACGTAAGCGAGAAAATCACATTTTAGATTAGCAACTATGGCGGGGAGGGTGACTGAAGCGTGGGGGGTTATGGAAGAGGGGAGTGGAGCAGAGATGATCGAAAGAGGGGTTAGAATATTACGTCGCATTACGTATGGAAACACGCGTGGCATTCGTTTGATTGTGCGACTGTATAAGTGTGCGTGTGTGTGCAAGGTGAGCTGGTTTCTCTGTATGTGCGAGTGTGTGTGTGCGTGAGTGTGTAAAGGTGTTGTTATCATTACACGTGTGCACACACAAGAGCAAAAGAGAGAGGAAGAGTGAGCGCTGCGCATATCAAAACACCGCATGCCACGGAAGACGACGGGCGACAAAATGGCGACGACAGATAGAATCCATAGAACCAACTCTACGTGTGGTGTCTGTATGTGTATGTGTGTGTGTTGTGCGTGTGTGTGTATTTGCGTATCTGTGCGCGAAATAAACGCTTCCGCGTTCGAGTTCGAATTCAATGAAACAATAACAACAACAACAAGACCAATCATATCAACTGTACGACGGCATGTGCGTCGAGTGGCTAGAAGATAAATGCGACCGGCAAAAAGTGAGTGCCCCTCATCTGTATCTTCATCTCCTTCATCCCTTCTCTGGTCACCCTCTGTCCCTGATTTCAGGGGTGGGTGCTGTAATTAAATTAAACTGGCGCATTGCCTCGCGTTGAACTCAATTGAATTTTATTTGAATTTTATTACAGACTTTGTCGGCATTGCAGTTTAGTTTTGTTATTGTTCTTACTGTTACAGCTTTTTGTTTTGTGCTTTTGTGTTGCTATTGATATTTTGTATTAATTTTGTTTGGTTTTTGTTCCATTTTCTCAGATTGCGACGCAATTGAATGGCCTCCCCGTTCCAATTTTTAAAGAGAACTTCAAGAGCATAGCGCGTTTTAATTTGCTCTCTTCATCTTCATCTTCATCTTCTATTCTTTGACTCTATCTTTTTTTTTGTTTCATTTCGTTACTTTTCTTTTCTTTATTTTTTTGATTATTATTGTTATTACTTTTTATTATCAATTGAGAACGTGGCCGGCATTTTGTTTTCCTTGTTTTCTTTGCTTTTGTTTTTTGCTTTTTGTTTTTTGCCCGGCACACTTGTTGTGCTGTTTCTGTTGTTGTTGTTTTTCGCACACTTGACTAATAGTTTGCCGTGCAGCGCGCAAAGCTTATCAATTGAAATGAAATACGCCACAAATGATCAGTCAGAACAATTAAATGTATTGGCAACGAATTGGGAATACCCTATGGCCATTTGGAAAATAGAAATCGGGAAAGCTTTGAGATATAATTTGGAGCAGGTGTGGATTTCCAACATTAATTGGTTAAAACCCATGAAAATAAGATTATTAATATTTGTACCGAGTGTATAATTATTTTAATTGCTATCGATTAATGAAAATATGTACAAACACAAATCTGGCTAGTTGTTCTATTTAATCAGCGAATAAATAACTAGTAGTTTTGCTAATTCACCAGCAAAGCCTGGCAAGTAGCTTACTATATATTGCTTTATAGTTAAGTATACGACTAAATAGCGCTGATATCACGCGTCAATTTAATGTCGTAATCAAAATGTTGTCGTCTCTTCGACGTCGCGACGTCTGAGCGGTCAGTAATTGAAAATACGAAATTTGTTTTTGCAATCAGTCAACGTTGTCCCGCCGGAATATTTTGAAAGCAAAACGACATCGTTCTCGCTCTCTCCGGCACTGTCTGATATTTTATGCAGCGAGGGAAGCGTGGAGAATGAGGGGAACAAATAGTACACTGGCCATTTTATATAAGTGTAATTGCAATGACAACGACAACGACGACAACAAATGACGACGTCGACGGCGGTGTCTATGCTAAATAGCCGGGTGTTGTCTAGCCGGGCTGCGGACTTAGATAAGGCCAACAAAAACCCGGCGACGAATAGAGCAATACGCAAATGTATATAGCGAACTGGTATGTGTGTGTGTGTGTGTTTGAAAGTATGAATATCAGAGAACATATTGTATCTGTCCGTGACTTGTCGGCTTGTTCCGCTAATTTGTCGCCGCTTATGAATTATTGATATAGCCTAGACTCCATGGACGCCAGCGCTGCATACATACATACTATATATTAATGCAAAAACTGCGCGGTCAACAAATGGAACAAAAAAAAAATAAACCAAAGCAAAGAACTGGGCATGACAGGCATTGATATACGCTGTGTGTTTGTATGCTTCTCGAGTAAAACTTTGTACCTGTCCGCTCTCGGTTTCTAGGGTATTTCAACAGGTAAGTCATAATTAAAAGTGTAACTCACTTGTGCGACGGCGTCAGCGGCAATGGCACCTCAATACTGTGTGTGGTACGACGACGATCGCCTCCCATATCGGCCAGGCGTGCAAAGTCCGTGTCACGATCCTGATCGGCGAGTCGAGCGGAGCGACGTGACTCCAGTAAACGCACTTCCTCCAAACGCTTCTTCAGCTCGATGGGTTCCTGTAATCAACAACAATTGGAGTAATATTAGTAACGCGTGTTTTTTTAACCCAAATTCGTTTATCATTATTCCACGAAAAGTTTCTTATCGCTGAAGCTGCTGTGTACTTTTTTTTGTTTTGTTTTTCCATCGACAGATAGTCGCAAAAACAATTGTGAATCATTTGTTTTAATTGTCGGGCATTCAAAGCACAACTATCAGCAATTTGTTGGCAATTAAATGAATGATATGAAACACAACACAAAAAAAAAACCCTAAAAATGCTATAGGTCAATTCCATGCGATATATCGCCGGCATTTTCCCAGAAAATGCTAATCACGCAAGAAATAATTACAACTGATGTTGATGTAAAATAAATGTAATTCAAAAGGTTATTTTTTTTGTGCGGTTTCGTTTTTAATAATAATTCAATTTTCCGAGAAAAGCGAAACAACAGCAAACAAAAAACAGTTAGCTAATTTATCTAATAATTTAATCAACCGAACTGAAACCCAAAGCTTTGCGATTTAATGTATAATGAATTTCCTCGGGGCGTTAAGTAGACAGGTAAATATGAATAAATTTATACAGAAGCCGCAGGTATTGGATTAGCCCGAGTTATTAGGCATTTGCCGAAGAATGTGCGGTGACCTTGAAACTTGGCCAAAACGGTGCCAGAGCTAATGGGGTCACTCGGTTACAGGGCACGCCCAAAATGCCAAAAACGAAAATGAAGAAAAAAAATAACAGAAAAACAGTACACATATTCGTACAAAATTCTGTGCTGTGCGCGTGTTTTCTTTGTTACAGCGAATGAACTCGTAATGTACTTTGTCTTCGTTGCCTTTCACATTTTCACATCTGTACACACCTTATAGTATAATATAGTACAAATAGTATATATATATATATGTGTATATATAGGTATCTAAAGCATTTGGCAAAAATATATGAGTATCTACAAATTGTATCTTTATGTAATCACCTTTTTGATTTAAGTTGCGGCAACCTTCAAAAAAAATAAATACACAAAATGTGAATTTTTACACAATTCTTTTTGGCAAACAAAAACACTTTAGCAATTGATTATGACAACTATTATGCCAAACATCTGTATTAGATTATTTGTAAATTTATTTTAATTTCAATTTTATTATTTGTAGAACGTTTGTGGATATATATTTTATTTAGTTGTATTTTTTAAACTTTTTCCTTTGGTTCTTGCAACTGCAGTGCTGACTATAAATATTAGAAATTTAGTTAAATAAATATATATTGGTTATAATGCAGCAGATGTCTCACGCATAGTCAAAAAAGAAACCATTCGAAAACATTCACGAGATACAAGTATCTGCTAATGTGTTTATTTTGTATCTATTTAATTGACCGTAGTAATTTATAATTTTCGAATAAATAATTAAATATTAATTTGGCTTGCTTGCAATGAGATTTGAATGCCAATGGAATGGCACGAATAACAGTTGCTTTTAGCCGATTTTTGTTGTTCCGTTAATTGGGCACAAAACGCCGGCCGGCGACGCCAGCGTCGACAGCAACTCGACAGCGGCAGCGATAGCCGGGCAAATGCGTCAGCGGTGCGCGTATCTTACAGATACAATACACACGCACACACACAAATTCAGATATCAAAGCACACGCAGACAGGGCTAACACTGTTTTAGTCAAGAATTTGTTGACGTCGTCGCCGTCGTCGTGAGTTTATTTATAATTTTTTAAATATTTGAATTTTTTTTTTGCTACGTATTTTGTTTTTCTAATATTTTTATCTTGTTTTTTTTATTTTTCTTATTTGCCAATGCCTCCCAAATTGGGGCTACTAGGCCTCGTTCTTAATTTTATGCGTGAAAAAACTGCTGCGTCTCTTTGAGCTTTTTATTTAGACAATTTCGTTTAATTTTCTGTTTCTTTCTTTTCGTTTGAATTTTATTTATATTTTGCGTTAGCAACTCGACGCACTGGCTTACACTTTCTCGCTTGGGATGGCCTAAAGCTTTGCACACACACTCCAAAATTTATTCACTTGCACTTTTTTTTATTTGTTGGCTGGTTTCAAGTTTCGCACGCTTTTTAAAATTTTTAATTAGTTGGCCTTCGCAACAGCAGCGTCTGTTAGCTCTAACACTGTCGACTGTTGTTGTTGGCGTTTTTAGTTGTTGTTGTTTTTTGGTTATTATTATTATGGTTTAAACTGTTGGTTTGTCCGTTGGTTTGTTGAGTTGGCTCTTGGCTTTTGGCTTTTGGGCACTTAGCTCTTGGGCTCTTGGCTGATGCGAAACGTTCGCGCGCGCATTCAAGAATGATTCTGTGCGTCGGTTCGTTGGTTGTTGCCGGGTCCGTTGCTGCTGCCTTCGGTTCGGCAAAAATTGTTGTCGGCTCTTCGTGTTGAGTTCGGCTTGCACTCGCTCTCTCGTTATGTCTCGCTCTGTCTCTCTTTTTGCTCTGACACACGCTCTCACCGGCGTTTGCGCTCTTCGGCGTTTTTTGCAATTTTTTCCGGTCAACTCACACACACACTCTCTCATACACACACACACACACACACTGCTGTAGTTCGTGAGTTACTTGTGACGTTTGTTTTTGTTTCTATGCTTTGTGCTCGCCTTTCGCATGCTTTTAGCCGCCTTCTGTCGTGCCGTTTTTTGTTTATGTATCCACAGCGAGATGTAGCTGTATCTGTAGTTGTAGCTGTATCTTTATGTGTGCCTGTAGCTGTATCTGTAGCTGTAGCTGTATCTCTGCAACAATTGCACTCGCACTCGCACTCTCACTCCAACTTTTGTGTTGTTTGCTGTTCCAGTTGCCAACAAATTCGCACTCTCACTGCGCCGTCGCTAGCTCTGCTCTGTTCTCTCTATCTCCCTCACCCTCTCCTTCTTTCCCTATGTTCCTTTCGCTGTCTCTTTTTTGAGTGCAACTCAACTTGGCCAAAATTCACTCGAGCTATTTTACGTAAGCAGCAAAGACTTTTTGTAAAAGTATCTGAACGTAAGTATGTGTTAGCTGCAGTTCAGGTAGCTGCATTTCAACTCACTTTATATAATGTTTACCTGTTGTCTGTCGTGTGTCTTCTGTTGACTGTTTGCCTGTTTTTAGCGGCTTTGTTGTTTGGCCGGCTTTTTTTGTTGTATTCGAGCCAGGCTCTGTTCAGGCAGCGGAACAGACAAAGGCCGCCAACTGATCGCGTTGTTCACTTTGATTTAAGAGCAATTAACTTTGACTTAAGAGAAATATTTTTGTTGTTTATGACGAGCCGGCTCATGCTAATGATCATCATCATTATCGCCATAACGATGATGACGTTGTGGCTTAGCCCGAGTGAAATGATGACGAAACGAATGGCATCCGTTTGTGCTCGCTCACCTTTAAGCTGATCTCATGCTGGGGATTTTTAGCTCGACTTAGGGGATTTTTAGTATCCCCGACTTAAGCTAAACGTATTAATGCAGTGTTTATGTCATAACTGAGCCCAGCTTGACGGAACACCCCTATCGGGATCAGCTTGAGGTTTGTTATGCAAGTCTTAAGCTAGATAATGCCACAAAACAAAATGACTTTCTAAATAGTTTACTCTATGTAGTAGCTATAAATTAATATTATTTTAGTTTGGTTTCCGCTAATCAGCAGTTTAATAAACAAACTGTTCTATTTTTGGGTTTGCTTTGTCTGCTTAGCTGGCACGGAAATCTAGGCTTCAAATTGAATTTTATCAGCCAAAAATTGTTCGCTATCTTTTTGCTGTAAATTTAACACTGTTGGTTTTCATGGAATTCAGAAAGCACTCGGCAATTGATTATGCTGAGGTTCGTTCGGACTGCTGATATGCTGGCAGCACTGTTGTTCTTGCTGCCCGAACTGATAAGGGGCAAGTTTTGCGGTGAGAGATACGGCTTATCAGCCCTAGTGGCTATTCACACGATTACAAAGGGACGCTGACTTATGTTCATGTGGCTGACAAAATAAACCACACCGGAGTGGTACACGCCCCGTACCCAAATGCATTGTGGGAATACCGTTACTGATAACAGCGACAATGAAAACAATAACAACAACTTAAGTAGCGATAAGGTTTTCCAAAAAGCCACAATCACAAAACGTTTGTGGCCGTGGGCTCGTTTCGGACAAGGTTACAGAATTTAAAAAAAACACAGGCTTTACTAAAATAAACATGGCACAAAAAATTGAAGTGTCGCACTGATTATGTGTAGCAAAGTCGTCTCCACACGTATCCATCAGATACAAATAACGATAAATTGCATTGGCGCATGCGCTAAATTTGTTACTTGTCACTTTGCATCTTCATTATGATATTGATCATCATGATGATGATCACAGCGACGCGTGTCAGTCATACAATTTTTTTTGAAGCTCTCGCTTTTTGAAATGCGTTAACGTGTGCCAAAAAAAGTCGTGAGCTGAATACTTAAACAATTCACAAATGCGACATGATTATGTATTTCTATTTCTTTATTTTATATTTTACTTGGGTGCACTACCTGCTGGCATATTGATTACAATGCAATCATGGGTAACGAGCTTCGGCAGCTCAATTTGATTTCTATCTCAAAGCGACAGTTGTCATCAAGATACATTTGCTAAGCATTTATGTTAAGTATTTAAGTTAAGTAGACTTGTATTTAAAAACTGAAGGGATCAAACGTTGTCGGCTAAAATACATTTAAGTTTTTTTGTATATCTTGAAGCTGTCTTCTTTAGGTTGGTAGTGCTATCTTTTGGTAAGCATCTTATTGGCCAAATGTGATTGTCAATTGTTGCATGTTGCATGCCTAATTTTCCTGCCTAGCCCAGCAAACAATTTTCGCAACTTCACATTGCCTTTCAAATGGCCAAAAGGCAGCTTGTTGCCAATTGCCAATTGGTAGTTGCCTTTTGCCAGCTGCCAGATGACGCAGCTTATGCAATGATCTCTGTTGCATTATTGTTATTGTTGTTACTGTTGTTTGTCTGTTGCAAGAATACGCGACAAGGAGAAAAATTTGCGATTGTTGCCCACGTGCTATTTTTAAGTTTTTCTTTTCGTTGTTGTTGTTGCACACAATTTCGACTTAATTGTCTATGGATCAAGTCAGCGATCAACGGTTTCTACTGCAATTGCGACTCCATTGTGCCTGACCAAAAAATAAAATAAATACAAAGCCGCTTAACGCCTTGAATTCTGACACGCGCTCACTGCCAATTTTGTGAAATATGGCGCATGTTTAAGCCACACAAAACTGTCACGATAACACATGATGTGCTGAGGGTGGGGGACATGTGCACAAACATATTTACAAATATATATTTCCATAGCATTATGCTTGACGCGACACTGACTGAGTCAGCCCGCAGTTTCGGAATTGAACTTTGCAAGGTTCATGATAATGTATGTATTTTTTAGGCGTCATTTGACGCGTTTTCAGAAACTGAAAGTGCTGTTATTGTTTGTTATTTTTGTGGTTATTGTTGTTGCTGTTATTGCTCATTGTTTGCTCTGCAATGCTTAGTGAATGATAATCGCTTTTTATGTAATATTTGTCGCATGTCGTCGTTAAGCTCTTTGACAATTGCTTCCAATTGGTTGAACACTTTGTAATATGTTTAAAGTGGAAATTGTATCTTAGTTGTGCGTAGAAATAGAGCTAAGAGTGTTAGCTCAAAACATCTATGAACTAGCTTAAAAATCTTTAAAACTTTAAACTTAGATTCTGTCTCATTGGTTGCATTAAATATTTACTGACTTTTGTTTAAGTAGATTATCTCTTGTCTCTTCTCTGATGCATTATTTTAATTAAACTTTCAAGTTTCCACAACGTTTGTCAGAGCTTAGTCAGTTTTAAGTATCGTCCACTTATGGCAACTTCCTCATACACAAATCAGTCATCTGCCATGCACTGAGCACGTTTTGTATCTTACTCGATCATTGAATCCCATTTACACACGCCTAGCAAGTGCTCAAACTGCGATTTTGTATTTCAATTGTAAATTTATGACAAACTTTTATTTGTATCGCACTTAGCATATATTTATTATATATTTATTTGTATACACATTTTTAGAAGAGCCAGAGAATGAGTCAATTTATAGCTGCGGAAGTATTGTACATTTGTTGTACATATTTTAGGGCGTGGCAATTGTGGGTCGTCTAATGATTCATTCGCTCAGTCAATGCAGTGCACACAAAATGGAATTGAATTCTTTACGCATTTTTCTTTTCTGTTTTGAGTTTCCTACTTTTTTTTTTGTTTAGCTTGTTTTCATTTTGTCTAAATTGAAAGCCACTTAACCCATTTGCCGCATAATGCGAAACATTCGAAACGGGGCGACAAGCGACTGCTGTCAAGGGCGGGGGAAGATGACTATAGCGAACTTATCTGGATTGTGGATCAGAGATTCAAGTTGCTTTTTTAGAATTGCCTGTCGACGTTGTGAGCCTAATGAAGTTTTCAAAAAGTCATTAAAGCAAGAGGTTTTTCATTCGCTCTGCCTCTGAAACGTTTTCTGGGTCATTATATAAGGCGAAGGGGGTGGAGAGGGGCAGTGGGCTGAGGTGGGGAGAAAAACTGGAACAGCGATCAGAGATCGAAGATGGTGCGATCTTTCGATCATTCAAACATTCGTTCAACTTGCAGCACATGTTTTGCACAGTGGTTAGACGATTAGTTCTGCTTTCGCAATGGGAATCATTTGTTGCCCAGCTGGTTGCCACGATCCATGCTGACCTGGCCAAGACCCCAGTGGTTGGAGGAAGCGTGGAAGGGGGCATTTTAATGGTGCGAAGCTCAATTTTGTTTGTTTACGTGCTATGATGCAACTCTTTTATGGCTAAAAGCAGCTGCAGTTGACAAGAGAGAGAGAGGTAGGCGGTGTATCGTTCGGTGGGCTGAAAGGGTGATTTCTTCACACATGATTGACATAATTAACTGGGTTCCGAACAGCTTCAAACAGAGTGTACGCTTTTCGTATTAAGTTTTTAAATCAAAATCAAAACACATTTATAAATTAATTTGTAGGAGCATAGTCTTGAGTTTACCTAAAAAAATCTTAATTGCAGAACGATTTTTGAGCAGTTTGTCTATTTCTTTTGCTCACTGCCTCAGCTCGTTGACCACTTGACCTACTCGAAGCACTTGACAGCGAATTGTTAATGCGAACACACACCTCTAGACGTCCGTACGCCCAAATCGTAGCAAATGTGCGAACAACATCATCGGCTTTGAAGATTTGTTTTTTTGTAGTCAATGCCGTTGGCTGTTGAAAGTTTTCGCGCACCTGTTTGACACTCCCCGTCTGCCTTCTTTCGCACCCCGTGTGGTTACCTGTCTGCCCCGTTGCCTTTGCCGCTGTCGATGGCGGCGCCGGCGCACTGTTTGCATGACTTGCCACTGCTGGCGGTACCCTTCTCTCTAGCCACGCAGTTACCCTCCCACTCTGACTCCACACTGCCCCTTCCCCCACCCCAGCCCCGCTTGGCCTGTCCAGCCGGTTGACTGACTTGCGTTTCATAATATCCATGAAAGCCAAGTAGTCGCTTGTTGTTGCTTTTTATTTCACTTTTTAAATTTGTGTTTGGTTTTTTACTTTCACTCAGTGGCTGCGTTTGCTCTTGTTGCCGTTGTAGTTGTAGTTGTTGTTGTTATCGGTGTTACACTGTGGTGCGGCTTTCCAGATTTTGGCAAAGCACGCGCGCGCGCACACACAGTAAATCACAAAAATAACACACAGCAACAGCAGCAGAAAAAGCCAACAAAGAGTAAAAGAAAAATAAAATCAATTTCATTGTTTTCCCTGCATCCCTCTCCCTCCATTTTTCGTCTCTTTTAACGTCCCCGTCTCTGTCTGGCTTTCTAAATTAAAGACAAATTTAATTCGCTTTGCTTTGATTGAAATTGAAACGCGTCTAGGCGGCCCCAAAAAAAAAAATCATAAAATAAAATCTCAGCGATTGCACTCGTAATTGTCGACGCCTAATTGTTGTTGTTGCCACTCTGCAACTCCCGCTTACCCTTTTTGCCACTCCAAGCCACCCCCGGCCACTTGAATCCGCTGGTAATCCCTTCAAAAATGAGTTTCAGTTTTACAAAAAGAAAAGAAAGAAAAAAGCGATTTTTAATATTGTTGCTTTTCTATTTGCTGCACTTTCATTTTCCGTTTTATCCGCTCTTTTGGCTCTTCAGGCTGCAATTACGCCGCAATTATGCTGCCGGGCAATTACCGTTATGTTTATGCTGGCGCTGCTGCTGAAACTGAAGCTGAAGCTGACTCTGCTCGTATCTGAGGCTAATGCTAATGCTGATGCCGATGTTGATGTTCATGCCACAACTCTACAATCCCACAACTCTACTACAACAACAACAGCAACGACAATTACAACAACCAAAAAAGCAAAACCCAACGAAATTAACTGTTATTTGTGTTACGTGCGTAGCGCTTAGAAACTTTGTGCTTTGACTTTTCTGTATTTCCCGCCACAAACAATTTTTTTTTTCCTCTTCTATTTTCTTTTTTCTTGCAATGCCTTTATTTTCTTATTTTTGGGAAAGTTGACTTTCGTCTCGAAGCGTGAGAAGTGCTCAAAACATGCAAATGACCTAATAGAAAATGTTGAGTTGTGTGATTTCCGACTAGTTATTTGTACAGTTTTCCAGCAGCACTGAAAGTTATGCAAGCAACAAAAAGCCACAAAAGATAGTTTAAAACTTACCGAAGAACCAAAAAACCTTTCGCGCTCATTTTCTCTACTTTAACTATAAAACTTCTTTTTAGCAAACGAAAACATGCTGAAATATATATTTTATATATTTGAGATACTTTGCAGTGCAGTTAATAAAAGTTGCCAAAAGCTACATTGTGAAACTGGCAGTGAATCACAGTTTTTAGAACATGTTTTTCTCTTTCAAAACTCTGAAAGTTCTTTAACATTTTAGCTGTAGAAAAATTAACCAAAAGATACACTTCAGTTCTTTGAGATACTTTGCAGCTAAAGTATCCAAAACTTGTTGCCTTTAAGCATTTATGTTTTATGATTAACATAAATATACTTTTTTTCTTATAAACTCACACACTTTGGCTGTACTAATTTATTTTTTTGATTGTTTAATAATTTATTGTAGAAAATAAATTACATAGTCATACGGCCAACTGTTGCTGAGCCGGGCTTATATGAGTGTCGAACAATTATGTTTACCCTTAGGGGCTGCTGAGTAGCTACTTAAATAATTACCGTTAGATCTGCGCACCTGACAGCTCCCGCACTTGTGGATTACAAAACATAAACTTAATTTTTTTTCATTTTTCATGTTGCTTCTCTTTGGTTTTTTTTTTGTTTCTTTTCTGCTGGCACTGAAATTAATTATGCGTTTGCGCTCAATTTGTAGCTCAAGTATTTTTACCGTCACTGTAGACACACAGGTATATATACACACACAAACGCGAACCAGCACAGGTAGGTTGAGTTGTAGGGAGGCGTAAAACAGGTGAAAGATTTGCGGGTGGCTTCGCTGCCTTCCTCGCTCCACAGTTCGTCTCCGGGTCCGTTTGCGACTCCGACGCGTGAAGCGAAGCGAAGTGAACTCAGGTGAAGTGAGGGGCATCGCCTCGCAGATTTCACAACGATACGAAACTGGCAGGTAAGAGAGTGAGTGGAAGAGAGGGGAAAGGCGGAGTGGCTGGGGGCACGCGAAGAGGCAGCTCCACTGGCCCGAAGGCGCTTTTGAAATCAGTTGGCCGGGTTATTTCTGAGTATGTGTGGCAGCCATTGACTGCTTGCAGTTTCAACTTGGCTCAAATGTGGTTGTTGTTGTTGTTGTAAGCATGCTGCACTTACACAATGATAAGCATTTTGTGCGCTTTGCTGCCTTTCCAGTATGTTGATGTTATGTCTAAGGCCGGAGCAGGTGCCGTTTTAAGCCAAACTTTAACTCCGACAACAACTGCGATTTCGATTCGGATTTCGATTCCGTTTAAAACTTCTGCTTAGCTCGGCAATAAAGATTTTAATTAAGCGATTGCCAGGCGATTTAAAATTAATGGCTAACAACACACAAATTTTTTTGACCGAATTGCTGATTCAAGTGCGCCTTTTGCTTGTTACCGGATAATGACAATCATATGTTTGCTTTGTCTTGGCCAAAACGGGGCAGCGAAAGTTCAAAGCTGACATGATTTAATTAGAAAGTAAACGATAATAACAATTGATGAATTGTGCTCAATCTTGAGTCAAAAATACTGAAAATTAACTTAATTAAATTATTGATTAATTGCGTTGGTAAATTCGCACACAAAAATCAGCAGATATTACTCATACGCCATGAGCTGTGCATATATTGCTCTTAAGTGATGTATTGGGAATCGTAAAATGTGATGAGTTATTTGCATAAATACTTATATGCAGAAATTTCTGATTATTGCTGCTATCAAATGCAGATTACTGTTAATTTGTATATAGCTTTTTGCACTTTATTTCTCGCTCTTAGAGCACACACACTCATGCACTGCGTCTGTTGGTAATGGTAATGCCAAGGTGCCAAAGTATCTATTAGATGCCGTTAACTATAACTGCAGTCGTTTTATTCGCTACCAACACGCAGCCAACTCGACAGTCCGTCAATCCGTCAAACCGTCAGTCAGCAATTCAGTTAGTCAGTTATTCAGTCAGCCAGGCCAAATACGCTTGTCAGCGTTGCATTTCAAAATTGGCCGACTGCATTTTCATATTGCCAACTAGCAAAAGAGTCAAGAGTAGTCGAAGGAGGGGCGCTGGCTTGGGTTAGCCGTATAATTACGTGCGACAGGCACAGGAAACGGCAAATTAGAAGCGAGTTGTCCAACAGCAGCAGCAGTGGCAACGGTGGCAGCATTTGAGCCAACTCGCATTATCCTGCGGCCAAATGTTGATGCCAGCTTTGGTCGCGATTAGTGGCCATAATTTCCGCGTTTGACGTGCGGCGCACGCGAATAGCTTTTGTTATTAGACCCTGTACTTAGGTAATAAATGGGTTATTAGATTGTAACAGGTAAAAAAGAAAGCATTTCAAGTAGTATAATCTATTTCGAATTTTTAGATACTTTAAAATACACAATTTGGAATGAGAACTCTTAATATTTACTATGCAATACTTTGTAGTTTTCCAACCTGTTTAAAAACTGCCTTTAGCTAAAGTACAGGGTCTTTTGGAGTTGACTCTCTAGACTGCAACTTTTCCAACTAGTTTTTGCTTCCTTTTTTTCGAAGCGACGGAAGGTGACACGAAAGTTTCTTTCATTGGAATGGAGCCATAAAACTTAATGATTTTCAAATTAGCCAACTAAATGATAGCACGACACAAAAATGCTCTCTTTAGCCATATGATTATCTATTATGCTCAGATTCTTGATAACAAAACAAAGTAAAACACCATAAAACAACACAGAAAAGGAGGTCACACTCAGCCAACTTGGCTAAAACTATTCTAATTATGTTGACTTCACTTTTGACATTTCGCCAGACACGATTGCAGTTTGCAAATTTGTATCTGCTCAATCGTATCTATGAGTGTGGCATAATGTTGAATTAGCATTAACCCGGAAACTGTGGCCTGTGTACTGACAGTTGCCCCAAAACGGGGCATGGCCACGCAGCTGTTGGCCAACTTCATTGCTGACTCATGACCGCCAATTGCAGGTGTGGTCCCAACGGATCTATTGTGAGAACTTAACTCTATTTGCCCAACAATTAGAGGCGGCAACTTTATGGCCATTATCCGAATGAAAACTAACTGATTTTTTCCAAAGACATTCTTGGCCCACTTCGCCCAGCGGCAGTAGCGGCAGTGGCAGTGGTAGCTGAAAGTGAAAACTTGTTGACCCTAATTCATTTTTTTTTTTCTGCTTCTTTTGGCTATTCGCTTTGATGGCATTCGTCGACTTATTAAAATCTACACAACTTTGAAACTCTTTTTGCAATTTGGTTGTTTGTTTTGCCTTTTCTGAAATATATTCGCATACCAAACGAGTTGGAAAGTGCGAATTTTTGCACGCTTCGAAATTAGCATAAAAACACACACACACAAAGAACTGCGCAAAAAGAAGAAGATGAAAAAAACAGACACAAATTTTATTAAAAAAAAAAAAAAAAAATACTAAAACTGCGAGTATTTAAACTAAAAACAAGTTGCCAAAAGTCCACAAGCCAAAGTCAATGGAACAACTTTGTTAAGTTTCATTGTAAACTTGTTCAATGGCGACAACTGAAAACTGAAAACTGCAAAACTGCTAAAAACAAAATAGTTAAATTTATTGCTTAGATACGAGTATTTCGTTTAGAAACTTTTCCTCTATTATGAAACAATCACAAGAAACACATTGTGCTAAACTGAGGTTAACTAAAGCCAACTTAGAGTCAGCTTCTAATGGATAAAGTTTGATTGAATGATTGATTTTTCATTCAAGTGAATTTCTTTTAAAAGTGATTTCAAACTTTTCCCGTTTTATTTAGATAAATATTCATACCAGTTTACAGAAAAATCACAACAACATTGGGTGAACTCTAAATAAGGCAAATGTTAATTTTACAAGCTAAAAATAGACAAATTTTCTTAAACTAAGCTAATATGCAGCGAAGAGCGGCTTTAGTTGTATAAGCAAATAAACTAAAATAAAATCATAAACAAATTCCGGCTGTAAACAAGTTTCGCATGATAAAATGACTGCAAGGCGGCAATCATAAGCCGCAATTTCAACAACAACAGCGGCAATAAAAACAAAGAGTGTTCGGAGTCCGTCTTGGTCTCAGCTTCACACTAGTTTCACACTTTTAAGCATGTGTGTGCGTGTGTGTGAGTGTGGTACTACGAGCTATGCTTGAGTAAGCAACGGCGGCAGCAAAAACTAACAAATACAAGATTGAAAAGTATCTTTAGCACGCCGAAGCTTAAATACTCTTCAAACTATCTCAAATTACAGAAATGTATCTCAAACTTAGTCATGTTTTTAAGCGACAATTTCCATTTTATTTAATTAAAGTGCAGCGATGTGGCTGCTGTTGAGCTGATATTCGATATTGTTAAGACTCTCGGCAAAGTGTATCTTAAAAGTATCTCATGGATGCCGCTGCTGTTGCATGTGTGAAGCGCGTTCCAAGCTGCAACGCGGCAATAGACAGAAAGGCGGACGGACTATGCGACGGACGGACTGACAAACAGCTGCTGATGCGCTACGCAAACAATGATTGGCATTTGTTGTTATCGTTATTGTTGCTTTTGTGCTGTTTGTTGTTATTGTTGCCGCTGCTACTTCTGCTGCTGCTGCTGCTGCTGCCGACATTTCAAAGTATTTGCACTTGCTAAAATTGCTTAGACGCCGCCAGTCGGGCAGCTTGAAAAACTTTTCAAATAATTTTCCCATTTGCTATGATACCTCCTTGGGTTTGTGTTGCCAGTTAATACCAAAGAGGGTGGAAATGGGGAAAATAACTTGAAGCTGGCATATTAGCAACTTAACTTTAATTAAGGAATCTGTTGAACAATTTATACTTTCAGTATTTTAAGTCTGGTTATCTAACGCTTAAAGATGGAGTCAGATCAAAAGAGTCTGGCAAATATCAAGCAATTTTCTGTTATTAAAAGTATTGAGAAAATATTTGTTTTAACTTTAAAATAAAATATCGTTTGATGTGAGTTAATAGAAGATATTTAATATCCTTTTCGATTGACGTCACTATATAATATTTATATGTATTCCTTTACAAAGTTATTTTTGTATAGACTCACTCCTTAATTCATTGCACTTTTCAGTGCATTTACCTGAGTTTATTTAGGGTTCACAACATGTCATGAATACGCACCTGGAACGACAAAAGAAAACAAAAATGTTTAAATTTAGTTAATTGTTTAAATGTATAATGCATCTATATTTAACAGACTTTATGTGCAAACAATAAAAATAAGGAAAGGAAAAAAGCAAATAAACCAATTGTAGTTTCTTTGTGTGCAAGGCGTGTGCCATAAACAGTCTTAAAGTTTTCCACTGAGAGTTTTCAGTTTATTTTTTTAGTATTTACTGAACTATTATTATTTTGTATATTATGTGTAGCAGCAACAGATGGAGCAAGTTTTTTAGTTGCCAACACCTGTAAGCCACAAATCGTTGGCGTCGACTTCTTTCTTTTTTTTTCTTCTTTCAAGCCCAGCAACAACTGCAACAACGACGACAATAAAAGACAGTTGATATGTTTCAAGTTGTGTTGCATAAAGCAAAGTCTTTGCTGCCACTTTAAGCAAATGCAAACAACAGTTACCTGGTGGCAGGTGGGCACAGCGAGGTGAGGGGGCTGCCACTTAAGTGGATAGAAGAAACCGTTGCTTTGATTTAACTGAATTGTGCAGAAATAAAAAAAAAGAAAAAAAGTGAAAGTAACGCTGCAACACAAAACAGTAGCCAATAAACAACAACAATAACAGCTCCAACTGGAAAACAAACAAAAGCAGCGAAAAGAAAAACACATACTTATATATATAAATTTCCACAGGTGAATGAATTTAAATTTGCAAAACGACGAAAACAACAAGTGAAAAATCCAGTCACAAGTGCGAGTCAGTCTAGGGGGGGGATTGGGAAGCAAGACGGGACTGCAGAGGCAGCCCGGTGAGTAGGAAGCCGGCAGGATGATGAGGGGAATTAAAAGTTAAAAGTTCACAAAACTTGCATCTTGTTATTTGTATTCAGATGCAAGCGCGCGCACCTGTTTTTATTGTTGCAATTGTTGTTGTTGTTGTTGGCCAAGCTGCTTTGGCCAAATCTCATGGCAACGATCGCAAAACAAAACCGCAGACGACAACCGCAAACAACAAATTCCGCATTTATCAACAAGCGGCGGCAACAACTAACAGCAACTTGCAACTTGTTGGGGCATCCAGCAACACACAGATAGACTCGCACACACGTACAATACACTGGGACTTTAACAAATGCAAAACAGTCGACTTATAATTGAGATATGCATATGTGTAGACACCTCAAAGCTTACAATTGACTTAACCTCACAAGGAAATGGCCAAAACAAAAGTTGTCAAAAACATTAACAAGATTAACAACAACAAACATGAACAAAAATAATACAAATACTGACGAAGGCTGAGTTTGCATTTGACGTTACCAGCGGGGAGCTCTAATACGGAAATGTTTGTATCCAAATTGAGAAAACCAAATAAATATGTGTATACACATATGCATATGAATGTTATGGTATAAATAAGAAACCCAAAGTAAGCTCAATGTCTTTACTCTCACATTGCTTCTTAAAATGTGGTTAAATATTATATTTGCCTGTGATGTTAAACAAACTAACAAACCACAATGTCCCAACAAAAATAAATACTTGCTCAACGTGTGGTAAGTTCATGTGTTTAAGTCACAGGGAAATAATGTAAAATTTATTACAATTTCAAACAATTTTTTTCTTATTTTTTAAAACAATACAAATTAGTTGCTATTGAACTTAATTCTTTGAAATTTCCTAACCAATTCTGTTGTCTGTCTTATTACTTTTTCCAATCTGCTTTTTAATCAATTTTGTTATCATAATATTATTTCAATTCTTGTCAAAGAATTCATTAGTATATGCTCATTTCTTCTTCTTTATTTGTTTGGCTTTATCTTTTTAAAATTTTCATAGTCTCTTCTTTTTTTTTTTTGTTGTCAATTTTGTTTTCTTTTTCGCAAAAAGAATTTGCTTTGTATTTTTTCACTCTTTATTTAATATTTCTTTTTTAATTTATGATTGTTTTCTCCTGCATTCCTCACATTTTATTATGTTCTCTTGTTATTTATTTTATTTTGCGTGACTTTTTCTTTGTTTGTGCATTCTGAATCAGATTTTCTGATCTCATGATTATTTATTTTTTTCTATGACATTTTCTGTTTTTAAGATTAATTGGTTTCCCATTTCATCTGCAGTCTTATTCGATAAACTATTAGTTTAATGTGCATTCAACTTGTTTTTTTTAAGTTTTCTGCTCATTAATCTCAATAACTTTCATTGTGTTTTTTGTCTGATAATTTTTTAGATGATCATTATCTATCGACAACTTGTTGTATTAGTAAAGGTCTATTAATAAAGCCAAACCTTTTTTAAAACTCTGACTGGAGCAATAATTATTTGTTGAAATTCGTTCCAGAATTTTCATTGTTTGGCTCTGTGCTATTGACCTTTGGCCCAGCTACCGCAAACAGAGAATATTTCCTTTTCTATTAACAGTTCCAACTATTTTCAACACCTTTACCTGAGTAAGAGTCATACTCGTGGTCGCTTTTTGTGTTCACCAATTTCCTAAAATAAAATTTTCTGGCACTTTGCTATCTTTCGAGAGTATTTATTTGTCTTTGTCTAATATCTTTGAGTTTGTATGGTCTCAGCTGCTCCAGAGTGGCCCAATTTGAAACACAGACAGGTTTTCTTAGCCTTTTTGTTTTTGTCTTCTTCCAGCCAAAAGGCAACCGCATCTAATTAAAGGTAGATGATAAAGTTGAGGGATATCGCTAGATCGCTGGGTCATTCATTACCCAAATAATTTATTCAAATACACAGAATTTTCCAACACACTCTTGAGTGTGTTTTCTTTCCCTCTGTGTGTGTGTTTCCTTTCAGTGTTTTTGTATGGGCATTAAAATATAAATGGGGTCATTTGCCTCGGGACGCATTAAATATAGCCATAGAACTGTTTAAGTTATGCATTCCAAGTGCATTTATTTAAATACACTATTGAAAATTGAAATTTGAGGTCTGGGTCTAATAGAGAGAGCGTGAGGGAGAGAGAAACACACGCTGTCTCGCTTTGTGCACAATTGTTGTTGCGCCATTTGATATTTATACTGCACTTTAAGTTCTTGTTTAATCATTTCCTTTGCCAACTCTTCGTTGGCATTGGTTTTGTAATCGGGCAATTGCATCACATGCACCTGTATAGATAAACATACACACAAGCACACTGGTACGCCGTACACCTTGCACTTAGTAGCAGCCAGCTGTTTTTGCCTGTTATCATTCCAAAAGTTTCGTAATGTCGGCTCTTTGCTCTTATCATTGGCACTGCACAAGTGTATGCCAACAAAGGCTAAACAGACAACATATATATATATATATATATATATATTTTATACATTTCTGTACGATAACAATAAAAACTACAACAAAGCACATGAAACACTTCCGTTTTTTGTTATCAGTTCTCACGTGCGGTTAACGTTGTTACTGTTGTGGCCTGATTAGCTCGTAACCCGTTTCATATCTTACATTTTAAGCCATAATTGCGAATTACGCTTTCTATTTGCATTGTTCGGTTTGAAACAATGACTACAACTATCAGTGTGCACACGTGTCATACACAAATCGCAGCTTTGTCACGTCCCCATTTTCGGTGTTGACACTTTTAGCTCAGATCGGCCTTTGCTGCATTAAATTCAATTGCAATCCATTTCATTTCATTTCATTGCATTGGATTGGATTGAGTTGCAATTGCCGTTGCCGCTGTTGACATTAATCTCAATCTTTTTAGCATATTTTTTGTCGCACAGCTGCGTGCACTTGAAGTCTACAACAATTTGCATGCAAAATAGTTTTATTTTATAGCAAAAAATATATAAACAATTAATAAATCTACATATATGCTGTCAGTCGGCTAAATAGACAACGAAATCTTTTATAGATTAGCTCATTACAATCGATTTAATTACTCATTGTCAGTGGGGCAGTTGTAATTGGCTATCAGCTATCGGGTATTGAATCTATAATAATTATGGAGCGACAAGTGAAACGAAAACTCGTTTTTATTACCAAAATATATGGAAATGCACATAGCATAAAAAGTATCTAGATACGAGTATTTATAGATACTTAATGAGGTCACAATTGTTTTATGTATCTACAGAAGTTGTATTTATTATTTAAACCTACTCACAAGTAATAATATCTTTATTTGGAGTTTGGAAATAAATTATTCATGCTTAAATTTAATAGCTTAAAATTCAATAGAACTTTTTACGACACTTTTTATTGTGTTGACAACAAAGGCAAAAAAGACGCATTTAGCTAAATATTATATGTAATTAATGAGTATAAAAAGCATTGTTATTTGCCTATATAGACAACGTAATATTTTTAAGATTAGCTCATTAGAATCGATTTAATTGTTCATTGTCGTTGCGATAGTTTTAATCAATCGAATGAGAATCTCATTGTCAACTAAATGCGCAGTTAATAAACTGAGATGCGACGTCTTAAATATGTCATAATTATGGTAAATATTTAGGCAAATATTTTGTAGAATTAATGCTTAATTTGTAGACATTTCAAGTGGTAAATTGCCTGACCTATTTTCCAAATATCCAAAAAGGCATTTTCGAAATACTTCTGGCCCAGCATGGAGCTATTATATGTGACTTATGAACATAAATAGAGACTGAAGTTATAGAGTTGCCTTGCCAGTTTAATGCCTTTTCCTTCATTATGTAGACACATTTCAAAAGATTTTTCCCTATGGCAACGTTGCTGTTGTTGTTGCTGTTGTTTCTTTTTGCTGTTGCTGCCGCTGCTGCTGTCGAGCGACAAGTGACACACATTTCCATAGATTTTATTTTCGAAATTGTTTACATTACTGAAGCAAGGCGAGGCTGGGGCTGTGACTGGGACTGTGACTGTGACTGGAGTATAGAGTAAAGAGGCGTGGCTAGGGGCAAGCGATTTGCCATATATTGTAGCGTATGCAGAGTTTTGGCTAGGTAAAATGCTAAAAATGCTTTTATGCACACGTTCAACAATGAGGAAATCTTTACGAGCACATCTGGCACATAAAGTGTCCAACAAAACTGCGGGCATCAACATCGCAGTCGACTTCGCTGCTCTTTGGGGTAAGTGCTGTTGCAGCAGTCAAAGATGTGGCCATGGTCAGCTCTTGTTGCCGTTCTGCTTGCTGTTGTGGTTGGAGTTGCTGTTGTTGTTGTTGTTGCTGCGACTCATGTTGCTGCTGTGGCAATTAATTACGTCTACCAGTTGACAGTTGCGCCTCTGCAGCAGCAACAGCAGCAGCAGCAACTACAGCAACAGTTGCCGCTTGTCGTTGCTTTACTATTTGATCTTTGCACTGCGATAGCGTAACGTGAATGAGGAAGACTCTAACAAGGGGCAAGCGGGCCAGTGTGTGTATATGTGTGTGTGTGTGTGTGTGTGTGGTCAACAAATGTCAAAGCAACCAGGAAGTGTTTGGACCAGCGGTCAACAGCAAGTGTTTCAAATTAACAATGACAACCGAATGCCACTTACTTTACCCCCCTCTCGGTTCATGGCCCCCATTGCCACGCCCAGTGTCGCGACAACAACAACAACAACAGAAAAATAAAACGTGACATTTGTAAGTCATGTTAATTGGTTTAGAAATCAGGCAATGCCAAAGTCAAAGGCAAAAACTTGACAGAGAACAGCGTTCCATCATCATCTCATTCGCATTTCTTTGACGTCAGCCGACTGCTTTATAAATTGTATTTAAATTTGTTGCAGCAGCTAAACACACACACGCACACAACACTACACTAAACTACACTAGACTACACTAATTAGCTGAAATTCTACACTAATTTGTTGGCTCTTTTTTGGAGAGGGGACAAAATGAGGTCACTTCGAAGTTGTATTGTGAAAAGCCTACCAAATGCAATAATACAACAAACTGGCAAACAAACAACGACCCAAAAGAAGAAAACAAATTGACGAAGCGTTAAGCGTCTGCCTTAACAGAAGGTGGGGCAATAATACAGCTAAAAAAAATACCCAGCAAGTCAACCAACCACAAAAACTAGACCTTGTTTATGCAGCTCACGCACCCCAAAAATGGCCAAAACGAAATGAAATGAAAAACTAGCCAAAAGAAAATTGTATAGACATTTTCTAGTTGTTAGTTGTTAGCACTCAGCATTTGTATTGAAAACTGTTGTAACTTTGCATGTAAAAAAACTAAAAAGATATAAAAGTTGAAGTCTCAACTTTCATGAATAACTTGAATTCAATAGACTTGAAGTAAGTCCACCAATAAGCCAACAAAAGTCCAAGGTTTCAACGATCTTAACAGATAAGCTTGAAGCTTATGTGTGTGCTTTTCCTAGTCACTTTCTTTTTCAATTATTATATTTTGAAACTTAATTTAAATAGAATTTATAATTCTAATTACTTTATTAGCTTAAAATCGTCTATAAATCGTCTATAAAACTTCATTTTGTTTACGGCACTGCTTTTTTGCTTCACTTCCAATTCAATTAACAATCTATTTGCCTTCGACTTTGGCCCCAACACACACTCACAGCTAAATTATGTAATAAAGAGAACAAAATCATAGTCCAAGGTCTTTTGGCTAACCAACAAACGAGCATTTAACTTCATCAGACAGCCGGTCGGTCATACATTTGGTTGTCAGCATTGCGAGAGCCCCAAAAACAAAAACAAAAGCAACAAAATTTTAAGAAAAATCTTTAAAAAATGGTTACAAAACGCTACGCTTAGCCTTAAAGCAGCCAACCGCAAAGCCCCGTTGGCCGGGTTCCGTTTGTACCGTTTGGGTCGGGTTAAGTCAAATTGGGCGCCACTCCCAGACGCAGTCTCTGTGTCTGTCTCGATTTCAGTTTCAGAACCTGGCCAAATTCAAGCGCAGGCGCGGCCGTTTTTACCGTTTTGGCCGCTTTTTTGTGCTTGCCACATAAATTTGTTGCCAAATGTTTGCAGTACACACAAAACACACACACACATATATATATATATATATATATATGTATATTTTATGCAAGCCAGGAGTATGACACAGTCCTATATATATATATATATATGGGGATTTCACACTGTATGCTGATTAATTATCAAGCAGCCTCTTTTTCGACGCTGACATTTAAGCATCTCACATCGTTTGTAGTTGTGTGCGAATGTATCTGTTAGGTTGTGTATCTTGTGCATGCGTATTGGTGATTGACTTTAAAACCAGTGGCCAATCGATACCGAAAACTGGACCCGGTTGTTATTGTTGTTGTCGTTGACGTTGTCGCTGCTGTTGTTGCTCTTTTATTAATACAAGTAAATTTGTTTTAACGGGATTTTAATTTACACTATGCGACGAGCGCATCAACAATAAAAACAACAACAACAACAAAAACAACATGGACATTGTGTTCGCGCCTTTGTAGATGACTATCTTTTTTGCATTAGCAGCAACTAACACACACACACAGACACAGCACAACATGATAAAGTGTGTGCGGAACATTGTTTGTAACATGCAATTTTCCAATTTACTTAATTGCTTCATTTTTTATGTTCAAATTTAGTCAATTTTATTGTAGCACAAAAGTGCAGCATGGGAAACAAAATCGTACTCCAATCCAATAATTACTTTAGCTTTTTCTAAGCTACGCTATATAATTTAAGTAAATCAATAGAGCTTCAAATAGGAACTTTCTGTTCTTGCATGAAATGCTAAAAATTGTTATTAATAGACACCCAATGAGCTCATAAATAGCTATTTTACCTGGGCTAAAAAGGTGATTTGATCTCTGACACACTCGTAAAGATAAATGTCTTTAATTTACGAGTTTGCAAATGAGGCAATACAGCTTATAAGGATTCCAATTTAACTTAAATAATTTTCATCAGAATGTAGAGAAATGAATTGAAAATTCTTCGTGTTTTGATTACATCATAAAAATCAGATTCATGAAACGAATTTTTAATGATTTTTATTGCAATAAAGAGGCAAATCCCACTTTTTGCCTTGGCAACAAACACAACAGTCACACATGCACGCACAGCTCGCACACATACTCACACACATTCACACCTCACATTTTTAGCTTTTCGTGGGGGTGTTTCATTTATGACAACTATTAACAAAATACAAAAACCGAAATTTACATATTTCTGGCGAGTGCAGCTGCAATAGCTACGCAGACACATACACAAACACATGTAAGTATATATGCGTGTGTGTGTGTGTGTGTGTTATATGTTGCCTCATAAATGCCAACACCCACATGTTAACCTTCTTCTGCGTCAATTTAAGCGACTTAATTAGCCATGAAGGCCTACAAGTGGTAGGCACTGTTTGAATTGACTGACTGACTGAACGAATGACTGAATGACCAAATTACGGCCAGTCTCGCTATCTTGTAATACCCTTCATCCACCTAAAGTAAAAGAAAAACAACAACATACGTGGTCTGACCATTTTCATTATGTATATGAGTTTTGTTGTTTTATTTTTTTGTGAAGCTCTTGGAATTTGCATTTTAATATTGAAAGCCGAAATGTTTTCTATGTATGTGTATTTATATGTAGACACAGAGGGGAACACAATTTTTTATTCAGCTACACACAGCACAATCACAGAGTCCTTTGTCACATCATTTGCAATTTCTTCTTCTTTTTATTGCGGCAACTGCTGTGATTTTAATTAAAAAATCCTTACATATTTGTTCAATGGAAAGCAATTTAATAGTAATAGCGATTGGTTCAATGCAAATATTTACTGATAAATGTGATTGCTATGTTGCATTATATATAAAAATATTCAGTTATTGCTTTTGATGGACAGAGTGCCAAAGAGATAAATATCATCGATATTGCATCATGAACATTCAAAAAGATTCTTTTGATGAAGTAAAACTTCATTTCCATAATTAAGAATATATGCAACACTAGAGAATATTTGTAGAACTGTGGTTATTTAAGATAAGTACTACTTAAAACTCTCAGAAACTCATAGATACAGATAGATAAGTATTCTGTGAATGTTGACACTTTTGCTTCAATCAAAAGGCAATCAAGTCTCCACTCCATACACAATTCACACGAAATATATATGTATCTCAATATTATAAGATATACTCAAAGGTATTCAAAGATTATGATGATGATGATGATTGCCCAAGTATTGACTCACTTTAAGTGGCGCGGGGCACTTGAAGTTGCGCCCGATTTGGAATTAACGTGCATGTTAAATTAATTATGCGCTGAAAATACAGAAACAAAAAACAAAAAACTCGTGCGGCAAACACAAAAAGCCACATGAAAGCCGCTCAAGTAGCTGCTTAAGAATTTTGCACAAAAATAACAAAACATCAAAAAAGAAATGTTTTAACACATTAAGCCGATAAGCAGCTAAAAAACAGCAGCAACGGCAGAAGCAGCAGCAGCAAAGTAAGATGAGAGTCAGGAATAAGAAGAAAGGCAACAAATTTATTAAAAAAGTTTAATGCCATCTGCTTTGTGTGTGTGCATGTGTGTGCTTATCGCGATCTTTCGTGGCCTGGTCATTTGCTCAAATGAGTTGGCAATATGCATGTTGGCAATACAACAAGCGGATTACATGTAAGTTTTACACGGAATGGACGAACTCTCCGGATAAACACAATGTTAACGCTCTGGGGGGCCAGACCAAGGAGCTGGAGAGGCGCGCAGGGTAGGTGGGTGTGGCACGGGGACCGGTAAAAGTCAGGCCAGTAACTTGCAAGCGGATTAAATTTAATTTTATGACTTTCGTTTACTTTGTTGTTGTCTACAGTGCGCTGCACTTGCGCGACAACTGCTGTTGTCGTTGTTGTTGATGTTGCTGTGTGTGCCAGTCTCTGAGTGTATTAGAGACTGTATGCTGCCTGTCATAATAAAACTGTTTAATTTGCACAACACTGTGACATTCTGAAGTCATTCGCACTCACAACGAACAATTGTTTATCACACACAAGTTTTTGTAGTATTTTTTGCTTTTTGTGTCGCATGCAACTACCAATTTTGTACATGCCGGCCGGTCGCTCTAAGCCATAAAACTATTAAGTTGGCAATACCCAATGAACGAACTGCATTTTTTAACTCGGCTAGTTACCAAATTTGGTCCGTTTTGCCAGCCAGACAATTTGGCATTTTATGCAACAAACTGTTGTCAGCGGCATTTTGTCATACGACTCAGTCAAAATCTCAGCTAAGCTCAAATCTTTTGAGTGTTTGTGAGAGTCGTGTTCAGTTCATCAAAACGACGACGACAGCCACTCCAATTTGGTCAACAACAGCAGCTTAAACAGCAACTGGAACAACGAAAATTGGCTGGCGAGTAAAAGGCTAATTGAAGTGGAAACAATGACCTTTCATTGTGTAAATTAGTCACAAACAATTTAAGTTGAGACAGCGGCAATCGCATTCGGGCCAAAAACAGGTGGAGCTCAAATTGCTAATGGCCTAATAAGGCTAACTCTGTTCAATATTTATAGAGCTAAGCAAAGAATAACTAAACTGCAGACAACTCTACTTTTAATGATATTCTATTTTGAAAATGCCTTCTAATTTGTATCTGAGGTATCTTGAGGTCTTTAACGCTCTCTTCTGAACTTTAAACAAACCGTTAACCCTTTGTTCTTTATATGTAAAGCATATAAATAGTAACAACCTGTTAACTACTTAGTATACTTATCAGAAAGCCACGTTAACTGCATTTGATACACGATCATGGGCCAACAAAATAAAAGGAGAGGCAAGCAGCGCCACATATCAAAGTCGGTGAAAGAGACAGCTCATTAATCAATGCCTGGAGAAGACAAAGAAAGCAACAAGTCAAGTGGCGACACTTCCTTCGCATGTGCAACACATTTCCCCCTTGTTTCCGCCCTTCTCACCATGTCAACTTGTCAAGGAAAAGATGACAACATTGCATTTTTAAAAGGAACAACTAATTACGCGTTAATTTTCTGCTTAGTCGTTGTGGTTATTTACCCCGCCTTCCACTACACTCCACTCCCCTCCCCTCCACTCCCCTCCATCGACCAACAAAGTCACAGTCTTTATTTTCTGTGGCCCGCATTTAATCGCATTTCTCCAGGCGACTTTCAGTGATTCACTTGTCAATTTCGTAAATTATTACCTCATGTCGCTGGCAATAAAAGCGCAGAAAAAATGCACCGAAGGAGTCATCACAGGGGACAAGTTGTAAATAAAGTGAATCAAGTTAATTGCTGTTAATTTCACCATAGCACATTGGTAACAATGAAGGTCGATTGACAAACGACAAACGCAGTCTCGAATCAAATAAAATTGCGTAAGTTGCCATTGTTTAAAGTGACTTTGTGGAGTCATTAAGTGCACTTATTTTCGAAGTTGTTCTCAAGTTGTTAAAGTTAAAATGGGAATGAGCAGATTATACTGACATAAGGGCTTGTGTCTTTGTGCTTTACTTTCCATTTAAATCAAAGTAGCCGCAAAAGTGCTTGTCAAAGTGCGATTTATCAACGTCAACGTCCGGAAAACTAAAGTGTCCCGTAAAATCAGGCAATAAATTAACAACTTTAATGAAAAACAGGTCAGTCGAAGCTCTCTTTTCTCTACTAACTTCAGCTGTAAATGAGACTTTAGAGATTAGATCAAAAACACTCCCTTCAACAACTTCAACGGACAAAACAAATTAAAAACTTTCAATAAAGCTGACGTCATAAAATTAAATCTCATCTCGTTACAGTTGTATTCCTGTTCTAATCAGTTGTATGTGTGTGTGTGTGTGTGTGTGTGTTACTGAGTGCTACTCATAACACTTAATGCTGATCGTTGGATCAATATCGATCTATCAAACAACTTGAAAATAGAGCAAACAACTTCTTATTGAGTATACGACTTGTGGGCCTTGCCATGCAATTTTCGCTTGCTTATTTCTGTAGTTTTTTTTGTATATAGTTTTTTTTTGCCTTGCAATTTGCCTCAACCCACATTTGAAACTCATATCCAATCAGCCACTTTAATAACCACAACCAGGCAAGCAACAGTTACAAATTACGAACACAAGCCGCAATTATTTGCCACTCATTGAAATTGTACCATACAACAAACGACGATGACGACGACGGCGACGACGTCAATGAGTTTCAGTTTGACTTTGTGGCGGGCATTGAGTGCAGTTTTTTTTTTAGTTTTTGGTTTTTTATTTCTTGCAATAACGAAATTTATAACGCAGCCAAAGCCGCTTAACCTTGAGCTGCAGAATAAAAAGCAAACTGAATAAAACAAAAAGAAACAAATCAAAATCAAATCAAATGGAGCTCTAAACGAAATCAAAACCAAAGCGTTTACTGTAGTCAATTTTGAAAATCCGCTCACGAAAACAATTGCAAAAGTCATTAAATAAACCAGAATTTGAAATGGCGACAAACAAAAAAAAAATCAAAATAAATCCACGATCGTTGAGCTGCATTCAAAACTAGCCTTAAATGCACGGCAAATTGGCTAAGCGGAAACCGCGAAACAACAGAGTTTAAAGCTTTTATGACAAGGACAAATGACAAGTCAAAAATTATGGGAGACAAAGAGCTTCTCAATAATGTTGACCTGGTCAACATACGGCCAGAGTTAAAGACACACACACACATAACCACCCGGATACATAGAGAGAGAAAGAGTCGATTAATTTGTTTTACGATTTTACGACTTGGTACAACCCACTGAAACTTGTGGATATTAGTTTCGGGGGAGGTTGGGTTATGGTTAGGAAAATGGCAAGCCAAGTAAGTTGAAATTTGTACTTAGCCAGCAGCTAAAATGGCATTAAAATGGTTCTCCTTCTTTTTCTTCTTCATCTTCATCATCATCATCTTTAAGTATGTAGCACGACGACGAAGACTACGTTGTTGGCCAAGTTAAAGCCCAAAGGAGTCTCTGCCATACCGCTCGCCAGCCTCCGTGCCTGCCAGCCAGCCAGCCAGCCAGCCAGCCAGCCAGCCAGTCAGTCAGTCAGGTTGTGCCATTAGAAACGCCCCTTAATGGGTAGTTAACCGCCTTAAAATGTTGCGACGACGACTGCAGCAACCGCAAAAACTACAACAACAGTAGAAACAACAACAATGGCTAGAAAAACGCAATAAAATCGGTTAATAATGTTTTTCACAACGCCATTCAAATGCTGACCAGTAACAACAGCGTTGGCCAGCATATTATGACCTAAAATATAGGTTAGCTGCACTTTAGTTGTTACCACAACTAGGCAAAGGGGATTATAAAGAGGCTATGCCTTGGTGATGATCGGCAACATCGTTATTATCAAGTTGTTGTTGCAGTTGCTGTTGCTGCCGAGCAAACGCAACGCTTAACCTATGATCGAAGAGGCAACAACATTTGCAGCAGCCACAGACTTGACCAAATACTGCAGCAGAAAAACAATGAAATTGGCATTACTTTTATAGTAAAAGACCATATAAAATAAAAAAGTTTAAGATTTTACGATAGTAATGTGTTTTTTGAACGATTTTCGTGCAATTTCCGGATTAATCCATTGACTAAATGATTGCCAATAAAATGTTAAACATTATTCGATTAATATGGGCATTAAAACAATTTTAAAAGCCAAAACTAATACAATTCTAGTTAAGCACCTTCATTACATGGAAATATAATAAATTGATTAACTTTCTCTGGACTAATCTAGTGAAGCAGATTGATAGGTTTTCAAAGAAATAAAAAAATAAAACACAAGCCGCACAAAGTGCTTGTTGTAAAATATAATTTGTGAACGTTCTATTTAACTCAGATTTGAGAAGATGATTGTGTCTGAATTTCCCAAAGAATTACGAACATCATCAGCAGCAGCAAACAACTTGGACATAGACAGACAGTTAATGTAATTTCCAGCGAAATTTTCAACGCTTCGGTTTTGTTTGTGGCATTTGGTAGACATTGCAAAAGTTTTACAAAAATCATTTCAAAGTGCAACAACTGAAGAAAGAGGTGGAGTTGCCACAACAACAATGGTTAGACAGTAACTAGCTACAGGTAGAACAAAACACAACCGAACAGAACAGCACAACAAGCAAAGCAAATCCAAATGTGTTTTTCACGGTTAGGTTTTTAGGCCAACGTAACCATACAAGAGAATGACTATGAATACGAGTATGAGTATGAATCCAAGTCGAGTACCCAAGTAATTTCTGTTATCTTTTGTGCATCATTTTATTGCAGAGGCTAACTCTGAACTGGTTGCCTCTACAATTGCAGCTGGAGCAACCAATTATTATGCTGTTTATAAGAACAACAACTGCTACACGTTGTAGTTGTAGTTGTAGTAGTAGTTATGTGAATATGAGCTGTAATCCCCGCATGAGAATAAATGTTCAACCAAAGAGCAAGAAGCTCTACTTTTTCCAAATCAAAATCACAAGCAAAAACAATGGGAATTCTGTATTAAAGTTTGGCATTGTCTATACTACTATGAGTTCTACTACATTGCATGAATGTGTTTATATTGTCTATAAGCGAAAATTCTAATCTCACGAAGTTTTCAAAATCTTAATGTTCAGTTTTTACTATTGAGCTGGGTAATCCTTTGTGTGCCGAAACATAGAAACAGAAGGAGTTTAATGCATTTATTGCTAACACTACGAGCAGTCGAATTAGAACGTGGAACAAAGGGATTTTTAAAGTCTTCAAACTAAGTTTGGCTTGTTATGTATAGCTTAACTTAAGTTTATATTTTTCTCGAGTTTTGAGTTTCATTTTCCATTAAATTCACGTCTTGAATGTGTATAAATCCCCTGATTAAATTCACATACTTACTAGTTGACTATTCAATATTTTACCTCTGTTAGTATGTTATTTTTATCAAATACCCCATTCTCCATTTAATGCTATTATCAACAAAATTGTTGATTTTCTCTTGCGTTCACTGCTTACAACTTGATAGCTCTAATATGATATTTTCCATGCTTTTTTTACGCACGACACACAACAATGTGGAAGTAGGAAGTAAGTCGTATACACGATACGTATAGCATGACAAGGGGGGGGCGTGGCAGTCACAGCAACAACAACAACTACATTTTGCTGCATATCAATGTAGTTTTCAGCATTCTTATTGTTGTTAGTTCTATGAAAATCATTAATAATACAACTGCTGATGATGATGCTGCTGCCAATGCAGCTATCGCTCTATTGAGCATTGATATCGTTAGCGGAATTATAATTTTAGTGCTGTGAACTTCAAGGGGTCCGTGGGGGTAAAGTAGGTGATTTGATTGGGTAAGGTGAGGTTCAAGTGGGTTGTATACAATGCTGCAACGCTTCGCTGCGTGCAACCTTTTTTTTTTTAGATTTGAACTTTTTGTTTGGCTTTTCAGCCGCCTCTTTGGAGTTCCATGTGTTTCAATAATAATTAATTAAAATTGACATTGAGGCACAACAACAACAAATCCAAACAACAGCAACAAAAAACGACCACAACAACGACATACAAATTGCAAACAAGCTTCTAATGATTAGTTGCATGCCTCTTTGCCTGCTAACAATGTGCAAAATGCTATTTGTGTTAACAATTAGTCTTCTCGCTGTGTTGTGTGATGTTTTTATACTCTCTGCAAGAGTATATTGGGTTTGTGCAAAAAAGTATGTAACAGGCAGAAGGAGGCGTGGCAGACCCCATAAAGTATATATATTATTGATCAGCATCACAAGCCGAGTCGATATAGCCATGTCCGTCTGTCCGTCTGTCCGTCTGTCTGTCTGTCTGTCTGTCTGTCTGTCTGTCTGTCTGTCTGTCTGTCTGTCCGTCTGTCCGTATGAACAAACAGATTTCAGAGATGGTAAGAGCTACAAGTTCGAGCTTGGTGTCAAACGATCAGATATTTAGTCAGTCAATACAAGAATCTTTTTTTTTTTTCGATGCCACGCCCCATTGCCCCACAAAAGCAAAAAAACTGGACACACCTCGTGAAAAATTGGTGTTTTCGGCAAATATCTCAGTAACTATGGCACCTAGGATCACCAATTCTTGTACGGGAGTTCCTAGCGACAGCATAGTTGCATTGCCATCTATAAATTTGGACTGCCACGCCCACTTTTCCCACAATTTATAAAATAGTTTTCAAGCTTCAATGCCGTTTTTTCCGTATCGTACAGTATTGTAGTTTATAACTGGTGTGGAGACTAACTATATTAAACTATCCTGAAAGGCGCATTAAAATCGGACTATAAACAAGAAAACTAGAAGCGTTACAATATTGTTAATTGAACGCAATATCAACCCATTGGTGCAAGCGAGACAGAAACACACAAGCACATGCTCGAACGTTTTTGCTGCCTGTGTGGCGGCAGCGCTGCCCGCGGTCGCTGGCTGCGCCGAATACACACATACATACATGCATGCATCATATATTGTCAAACGTATGTGTATTCGCTCTTGTTTTTTTTATTTTCTGCTACTGTTGTTTTTGTATTATTGTAGCCTGATCTGCCTCCCCTCTCTCTCTCTCTCTCTCTTACCCTTCCCTCTCTCTTTCCCTCTCCCGCTGTCTTGGATTGTTTTTCTTCCATCTATTAGCCAAGGCCATTCGCATTGTTGTCTATAATGTTCAGGAAGTAGCCACATAACTCAAAATCGCTGACATTGTGCTGCATATTGGGTTTAATTTACGATTGCGGTTTAAAACCAAGCAATTTGTTATTGAAAATCTAAGCAACAAATACACATTTAGATGTCAAACAATTTGGTTCTATCAGATATAAATATAAACACATTTTATTTAAAAATAAATTTATAAAACGACCTTCGCTAAAACCAGTAGCAATCAGAGCTTAAAGACGACACCAGCTAACACATACCTTTTCTTAGTTTTAAACAAATATTATAGACAAAAGTTTTATTTTTAATTTAAAGCAGGGTATCTAATAGTCTGGCAAGATTCTAACTTGAGTGCTACCTTCTTTTTTATTGCACAATTTTCTAAAATGTTGTTTAAAATTCAAACATGTTCGATGCACAAACGCCCGAAACCCTAAAAAAAATCCATTTTGTTAGCGTATAAAAATAAATATGTATAATAAATGCATTTAAACTCATTTGTTGCTAAGTGATTTATACAAATTCAGAGAGCGTAATCAATAAATAAATTTCCTATTTATGCAACAGTCAACTCGGAGTACTCTGTGTTGTTGTTGCTGTGTGGCAACATAACGGACCAAAGTGGTCGACAAGCAACTTGTCATGAATACGAATACGAATACGATTATGCATATATGCACTCACTCACACACATACACGTAAAAAAAACTATGTTTTTTCAACAACTTTTTTTTTGTATTATACTCTCTGCAAGAGTATATTGGGTTTGTGCAAAAGTATGTAACAGGCAGAAGGAGGCGTGGCAGACCCCATAAAGTATATATATTATTGATCAGCATCACAAGCCGAGTCGATATAGCCATGTCCGTCTGTCCGTCTGTCCGTCTGTCTGTCTGTCTGTCTGTCTGTCTGTCTGTCTGTCTGTCTGTCTGTCTGTCCGTCTGTCCGTATGAACAAACAGATTTCAGAGATGGTAAGAGCTACAAGTTCGAGCTTGGTGTCAAACGATCAGATATTTAGTCAGTCAATACAAGAATCTTTTTTTTTTTTCGATGCCACGCCCCATTCGCCCACAAAAAGCAAAAAACTGGACACACCTCGTGAAAAATTGGTGTTTTCGGCAAATATCTCAGTAACTATGGCACCTAGGATCACCAATTCTTGTACGGGAGTTCCTAGCGACAGCATAGTTGCATTGCCATCTATAAATTTGGACTGCCACGCCCACTTTTCCCACAATTTATAAAATAGTTTTCAAGCTTCAATGCCGTTTTTTTCCGTATCGTACAGTATTGTAGTTTATAACTGGTGTGGAGACTAACTATATTAAACTATCCTGAAAGGCGCATTAAAATCGGACTATAAACAAGAAAACTAGAAGCGTTACAATATTGTTAATTGAACGCAATATCAACCCATTGGTGCAAGCGAGACAGAAACACACAAGCACATGCTCGAACGTTTTTGCTGCCTGTGTGGCGGCAGCGCTGCCCGCGGTCGCTGGCTGCGCCGAATACACACATACATACATGCATGCATCATATATTGTCAAACGTATGTGTATTCGCAACAAACAAACAGATGTGTGTTTGATTATGCTTAGATTGTTTTTGTTTCAACGTGTTTTAATGCAAGTACTATTCATTGTAATATCTGGATACCGATTTTAATAATTTAATCGGGAAAATGCAGAGAGTATTATACGGTCGGGCGCGCTCGACTGTACTTTTCTTTCTTGTTTTATTTTAATTTATGCAAATAAATTTCCACTTTGCACAGAAATCAAAATGAATTAAGTGCGAGTGATAGAAATGCTGTTGCATATGCGTTGCGAGTGTGTGTGCGTGTGTAAATGGGGTGTGTGTGTGTGTGTTTGTTCCGTTGCTTGTGCCACTTCAAACAAGTTGAGGTTTTGTTTTTTTTATTTTTTATTTGGTTACCCGTTGTCTTTTTCGATTTTTAATGCAATTTTTTCGCTTTTGGCCGGCCGGCATCGAAACGAGCTGCGTGTTGACATCGCTGCGTTGCTGCTGCTACTGCTGCCGGTGGCGGTGGTTGATTTGGAGGCGGCGGTGGTGTCGGTGGTGGAGGAGACACCGACATGCGTCTCGAGACTTGGCAAGTGCGTGTGCGCAATAAAAAAAATAAAATCGCAAAAACAAAAGCAAACTTGTTTGTGTGACGCCTTAAAGTAGTCCAAGGTGTGTGTGTGATATACATTTTTTTTCCGAGCTGTCTGAATGCCATTGGCCTCGCTACAATGAGCTTTTCACAAATTTTCCTCGATTAGCAGTTGCACTTTCATAATTTGCTCGCAAGCCCAACGAGTTCCAAGTCAGTTGCCGCCCATTAAAAAGTCCATATGCCACAGCGTTGGAAAATTGCGTAAATTAACATAAATTATATACTAAGTGGAAGTTGAAAACCGTGTACGCAATCGCCTTGAAAAATGTGCAACGGAAATTTAAGCGTAATTTTGCTGACCAGGAACCAGGAAGAGAATTACAAGGACGCACACCCACCACACCCATCGGCACCGTCTCTGCTATTTGGTACCGCTAATTAAGTGGAAATTTATGGAATGAAATTACACTTTGCATGGCTCGCTCTTGGCTCAAGCATTGCGAGTAAAATATTATTTTAACGAACACGAACGATGAAACGATGGTTTCCTTGCCAATTTTCCATGCAATTTAAATAAAATTGAATTAAATTCAGCTTGCAGTTTCTACACTCAAGCACACACACACACATCCTATCACACAAACACCTAAGCCATATCAATTATTGTGATTTAAGCCACATTGAACGCATTATGGTAGCAAATTGACCACAAGCTTCTGGCCTTAACGAAGCTGAGCTTGAAGGTGTGCAATTTTCCTGCTTGTCCAGAAGGAAATTAAAGGCCTGTACGGCATTCTCAGTCAAAGCTAATCAATTTCCGCAAGAAAATACGAAAACTCCATCAACTGAAATAATTGCTATATTTACTCTGGTTTTTGTTAACTATTCCTAAATAAACATGCCAAAAATCTAATAGTTTCAATCTACATGCAATCCAAATTTACTGCACATAAATTTTACAAATTTAAAGTCATTTAATGCCATGAATTAAACAGGTAGAAAAACGAGCTTTTAATACGCATGGATTTTCAATTTGTTGTGCGGCATTTAATATATTTTCCACATTTATTGACAGTAGTTGTGCAAAAACAACAACGACAAAATCGAAATCAAAATTTTAAATAAAATACATTGGCTGTAAGTCTGATCAATCCACAAATTGAATAAAAGGGACAACAGAGAGAAGCTTTTTAAAAAAAAAAACTCTTTACATAACAGTTTATTAAAAGTACAGCACACAAATACATATGAATGTACTATATATATACATATATTGCTTTTTTGATCGGCTTCGGATAGTGTAAACATTGGCATTAAAATAAAATTGTAATTCAGGCAACTGGCGATAAAAGTGACCGAGAGAGTTTCTGTTGCACAAAAAACAATTTCATAATGAAAACTATATAAATATGTGCTGAGTGTTTAATACTGCTGCATTAATGCACGAATGCATTTAATATCCCTGGATTAAATGAGATGTTTGAACACATATATACGTACTTCAGACAGGCCTGGAATGCCAACAATCCCAATTTTAATGATGCCCAAAATTTGCACGTTCAAAATAATCAATTAATTAACATTCCCAGGGCGAATGGTTGTTGTTGTTGTTGTGGTCTCCTGATAAGTAAATCTGGATTAATCTGCTTCATTGCCAGCTGGACTTAGCATGGTTGAGACTAATTAAATTTGTGATCGTATAAGTTAATAGCCAATTGAATTGAACGCCTATTGTTCGAGTAATTAAAAGCTTAAAACTACATATGCTGTAAATATAAATGCACCGATTTATGTTAGGTATAAAGGTATGTATTTTTGGCTTCTATAACGGAGCTGAAATGGCAAACGACATGCGAAATCAATCTGCTTAACATTTAAGCGGCTAAAAGACAACGAGGCCTTTGGGCCATCGATGAACTGGTTTTTGGTTACCAGCCAAACACGTTGCAAAGTTACAAATGAATTACACCGAGTTTTTTTCTTGTTTTTTTCTCATTTTTTATCTTACTTTTTGTTTTGTTTCTGCGGCAAACCAGTTGGGCAGCTCAAATTAATAATAGGAATATGAATATGTGGCACATGAGGCAGCCACTATAAAGTTGTTTTAATATGTGGGTTATTGTATGAGTATCTAAAAATACAGAATATACCGATAAAAAAAAAACTAAATTCTCAATGACAACATGCGGCGTATGCTTAATATTCGCACAAGTATCGTACGCAGAACTAAAGTGAATGGACTCGCACATTTGCCAGATTGAATAATCCAAGCAAAAATGAAAAGCGACGCCGCTTTTTCTGATTGCCAATGCGGCAAGTGAATTTTCAACTTTACTACCATCGCTTGTAAAATATGCGGTAAATTTTATACATATACAATTTTTTTTTGTTTTTGATTGAATTATGTGCCGCTAACGCAGTTGCTGTTGTTACTCTTGCTGTGGCTGTGGCTCTTGCTGTTGTTGCCGCCCCCGCTTGCCATTCCTTTTCGTAATGATTACAGCACATTTTGTAGTTGGCCTCGTGGCGCCGGCAATTGCACAACAACAATAACAGCAACACAACTAGACACAGAAAAAAATTGAAAGTGAACTTGCGACTTTCATTTTTGGCTGCTTATTTTTTGATACTTTTAAGCCGCTTTATTGTTTTCATGTCAACTTATTTAGCTTAATTTACCTTGGCTCTTGAGCCGACAACTTGCCGGCGGGCCACATCAACAGCACCAGCAGCAACAACAATCATACACTGAGAAAACGCATCAATATATACTTTTGTATCAACACATAACTAACTCATTTGTAAGTATGATTTTACAGTTTCTATGATTTTTCGTGCAAGTGAAAGTCCAAAAAACACAAAAAAAAAATATTGGGATTTTCTGTTTTTTGTTTTTGTTGCTTTTATTATTGGTTGTGGTTGGAAGCATAATCAACAAACAAATTTAATGGGCATTATGTTTAATGTTTCAAGTTCGTTGCCTCATCCAAAGCCCGCGGAAGTTGTAAAATGTGAATGTTTGAATGATTTGAATGCTTTGTAATTGCATTATAAGTATAAGTGAAATGAATGCACTTCTCTGGATATAATCGAACCCATGTAAATGAATCACGAAGCGTAATTAGTTCGATTGCATAAATTACAGTGCATTATGTATTGGATTAATAAATTTCCTTAAATTTCATCTGTACAAAATCTGCTTAAAGTTTTCCTTTAAAAATATTTTTCACGTTGCCGTATCGGTTTACCTTTTTGAATTGAGTTGCTTTTATTTTTGTATTGTGCCCAAAAGTTCAACCGGAGTCAGTTCGTTTATGGAGAAAAAAAAAACATATTCTTGTTGAAATTCATGTCATTTTTCCTGCTCAAACATGCAAGTGTGTGCAGTTAAGTGAAAAGCATTGCTGTGCAGTGCCAAAAACCCATAGTGCAACTGGAGCTCATATGTAAATTAGTGAAAAATTCCTGAACATATTAACCGGAAGTCTGAAGCACAATAAATATACCTAAATTATGATGTTTATTGTTGTGCCCAGGCTTGTGCTACCACCATTGTTGTAGTTGTTGTTGCTGTGACTTGAGTGTGCCTGTGTGTGTGTGTGAGTGAGTTTTCTCAGTGCAGTTTTTCCTGGCAACAGCAAACAGAAACACCGCCACCGCCACCGCCAACACGGGTTCACATTCCCGTTGCCCGTTACCCGCTGCCCTTTTGCCCGTTTCTCACCTCTCGTTCTGGATGAGTGCTTGGGAAGTGCGTTACCCGCATGCAAGCGAGTGCCCGAAAAGGGGTGAACCAGGCTGAGAAGGGACTGTTGCCCAGCAGGGGCAAGTCATTAAGTCTGTGGTTTTGTTGTCATTGTGGTTGCTGCTGCTGCTGTGAGAAGTACCGTTTTCGATTTTGTGGCAAGTGCCAGGTCGGCGTTCCTTGCTTAGTAAAAAAAAAATAAAAAAAATAATATGCAGAGACTTATTTTGGCACGTCAAACGTTGTATACACTTTCAAAGCCCTGTAGTCTACTTTTATTAATTTTTTTAAGATAATTTGAGTTGAAACAAGTTGTAACTGCATTTATTGGATTACATACTTTATAAAAACCATCGCTTGGTTTTCTAAGCATATGTAGACACTGCCACGCCTAGTTTATTACCTGCCGCCTGCCAAAACCTAAACACCCTTCGGCAAATGTTGACCAAAAAGAGAAGTTTTTGTTCAGTTCAGTTCAGTTGAGTTCAAATAAATTACCATAAAAATACGCCGAATAAGAATGCAATGCTCGGGAAAAATATGCGGAAATCTATGTATGACACTTTTGAGACCCGCACACACTGCTGGTCCCGCAACCCCAGGCCCGAACGAAACACGTAATGAGACAGACGCGTTCCCCAGTCGAGCGGTGTACGATATCAAGCGAAATTATTGAGAAATGTCACGCAAATTTGTGCACAACAACAATACGGAACAGCGACATAAAAATAATATTAATAGTGGTATAAAATATGTGAGAAATTGAAATGTCAAGCGATAAAGAGAGCGTGAGTGCAGGCTTGAGCCAAGCAAAGTTAACCGGACCAACGGGGCGTATGCGAAATGCGAATATGAGATATACGAAATAATTGTGATTATTTGCTCTATGCGCATGAAATTATGCAACTTTATGCGTGTCGAGTGCTCTATTGTACAATTTTTATACTCTCTGCAAGAGTATATTGGGTTTGTGCAAAAGTATGTAACAGGCAGAAGGAGGCGTGGCAGACCCCATAAAGTATATATATTATTGATCAGCATCACAAGCCGAGTCGATATAGCCATGTCCGTCTGTCCGTCTGTCCGTCTGTCTGTCTGTCTGTCTGTCTGTCTGTCTGTCTGTCTGTCTGTCTGTCTGTCTGTCCGTCTGTCCGTATGAACAAACAGATTTCAGAGATGGTAAGAGCTACAAGTTCGAGCTTGGTGTCAAACGATCAGATATTTAGTCAGTCAATACAAGAATCTTTTTTTTTTTCGATGCCACGCCCCATTCGCCCACAAAAAGCAAAAAACTGGACACACCTCGTGAAAAATTGGTGTTTTCGGCAAATATCTCAGTAACTATGGCACCTAGGATCACCAATTCTTGTACGGGGAGTTCCTAGCGACAGCATAGTTGCATTGCCATCTATAAATTTGGACTGCCACGCCCACTTTTCCCACAATTTATAAAATAGTTTTCAAGCTTCAATGCCGTTTTTTCCGTATCGTACAGTATTGTAGTTTATAACTGGTGTGGAGACTAACTATATTAAACTATCCTGAAAGGCGCATTAAAATCGGACTATAAACAAGAAAACTAGAAGCGTTACAATATTGTTAATTGAACGCAATATCAACCCATTGGTGCAAGCGAGACAGAAACACACAAGCACATGCTCGAACGTTTTTGCTGCCTGTGTGGCGGCAGCGCTGCCCGCGGTCGCTGGCTGCGCCGAATACACACATACATACATGCATGCATCATATATTGTCAAACGTATGTGTATTCGCAACAAACAAACAGATGTGTGTTTGATTATGCTTAGATTGTTTTTGTTTCAACGTGTTTTAATGCAAGTACTATTCATTGTAATATCTGGATACCGATTTTAATAATTTAATCGGGAAAATGCAGAGAGTATTATACGGTCGGGCGCGCTCGACTGTACTTTTCTTTCTTGTTTATTACACACTCGATTATATAGAATGCCAGCAAAGGCTAAAGTTCGTATCTATTGTTAATTAATGTTATGTATGCTCGTTGTACACTCAAAGCAATGTTTCTTCTCTCTCCACAAATTGTTATTATAGACAATAGTTTGCAATTTGAAATTTAACATGAAATTGCATAGGAATTGTAATTATGTATAGGTTGTTTGCGCTCACCAAATCCAAAAGACAAACCGTTTGTTAATTTGTTTGCTTGCATTTAAGTAATTTGAATCGAAATTGATTTTCAACAAGTTTCAGCTTACCTGAAAATATAAGAAAATAATACATGTTGTTAATTAATACAATATTCATTTAAGCTGTCACTCTATGCAGTTTGAAATTAGAGTAATGTCTGTAAATTATGTTCGCATACATACAAATTATGCAAATTAGTGTGGCAAACAAAGGAGAACATAATCAAAAAGCTGACCATGAAACAAATGTTGAACTGTTGAATTTTTGTAAACTTTGCTTGTACTTTCAATTTGAGCCCGTCATTTAGAGAGCGACAACATGCAACTGGTTGAAAAATAAAATATCAACTCAAAGTTTTTATACTCTCTGCAAGAGTATATTGGGTTTGTGCAAAAGTATGTAACAGGCAGAAGGAGGCGTGGCAGACCCCATAAAGTATATATATTATTGATCAGCATCACAAGCCGAGTCGATATAGCCATGTCCGTCTGTCCGTCTGTCCGTCTGTCTGTCTGTCTGTCTGTCTGTCTGTCTGTCTGTCTGTCTGTCTGTCTGTCCGTCTGTCCGTATGAACAAACAGATTTCAGAGATGGTAAGAGCTACAAGTTCGAGCTTGGTGTCAAACGATCAGATATTTAGTCAGTCAATACAAGAAATTTTTTTTTTTTTTCGATGCCACGCCCCATTCGCCCACAAAAAGCAAAAAACTGGACACACCTCGTGAAAAATTGGTGTTTTCGGCAAATATCTCAGTAACTATGGCACCTAGGATCACCAATTCTTGTACGGGAGTTCCTAGCGACAGCATAGTTGCATTGCCATCTATAAATTTGGACTGCCACGCCCACTTTTCCCACAATTTATAAAATAGTTTTCAAGCTTCAATGCCGTTTTTTCCGTATCGTACAGTATTGTAGTTTATAACTGGTGTGGAGACTAACTATATTAAACTATCCTGAAAGGCGCATTAAAATCGGACTATAAACAAGAAAACTAGAAGCGTTACAATATTGTTAATTGAACGCAATATCAACCCATTGGTGCAAGCGAGACAGAAACACACAAGCACATGCTCGAACGTTTTGCTGCCTGTGTGGCGGCAGCGCTGCCCGCGGTCGCTGGCTGCGCCGAATACACACATACATACATGCATGCATCATATATTGTCAAACGTATGTGTATTCGCAACAAACAAACAGATGTGTGTTTGATTATGCTTAGATTGTTTTTGTTTCAACGTGTTTTAATGCAAGTACTATTCATTGTAATATCTGGATACCGATTTTAATAATTTAATCGGGAAAATGCAGAGAGTATTATACGGTCGGGCGCGCTCGACTGTACTTTTCTTTCTTGTTAATTATGAAAATGTTTGTGTCTGCAGTTTGTGCAACTATTTGCATACGAGCAGTTTGAGTAATTAAATGAAAACCAAACCAACAAGGCAACAAGTGAAACGTCAACTGCAAACGCATATTAATCCCCTAGTCCCCATACCCCCACACCCCCACGCCAACACTTTTGTGCCGTACCACAGCTCACTGGCAATGCATTGACGCAGGTTTTTTCAGCATTAATATGATGGCAATTAATTACAAACACTCTGCCGCGGACAAGGTTTAAGCTTATGTTTGCACCCAACGAACCGACCAACCAACGAACCGGGCTGATCAACCCTGGCGCCAGCCGAGTTGGCCAACAAAGGCTGTGGCTTTAAATGCTTGCGGTTTTTTTATTAGTGTACCCAATGCAATTAACAGCTGCACTTCGTGTTGACCATCTAGCATAATTAACTTGGTACGTTTTCTTTTTTTTTTTCACATCGCCGTTAACCTTAAAATTGTATAACTAACAACGTTTATTAACTTGGCGAAATGTCAACACTGCCTTTGACTGTAACCAAATGGCAAACGGCGTGGGAGTTGCCGACTGAACCTGCCACTTGGTTAAGCTGAAAAGACCTTACCAAAAATTAATTCATATGCCGGAACTAAAGTAACAACCAGAATGGAAATAGGGGAAAAGTAAATAAAAAAGGCAATGTATTTAAAGTATTATATAGTATTATTTTTTAATTAAATTCCCTACTTTAAAACCTGTATTAATTTATTTACACTTTCAACTTTGTGCCAGATTTCCATGCATGATTTAATAGCGCCACTTCATTGAAAAAGCATTACGACAATTATTATTATTATTATTTTTATTTGTTCCTTGACAGTTTGCACTTTGTCGCTCCATATTTTATTTTACTTAGTTACGTGTCAAATTTTTGTTCAGCTTTATTATTATTTTTCTTGTTTTCTTGCCACTTTTTTTCTGCTGACGTCGATTTGATGCGCTTATCTTGTCACGTAATTTTACGTCAAACAGTCGAACGTGCGAAACTTTCAATTTTTTATTCTTTTTTTTTGTTGCTTTTCCGCTTGCATTTATTGCTCTTTTGCACATCTACTTCTGCTGCGATACGAACACAAACTGCAACGCGTCGTATGAGTAACGTGCCAGAAAGATACCAGAAATAACAGCACGTGAAAAAGAAATAGTTTTTCATATGAAAAAATAAATTTAAAAAATATTTATTGGGCTTATTAATTGCGTTTCTCGCTGGACATCTTCAATCAGTTTCGAAGAATTGTGAGTCACGAATTGACTTCAATATCAAAGTTAAATATTCGGCACAGCTGGCTTCATTTTTGAGTGGCCAAATGAAGCGACGAACGACAGGATGCAGTCTGAGGATTGGAATTTCATAGTCCGCATACCCGTACACACACACACACACACTCACGCGCACACACAATCAAATTTGGCACATGAATTTGCTCATAAAGGGAACCAGTTTTAACTGCAGCAGTGTTTGAGCTCAGCTGCAGTAAATGCCTGGCCTCAAAATGAAAAAGCCCAGTAGCTGTCGCTGTGATTTATGTGCCGCCTGCAGCTTCGCGTTGTTAATACCACGAGTAGTGCGTGAGGCGAGGAGGCGTAGAGGCACGTGCGGAGGCACTGTAGGGAGGCACGTGTGGCATAACGAAGACTGAAGAATGTTTGTTTCTTTTTTTTTTTTGGCACACTGAGAGAAAAATCAACACTTGATGAAAGCAAGCAGAATGCTTGCATATAAAATTAATCATAGTTAAACCCTTTTATTCAGGTTTAAAGAAAGCATTTTTCCTGAACATACCTACTTTAATTCAAGCAGATATTTTCTAATTTTACACAGTTTTTTGATCAGTGCAGCCCATGCATTTTCCTTTAATAAATCAGAGCCCCAAAGCCATCTGCTGAGTCATTGCCATTGCTTTGACAATTATGTCAGTTGCCGGTCAATAGCAACTCTATCAAATTGTGCTCAGTAAAAATTTGCAAACTCCACTCTACTCTACTTTAATGTACACATAAAACTCATATTTATGGTCAAGTGCTAAAGATTTGAGATTAAAGATAGTTGCAGTACGTTTAGAGTTCAGCCTGTTATTGCCGCTCAGATCTGATAAATTCCAAAAAAGCAATTGATTCATGGCGGGAGTTCGATACGATTTATCTGAAAATGCATTCATTTTGCGGCTTATCCATCAGATTGTGTCTATTAATGATGGCTCTTAAATAAATTGACCGTGTTAGCTTATAGCCAATCAGCTAACTGTTTACTGCTGGGGGTGCTGATTATTTGTTACAGAATAAATAGTAACAGTTAGGCCGCTAACATAAAATTAATACGAATTTGGCTTTAAACTGTGCAATTTATGCATTTGAGTGGGGGTAGTGATATTATTCCGTCTCATTTGACGCTAATTACTTGTCAAAAGTAAATTTTCGGTTTGCAAAATTTTATTTTTTAATTCATTCAACTGTCAGAATCTGTGGTCAATCTCAGCAACAGCAGACCAAAGGCTGACAACTTAATTAAAAATACTTTTCAGTTGAATTTCATTAAGTTGTCTTTGACGACATTGCGACTACAATTGCGAAAATTACTCAATTAATGCGAACTGCAATATACCTGGAGTGTTGAATGCACTCCTTGTATTCACATTTACATAATTCGACAAAAACTGCATACAACAACGTGTGTTTGTGTGTGTGTGTGGGTGAGTGCTTGTGTCAGTTGTATTTGCTGCTCGTTTGTTTGCCAGATATCTTTCAGATAAAAGTGGTACATTGGCGGCTGTCATGGTAACTGCCAACTACAAAAATTTCCCTTTTATGTCATGACAACTTTTTTTTGAAACTCTGGAACAGCACAAAGGGTCCATTGAGTTTTTGATATGGTTTCACGAGCTGTGGAATTTCAAAAACAGCACAACAAAAGTAGTTCCTGAAAAATCCATTGTTAGAATTGGTTTACTTTATTAGAAAGCTATCAAAGGAGCGTATGGTGTGGCTACAGTACAGGGTCTACTACAGTTGGTTTGTTTGAGTGTAGCTTGTCCTGCTAGAATGTCACTCTCGTGATGTTTCAGGCTGAACTGAGTGCCTACTATAAACTGGCAGCTTCAATTATTCAAATAACCGATGCGCTATTTTGCCATTTTTTGCATATTTGGAAATTTAGACATCGTTTTTTCTGGTTGACTGTAAAAGGAGTTGTTCGCCTGTTTTATTGTTGTTGTTGTAATTCGAAACGCCTGGCTCAAAATGACAACAGCAGCAATGACTACAAGATCGAAATTTGCATTGTTCAACGTTTCAACATATTGTGTGTGTTGTTTGTTGTGTATGTTTGTGTGTAAGTGTGTATGCCTGCTTTGCCATACCTCTGACCCACTTGTTTGAAATTTCATTTCGTTGCATACCGTTTATGGGAGACCATGAATCAACGAGCTTATCTGCATACCCTGCACCGCAGCTGCTAATCATATAAATTAAGGCCGTTGCATTTCTCATATACGAGAAACTCCACTGAGAGAAAACCCAAAGTATGAGCATGAATGAGAGAGTGAGAGTGAGGAAGAGAGACAAACAGATGGCAGGAACTCTGATATCTTTACTTTCAAATCAGTGTGGCGTCTTCGCTGCGAAAGGGAAAAGCCCCGTTGTCCGCAAATCGGGTTCGCGTTGCCATTTGACCCACAAATTAAGCGTAATAACTTTCGAATTTTAGCTTGCCTTACAGGTTCTGAAGTTTCTCTGCCAATTACGAAATTTTTATTGTTTTTTTGGGTCATACATACGTTGGCTTATTGTAGCAAGTGCACGTTCAGTTCGAGGTGAAGGTTGCCCTCTGTCTTGGTATTTTCTTGTGTACCCAACACCGGAGAAAAAGAATGCATTAAATTGGTTGGAATTGTGACTGGAATAAGGTTTTGATTTATTGTTTACATCCCTGTCACTTTTTAAATTTAAAAAATATATTTATATATCCGATTCCACTTTAATGCAACGAGATTGGTTAAAATTAGAGAAGTGTTTTGCACTTCAATGTATGCAATGCTTTGCAGTTTACCTGTGCTTAAAAAGTACAGAATACCTTTTGCTAACGGGTATGTCATAGTCGGGTGTCAACTTCGTTCTTATATATTTTTTATTACACTTTTTAAAGCGTTTATTTTATTCTGTTTGCATACTTTCTTGTTGCCGATTCATCCCAAAGCTCTTAACCTTAACAGGTTTTGGGACATAACTTTTTTGGCTTATTGGATTTGACTCACGTTTACCGTTAGAGCCGCTCGTATATAAATCTCAAATTTGTGCATTATCAAAGAGCATTAAATTAATGGAATTGTCAACTTTTGAGCTGCTACAAAAAATCAAATGACTCGACAAAAGTTCAATATTAAAATTTAATTAAAATATATTTATGTTTAACTGTTAAATATTTGAAAAATTAATAAAAAGCATTTATGCATAAAATAAATAAATAAACAAATATCAATTGCACTTTAATTTAATTTCAAATTAAAACACACACACACAAAACGCTATCAATCAATGCAAAAGTGAAGAAAGTCATAAATAAATAAATAAATGCATAAATTGTTGTCGATTCGTTCAATATAAATCAAATACACATAAATTGGCCATTAATTAAAAATACAAACAAACATATAAAATTAATAAAAATAATGTATTAATTGCAATCAAAGTAAATGGAAAAAAAGAGGCAATCGAAATTTCATTAAATAAATAAACACATAAATGTGCTAGCAATTAAGTTGAGAAAAGGCAACTTGTAAAGTGACCACATAATAGGGAACGAATGCGTTGCACAACAGATTTAGGAAGGGGTCAGAGGCGTGGCCTTACACACACAAACACACACGCATAGGGGCACTCCACATCTGTTTAGCATTTCCGTCTATGGAACGATATCCAAATATGCATATCACGCGCCTCGAGCTGCCATGGAATTTATCAACGACATTTTCATCGCAACAGAAAAACAAAAAAAAAATATATTAAATTATATATAAGGTTTTTACAAATACATGCACATATATGCATTTCAAGGGATACCTTACGCAGTCGAATTGTATTTGAAATAATGAGCAATAGCGAAGATCACGTTTTCCTATTAGCATTCTGCAGTTTTGTGTTTGTCCATTGTCTCTGGGACTGCAGCTGAAACTGGAACTGGAACTGAAACTGACTTTGGCTTTAGTCAGATACAGTCCATGGCAGCTGCTTTTCTGGCAGTTACCGTTAGCTTACGCCATATCCATAATATACAGCTTGAGATAGTATTTTTTGTGACCGGTCATCACGTGCGTAAAATCAATAAAAATCCAATTAAAATACAGGCAAAAAAAAAAAGTTTCATAATTACGGCAAAGAGCTCAAAGTTGCCAAGCGGTTATTTTGTTGTTAAAAGCAAAAAAGTCGGAGAGAAAAAGTTAAGTAAAAAATAAAACACCCACACCACGACACGCCACGCAGTTCATAGAGAAATTGCCAACTGGAATTGGAATTGTAATGCCAAAATGCAATGCAATAAAACAAGCGCAAGAAACATACAAATTTAAGTACATTTTGTTGCTGTTATTGTAGTTGTTGTTGTTGTCAGTAAGTTTACACGCAATTCAGTTGGTGTTTTTTTTTTTTTTGTTTTTGTTTTTGTTTCTTCTTTTTTTATTGTAGCTTACAACATGCCTTTAATGCTGCCGATTGCAGTTAAAATGAAAATGGAAATGTCTTCGAAACGACGTGCTAAAAAGACATTTCCCCCAAGCCAACAAAAAGCTAAAATAAAAGTTGGTAATTTTTCAATTTTTCTGCACACAAAGAGAGTCAAAAAATTAACAACTTTTTAAGTCATTTATGCTTATGACACTTTAAATGCCATCACTACTTCTTTTATTCGCCATTTAATAACATTATAATTAAGTATTTAGTATAAGCAACTTTGTGAGCAGCATAAAGAGTTGGCAATGCTGGAATAATTATACTGCAAATGCCGTTCAGTTTATTTCTTTTGTGCAGTAAAATTAATTAGAGTTGGGTTTGTAAGAGATTCCACTTTGTTGTTGCCCAAGAATTTTACAATTTCATTCTAAACATTTCCCCCCCCCACACACACACACACAAAAATACTAACACAATACTAATTAGCTTTTTAGCCCAACTGACAGTTTACCTCCCGGCTTTGGAACCACAAAGTGAAGTGATACACAAAGCAAAGATACAGCGAACTTTGTCGACTTGCAGCAATTTGCTAGGGTATCCATTTGGGGTATATATGCATGTTATGCACACTTATAATCTTATAGATTGCTGACCGCCAGCTTGATGCTATTGATTAGCGGCATGCTTTGTAGTCTACGATGGGATAAGCAAAAAAAAAATATATAAAAAAAAACTCTTTTGAAATTTAATACATTTTCAAACGAGCTGGCCAAAGAAATGGTATCCGGTGACTGCACTACAGCGAGGGGACAGGTAAGTGAATGGTGGGGAATTGGGTAGTGAAAAAGGGGACATTGTATGGTTCACTAAGCGGAAGCAACTCGCAGTCCTGCCACTGTCAGTGCACCTGACGTTGCAACACGAAGGGAAATGAAGATGTCAGGTGGAGAAAGGAGAGAGCAGAGAGGAGGAGGCCGCACTTGATAGCTTGTCATAACAGCAAGCTAAAGAAAATTAAAAATAATAAATAAATAAATACAAGAACAAGAAAGAAAAGTACAGTCGAGCGCGCCCGACCGTATAATACTCTCTGCATTTTCCCGATTAAATTATTAAAATCGGTATCCAGATATTACAATGAATAGTACTTGCATTAAAACACGTTGAAACAAAAACAATCTAAGCATAATCAAACACACATCTGTTTGTTTGTTGCGAATACACATACGTTTGACAATATATGATGCATGCATGTATGTATGTGTGTATTCGGCGCAGCCAGCGACCGCGGGCAGCGCTGCCGCCACACAGGCAGCAAAAACGTTCGAGCATGTGCTTGTGTGTTTCTGTCTCGCTTGCACCAATGGGTTGATATTGCGTTCAATTAACAATATTGTATAGTCCGATTTTAATGCGCCTTTCAGGATAGTTTAATATAGTTAGTCTCCACACCAGTTATAAACTACAATACTGTACGATACGGAAAAACGGCATTGAAGCTTGAAAACTATTTTATAAATTGTGGGAAAAGTGGGCGTGGCAGTCCAAATTTATAGATGGCAATGCAACTATGCTGTCGCTAGGAACTCCCGTACAAGAATTGGTGATCCTAGGTGCCATAGTTACTGAGATATTTGCCGAAAACACCAATTTTTCACGAGGTGTGTCCAGTTTTTTGCTTTTTGTGGGCGAATGGGGCGTGGCATCGAAAAAAAAAAAAAAAAGATTCTTGTATTGACTGACTAAATATCTGATCGTTTGACACCAAGCTCGAACTTGTAGCTCTTACCATCTCTGAAATCTGTTTGTTCATACGGACAGACGGACAGACAGACAGACAGACAGACAGACAGACAGACAGACAGACAGACAGACAGACGGACAGACGGACAGACGGACATGGCTATATCGACTCGGCTTGTGATGCTGATCAATAATATATATACTTTATGGGGTCTGCCACGCCTCCTTCTGCCTGTTACATACTTTTGCACAAACCCAATATACTCTTGCAGAGAGTATAAAAACGTTTTGTAATGTGAAACGAAAAAAAGTGCTAAAGTATCCACTCGAAAATATGTTTAATTAAGCTTAGTGCAAAAGTGACAAGTTTGAAGGCCACAGAAGAGACAAGAAATGCTTTTTCAGCGGATTTGAGTCAATTAACTGGGCTAATGCACCGCATAAAACTACCTGTAATTGTCTGTCCAAGTTTACCATAATTGCCCGAGTTGTTAAATTCTCCCGCGACGCATTTGCAAATGTCAAATTAAATGCAAATTACATATTTCTCGCGATTGTCACATATAAATTTCACTCTGGCCTCGGTTAAACTGTTTTAAAGTCCGTCCATCAGTCAGTCTGTCCAACTGTCCGTCTGTCTGTCTGTCAGTCAGTCAGTCAGTCAGTCATTCAGTCGTGCCATCATCTGTCATTGTTTCGTGCTTAAGGCGAACCCATTAAAATGCCATTAAAATTGGCTTCGCTGACACTAATTTCTGTCAACATTGTGTTGCATAGTTTTCTTCTAACAACAACTATAACAATTTACTAACTTGATAATTTGTTAAAAGTTAATGATTTATTTTGATTGATTCACATTTAAAGCGAATTGAGTGCTATTTTTGGCAGCCAATTTTGTTAAAACTTTCAATTCGTTAATTAGCTAAAAGCCTTAGTTTTCAAACGAACACAAAGTTTGACTTGAATTTCACTTTTTTCGCAGCTAATTACAAATATTGAGTAAAATTTTGTTATATTTTAAAACGTAGTAAGCCAAAAAGTTTTAAGCTTTTTAAGATTGAAGCCTGATAAGCTTTGTTTATAATAAATTTAATTACAGGGCTTATTTAAGATACAAAAAACTGAAAATCTAATGGAAATTGGGCAACTTTAAACAGAGCAGTTTCTCACTACCTGCCTGGCAGCTGTCAGTTTATCGAATAGTTACTGTGCTGCTTTACTGAGTTTTAAAAGTTCCATCAACTTTTTATTGGCTTCATTTGAATTCATATTGATAATTAAGACAATGTAACAACAACAACAAATCTACATGTTTGCACAGAACACAAAAGCACTAATTACACAATATATTTGAGTATGTAAAATTGTAAATGTAAAGCTTTGAAAAATTCGAATAATTACGCAGAGCTTAAAACACAACTAAATGTTGCATAAACAAACTGACACAACTGAACAAAAGAAAAATCAAAAACAAAATAAAAGGAAATACGAAAAAGTATTTTAAACGTGCTATAAAAAAAAAAAAAAATGCATTAAAAAAACAAAAACAAATTGCAATAACAATGAAGTAAGTCGAAAATATAAAAGCACGTACGGAAAATAAATGCATTCAATTATGAAAAAGTGCCCATAACAAGCATTAAAGTGACATAAATAGAGAGAGAGAGAGAGAGAGAGAGAGAGAGAGAGAGAGAGAAAGAGAGAGATGAATGACAGCGCAATGAAAACTGCATGAATTTTCACACTGTGACGCTGACGAGGTAGCGTTTATTTATGTAAAGGTCAATTTGCAATATTTGCGCAAGGTTAGGCATGCAACAATGTTCAAATGAACGTAGCTATAGCTGCAGCGGGAACTGGAACTGGAACGGGAACTTAAGCTAGAAATGTAATAGGAATGCTAAATGGAACGGGCAATAAAACAAATGAAAGAAGAGAGCAAAAGGAGGAACAAGAGAGAGAAAACGAGAGAATCAACTAGCTATTAATTGAGTGAATAACAAATCAAGTGAGTTTAGTTCGGCACAGACTATGACATATCCTATAACTATACAACTACTACAATGAGAAATAAGACAAACACTGACAATTACTTATTCCATAAGTATAACAATTTAACAAATTAAAAAATGCATATACCCATTCAATTAAGACGATTTATATATACAGGGTATTACATAGAAAATAATGATTGCGCAAAATGGCATAGCAATAGGAAATACCTTAAAATAGCTGACATTTTTTTCAACTCAGATTAGTGCATTCTTTGCCGCACCACAATTCACTCATTCACTCATTTCCCCCGCTTTGCTAATGCCAAGCTCTCTTTCTGGCTGTGTGTAACAGCGGCCTGCAGTGAAATGACAATGCCACTTACAATTAGACAAGCGTTTGACAGTCAGACTGATGGCCCCGGGGCTACAGTCGCAGTACCAGTACCAGTACCAGCCACAACCACAAGCTCACCCACAGCAGCGGCAGAACCAAAGCTGAAGCCTAAGCTGCCAAGGAAAACTCAGTGTATTAGTGTGTGTGTGTGGGTGTATGTGTGTGAAAATGGCATTAAAAGGAATTTGTGCTGACAATGGCTAACGGATTAGCGCCATGGTGGCTCAAAAGCAAAAGCCAAAGTGCAAACCTTGCGGCTATGTTGCTGTTGTTGCTCTTGCTATTGCTGCTGTCGATGTCTATTGCTGTTGTCGTTGTCGTCGGCGTCGTTGTTGTCGTTGCCGTTGATTTTGAGTTGCCGTTGAGCGTTACGTCAAATGGTTTTGACAGATCCTTGAGCAATGCCTAAATAAAGCAAAAACAAGTAGAAAACTCGCAAAAACCGAAAACAAGTAAAAACGTTAAGGCCAATAATGTTGCCAATGGCAATGCCAATCACAACATTGCGTGGTCAGGTCTTTAACGCAATCATTGCTGGCTTTTAATTATTAAAACATAATCAACACAGAAAGTACTTGAAATATCTGCTAATTTTAAAATTGTTTTTACTGCAGCCAAACAAAGCTAAAAACTATTTATTTATATCGACATTCGACTGACATTCACATGTGCACATTATGCCATTTGGCATGCCCACTCGCTTGTGTGCATTGCCGGGTGTGCTGAGGCCAAGGTTGCATGTGGCATTCCATGAGGGCGCATTGTTGCACAGACTGAACACCAGAACACCCCAAATGACTGATAGCTTTATGGGCATGCATAATGTGCCGACCATGAGGGTCTTAAGCTGACGGTTGTCTACTTGTAAGGTCGTCTCATTTGTTTATTAGACAGCCTCAGTTGTTATCAATTGTTACCAATTTGTTCAACAACTGCGGCTTAAACACCAAATTAACGAAACATGTAGAAAACTTAAAAACAAATCAGCCAAAAACAAGTTAATTGCAATGCAAAGTCAACACACCTTTCAATGCCCTTTGCAAACGTGTAAAAGTCGACACAAATTAGCAATTATTTACTTAAAACTCCGAGAGTATCTGCCATTCCAGCTGCTGTATTTGTTACAAATTGTTTTTAATAACTTAACCATTTATATAACACCACAAATACCGGCATTGGCTGTTAACTTTAAGTATTGTTATTACTAAACTTTTTATTTTTATTATAACAACCAACTGATAGCGGAAAAAAGACTAAAAGAAAGAGAGTCAAATGCAATATTAACGTTGACTACAATGCCTATAGCTACAGACAAAACAAAAGCAATAATAACAACGCAACGAAAATGAATATTCCGTTCATATAACCGACTACAAGTTACTCTTTCTGACGAATACTGAACCAAGACTACAAATACCGGTCCTTAAGTACTTTTTACTGCAACCAAACTTTGATTTAATTATTAAATGCAACTACATACTTCAAAGCCAATTACATACACCCTATTGCCCCACTTATAACCGGGTATAACACGTAACAGCCACTGCTGCCGTTTGCAGCTAAAATGTCAGTTATTTTTGGTTTTATTCCCCAACTCACTCAATAAAACTAGTAAATAATCAATTTTCAAAAAAGAATTTTCATCTTACTCACATTCGCATTCAAATTGCAATTTTCAGTTCAATTTTTGCACATTTTCACATTTTCCAAATTGAAAATAGAATTCTGACAAAAGTGTTAATTTTTAGACTTGCTAATGGCACTTGCAAATTTTGCCCATCATTTGATATTTGCAGTAATTGAAGCTTACCTGAAATGAGAATAGAAAATAAATGCAATCAATATTTTTATTCATAACAGTACAATAAATATTTGCAGAATTGGTTCATTAATTGCTAAAGTAAATCAATACATGTGTTTGGCTTTTAATGAATAATTTTCATATTAATTACACACACTAATTATACTAATTTCAAACTTATTAGTTTAATTTCTATTTGCTTCACAGCCAAATACAACATAGAAGTTTATGTAATCCAGTTCACCTTGATATTTAAATTTTCCAATTCATGTTTGTAATCAAAACGAATAAGACAAAAGTTGGGTTGGAAGTCACAATACCCTATTGGCTCAGGGTTATATATTTGAGAGTTTACAGATGGGTTAGAAAATACAATTAAGTTTTAAAGAATGACATGTGTGCTACTTCAGTTGATTTACAACTTCAAATAAACAAATTCCTAATAAATTACAACCATAAATGAAATTGTTTATAATACCCTGTGCTAAAGAGTTTCATAGGTTTTAACAGACTAACATTTCAGCATTGTAACTATGCAAATTAAGTGCTTTTATCTATAGCATCACTTAGAGCCCCGTTACACAGGGTATGTGCTCGTCTTCTCATTTAGTTTTTACATGGCAACTTGTTTAATCAAATTCACCTTGAACAACCGACGAAAAAGAAGCATACACATAAAAAAAAACCAAACACGAGCATAAATTTGAAATTACAGCGCTCTGATAAAAGTTCGTCGATGAAAAACCGTTGGGTCGAGGGAGGAGATGAGCGGTGAGACAGCAGGAAATGCTGGGCACTTGATAAATAAATTGAAATAAAATATGAAAAATTTGCCTCAACATTGCGGCACATACAACATATTGTTTACATATGCGCGATGCCTACAAAAAATATTTTTTCTTTCATTCTTTCTGGAATTCATTATAACTAACATGCCAATGGAGGAAGCACATAACTTTACACGCAATAGTATAGAAGATATATATACGTAAAATGTATGTACATATATACCCTGTGTACATATGCATTTAGATGTACAAATACAGCTGTGAAAATGGCAGCTTTAATTTATGAAATTAACAAACGAACAAGAAAAAAAAAAACATAATTTTTCTCGCCAACAAAAACAATAACTTACAATAATTTATACAAAAACAACAGCAGTTTATTCTGAAAATATTGTGCTACGCTCTCGGCCCTTTCAAGCTAACGGCGACAAACCACGAGAATATTTTTTCATATGTCACCGAAATTAGAAAAAAAATAAAATGTGAAAAAAAACGAACGAAGCGCTCAAACAAAAAAAAAACATTGAAGGTGATAGCGTTCGGGGCTGACTCGATGGACGATAGCGGCAGTGTGGATGAGAAGGAGGTAGACAAAGGGCCGTTGTTGGTAATCAACCTTGAATTTGTTTATTTACACAGCACACACAAGCACGCACTCGCACACACACTCACACTCTGACCAAACAAATGATTTTTTTTCTATACTTTAGTTTGTTGTGCCTAAAACGTCTAAAGAATTTAGCTACAGAACCCGTTAAACGCAAACTATTTCAACATTAAATGTATAACAATATAGATTAACAAGTTAACGTGTTAAACTAAACAAATTTAATGGAATTTTTATTACATTTTTCCTAAAGCTCTTAGATTTTAGCAAGTTCTACTCCAAACTTTAGCTGAAGAATCATAAGTACTCCCCAATTTAGTGAAGAAAACATTTCCTATTTCCCTTATTAAACACTTAACAGCAAATTGACACCTTGTGGTGTCAGTTTAAATAGAAATTAACTCCATTTACTAGACAATTGGGCATACGCTTTAATCGTCAATTTATTGAGACATAAAATCAGCATAAACAAAACATAATTTTTACTCGAGCTCAAAGGCATCACGTGATGGCAACATGCAATCGCCCAAAATATACATATTTTTGTTGCTTTTATATTTATTTATAGACAAGTTTTCTGTATAGCACTTCACGTTTACCTTTAGCTTTTGTCCAAAAGAGAAAAAACAAAACCAACAACAACAACAAAAGTTGTAGCGCCTTAATCAGACAATATTCCAAGGCTTTGCATTAAAATTCAAGGCGTGCCTTTGATCATTTTATTTTATCTACATCATAAATTGCTCATAATAACGCAAGCTTAATGCAGAAGTAAAAAGCACTGATCAGCGCTGAGTGAGTATGTGATAATGTTTTAGTGGGAACACGATAACTTAATTAAGTCAACATTGCGTATGCGTAATTCTGTTAACATATCCTGTATACGCAGTGTGAGTACGTGAAGCTTGCGTAAATGTAACTAAATTTATATGACTAGATGCTTAAACACCTCAAACACAGAGCAGTGTATATTTCTATTATTATTTGTGTCACTTCCAACACATTCTTTGACTTTGTTTGACTTCTAAATTGAGCTCAATACAACAACAGATTTGAATATGAGTTCATAAAACTGTTGGCAAATATTTACTGAGCGCATTTTCGGGTGTCATTGCACTTTCCCTCTCTCCAATTGAGACAGTTCAACAGCCAGTTTGACAAATAAATATTTGATATGTTTGGAGCACAGAAACAGGTTGTAAGTGCAAATGACTGACAGAGTTATTTGCATTAATTAATTTGATTTAGATGCGTTTGTAAATTGTCAAGGCAGTAATCAAGTTCAAAATATTTAATTAGTCGTTTACAATTTGTCAAGATTAAAAAGATTGAATAACGCAAGGCACTCTCATTGTCACACTGCTCTCGCTCGGTCTGTCGTGTTAGGAAGTAGGTAAAGAATTGAAATAAATAAATACAAAGATAAAGCTCGACACTTGGCAATCGCACACTTGAAATACATTTCGATATGCATCAGAGAGAAGAGAAAAAAAAAATGAAATGAAACTAAAAATAAGTTTATTTATTGCCGTATTGCTTTGTCTTCCGTTGCAACAGTAGCTGATGAAAATGAATTGAATGCATTGCAAATGGCGATTTAGAAAAAAAAAATAAAACAAATACAAAATAAAACAAGAAAGAAAAGTACAGTCGAGCGCGCCCGACCGTATAATACTCTCTGCATTTTCCCGATTAAATTATTAAAATCGGTATCCAGATATTACAATGAATAGTACTTGCATTAAAAACACGTTGAAACAAAAACAATCTAAGCATAATCAAACACACATCTGTTTGTTTGTTGCGAATACACATACGTTTGACAATATATGATGCATGCATGTATGTATGTGTGTATTCGGCGCAGCCAGCGACCGCGGGCAGCGCTGCCGCCACACAGGCAGCAAAAACGTTCGAGCATGTGCTTGTGTGTTTCTGTCTCGCTTGCACCAATGGGTTGATATTGCGTTCAATTAACAATATTGTAACGCTTCTAGTTTTCTTGTTTATAGTCCGATTTTAATGCGCCTTTCAGGATAGTTTAATATAGTTAGTCTCCACACCAGTTATAAACTACAATACTGTACGATACGGAAAAAACGGCATTGAAGCTTGAAAACTATTTTATAAATTGTGGGAAAAGTGGGCGTGGCAGTCCAAATTTATAGATGGCAATGCAACTATGCTGTCGCTAGGAACTCCCGTACAAGAATTGGTGATCCTAGGTGCCATAGTTACTGAGATATTTGCCGAAAACACCAATTTTTCACGAGGTGTGTCCAGTTTTTTGCTTTTTGTGGGCGAATGGGGCGTGGCATCGAAAAAAAAAAAAAAGATTCTTGTATTGACTGACTAAATATCTGATCGTTTGACACCAAGCTCGAACTTGTAGCTCTTACCATCTCTGAAATCTGTTTGTTCATACGGACAGACGGACAGACAGACAGACAGTATAAAAACTATAGATGTTGCAGCGTCACTCCCAAATGGGGCAACAGTTGCCGCTCAGCCTTAACTCAATGCCAGCTCAATACGTATCCAAGCTTATGTGTAATGTGTGCTGTAGTTTGCTGTTGCTGCTGTTTTGTTTTTTTTCCCCTGCTTCTCATTTTTTTTTGTATCTGTGCGCTACATTTTTGCCCACGTTTTGCCGGGGCCAATTGCATGGGGAGTGCGAGTGAGATGGATGGCATTTGGAAAATTGGGTTATTGGGTCATGATTCAGTTCGACCAGCAAAAGCGACTGCGACTGCGACACAAAAGCAACAGCGTCGACGTCGACGTCGTTGTCGTTGTCGTCTCGATTTGTATTTCGTTTTGCTCGCTGTGTGTGTACTTGTAGATACTTGTGTTTTAGCTACTGTTGAAGCATGCAATACTATATTTCTTGCATATACATATACATATATATGTAAGTAGTTGTTGTTGCTGTTGTTATTTTTTGTCATGTTGCAATTTAAACATTGCAGCGCAGACTCCGAACCTGAACCCAGAGCTCAGCTCAAATGCACAGTCTCTGCGCTTTGTATCTTTCTAATTGACTTCCCTCTTTTAGCTTTTTGTTGCTTTCAACTGCGATGTTGTCATTTTCATAAAAGTTGCGGTTGTTGTAGTTGTTGTTGTTGTTGTTGCTGTCGTCGCTGGGGCAACACTTGACACTAATTAGGCCACTCTTTGTGCTTTGTGTGGCAACAACTCGTATAAAGTTTATCAATGCAGGCACTACAACTAAACATTAACTGTTACTGGCACTGGCACTGGCACTGGCTCTGGCATTAGCCGGCAGTCTGCCAACCAAGCTGCTGCCTGTATGCAAATAAGTATCTTTTGTTCGCCTTTCAATTAGCGTCGGGATAAATATTTACACAAATGATAAGACCAAAAACATATTTCAGCCATGCAATGTAAATAGGAAGAAAATCAATTGCCCATTACGCTTGTAAATAGGAACAAACTCAAATTGTTTTGGTTTGCTTAGTCTGCTATAAATACTGCTCTGAAACTGTACAGTAAACAAAACAGGCAAATACTAAATTTCAACTGCTGATACTTTGAAATTTGCCCACAAATCGTTAGACTTGTCGCAGTCTTTTTTAATTATGACATTTTGTGTGTATAAACAATTTTACTATTTTAATATCAGAATATTTCTACTCGCCGCATCTTTATATCAAATAAAAAATCTATCTATCTCAATATCTATGCCAAATTTAAACTCACGGCCCGTCTGCCTACAAATTCTTTGTGCCATTGACCAACATTCTGTTTTGTGCCTATGATAAATGAAAACTGAAATGGAAAATTAAGCAAGCAAAGCGAATAGATGAAGATGAAAACTGAAAATATACAAAATAAGATTGAGTTTTAAGCATTAGATTAAACGACTGAGGACAAACACACAGGTCATAAATTTCCATCAAAAATGTGTCTGATGTAAGCAATTAAATTGCAAAATTTATGACGATGGCTAAGTCAAGCGTAAAACAGGAGAGAAAACAATTTCTTTATTGAAGATTTTCCATGAAGTAAGCGTCAAAGAATATTAATTATTACAATGGGTTTATTGCTCAAAACTCAGTCTAATTACTTTGTGTTATCTTAATAAAAATCGAATAGACAAAAGTAATTAAATGTAACGACTAAAACAATTGCCATAATCGCATATCAAATTCAGTATTTGAATAACATTTGCTGTGTGTGTGTGTGTGTGTGTGTTTGGGGCAAGGTTGTTATGGGGGCGTCAGTTTTTGTCATTTGTTGCTATTTTTTACGCATATGCCCCCGAATTATTAACGTGCAATATTTTAAAGCATTTTGTTGTTTGTTTGCTGCCGCTCAACTCCGAAACATGACACGCAACATTGTAACAGTGACACCAAATAAATTTTACTATGAAATTTTAACAAGCAAACAGCGAACAGCAACAACAACAACAGCACTGAGGCAATTGGCATTGCTAAAGTAAATTGTTGTTGTTGCTTGACTTGCTTTGAATTTAATTTCTGTGACAAGGCGACGCGCTAAATTTGTTTACGCCGAGTCTCAGACTCAATGACTCCCAACTGGCCGAGGGGCGGGGCTGTAAGGGGCGTAGTTAGAGCAGCAGTGGCTGCCCGGTAGAGGGAGGATAAAGAAGTCGGTTTGGCATACATTTTACACTTTGCATCGTTGCTGTGTGCTGCGGCTGCTGTAATTTTATTTTATTTTACAGACTGCATTCAAATATGAGCAAAAAACACACACACAACGAGTGACACACTTTGCGGCAGAGAGACAAAAAAACAAAAAACAAAAACTAAACCAAAATGAACCGCAACGCCAAAAGCCGGCAATAGCAACAGCAACACTCAAAGTTTGGCCCCCATGGCGGCTACGAAATATTTCTACAGTCAAACATGAGCACACATATGTAGGTGTATGTGTGTGTGTGCGTGTGTGTGTGTACACTGTTAGCTGCCTATAAAGAAGCTATCAAAACGATGCCAGACACAACTTCTTTTTTTACTGCAGCACTAAATACCTTTAAAATTATATGCAATATTTAATTGAAGTAATTAACATTTAAAGCTCATCATAAACATTTTTGACACAAATTGATAATTAATTACCGAAAAATGCTAAATATTCGCTTAATATATCATGCAGTTAACATTTTAACACATTTTTTTTAGCTTCAGTTTTTAAAAATTAAGAAATTCTAATTAGATCACGAAATATATAATTTTTTTGGGAGTGTGCTTCGTAACGAATGTGTGTCATCATTTTGTCATTGTGGCAACAAAGTTGTTGCTTTTTTGTTGTTGTTATTTCGATGTTGATTCTGTTGGGTAGCTCCCATGATTATTGTGCTGTTGCTGTAGCTTTGCTTTGCTTTGTTTTGTTTAGTTTTCAATTTGCATTTGCATGTAGCACACGAAGGCAAAGCTTAGTCATAACAAACTTATGCGCAACGTTGCTCGGTTGCAGGTTTCAAATATAATTCCAAAAAAAAAATAAAAGCAAAAAAAGTCTGTACACACACAAAAATAAATAGTGTAGCAGAACCAAACGAGCACTGAGCTGTTTGACCTATTTTGAGGCCTGCCAGACATGGCAACGGGCTAAAAAGCAGGAAGCAACTTTGACGCCATTTGCAATTGGCAGAAGTCAGTGGGATAAGTAGAACAGGTCAGCACAGGACTGAACGGGACTGAATAGCAGTCGACAGGATGGCACAAAGCAAGTCAACTTTGGCTGGCAGTTTGCCTAAAATGGGTCAATTCACAGTTCTTAAGCCTGCTGCTGGCCAGTGTTGCCAGATTGTTGTGTCGACAGCGAAAGTGTTTCGTGAACAGGCAGAAAAGTAAACAAAAAATAGAGAAAATGTACGACTTTATAACACCCTGCATGCAAATATAAAAGCAAGCGAAGAAAGTTTTTGTTTTGTTTGTGCCTTTACAAACCGATACTACTTCTGTACAGCGTATAGACAAAATCATATGTGAAAATACACTCAATTTGCCTTGATTAGGCCCTCTGGGCAATGGCATATCAATTGATTTGAAGGGCTCAATATTTGGGTGAAAGCGTCTGCTCGACGGTCACGTAACCAATTAAAGAAACGCGCACGCAAAACTAAATAAATAGAAAAGCAATAGTTAAGCACAGAGAGAGGCAGAGATACAGAGAGAAAAAGAGCGAAAAGACCACAAAAAACAAACAGAGAATGTGCAAAGTTCCATTGTTGGTAATGATAGACAGCAGCAGAAGCATTTGATGGAATTAGTCAAGCCAACAGCTTCCCATGGCTTCAGTCTAGGCTCACGGGGAAGTCAACAATCTGGGGGCCAAAACAAACACGGCAACAAATTGTTAAGGCCTACTGGTAATTTACCTTTGGCATAAATTTCGTCACTGCACGGGATGGTCAATAAACTTGGCCCGCTTCGCTACAACAACAAATAGAATCGACAACAAAACAAAATAAAAGTCTAAACAAACGTTGTCTCATATTTGGATTTAGTTTTCTGTTTGGTTTTGTGTTCGGTTTTTGGTTTTTTTTTTTTGGTAATGGGTTTTGGGTTGCTCGACTCGGACTACGAACTGGTAACGGCATATTTTTGGACTCATGACGAACTTAACTAAATAGCGCTGTCTTCTTCTATCTCTCCCTCTCTAACGCTCATTTATACACTAAAATAAAGTCAGACACGCATTAAAGTCTACGTTTATTTCACTTATTAAAAGCTCTTGTGCGGGAAGTTGGTATTTTGGTTATTACCAAATAAATTAAGCTCTTTGAAGTGAGTACTTAATGTTTAGAGCTTAACTCGGCTATAAACACAGTTTAGTTTACAGCTTTATCTGTGTCAGTTCAACTTTTTAATTCTAATCTCAGAAAATGTTATAATTTTTGAATTAAAGTCTGTTTCTATGTCATTAGCATATAGTTTCATATGTATCCTCAAGATACACATACTATCTTTATCGCTACTTCTGTAAGTTCTTGGGTAAATGTATCTATTACTCTTAGTTCTAAGACTAGTAATGCATCTTTAAGATACTTTTACGAACTAAGATAGTAGAGAGTATCTATATGTCGTTTGTCGCCAAGTCAAAGGTTCTATCATGTCTGATTTTATGGTTAATTTTCGAGTGAAATTCGTTTGGTATTCGTATGGTTTCTGTTTTGATTGTCGGCATTTTCGTCAGCGCTTCTTCTGCCTCTGCTTCTTCTACTTCTGATTATTCTTCGTCTTGGCATTTTTCGTGTGTATAAAAGAGAATCCCCAAAAAGATTGGATTCAAATTACGGTTTTTTCAGGCTTCGCTGCACGACGCTGCTACAAAAAAGGAATAAAATACACACACACACACACACACACCAGACACACACACTCGGAGTCTTGGAGTTCGTTTGCCTCTAGCTGACTGACGGTGGCACCGCCACCACCGACATTTGCCGCTGCCACCACCAAGTTTGTTGACCTTCAGCCGGCAAAAGGTAGACAACAACAACAACAATAATAAGGGCACTCTCAGGCCATGGCAAAGGATCACCTGTTGCAGCAGCTGCTGCGTTCTGACGAGACAATGTTGTTGTAATTGCCGCTCTTGTTGCTGTTGTTGTTGTTTTTGTTATTTGAGAGCGAGACAATGAACCCTCAATGCCTCTGACTACAATTTCAACACCTTCAGTGGGAGAGAAAGAGAGGAGCGCAGCTGAGCGCAAAGAGAGAGAAAATAACTAGATTCCGGCTAAAGAAACCCCCGCCTTGATTCCAAAGATACGCGTTTCGAACATTGTTGAAATTCTTTTTCAATTTCTTTATGGCATGCAACAAATTTCGTGGCTGCTTTTCCAATTCAACCATAAAATTCTGCAATAAATTGTAGTCGAAATATTTGAATTGGATTTGTTTCAGATCAAATTAAAATAAAACTAATATTTTTGCCATTAAACAAAGTTTTAATGATACTCGCTTTCAATTATGTGTACTGTCAAATGGAATTGGCCTACTCTTCCGACAGATGCACAAATTATTATATAATTCAACAGATAGCGAGGGTAGGGGAGTGTAAAAGAGACAGCTAAACAACAGAGACAAGTGGTCAGTCGATGGACACTGGACTGCAATTGAAATTCTTAGCGATTTAAACACCCAATTGATATGACAAAATAAAAGGCACACACCACATACACACAGCAAATGTACACAAAAAGTCGCACACAAACAAATCTAAAATATTTAAATGCGTTTGTTCCCCCGTTAAAACAAAAATAAAAACGACACACACACACAAAGTTGGGAAAAAAGTATAAAATAAAATCAAATTTGTGTACAACCCAAACAGTTTGGAAGAGTCAAACGGGATCAACGGCTCGGCAACGAAATCGGTCGTTCCCGAAAGTTGAATAACCCAAATGGGCGTATAAACAAAAAAAAACAGAGGGAAAAAAACGCCAAACGCCGGGAGACGCCGCTAAATGTCTCTCTCACACTTGCTCTCTCTCTCTCTCTCTCTCTCTCTCTCTCTCTCTCTCGCTCTTCTTCTCCCAGTGTGTTTGATTCTTGTTTGAATTTCAAGATAATTTTGCATAATATTATCGGGAAAATGACGCATCAGCTTGTTTAAATGCCCCCCGGCGGGGCTTTGAAATCGGGACACTACCTTGGACTTGTCTCATAGCATGATTAATACGCAATTCTATGAATTTTAGTCGACGTCATCAGTTGAATTACAACGACGCAGGCGTAGCCCACTGATGCTGAGCAGTCGTTTTTTTATTGAGCAGCTTTTCATGACGCTTTCAAAAGTCGAACTAACAATGTAATCAATTCCATGTCTGTCAAATCAGCAACTTAAGAACGCGTCAGATTACAGTAAGTAGTCAGTATATTGACCATATCCAATTGCATTTCCGATGCGCATAAACTACCCAATCATCAATGAGGGTAAAAACTCCGAGCAAATGCCGAGCAATCCCCTCGACATAAGGATTTCTTTTCATTTTCTTTTTCTGCCTTCTGCATTGGAAATCTTTTATATCCACAAACCCTCCATGTGTGTGTGTGTGTTTTGTCTCCATACGTTGGTGAAATTTATGCGAGAGTTTCCTGTTTCAATTAAATTTTATTAGTGCCGATAAAATTTTACGAGCGTTCATTGTAATCGACAAAAATGTCAAGAAAATGCCAATGAAAATGTCAAGCAATTTTCATTGCGTTGCGCACTACAAAAATGTTTGCCAAAGTTCAAGAAAGTCACAGCTTAAAAACAGAATCAAATGGTAACTGAGATATGATAAAGGAATTTAAAGAATTTGCATTGATTTACAAAAATTTAACAGCTACGACGTCATCGTTGTGAGCAAGATAGATAGAAAGAGGGTAGCAGAGAGAGAGCGTGAGAAGGGGAGAGCAATGAAGGGAAGCTGTAAGAGTACAGCAAATGAATATTAAACAGAGTGAGTGCGTATATTTACATTATGACGTCGTAGCAAACGCCCACAGAACCACCGCCCCCCATTTGGCCCTACGCCCACGCCCACGCCCATTCCAACGCCCACGCCCACTTTTGAAGAAGAAGGAGGTGATAATGGACAGCGTGCTAATGAAACCCACAGCTGTTTGGCAATGGAAGGCCGGCGAGCAAATAAGTGGGAAGCCATAAATATGAGACTACATGGGAAAATGCTATGAAAAGCGTAGCGAAAAACGAAAAAAAATAAAAAAACTGAGTCAAATAAAATTGAAAAGGTTTTTCTTTCTTTTTTCCGGGTGCCGTAGAAGGCGTAGAAGGCGGCTTAGCTAAGTTTTTCTTTTATTTTATTTTATTTTTGCCTCCTGCTGAATGCCTAAAGGAAATGCTACGTAAGCAAACAAACAAACAAACGGCCAGACAGATAAACTGCCAGACAGACAGACAGACACGCTCACCCTATCACTCTTTTGCTCTCACACTCTCTCTCTCTCTTTTATGTTTGTCTCTTTGGGCGCTGAAGCAACGCTACTGACATTACGTATACGCAGCGTGCGATGACGACAACAGCAGCAGCAAATTGCGTACCAGATGCCATTAAAACGGAAGCAATGCCAACGCCCACACGCTGACACGCCCCACCGTACAGCGTACAGCGTAAAGATATATGGCCAAAAGCGAGAAACAAAACAAATTCGAGGCGAGTTTCACGAGAAGGTGGAAATGGTGTAAAGCCAAGGCTAAGACCGCATTCAACTCTACGACTGGCTGATGGCTGAAAGCGTTTTGCATGCCGCACGAAAAACCGTAAAACTTAATTTAATCGCGTAATTTACGCATGATTGGCATCGAAACCGTTTCACAGTCGATGACAACGTCTTGAAAGCGAATTTTTGTGTTTTTTTTTTGTTTCGGCGCTTTCGAAATGTAAATAAAAAAACGAAACAAAACGTAACGAGACAAAAATAGCGTTCGTGAGAGACGCAAAGGCGATGCGTAAAAATTGCGTGAGAGGTGAATTCGTTGGGTGCGTGTGATGACGTCGACGCCTACGCGTTGAAGCAGAGAAGAAGAAGAAGAAGAAGCAGCAGCGAGCAGAAAAACGCGCCAAAGGAGGCCCGAAACTGATACGAAAGCGAAGAAGCGAAATAAACAAAACAAAATCGAAAAATAGACGCCGAAACTCAACATAACGGGCCAAAAGCAACAACAGCAAATAAACCAAAATGGCGGCCATATTGCGTTGTAGTTTTTCGCTGCTGCTGCTGCTGCTGCTTCTTCTTTTTTTTGTTCAATGAACAGCCATTTTGTTTTTATTTGTTTCACTCACACACTGAGAGAGAGACCCATCTCGATATCTGAACTTTGGGCATCGTTTTGTGGGGCTTTTGGACCGGCCGGCAATAGCGACTAACTAATGGACGGATTGACAGAAATGTTTGCTTTTACAGTTATTTCTAGGGCAGGCAGACAGGAGAAAGTGTGTGTGTGTGTGTGTGTTTACTTTAGATAAAGTACTTTCAAATACTTCCTGAACTTCCATGAAACCGAGTGCAACAGAATTTATCGAAAACTTTTCTTTCAGACTTTTGTAAATATTTCAAAAGGAGTCAAAAGCACACAGACAATATTGAGAGCAGTCTTAACTGATTAACTGTCGGTTAACAAACTTCAGTTCAAACTTGAAAATACAAATTTTAAATTAGAAAAGAATAAATTAAAGACAATAGGAAAATGCTTCAATTTTTAGCCTTTTGCTTTTAGCTGCTGCTCGCTTTAAATATTTAAACATCTTTCAAGTGCCACAACTCATGCCACTTATTTTTATACAGTTTTGACTGCCAATTGCATTGGGGAAACTAAAAACTTATTTATTGATAAGTCATGTCGCAAGCAAAGTTAATCTGCAGCTTAAGGAAACATAATAAAGACATTATCACAATGCTATCGAATGCACTTAATTCAATTATCGACACATTTGTTTGCCGAGTTTGGGATTGAGTAGTGAAATCGCTTTCCACTCGAGTTCTCAGCACAATTCGACAACTGCCAACCCGTTCTTTCGGCCAGCTGTGATAAGCCATATACGATAAGCATAGAAGATTTACAATCGCACTGCGTCGTTGGGGATTTCAACGATTTGATATGTGTCTGAGATACTTGAGCTGCTGCCGCTGCCGCTGCTGCTGCTGCCACTGCTGCTGAAGTTGCCAAAGTTGCTGCTGTTGATTCCCCTTGGGAAGGGGTCGTTGGAGACGGCAGGGGACTGCATGGAGTAACTTGCCATGCTGTCAACTTCAAACTGCACAATGTTGGCCCACAAATCTGTTGAAATCAACAGCAAGCACAGTCACAAACACACAAACACACACACACACACACACTAGTGTATTTGGGAAAACTGTTGCAGTTCCATTTCCACTTCAAATTATAATCAAATTGGATGCTTGCCTCGGGGCGCAGCAACTGTTGCAATGCATTTGCCTGACGTTGAAATGCCAGCAAATACACACACATGCTCACACACACACACACACACTGTCACACACGCACAACTGCACATTAAACAATTGTTGTGCCCTCTTTCCACTAACTTTGGCCCCTTTCTTTTTGTGTTTTTTTTTTGCTGTCGAACATTTTAATTTGATTAAATTTCATGTGACCCAAATACCGGAAACAGTTATTTTTGGTTGCCCCAAAGTGACAATGGCCGCAACATTATGAACAAAAAAAAAAACTAAAGAGAAGAAAAAACAGAAAAGAGTGAGCAAAAAGTAGCAGGAAAATCAAGTTAAGGGTGGGGCAGCTAAAAAGGAGGAAAAGAGAGTGTTTGATTATGCGAGGGTTGCCCCAAACGATGAGTGTGTGCAAGTGTGTGTGCGTACAGCCAACAACACCAAGACAAAGCACAACAAATAACAAAAACAACGCTGATAATGATGACAACAACAACAACAACAACTGGCACTGTTTAACAATGTCGATGACGTTGCCGTGTTGCGTTGTTGCTGACGTTGACGTCTTCCCTCCGACTCTCTCCGCCGCCCTCTCTTCTCACTCTAACACTCTTTTCTAGCTGTTTGTTGCCTTTGCCACATGAAAAGCAATTTTCATGCGTGGCTTCTTCTGTATTAAAGTGTGTGTGCGTGTGTGCGTGTGTGTGTGTATCAGCGGGCGGTCAACGTTGCTGCGTATTTCCGCCAGAGCGCCCAAAGTCGAACACAGGCCCAAACTCCCCGGCCCAGAAAGAGTGAGAGCCGGTTTTTCTTCAAAGCAAAGGCAAAAATATCAACAACAACAAGACGCACACACAGACGCTCACGCACTTACACACACACACGCACACAATCACACACAGACAATCAGCTCAGAGCGTGCGTAAAGTGCGTAACTGTCGCTGTGGCTCCGTTTTAAGTTGTGTTGTTGTTGTTGTTGTTCTCTTGAGCAAAAACCCGTTTCAGAAACAGCAGCAACAACAACAGTAACTAGAGCTCGCTCTCGCTCTTGCCTCCACATTGCTGCATCTCTGTCGCACACCCATTTGGTATGTACAGCTGTTTTCTGTTTATCTCGCACTTTCCGCTTCTTCTTTACATTCGTGTTTTTGTTTACGTTCTGTGGCACGCACACGACCACGAGCAGGCAGGCGACCCAATAGCAACACATCCACCGAAAACTCTCCTTCCCCCTTAACCCTCCCTCCACCCATAACCCGTGACGGAATGTTTGCGTCTGTGTGACTGTTTGCGTGTGTGTGTGAGTGTCTCCCTGTGTGCGTTTGTTTCTGTGTATTTGCGCCTGGCAACTTGATTACTTTGATATACTTGTACACTCTGCGCACTTTTTCGGCTCTAATTGTGTCCTGTGCATTTGCACTTTAAACACAGAGACACAGTTTTGCTCTCCCCCTCCCCTTTCTCTCCATCACCCACCCTTTCTCTTATTGCGCAGTGAAGTTAGAGTGTATGTAGTTTCTTAAAGCCTTTGGCGAAGCTGCTTAAAGCTCTCTTGTGTAGAAACTTGCGCATTACCTAATAACGTTTTAGCTACGCATCAAGCTTAGCGCGAACGCTTTCACTTTTAAATTAAGTCATAATTTTATACGCCAAAAAGAAGACTCAAACAAAGGCTAACAACAAAACAACAAGTTAACCTACATTTTGTGTGAGCGTATTCGAAAAAAAAGCTGCGCAGATGTGATAAAAAGATCAACAAAAAAAAAAGGTTGTAGCGTAAAATATTTTGATTGAGACTTGTATTTTTTTTTATCAAGTGAATATTGGTGGAATTTGAACTGTTTCGCTACGCAAATAGCAAAGTTTGCTGAGTTTTTTGGGAGTTGACTTCCGGCAGGAAATAACAAGTGTACCAATTGCTATATTGATAGAAGAAGTGGAAGTTTTGCAAGAATATCAAGCTATGAAATATAATTTAAATTATCAAGAAAAAGAAAAGGTTTAGACCATTTCATTTCATTCGGCAAAATATCAAAAATTTTAATTAAAAATAGTTTCAACTATTAAAGAACGCTATTAATGAAATTTAAAATATTTAATAAAATAAATTTGAAGTGGAAAAATGTTGGGCATAGGCAGCAAAATATTTTAGTAAAATAAAAATTACGTAAAATGGATTATGTTTCAATAAACTAACTTTAGATACATTATACAATTTAATATTAAAGTTGCCAGCATATAAAATTCTTAATTAAAATAAAATATTAATTTTTATTGACCTTTTTTAGGTACTTCAACTGTAAGATACCTGGTGATTGTATTCGTATCTTTTGCTTGCCCTTTGCCGTATCTCACCTTCTAGTTTATTTGTCTTGCTACATTCTCGTCTATCTGCTGCTGCTCTCAGTCAGATGACTATTCAGCAGTTACGCCTGCTGCCAATAATCTATTCAATCTGCGCGTTTATGAGGCATTTGCCAAGCACTTTGTGTGTGAAATTGTCCCTGGGACAGTGGGACAGTGACACAGTCCCTTCTCCATAAATAAAGAAAAGAAGGAGAAAAAAAAAACCAATATTAAATGGCAACCCGAAACGTGTCCGTGCCCGTTTTCCATTCCCATTTTCCGTACCATTTCCACTGCCATTTCCATTGCCGCTCCTCACTTAAGCGCTTGGCAATCCTGTCTGTCTTCTGCTGCTGCTTGTGTCTGTATTCCCCTATTCGGTAAATCGGGATATATGACTGTCTGTCTGTTTCTGTGTCTGTGTCTGTTTGTATATAGTATATTAGAGACTGCCTGCTGTTTGGCCTGCTCAGCCCTGTCTCTTTATGTCTGTCTTTCTGTCTGTGGCTAACGACCTGCACAGGGTCTCCAGGTCTTGAGGTTTCGGGGTCTCGGGGATATTCGTTGATTCGGGTACTCGGAAATTTGGTTGTTTCGCTTGCTGCATTGCTATGGTTTTATGATAGCAGCAAACATTTTTTGGCTGTTTTTTTGAAGGTTTTTTTCTTTAGCCTGCGTGCTGTTTGCCTTTTTTCTTTCAAGCTTCAACAAAAAAAAAAAAATGACAGGCTGGCAGGTCACTTGAACTCCGCAGTGAACCCCTGTTTATGCCCAGGTCACATCGGATCGGCTTGGATCGACCAGGTCGTCGGGTCGTTCATACTATTTGCTGCACTCTAATGACTAATCAACCTTGTGGCCCATTCCAAACAGCAGGTAGGCAGCAGTCTCGTCTCAATGTCTCGACTTTGGCAATTGTCTTTCACTCGGAACAACAAAACCAAAACTCAAAAACGCGTGCTCTAATTGGTAGCGATAAATTACTGACATCGAGTACTTGGTAACATAAATAATGGAGCACAAAGTTCTCAAAATGCAAACAGGCCAACAAAGTATCGTATGGAATTTGGCATTTATTCGACCTTTTTTTATAATTATTATTATCAGTGCAGCAGGTTGAATGACATTTTTTTTGATCTATAATGGACCTTGACTCGAACAATTTGTGACGAAAAGTATAAGACATAAAATATCATAGATATCAATGGTTTGACTCAGTTGTGACTCAGTTTGTAATGTCAGAATTACAACAAAAGATTGAATGTTTAGTCTAAAAATAGATATGGAACAAGAGATACGACGCTTCTTCCTCAAATAGTAAAAAACTCGTTTGTTAAGCGAACTAGGCGAAGCGGGGAGGGAAGAGAACTGAAGCTTTATTCTAAGCTTAAGCTGGGCCTGGGCTGCTAGGGAGCGCACAGATTGAAACTGAAGGTGAGTCCGAAAACCAAAATCTAAACGACTTTCAAAAATACTACAAAAAAAATAGAAATAAAATGCAGGCAGCTCGTTTCAGTTTTTTCGAAGGGGATTTGGCTTTTATTTTTTTGTTGTTGTTGGCATTAATGGTTTTAGCTTTAGACGCTTTATAGCGGCCTTAAAAGCAACAACACCCATACACACACGCACAGACCACAAATGCACACCTGACAATATGTTTAAATGTATGTGTGTGAGTTTGTGGCGTTTTGGGTACATGCCACCTTGGTATGTGGGTCAATTTGAAATGGTTTTTGATCAACAACGCAAAAGAGCCGCTTGAATTGACTGATAAATTTGTATATTCAGATATATATTGATATATTGATGCTTTTAACATATTTCCATAGTCAGATAAAAAGCAAGAGTAGAGCATGTCGTCCGTTAAAGACCCTGTACTTACAATAGATTATCGAGCATGAAACGGATTATTTTTTGCTACTTGTTACATATTTTTGTAAGATTTTTCTATCGACTTTGTTTCTGCGACAAATTTAAATACCTCTTAGTTTTTTTAACTGCTCGGTCCACTAAATGCCGTCATTTTCGTTAGTTAACTTACTTCGCATATTTCGCGCAGCTCAAGAAAAAGTGAAAAGATACTTCCGACTTTCAAAAAGCGCTGCACTCACTTCCGAAATCCTTGACAGCCCTTTCACTTTGAAATACAATATATTTGTGTATAAATACTATATAAATATAAATACAATTTCCTTGAGCTCTGCGCCTGCAGCTGACAAACTGACAAACCTCAGAGAACTCGTTCAACTTCAGTTAAAAGCATTTTCTTTTTTTTTTTTTTTATTTTCTTCACTTTCTTTTGGGTCAACATGAAAAATTGTTGTTTTTGTGCAGTCCACGGACTGTCAGTTGGCCAAGTCTGTCAAGCAGTCAGTGCCAAAGCCAAAGCCAAAGCCAAAGCCATTGCCAATGACATGGTCAACAGTTTTGCAACGAAAGAAAAAACTGAATTCATAAAAATAAAAAGAAGAAAAAAAAAAAAAAAACTTAAATGAAACCAAATTAAATGTGCTGCCATTAATTTAAAACGTTCCAAGTGTGCGCGGTTGCACTTTGTATTATTTACTCTCGACAAATTCTTTTAATTTACTACCAAAATGGGTCGCCAAATAAGTGAGAGAGGAGAAGAGAGCGAGAGAGCAAGAAAAACTAATTGCAAGACAAATTACGAGCTGGCAGACGAGCGACAAATGAAAGTAAAGAATTCAACACCGAGACGAAAGCAAACCATACCAAAATTGGCATTTAACGCAGTATTTTTCATCTCCCTTTCTCTCTCTCTCTCTCTTCTTTCTACCCGTTTTGGGAACACTCAAAACTGTGTCAGACTGAATCTCAAACTACAAGTTCTGCGTGAGTTTTGTGCGTACAAAAAACGAGCAACATTTTCAATGTCATTAAAATAAATTTACTTTTAAATACAGCCACACACACACACACAGCGAGTGCAGGGAATCAACTGAAGCGAGTGTTTTGGGCCACAAAATGGCCTGAGGAAGTGTGAGGGAAACAAATCTTAAGTTAAGTTTTGACTACTCGTCTTGAGTGCCAGTAACCGGTAACCGGTAATCACAGTTAAAACACAATAACTTCAAGGGGGAAAAACAAGAAAAGCAGCAACTAAAGCTGAAAAAAAAAACTTGATAAATTGCGCCTGACATTTGGCCAGACAGTTGGGCTTAGTATTGTGGCCCTTTAATTATGTTAGTCCGGGCCAATTACAATTTGGGGAGCTCTTTGCTCCTGGCAGTGGTCAACTGATTCATTGCCTGTTAATTAGGCGGCTGACGCGGCTTATACGTCATCGAAATTGTACGTAATTGAAATGAAAATGCGAGCAGCAACAAGTTTCTCGCACAAATAACCTTAGAATAAATTGCCTCACGTTTCCGTCACACAACTACACACACACACACACATATTGGTACACTCCCCAACTAGTTTGGCCGGCTCTCTGCCACGTGTGTATGTGTGTTTGTGTGTGTTGTGTTTACTCGCTGCCATAAACAAAAGACTGTTGCTCAAGTCGAACAAAAAATTCAAATTCAAATATTTTTTTAGACTGCGTTTTTCCCCCATTTACAAGCAAAACAACAATGGATCATTGTATAAAATATGAAACTGGCTCGAAGCAGTCAACACACAGCCACATTCACACACACACACACACACACACACCCATAAAACACACACGTGAGCATCACATGCCAACATCCAGCGAGGACAACCATAAAAACAAACTCACAGCTACAGATACAGCTACATCTATAGATCTACATTTACATCTACATCTACAGATACATTTTGTTTTTATATTTCTATTCGTTTTCATGGAAGTTTGTATTATGATTACGAAACCGAGCACAAAAAACCAATTGTTGATTGACTTACGAGCTACAAAATAAACATAAAGCTTCGATTTAGCTTTACTCTCTGCACATCAGGTCACATTTTTAGCTTTATTCTGCTCTTTTTGTTGTGTTTCTGGGTGTGTAAATTATTTACTAACCGATGATGAGGTCATTAACGACTAGCGTTTTGTAAGTAGTAAAAAACTAAAGGGAAATCAAACTGTTTGAGTTTTCAATTAAATCTAAGAAAAGATTTGTAAAGTTCTATTGAGTATTTAACAACTAAAACTAACAGAAACTTTATTAAATTAATATTAAATTCATCTAGAACTTTCTCAAAGCTTAAATGTGCTTGGGCTTACTCTGCGCACTGAAAGCTTTCATGTGCTTTCAATGCTTTGTAGTGTGCGGATTTTGATTATACGAGCTTTTAATTGCTTTCAATGTTTTCAAACGTTGTTAGTTCAAAGCTTAAATGTGCTTTCAAAGCTCCCCAAAGCGTGTCTGCTTATTGCGTGTTCTCGGCATCTAAAAAATATGTGAACTCAGGGTCAAATCATACAAGTTAAGCAATCTTTTTGAATGCTTACAACATAAAAAGTGTGGCCACCTTTTTTTTTTGTTTCGAGCGAGATACATAGCTGCGCATCTGTTAGATACATTGAGGTTCGAACGCTCTAACAGAAACATCCACACACACACACACTAGCACACCCAGAGCTATGTAAGTACTAACTGAAATATATTGACAAGCCACACGGAACAGATACGCGCAGCTGAGTTGGCATTGAGACTGAGTATCTCTATCTGTGTGTGTATCTGTATCGTATCTCTATCTTTAGTTGTACCCGCGTCTGTAGCTGTGTCCGTCTGTGCATCTGTGCATTTGTGTATCGCGTAGTTAAAGCACGCCCCAGTGCAATGCAACAATTGCAAATGTACGAGTATTTAGCGATTATTAGTTGAAAAGCTACAGGGGCATAAACAAACAAAAACAAAAACAGAAAATAGAAAAAAACACAAGTGTAGGAAGTAAATGAGATAGACGAGAGAAAGATACTTATTTAGATACAGATGTATCTAAAGTAGGGAGAGTTAGCGGCGAATGAAAAACGCAGTTTGAGGCTGATGCCGGTCTCAGTCAGGGACCGGCTAGTAGTTGTTTTGTATCTCACAGATACACAAGCGTATGTACAAAAGTATCTGCCGCAGCGTGCAGTGTCGTTTATCTAACTATCTGTGACATCTCTCTACATGCATGGGGTGTGTGTGTGTGTGTGTGTGTATCTCTTTGTCTCAATTATGACGTAATTAAACGAAAACAATTCCTACTTTTTGCGCCAGTCTGGCAAATAATCTATATAATTAGCTATAAAGCATTAGAATTGTGAGAAATTTAAATTGAACGAACAAACTTGTTATATATCTGCGTCACACACACGTTCGCACAGATACAGATACAGATACACAGAAGTATCTACATATCGATGTATCTACGTTTTAAAACGTATGTTTATTTAACCCTGAACATGTATCTATCAAATTCTTTCACGAATTTAATGCTAAACAACATTTCTATTACGACATCGTCGGCATCGTCGTCATTGCCATCGACATCGACATCGGCATAGGAATCGGTATCGGCATTGGCATCGACATCGGAATCAGCATCGCAATTGGTATCGGGCATCGAAATCGAGCAATTCTATAAATGCCCGAACGATGTTTCACTCCAAAATCGTGCGGGTCTCTCGTCTCTTTTGTCGAGTGACGTAATTGCGCTGGGGCTGTGCCCTGGAGACGTTGTTGGAGACAGAGAGACGAATGATTATAAGAGCATTACACGTACTACAAAACGTGAGCAATAATGACTTGAGTTTCCTCAAAAAAAAAAAGAAAATCAGAACAGAACAGCAGCAGCCAAATCACATGCAACCAGTGGGTTAGCAACCAAAAATAGCACAAAAATTCTATTTTAAAAACAATTCATGATTAATTCAATTCAGTTGCAGAAATTTTGCAGCAATTTCAAGCCGATTATTATAATTATTTCAAGTATTTATAGCTAAAACTAAGAGCTTGAACAAAGAACTGGAAACGATGGAGGAAATGTGAAGAAATATATTGAAATTAAATGAGTTTCTTATGAACGAGTTTAGCTAGTTTCATAGACAAAATTATGGAGTATGGAAGCGTTACTAAAGATACAATATCTTAAGCCTTATAAAGCTTTTTTTCACTACGGTTTTCATAAGGAATTCAGGCCAATTACTTCAAGATTTAAAGTCACAAAAGTGATCAAGAAAAACTCAACACAAAAGCGTCTTTATCACTTTAAATATTAAACCTCAAGTTTATTTAACTTTGATTGTCGTTTATTTGCTGTGAGCTACAGAAAGAGTTATTGTCTTGGCCATTTGGATTTAGGCCATCCAGGGTGTAAGCTCGGAAGAAGGCCAGCACTCACTTATGCCCGAGTTAACCTAGTTACGTGACTCTGAAAGCGCGAACAGCAAACTGCGAAATGCGAACTGCGAATTGCGACCCTCAAAAGCAATTTGCTAGTGACCAAAGCAGCTTGCCACATAGACACATAGAATGCAATGCGAGGCGTTGCACATAAGCATAAACATAGATACATAAGTGTATATGTATTTTGCTGCTCCCCCTAAATGAACTGCAAACAGATACAGCCAGAGCTATAGATACAGATACAGATGCAGATACAGATACATAAAATCATAGATACATATGTGCAGCGCCCCCAACATGATTGTCGCTGAGACCGAGACTCTGAGGCTGACGCTGACCTTGACACAGTTTGCAGCAAATGCCGCCAGCGCCGCAGCTGCACTGCCTGACGTGTGGGCGTGTCGTGGGCGTACACAGAGTGCAGCCAATGAAGGGGGCGTGGTGAGGGGAAATGCATGCATCAAAAGCTAATACCAAAGCTTTGCTTCTATTTATATACATATGTGTATTTTTGTGAAATAGGCCATGAAACGATAAATTATTTCACTACTGAATTCAGCGCGACATTTTCACTGCGTAGAGTTTATTTAATTCCCAAAAGTTTGGAGTTGAAAACTTTTTCAAAACTGTCAGTTTCCATTTAGTCTGTTGTTGTGCTGATAGTTTTCTTATTTGACATATAGGACAAGGATTAGACAGTTTGAACAATTATGCAGAGATCTGATTAGACAAATTTTACTGAATTTAAAGAGGATTGAAAACATTGAACTTTGAGGAACCGCTATGATTTTCAAGTAATGGCTTTAATTGATGTAACAGAAAATAATTATGAATAGGAATTTTCTAGTTGGAAAGATACAATTTTCAAATTTTGAGATTTTAACATAAAGTGGAAAGAATGTTGTTTAAGAAACTGGAAAAACAACTTTTAAAAAACATTAAAAAAGTTTTGAAAAATTCGGCACTTTAAGCATAAGTTTGTTTGCTAAGATACAAAAAGTAGTTAATTTTGTATTTAGGTTTGTAGCTTAGAAAATTTTGCAGACCAAAGTTTCGAAATTCATTTTTAAATTTAAAGATACTTTTTGAAATAAAATTGGACTTATTTCTAATGAGTAAAGTTCCATAATATTAAAATATAATTAATTAAAAACATTTACAATTTAGTTTTAAAAGTGTCCCCGCTTTTTATGACTATAAATAGTTTTGAGCATAGCTCTTTGCCCGTTGACATACTGACCTCATTTCCAACAGTGGTGATCTTGACCACGACCTCGTCCTTCTCGACGTCGTGCAGGACGACGTCGCCGCTCTGCTCGCGTCCGTTGTAGGTGAGAAAGATGCGCTGTCCGGGCTGCAGTTGGATGCTCATAATGGTGCGAAAGCCGGGTCCAATCAAATCGGATTCACGGAACTCCTTGGTCATGGCATTACGGCGTATTGCCTGGGCCGGACTGTGGTGCACGCTGGCGGCAGCGGCGGCGGCAGCGGCAGCGCGACGTGTCTCCACAATAACCGATTCGGATGGCGACGAACAAAGGGACGCGGACCCCGAACCGGAACCGGAACCGTTCGCGAATGATTCACCGTTAGACGAGGTTTTAAAATCGAAACGTACCATGTAACGAGTGTCCGCATTCAGTTGGGCATCGCCCGGGGCAAGGAAGGTGGGCGGCGGCATGGGCTCGGGGGGTGTGGCCAGGGCGCCAGACATGGAAGTGGGCGTCTTGACGTCCTGTATTACGCCGGAATACCAGAGTCCGTCCGGACCGGGGGCGCACACTTTGGTGCCAATGATTGAGCGTTTGGCCAAACGGCGTGTGGTTGACATTTTTAATCAATTAATTGGTATTAACTTGATTTCAGACGGGAGATGGGGTGGCTTGGGGTGGGGGTGTTGCCTGATTTTAGCGTTTATTTGTTTGTTTTTTTTTTATATTTCTGTTGGACTGTGTAAAGAAATTTCTTTATGCACTTTTCGTGTTGTTCTGCTTGAGTTTTACTACGATATCAGTAACTTAACTTGGCTTTCTTGCTTGGCACCAACAACATATTTAGCACTTTTCATTTTAAGCTTTAGCTTTTGCTTTCTATTGCACTTTTGTTTTTACTTTAGCTTCTCTTGTTAACCCTTTGTTACCCTTTTTGATTAAACACTTTTGCACTTTTGAACACTTTTTGAGCTTTTTGCACTTGTTGCACGCAGTTCTCACTGAATTTTCGTAGAGCGGCGTGGGTGGTAGAACGAGGGGGTTTTCAATGTTTTTTTTTTTAAGTCTGGCAAACGTTTTTGGTCAATTTGTAGACGTTGATTTTGTTGAGCTCACTCAGTTTCTTGATAATGTTCTTGTGATACAGCTCCAGGCAGAGTGTGGGACGCTGATTCAGTTGCTGATTGAACTCGAGACGTTGTCGTAGCGCTTGGACGGGACTAACGTAAACCCTAAATGGTTGCACTTGCTGTTGTTGTTCCTGTTCTTGTTGTTGTTGTTGTTGTAGATGCTGTGCTGCATCTGTTATACCGGTCAGCTTCACATGCTTTGCTTTAGCTTTGGCTTTAATGTTGCGTTTGTGCCTAAGCATAATCCAATTTGGGGCCTGTGTAACGGCAGTTTGCTAGCTACTTGCAACAGTGCAGCGGTAAAATGGTCGAAAGATACAATTTGTTAGTTACAAGTTGGCAATGTTTATTTTTGCTCTCTTCCTATCCGCTCAATCTTCCTCTCTTATTGTTATCGATATGTTTTTGCTTTTGTTTTTGTTGTTGTTATTAAATTGAGCTGATTGCCGTTATATGCCACACATACATATGTATAACTGTATTTCTACACATACACAAATACAAATACATATGCATATATATATTTTTATATTCTATTTATTGCTTGGTTTGCTTTCACGCTGCTTTCGCTGCCGGTCGTTTCACTTTTTCTTCCAAGTTTTTTCTTTTCTTTTCTGCTTGCACTAACACACACGCACGCACACACATGTAAACACGAACACAGGGACAAAAGCGCCAGAGAGCAAAATGGATGCAATCTGCTGCCGCTGTTGCTGTTGTTGCTGCTGCTGCTGATGCTGCACGATTAAGTTGCTGTTGTTGTGTTATTATTTTGTTGTTTTGCTTTTGCTTTTTGTTATGTTATTTGCATAACAAACAAAAAAAATTACACTCACTGCGATTGCTTTTGCTTAAACTTTAGCTTTTGCCGTTGTTATTATTGTTTGTTTTGCTGTAATTCACTAGTTTTGTTTTGTGTTGAACTTCTGCTTGTTGTTTTGATTTGAATTGTTCAATTTTTTGGCGTCTACGTTGACGACATTGGCGACTCGCAATAAGCGCTTATCGGTCTGTACACGAGAGTTGGCTATCAAAGACTAAACGAGCGGCAACGAGTTACAGTTACGCGCAGCGAGCAACACTCGCCATACAATCAAAACTCTCGCTCTCTCGCTCTGACTCTGACGCTGGCACTGGCACTGGCGCTGCCTTTGGCTCTCTACCTCTGCCCTCTCTCACTCTCGCTCTTTATAGCGCGCGCTCTCTGTTGCTGTTGCTTCGTTTGTTTTATATTATGCTTTCACACACACACACACTTACTCACACTAGCACGTACCTGCTTGGAAAACTACATAAATGCAACTGTGTGCGTGTGTGTGTTGTGTGTTTGAGTTTTTTCTCTGCTGGCAGCCAGCATAATTTGTGTATGTATGTGCATGAAAGTATGTGTGCATGTATAATACTTGAGAAACATGCTCTTGAAATCGTTGAAAATGCATTTGCCACATAGCAATGTATGCATATAGGCCTCGAATCGGGTTAACGAAAAATGTTAGTTTCTAACGGTGCTGTTAATTTGACATGTCGATGTGTCAAGCAAACAAAAGATATGTATATATGTATGTAGATCTATGCTCATATATGTATTTATCTACACATATGTTTGTATCTAAGTAATCATGCAATTTAGCTTAATTAAATTTGACACTCTCTCTCCCTTGTCGTTGTGCGTAATTATCGCCAATTTGTAGCTACGCAGTGTCCGCCTAACAACAGTATACTACAGCCAACAACATAAACACATACACACGCAAACGCACACACTCTAAGAGACACAGGCATCCCTATCGGTGTCTATGACGCCATCGTCTGTTTGCCAGCATAACAGCAAATGTCGACGTCGACGACGCGTCGTTCGCTGCTGCTGCCAACCCCAACCCAAAAAAAACTACGCAGTTAACAAAAAGTTAAACACTTGTCAACATTTTTCACAACGTCAACAGAGCGCCGCATAACTCTCTGATTGTGTATGCCAGCCTGCCTGTGTGTGTGCGTGTGTATGTGTGAGAGTACCAACAACAGAGCGAAAAGACTGAGAGAGAGACGCTGCCAACAAAATAACAGCTGGAATTGCAGCAACAATGTTGCGAAAACAGCTGTTGAGCAGAGCACAGCAAAGCACAGAGCAAACAGCAACATAATAAATGGCTGAAAGTTTGTCATAATTTCGCACTTAAAATACCCTAACCTAATGTTGTGTGACTGTAACTTAATTCAGTCATATTTATTTATGATATTTATTCTATTAGCGCTTGAAAAAGAGCTTAATTTAAATAATTAATACAGACGCAATACGTACTAAAAATAGCTATAATAAAATCATTGCCTGCATGTTTTCAGAATGTACATATGCCTAATGTTATTGATTGTTATTTTTGCAGGGCATGCTGCTGTAAAAATCGCCGGCCGGTTTTCTGTCAACGTCACGAATTTAACAGTTAAAGAGAGTGCTGCGCTCTCCTGCTACAGCGCGTTGTCTTGTTTGTGTGCGTGTGTGCGTGCGTTGGTGGAATGTATGATCTTGCTCTCTTTGTCGCTCGCTCTCTCTCACTCTCCCAGCCAAGTAACAGCTGCTTTTGTTTACATCGGCATCATTTCTATGTTGCTGCTGTTGTTGATGCTTCTGCTGCTGCTGCTATCGCTGTTTTTGTTGTTTTCTGAATTTTTTTTTGGGAGGCCTCTGTTGTTGCTTTATGTTGGATGTAGCTGGCTGTTATTGGCATTGTTGTTGCCTTTGGAATGACCTCTGTAGGCATAGCGCAGCGTCGTCGCGCCGCTGCCAGTGGTGCGGGAAGCCAAGTGACGAGACTGTGCGTATTTTCGCTTCTTCTTTATTTTTTTTTTTTTTTTTGGGCGTTCGCCGCCTTGATATCCATCAACGCTACAGGGGCCAGCATAGGTACATACAAACACACATAAACACAAACATACATACAGACACATACCTTTGTATACATACAGTTGTTGTATGTGGTATGTACGGGCGCATAGATTTTCATTGTTGTTGTTGTTGTTGCTGTAGAGTTGATATGTTGTATGTTTTTTGGGGTGGATTTCGTTTTGAGAACGCCATTTGCGATAGACGCCCAAATGCGTTGCGTAGTTTCTGGGGGTCTTGGGGGCGGGGGAGGTTAAACACACACACACACACACAGCGCAACATACTTGCATTGACAATGAATCTTTAAGACCTGCTAATGCTTTAATATACCCAGAAAACGTATGCTTTTTTTATGAACATACATAGTATCTTGACCAGATTGTAAAAAGTTGCTCATTGAAATGCGCAGTGACTGCAAAGATGCGTTATCTCAACAAATTCAATTAATCATTTCTTGAGTGAAAATTCCAAAGCGCAAAATAGACAAACAGCAATAGCAACAACAACCTCAAATTGTATTCAACAGAGCGTTGCTGGCATTACAACAAATACGCAGTTACGAAAAACGCAAGCAGCAATAATAATAATAACAACAACGGCAACAACAACAGCGACGCAAGCAGCGCTACGACTGCCGGTGTTCCCATTGCCTTTGAATGCAATCTGTGAGTTACAAAACCAAACGAAACGAAAAGAAACGCAAAAAGCAAAACCAAAACAAAGCGTTAGATGGAGCAAGACAGCAAGCAGCACACACACACACACACACATGCAAACACATACACACACATTGACACATTACTAAACTGGAAAATAGGTCAACCAGCTGAGAGAGCACATCAACAGCCATCTGCTAACTCGCTCTAACGCTGCTGCTCTCAAAGCAAAGAGAGTTTTTATCGTGGCATATATGCGCGCGAGTGTGTGTGTGCGCGAGAGCGTAGCTTAACATAGTAAGAGCGAGCGTTGTCAATTAGAACGGGAACTACTGTTAGCTAACAGCGGCCTCAATTCGTCTGATTGGAATGAGCCAAGTGGGTATGTTCAGTGGGTGGTTAGCAAAGTTTTTCACATAATTAGAGCGCTATAGCGAACTCTGCCTTTTGGCGACATGAGTAGCCACATTTTGTGTAATATTATTGAATTTTGTATACAATTTAAACCGGATTTCTTGATTTCTTGCTGAAGTTTTTTTTAGTTTTTTTTTTGATGTTTTTATTTTTATCTCGCGACTTCTTTGTGGCTGTTGTTGTTGCTTTTGGTAGGGCTTTTATTTTTGCTTGTGTTTGTGTATGTGTGATTTGGATTCGATTTACTTCGAAACCGGATTTTCAAAAGTACATAAGTATAAATACATATGTGTTTGTGTATGTGTGTACACACATACATACATGTATTGCTTGGTACGTCATTACATTTCCATTCAATTTGTTTGGTATTTTTTTCGATTTTGCTTTTTGCTGCTGCTTGTTCTGACCAACGGGATACCAACTTTCCATTATCGCCATTACCAACAAAGAGCTCATTGAGCCCTGCCAAAGTTTAATTTGGCCAATTTCCCTGAGCATGCGCGAAGTCGTTTCTTAGTTTAAGCCCTTAAATAGTTTTTAATCATTTATATTTATTGTACATCTTTTATTTTAAATTATATGATTTTTAACATTTTCAAGTCACGTAAAACTTGGCAGTACGCTTCCGCTTTTGTCACTAGTCTACTTAGTAAATTATTGATAAATTAGAATTTATTGTTATAGCGTATTTTAAGTGTAATTTATTATGCTTTAATATTTATGGCGTGTTTATAAAATGATGTGTAATTTTTGTAAATTTTTTGGATATATTTGTGACTTCCTCCGATTAAGTTCTTTGATTGTAATTGACCCCATCGCAAGGCAAAGCTGTCAAAGGTGCATATCAAGCTGGCCACAGACAGGTGTGTGTGTGTGTGTGTTCAGTTGTCCATCAAGGCTGTCAGCTGGAAAAGCTGGACAGTGTGGAAAATGTGGAAAAGGGTCTGAAAATTTAGATGAAACAGTTGCAACAGTTTGCGTGTTGGCTCATTAGAATGACTCCCCCTCCCCCTCCACCTCCCCCCTCGAAGCACCTTTCACTCCCACTCCACCCCTGTTGCCCACACGCGAATGTTTGTATTCAGCTGATGGCATTGTTTGCATTTTGTTAGACTGAAATCATAATGAAAATCAGGTAACGAAAAGGCTAAAATGAAATGGCCAGAAAGGTCGACTGATTGATGTGCACATGTCAGCGCCAGGAAGCATTAATTCTAGACGAAAGATGAGCGTTGGCAATACTAGAAACTAGCAGAAAGACAAGCAGAAGAAGAGAAGCAGAAGGGGAGTGGGGTGGGGTAGAGAGTCTTCTTGAAGCTGCAAGTTGCAGATACAAATTTATATCATGTCCAGCAATTTTGATAACCGGTTTCTCCCCCTAGCCATTGAGCTGGGCAGTGGCAGGCAGGGTGGGGTGGGGTGGGGTGAGGAGGGTCAAATGGTCAGCTGAAAGAAAAGCTTGACATGGCTAACAAACTAATTTCACCGATCAACGGATACGGCTTGCAGCATGTGGCATGCAGCAATTCAATTGCCGCTCCCAGTGCCACACATTTGGTCGCATCGCATCGCGTCGCGTCGCGTCTTTCGTTTCTTTTATTTGTTTAAGCCCTGTAACAAAAAATGTACTGTGAGGTCCACACAGTGTGGGTGTCAGCGACCATTTAAGCTTATATCCTGTAGTTGCTATAGAAAGAATAGCTGGAGGAAAAAACTACATCATATGCAGATTCTTAATGACTACAGGGTCTTCTAGTGTCAGTACATCAAATAGAAAACTATTCATCAGATTCTTGATGTCTGCAGGGTCTTCTAGTGTCAGTACACCCGACTGTAGTTTAGCCTACTAGTTTTTTTCTTAGGTTTTTCTTGTGCCTGGCAATGTTGACATTTGGTCATAAATTTTCGTGAAAAGTCGTCGTAACAAGCGGAGGGGAAAAGAGAGAGCGAATGTGACAAACAAGCAGGCAGTGAGGGAGTAGGCAGAGGGGAGGCAGAGAGAGAGAGAGGGAGATAGGAGACACAAACATATTCATTGTTTTCATTGCGCTGTCTTTGTGTACACAAAGCAGCAAATACCGAATAGCGAAATGGTTTGTTGGAATTACCTCCCACCAGAAGAAGTGGAAGAAGAATGGGAAGAAGAAGAAGAAGACGAACTGTGTCCAGCTGTCAACATGTAGACAAACATAATTTGTTAATATTATTTTGTTAGCCACATGAACTCTGAACCAACTGAAATTATACAAAATTTACAAAAGGGGAAACTGAAAACATTTCCAAATCAATCAAATAAATTGAAATGTGTACAACAGTTCAAACAAATACTTTGCTTTACAAATTTATCCCCTTTATCCCCTTTATGCCCTTTATGCCCTTTATGCCCTTGCTGGTCTTATAAACCTTCATGATTGTTTGTGACAAGACAAAAGTCCTTAAGAAACCAGAAACCCTAAGAAAAAGTGATTTGTGCTTATTAAATAATCGTTATTATAGCAAGTATTAAAGCTAAACAGTCTTAATTATTGGTCTAATTATTATTCTAGAAGCGTTTAATCAAAAATTCAAATTAAAAATTATAGAAAATATAAAATATAGACAAATGTATGTTTAATCACTGCTAAGCTTTGACTATTTTAATTTTTGTAGACCCCTGTACTCTAAAAAGAAGTAGAGGGTAGGGAGAGTATAGTAGTGTTATTTGAGCTATCGCAACCATAGTATCATTAAAACTATCTTGATCAAGTTTGATCCGGATTGGTAGGACAAATTGGTTGCAAATTGCTTAAATGTATGAAAAATTGCACACTTAAAGAAGTACGGGGTCTTTTACAGTCGACTCGCTCGACTGTAGCCTACTATTAACAATTTCCTACTTAGTTTTATACGATTTTATAGTGAACTTAGCTACTTTTCTTTATTTATTTTCCATCTCTTTTAATTTACCTCTATTTTCTCCACCTTTTCACACACTCTTTCTGTTCTCTTAACTCTCCGTTTAAGCTGCTTCCTTAGTCACTATCTCAGTCAATCGATTCGTTTGCACCAGAAAAAACGCCGGTTTTGCATATTTTATTCCCTAAAAATTATTCTAACCTTCCGACAATTTTCCTAGTAATACATTTATGTAAACAAAACATTTTCTTTATTCTACATCTAATAAATAGTTCAAGTTAAAGTTAAAGTTTTGTGTGACCAAACATAATTGGGGCAGATGAGCAGTGGAAATATGTTGACCCACAAAACAGCTTGGTCTATTTACATACATAGTTACACTATACACACACACACACACTCACACAGACATGTATATTTATTGTATGTGCATCTCGTGGCGAATTCCATGATCAAAATTCCAGATAAACTTTGCCTCACATTTTCTGCATGTGCCTAAAGTTTGATGAAAATGCTTAATCAAATTGCTTCGAGCATTGAAAAAAAAGAGCACATACATATGTACACGGCTTAAATGGGTGTGTCTGTGTGTGTGTGTGTGTGTGTGTGTGTGTGTGCCTGCAGCTCAGTGCCATGCATCAGTCATCAAGGACAAATTCACCGTGCCAAGGGCAGCATCGAGTTACTTGACCCACTTTCTCAATATATAGGTACTCACACACACGCACACCTATATATATGTACTTGTATTTGTTGTGCCGAAAAGTGGGACAGCGCTTTCAGACCACCTACCCTAGTGGTGGAAAGCTTTTTTGCTTTGCTGCGCACAAAGTTTTGTGCTTTTGGCGACAGCATTTTCTTCAAAAAGCTTTGTCACAAAACATTGGGGTGATTCATGGCAAACTTAAAAACATTTTTTGCGGCCGCACAAAAGTATGCAACAGTTTGTACCCAACAAACTGCGCTTTAAGTTAGGCACTAGAATCGGTGCTGACAGACCAGTGCTGCCAGAGTTTCATGAATTCAAATTGTGTCACGACTAGTACCAAATCTAGACTCTTTCTTAAATTTATTTTGACAGTTTTTTATTTGACAGTTTTACAATTAACCAAGATAAAAAGATACATAGTCGGTATTAAACATACTTAGCTTCCTTTCTTGTTACCCAAACTATCTGTCGCATATTTCAGTTTACAACTGAATAAGTAATACAGTTTCTCTTTGTCTTTATCTGGTATTATTTTAAGCTTACTGTTGGGACCTGCTGAGCATTTTCAGCAACTTTCTGCACGCTGTTGTCAATAATTCAGATCGCATGAATTATTGTCTATTTAAAACAATTATGTTCAAATTGCGCAGATTAAAAACATTTATTTATTTAAAGTACGTGAACGTCTTTTTCGTGAATTATTGATTCTAGATTTTACAATTTCACTCTTCAGAGCATACCGATCAGATCGAGATTTGAAAGACGAATAAGAACGAGAGATAAATAAAGATATTACCTAAAATAGTTATGTTATACTTTGTGGAGAGCGATGTTATGCATAAATGTTAAGTGTATGTTGTTAACATTTTGAGATGCCACCTTGGTCAGTCTTTTGTTGAGTTTCGGATTTACTGAGTAAAGTTAGAGTTTCGGGATCTTCGACATGAGTGCAATCGCCATGAAATCACAACAACTAACAGGCAAAAAAGCACCGCTATAAACACCTGAATCCATCCTGTATTTCCCTTCAATTCAGCTTTCGAATTAAACTGTGCATGACAGAACGACTTCAATGGTATGGGTTTAGTATTTGGAGAATCACAATAAAGTTTTGTTTTAAGCTTCTGTAAATTTCGAAGAAGAAAAAAAGTAGTTAGTAAATTCGTTTTTAAATCATATTGAATGCGATTACCTTTGCAATTTCATAAAGCTCAAAGAGATGCGGGTCCTCACAACTGCATACAAATGAATTGTGTTCAATCAAGAAGGTCAAATTTTCTTTTTTGATGTCTCGTATTTCATTTATATTTGTCAATTTGTTGTAAGTATAATTCACAAATTTTAAGCCATCCAAATGATTAAGGATGTCCTTGGGCACATGTGCAATTGAGTTTTCTGAGATGTCAATGTATTGAAGGCGATGAAAGTTTAGCTTCAAGAGCTCCAATGGAAATTCTGTTAAACTATTATTTCGCAAAATGAGTTTGGTTACTTTTTTTTCAGATAGACACATGAAGTCTATGTTGGATCGATTCGAGCAGTCCGCTGACAGTCCGCTAATAAAGCAACCACACTCAGGTGACCATGTAGTAGATGTCTGAACTGATAGAAACACGACTATAAAGATTGCAATTGATTTCGTCATTTCTGAAAATAGAAAATTCAATAAAGTTTAATACAAAGCGCCCAACCAACCGACGGGCACACCGCCTAACGTACGGCTAGCGATAAACTCGAATCGAATTACTACATAGGGCTCGGAAAGGATTATGGATAGCAAAGTTGGTAGAACAAGGTTGAAGAGAGAGCGGAAGAAAGTTTCTAATTGGTCTAATCGGAACAGCAAAACTAATCTGGCTGAGTAATTCTGAAGAATCAATTTCACCATTGATTAGTTTGTGTAAAAAACTTACACCGAGCACTTCTTGACACCAGATTTGAAAACTAAATATATCAGATTGTAACCTGGTCCCAAGAACAGACTCAGCAGCCGACACACAGAGTTTAAAGTCGTCGGGATACATAAGCACACGAGAGTAACTGTGTGAGTGAGTGATGATATAACTTAATACAGTTCAATTGGCCAGAACTACCTTAACTATTAAGCTAACTATAACTATTAACTATTAAAATGTATCCGAGTTATTGCCTATCCAAAGATAACAGTTTTAACTTTCCAGGTTTAAAGTACTTAACTGACGTTTGTAATCGATTCCCCTACATTTGATTGCAATTGGGCAGATAAGCGCATTGCAAACTTTCCAGTTAATACATATCAAAATATTGCATTAGCCAAACAAGTAAGGAATAAAAGCACTTGCGTTAAAAAAACAAACCATTGCCTTTTTTTTTTTATTAATTATTTCCATTTATGGTGAAATACACCTCCGGAAGTACGAGAAAATCAGTAGAAAACTTTGCGGCTTTAATGCACTACTTCTACACAAATTAATTTTCAAAAATATACAAAGAAACCTGTCTTAACGCGCACCTTCATTAATTTTCTTTAAAACCAATGAATATTTCATTTATTTATTTATTTAATATGCATGCTATATAAGGCAATGCAATTTGAATCTTAAAGTGCACCAAAGCGAATTAAGAACTCAAACTAACGCCACCAGACAGCTGCACCGATCCACCGCATACTGTACTAGTTTTAGTACTAGTACTAACACAAAAACTAAACTATGCATATATCCATATTATCCTCTGTATTGGGAGAATTCTTTTTACACTGTGTAATACATTTTGGTTTTTTTGACTCTTTCAAATGAGTATTTGGGAAACAGAAAAAAAAGAACTCTGCAAAAACACAGGCAACAAACACAATATCTATGTTGTTATACTTTTAGATTTAGCCAATAACTGTTGTTACCTCGAAATGCAACGGTTGCAGCTGAACTGAATGCAAGGAAAAACAAGACTACCTAACTATCTTATCATTGTAAGTGTTATAAGAATTGTAACACCAGTCATTATTTGCCAATGCCAAAAATGCTCAGTTGTATTTTAAGCAATAACAATATATAAATATATACAACTTTAAAATACCCGTTACTCAGTTTCAATATGTGGTGATGGATAGAATAGCTTGCCAAACACAAAACATTTTAATACAAATTCAATTCATAGATCGTTCCTTTGGGAGCTATACGATATAGTAGTCCGATTTGGATCAAACTTGGTCAGTACATGTACTTTCTAGACATGTACTATACGTGTTCAGTGGGTTAAGATAGCATAGCTAACTGTACTAAAACATTTTAGTTTTACCTGTACATTTACCTTTATATAAAGATAGAACGCCCTAAAGTGGGCGTGTCAAAAAACAAAAACAAACTTGTACTGCTTGGGTATTGTACCTTTCATTTGCGACCACTATCATCTTTCTAGCTCTTATAGTCTCTGAGATCCTTTTGTTCATACAGACGGACGGACAGACGGACGGACATGGCTATATCGACTCGGCCATTGTTGCTGATCAAGAATATTTATACTTTTTGGGGTCTGCCATGCCTACTTCTCCCTATTACATATATTCAAACGATTACAATACACCCTTTTACTCTACGAGTAACGGGTATAAAAATTGATATTGAATTTGTTATCAGCAAAGCTGCAAGTAATGAATTTATAATGATGAAATTTATAATAAATATATTTATATTTAGACCACGTACTCTAAAAAAAAGAGTAGAGGAGTCTTTTTTTATTTTTTTTGCATTTTTTCTAAATTATTATCAATTGTCGATTTTAGAGTCTCGCATAAGTATAGAAAATTCAAACCTGTCCTAACACCGAAAATATTACACATTTTAGTTTTAAATAAGATTTTAAGAGCGCGTACTGATAAGTAATTGTCTTTTAGGTAATAATTGACATTTTGTAATTTTTATAGAGCTTCAATAATTCTCTATGATGGTTATAAGATTAGTTGGTTTTTATGAAGTCATTTTATGTCAAACTTTTGTATTAAACTTTGCCCACTTTCAACTGTAATTGTGATTATATTTAAATACATAGCGGACACTCAGTGAACCTCATTATCAGTGCTACTTTCTCAGCTGACCACAATAACTCTGACGCCTTATATACAATGTTATGTATAATTTTAATTTATTCAGCCAACATTTCAGTCGCAATCTGGATTTTTATGAAAGCAGTCAATTTTAGCAATTTATGCAATTTTAGCAAACTCATATATATATATATATATATTTATATATACGAAATATTGTCATCTGATGTTTTTCGAGAAGGTTCTGCAGCAACGGGACCACGCCGATTTTTTCAAGTGAAAAACATCAGATGACAATATTTCGTATATTGTCATCTGATGTTTTTCGAGAAGGTTCTGCAGCAACGGGACCACGCCGATTTTTTCAAGTGAGTAATCATCAGGTTTGAAAACATTTGATACTTTTTAACACACACATACTTATTTAATTTTTTTACAGACAATAAAAAAAAATAACAAAGCCCCCAACCAAGAGCGGAAAAATGGCATTTTGATACATTTGGGTGGATACAAGGGTGGTCAGGAGGATCCTGGATGTATTTCCGATGAATTCCCGGCGAACGCGTTGTAAAATATTTTCCAACAAATCGTGAAAATGGCGAACCGGTCACAGTTCGGACCGGCAAATGTATGTGTATAAATACGTATGTATATGTATATGTTGGTTTTACCAACAATTAAAACTGCTTCAGTGCGACGATCAGTTTGTATTTGCACAATAATAATTTTCGTACTTAATTAATCTATTAATTACTCTTACCGAAATTTTTAAGCAATAACAAAATTCACTAATTAAAATTCTCTTGTTAACAGCACTTTTTTACAGAACGTGTAGTATGTATGTATATGTATATGTGTAAAAAATTGTTGGTTTTACCAACAATTAAAACTGCCTCAGTGCGACGATCAGTTTGTATTTGCACAATAATAATTTTCGTACTTAATTAATCTGTAATTACTCTTACCGAAATTTTTAAACAATAACAAAATTCACTAATTAAAATTATCTTGTTCACAGCCCTTTTTTACAGAAAGTGTCGTTGCAGCGGTATTATCATAAAAATATCGATAGCAAAGTATCGATGCAGCAGTGCATTTTAGGTACTCAGTGTAACAAATTAATAAACAATAAATGAAATTAACCATTGCTTAACAAATGGTCTGTGACAATGTAAACACTTTACTTAAAACATAAATATATTTGAAACACCAACTAATGAGCTCCATTTTAAGTAGTGATCGTTCGATAGGTATCGAAATTTGATCGTGCTTTTTTATATTTAATATCTGAATGATGCAACTGAATGTTTTATGATAGCAACATGATTTCACAACAAATAGAATATGTAGATATGCTTATTTGTACGCATATATAGGCAGCAATTATATTTTAAAGTATCGCTATTAAACATTAATCGAATATTCTAAATATTTACGTATACTTAATTTATTTATCAGAGTAACAAAGCTAACTCAATTAGAATATATGCCATAATTTCACTTTTCATAACGTAAAAGCTAGTGCTTAGGATTATAATTCCTTTTGCAGGCAACTTTGGCCCTTTGGTTGTTGTCTTTGCTAAAACGAAGGAAATTTTGTGGTGCGCGCGACTTTTGAAATGTTGAATGTTGTTGAAGTTAAAGCATTTGTAAAAACATAGTTTATCACTATTAATTTATTTAATTTTCTTGCTTACTTTTAAATTCTGTTAATTAAGCTAAACATGTTTAATATTTAACAATAAATGTTTAGATTTATTTATTTAACAAATATTGTTAATATTTATTTATTTATTTACAGTTATAGATGTGTGGAATGAGATGAAGCGGACAACAACTGAAGGTAGCAACAATAATTATTTAAACCATATAAATATTTAATAAAATTTAAAAATTTCAGAACGGCCAACTTCTACCAGCGAAAGTAGCTACTTTTCGGCTAGGAAGAAAAACGGCTACCAGCACTGATGGCTAGAAATAAACGAATCGCTTTGGTTTCCACTCTTTTCGGCCAAAAACTCAATGAGTGCGCAACTGCGAGAATCCTTTCGATGCTCTGCAACTGAGCGAACTTTGTGCTGCTCACGTCGACGTCGACAGCGAAGCTAGCAGTGCCAGCGCTGTTCAAGTCGACGACGCCACCCCCACAAGCAAGCACACACACACACACACACACACACACACTCGCACACACACGGGCACACACTCGCGTATGCACGCAATATTGGGGCATAAGCTGTGGCGAGTCCTGTGCGGAGTCGTGTCGTCCTGTCAGTTTTGGACAAACACTCCGAGAGGCACGTCAGGGCCACAGCGTGCGCGCTTCTCGTCTCGTCTCGAATCAGTGTGTGTTGTTGTGACTGTGCCTGTGCCTGTGCCTGTGTCCGTGTCCGTCTCACTGACTATGTGTGTGTGCGTGCGTGAGTGTATGCGAGTGTGTGTGTGTTTTGCCTGTAAAAGCCAGCCAGCAAAAGGCAGCAAATTCCCGTTCTGTGGCAAATTTGTGCTGTAATCGGCGGTACATTGTGCAAAGAAGAAAATCAAGTAAAAAATAAAAGCAAAAGAAAAGCAAGTGAAAGTGCGCCACTGAAGCGACAACAACAAGAACAACAATTACAACAACAGTAACAACAGTAACAACAGCAACAAAGGAGGCAACGATGTGCGGGACAGAGCCATTTCAACTGTCAAAAGTTAGTTAGATACTTGTGCTGAGTGTTTTTTTTTCGCCATTCCTTGATTCGTCCTGCTGCTGCTTTTTGCCTGCGGCACAACTCGCAGTGACACAGTAGTGCCAAAAGGCGTGGCGTAGGCGTCGAGCAGCTTATATATGAAAAAAAGTATATATATAATGCTTTCTATATAAATCAAACGAGTTGTCAATACAAAATATAATTTTTAAATAAGGTTTTGCTCATTTACTTTGTTGCTAGGCACACACACAACCGCACACCCACACACACACACACATACACCTGCCTATGCATTAGAAATTGTCTAGTTAATCTATTTAATTCTCTGCTATGACTGTGTTGCACACAAGAAGGTTACGCTGCTGCTGTCATGAAATTACTCATACGCCGTGTGGGTCAGAACAGGAATACAAGTAAAACATGCCGCAAAATGAATGCTATATGAATGAAATCATCCAAATTACACACACACAGACACGTGCTAGATTTATAGGTGTGCTTGTATGTGTGTGTAGAGAAATTCTGAAGTGTTTTCAACTCCCGCTATGGCAAAAAAGCGAGAAAAAAACAACAACAAATTGTGTGTGTTGCTAATGTTCCAAGTGACCAACGTTTAGAGTCACGCGAAGTTACAACAACAACAACAACAAAAATAGTGGGAGCAATAAAAGCAACAACAACACGTGCGCAAATAGAATACTATATAGGTAAATAATGGGTGTCATGTGGACATGGACATCGCCAGCTTAGAATACTTGGAATATGAAAAAAAAAACGAAAGCATAGAATACAGCAGAAATGTTTATGGCTTGTGGAAAATCAAATTGCTTCTACCTCCAGCACTCTAGTACTCCAGCACCTTCAACAGCAACAATAACAAACGTGACAACAGCAACAACACACATTAGCATACCAAACACAGTGTCCCCGAGCTTATTACCAAGAAAAACCGATCATTTAAGGTGACTAAAGTAATGCTAGAATTTTCTAGGAATTCCATTCAGTTTAAAGTAAAAGACAGAGTTTTATAAAGAGCTGAAAGGTTGCAAATAATAATTAAATAAATTAAATAAATTTATACATTTTGAACAAAAATTTAAATGTTAGTTTAGGCCATAAAAATATATGTGTCTAAAGCTAAAACAAAAGGAAACTTAAATGAACTTGGAATTTGCACATCTTTAAACCAGTTCAAGTACTTCAAGTTGTTATTAAACTTCTTCTTGTTCATGGCGCTTTGGCCCTAGAAGGGCTTGCGGGTGGGTGGCCAGACAGTGAACAGATTGAGGGAGTAGCAACATCAATGCGTTGCCATAATAAATCATGCATATCTTTTTAGTTTTCTTTTCTACATACTCTCGTACATATACATATACATATATATATATATATATTTTTTTAACTTTTGTGAGTCTAGGAAAATGCAAATAAATTGAAAAATAATAAAATGCCTTGGCAAAAAGCAACAAAAATCGCAGCAGCAGCAACGACAACAAAAACAACAACAACACAGCATGCCGCACAAAATGTGTAGCATAAATAATTCCACCCACAAAAAAAAGATTACACAGTCACTAGGGCGACATACTAAAGAAAGTCGCAGGCAGACTGACGCTGACGCTAACGCCGGCGTTGACATCGACGTCGATGCTAGCGTTAACATCGCAGTAGCCGTCGACTCGCAGCTTACTCGCTGCTTGCTTGAGCTTTGCTCTCTCTCGGCTTACAGTTCGTTACGCTCTCGTTTGCGTCAGCTCTCTCTCGTTTGGGCTCTCTCGCTCTCACTCGCTGGTCAAACTAACCTACATCAACAGCTGTAAATTGCGGCGCCCACGCATGCCGCACCAGAGCTCTGGTCCAATAGTACACTGTTAATTGCAGTCATTATCATGTTGTTAATGTTCTTGTTGTTGTTGTTGTTCTTTCCTCGTTTATTTCAGTGACACAGTCAACAATGAGCAGAACATTTAATCGAAATAAATAAAGAGAGAACTGAAGTGATAACATTATAATGCAAATGTTTATGAATTGTATAATTGCAAGTGCTTTAAAAGAAGAGAAACAAAAAACATAAAAAATACAAAATCGCCTCATTGAAGACAAATGAAGACGCTGGCGAGCGTCTTCCTCTCGCCATCTGACTGACTCTGTCTCTCTCTCTGTCTCTCATCCTCCCACTATCTACGGCGCGCTGTCACTAATTCTATCTCTCGCTCGCTTGCTCGCTGTCATTTCAAGTACTCACGCGCGCGCTCTTCTTCTCTATCTCTCTCTTGAGTGTGAGCTGCGTTCGAACAGCTGTTTATCCGGTCTCATTCTGCGTCGACGCGTGTGTACCTAACCTCAATCATAATCATCGCACACTAGAGAAGAAGAAAAAACAAAAACAACAAAAATTGTGTTGAGTCCTCGCGCTGTTCTTGGATGTTGCGGTAGGCAGCGACAGCGACAGCGTCCGCCGACGTTGACGACGACGACGACGCCGTAGCCAACGCCGACGTCGACGTACGCTGCAAGTGTCCAGCTTTCGTATTGCTTGCCACTCTCACACTCTTTCGCTCCCTCTCTCTCTCTCTCTCTTTGGTTTGGCGTTGCTCTCACGCTGCCTCCTGCTGCCATTTTGACGAGTGCAACAACGACTACGCCAGGAGCTGCTCTCAGGCCCAGCCGCAGGCTTCTGGCTGTTGCGGGTGGTGACGTCGCTGCAGCTGCTGCTGCGACGCCGACGTCAGCGCAAGCAACAACAACAGCAATAACACTAACAACAACAACAAATACAACCACAACGAAAGTAACAGCAACAACAGTAGCAGCAGCAGCAACAATCAGCAGCAACATCAGCGCCCTGTGTGCACCGACAATAATATGAGGAGTGGCAGTTCGGAATTACTACTCGAGCAGCAACAACAAGAGCTACGGTTACGTAAAATCCGAGAACTGGCTCCAAAAAAGAAAAATGGCAATCGGCGCTTTCGTTCGTGGCGGGAACGTGCGCGTTTCTATGGCACCTCAACACTCGCCTTCTTCTCGGTGACCGCCGGCGCATCACTGCTGTTCCTTGTGCCGCTCTATGTTGATCCGGCCATATCGACACTGAGTCACGATTTTGTTGAAAATCCCACGCTGTGTACGACAACGCGTCGTGAGGATCTTGTGGGTATATTCAATTGCTCGTGGAGTTCGTGTCGCGAGGGCTGCACATCAGATTTGTATCGTTGTGTGCACATTTATGTGACGTTTATCGAACAGAATATAACCATACCGGAGAATATGACCGATTATAGCAATTACACCGCCGACTGGGAGCAATCCGGTGAGGCAACCCTGTTGGTCAACATTAAGGGTTGCGGCTATCCGCCCACAGTGACGTGCAAAAATTTCAATAACTATTATGGCGTCGAGGGCGCCATTTATCCGTGTTTCTATTCACGTAAAAATAAGACCGTCGTCCTAACGTCCTACAATCATGACGATCAAGTGTCCATGATCATACATTTTTTTGTGGTGCCATTTGTGATAACGGTCATCTCATCCATCGCCCTGTGCATCATGCACTGTGATTGTCGGTGTAAAAAGGATCGCAGCCATCGACGGAATCGTCCACAGTGCCGCAGGCCGCGCATCGAAAATCTCAGGTAAGTCTGGACTATATTAATACCGTGTTAAAGAGTACGAAATTTTAAGAAAGAATGATTAAGAAAGTTTCAAGTGAACATAAATATACTTATATGTGTAAGTTATATAGACAAATGCCCTGTAAATATGTGTAGAATTAGAAGAACTACTTGATCTGTCAGTATTGTCCTTTAAGACATCTATTTTATCAGACCATGTAGAAAATTTGACTTGGTAATTGTAGAGCGCCTTATGTCGGAAGCTTTACAAGTATTCCATGCATAATAATTAGCAGTAAAGTTATAAAGTTATTTGCCCAAAAGTTCACTTAAGCATTAATTCAACATCTTGGCATTAAACATGTCTGAACTTGTCGGTGCCTGAGTTAATTTGCATGCACGGTCGGATTTAGTTTTAGTTGACTACAAATTTCAAGCTCATTTAAATTAATGAAGTTTGACAAAACTTTGCCAACTGACACAGCAATGTCCATCAGCTGCCACCAGATGCAGCACCTGTCACAATGTCGATTGCTATAATTTAGTGTCCATTACATTTGTTGTCGTTTTTTTTTTTTTGTGTGGAATTGAATTTTTGATGTAGCAGCAGTAATAATTTAATAATGTCATGCTTTGAAATTGCAGAAAACTATTGTTATTATTGTGATTTTGAAGTTCTAAGTGAGCTAGATTATTTATAAGTTTCGGGTGTCGAGTGTGTGAGTGTGTGGGAATCACAGACACAAACACACACATGTAACTGCGTATAATATGCCTGCAAACACAACGCATTAGCCAAGCCATCAAGGCAAGGCAGAGCACGTATGTATAACACGCACCACGCTGCGTATGATTGATTTGTTGAGCTGTCGACAAGCGAGCTTTCGATTGATATTTGAAATGTACGCATTATTCTGTATAGTCGAGACCATAATCAAAGTCATGCCACTGTGGTTTGGGCCACTGCTTTGACGTCGAAAGTGAGACAATAACAATTACATTTATCATGTGCGCTTAATAACAACAACAACAACAGCAACAGCAGAAACAACAACAAACGCCAATCGGCATTGCCATTGATTCACAATTATTTACCTTTTGTGTGTACTCGTAGTTTTGGTCCTTGGCTGTTGTTGATGTGTCTGTGAATTTATTATTTGGTGGCCTTTTTCACTGTATTATTACTGTGCATTCTGATTTCAGTGCTGCTTTTATCGCTGGCCCTTTATGGGCATATGCGTTGCAGTATGTGTAAAGGAGAGTGGAAAAAAGTAGCTTGATTGCTAGGCTTGGAAATTGTATACAAGACTCCGCCACGCCCTCTGTCAACCACTTACTTTAAGATCAAATTATAACTACTTAATGCACCTAAAAGTATGCAACGCTTTTTACCAAAACGTCTAATACTCAAATACCGTATTAATTTATGTAACGGGTGTCTCTCAGTCGAGCTGTAACTTCATTAATAAGAGCTTGTTTTCTGATTTTCCGACTCTCCAGCAGTTTGGGCCTCAATCGATAATGAATGGGTCTGTCAACCTCATTCCCTACCAAACGTCCTCTGAAACCCCATTGATAGACACATGCATTTGCATTATTCAATTGGTCTATTGGTCCGATGTTTGCTGCTCAGTGTGAGTTTCACAGACCAATCAATGCTCCCCCTTTGTGTGTGTGTGTGTGTGTGTGTCTATGTGCTCGAATTTCGATTTGAAGTGACCGATTTTAGGTACGAGAGTACATTCAAACACAAAACCTTCTCACACAATGCATTCCATTCCATTGTATCTCAGGCACGTGTCTTATCAATTAGTATGTTAGCCAGTTGAATGCATTTCACAATTGATACGTCCAGTCAGCAGAAACAGAGACTGAGATGGAGACATTGAATTTCCCAAATGCTTCCATTACAGATTATGCATAGCAATAATGGACCATGTTTGGGCTGAAGCTGCAAGCATGTGGCCTAAATCTGTTGAACACAGTTCAAGCTGTAGCTCGTATATCATTAAATTTCCACAAATTATTTCAGTTTAAAATTGCTTCTTGATGAAGAGTGATTAGCTGGAAACAACAGATTGCGAGCTCAAATTTTAGCTATAATCGATGTTGATGTTCGTTTAGACCAGAACAGAGACGGCCAGACTGATGGCAATCTTAAGTAAACAAATTCGCTTCATATTTTGATAAATTTTATTTAAAATTACAGAAATTTGGTGTTTTTTGCTGCTGTGTCAATTGAGTAAAGTTTTTGACATTTCCCTGGGCGCTTTGGGAGCCCAAAGTGTTACAAATGAATGCCATGACAATGTTAAAGTAAAGTTTATGTCAGGTAGGATAAGCAACAACAACAAAAAGGTGCACACTGCAAAAAATAAAGGAACAGAGGAACAGAGAAAAAAGGACGCATAATTTAGCTTGTTTTCAACGGAAATCACTAATAAAAACAGTTGAAAAAGAGCTGTTGAAAAGTTGCAAAACAAAATGGCGTCAGCTTGTGCCGTTTGTTAATGCTATCTGCCCCACACACACACACACACACATGGGTATACGTTACATAATCTGCTTACCTTTTGTCACAGTCGTTTCTTTTGTTTTCATAAAAAAAAACAACAAAAACTGGAAATGAAAAATAATTCGTTTTACTTTCGCAAAGGATTTGTAGCATATCATGTGTGCCTCAGTCGTTTGAGTTTATTGAGTAATTGAATGAATGGCTGACTGAATGAATGAATGCATAAAGCTAACTGTCGATTAGACTTTTGCTAATTTCAAGTGTTGTGATTCAACACGCTGCACACATTACCTCAATCTCAATTGGCAGCCTCAAGTTAAGCCAATTCAATCAGCCAATAAGGCAGTCCGTCTCTCTTACTCTCCCATTCTCCCTCTCTCTCTCTCTATCGCTCTGTCTCACACACATATAATCTTGCCTACACTCGTTATGCTCGATGCTTCAAACTCTTAACAAAGCGGCAACAGAAGCGTCTTCAAGTGCAGCTGTTGCAGAAATGGGTGAAGAGCTTCCTCTTGCCAAAAGTGGCCTACTTAGCCCAGGCCAACTGCTGTTACCACCAAATGCAGCTGCTGTTGCTGTCGCCCGCCGTGTTCGCTGTGTGTGTGCCACTTTTTCATGCAGCGCGTATTTCTTTTGCATTCAAACAAAAATGAAGAAAAAAATCAATTCCCTTGACTTTATGAAGCACACCAAAATACATTGCACTGCTCTGAATTTATTGGAGTCACGTTTTTCATATGTGTAAATGTTTTTTCTTGCTCTCCGTTTCATACATTTTCGAACAATTTGTCAGTGTTTTCAACATCAAATTGTCTTTGTGCTGCTTAATTGAACTCTGAACTTTTACATGAGCTCCTTTCGGACTTTATTACTTAAAACTATCTTTAAAATGCATTCCTTAAATCATGGCTGAACTTGTTCCTAAATTAATGTCAACTTATTACGGAATTCACTATTAAATTTAACCCTCACATCGTTAGTCTAACATTCTGGCTGAAATTTTCTTTTTTCTATAAAATCGCTGCATTCATTCCAGGTTTTATTTTAAAACTTGTCCTGCATCTTATGCCTAAATTTCTTCCTTATCACATTGCTGAATTTGTTGCTTATCTTATCTCTGCACGTCCTGGGATTTATTCCCCCTTTCAATCTCTTAATTTATTCCATATGCTACTAATTATTCCAGCAGCTGCTTAAGTTACTGAATAAATTCTCTTACTTGTTTCTGTATTTATCTCTTAATAAACGCCTACACCTAAGCCTGAATATATCCAAATTTATGTACCAATTTATATCAGAATTTTATTTATTTTTCTCATGCTTATTTTATTCGTCAACTTTTAACTGAATATTCCAGAACTTGTTCCTGAATGTATCACAAAACTTGTAACTTAAAAACTTAAAACATTTTCAAATAGTGCATTCAACAAGAATAGTTTAAGCTGCTGATCGAAAACCTCTTTCTTTATAGAGATTCTAATTAGATCTTCTGGCGAAACTGTCGCAAAACTAATCCACTTGATTATCACTGCTGAATGGTCGTTTAGCTTAGTGCATTTCAAAACTACAAGCTGCATTTTCAGCTGTACTTATTTAAGTCCGTGTCACGTATTTGTGTTTTATACACATTCATGTTTTCTCTTGGAATATTTTCTTTTTTATCTTCTTCTTGTTCCGACGGAAACAATAGAAACATAAAAATGCGGCACGCTTTTATCTTTTGGGTTAGAAAAGCAAAGTAAAAGCTGGCAAAGGATGTGTCTGCTATTGTTATTTTTTATCAGCGACAAGAAGAGAAATGTTCCATATACTAACCAGTATATAAACGTGTGTGTGTGTGTGTGTGTGTGTTTGTGACACATCTCAATTGTGTGCGAAGGACAACGTCTAGTTTTCATCACAGTCACGCTCCCTAATCGATATTAATAATGCTCAGCATATGAATGGTGTTCAATAAATTTTCGTTTTCCTTTTCCTTCCTTTCACCATTCTAAATGCAATCGGCATAGAAAATACCAAATGATTTGCCAGTAAGCTGTATTATGGGCGTGACACCTTTGCTCTGCATACAGTGACTGCCATAAGTCGACATTCAAAACCAAAAAATCATGCTGCAAACGGCGTGTTGAAAGCGAATTGCGAATATATATGTATATTTTTCCATGACTTTGAGTAAATCCCTACAAAATCCTTCAAGTTGGCTGAAAAAGTCAAGCTAAGTCAGTCAGCTGTCGCAGTGGCAGTCAAAGTCAAAGTCAAACTCAAAGACGCAATAAGTGAGACATAACATTAATAACGCCATCATACTCCATATATTTGAGTACTCACACTCCAAAATAGGACAGTAAGCAATCCACAGTGTGTATGTGGCCATGGTAATCGTTATTCATGTATACTTTTCTCACTAGTTTTCGAAATAAAAAATTTGTTTACTTAAATAAAACAATACAGATTGCCAACAGATGATTACAGCTTACAAATATTTATTAACACACAACAATGACTTTTCAATTCTTCAGTAAATATCATCAGCCAGAAAGTAAAAAAAAGTATTATTTAATTTTTGATTTAGACATCAAATTGAAGTGCAAGGACAGAATAAGAACTAAGGGAAAGCTAATTTATATATTTAAATATCAAAAACCTAAAAAACATCGACTATTTGTGCTTTACAGCAGAAAAATGTTGGATGACCCAAAGGGTTTAATATTTTTCTGTAAAAATCAAACTTTCAGTGAAAAAAAAGTTTAAGTAAATCTTTCATAAATAAATGATATTTATTTGTTGGTACACTTTTTATAAACTTGAAAGGTTTTAACTGACAATTTGTTAGCACAACTCTGTTTCATTGCTCGGTTAGTTTTAACCCATATTGGCAGTTAATTATAAATATAAAAGATTTAATTCCCAAAACACTTAAAGAAATCATAAGACAACAGATTTGAGCAAGTCAAGAGCCATTTGAAGGAAAACTGTTCTGAAATGTGTCGCCCCAGACAATTTAGTAAAATATACATAACTCAAGAAAAATACACAGCAACCAAGACAGACAATCAGACATTGCAATTCCATTGAGAGCCGTGTGTTGAGCGTTCTATGTTGGCTGTTAGCTGTTGGCTGTTTGGCTGTTTGGCTGTTGAATGCTAAAGGTTGGGGATTATGCCACGCCTTGGTTTGCCAAACAGAAATGCTTGAAAAAAAAAAAATAAAAATAAAATTATATAAATATATGTGTATGCAAACTGTACAAAAAACGAGTATGTATATTGCACATGGATATTATCTAAATTTGAGTATGTTATTAAAGCAAATTTATGGCCCAGCCAAGTCGGTTTATACTTTTAGCGCTTTTGGGTTTGTGGCAGTGTCAAGTATAAGCATCCCATAATAAATTAAAGGAATACAAACAAACGTAGAGACAGAGCGAGACAGAGAGTCAACAGGGGAGAGGGAGAGGCGGGCAAATGTAATTCCTAAGGCAATAGCATGAGCATGGTCCTTTTAATAGTACCACGTTTGCTTGAATGCTTTTGCTGAGCATATTCATATGCGTACAGACTTATGCAAATACATATAAGAAATATGAAGCGAAAAGAAAAATTAGATTGGATTATGCTGGCATACACAGGCAAAATTCGTATCAGAAACTAATAAGCTAAAATTCAACCCAAAATAAAAGTTTAATGAAACCCAGATTACTTAACCCAAACTTAAAAGAAGCTAGCAGTAAGGCTAGTCCCTCCTTTTATTAAGGTATTTGTAATAAAAGAAGCTTAAATTGCATCAAACGATATTAAACCCAGAGTTTATATTTTAAATATCATATTTAAACATGATTCAAAGCCATAACTAAAGTAAGTTAAAATATACCTAAACAGAGCTTAATTTAAAGCAATGTAGAACACATTCCAAGTATTCCCCACAGTTCACAAGCATATCAAATGACATGTGAGCAATGCCAAAGTACGAGATAAACTAAAATACCTTAAAGATTTTGCAAATTATGCTTCTTACATATGTGCAAATAATGCATTTAAATTTCAGCTTTATATGCTCACATACAAGTTGCAAATTAACAGCATTTGAACATGGCTAAAAGCACGTTTCGCTTACCTGTTTGTATTTTGGCATAATTCTAAAAACAATTAAGCTTAAATGTGCACGTGAATTTGCTTAAATGAAGCGCAACAGAAACGCGTGCGCCATGGGGCGTATGAGTAATGCGGGCATGACAACTCTCGCAGATAGAGAGATAGAGGCGCAGTGAGTGGGAAATAGAAATTGTGTGAGACAGGGAAAGGGAGACTGTGTGTGTGTGTGTAGGTTGGTTTTGTTTGTTTGCTTCTTTGTGCATATAAAGCAGGCAAACAGAGCTTTTATTCAAAGCAATTCACGTACATAAAACATTTATCTTTATGACCGTCTTCAAGTGTTTTTCGTATGTGCTTGTGTGTGTATGTGTGTACGGCAAACACACACACACACACACACACACACACACACATATGCAGGCAGCTCACAATGTGACATTGCTTGTGTCTAATTTGAAAAAATTGAATTTCAAGCTTGCTGCCTTGCAAAAGACCTTGCTCAACTTTAAGAGCTTGATACTATTCTAGATACACAAATTTAATTACTGTCGCATGTCCTTTTGCCAGCCAGCCAGCCTGCCAGCCTGCAACATAGGCAACAGCTGCAGTCACTTCAAAATGAAGTGCCACAACCCGAAAAACTGAAACGAAAAAAAAAATAGGAAAATAAAACAACTAACAAACGACAAGACGCAGCAGTAGCTGAAGACGAAAAACAAGATGATGGGCAAGAAGAAGAAGAAGAAGAAGAAGAAGAAGCAGAAAAGAAGAAGAATAAGCAGAAGTGCAGAGCTTACTGCAAAACAATTTTGTTGACAATCAAGTGCAGTGAGCAATGTGTACAAGGACATTTGCCAGCATCCTGAACAAAATGGGGCTACCCACAGCATAATGCAACAAATTTCAATAAGAGACCAAGAGACCAAGAGACCATCAGACACATCAGGCATCACCTGCCACCCGGTTTTGTGGCAGAGTCTCAAACCGACTGCCATGCTGCCATGGTGAATGCTGAATGGTGCATAGTGCATGCTGCTTGGTGGCTGTGGTTCGTACTTGGTCAGGACACGTTGCCGCTGCCGCTGCCGCTGCCAATGCCAGCAATCGCATCCGCTTCCGTCACTCGCACTCACAACCGCAGAGTGAAAGTGAGAGGCAGAGACAGAGCAAGAGAGCGTCGTATTGCTCAAGTGCATTACGACCGCATGTTCGGTATTGTAGATCCACTCCGTGTTGCCCCAGTTGTTCTCCTGTAGCCCCCAATGCCCCAAGGCTGATCGGCGGTCTGTTTCTAGGCCTACAGACTGTCAATTCGTCTATGCCAACACACACACACATACACACACTTGGCTGCACACATCCATTCATTTATTTTCGACAGTCCATCATGCAGCTGTCGCAGTTTTAATTTCGTAATTACAATTCCTTTTTGCCAGCAGATGCTGCCTCTGCTTTTTTTCATGTTTTCTTGGCTCACTGCCATTTGCCAAGTTGAAGCAGCAGAAACCTTCATTCATTTTTCAATATTTTGCTATGATTTTTGACAGCACTTGTGGTTTGCCTTTGGTAATTACAAATCCACAACAGATTTTCAATTTAATTACAAAGAAAGCAAACAAAATCGTGATATAAGTTTGGCTCAAGAAGAAATGCACATCAATTGGTTTGTAGTAAATTCTGTTGGCTTTAAAACTGTTTAAATATATTTCATGGCTGAAAAGAAAGTAACTTTAAATGGTCTAATTTCTGCACACGAAGTATCTACTTGGTGAGCAACGTTTTTGTCCAATACTTTCCCTCTAGCTTCCTTATATCTTATAGTGTATTGCCAAGAAAATCATGTTTTATTAAAAGCACACTAATGTTGCTTTTGTCTACTACAAGTATCAGAGTTTTAAAAGCTTTCCACTCTGTCTAACACAACGATAAAATTGAGCAAATAACTGAAAGTAGCCTCAGGTAAAGATTGCACATGATTTCAGTTTTAGTTTAAGACAAGCTTGTGTCCCAAAGTATTTGTCAATTGTGTTGAATTTGTGTACCAATTTGATACATTTTGTTTTGTTGTTGTGCTTTTTTGGGTCAAGCAATATATTTTTATTAAAATTCTACAATTATATAAGCCGCTTTTGTTGTTCGTGTTGCTTTGTTGTGTCTTGTCTTGTTTTCCACAGTATGGCAGCTTGTAAAAGATGAGAAACGCGGGGAAATTGTATAAAATAGAGGGGCATTTTCATGTAGTTCACCTATAGAAGGCACAACATTTGTATATTTCACAATTTCCGTTTGTTTTCCGGAACGTTGTCGTTGTCGTTGTCGCTTTTCGTGTCACATATTTTTATTTGCCATTGTTGTTGTTTGTGTTGTCGTCGCTGTGTGTATTTTGCTGGCCATTTTCGCACGGCACTCCAAATGGGGCATTCGGGACCTTTCAACGCAATTCCATGGCCCGGTTTCTCTTTTTTTTTTACATTTCTTTCCTTTTGTTGGCCTCCCTCACGATTTAAATTGTTTGTTGCTGGCGGTTTGGTCATCCCTTGTGCTACAACCAACTGCAACGCGTCGTAAACTCAAAAATCTACAGTAGCAATAACAACGACAACACTAAAGAGGAAAACACCAGAAACACAACAATACACTAGCTGAAGTATACACTTGAAAAAGGAAACTTGCCTGAAATTGTCATCGCTCTGAGTTCAGCTCAGTAGTTGTACTTACCCAAGCATTATGCTTAAAATAATAAATAAGTGTCGAGAGCAAGCCAGAGGAATAGTATTATAAAGAGAAAATAAGAGTTAATTAGAGGTTACCCTATAAAATAAATTTATTTTTATTTTTAAAATACTTTTAATACTTACTTAAAATAATTAAACTATTTAAATATATAACAATTTATAAGTATTTCAAGTCTCAAACAACTTACACAACTCAAATTTAGTCCTCAAAAATAATCTTAAAAGCTTCCGCATGACTAAACCTTAACCCTACTCATTAAGTTGTTCTTAAGCTTTATATTTTTCAACCAAAGCCTTCTTACCTTTAGATCCAATTAATTTCAGCTACTGCGCGTACAGGGTAGATGGTAATTTTTTTTTTAAATGCGAGTAGTATAGCCATTGTCTAGGTTCTGCTTGTACTTTCCACGTGGCCTGAACCCGCCTCTGTCCCAGCCCCCGCCCCTGGGGCCAGTCGCATGATTTATGGAGGCAACGTTGGTGGCTTTTAATTTGCCACTGAATCTGAATCCGAATCCGAATCCTTGTTAAACATTTGCAGCGCGTCTCGACCTCGTCTGGCAGGCAGCCTGAACTTTTGTTTATTTTTCGCCGGTCTCTTTACCTCCTTCCACTTTTTTTTTTTTTTTTCTTACTTTACAAACGAATTGTTGTCGCTGGCAAAGCATTTTGTAATTTATTTAATTTAACTTTTTTTTTTGTGCTTTTTACAACACAAAAGTTTCCGACGAGCTCTTTTGAAGTTGCCTGAAATGACAAATTGTAAAGGACAATCAAAATGAATGCCTCCGACGAGGTATAGAAGAAAAAAAAACGTGTATAAACCGTCCAAATATCTTTCAACTCCAGATGTGCAGCTCTTAATGAATAAGCCAAATATTTAGGCAATCAGTAGGCATTTCAAAGGTTTATATTTGTCCAAGAAACAATGCGGAAAAGAGCAAACAAAACGAGCTGAATTTAAAGTCCTTCTCATAAATAAAACATACCAACTGCACTTCAAATCTAAACGAATTGTTTCTCTTTTGTTTCAGGTACGTTTCATGCTCAACACTGCACTCAGCTAAAATAGAGGACAAAGTGTGCTAAGTATGGATGGCAGAAGCAACTAAAGAAAACCAATATCCTTTCAAGATTATGACAAATGTTTAGAGAAATTTGTCTAATTTGTTGCCAACCATTTCGTTTACCAAAATTGAATGGCAAAATGCTGCAAAATAGAAATTGTGGAAATATGTTTTTATTTTTATTTTTTTGCTATCTCCTAAAATTGATTTTCTGTTGAGTTCAATGAGCGAGCGACAACAAAAGGAAATTACAATGGCGAGATGAACAGCGGTCAGCTAGGGACACAAAAGGACACGACTCGACAGCATAGGACACAACTGTAGACACAAAAGCCCCAATGAGGGCTACAAATGTAGGCAGGAGCCCATCCAGCGCACTGGGAAGTAATTTCACCCGTTTTATGTGGCCAATAAATGCTTTATCTGCGTATCCAAATTGCCGCCAGCTGGCGTGCATGCGTGCCGATAAGCTCAAACTCCAGCTGCCAGCTGCCAGCTGCCACTTCCCACTCCCATTTACATTTCTCACATCCAGTTGCTTGCACTCTCTACATTCTGATCAGCAAACACAAGACCACGAATCCGAGTTTAGCTCCAAACAAGACCCAACAAGTAGCAGCTTTAAGTGATAGTTCGACTACAAATTACCCGTGCTGCAAAGCGTTGACAAAAAGCATTGCATACCTTTAGGCGTGTGTGTTTCAACAGCTGTAATAATCGCTATTTATTTGAAATGCTGGACAAACACAGTAACAATTCCAATATGCCCACTTCAACTAACGGGTATAAAAGCCACAGTACCGCCTGTTGATGTAAGAAGAGAAGAAGGGGAGCTGTAAGGGATTGGTGGGTGGTCAGGCAGCAAATCGATTTATTGGCCATTAAATCGAGACATTTGCCTCTAATATTTCGACCCAGTTGCATTTAGCATTTGGCTTTTGGGGTTTATCGCCTCTCGGCGCCGCAGTCAATGTGTAAAATAATTTCATTGTCTTTTGCCGGACGTGTGCACGCTTCTGATTCTTGGCTCACTCGACTTCCATCAGTTTTGGGTTACGATGGCAAATTGCCTATTAAATTGGAGAAACTCTCGAGCATCACGTAGCTGCATTTAATTTCATTTTTAACAACTCTTATTTTTATTGAGCCCAAATGCAATGCAATCATGTGCGAGCCATTGTTTTAAAATGCATAATGTGGCATAATTTAAATGTTGGCAGTGGCAAATTTTAATTAAAATTGAATGTATTTCCACACTTCAGTGACTTGAATGCATAAAATCATTCATTATGCACAATTTGCAGTCCCTACGTATACTTAATATTGCGTATACGTAACATGAAATATGCAAAAGAATCAAAAAAAATCAAAACACTTACACATTTTTTTTTGCATTTCTCTATCAACAAATGAATGTTAATTGAGTGAAAATGCAAAATCAAATTCATATTTAGATTTAAACACTAACGACGTGCAACACTTTTGAACGAGTTAATGTAATTGTTATAAATCATGTAAATTGAGAGCTTAATGTGGATAAAGTTGAATATAAGTCGACAGACCATATCGAGCTTATAACCTTCACAATTGATGAATTCATAAATATGATAACCACACATCGATTATGTTGTCTTCTCATTGAATTATAATTGAAGCGCCATCGAGTTTCGCATGACAAGAACAACAATGTGGAGGGAAATAAAAAATACAGTCAATACAAATTGAGCGTAATCAAATGAAGCGATTCAGACTGAAGAGGAGACAATAACTGAAACCAACCAATCATGTTGAATTTTTAATCTCTTCTTCATGTGCAAAATTAATTGAAGTGAATGCGAAATATTTATAAAATCAGGCTCATTTCGATTGCTGTAATGAGGAAGAGACCAAGTTTACAGACCATATGATTATTTAGTATACGATTCAAAGCTGTTTAAGTGGATTAATCCATAATTAGACAACTGCAATGTGCAGAGTAGAGATCTCTTTCGGTACCTGTATCTATCTGTCCGCCTGTCTATGAATATCTAAATTGACAGCTCCTTTTTTCAATTTGCACTGGAATCTGTCGTCTCCATCAGCCTGGCACGTGTCAAAGCGACATGAATTCACAATTCACGTTTGTCACCACTCCACAGTCGTCTCTTCTTCTTCTTCTTGTTGTTGTTGCTTCATTCTCGTCTAAGCCTCTAAGTAGCTTTGGCAATGCATTTGGTCAGTTTTTCAGCACTTAGCTCTTCGTCCAAACGAATCGTTCATAATTTATTAGCCAGGCTGAAAATGAAAACCAAGTGAATTGTAGAAAAGTTGTTAAAATTATGGGACCATCACAGTACTTTACAAAATGTGATTTAATTATTAAGTGCTAGAAAAGTAGAAATTGTATTAAAGCGTAATAAATACAAATAAATTTCACATTAAGTTCTCCAACGTGTAAATCAAATTGGAAGTCAAATCAAGTAGAAAGCCATGTAATACTCAACCCCTTTTTGCCTGTCAGGCTTCAATCAGTCGTGGATTAATTTGTTGCTTTTGCGGTATCAAACAATCAAAGCCGAAAGCATTTTCAGCTTATATAATTGACACCTGCTTTCAGGCATTAAGCATTAGGCATCAGGGCCTAAAAATAAAAGCTAAATAAAATATTGGTAGTGAACCTTTGCTTTCTGATAATATTACGACTACTTGTACTTAAGTTTGATCAAACGAAATCAACTGAAAGCTAATGAAATGTGCTCAAACATCGAAAATCAACTTGTCGCCTGACTTGGACTCTGTGTGTGTTTGTGGGTGTATTTGTGTGTGCGGAGGTGTGAGAAAATCAATTTGTTAGGCCCATCGACAGCAGAAAGCCTCAATGCCAATTTCAGAACCAGAAACATTGTGGGCAGTTCGTTTTTGGCCTCAGTCACTTAACTTGGCCTGGACTTCGTTTTTGGTTGCTTGCTACAATATAGCTACTTTAGGCTAGTAAATCGCAAAGCTTCACACGATTTGGTTTGCCTCGTTTACTCCCATTGTTGTTACTTACCACCTACCAGCCCATTATTGTCCTAATGAATCGGTGGATACAGGTAACACACCCGTCATGGCTGACCTCCTCCACACACTTGAACTGAACTCAATTCGCTTTGGTCACATGCAAGGACCTCGCAATTGTGTGACACCCTCACACATGTCGTGATACCATATAACTCGAATTTTTCATCCACTCGTTTGCGCGCCCACAACCGACCACGCCTCCATTTGCCACAGATTAATGCTTTCATGTGCTTGGCTTTTTTAGTTACAGTTTTTTTGTTGAACACGTGTGGGGTTTATTGAGTTATTACTGTAGTTACTCTTTAATAATATGAAGTGTTTTAGTTTAAGTTGACTTATAGTTTTAATTTCTACATTTCTCTCTGCTGCTGGCTCTGCTTCTTTCTGCCATCTTTTAGTTTAATTCGTTTTTCTTTTATGGAATTTCTGCTTTTACTCTTCTCTTTTGCTTTACTTTAGCTTTTATCGACTGTTGCTTAAGTTAATCATCTTCTTTTCAGTCTTTTACCTTACTAAATTAAGTTTTTTTTTGGATTCAGTCTCTTCTCTATTTTATGTTTTCATTTCTGTCTCGTCTTCTTTAATTTAATTTATGCTCTAAATTTCTTTCGACTTGTCGACTTTTCCATGTTCTTTGCTATCAATTTTTATTTTTATCGCTTTAGTTAAAATTCTTGAATTTGTGTTTTGTCTTTTTCTTCTAAATCTATTGTCTTTTTAAAGAATCATTTTTATTTAGTTTATGTCCTAAGTTTTGCTTTTCAATTATAGTAGCCTGTAGTTGATCTCATTCACGATTCTTTTTGCTTTAGTCGTGTTTTTAATGATTTATCTCAACGTGTTTTATTTTCAATTAATTTTCCAAAAACTTTTCAATTTTCATTCAAAGTTCTCCAATTTTGAGTCTCCTCTTTTTAACTGTCTTCTCGGTGTGAGACTGCAATTGCTTCGCTTTCTTATACCAACAATTACTCCACTGCCAGACAAAAAGTTTCCAAACCAATCGCATTAGTCGTGCTCTTTGCTCAACTTTGCTTTTGTTTGCATACTTTTCTATGTTTTTTCGTTTTTGTTTTCGTTTTTGTTTTTTAAATGAAATATCAATGCTTTGTTTTGATGTGCTTTCGGTTGTTTCGAATAAAAAATAAAAGGCTCGACACTTACATAAAATGTTGTACAATATTTGCTTTGCGTAATAAGTTTTTCTAGCTGCCGTCTGTGGCCTTTTGTTATGAGTCCTTTGCCTGTTTGCCGCTTGTCCCTTTTGTAGTCCTTATAAATTTCACATAATTTATGCAGATCGACGCTACGTGCAGCCAGCAAACAACTTTTCAGTACGAACTGGGTGGCTAGTCCAAAAGGGGGAGTGGGCGTGTGCTGTGGCGAGTGGGAGTGGTGCAGAGGGGGTTGCCTCATTGTGTGGGCAGTGGAGCATTTAACATAGAAATAACAATAACAATTTAACAAATTGTCGCCAACTCTCGTACTCTCGTACTCTCTCTCTCTCTGTTTCGCTCTCATTCGCTTTTGAAATTTTGCTCACACATACACACACGCATACACGCACATTACAGGACTAAACGTCTAGCCAGGCAACAAAAGAAATTTACTTGCAATATATGTATTTTACTTGGCTTCCTGCTACATGTATATATTTCATTTGTGAATTATTTGCCTGGCCCATAGTGCACAGCTGTGTGACTGTATTTGAGGAGCAGCGGAAGTTCCAGCACAACGAGGGGGAAGGCGTCGCCCACGCGACTGCCTCGATGTGCGACCCTTGGCACAAAAGCTGGTTAGCCAGTCAGGGTTGGGCGATTGTGGGTGTTGTTAAAGGAGACCCGCAAATACACACACACACACACAGTCACACACACACATATATATAAAAAAGCGATGAACTCATAAAAAACTTATGAAACTAATTTTGTTTTGCTTGGCTTTGCTTTTGCTTTTACTTTTGGCTTTTACTTTGTTGTTCTTGTTGCCACTGGCTTTGTTTGGCAACCCACTCACAAAAAGTCGCGACACACAACACTCTCACACATACACACACTCACAGAGAGACCGAAACTGGCAGCCGTTTTTATTGCTCGACTTGAAATTTCATGTTTGCTAGAGAGTCGCCATTGTCCTTTGAATATTATGGCTAGCCCACAGACACTATGCATGTGTGTGGGTGAATGTGTGTGTGTGTGTGTTTAGGTGTGTATATGTGTTGGTAGAGTATTGGCTCATCGTTCACGTTAGCACGGCATGGCCATGTCCAAGTCAGAGTCAACTATGCGTTGGCCAGTCAACGACAATCGACTAAAATAGGCATTAAAGCGAATAATATTAAAACAGAGCGACAAAAATATATATAGAAAAGCAGTAGAAGTCCGATGCGTGCTTTGGCTAATTTTCATTTGGCATTTTGTTGGTTCATTGCCACTGTTGTTGTTGTTGTTGTTGTGTTGTTGTTTGGCAGGCAATAAAACTGAAAATGAAAAATCAATAGCAATGCATTTGCTGTCTCCTTCTATCTCTCTCTCCCCATGTGCATCCCCTATCCCTTTCTTTTCTGCTCAGTTTATTCTGTGTCTCTGCGCTGAATACTAAGTGAGCTGCGAGTCAGCTTCAATTCGAATTCCAATTCTATTCTTTTGCCTGCCTGCCTTTCTGCCTTACTGCCTGTCGCTTGCATATAAAACGCCATGAAGCGGAAATATTGTCATACGCTGCGTATGAGCAATGCGTAATTTTAAACACATTTATGCGCAATATTGTCGATTTATATCATCTCGCTACTTTTATTGTGTCACGCACACTCGATTCTTAAATGGTTTTAGTGAATAGTCAGCACTACTACTCTCAGTTTCATTTGTACGAGTTGTCAATGCATTCATAAATCATTACAAAGTAGCTGCAATCAACGGACGCTGATCATCATGAAGGTCTTGTGAATGTCAGGTCAGTGTAAGTCGTGAGCTTATTAAATATGATTATTTGCGACTTAAATACTTTTACGAAAGTTTTCATTCATTTAGAGGTTTTGTTTTTTATTGTGGCTCTGATGAGGGTCGGACATTTTAGGACATCCCATTCATGATTAAATTTGCATTGTTTCTTTGCTATTCAAGAGTTGCAAAAGTTTTTAATTAGTAAAGCCCAATTAAAATGCAAACGGTTATATTATCCAGCATATAATGCTGGTTGCTTTTTTGTCTGCCTCTGCCAATTATTCTTCAATTTGCTGATTGGATTAAAAGGCAAAATTGAATTAAGTTACCGCATTAGCGGCAACTTTTGCCTTTGCCCCACGAAAATATTGAGGCAGACCTCCAAATCAGATTAAAATTGGAACTGAAACGGAAACAAGAGCTCTAGCTGAAGCTGAAGCTGAGTGTCTATTGGAGTGTGTGTAATCGTTATCAGGTTTGTGGAAATCACTGTGGCTAATTATTTGTTCTTTTCAATAATTGGATTAAAAATGTGTGGGCCAAAATGATTTAAAGCAAGTTGCAAACTCTAATTGAATGCTGCTTTTAAAGAAAAAGTATAAGAACTCAAATTTCAACAGATAGATATCAGATGCCATTTTCCGAGCATGTTTAGATTGAAGATCTTTGAATATTTCGAAACAAAGTGGAGCGTGAAAGGCATGCAAAAGACACGGCGGCTGCTTTTAAGCACTTTTATGCTGATGCTGTGATTTTTTACAGCTGCCATTTCGACAAGACGTAGCAGATTGGAGGTGGGAGTGAGGGTGGGTGTTTATACAGTTGTGTAGAGATGGTGCTAGCGGTTTTCTTTGCCAGCTGTGCGTGAGGTTTGTGCGATGTTTGCATCTGTCCCTCTCTCACTCCCTCATTCTTGCCTAGCAAGACTCTTTTGCGTATGACGCAGTCGACTGTCGGTCGTTAAGTAAATGTCAGAAAGACTGTCAGACAGTGTCTGCCAAATGATGTTTGTCTACGGCAAAGGCAACAGCTCTGGCATCGGCATTGCCAACAGTAGTGGCAGCTGCCACTGTCGATGCACTATGGAACATTTGACATTTTTGTTTGTAAATTAACCATGGACTTTAAGTTTGCTTGATATATGTTGGATAACTTAGTAAAATTTCCAGGCTAGATTTTAAATAACAGAAGACACGTTTTTGCAAACAAATCGTTTTTAAACCTTTTATAATAATCAGTTAACTGATCAGCGCTGTTAACCTTCTTGCTTAAAAGTAAGTTTCATGCGTTTCCTGTTCATCAAAACTTTTTAAACCACAATTTTGTCAAATGTGCCCATGGTGCACGGCGAGCTGTTGCCCCAACTAGGGGTATGTGTATATAGTATATATTGAATTTTGTGGTAATTACAAGTAACTCACTTCAGCTCATTGACAACATGCCTTCAGCCTCTAAATATTGCTGCCACTGTCTCTGCATAAGTGTGATTATGTCTCCCTCGCTGTGTATAATAGTGACTGTATGGGTGTGTGTGCATCTATGTTTGTGTGCGTGCTCAACTTTGCATACTTTTTGGCGCAGGCAATCTGCTGACGCAGTTTGTTGACTTTAAATATATATATTTTTTTGTTGGGTAATTGGCAACACTTTGCGTTGGCAGCACAAATTTTCCAACACTGTTTGCTCTCATTTCGGCGTTGCCAGACAATCTAAGGATTAACGATAATGGCTTTCAAATTCTCAAGTCAACTCCAATACTCGCAATTCGTTGAAAAACTTTAGTTGTTTCACAACTAAAAGTTAATTAATGTTTGCCAGGCATTGTACAAGTTTTAGAACTCCTTTGTTTACTTAAGAGTGCAATTTAAATGCTGTTTTATTGCACTTAAAAGTTGCTAGATTCTGGTAAATAAAACGATTTCAGCAAGTGCGGAGTGGCAAACTCTATGAGTTTGTTTCATCTACATGATTTAACTGTTGTGAAGAAGTTTAATTTATAGTATTTGGGCATAAGAGTGGGTAGCACTATTGGGTATGAAGTGGATTATATTTACAACACGTGGGTTTAGTTTCTCAACACTAAATGGTGGAGGAATTCAAATGGTTTTATAAGTTGTACCAACAATTTTCAGAACATTCTCGTATCTAAGCAATTTTCACACATTGTTCAATTGTCTAAATCAAATTTCAATGGAATGCATTAAGAGATTTTAGTCATTGAAAGCACAAGCTTAATAAGTGTAACAACTGTAGAAAAAACCACTTCTTACTGCAAGGACTCAAAGGAGTAAGCTGCAATAATTGAGATAAAAATGTGCAATTAGTGACTTTGTGGTCACAGTGGCTCTGGTCTTTGGTCTGTTGCGTGGATTACACACAATTTACGTGAAATGCATTCCCACAAATGGGAGTTAAGCGAGTGGAGAGCAGCAGTAAAGAGGCAAGTGTAAAGAGTGCCTCAGAATGGAGGGGAAATTGCTTGGCTTGTTGGCTGGCAGCCTTTTAAGTTAGCCATTGTTATGGCTGCTGCCATTGCAGTTTTTCTCTCGTCAAAAGTGCGAGCCAAGTTAGTTTTTGGCTTAAACACGTGCACTTTTGCAGCTAGAAAGCAACAGCAACTCACCAAGCATAACAACAACAAGAGCAACAGCACAACGGAGTCTGAAAATGGCTTCACTTAGTTTTCCCTACAATATTTTCCATTTTTTTTTTTTTTTTTGAAACTGCAGTGCAGCAAATCGTAAAATTCCAGTTTAGTCCAAGGGGAGTGGCAAAACGTAGCCAAACACGCTGTACTCTGGCGCTGGATTTGGTTTCGGTTTTGCTGTTCTAAAACTAAAGTCGAAGGGGGTACCTCAATCGGGTCGTGAAGTGTAAACGATTTTGTGAAATGCTTGTTATTTATTTGCCGCTTGGTAAAATCTCAAACATGGATAACAAGCGTGCAAATACTGCATTCAATATCCCAAATAGTATAGAGTTTTTTCTACTTTTTTTTGGGTATTTTTCTAGCTGTCGTCATTCAATTTGCAAATACTTGCAATATGCACAGATACACAGCTGTAAAACTGCTAAATGTGTTGAATGAAAGCAAATCATTTGCAGTATTACCATTGTATTGACATTTGAGATGTTAAAGTGAAAATGACATTCTACTGTGCGAAGACATTTCCGTTGAATAATCATGTTAGCTGTAGCCAGCAGTGCAACAAATCCAATTAAAATTGTTAATCCTATTGTAATCAACACATTCATAATCATATTACGTATACGACACACCCACACAAGCAAGCAACTAAGTCTGGCAATTAAAGCAGCAAACGGCAGTGAGCAGACAAAGAGACAGGCAGACAGGCAGACGGTCAAAGTGGCACAGCGTGATTTCACTACACAAGCATTGAAACCCAAAACTCGAATGCCAACAACACACCCGTAAAAGGCCGAAATCAATGCAGTGGCAAATAAATCATGCGACCGTGCGACCTTTTAACAAACACGGCCAAAATGAAATTTGCCATGAACCGCAAACACGGACGGCAAATGGAAATCGAATTGGACACGAGCTGACTTTCCGTGCAAATTTCCGGGCTACTTCGACACAGCACACGATTTTTTAACTTATGCGGCGTGCACAAAAAAATGAAACCACTTGAAAACTTCAAATGTGCGCGAAAATTGTCGCCATGCAAAGAAAACAAAGTAACAGTGCAAAAAAAAAAACGTGTTGATTGAGTTGTGAACGGAAATTAATGAACGGAAACTAAATATCTGAATGCTGTTTGAAGACTTTTCACATTTGTGCTGCTTGATCGACACTTTTGTATAAATTCTTGCTTATATTTATATTTGCACACAAATCTTTTACGCCAAAAATGTATCGAAGCCGTGTGAATCGGAGTTATTTATGAGGCTCGATTGCACTGGGACCAACAATCACGTAGCTTGGCTACGATTGATTAATGGCCGCCAGGCAACCGCGTCTTCGATTTCCCCTATCTCTTTCTTACCCACTCTCTCTTACTCTCTCACTCACTCTACTTGCCTTCAATTCGCCTTTCAAGTCATATATGAGTGGCCAAAACAAATACCAAAGAACTTTTCACTACATTTGCCAAAATTTCAATAAGAAGAAAAAAGTATTCCCTTAGAAAAGCAAAACAAAACTAAGCAAAGAAAGCAGCGAAAAAGAGAGAGGCAGAGAAAGAGACGAAGTGGGACAAAGAGTGTGGGGGGAGTGTGAGTGAAATGGATGATGAATTGTTTGCGCTTGGCCAGTGCTACTTAGTATCGACCGGCGTTTTGTTGACGTTAACTTGGCCAAGGCGTTCCGAGCGCTTTGTTTGACTTTAATGCAAGTTGGCAATTGAATTGGCAACGCCCTCGCAACGGCCAAAAGTTAACGCCCAACTCATTTGACTGAACAAATGTTGAAAAATTGTAAATTTGTTTAAGCGTGCATTGATTTAAAGCACGCTCACAGTCACAGTCACAATGATAGGCACAGTCATCGTTACAACGATAGTGACAGTGACTGTGACAGTGACAGTGTGAAATTTCTGAAAAGTGTGACCTTTTTGAGAAGCTGTCATTGAAATGTTCAAGGCAACTCTGCGAGCATACAAATCTAAGGGTATGAGACTGTGTGTGTGTGTGTGTTGTGCTCGGAGGTTTCTCAAGTTGCAAGGTTGCGTGTTCAACAAGTATCTGGTGCAGTTGCTGCGACGCCTTGACACACAAAAGCCCAACCGCTGAGCACAAGAGGAGACAATATGCGGCCAAAAAGCCTAACCGAATATGCATGCTAGATTAGAGCTTTATGCAAATGCCGTCAACATCAGCGATCCCCAGGCACACACACACACACACGCACACACACCAGCACATACACAAAACACCTATACATACAGTCAGAGCAAAACGACAACAAAAAACACTTTGGGAAAATGTAAGCGACCTCGACGCACCGTCACCAACAGCAAAGAGTGAGAGAGGGAGTGAGAGTGTGAGTGAAAGAGAGGTAGAGATAGTGCGAGCAAGAGAGACAGCGTTAGCTATAGCGGTTGAGAGAGAGCACACAACTTTCATTTGCATTTAAAGTGCTGCCATATGGCCAACAATGTTATGTGCTATTGCCCCAGGGCGTGGCACAACACACTACAACACCCCCACGCCACCCACTCCCCACACCCACTCGTATACACACTGTGTGTATTTACACAAATTCGATAAAAAACTTGTCAAAGTCATTTTTCAAATACTACAATTTTATACAAAACTGAAATCGTTCTTTAAAGCAATCAACTTGAACCGACCTTGAGTTTAGCATATGACCTCTTACTTTAAAAGGCACTGGGATTATGCAAAAAGTTCATTAACAAATTTAACTTTCTTTACTGTTTTTTTTCTCTAAAAATTTACAAGGGTTTTGAAGGATTAAGTAAACTTTTCACGTAGCTCTGCCAAAAGTTTTCCCACAACTTGAGGCATTTGGCGAAGTTTGTACAGCATTAATCGAGCCTACGTAAAATTGATAGAGAACTAATTGCAGTTACTTTATAAAATTGTAAATAGCAAGTTTATAAACTTAATGCAGACAACAACAAGCTGACTACAAATGACAATAACAAGAACTGTCAACGATAACCATGAAATTGCCACGGGCAGAATGTCGCAATAACCCAGAACGAGAAGCAGCACGAGGCCCAAACTAAAGCCAGACTCCCAGACCCAGCTAACCAGGTCAAAACAGGTGCGGAGTGTGTGTGTGTGTGGGACAAAACTTCTCTATGTATTTAATTTGAAAATGCGACAGTTATACTGCGCCACTGAATGTTTCGTGTAAATTAAATTACAGAACGCGACGAGGCTGAGTGTCGACGATAACTACCTAAAGCTGTTGCCGCTACCAGTAACCAGTTGCCAGTTTCCAGTTGGCAGTCCTTTTGGCCATTTGGCCATTTCGCCGGAACTGGCACATTAAATTTTCATTTAACCAAAAGTCCCTAAAGTTGAAAGCAAGCTGCAGCAACAAAAAATACCACAACCGTTTGCCCCAATCCAAATCAGAATCTGAATCTGAGTCCCAGGCGCGTGAATCCAAAAGGAGATATACCAACAAACATTACTACATTAGGGTCAGCAAAGTGTTGAAAAACGTGGTGGGACCCACAACTCGCAAAATTAATCCAAAATCATGCTGGTGATAGTAAACACAAATTCTGACACCTCAATGCCAGCTTAAAAAAAAAAAAAAATAAAACAAACAAAAAAAAAAAAAAAACACAACAAAACTTTAATTCCTAAAAATGTACTTTTGTTTGGTTTACAGTGCCCACGTAAAGTTCTCTTCAAGATTTTTTAGAACAGGTGTGCTTAGCAAATCTTTATAGACTTTTAAGACTCTTTTCTTTGTCATACCAAAACTTTAGATTTTTCTGCTGGCCCTTAGAGCCGCTTAAAGCTTCTTTTAAAAACCACATCAGTTTACTAAACATTTTTATACTTTTGGTGTGCCATAAACTTATTTTTTATCCAACTGCGTTAATCATTAGTCTTTTGAGTAGCGCTATAAAAATTTAGCTTCGTTTAAACTGCTGCTCAGAGCGAAGCTAAAAATATTTATTTAAATATAAAACTATAAAAATATATGCATTTTCAGCTGACCTCAAACTTTTTGGCAGTTTTTGAATTTTATTTATTTTGTGGCTTTCTAATACTCGTGCAGAATGCATTTTTCACATACGTTGAATGCCTTATGATTTATTTCCTGAATATAAAATGCGAAACAATAGAATTAAATTAAATTCTTTATGCTGCATGCTTTATTCAAGTTATTTCATTAGTCTACTTTGATTTTTTTTTTTTAATTGTGTATAGCAATTAATCTGCCATTAAGCGGCATTCAAAGAGAAACTCTGTGTTAATTGCAAATTGAAAATGTCGCTCTTTTTATTTTTGTGCAGTCTTTTCATTAAATGTTGTTGCAACATTTTTAATTTCCGCTTAGTTTCAAACTCACAACAAAAACAACTAAAAGTTGTACAATTTTCAATGGCTTTTTTTACGTTTCATTATTTTGTGCTGTTTTATTGTCGATTTTGCTACACTTGAATGCTGCACTTCAGCACTCAAAATGGAGTGTTTTGCCTGCGGCTGTTACTCGTTTTAGCCATCTCTGTAGTTTCAGTCAGCACACACCTCTGACCACTTGAACAGCCAGCTGGATGGATGGCGTGTCCATTCTTCAGCAATTAAAGTGTTAATTGCTGCGCTGTTTGACTTAGTCGCTACAATTGTGATCACGCTGAGTTGGGTTTTTGTGAGCATTAATCAACTGAGCAGAGATAGTTGAGGAATTGCTGAAATTCAAATTATTTTCAACTTTAATTTATATGCACAAAACTACACAGTGCACAGTTGGCAGTTTCATTTTGCTAATATAAGCCGGGGAATAATTACTATACCTTTTACATTTAGTGTTGTTTATGGACAGAGAAAAGACTTCCGGCAAATAAAAACGAGATGTCTACTTAATTCAATATGCGACGCTAATGCAGCGAATTGCCATCGAAAAGATACAGCTGGCATAAATATAAATAAAACTAAAATAAAAAGCCAATAAAGCGAACAACTTGTGCGCTCCGCAACATGAACTTATTTTTACTACATTTATATATACATATAATAGTATATATTACATTGAAATAGGAAACGGAAATGCGATTTTGGGTTTGGTTTTGGTTTGCTTTTAGTTTCTCTTTCTTTCCTTTTTACGTTTGGCATAGGGCGTAGGGCGCATGGCGTATTGCGATTCGAAATCCCCTAAATACAATAAATTGTACATTTCATTTAATTCCATTTCATTTACAAAGCGAAACCAAATCCAAGCAAACAATGGGACGCCATTGTGGGTGCTGGCAAAATGGCGGCTAACTCAAGTTCAAGAAGAAGAGCTCGTTGATGAGTAGTGAGGGGGAGGCAAGGGAAGGCAGTTGGAACTAGAGACGCTGAACAATAAGAGCAAAGAACGCAAAGAAAATATAATAAATAAATATAACAATTGAACTGAAATGAATAAAGCGAAATGAAATAAAATGAAATGAAGCTCATGAGCTGATGTCGGTTAGTGGTAAAAGCTCTAGAGACTCGGGATCGGGATCAGAATAGGGATTGGAATTGGGAGAGACATCTTCGGTGCACTGCAGTGTAGTTTTTGGAATGGACAGATAAATGTTTTCGCATTGCATGCTCAATATTTGTCCATTTGTCGGCTCTGCTTTGGTTTACCACCGGACTGTTCATTTTTCATTCACTACATTCATGTTGGCTGCCCAAAAGCTGTTCCACTTCGTATGCTATGAATTTGTAGCACATGTCTGGGAAAGCGTACCGATTTTCCAGCCAGTCAAAGTTGGTTTAAGTCAATGCTCTGCCGAAAATCCCTTTTGACCCCTTCAATTTCTTATGCCCATTTTGGTTTTCTTTTACTTTTTTGGCATCTTTCGGCTTGACTGCAGCTGCCACGATAAAGTTTACTTGTTTTTTTTTCTCTCTCTCTCTCTCTCTCTCTCTCTCTGTTCTGAACTGTTTTCCATTCCTTTTTATGCACTTTTAGCTGCCACACTCAATGGCATAATATTAAACAGTCGACGTCTTTGATGTGTTTTCACAACTTTCCACACGCGCCCAACTTTGCGATTGAAAACAAAGTTATTGAAATTTTGTTTCGACAAACTTTTAACATAATTCAATCATTTCCGCTCTACACTCTGTGGCCGATTCACGAACTCAATGAGATTTCCGGGAGCATTTGCCGAGTTCTTTCATGAAATGCCTTACAGCATGCGGAACAGCAGCCAATAGCTTATGTTAACTTGCAGGCAAAGTAGTAAGTAAATAGTATGAAGGGAATGCAAAAGAGAAGATACAAAATATCTTTATATTTTCAAAGTTATTGAACAGCTCAACTTGGGAATTTATTAATTGAAGACAGTAAAGTTGAAATATATATATAGTAAACTACACTAAGAATTTTAAAAAGAATTTCATTAGTTCAACAGTAGCTGAAAACTTTAATTATTAAAAAATTCAATTTACGATATTCGATGGAAGTTGGAGCTTTTGATTCTTTATTAAAAATATTAGAGTAGCATTTTGGCTGTACAACAAAGTTGCAACTATTTTGCGCCAAAAAGTATGCTATAAGTTTTAGCCCATGCTGTTATACATTCAGTTAGTTTATCTTCGAGTCTCTGCTGCCAGAACTTCTTGGCCAAAAACAGTTAGACAGTTGAGAAAAGTTGTAAGGAAAAGCTTTAAGTTAAATTAAAACTGTTGAAAAAGTTGCATAATTGATTAACGCTAAGACTACATTTTGTAAATTTTGAAAGATCAGAGCGCAGCCAATTTATCGAATTTCTTGAAACAATAGACATTTCTAGACTCCAAATAACATGCTTAATTGATTTATATTAAAATTACATGAAATTGGATATTTTAAAAATTTTACGAATTTTGCCTAATTTTATGATGGCCCTTGACATTTTAAAAAAAATCGACAAAAATTTAATTTTCAAAACACTGAAATATTTTGATGCCAAACCATAGTCCTGGTATCAAAAACTTAATTAAATGATTTAGTTTTTACATAAAAATCAAATTTCCCATCAGTTAAAACAAAACAGGAAATAAGAAAAATTCAATTAATTAATACTATTTATTTTCTATCTCTCCATCTACAGTGACACTTCGATATCAACGCGCGTGGACATGCTCACGCCTGCTATTGAAGTCTATAAGCCGCCGCTCTGACACAAAGATGACACTGTGGAGAGCAATTTAGGGAATCCATCGACGAGTAGTGATTTCTAGCAGAAGCTAATCACCACTGCTGAACTAGCTACGGATAATCTATTTGTTCTTCCATCATAGTGTCAATCAAGTCTAGCAAACTGAAAATCTTCATCATGCAAATTGGCTAAAATGGAGGCCAAACAACTCCGAAAGGCGTCCAAATGCCAGGGCCATGGCCAAGACCGTCGATAACTAAAACATTGGATACAACGCTGAAGAGTTTTAACAGAAACTACAACAAATTACACATACACTAACACACACCCACACAATGACATCTACATAAACAAAGCAACAAAACGAAGAAGAAGAAGAAGAAGCAAAAAACATAGAGAAAAAATAATAATAATTGATCCAACTGAATAATTCCTAAGATTGATTACATTTAGTTACTTTTTAGCGTAAATGATTTTTAAACCTGGCCGATGTGGCGGCACCCAAATTGCTTCAAACCGAAAGCAACCAGAAAACAAATGAAATTTAGTGTTAAGTAATAGGGTATTCAATATACATATATAATATATTTATGGCAATGCAAAAAAAAAACATCGCATATTTTCATATAACCGCGATGGGGAAGAGCATAAGAATTGTGTTTGTATCTGCAACAAGTTTAATATGTAGTACGTGTATATTATATAATGAGAGAAATGTTTGCAATGTGTATCGAATATGTAAATTTAGTTATGTAAATTTAAATGGCAAATATGACAAACCAAACAAAACAACAAATATTTGTGAGTAAAATATATAAATGCAATGAATAATTTTTGTACTGCTGAAAAGAAAACCAAACCCAAACAAACAATTTAAAATTAGATGTACAATTTTTGCATAGTTTATAAATAAGTTTGTAATGCGTTCATAATAATATTAAAAAAAAAAAACAACACTTAAGCGAATAATGCAAATGTTCAGCTAATATTTAGAAACGAATAAAATGAAAATAGCAACAAAAGTCTCCAACACCAAAATTTAACATTTCATATTTGATTTTTTCAAAAACATTTACACGCTTCGCACTGGCACAGTCAACATAGGTAAACCTTGTCCATTTTGTAGGGTATTATAATTTGATCAGATTATATCATAAATTCAAGCTGAGTATAGACTCGTAGAATTGCCATAGTCTCAGCAGACAGAGCTAAAGAGCCCTCACAAAGTGCCCCCAAAAACATGTTATGAATTGAAAGACATCCAAAATTTATTTAATAAAATATACAATTGTTTAAACTGTAGATTGTTTAGGCGCCACACAACTTTGGTTCAATCATAAACAGTTGCTAATTGGAAGTCCCATTTTGTATATATAAATGCATATGTGTATAGAATAATATTTTTCAGGCATAGTAATTATTGTTTTTGACTGTGATCACTCGATTAATAATACATACGTTTAATAAACAAAAATATTGTTGAACAACATAAGTATTTTAACATACAACATATTTGAATTAAATCAAAGCAAACCAAAAGCAATTCAATTTCACAGTCTCGCTTCAATTTTATGTATATTAAATAATTTAAATCACAACAAATTAAGTTAATTTTATTCACAAGTTCCAGGGACACAGTAAAAAATGGATTAGTATGATTTGATTAATCGAATTAAAGTTAGAAATTTAAAAAGATTCACTTGAAAATGCTCTTACATTCAAATTGACAAATAAGATTCCCCTTTCAACAACAACAACAACAACTGTCATTGGTACTCAAGCAGCTTTTAAATGACTTTTCAATTGCTTTACATACATTTCATTTCGAATGGTAAGTCAAATATTTATGTACTGCTTTCATTTGATGAAAGGACTGCATTTGACTTCAACGGAATACACAATTGTGCTTGACAATATAATTTCGTAACAACAAAAGTTTAAATCCATATTTAATTTAGCCAACAATTCGATATTCTGTTCAAGTTTTTGTAGTTTCGCATGTCACACCACAGCTCATAGAACCAAGGCGCCCGGTACTACTAAATGAAGATGAAGATGTAGATGATGATTAAATTAAATCGAAGGAATATTGAATGTTTTCAATTGGCGCAGAAAATGGTTGAAAATTTGGCAATTTCATAGTTTTTTATATAATTATTAATTGTAGATAATGTGAATGTTAAGCTGATGAAATAATAATGAAAGCAGTAATGAAAGCTATATGATAATGATAATATCAAAATGTTCATAGTTAAGAGATAACAATAATAATGAAAGCAAATAAATGTGTAAATAAGTTGATATGAATTCAATATATATAAAATATAATTTTGATAGTTATGCTTATCGGGATCATTTGATAAGACACGGAATGGCAAATACTTACAACTAGCTAAACATTGTGTAATTTAACTATGAAAGCAGCGCATACCCAATGAATATGCCTCAAGGAATCAGAAGTTGATTTAATAACAAATGATATGAAAATAAAAAGAAAATTAATACATACATACATAATATCCATTTTATACACACGCTTCATGTTGAACATGCTCGTTAATAATTTCGTTGTTACATAAATACATAATGAGAATGATGATGATGATGATGATGATGCATACATTAAATACATACATACATATATGCAATTGAAGTATGAATAATAATTAATATTAAACAAATTGAACACTTGCACACTTTTTTACAAATTGGCTTTGAATGAGACTATGGTTTAAATAACAAATTTGATAGGAATTTAGTTTACAAGCAATTTGAATACAAATAACAACAAGACAAAATGGAAAATTAAAAATAAAAATAAAAATAAGAATACAATGAGTAAAAAAAAAACATAAAAGCGTTTAAAAGTATAAACAGTAAACAATAAACAATACCAGAATCAAAGAACAAACAGAAAGATGAATAATAAATACGATAAGCATTGAAATGATACAACACACAAAAAACACACAATGAACAATAAAAATTTATTTATATATAATGAAGAAAGAAATAATCGAAATACATAATAATAATAGAACTAGGCGCATATTGAAAAATAAACGAGAAATATTATTGACAGAAAAATGCAGTTCAATTTTGTTTCAATCAAAGGGAGGAAGGCTGGTCAATGAAATTGGTAAGCTATCAAAAGGAAACCTTATGCTCCAACCCAAAGTAAGATTAATTAAGGCAAATTAATGAAAAGTGAAGCGTTACAAGACAGCAGCACAAAGCAGTGTTGTAAAACAGCAGAAACTGAGGACTGTTTAAGTCCGGTTCGCCTAGACCTTTTACTTTTTTCAGTGTCGCCTTTTAGCTAGTGTCATTGTGTAACGGACGAAAATCATATAAAATCAAGCGTGAGAAGATAGTAACAACAATAGTATTAACAACTGCCACGAAGTGAATTACAGAAATCCTATGAATTTTCTATGTAACAAAATGGCGTACACTTAAGTAACACCAGCAGCAACAACAACAAAGTTAGCATATATGAGAAAGCATCGTCATCCGCAATTCCGTGCCGTTGATTCCGTTAGATGTGGGATGGCGACCCATATGGGTTGCCACAAAGGAGCGACACAGTCGCGGCTTTTTCGCTCCCTCGACAACAAAATGAAATGAAGTGAAATGAAATCAAAGGCATCCATCGGCGCTGTTGTTGGCGTCAGAAAGCAACGCATGGAAATAGACACACACACACACTCACACACACACAAGAGAGATAGCATAGGCAGTCATCCATAGTCATCTCTGTCAGTTCCGGTTACCCTCCCACTTCTCCTCACTCCCCCCTTTACTACCTATTCCCCCTAACTGCCAGCCCCAATGTTGATGTTTACAGTGTAGCTGCACTGCGAGTCGCCTTCACATGCCACTTGCCACACGCCACCTACCCCCAACCGCCTACAAAATCTAACTAGTTTATGGACCATGCGTTCATGTGTGTGCACACCCCTCCACCCTCCACCTCGACTACACCTCCCTCTCCATTTGCACACTCCTCACCTCTTTGTGCTTCAAAAACGCCAAAGTTGTTGGCCAAGGGACCGCCATTCAGATCGAAAAGTGAGTTTGCTTGACTAGATAGTGCGGTTATGGTTAGTGTGGCTATTGAGGAAGTCAAGGAAGTTTGGAATTTGGCACAAATATGCCATAACTATGAACAACCTTTTAACTACTTCGTTTAGGCAAGACCCTAATTTAAACATACCGTGACAGCAAATACATGCACTATAAGAAGAATATGCCTAAGTGCTAAAAGTTTGCAAAGTTTTAAAAGCAAAACTCATGTTTTTACAACTTCTTTTAATTTTGCATGCATAAAACTTTGAAAATCTGTTGAGTACCAGGTGGATATTTAGAATTTATCTACTCGTTTGGCAAACAAAAAAATATAGAACTACTTTATGGATTTGTGGAAAGTAAAAAATATAAATAATATTAATTTAAATATTTAATTTTATTTTATATAATATTTTTATTGAATTTCTTTGAATATTATTAAATTTATTCACTATTTCTTGCACCTGTAATATACCCTTTAAAATGCTTAAACTTAGCTAATTAAACCCACAAACTTTTCTGTGGTTGTTTTTCACATTGTTCCTCAAAAATGTTCAAACCATTGACTACTTCACTTTGCAATTTAAAACAAAGCATTTGAACTGCAGAATTTTGCGGTTTGTTGAGCAATCTTACAGGAGTTTTCAGCTGCTCTTGCTCTTCCAGGCACTCATCGTTTTTTGTTCCTCCTCGTTTTTGTTGAGTAAGAGGACCGCCATTTTTTTCTTTGCTGCTTTCAGGCTCAGTAATCGTGCAAATCATGCTCAACATGACTGTGAAGCTACCTGCTGCTCTTACAAATCGAAAAATGCCCCCCAGTTGAGGTGCTACACATCTCAACAGGTAACCAAAACAGCCGCCCACTCACACACAGGCACACAGACACAATCGCTTACCGGCCATGCAAAATGGCAAACGGTTTGCTCCATGTTTCGGTCTGTTTCCATGTTATTGGTGTCGGGGATTGTGAAATGGAGAGGAGCAAGTATTGGGCGGGGTAAGGTGAGATTCGAGTGAAACGCCACTAAAGGGCGCAATTGAGAGAATAACAAGCTTAACAAGTTGCCATTGCCAGTGCCATTGGCGTTTGGCATTGGCGTTAGCTTTGGCGGGAAAGCTCTTTTGTTTTCCCATTCTTCTCTGAATGTCTCTGTATGTGTGCGTTTGTGTGTGGACATTTCCCACGCTTATTTGGAAAATTGTGTGGGCGTTTTGACATTAGAATGCAGATACACGTCAATTCAGAACAATAATGTGTCATTTTCAATGGTTTAGGGTGCGGCTTTAATTGCGCATGTTAATCATAAATCAACAGTTGAATAATTCCATTGTAATAATGCCGCACAGCTGATGCAGCACACTCTCTACCCTAGCAATGGTTAGCCAGTTATTATCGATTAGCTGGCCAGCCTTGAAAACGGCACTCAACTCAGAAAAACCCCCCAAAACTTCTGGTGTTTTGCCCCTCCTTCCCTGACATTAACCCACAACCGTTCATCGGCTGTCAAACTCAAAGTGAAGGATTCAAGAAACTATACACCCGAAAAGCAACCACTTCTCCGCAGCACATCTCGCATATTTCGCTTTAAATTTATGAACTTGACTTTTGGTTAGCTACAAACGCCCGTCACTCGCCTGCGTTTCTTCCTGCTGCCCTCTACCATTTTGCCTGACACACCCCCTTCCCGACCAGACACGAAATGCGGCGCTAAAGGTTTGCATGACTTCAGGAAATTACCATAATTTCAATTTAAGAAATTAAACGAATTTTGCTGGAAACGAAAAGAGACCCCAAAGCTTTTGGCCCCCACGTTGGCATGTCAGAGAGTCTCCAAGCCAAGTAGCCAAGGCCCTAATAATAAAATTGATTCTCAAGACCAAATGGCTAATGCTTAAAGACAGTTTTTCTATTTTACCAAAAAAAAAAGCACCAGCTTATGCTAAAATTCAACTCTTTAAGCTTTAAATTTCAATGGGAAGCTTTGTTTTCCAACGTAATTATCTCATTAATTTGCAAATTGATGAAAACATAATATCAACAATTTCCGTGTGCAAATATTTGAGCTTGATAAATACTTATTGCACCTGCGCCAAATTTTCCATAAATAAATAGCTGACAAAGCAGTTTAAGACTTCTGTGTATTTTATTTAAATGTCTGAGAATCTAAGGATGAGTTATTTAACTTTTTTGAACGAATTGCAACCGTGTAACTGTTATGAAAAAAAATGTTATCGATTCTTAGGATAGATATGATAAAAATTCGACATTACCTAATGTTCCAAGCTCTCTGCTACTTAAATTATCCCTTCTTGCACAGCTTAAGCTATTAATTCAGTTGGATAAAGATTTCAGAACTGAATTTTTTATAAATTAATTGATTGAAAAGTAAAAACTGTTAGCCATTGAGAAACTTTGGCAACACTGTCAAGTTTTGCAATTGCAATGCATGCGTTCAGCATGAAGGAGTCATTAACACAATATTCAACAGCTTATATTAATAATAAAAATACTTAAATTTATAATTGTAGCGAACAATAACAATATATTTTTTCTAAATTTTTTGAGACCGAAATCACCGAAAGTAGCAGTATTTAAAATACTTCAGCTGAACGCATCCATTTCTGCCACGTGTCTAGTTGTCAAGCTGATTGACACACTCATACACACACACGCACATACATTTAGATGCTGACACCAAAACACAAGTTTTTTTCATAAAATACAATGAGTTTGTTCAGAAGTTGTTCGCTTCTTGCTTCAATTAAATGCGATATGTGCCCCAAAATGGTGACCAACTTTGTCTACGGCCTTTGTGAGCGATGTGTTATCATATGGACCAACAAACGGAGTTTGGAGCACATGAACATAACAATCGAACACGTGAATGCCGTCATTGTTAGTATGTCCCAAAACAAAGCACATTATGTGGACATGGACGACACCTTTCGTCGAGTCATCGAGGATGAGCACAGAAGACGCCAGTTTAAGGTCGATCTCTTTCAGAAGATACGGGAAAAGTTTCAAAACGAACTTGTAATACAGGAAAAGATGTCTTACTATTTTATACGATACGAAACGGAGGAAGATTACTTCGAAATCGATATACCAAAGTTGGATATAAATGATTCAACTGTTGAAACCAGACTGCCATACCACAACGAGCTCTGAAATAAAATCCCATTTATACATTTGTTAATAGTTTAACTAATTTATTAAACATATTTTGTTTTGTTTTGTTTTTTTGGTCACTGAACCAAACGTCTGACCGAGCCAATAAATTATAGTGCATTGAGTTGGTGTCATCAGATTATTACAGTTCAAAAACCAATTGAAGCAAAGTGATTGCATTTATAACCAAATGGGGAAAACGGTCAAAAGCACAGCCAGTTGATGTCCTTGGAGACTTGTGTACATTTTGGTAATGAAAATGTTTATACAAAACTTGCGTCACTTGCGCTGTTGTGCATTGTGTTTATCATCATCAAATAAATATCAATCTACATAAATAAGTGCTGGTAACTACATAGTACTATATATACTCCACATATGCAAAGAACATGTCATTGTTCGACAATTTGTGTAATGACAAAACTAATAAATCAAATGCTTTGTCTGTCCATTACATTCAATTTGCTCGCAGCTGACGTCAAAGCTTCAATGAGTCCGGAATGGTATTGAAACGATAAGTGAATAGTTAAAAGCTATGTAGATGGCGCCACCATCGATCGATAGATCGATTACAAGATCGATTGCCACTGATTACCGTGAATTTCGTAAAGTTCTGTGGAGCTTGCAATCAAGTGTATCACATTACCATAAACATAAACAGCCACAAAGTCAGTTCTATGAAAAGTATAAACTTTATAAATTTAAAATAGTCTAACAGAAACCATTGCCTATGCCTGTAGATGGGTTTGTGCTACTTAAAATGCGTGGCAGCTATAAGTTGGTATGTAGTTTGTTGATAAATTAATTAAAATTTGAACTATTTTTAAATTCAAAAAAACACTAAAGTAGACAGCATTTTTTTAGACTTAAACAAAGCTTAATACTTCCTGGTAAAAATGTGAAAAATACACCAATTTCTTTGCGGAGGAGCAGTGTCAAAGCAAAGCAATTGTCTGACAATAAATAACCAAATTCAGATGGGAACCAGAGCATCTTTGAAGCTAACAAACTGCTGATGGTCATCGGGATGTGTGTGTGTGTGTTTGTATTATTGTGTGTGCCTTTGACCAAACTGCTGCTTGCAGCATGCGAATGATAGAAAAAGGGCTTTCGAATGAACATAAATTGAGCTGCATGCAGCATGCAGCATTCAGCATGCATGGGAAAGACTACAAAAATGTCCGTTAAACGGCAGGACACAGTTGTGCGCTAGCTGCTCGGGATCGTAATTAAAGCCAACTTGGGTTAACGAAGAGAAATGTTGCAGCCATGAAAACAAACAAGAAACAAATGCGACTGTGGCAGCTGCAGACACACATATATTTTTTCTTCGTTTTTTACACCCATTGAACAAGTGGAGTAAGTGTATGATGAAAGCGTTGAACAAAGAAGAAATATGTAAATTCGTTAACCACATTTACAGATCAAAAACTGTCAGTTTTATATTTAACAATATCTGTACTAAAACGAGTTATGATCGGACAGAAGACAAAGCACAAGCACCTAAGGGTAAGCAACACTTTTATACCAACAAGCGTTAAAATACAAAGTGAAACTCGAATACAGGGTATCGCTCAGTCGATTATACAGTTTGACGTATTTTAACTGGTTTTTTACTGCTTTTTTTGTTCACTTGACTTTTATTTGAACTTGCATTGATATGTGTAACTGAAGCCAGCTCTCCCATAGGGAAAGAGGGACAAGTGTGTGGGGCCATGGGGGTAACTGGCTGACAGAGAGGAATGGAAGTGGCAGCAGAACTCGGTGACTGCAGTTGGACTTCCATTTGCGCCGCGCCTTTTGTTACCTTTGTAAAAGTTTTTTGTGTGCATTTTGTCAGGGCAAACTGCCAAATTGGCCTAATGGCGTTAATGCGAATACGAGCCCTGACTAAACCAGCAACATCAACGGCAGACAACAGACTGCAGCCAGCTGACATCAAAGGTCATTACACAGGCCATCAGTGGATGCAGTTGCCAATTTTTTAAGACATTTTTTAAAGTGGGGGAAAATGGCGAAAAAGGGCGCAAATGCAAAGCACTTAGAAAGTTGGCCAATTTGGCTCAGGTAGACAAATCAAAATGCGTTCAACTTAAGTGCAAAATAATATCGAAAAACAATCGATTTGTTAGCTTAAATCAAAATCGTTTACTATTTACAACAATATGACAACTCTTCACGTTCACTTTGGTGCGTTTACCAAGACTGTTTGGTATTTCATTTACTTAGCCGAAAATAACGTGTTCGTAGAGGTTATGGCTCCGTTTTCGGTATGCTCGCAATGCAATAATCGAACAAGAAAAGTTGTGAGGGATAAAAAAGACGCTTAAAAAACATTTATCTATGTCCAGTAAGTTGTCATTTTATAAGCATCCTAGTGGTAAATGCCAGAGGAGTTCCACTTCCAGAAATGCGCCAAGACAAGGGAGGAGCGAGCTCTGCAAGAGGCAGAAGAGCGCAAAGAACTGCAATGTGCACAATTGGCAGCGGAAATGGTTCAGTTGGAAAAGCCCAAGGAGGAACTAAAAGTGGCAACACATCAGACGCCGTCACCTGCGCTTGCTATACCGGTTGGTACACCGGTTGCCACACCGCTTGCTACTCCGCTTGATACACCGCTTGATACACCGCTTGGAACACCGTTTGCTACTCCGCTTGGAACACCGCTTGCTACACCGCTTGATACACCGCTTGGAACACCGTTTGCTACTCCGCTTGGAACACCGCTTGCTACTCCGCTTGCTACACCGGTTGCTACTCCGCTTGCTACACCGCTTGCTACTCCGCTTGCTACACCGCTTGCTACCCGCTGCCACGCCCCCGTGCTACAAACACCACCCATCATGCAGACTGTAATGATCAAAGGACGCAAATATCTTTCAGTTAGTGCAACTGCATCTGATACTTAAATACTTAACTGTTGGATATGTAAATATATCTGAAAGCAAAACAATATAATAGTTTATTTAATTCCAATTAAATAAATTCGACACAGATTTTGAAATCCATTTTAAGTTCTACATAAATCCATTTGTGGCTTTATTTATTTTTAATAAAATATGACTTTATTTATAAGCAATATATTTTAAATATACACATAAATACTATATATTTACATGTCCCACTTTCTTCTATAAATAAATTTCTAACTGTTTTAATAAACACTTTGTGGCTCTTGCTTAAACAACAAATGAAATATGAGCGAAAACAGTTAATGAAAACCGGAAATTTTGAGGAATGATGATTGATTATCGCGTATTCGCATAAGTTGAAAATTCAAATGAAAACCAAAAAACACAGCTGGCTTGTATATGCTCAACACAATTTAAATAGTTATCCATAGGCAAAATATATAAAGTTGTTATTAAAAATTATAGTGAAGCACTTGACCAGCAGCAGAATTAATTTTAATTAAAGTCGGTGTGTGCTAAACTAATCTACAATTTGCATAAATTAATTGGAACACATTGCGTGACGCATACGCAGAAAACAATAACAATAACAGTAACAAAAACAAAAACAACAGCGGCAGCAACAATAATGGCAATAACATAAAACGCAGTGTTGGCAGAAATTAACTGGCTAAAATAGCTGCAGTGATGTATAGAAAATGTACGAGATATAGCTAAGAGTTAACTAAAAAGTAGCTAACAAAATTTAATATTTTCTATTGTGATAACTCGGCCAAATGAGCTGATATATTGAAAAGTTGTGTCTTTTTAGACTCGTAATTAAAATTGGGAACTTTTAAATTTTGCAGTTTTTTGCCAATTTTCGTAATGTTACCCCTTTTACATTTTTTTTGCAAAATTTTAACAAAAATTTTGTTGTTAACGTATATTAATATTTGTATACTCAACGACAATACTAGTTCTCACGAGCTTAAAAATGTATATCAACTTACAATTGATCGCCGTATTCCTAAAATATTCCAACACAAATTTGCCAAGTTTATTTAGTTAGGCAGTAATGATACTATTATATTGTTTATATTGCTATAAATTTTATGTTACTAAAAAGCTAAATATATGAAAATGTAATTAACAAAGTTTTTTTCTTATGAAATTACAGGCAAAAATAACTTTCAGTAGTTACCAAAGAACAAAAACCAAACAATGCCATAAACGCGATATGAGATTGTGTCAAAATGCAAATTCAATTCAACTAAAAATAGTTTTATTGCTAAGTGTATATAATTTAAAGCACACGCATTTTAAAAATATCTCTAATTACTTTACAAAAGCCAAAACGGCAACACTTAACAACGATAACAACGGAGCCAATGTTTTGCGGATACAAATTTTGTTAGTGTAAATTTGCCCGCGTGCAACAAAATGTTTATTTTTAAATTTTGCCACCGTGGCAGTGTTGCAACATGTGCAGTTCATGTTGCTGCTGCTGCTGCTGCTGGTGTTGTTGTTGTTGTTGCGGTGCTTGTTAAAGAATGTGCGTGCTACTGCGGTATTTATTTACGTCACATTTCCGCTTCCGTTTTGAGTGCAACTGCAGCTGCAGCTCTGCCACGCCTCCAACTAACTCGATTTCCTTCCGTCCCACTTTGGTCGGGTGCGTGATTCTCTAACATTTCGCCAGGCCATAAAAGTTTTAATGGAATTTCCATAATCAGATTTCAAGTTGTGGCAACGCGCGGATTTTGGATTAAAGCACCAAACGAAAGGGAATTCAAATTTGTTGATACACACCAAAAATTGTTAAACAAAAGTGCTAACAAATATTGCGTAGTTGCATACCAATACTTAAGTTCAACTTACTACTAATTAAGTTTTTTTTTGTGAAACAAAAACCACTGGAGTGTTAGGTGAAAATATATGTGCAAGTACAATGTACATATTTCAATGTGTTTAGGTGCGTAAAGTTGCTCTTGGCAACAGGGTGTAGTGTCAAGTTGGCCAAAAAGCCACGCATACTTTGAAAGTCCTTCAAAAGTTGAAATGCCAGTGCCACACACATGTGTGTTTGCACGCACACACAAACACACACGACTATTGTCAAAAATCAAAATCAATGTTAAGACCTTGTAACCTTCGTCAAGCTTTTCAACTGTTTTTGGGTTTTGTTTTGCTTGTTTTGGTTTTTTTTATTTTTTTTGGATTTGCGATATGACATTCGATTTTCGACGACCTACAAAAGTTGAAGCGCCTGAAACTATGCAACGAAGTGAACACTGTTTGAACACTGAGTGCACCTGCCAACCAACCAACCAACCAACCAACCAAAAAAATAACAGAGAGGGAAAATATGTGGAAAATTGAAGCAAAGTCAGGCCAATCAACCAACATGCAAGCAAGGTCTTTAGCTGGCTGCCTAGCGACAATTAAGGTCGACTCAAGTCGAGTTGATTCGACCCTATCTAAAAGTAACCATACGCGAGGTTCCACCTCAGCTGCTTGACATTCTTCTTGTCTGCTCGCCGTGTCGTTGTCATTGTCATTGCTTTCCATTTTTTGACTACTTTATTAAATTACAGACACGCCACAATCTATTCTTTGGAGGAGAGTAGCACCTTTTGAACTGACCAGCTTGAGATTTTCAACTAAATGCAAACTCACGTGCCAAAATTATAATCCATTTGTCATAATTGAAGTACTTCACGCGATTTAAGTAGTCTGTCTGTTCTATTTAGCCCACTTCAGTTACAATTCCATTCAGTCCCTATTCCCAGTCACTGTTCCATTCCCACTTCTACTTCCATTACCACTCCCAATCCCAATGGCAGCTGCTCAAATATCCATTGGCCATTTGCCGCCTGCAGATTGCATGCTCATTAGAGTCCAACACCAGCATTATTTTTTTGTTTAAGAGCATCATAGCCAAAGAGACAGAGAAAGAGTGAGTATGATATATAGCTGATAAGTTATGTAACAGTAAATAAATAACAAAAAAAACATCTTAATATAAAATGTATGGCTTTAAAAGTGTGCTTGAGAAGAAAAATTTAATTTTATTGATTTCGTTAAAAATTGTATTTAATTATAATTTATATATATTTTATATATTATATTTTCTTTAAAAATGTGCTTAATTTATTTATGCCAAAATTCGTAAGCTCCTCTACACAGGGTATCGGGTATTCGTTATGCGCCAAGTCGAGTGCGTTGCCATACTTATTTTCAGTCTCCGCTTTGTGCCTCAATTCGTTGCCTATTGCGCTGTGCGCTTTAGCCACTGTACCATGAATGATAATGACATACGCATCCTTTTGGCACGCCTGCAAATAGTCAGCGCTAACGGGACAATGGAACTGTAACTGGAGCTCGAACTCAGACTCAAACTGGCCATATGTTCATATGGACCGACAGTCCACCCGCCCGCACTATAAGCCCAACCAAACCAAACCAAACTAGGGCCCATCTATCCACCCAGGGCTGGGGTGACCTCAATAATAATTTCGTCTAATTGCTTCGTAATTATGCCGCGCACATGCTTTTCTCGATTTGCCCGCTGTTGGCTGTTGTTCACTTCGCTCAGCTCCTCAGAGACTTTGGCATTCTCTCTGTCTCCCACACAGACACCCACATACAGTAAAAGAGTGCGTGTTGGCTTGTTTAGTCCAGTACTGTCCTGTCCGCTCCTGTTCTGTCCCATTCTGTCCCAGCGTCTTCCATTGTCGGCCATTTTGGTGTATTTTATTATTTGTCTCTTTTGTTTTGCGCCATTTTTCGTCATTTGCTTCATTTTGTGTCATTAGAAGCATTTAACTTTTTGCTGTTTGCCGATTTGCTTTCATTATTCATGTGGCTGCCACTCGCAATTTGCGGCTACCCAGCAATTTGACCACTGAAAAAATCACTTCGATTTGGTGCGAGTATTTCCGTGCTACCTTCCCAAAAGCAAAAGCTAACCGATTAGCACAAAGCAAATGGTTTTGAATTATCCTTTTTTCTGTTTTGGTTTTTAAAGACGACAATTAAATCTTTTGTGCTGTGAAATTTCATTGAAGTGAAGAACATTAGAGTAGTTTTAAAAATAATGCATTAAATATTAAGAGTAATTCGTGTATAAATACGGTAACTTCGACTTAACTTCAATACAAAAATGAAATGTTTTGAAATAAACCAAATTAAGATAAACAATCAATTTAGAAACATAAATAATTGACATTTCCAAAGCAAATTATCAAAGCGCTGAGAGAAAGTTCTGCTAAAGCTGTGAGAGCCTAAAGTTCTTAAAAAATTTCAAGGGTTTAGTATAGACGACTCTCGAAATATTCCCAAATGAACAAACTTCAGATACTAAAACAATTTGGAGGTGAGGCCATAGTTTAATTGAGATACCGAAAGGAAATCGGTAAAGTTTTGATAAAGTTATGAGAGAAGAAAGTTAATTTTCAAAGTTATAGCGCAAAACAAAGTTCACGAAGCAAGCAAACAAAATGGGACTTTTACTTGGGTTGTTTTTCTTTGTCAAGAAGAGAAATTGCTTCATGTGTCACTTGAAATTTGAAAAAGCGTCTAAATAAATCTGGCTAAAAAGCGTATCAATGCGCATAAATACTGTATACGAACATAATATGTACTATAAAGTGTGTATTAAGTATGTCAATGGGTTGTTGCTTGCCTCAACGCGTGTGCCACGCACACACACACACATCCACCTGTACAGGTGAGCTGTATCGTGGACCTGTGTCATGTCAAAGTCATTTAGATATATCTCGCACATTTTTAATGACAACTAAATACGAATGTCATTTGGGTTTGCAAATGGCAACTCAGAAACCCAAACCCAAACCCAAACCCAAACCCAACCCATCCCTACCCAAGCCAGCCCAGGTCCATTGGCAGAGCTAAATTGCATACTTATAGGCGAAGCAGAGATGACGGGCTGATGGGCTGACAGCGGGCGTGGCCGCGTCAACAACATGTCTCGACGTGGCACAAGTTTGTCTAATACGCAAACTTTTAATTGAGTTTAAAATTGTATGAGTGAAGCGTATAAAGAAAGTAGGGGGCGTGGCAAACGCCCCACAGCAGCAGCAGCAGCAAAAGCAACAGCAAGGAATGAAGAATGAATGAATTTGAGTGCCTAAATGCCAATATATGTTTGTGTGTGCGCATGTGTTTGTGTGTGTGTGCGTGTGTGTGTGAGAGTCTGCATGAAGTACGCAATTTTTGAAGTGTGTCGGTTTCAATCCTGGCAAATTGCCCATGAAATATTAAATTTACCATAATGAGACGCCATTTTTATACCTCGTAATTTGCCAAACTTTACGTGTGTATTTGTGTGGTATGTGTGGGATTTTGTGCTTATTAACGCCTCACTTTTTCCCACACTCCGCACTCCTTACTCCCCTCATCGCACCACACCCACTCTCCACGTAACCACAAAACACATTTGAAAGCATGTGCGAAATAATGTAAAGACATTCCGTGCCCACATATTGAGGTTCGACTGTAGTTGAGTTACCTATCGCGTTGGCCATCATCAAATTATATGCTTTTTTATGACTCCGGTAACTCTTTACGTTGCCCTTCAAAGGCATTAAGTAGATGCATGTTTATTTATTTAAAAGCATCTCAAAAAATGGTTTTAATCTGCGAAAACCTAAAATTAAGCTTAGAAATGCTGATGTCCCTGCTAATTTATTAGGAATTCATATTTATATGCCGTTTGTGACCTCAGCGATCTGGCAACTTTGTGTTTATTACGGCCAACGGATTGAGTTATTGTGTCATTCACTTTTTTTCAGTTTTAACTAGTAAATTCATACCTAAACATGAGCTCAGTTGTTCCATTGCCCCCGTCTACCCTACCCGAGTACTATAAATTATATTTCTATTGTTTATTTTATACGTATGGAGTCAATAAAGAAAAATATATAGAGCACGTGCATGGCCACACAAATATGTGCACATACTTACACAGGAAAAAATCCTTCTATTGAGTTCGGAATAAAAATAAAATAAAGTATTGCATAACATAATTATTTTGTTCCTGATTTCAATTAGGTATAATTAAAGAATTCCACATCTGGTATAAGCTGACTTCTCACATCATTAAGCCTACATTCTACCATATAATTACACTTAACATAACACTTTTGATTCTGTTCCATATAAATTATGCTTCTATCTTCTAGTTAAGGTGCAGAAAGAGTTGCAAACACTGCAGTCATTTGAGAAAACACTTCAATTTGTAAATGCTTCGAGTGAGCAACGAAAAATGTGACATATTGAGGTTAGAATAACATCTCTCGGTTATGTGGCTTTTTACCAGAGTCCATTAATTTCAGCTCGAAATGAAAAATGACTCAATTTGCAATCGCCGGAGCTAGCAACCTGGTTACAACGTCCTGCTCATCCTCCACTTCCTATCCGTCCTACATTGTGCTGCCCTTTTGCCAACTGGCCTTTAAAATTTTAATAAGAAATAATTCGCTCCCTTGGATAGTTAGTGGAAGTGACTGTGCTTATAAAATGTCTTGCAATTCTGCATCGACAAATGACTTCTGGCTTCGTGGCACGTACGCTGGCCACAAGAAAAGGAGGCAACTTGGAGGCAACCCCAATGAAAAATATGCTTTTCACAGGCGCCTCTGAATGAACAAAAACAAATTGATACTACGCAAAAGAAAAAAAAAAAATAAAGAAATAAATAACAACAACAGCTAGAGCAGCAAATACATAAATAAATAAAAAACGAGGGGGCAAAACTGCACGATGCGCGTTTAATGTCATTTAAAGCTGCAATTACTCAGCACGCTCTCTAGTTCTGTCTGCGGACACGGACATGGACACGGAACCGCCACGGAACCAAGCGAAACCGAAACGAACCACGAATCGAAAGCGAAGCCCGCCACTCTTATTGTCAGCAACCCATTCCCAATTTTAGCATGGCTTTCACACAGTGACTTCACTTTAATGCCCATTGTACTCTGGCCACAATTATATTGCGGTGCATGTGACCAAACCATTGTCGCTGCATGCGATTCCTATGCAAATGCGACCCAAACACACTGCCAAGGCGACTCCTTCCGGTGCAATAAATCGGTGTGGACCTTACACCATACACTAGTATTCTATAATTAAGTAGAAGGCGCAGGCCACATTATAGCATGTGTCCAAACACGTGCCCAGCAATAGAATCACGTTTGCGCGACTCTTTCATATACTGCAATATAATAATCTTTGACAAAATCTCTAAATGGCCGTATTTGTGTAACTAAGTTGCTGAATTTAAGTAGTAGGAGGGAAGGAGGTAAGAAAGGAAGCATTTCGGGTATTCTAAATTATATCTTAAACTTAGCTATTACAGTTTAGCAAACTATTATTATTAACATTAACATTATCTGCATTTAAAACTCACGAATAGAAAGAGGGAGCGAGAAAGTGCTGCACTTCGAGTGCTCACAGCGACATCTTAGTGTGTGTTCATGTAATTACAGTGGGCGAGCAGGAAGGAGACTAGCAATGGGATGCACAGTAGCGCCAATAAAGTTTCACTGTATTCACCAATACAGGCGCATCCATAACGTCTACCTTTGCATCTCTGCTAGATTTCTCAACTTTTATTGGCTTGTGCCAGTCAGTGTTTTAAATGCAGCACTACTCATGCAATCGGCTTCAGTCAGTCGCACCATTTCAACTTAATTATTTTGTTTGTTGAATATAAATAAAATGAAAAGTATTATATTACTTTCATGTCGTGTTTGCAAACATTTAAAAAAAATCAAAAAAGTTGTGCGGGCTCAACCGGGATTTGAACCCGGGACCTCTCGCACCCAAAGCGAGAATCATACCCCTAGACCATTGAGCCATCTGGTGGGACTGTTGCAAATAGCATACATAATTTCAGCGCAAACCAATTGCTTGCATGTTTTTGTCATAGCAACCAGCTTTTCAACATGAACACATTAACTGCAATCGACTCCAATTTTAAATTATTGTTAGCTACAAATTATTTACAATTACGAGTTACAAAGTGCTTTTATAATTATTTATAGTTTTTTTGGAAAATATTCAACAATACAGTATGGAAAGAAATTCATTAATAAGAGCTACGCTAAATATTCGATAGCTCTGTTGATATAAGAAATATCGCGTTCTATCGTACGATATATATATCGAATGTGGCAATTCCCGCCAAAATTGCACGCCAGTTTCGCTCGGCAGCCGCGACTTGAACAATTGCAGCACAACAAACTCAAAGCGCCAAAGAAAGCAACTGCTACTTGTTTATAGTGTGTAAATCGTCAAAATTTTATAATAATAAATAAAATGGTAAATATAATTGCATTTACTTATTGTTAGTTTACTGATTAACATGTCTTGCATAGGATAATCCAAGTTCACCGCCGCCAAACACACCCAGCGATGCTGCAGAGCGTCGGGATTTGCGGGCAGCAATGACATCTCCCGTGGGCGACTTTGAGCCTTTCGAGAACGAGGATGAGATTCTCGGAGATCAAACAGTACGCGATGAGGAGGAGGATGATGGCGAGGAACTCTTCGGCGACAATATGGAGAATGGTAAGTAGAAACTAAATATTTGCTTGGCTAGCAGAAATCCTTAACACTTGACTGTGATTAGATTACCGCGCTATGCCCGAGTTGGATCACTATGATCCGGCTATGCTGGACGATGAAGACTTTTCGGAGATGTCGCAGGGTGAACGCTTCGCGGCCGAGACAGAAATGCGTCGTCGGGATCGTGCCGCTGGCATCCATCGAGATGATCGTGATCTTGGCTTTGGACAGTCCGACGATGAGGATGACGTAGGACCGCGTGCCAAGCGGCGTGCGGGTGAAAAGGCCGCCGTAGGAGAAGTGGAAGACGCAGAAATGATCGAGTCCATTGAGAATTTGGAAGACACAAAGGGACACTCCACAAAGGAGTGGGTAAGCATGCTGGGTCCACGTACCGAGATCGCAAATCGCTTTCAATCCTTCTTGCGCACCTTTGTGGATGAGCGTGGTGCCTACACGTATCGCGATCGGATTCGTCGAATGTGTGAGCAGAACAAATCCTCGTTTGTGGTTTCCTACACGGATTTAGCCAACAAGGAGCATGTGTTGGCTTACTTTCTGCCAGAGGCTCCATTCCAAATGCTCGAGATATTCGACAAAGTGGCTAAAGAAATGGTCTTGTCCATTTTTCCCACCTACGAACGTGTAACCACTGAGATTCATGTGCGCATCTCGGAGCTGCCGCTGATCGAAGAGCTTCGCACCTTCCGGAAACTGCATCTCAACCAGCTCGTGCGCACGCTGGGCGTGGTGACGGCTACAACTGGTGTGCTGCCCCAGCTGTCTGTCATCAAGTACGACTGCGTCAAGTGTGGTTATGTTTTGGGTCCCTTTGTGCAGTCCCAGAACACGGAAGTCAAGCCTGGCTCCTGCCCTGAATGTCAGAGTCTTGGACCCTTCTCCATCAACATGGAGCAGACGCTGTACCGCAACTACCAAAAGATTACGCTACAGGAATCACCTGGACGCATTCCTGCTGGTCGCATACCCCGCAGCAAAGATGTCATCCTGCTAGCGGATCTCTGTGATCAGTGCAAACCCGGTGACGAGCTGGAAGTGACAGGAATCTATACCAACAACTATGATGGCTCTCTGAACACAGATCAAGGCTTTCCCGTATTTGCCACGGTCATCATTGCCAACCATGTGGTTGTCAAGGATTCTAAGCAGGTGGTGCAGTCGCTGACGGATGAGGATATTGCCACTATTCAGAAGTTGAGCAAGGATCCTCGCATTGCCGAGCGCATTGTGGCGTCCATGGCGCCATCCATCTATGGCCATGAGTATATCAAGCGTGCTCTGGCGCTAGCTCTCTTTGGTGGCGAGTCCAAGAATCCCGGCGAGAAGCATAAGGTGCGTGGCGACATCAACATGCTCATTTGCGGTGATCCTGGTACTGCAAAGTCTCAGTTTCTCAAGTACACTGAGAAGATTGCACCACGTGCTGTCTTCACCACTGGACAAGGTGCCAGTGCCGTGGGTTTGACCGCCTACGTGCGTCGCAATCCCGTCTCCAAGGAGTGGACTCTGGAGGCTGGTGCTTTGGTGCTGGCCGACCAAGGTGTCTGCCTGATCGATGAGTTTGATAAGATGAACGACCAGGATCGTACCTCCATACACGAGGCCATGGAACAACAGTCCATATCCATCTCCAAGGCGGGCATTGTTACTTCTCTTCAAGCACGATGCACGGTCATCGCTGCCTCTAACCCAATTGGTGGTCGCTATGATCCATCGATGACATTCTCCGAGAATGTCAATCTGTCGGAGCCAATCCTCTCCCGTTTCGACATACTGTGTGTGGTCAAGGATGAATTTGACCCCATGCAGGATCAGCAGTTGGCTAAATTTGTGGTGCACTCGCACATGAAGCATCATCCCAGCGAAGAGGAGCAGCCAGAGCTTGAGGAACCCCAGTTAAAGACGGTCGAGGAGATACCACAGGATTTGCTGCGTCAATACATTGTGTACGCCAAGGAGAACATCAGACCCAAACTGACAGTAAGTTCAACAAATCTTTAAGCTCAACATAGTCACTTAATGTCTAGTCCTTTACAGAATATTGATGAGGACAAGATTGCCAAGATGTACTCGCAGCTGCGTCAGGAATCCTTTGCCACCGGCTCGCTGCCCATCACAGTGCGTCACATCGAAAGCGTCATTCGCATGGCTGAGGCGCACGCGCGTCTTCATCTGCGAGAGAATGTCCTGGAGGCAGACGTCAGCATGGCCATACGCATGATGCTGGAGAGCTTCATTGAGGCCCAAAAGTTCAGCGTCATGAAGAAGATGCGCAACACATTCCAAAAGTACCTGGCCTTCCAGAAGGATCACTCCGAGCTGCTCTTCTTCATACTCCGTCAATTGACCCTGGATCAGTTGGCTTACATTCGTTGCAAGGATGGACCCAGTGCCACACATGTGGAGATTATGGAACGGGATCTGATAGAACGTGCCAAGCAGCTGGACATAAGCAATCTGAAGCCGTTCTACGAATCCGAATTGTTCCGCACCAATGGTTTCTCCTACGATCCCAAACGACGCACTATACTCCAGATTGTGGTCGATGGCGCTGTTTAAGCCATTTAGTTATTGATGCTATTATTCATCTATATTATCTCATTTACAGTTAGTCTCGCCGTAAACATTTTGTTCCCCATTTTATACGTATTTATGTCCAATAAAGATTCAGTTATACTAAGCAAACATTTATTATTTAAGACTTAGTTAATATCGACTTTAATAAGAGTTGATTATTTCTAGCTTCCTGATGGCCATTTCCTCAAGAAAAATATCATATATATCGGCTTTGAATTTCGCTGATAATTTGGGATCGTCTAGCATGTCATCACAGGCCAATTCCAAGTCGCGCAAGGAAAAATCTCCAAATTCTTCCGATCCCTCATTTCCGCCATTCAAATCTCCGCAAGCAATAAATGGCACAATTCGCTGATTTACCAAAGATCCAGTTTTACGGGAAAGTTCTCTAATATCATCGCGTGCTGGATTTATAATCTGTGGAATATAGCCGGTGGGCAAGCGAAAGCCACTGCACACAACGAATGCCTCCATGCTCGAGGGACGTGAGCTCGGCGGCTTGTAGATATCAAAATGCTCGAAGAACGTGAGCATTTGGGATCCGAGTAGGCAATTGTCATTGCCCTTGAAGATTTTTGCAACAAATTTACCGCCTTTCTCCAACACAAAGGTCGCAATGCTCAGTGCTGATACAATCAACTGATTCTGCATATATTCATCCATCTCATGGACGCCGGTTACATCGGGAGCTCCGTCGCAGACTACGAGTTGGGCTTTACGATTCGCATCACTGGAAAAGTGTGCAATTATAGCCTCTGCCGTGCTCTCCTTGGTTATATCGCCCTGTAGTTGAACTACGCCACGGATTGGAGCCATCGCCTGCAAATCGACTGCAATGATTTTTACGGCCAACTTCTCGTCGTCCGTAAGGCTGCTGTGGAGCAGCTTACCAGAGAGCACCTGTGACCAGCTGCCAGGAGCCGCGCACAGGTCGACAGCGCGATGGACACCTATGAGTTTTCATAAATTATGTGTTGCAGTCAGAGTTTTTAAAACTAGCAGCTTACCTTTAAAAATGTCGTAGGCCTCATCGATGTGCAATAATTTAAAAGCACTGCGAGCTCGCCAGCCTTCCTCCTTGGCCTGGCGATAATAGACATCGCGTTTGTCCTTTGAAGTTTTACCCATTGTCGAACTTTACGGTTTCAGTTATTAAACAGGAAAAACTTCAACGTTTAGTGTATTTTGTTTCGATTCACTCAGTGCCTGCTAGAGTTGAATCGTATCGTTCAGAATAAGTTCGATTGAACTATTCACTTAAGTGAACGAACGAACTATATCCGAGATTGTAGTTCAGTAGTTCAGAACTAGAATGGGACCAAGACCTAAACCATCGAACGAACGAACGAACGAACTAAATGACCGATATAGTTCGTTCGTGGGAAATTGAACTACTGAACTACTATCGATGCACACATCGTATGTACATGTGACAGTTACTCGAAAGCCGGCAAGTAATCATTTATACGATATTTCACGCACGCACATCGCTGAGTAACACAATCACATATCGCACACATCCGACTATCGATAGGCTATCATATGAGAAAATATTAAATGACTTGTTAAAGTTAAATTGGCAGTAAGTTATTATGTGTTAAATTGCCGGAAATAAAATATTAAAAACCCTATTTGCATTTCACTTGCAGACAAGAAACAGAAATTAAGTGCAAAAAATGATTCCAAAAATGAGTTACCTGGCAATTGTGCTGCTCAGTTTATTCGCAAGTGGTTGGAGCTTCTTGGAGCATGATAGTTGGATTACAATTGAGTTGCACCATTCGTTGACGCCTTCAAGGCCGGATTACTTTACCCATCGTGGTAATATCTCCATACCCAGTCTGAACTCTGGACTCTCGACTGTGTTGCAAAATGAATTAACCGCCAGCGAACTGGAGGACATGAAGATCCTGACCAAACAGGATGGATTCTATCGCATGAAGGCAACGGTCAACTATCCCAATGGAAATAGCCAACGTTTTCTCACTTCTAGCAAGGCCTGCAGCCTGCTTATGGCTCAGTTCAATGACGTGCTCTGGATTTCCCTTGATGCTAATGGTTTTGTGACCGGAATTACCGCTTCCCAGGATCAGCCTCCCAATAGCTCTGGTTGTTCGGCCGAAGAGATTGAACAGATTAAACAGAAAGGATTCAGCACTGATGTCATCATCAGACACGCCGAGCTCGCTCCAGTGCCCGACACCGGCAGTTTCATTCAGAAATACGAACGCGAGCGTGAGGCAAGGGAGCGCGGAGAAGTCCGTGATAACCGTGGATTCTTCGCCAAGTACTGGATGTATATTGTGCCCGTCGTGCTGCTGGTGTTCATTTCTGGTGCTACAAACCAAGATGCAGCCAAATAAATAAATTAATATAAATTGTAGTTTTCATAATCATTAAATAAATTTCAATTTCAAATGAAAACAAGATTGGATAAACGACTATAGGATACTCTTTAGTCAGCTAAAGTATGATTTAAACTATGTTATAAATAAAAGCTTTACATCAGATACAAATAAACAACATTCAACTTGTATTTTATAAGTTTATTTACATATATTTAAATACATAATCCTTCAGTCATCGTCCCCATTAATGCCCATAGCCTTGTCGTAGTCCTCCTCGGTAATCTTTTTCTTTTTGAGTCGCTTGAATGTGCGAATATCGCTAGCCAGTTCATCCAGATCCTCCTGTGTAAACTGCTGTTTCCGCTTCTTTTGTGCCCCTTCTCCCGCTTCCGCCTTTCGCTTGCGCTCCTTCTTGGCCTTGCGCAGCTCCTTCTTTGACTTGGCATCCAGTTTGGCCTTTTTGGTCTGATCCCAAGACTCGGTGCGTTTCATGTGCTGCTTCTGCCGACCTGGCCAAGAACCGGTTTGTTCGTAGGTTTGCAGCTTTTGTTTGCGCACTTGCTCCTTTTGGGCGTTTTTGTAGGTCATCTTGGTAAGATCGACCTCAAAGCTGGGCGCAATAAAACCATCGCCTTGATAGTTCTTTAGCTCAGGCATGCGTGGCAGCTGGAGCAGTCCATAGGCGGTAGCCATCTTTCCCAAATCCAGATCCTTGAGGCGCAGAATTGCGCTGCACTCGTGCTTGGTGTAGGCACGCACATGGGAGACGAATGCGCGCATGCCCTTATCGTAGACGCCTTTGTCTTTAGCCTGAAGTTGATGCAATTGCTCCACCGTGGACTGTAGTAATTGTTCCGTTGGCTTATCATAGTCTTCCTGCAGTTCATTCAATTCCACTTTTTGGTTTAGCTTCAGGAACTTGACATAGGCATCCTCGCTGGGCAGTAGGAATACCAAAGCATTTCCATCGTTGCCCTGTCGAGCAGTGCGTCCAACACGGTGCACAAAACTGGAGGCGTTTGGGGGTGGATCCCATTGCACAACCCACTCGATTTCAGGTACGTCCAGACCACGAGCCAAGACATCAGTGCAGAGCAGCACGGACTGTGCCTCATTGCGGAAACGTTCCACGACGCTGGTCCGCTTGTTCTTCATTTTGCCATGGATGCCGAGAACTGTGCGCTCCGGCAGCAAAGGAGGCAACACCTCAGCCCAGTACTCAACGCAGGCGCAGGTGGGAAAGAAAACCATGACCTTGCCCTCGCTGGAGGTAGGCGAACGCAGAAACTGCAACAGATTGACAAACTTTTGCTCGGGTTCCACGACCTTGAAGAAGTTTTGCAGACGCGCTGGTGTATTAACTGATGCCTTCTCCTTGACCGAGACTAGGACAGGATTACGTAGGCCAGCCCGGATCAGATCTGTGACTTCTGTGGTTTGTGTGGCCGAGAAAAGACCTGTGCGCCGTTGGCGTGGCAGATATCCAAGAATATTGTTTACGCTGGTCTTGAATCCCAAGTCTAGCAGACGATCAGCTTCGTCGAGCACCAAAAACTCGAGGCTCTTGACTCTTGAGGCTAAGTTTAAATCATCGCCTTTGCGCTGAAACAGATCCTCCAGTCGTCCCGGTGTGCACACGAGAATACACGGCATCTGTTGCCTCATTGTGGCTATGTCCTCCTCAATGCTGTTGCCACCCACGATTAGTTGCTGATTTAAGTGCTCCAGTTCCTCGTGTTGTAGAAATTGCGCCAGTACCTCGGATATTTGGCGAGCCAACTCTCGTGTGGGTGAAATGATAAGTGCTCCGATTTCTTTGGCACCCCATGGTGTCTCCTTGTGTCGTCGCTGCAGAATCTCCAGCAGTGGCACCAGAAATGCCAATGTTTTTCCACTGCCTGTTACAGCTTCGGCAGAGACATCCTTACGTGCCAACAGCAGTGGGATTGCTGCCGTTTGCACTGGAGTCATCAATTTGAAGTTGAATCCTTGCAAGACTTGTAGCACTGGCTCGGAGAGCGGCGGTTTGTCCAGAGAGGTCCATGTTTTGCGTGACATTTTTGTAAACAAACCCACGTGCAATGGAGTTGCCACCTAGCAAACAACCGGTTATCGATTACAGTGCGTTGATGTTGCGAGTGCTATCGATATTAATCGTTTCTACGACAGCTGAGACTTGGCTGACTTCCGATAACCATAAAATTTGAACTTATCCAAACCAAAAATAAACACATTTTTCCACTTCGAGCTTTTAATGTTTAATTTAAAATACTGTAAAATATATATATGCAGTTATGTAAATACACATTTAAATAGATTTTTCATTAGACACTAAATACAACTTTTGCCGATTCCTTTTTTCATATCGTATTACTTATGCGCTTAATTAATTGAAAAAAATATACAAACATACTTTGGGTATGCGTGTAGTGTTCGTATAAATATAAAGATATATACGCGTAGGCTTCACATACAGTCGATTAAATGGGCGATTATAAAAACGAAATACATATGCAATTAAAATGTTTGTAAACCAACCGTCGACATTTATAATAATCTATTTAATTTTATAACCATAAGATTTTGGACGTGATCTTTATCAAAAGTGTATGTCTTGCAAAAATATAATAGAATTTTGTTTTGTTACTTTTAACGGCAAATTTGATTATTTTTTCATTTTTTGCATTTGTTCCTAACGTTTATCGTTACGTTCACAATTTTCTTTTTCTTATACTTTCATATAAATTTTTTGGCTGGATTATAGTGTTTATATTCCCGCTCCATTAGGCTTAGCACCTAGACTCTTATAGGGTTTACCCCCATTGCGTTCCCATTCACGATTGAATTCATGGTCCAGTATCTCGGCACCACGCTTGCGTGTCAGACCCGTCTCCTCCAGGCTCAGCTCGCACATCTGCATGTCGTCGGTGCCGGCAACCAACAAAATTGGCGGCTTATCGGCATGCAGCTCCATTTGCCGGGCAATCCATTGGCCATCAAAGTGGGCATACCATAAGCCGCGCTTAGCTGTAAGTAAATTTTCTATTTAATCACTTGTTTTATATAGATTTTATTCTCTACACTCACTGTTATCGGGCGCATTGGCGCGCATGAAGGGTATGCGGAAGTAACGATGTTGAGCAGCAACAATTTCCTGTATGGGTTGCACAATCGGTGGCTGCTTGAAGGCTGGAGTAACACAAAATATATATAAATATGTTTATAGTCTATAGCAAACACATTTTGACTAAATGTTATGGCAATTACAGCGAAGTGTGTATGGCCTACACGTACACTACTATAATACATATATTTTTAATATAAACTAAACTAACCAGCTTCCATAACACTGCGTGGAGCACGCTCGTTCTCATCCATGGTGGTGCGCTTGCGGTTCTTTGCCTTCCAGGCGTGGTAGACCTTCAAGCGGCGATGGAACTCCTGGCGACAGGCCTGCAAAATGTAACAAAAATAATTAACAAATTATAAATAAAATGAAACAAAGTTTTGTGCTTACCTCAAGCAGTTCAATATCACAGGACGTGTTGATAGCATCACGCAGTTCCGAATACTTCCATTTGGACAAGTCGAACTTTTGTTTACCCAACGCTTGTTGCTGTGCACGTACATTCTCCGATCTAAGAGAATTATATTTAAGATTAGTTAGCGTCAAGTTAAGTCCGAGATGTATTGAAAGAGCGCACGCAAAAGTGAGTTATTGATGGGATTTAATGCTTACAGTTTGGAAGAATTAAAGTTAAAAATAAAGCCGTAATTAGCTCTACAACTAATAGCCAATATAATATGGTATTACATTAAAACGGATGCTTTAATTAGTGTGAATAATTACTGTATACATTTGAGTATATGGGGTATTAGTAATTTAGTAATTAGTAATAGGAAAAGTTGTCAAAACCAGCACCAACTCACTTATTTAAATATCGCGAAGCAATGTTTGACACAACTTGTGAAAAACTTGTTATTCAAAAATATATAGAAAAGTAGAAATAAAGTAGAAGTAAAGATAATTTGTTTTTGGTTCAAAGATATACAAATTCCAATTAGTTGTTTTGTTGTTTAAAAGTTTCCAATTAGTTTAGGTGGGAAAAGCATTTTTAGAAAGCAAAAAACAAGTTTAAAAATTTTTAGAATTTTGTACAAAATATTAAAAATTATATATAAGTTTTCTATAAATTATATAGCGTGCTATACCTGATCAGTTTGTTGGAACCCATGGGAGACGCGTCATTGAGACCACCACTGTGTTTGTTGTTTTTTGTTGTGTGTATATTTGAGTGTGTGTGGGGTGTGTGTGTGTGTGTGTATTTGGATTGTGTTGAAAAGATTGCGTGAAAGGGAAGGGAAAAAGTTGGTGAGTTTCTGTTCGTTCATTGCACATAAATATTTAAAATAAAGTCTATAATATTAACTGATAAATATATACAAGTAAATTTCATTATAAAACGCTGCTCGAAGATAAGGACAAATGTATTATCTCAACACACTTTAGACCAGTTTGGATTTATTTGGCCTACACCAATAAAAAACTTCTTTCTTTCTCAATAATCCTACACTCAATGTCTTTTGTTATAAGTATACAAAGATTAACATACTTGCGTATCACAGGTGGACTGTCTTCCACCTGGCCATTGGATTCGCTGGCCAAACGCAGTGCCAATTCATGATCACGCCGCTCCTGTTCCAGCTGCTGACGGTACTTGGCATCGTCCTTGGCTTCCTTCTCCAACTGAGCCTGCAGTGATAAGGCAGCACGTCGATCCTCTTCCTCCTGTTTCAGACGTTGTGCCTCGGCTAACTTGCGTCTGGTTTCCATTTCCGCTTTACTGTATATGCAAAGGAAAGTTTATTAAATTGCTAACAAAGTAAAATAGATCTACTCACAGTCGCTTATTTTCAGCTTCATCGCGCAGACGTTGCTCATCGGCCTCCTTGGCACGACGTTCCGCCTCCAGGGCTTCTTGAATTTTACGTAAACGTTCCTGTTCCTCGGCCTGTTGTTGCTCCTTCAGCTTGGTATTCAGATCAACGGTTAACTTATTCATATTAGCCATGACCACGGTGTACATGGAGTCGATTTCGCGTTGGGTGATGCGAGGATTTTGCTGGAGGAGAAGACCAGAGGATAAGCTCTAGAAACAAGCACAGATTTGAACGATTTGAAAACTTACCTTAATTTTGTTAATGGCCTCATCGATCTGCCTGTAAATTTCATTGACGCCACCAACAATTTCATCACGACCTAGCTTCAGGCCATTGGCAATCTCAATGGTCTTCAGCGTGTTCGTGCGTATCTTGTTGATCTTGGCAATACCCTGATAACGTGGCCTATGCTGTTTACGAGCCAAGAAGCCACGAGCAATACGCTGAGCAGTCAACACACACTTGTTGCGGAATATAATGCGATTACGCACTAGAAACCAAAGAGAAAAAATTAAAAGGATACAAGAATTAACAAAATTACAACTTACACTTGATAACGCAAAGAGCGCCCAGCGCTGATTTGACCCAGCGTGAGCGAATTAGCCACTTCTTAACCTTGGCCACAATGGCAAGCATATTTTCGGGATCCGAACGCATGATGCGATCAAATTCCACAAATTTGCCTGGTCGGAAGAAGACCTTGGTGATGCCAAACTTGAAATCCTTGGCGCTCAAATTAAGCGACTGGAACATGGCCTCGCAGAAGGTGCGAGCCGGCAGTGAGACCAGCTCTGGTGGCAGCACCGACTTGTACATGCTATAGAGATCGGCAAAGAGGACACGCGACGGATAGCCGTGCTCCATGAGCTCCAGCACCGATATGGTGCCGGAACACTTGAGCTGGGCTAGGGCCAGACTGCCCTCAAACTGTCGATCAATCATTTTGCTATTGGGCTTAATGCAGCGTATGAAATTGGTGCCCTGCGGATAACAACAAATCAATTAGCTGATCAATTCCAATTGTTGCTACCCACATTTTGTTCGAGTTTCTCCATGAGTTCGCCCAGCTGTGTCTTGAACTTGGATCCCACCGAGATGAAGTTGAGTTTGCCACGCACAGAAGTGTTGCTGCCCGAGGGGAAGAGTTGCTTCAGCAGTGGATTCTCACATTCCTGCACCAGTCCCTCCAGTGAAGCGTGCAAAGCATCGTTGTTCTTCTCGATAAACTGCTCTGTGTTGTAGCAAACAGCGCCAGCAAAGTGTCGGACCAAGAAACCCTCCTCATCGCGCAGCGTGCGATGTGCTTTGAGGCGCGACGAACGCGGCAGACCCAAACGATAGTGATTGGCCCAGGATTTGTGGACCTCGGCAGTGAAATGGCATGGCGATGGCTTTGGCAGCTTGGATTCCTCGTCCAGCAGCGTAAAGATGCCATTCGACTTGGCCTCAATTAATTCAATGATATCCTGATTGTCTGTGAACGTAATCTCCGGCACATTGAGACCCTCGCGCTTGTAGAGTTCCTGCTCGTTCTTCAGTATGTTATCGTTGAAGAACTTTTGCAGCTTCTCATTGCAGTAGTTGATGCAGAACTGTTCAAACGAATTGACCGTGAAGTACTCGAAGCCAGCAATATCGAGCACACCAATATAAAAGTTGGATGCCTGGAAGGGAATACTCTGATTGATTAGAGCCACAATGCGATCGAAGAGGCGACTGTAAATGGCTTTGGCCAAGGCATCCCGAGCGTTGTTCGCCTCGTAGATCTTCAGAGGAACCCTAAAGAGAATAATATTAAATTAGATACAGAAATATATATGCATTTCCGACTTACATGATAACCGTGCCCTTGAAGCCACCGCCCTTGCTCTGCATGACGCGTGAGACCAAGGCCGTGCGTAGTTCTGTTTCATCGACACCGAGCAAACCGCTTGTAATGGTCATGGATTGCTCCGATGCCTCGGACACCTGACAACCACCACGCACATCGTCAGGTATCTCCTCAAAGGTAATATTACCCAAATGCAAGACGGCTGCCACAAGTGTGTAGATACCCATTTTATCCTGATCCGATAGTCCCAAGCGACCCAAAGCCTTGTCCAGATTCTGAAAGTGCTGATAGTCATCGATTATGGGATCCTTGAGTGGACCCTTCTTCTGATGACTGGTAGACTTTTGTGTGCCAGGAATTAGCTGCTCGGTCTTGGCATTGGCAAAGTATTGCGTGCAACCGGATAAGTACTGTGTAAAGCAGAGTAGTGGAGTTTCCATTAGTAAAAGACACTTTTTAATCGGTTTGAAGCACATACACGATAGTCATCCGGTTTGCCCAAGCTAAGCTTATCCCGCAGCTGCTGCGGTGCACCTGCAAGCAGCATGTAGAACACATGGTAATTACGCTCCTCAGCGCTCTGGGTGCAAATGCGGCTCTTCTCCAGCAGATAATGGGAAATATAGCCACCCACAACCTGGCACTTGCCATCGTAGTGAACCTCAATGAACTTGCCAAAACGGGAAGAGTTGTTGTTACGCGTGGTCTTGGCATTTCCAAAGGCCTCTAGCACGGGATTGGCTAAAAAACACATAAAAAACTTTAGTAACTGTTTAGTTACAGCTTTAACAAAGACATACCATCCAGGATTTTGGTCTCTATGGGACCGGCACTGTCGTGTGAGTAGCATAGATATTTGAGCAAATATTTGGTTGACTCCGTTTTGCCAGCTCCCGATTCTCCAGAGACAATAATCGATTGTGACAACTTATAGACGCGCATATCACGTATAGCCTTGTCCGCTGTAAGGTGGAAAGTTTTCAGATTGACAAAAACTTGTAAGACTTTTTGATTGATCACTTACCGATGGCAAACACATGTGGTGGCAGTTCACCCAGCGAGCGTCCATTGTACTTCTTGATTGTATCCGGCGCATAGAGCTCCTTAATCTCACGGTACGGATTAACGGCAATTAGTATGTTAGCCACATAGGTCTGCAAATAAACCAGTTATATAAATAGCTATACTTTTGATATGCATACACAATATACTCACATAGATCTTGTCTTTGTAATAACGTATTTTCAAATTGTCCAGAAATGTGGCCTCATTGAGTAGCATAAGTTCACCTGTAAAAAGAATGGTCTCATTATTCTTGTTACTTGTCTTAAATTTCATTATTTTATGGTGTAAGCCAACTTTCACCCGGGGTCAACTGCGGGGTCGGAGCGGGTTTAAAACCGGAGTCCGGGTCGGGGGCTATGTTTAAGTGCTTTACCGCTTAACTGTTTCACGCAAGCGTAGCTAACGATCAGCGACAAAGGGTTTTTTAATGCTCACGCATAGAGCGACAACCACAAGAAATAAAGGTTTATGATCTTGTGTAAAATGTATAAAAAGTAGAGCATAAAACACGTGAGATTCGCTGCGATTGAAAGTTGTTAAAGTCATTACCAAGAAGACGATCTCATACTGATCGCTAAGAGTTCCATTAAAGTAAGCAATTCAAAAGTAAAACATTATCTTATACATCAGATAAGACTTCTCTTTATCAGATAAACAGATCTCAGAACTGATTTCATTCATACTACACAAAAGAAGAAGTGTTCTATATTTATTTTTATGTAATCGCATTCGACGCTGACAAACACACACAAACACGAGAGATAAAGACCCAAAATCAAAAACCACCCACGCACACACAAACACACTCCCCACACATTGTTAGTCATAAATTTAGTTTAGTAATATCCACTTACAGTTATCATCGTGATCCTGTGGTCCATCGCATGAGGAGTGTATATCATCGTAGTGACAAGTTCGTTTTGGAAATTTACGATCTATGGGCGTTACTTCGAACTCCTTGCTGCCGATTTCCGTTATGCGACCCTGTATATAACCATCCGCAGGATCCCTCACCCAAACAAGCTGGGTATCCTCCAACATTTTGCGAACTAGAACGAAAAAATGAATTGATGGTTATTAGCCTTTCTAGCGTTTACTTAATGTATTAGGCTTTTAAGCGTAATTAATGGGAATTTTGTTATATTAATCGCAATGAAAAATCTTATCAACGTCACTAACACCAACACTAGACAACAGCAACAACAGGTAATTCAGCAGGTAAGAGCTACAGTTCGGCGTATGAGCCGTGTCGTCAGAGTTCACAAAAGCAACTGAATCAACTAACGAGCTTTGTCGATCCCAACCAGGTGAGTTCTCTCTCCCTCTCTTTGCCTCTGGAGAGCTAGAGCTGGCACAGTTCTGTAACTGCTATCGATTGTCGTGTCACGTGTCAGCTTTTATAATACACAGTTTTGGTTAATATGTAAATTATAGCTACAATTTAAAATTGTTGAGCATATATTTCAAACCATAACTATGATTATTTTATTTATTAAATTTTTTTGCAAATTAAGGTATATTAGAGGTTACATTAAATTCTTACTTCTTTGAAATCTTTTGTAGATTTTGAATTGATACTATTTTTCTGGAGTGTTCTCTAGACAATAATTATAGCTCTTGGACAATTACTTATTTATCCTTAAAACGCAAATTTTTATCGTCACTTAAGTATTGCATATTAAAAATTGATTTAAGTTTAATCAACAGTTCATAGTCTGAACAATTTGAAAATAATTGTGTTTGTCCATAACAATAACTATAGATCTTTTATACTTTTGCGTTACGAACTTTGCTTCCATCACTAATAAGCCCTGATTCGATTGCTCTCTCTTTGCGCTCTTCAACTCTCTTTCTCGTTGCTGTGCTCTCTCCCTTTCTGTGGGTTTATCTATAGACAGTCATTAAGGCCGTTTTGCCGCTCTGTTGCCGGTGTTTTATGTCGAGTTCTTTTTGAGCATTTCTCAGCTATTAAACCTTTACCTGCTGTTCGATCTCTCCGCGCCTCTTCTCTCTGTCCTACTACTGTTTTTTGACTGTCTCTCTCTCTCTTCCCTCTTTCTTTTTGTGACTGTTGGCTATTGTTCTTCATTCGCTGACGTTGTCGCGTTGTGGCAATTTCTGTTACTTTTGCTATTCTGCATGTGTTTTAGTGTTTTTGTATTCTGTTTTTTTTTTAAATATACTTTTTTTTTGTATATATGCTGGTTACCTTTCTTGGTCATGCGTTGACTCATGGGCGTCGTGCCGTTGATAAGCACAGCTCCGCCAACCGTGTAGGTGTTGACGAACTAACATCGAAAGCAAGAGAGAGATAGGGTGGCAGGGAGAGAGAGAGAGACGTGGAGAGCAAGAGGAAGACAATGTCGACCTTGTTGATTTGTAACAATTCGCAAATATACAAATGTACATTCGAGTACACCTAGTTCACTTTACATTTCCAACCACAAAAGTTCTCATTTACAGTTTTGCCTCAGCCCCGCCCCCCGAATGCATGTATATCCGTAAATCTGTATACTCATGGCTACCATATTCCAGTGTGTGGCAACCAAGACAATGACGTTGTGTATTGTTTTTGAAGCGTCAAGGTGAAATTCATTTACTTAGTTCGCTAGGTTAATGGTGCATGCCTCGTTTTGTGGCTCGGCATTGTTCGGATCTACGAATTTTGTGGATCGGGCGGTATCCGATTTGTTGTGGGGCTACAAACCCATTTGCCTTTTTTTGGAAGAGACAATGACATTTTCCCGTTCCCGCATAAATTAAGTTGAAATTTGCAAAAGTGCTAAATTATTAAATGATTGTTAAACAAGTTTTTTTTTGTTACTGTTTGTTTTTTTTTTTTTTTCTTCATTTTGTTGTTTCACTCAATTCGCTTGGGCGAGAGAAATGATGACGATGAATGAGACAGTGGGACTGCTGGTACAGTGGGTGTAATTGACATTCCGTTTAACAGCTTCACATTTATGGCAACAGTTTCTTCGATTTGTTTGACTACACATCTAATATTTATGGTCATACTTTGCTTTTGCTTCAAATCTGTTTCAGTTAATGACGCATAGTATTCCCTGCTCTACCAAAAACACACACACATTAAAAACTCTATATTCTACTAAGCTTTTAAGGCTCTTATCTGTAATGCTGCATATTTAAATATTTCAACTGTTTTGCTTTCATATCAATATCGCTGTAAATGTGTCACGAATTCTCGACATGAAAATTCAAATTCTTTTTTAGACATTAGCATTAAGATATCATCGTACATTGTTAACATTATCAGAGCACTTGAGGAATGCCTATTATGCTGATGATATCGTTGAATTAATTGAGCCAAACCCATTAACTGCAATGTATCCATCACAATTAGCCCAGTTTGTGAAAAGAAAGTGGAACTTGGCCTATGCATATGGCTGAAATCGCTTTATAATGTGCAATGCAAATTAACAACAATTTTTCAGACAATTTAACATAATCATGATAAAGCAGAGAGCGAGAAAAGTTGAAGAAAAACACCAGCACAATTGCAAACTGCAGACTGAATACCCTGTAAAAAAGTACAAGCGGAGCATACTATGTTTGCATAAAAAAAGTAAAAGTGTTAGATGATTTTCTTGGGATCAAGGCGTTTATAGAGCTCATGGGGTAACTTAGGGTATGTCCCTAGTCTGTCAACTAGGCCGTGCTGTTGTTTGCATGCATGTCAGCAACTTTGATGCCGACGCCTCGGAAGAGTTGCCTCTGTACAATTTGTCTGGCACTTGAATCTGAATCTCAGTGCTGCTCAGCATGAGACGTCGGCATAAATTACAAATTGCGCAAAGAAACAGCAAAAAAATCATATATAAAATAAATGAAGTTGCCTATGCAACACGGAGCTAAAGGGGCAAGTACATGTGTGTCTTTGTATGTGTGTGAGTGAAGTGTGTGTGTGTGTGTGACTGAGATGAATGCCACATTTGATGGCCGTTTACGTGGCGAAGTGCAGAAGAGTTAAAGTTGCCAAGCTGCATTCTAGAAATGCAAAATGCAAATCTCCGGAGTCTCTCAGGCAGCCAAGTGTGGCAAGTAGAAACTGCAAACGCAGAGACTAGAAGTTAAATAAAATGAAAGAAAAAACAAGCATAAACGACTTGATGACACAGGAAGTGCTTGAGGGCGACATTGACAATGAGCACAACGCAAAGCAAAGAAAAAAACGAGGTGTCCAAGACAAAGAAAGCGCTAAGATTGCGGCTTCTTTAGCAAACTACGTTTGCAGACAGAAACATAATGAAAAGCAAAGTCATTTGCAAAACGCTAGACGGCAAAGGCTTATGAAATCTGATGCCACCGGTAATGGATGACACCTCAAACTGTAGCTGAACCTGATTCTGAGCTGAACCCGGGACCGTTTTCAATAGACTTAACCGGCTTATTTAGGCACGCCTTGACCAGGTCGTGTACGTAATCCAAGCACGTGCACACGACACTTTTTGACCATAGCAAGTCAGCCCAAAGGTCCAATTAGCCAAAAAGTTTACACAGACAGTGCAGGCAAAGATAGAAAATCGGAAAAGCTGACTCGTCTGTTAGATTTTTTTTAGTACTCACTAACTAACTGACAACAGTGTGTGGTGATATCATCAGCACTGTTTATCGTCACGCCCTAATCCGCCCTTTCCTCCATAAGGTTAACATGAATCAACCCAGGTTGCGTGCTTCTTTAACAGTTTTCCGTGCTAGTCACTGATTACTGTAATTGAAGGCACGGACATGTTTGTTTACAGATTAGACAAAGTGCTGCGTAACAAGGCTAGTAAAATGTATTCAAAATATTTTTTAAGTCGCAATATTTACAAAATTTCGTTTTTATTTAAAACAAGTCAATGCACTGAGATATTGAAACATTTTTATTTTGGGGCATTGTACCTGTTTGAAGTTGTTATCTGAATGCATTCATTGTTTGCATTTATCATAGTACAATTAGATTGATAATAAATATAGACTGTGTCAAAAAGGCAGACTATGGCTTTAGATAAGTCTAAGATTGTAAATAAATTTCAAAACGCTATAAAAGTGAAAGTAATAACTGTAAAATAAACTTTTCTGATTTAATACTTATTAATTTACAAGTCCCAAAGTCCCAAAATAAAATCTAAATTTATTTGGTACTTTTCTGTGCGCCCAGATAACGCCCTTTTAGTGCGATTATCTATTACTAGTCGAAAATTAATTGCAAGAAACATATATTATGGCCAATTGATTGCCGATTAGATTAGTGTCTGAGAAAGTTCTAAACTAATATTAATTAAACTCACCGGAGTTGGTATCATGTTGTTCCTTGTTATTCGTATAGAAATCCATACTGAGTTCGAGGGTTGAGATAACAACAATTTAGCCAGAAAAAAAGGGGGCTGATACCGAATTATAGATTAAGAAAGGGTGTTGTTGCAGTTGAGTGCACTTTGAGCTTAGCAAATATTTGAGGGGGTTGACCTGGGTCTGAAACCGTTCAGTTCTTGATATTTATGTTTGATATATTTTGCACAGGGCTTGGCAACAAACTGGGAAAACTTGTTTGATTTTCACTATCGATTAAACACTTTTCCACATGCTTCCCATTTCTACACTTTCGCACATTAAGTCTCTTGTTGGATAATTTGCAATAGTCGCACAGTATTTATGCGTTTTCGCTTTCCGCTCTGGATTTTCCAATTCAATTTCAGTGCATTAATTAGATTTTCTTCTTCTTGGTGGTGGCAAAAGTGAGAAACTATAAAATTGCACAATTTGCGGCAATTGCAATTTTGTTGACCTACATTAAGCGGTAACAAATCATTCGAAACAACGCCAAACAGATGAGATGAAGATTGAGAAAAGGAGATTTGTATTAGTTTTTTGTTTGTGCTATGCCATATGCGTCATGTCCAGACCGAAGTGTAGATGTATCTACATATACGAGCATGTCTGGGGCAGCAGCTTAGATGTATGTACGTGTTGACTGCATTCAATGTATCTGTATACATGCAGATATACATATATTTCAATGCATTATGTGTAAGTTCGTAGTTGTTTTTGTGCAGTTTTCACCCAGTAACCGAGTTATTTGGCACCCCGCCCCGAAACGAAACGACTCGAACTGAACTGAACCGTAGAGCAGCGAGAAAACACGTGCGATGCGACTGCAATCAACGAACTCACGAACTGCACTGACTGATATGCGTTTTCCGGATTCTGTGCTCAAACGGAGCAGGATGTTCCATTCGTTTCGGGGTTGTTATTGTTGCATCAGCGATATCGTACACGATATTCAGTAACGTGCAACTGCGCCGAATCGGAAAACGTGTGTGTCTGTCTCTCTGTGCATGTGTGTGCGTGTGTGTGAGTGGGTGGCACAGTAATAATTTCAGTGGCGTGCCCACGAAGTGACTTCGCGTTCTGTTTATGCTCCAATTGAAGCCCCAAACAATGACGAAAAATTTGTAACACTCGGTTGAAAGTGCTCCAGGAAGCAACTCCGAACTGCAACGGCAACGGCAACAGCAGAGACGCACAATGGCCCAACGCATCCAGACAACAACAATGACATGACATAACAACTTCCGGTTTAATTTTCCCCCTTCCACGCACTCATCACGCTGGGTATTTCTTTCATTTTAACTGCTAAAATTGAGTTATTCCACTGGAGCAACAGCTGCTTGAGTGCCGCTCTTAAGCGTGGGGCATGCCACATAGAGTGCCTCCATCATTGTCTATGTGTGGGTGAACTCGCCATGTGAACTCTGCCCTCTTCAGCAAGTCGAGTATGCAAATCAAACAGCATATAAATATGTAGTTGCGCTATGCAGCTGATTGCGGTCTAATTTAAAGTGTTAGCAAAGCTTTCGGTAAAAGCTTTTTATGTAAAATCAACCAACTAACGTACAAACGGGAGGTAGAGAAGGTGAGAGAACGCGATAAACAAAGCGAACGTGCTGTTTACATATGTATGTTTGTGTGATTCTAGCATGAGGGTTGCCTGCTCTTTAGGGCAGAGAGCGACAGAAAGAGAGAGCGAGCGGGAGAGAAAACGTATACATTGTACGCCAATCAGCTGTGCGGCGGCATTTGCGTGCTTTCATTTCTCTTCTAAATAACACGAATAATTTGCGAAAAAAGCGCTTTCGATGACCGAGCGTGATAGTACAAAAATAGCACATTCTAATTGTAAAGAGCGCCAACAAATGTTTTAATTTCAATTACTAAATGCAATTGCTAATAAATAAAAGTTGGAGTAGTACTCACTAATTCATACATATTCGTCTACATTTCCCCCTCAGCAATGGCAATGGAAATTTATGAAATTATACGAATACAAACACACCCCTGTCGACGCACACTTTGTACGTAGGCATGAGAACAACAATATACCTGAAAACTGTCCGACAATGACAACAGTGCTGCTTATGTAGCACGTTTGGCCCGACTCGTTCAACAAGTCAGGTTGGCCGAGCGGTCTAAGGCGCCAGATTTAAGCTCTGGTTCTCGAGAGAGAGCGTGGGTTCGAACCCCACACCTGACAATTGGAAAGATTACTTTTTAAATTTTTGTATGAATAAACAATTATAAATTTTTCATTTACTGAAGTAAACATCGCGATTTACGAACAATTTGTTAAATGAATTTTATAAAAATTTTTCAAAACCACTGAGTTTAAAATTGTACATTAACAACAATAAATACTAACGAAACTAAAGAAGTAGTTGCTATTCCTCAGCTTAAATGCATTTGAAATAATTACCGGAGAGGTGAGTCATCATTAATAATTTATTACTTCGCTGCAATTGTTGCAGTTCTAGCTTGGCTGCAGGTCCAAAAAGAGCTATTTAATGGTAGTTATTCTACCATTTTGTATGCCGTACACCTTCCGGTTGACCATAAGACCAAAGACCGAGTCTGATAGCCAAAAGCAAAGCCAAAAAGGCATAACAATGGGCCTGGCCAGCAAGTGCCGTTGACTCTGAATAATTAATAATAGTATTGTTCGTTATGTGTCTATTGTGTGTCTCTTGTCGTGTGCTTTGTTATGTATTCTGTTGCATTGCGCAACGTTTGAACCATTAACAAAACAAAACACAGAAACAATCAGAAATATGGCTTAAAAGATCCATAACTGTTTTAGTGTTGGGTTAGTCTAGTCAATGAATGAGGAAATCAATTTGTCAAGCGTGCATTCCAGTGAATCTCACTTTGAATTTGAATTTGTTTATTGATTTCAAGTCTTGAATGCTGGATTCATTTTGAAATTTTGACTGATGATCTCTAGCTGCCTGATGCAACATCGAATTCAATTTAATTTTATTCGTTATGGGCATAAATTATGTGTGATAAATTAAAAATCAATTTAAAATCTGAACAATCAATTGAAAATCTACTTTAGCTTTTGGCTAAATTGATTTTCCATACACAAGACACGTGACAACTGTTGCAAAACTGTAACTGACGTTTTCCTCATTTCACTTCTTTGCTTTTGACCCATTTCATTGCTTACCCTACTTATTATTATTATTATTTTTATTAGACTGGTATTCGTGACACTTCCCCGTGCACAAGAAAAGGTAACGAAAAAATAGTTGCATGCATTCAAAAAGCCAAACAATTGCCATAATTTCATAACCCAAAGCCACAGCTAGGCAAGCTCGTTTTGCCATTCTTTGACGTTGGAAAAAAAGAAACAATTCAAATTGCTTAGGGCCAGAAAAAAATAGGCAAAACAGAGAAGAAGTTAAGTAGCAGAGAAGCAGTCGAAAATTGTGTAATAATTGCGACATTTCCACTAGTTAAGAGCCCTGAAGTAGCGTGTAAAGATTATGAAACGAAACTTGGTTAACAAATGAAAGAATCCCATTGGAATTTTATTAAATTGTTTAAGCAAAAAGACGACAGAAACTAATAAAAAGAAGTCGCTGCTTTAAGTGGTAATACCATAGAAATGAAGCTGATAGAAACCAGTTTCGCGTATGGTCAAAGTCTTTAGTGGTCAGTTCTTTGGTCATGTCTTTCAATATCAAGTTCAACCAGTCAGGCTTTGCTGGGGAACGCTGCTAACGGTGTCCGTGTCCATGTCCATGCCCATATCCATGTGGTTGTGGCGACAGGTTCGCGCTTGCAACGCGGGGGCAACAACTGCAGCAGCAGCAACAGTAACAATCCAGATGCATCTGCTAATGTCAGTTGCATGGATTTTCAATTGTGGCAAGTGGCAAGTGAGCGAACAACCAGTTCAACTTGTTTTCCAACTGATTTGCAGCTGCCCCCAAGGCCCGTTCTGGACATGGATAAAATGGCTTGCTAGAGGGCCCAAAAAAACAAAAAAATACGCGCTGTCAGCATTGATGAGTCATCCTACTAACTATCCCCAAGTTTCGGAAACAGCTTCAAATACAACAAAATGATCTCTCTCTCTCTCTCCCTCTGACTAATTCTCTATCTCTTTCTCATTCGGCCAGAGGAAATGCTGAAAAAGCAATTACATTTGCAACAATAGAAGCTAGCTGCGTTGCAGCTCGAAAATTTATGGCCCAAACGTCACAGGAACATGACTTTATAACTTCAGGGCCAATTGTGTAAGGGGGCAGTGGGAGGGGGACTTTTGGGTTCACTGTACCGTAAAGAGGCTAAAAACAAAACGCTGCGCATGCGCAAAACTCAGCGACCAAAACGAGTTGGCATTAAAAACTCCAGTTTTTGGTTTAGTTTTTGAATTAAGTTTACATTTTGTTTGTTTAATTTTTTCCGTTGTTTTCGCTGTTGTTGTTTTTTGGTTTTAAAATGCAGGTCGCTTGGATCGCTAGGATGAACAGCAAATCAGTTAACAATTGCATTCTGCATTCGCTGACTTAGTTCAACGGCTTTTGGATGCATTTAACTTTATTTTACTTGGTAGAAAAAAATAGCTAAGATTTTTGTTATAATTTCGTTGCTGTCGATCGCTTAGCGTCGCGCAAGTGGAACCAATTAATGCAGACGTTTGAAAATGAAAAGCAGGAAAAGCCAAACCAACAAAAAAAAAAAACAAGAAAGAAAAGTACAGTCGAGCGCGCCCGACCGTATAATACTCTCTGCATTTTCCCGATTAAATTATTAAAATCGGTATCCAGATATTACAATGAATAGTACTTGCATTAAAACACGTTGAAACAAAAACAATCTAAGCATAATCAAACACACATCTGTTTGTTTGTTGCGAATACACATACGTTTGACAATATATGATGCATGCATGTATGTATGTGTGTATTCGGCGCAGCCAGCGGGCAGCGCTGCCGCCACACAGGCAGCAAAAACGTTCGAGCATGTGCTTGTGTGTTTCTGTCTCGCTTGCACCAATGGGTTGATATTGCGTTCAATTAACAATATTGTAACGCTTCTAGTTTTCTTGTTTATAGTCCGATTTTAATGCGCCTTTCAGGATAGTTTAATATAGTTAGTCTCCACACCAGTTATAAACTACAATACTGTACGATACGGAAAAAACGGCATTGAAGCTTGAAAACTATTTTATAAATTGTGGGAAAAGTGGGCGTGGCAGTCCAAATTTATAGATGGCAATGCAACTATGCTGTCGCTAGGAACTCCCGTACAAGAATTGGTGATCCTAGGTGCCATAGTTACTGAGATATTTGCCGAAAACACCAATTTTTCACGAGGTGTGTCCAGTTTTTGCTTTTTGTGGGCGAATGGGGCGTGGCATCGAAAAAAAAAGATTCTTGTATTGACTGACTAAATATCTGATCGTTTGACACCAAGCTCGAACTTGTAGCTCTTACCATCTCTGAAATCTGTTTGTTCATACGGGACGGACGACAGACAGACAGACAGACAGACAGACAGACAGACAGACAGACAGACAGACAGACGGACAGACGGACAGACGGACATGGCTATATCGACTCGGCTTGTGATGCTGATCAATAATATATATACTTTATGGGGTCTGCCACGCCTCCTTCTGCCTGTTACATACTTTTGCACAAACCCAATATACTCTTGCAGAGAGTATAAAAATAACAAAACAAAAACAATTTTCCAACGTCATTTCCTACATCAGCGAACAAATAAACGAACGGATAACTCAAATAGTCCCCATTTATTTCAGTCACAGGAGCATTCCCAGTGGGAAGTTCCCGACAGCAATGTTGATGGATTCACTGGAGTCCCATGACTTATTTCTGTTATGCTTTTCACACACATGTTCACACATTTTCCATATGTTTTGCTCCCCCCAAACATGGCCAGATGTGATGCCGAGTGCACTTTGTGGACAAACTAAGCATGAAAATAAACAATTTTACTTGAATTTTTCATTTGAAGAAACTGTTTTACAAACAAAAATAAACTTTTATTGTGTACAGCTTGTAGTTTGGCCAATAATGCCATTAACTACATATTTTATTGGCTTTCTTTTTCATGGTCTGCGTATCGACTTTATTTATTTTATTTTTTGCTGACAAGCGACAGTTCCGTGCAGTTCTGTTATCGTGTCTTTAATCTTATCTTCTTATCATTCCTGATGCAGTTGTGACAAAATAAAGATACTGCTATTTGGCCATTAACTGCTTCAAAATCTTCACACGACTCAAGGGAAAACCATAAATAAATCAAACTAGAAATATTTCTAAACTCGTTTCCAAAATTCAAATTGAATCATTTATAAACATGATTTGTAATTTCAAAACTTAGTCCCACACTCATTTAATAAAAGTGCCGTTTTAAAGTGTTATATAACCAAAAGAAATTTAAATGAAAACTGAGATAGAGACAGAGATATAAGATAAGCTAAATCCATTTCGGAAGTTGGTTTTGATACAATCGTAAGCTGAGCTGCAAAAACCAACAGTTAATAAAATAGGTGGAAAAAACAAACCTGTGTTAATCTTTAAGGTCTAGAAAACAAAAGCAGCAATTAATCTATGAACTTTCACTGTAGTCAGCAGCTGTTTCACTTTTATTATATGCAAATTTTGCAGTTTAAATGGGTTTAAGTTTTGGATTTTGGTTTTGATTAAACAGTAACAGTGGAAGGGCGTCAGGCATCTCGTGCCTAAAAATCCCATTGTTGCCCAACCGAATTTCGGGTGAGTGCAAATGGCTGGGACAGCTGTCGTGTTGGTCACAAGGCCAAAAAGGATCGTCGTGTCAACAATTGACGATCACATGCAGAACGAGTCATGCTGTCAGCTGTGGCGCGTGCAGCAATCCCTTTTCGTGTGATGAGACTCGTTTGGGTTTTGGTTTTGTTTTTTTTTTTTTTTGACCGAAACGAGGGGGTGATTGACAACAATGAACTTTAGTCACACACACAGGCACAGCTAAACCCGTTAATTGGCATTCAACTGAGTTTGTATTGGTAAAGTTCTAAGCATTTAGCCTTGTGTGCGCAAAGCTCACAACAGCATCGCATATCTGTATAGGTAAAGTTTGTTGAGTGCCTCAGCTTAAGCATGTTTCAACATGTTCGACTGAGGCGGAAACAACATGCGCAAGGAGCTAGTCACGTCGTTGTTTTTACACAACCATTTTCATTTGTATTTCCATGGAAACTCATTAAATGGTATGTGCCTGGCATTGGTAAACTGTCTGGATACTTACTCCTTCTGCTTCAGCTCTCAGCAATGTTTCCGCACTTCCTCCGCACTCAATTAAAATGGCCCTGAGCAATGTTTAATTTTTATGGTGTCTACATTTCCAGTCTCAAAGAAGAATCTTCCTTCTTCTCGCCTTGCTTTTTGACTTTGTTTCTATTTATAGCTCACTGCATGTGTGTGTAGTCTACGTGTGTTTGTTTGTGTGTGTGCGTGTGGGTGCGACAGCAGCTGCTTTTGGTGGTGACTCTCACTCGCGCCGTTGACATTCATGTCGGTTGGGGGTGAACATGAGGACGCTGCGACTGCGCACCCCTCTCTCTATCTCGCTCACTCACCTAGTCCCTAGCTCATCCCACACCCAGGTTATACATGGTCACGTTTAGTGACCGTATATTCTTTATCGATTGCTTTGGCCTATCGCACCCAAAAGCCAACAATTTGCCAGCGCCAACAGAACACAGCATAACCGTCAACATCAAAGTTGAGAAAAAAGAAAAAGTCAGCAAAACAACAATAAACAGCCGAGTGAACAACGTACAGAACAGAGTGGAAGAAAAGCAAACAAAAAACCTCACAGTTTTACAGGTTGAACCTGGCAGAAAGGCCAAACCAAATAGTACAAGTTGTATGCGCTTACCTGTTGCTGCTTCCGCTGTTGTTGTTTTTGTTCTTCTTGATGTTGTTGCGCCGTCGTGGATCGTTTTGCCGGTATTTATGCTATATCGCACTGTGTACTCTTTGCTTTGCCAAAATAAAACAACAATCCATGTATACAAAACTTTTAAAGTTCACGACGCGCACTACGAAAAACGCGCCAACTTCCGTTAATAATAAATTTTGTGTGGCTCTGCTTGTCCACCGTGCAGTTAAATCTGCTGCACAAGGTGAAAATGTCCTCGAACATAAAATTTTAAGTTGACGTATTTCAATAGAGTGTGTTGTTTATTTAACTAAATTTCATCTGATCTCGTATTAAATGCGCTGAGTGCGCGCACCGACCGCAACGTTCGATGTTATTCTTTCGACTGCCCGCGATATCCAATTCGACATCTTTCTATCGATATTATTTGTACTCAAAATGGCATGCGTGTATCGATTTATCGATTGAGCCTCTGAAACTGTGTTGGAAAACTTTACAAGTGTTGCTCAACACTCGGTGCTGAGCTACGTGTTGCTAAGCGGAACATTATTGCTGTTGTATTGCAACATTTCATATGGGTGCACTAAGGCATTTTTTAATTTCCCTTAAAATGTTGCTAAGGCAATGTGGTCGAGGAAGGGGAAATTTAATTGGCGGTTAATTTAAAAAGGTTTCTGTTGAAAATGATTTAATTGATTCATTATGATATTTCGAGCAACTTTATGAATATGTCTAGCTATTCCGATCAGTCAAATCGAGGCTACACTACTTAACTATTATATTTTAGTTTGCTCAACTTGTATTCTCTGATTTTCTCTAAACTTGAAAAATGTGCAATGCACTTTCAGCTCTCTTAACCCATGCCCAGCTATGGACATGCGCAGACATGTCGCTACGCGTACAGAAAAACACAGTGATCACCAATTAAGGCGCCTCGAGAACATGCAAGTATATGTGTGTGTGGATGTGCAATAAATGTGGTTACATAAAACAGTGCAGATTAATTGAGAGTTAATAAATACATTTATTCCAGTGGATGTAAGCATTATAAAAATGACTATAAATGTAATTTATATGCCATAAATTAAGAATTTAATGTTAAAAAACATTATACCCCAAACAAGTTACGTAGTATTGAGATTAATTAACACTTAAAAGTTCAGATAACCATTTTAATCGGTATGTAAATATTTTACATTTTTATTAGCATTGATAAACAAATTAAATTAAATCAATACAACAGTTAATTACCGTCCACATCAGGCCATATTTCTCTCTACATTTAGACTGAGGTTCTTCGATGCCGATTCAGATTTCGATTCTGAAATTAAACTGAGTTGCGCTGATCAATTGAGTCTAATTGAGACTTTTTAGATCGATTCTAGAGACAAAAAAGATAAATAAAAGGATTGATTATTTGTGACTGGCACTGCTTCGATTTCAACACAATTCTCAGTTCTCTCGATGTTCTCAATTGGCTGTACATAAAGCGACAATTGTCATTGACAACCAACAATTGGAGTTAAATGAACTTTTGTTTGATTCCATCGAAATTGAAACCTGTAATACAAAACTTATGTATATTATTCATGAAATCGTCGTCTGGGAATGGCTAAACAATGTCGAAGTTTGATATAAGTAGGGTGATGAGAAGATAGGAGAGAGAGAGGAGAATTAAGGGTAATGTTGTAAAGGGAACCATATAAATGTGTAAACAAAGAAATTCTTATAAATTATAGCTAACTAATGTGTATTTTAAGTGTGCCTAAAGGTAGACTTTTAAAAAAAAAGTATTTTATTTATTAAAAATAATATTTTACAAGCAATTTACTACATAAGCATAAATTTAACTCTCACATTAAAACTATTGTAAATTTCTCCACCATTTATGAAAACTATTTGCCTTCAAAAATTGCATCAGACCCCTATTCTGCTTTAGTACAGGGTATAACAAAAAAAAAAATGTATTTATGATTGTGACTTTGACTCAGAAATTCGCTGAATTGCCGATAACAATGTCAACAACTAAACCGAACTTTCACACTAAAGCTGAAAATTTGGAATACATACTCTATTTAAAACAAACTGAGCATTAAATTGTTATTAAAAGTTGTGCAAAATACGTTAGTGGTTTTCAGCCAAATAGTGGCAAAAGTCGAAATCGAGGTAAGAAAACACGCGATATGCAAGTGTGTATACTGAAAGTGTGTGGAAATGATGACATATGCGGGTTCTTAGTTTAAGCCCAAAGCGAAAACCAGTCCAAAACCCTCACTATGACACGGGGTTGCAGTACAAACTGTTTTTCTGTTTTATTCTTTTTTGCCGGCAAAGCATTCAAAAAACAAACGCTCTCCTAATTGCGGACATTTCTCCGATACAAACAAACAGAGAGACCCCTAGCGAGTGAGTGAGGGAGAGGCCTATATGTAGGTTAAGCGAAGGAAAGGGAGAGAGAGAAAGCCAAAGAGAGAAGAGAGAGAGAGAGAGAGGGAGAGCGAGCAAGCAGCTGTTAGTGTCATATCTTCTGGTACGATAGCCAAAGCAAATGATGGATACTCGCATTGTTCTCCAAACACACAACTATATACCGACACGCACACTGTGTGTTAGTGTGTGTCTCTGCTCGAAGACATATCGGAAGGTATCGTAAGGCATATGGTCTCAGTCTTCAGTCGGCCTTCAATCGCGCAGCTTTAGCAATTTCCATTCAGTCGGCAAATTCGTCGATTCGCCGACTCTGACGCAAAAGTGTTTGAGTTTCAATTTCTTTTTGAACATTTCGACTTAAAGTGAAAAATTTTGGTTGGCAACACGTGTTGCTAGTCATTAAAATTCGCCAAAAGCAAAAATTATTATTTGCCGGTTGACCTCACGCGCTCTCTCGTGGCCTCTCTCTCGCTCTCTTTCGTTCTCCCTCTCTCTCGCTCGGAGCAAAGTACACGTCAACGCCGCGTCACGAGATACGTAAAATCGCACACTCATAAATACACATACACGCAGACACACATACACACACACACCATACAGGGTATTTGCTAGTGATTCACTGATTTGCTTTGCAACAGTTTGACTTGTTCCGCCGACGGAACAAGACGTTCCGGTCTCTACTCGTACTTCCGATACGTTACGCATACGCCATGGGTTACGACGAAGTGATTGTGCAGCTGGGAGACTTCGGTCGCTACCAGAAGATAATCTATCTGCTGATCGCTCTCACCTCCATACCCGTTGCCTTCCACAAACTAGCCGGTGTATTTCTGCTCGCCAAACCGGATTTCCGTTGTGCGCTGCCCTATGATCCGCCGAACGCCCGCTATGAGATGCCCTCGGAGGTTCACGCACTCGCCTATCCGTCGAACGACAAGTGTTCCTATTATCAGCTTCAGGTGAATGCCAGTACTGGCAAATACTACCGGGTCAGCAATGAGACCGAATCCTGCAGCAGTTATATCTATGACGATTCCAAGTATCTTAACAGTGCCGTCACTGAATTCGATTTGGTTTGCGGTCGTGACTTTTTGGCAGCCACCAGTGATTCCATGTTCATGCTGGGCGTGCTGCTGGGCAGCATAATCTTTGGCCAACTGAGCGACAAGTACGGCCGAAAGCCCATCTTCTTTGCCTCGCTGGTCATACAGGTGATCTTTGGTGTGGTCGCTGGTCTGGCACCGGAGTACTTCAGTTATACCCTCGCTCGCATTGTGGTGGGTGCTACGACCTCCGGTGTGTTCCTGGTGGCCTATGTGATAGCCATGGAAATGGTGGGTCCTGCCAAGCGTCTCTATGCCGGCATCTTTGTGATGATGTTCTTCTCAGTGGGCTATATGCTCACAGCGGGATTCGCTTACTTTGTGCACGACTGGCGCTGGCTGCAGATTGCTCTAACGCTTCCAGGACTGATCTTCATGTGCTACTACTGGATCATACCCGAGTCGGTGCGTTGGTTGCTCTCTAAGGGACACAAAGAGCGAGCGATCAAAGTGATCAAAAAGGCAGCTCATTTCAATCGTGTGGAAATCACCACGGAGGCATTGCTGGTGCTGCTGCATGAGGGCGAGGACTACAAGCAGGAGCAGAAGGTGGAACAGAAACTGGAGCAGTCGGAGCAACAGGTGGAGCAGACGCCCTCGGTGTGGGATCTGCTGCGTTATCCGAATCTGCGTCGTAAGACACTCGTTATCTTCTTCGACTGGCTGGTCTGCACAGGTGTCTACTATGGCCTGTCCTGGAGCACCAACAATCTGGGCGGGAATGTGCTCCTCAACTTTCTGATCTCGGGTGCTGTGGAAATTCCTGCTTATTGTTTCCTGCTGCTTACCCTCAACCGCTGGGGTCGGCGCTCCATACTCTGTGGCTGCATGTTGGTCGCCGGCGTGGGGCTCATCATGTCCGCCATTGTGAGCACCCATTGGCTGGTGGTGTTCTTTGCAATGATAGGCAAACTGGCCATCACGGGCTCCTATGGCACCATCTATCTCTTCTCTAGCGAACAGTTTCCCACGGTGGTGCGCACAGTGGGCATGGGAGCTGCTTCCATGGTCTCCCGACTCACTGGCATGCTGGCACCGTACTTAAATAGTCTAGCCAGCTTTTGGCCAACTTTGCCGGTCATCGTTTATGGCGTATTGGCGTTGACTGCTGGCTTCATGTCGCTGCTGCTGCCAGAGACGCTGAACAAACCGACGCTGGAGACGATTGCGGATGGTGAGAGATTCGGAAGGAAATCGAGTGACACTAAGGATGTATACGTGGAGACGGGCAAGTCCTTTGAAGAGCAGCCACTCAAGGCCAATGGGCAAAAGCACTAGAAAAAAACACAAAAGAAAAGGGAAGGAAAGGAAAGAAAACTCCTAGTTAGAGTCGACTTTCGTTTGTCCTGTGTGGTAGCCTCACATACTCTACTCTAGCTAATTATTTATGCCTCTTCCTAAGCACACAATTTCCTACAATTTCAGCAAAGCGACAAAAGACAAAGTATTATATTTCAGAAATCTCATATGCATGCCAAAAAACAAAAACAAAAAAAAACTAAAAAAAAAAGTTTAACTGAGAAAAACAAGAAACACAGTAGATAAAAGAAACTAGCGTGACATGAGGGGCTTTTAGGGTCTGTTTATACCCTGTATTAACCCTTTTTAAGAGGGATTAAGTTTGCTAATTATTTGGCACAGTGTGACTCCAATCAGCGCTCTCTTTGTTTGATTCCGGCTAGAAACCCATTGACACGGGATCTTAGTCTGTGAGACAGTGTTTCATAAATGTATTTATACACTGTATACCCGTACACATAATTATGTACTTATTTAATTAATCTAACGAATTTTTTTAGCAATTAAATATACTGCTCAATGTACTTATCTTTACGCACTCGAACTATTTTTAGTCTTTATTCAAATTGTGTATTTCTTCGGGACCAAAAGATTGTAATATTTAACAACAAAACGAGCTAAAGTATTTAAATAAATAAATCAATTATACTATTCTGAAATGAAATTGAATTTTTTTGTACTTTAATTGGAATTGAAATGAGAATTGATAGAGAAATCTCTTGTGAGTGACAAGAGAGAAGGAAGGTAGTGTGTCATTCAATATTTAATAGCATTTATAGCATTAAATATTTCATTAAGTATTTATATTTTATATATTTATTTCTAGCTGTCCTAAGAGCGGGCTTAGTATATAAAAGTTGGACTTTGGATTTTGAAATGTCTTCTTATTTTTAAGAGAGAATTTTAACTGATTAAATATATAATTGGTACACGTGATTGAAGTATGATTAATTTTATATTATAGAAAAAACCTCGAGCTAATGCTAAAACTCACTAACATACATATTTAATTGACATTTCTAAAAAATGTTTTATTTTTTAAATATGGCAAAAAAGTGTAGCATATTTTATAAATTTAAATTTTTTGTTATTATTGTGTTACCAATTTAAATTCCTATGATTACCGAAATTGTTTATGTTATTTAATTTAAAGGGTATTTAAGCTTCGACTTGTTCACCATTGTTAAATTTTGCAATTAGTATTTTTAAAATGTGTTTTCTTATCACTCAAACTAAACACGAGACTGACATAAAGCGAATATGAAGTAAATTACACTTAGAAACAATTGAGAAATTGCACTAAAAATGGCAATACTTAAGCAAAAATGAACTAAAAGTATAAAAAGTGCAAGGAATGTGCATATATCAATAGAAATTTAGAGAGACAACTGACACAGTTTTCCACAATTGAAATACAGACTAGAAATAAATTGTCAAATAAACTTAATTCGGTCTTTTAAAGCCCTCAATGCTGAGCTTCATCGTGTGATTTAGTCTATTTGCATAAATATCAACTAACAAAATGCCTATTTGCATAAATATTAAGTATCACAATGTCGCGTGTTGTTAGAATTGTTTGAATAATCATACAAACTTGCAAAGCTGAGAGCCAAATAAAGCAGAGAGCAGGAGGCGGAGAGAGATAGAAAGAGAGAGTTAATAAGCGATAAGAATTTCCATGTCGGGAGAGATTAAAAGAGCGAACGATTAAAACAGAGAGCATGGGTGCACTGATAAAAAAAAGGGGTTAGCTAAAATAAATTACGAAAAAATGATTCGCCAGTGTTTTTAGTAGGGCAAAATTTAAACTATTGTCAAATATTTAATAGTCTTGTGTTGTAATTTAAAAAATGTTTGAAAAACAAATAATGATTTACATATATTTTTTTAACAGTGTTTACTGCTTGAATAATATTCGTCTTATTAAAAGTAATAAATATAATTAGAAATATACTTTTTAATACATTACACCATGATGTGTTAATAGCGTTTTTTTTTTGTGATAGTGACACTACGCTTTCTTCTATTTACTTTCCTTTTAGTACAATACTTTTGTTCACAGTGTATACAGTTTGAAATTAATTACAAGCTGTATGGAATATTGCCAAAAACGCGCCGCAGTCGCTGCATTTCGATAAACGTTCGAAAATTATTTGCTTTGTTTTGTTTTGTTTAGATTTTTATGCCCTACATTCCCTCTGCCAAACCGGATTGATCAGCATCCCTCTCTGTAGCTACCCCGAGAGCGTTTTTGGAAAATCACCTGGCATTTTCCATGGGGTTGAAAACGCTGAGAGGCCTCTGCCAGCGTTAGCCCAGAGACCAGAGCCACGACTAGAGCGTCAGAGTTGAGATAATGAAAATGCCGCTGCCATAGCCGTAGTCGTTGCTGTTGCTGTTGTCGTTGTCGATGTCGACTTGTTGTTCAGTTCTTGAGAAGTCGCTGCATATCGCACTCTTAGTCGCTGTCTGGCTGAGATCGCGAGCGGTTGTTATTTTGGCATTTGAGTTTTGATTTCGTTTTGAGCGTGTCGAGAGTGTTAAACGAGTAAAACAGTTTGACAAACAAGCATACACACACAGTAGTTGGAGTTGAGGTCGATATTATTTGCTTATTGCTCAACTGAAAACAAGCTTAACAGGCGCATGTGGCGTATGCGCAATAACCAAACAAGCTGTGGGTGTTGAGTGCGTTGAACCTCGCACTCGACGTGTTCCAAATCGTACGACTGCGCTGTGATTAGCAATCCGAAACCGAATCCTCACTTATCTGACTATCATTTATCACTTATCAGTTAACAGTTATCCCTTATCGGTTATCAGCATGGGCTATGACGATGTGATTACACACCTGGGCGAATTTGGTCGCTATCAGAAGCGAATTTACCTCTTGCTCTGTCTGCCAGCCATAGTGTGTGCCTTCCACAAATTGGCTGGCGTATTCCTGCTGGCTCGTCCCGACTATCGCTGCCTGCTGCCGCACGAGGACGCCGCCGCCACGCGCTTCGAGTCGCTGCCGCGTGAACAGTGGCCACGCGCCTATCCCAACGACAGCGTCACCGGCCAGTCGAACACCTGTGAGTACTACAATGTGAACTACAGTGAGCACTACCTTAGTGGCAATGAGACAATCACTGGCAATGGCACGCTGCAGTGCAGAAACTTTGTCTACGATCAGAGCAAGTATCTCAACAGCGCCGTCACCGAATGGAACATGGTCTGTAGTCGTAGTCTGCTCAGTGCCAGCAGCGATTCATTGTTTATGGTGGGAGTGCTGTTGGGCAGCTTTATCTTTGGCCAAATGTCCGATAAGCTGGGACGCAAACCGACCTTCTTTGCCTCACTGGTGATACAACTGATCTTTGGCGTCGTTGCTGGTTTGGCGCCCGAATACTTCACCTACACCGTGTCCCGTTTGATTGTGGGCGCCACAACGTCGGGTGTGTTCCTGGTGGCCTATGTGATTGCCATGGAAATGGTGGGTGCTTCTTATCGTCTCTTTGCCGGCGTCGCAGTGCAAATGTTCTTCTCGGTGGGATTTATGTTGACTGCAGGATTTGCCTACTTCATACACGACTGGCGCTGGCTGCAGATTGCTCTAACGCTGCCGGGAGTGATCTTTATGTGCTACTATTGGCTGGTGCCGGAGTCGGCGAGATGGCTGCTCTCCAAGGGACGCAACGAGGAGGCCTTTGTCATCATAGAAAAGGCAGCCAAGGTGAACAAAGTGGAGATACCCAGCGAGATTTATACACAGCTCATTGTGGAGGCGGAGGAGAAGAAACAACTGGATCAACTGGCTGCAACACAGCCATCGGCATCGGTCTTTGATCTGCTCAGATTTCCAAATCTACGGCGTAAAACTTTGCTCATCTTCTTTGACTGGTTTGTCAACAGTGGTGTCTACTATGGTCTCTCGTGGAATACCAACAATTTGGGTGGCAATCAATTGCTAAATTTTGTGTTCTCCGGTGCTGTAGAAATACCTGCTTACCTGCTGCTGCTCTTTACATTGAACAGGTGGGGCAGACGCACAATACTGTGCAGCACCATGCTGATTGCAGGTGTAAGTCTGCTACTGACAATTATTGTGCCACACGACATGAATTGGCTGTTAATTACCTGTGCCATGATTGGCAAAATGGCCATTACCTCGTCGTACGGAACGGTTTACATCTTTACCGCTGAACAGTTTCCCACAGTGGTGCGCAATGTGGGATTGGGTGCCTCCTCCATGGTGGCTCGCATCGGTGGCATATTGGCGCCATATCTCAATCTGCTGGGCGAACTCTGGCGTCCACTTCCTCTGGTTATCTGTGGTGCATTGTCTTTGACTGCTGGGTTACTCTCACTGCTGCTGCCAGAGACGCTTAACAAACCCATGCCCGAGACCATTGAGGATGGCGAGAACTTTGGCAAGCGTCAGAGGAGGCGGCCGTCAAAGGAGGAAGAGCTCAAGGTCATGATAAATGGCAAGGCCACAAGCTGAGATGGAGTAAAGTGGGGGAAAAGGCCTTGGTCTGACCGCGAATTTATTTAATTTGCATTTATACCATATACTCAATGGAATTGTTTGTTAACTCATAAACTTTATGTTATTCATTTAATTTTCTACTCACATTTATTGTTTATAAAAATAGACAATGCACAAATTGAATCACACTTGAATATTTATTGACTTATTCTCAAATGCAATGAACTTTAGAGCAGTTTGTTTATTGTTTTCGCTGTTTTACATGCGATAAGCCTTGGGCACTATCATCGAATTAGGTCTTTAGGTGCTGGAAAGCCATAAAGCAAACATACACATAATGATAACGATAACGGCAATGGACTCGACGCCGAGTGCACTTAATCCATAGTTAGGTGCATTTTATAGTAACAGACTGATCATATCAGTAAATTAGAAATCGTACGAAAGGCTATAGACGAGCAAGTCGACTCTAAAAGACTCTGTACATGTGCTAGAGCAATCGAATTAGTATACGACTTGAAGAATGTAAAGACTTTTCACAGTAGACCAAATCTTAAATTTCTTGTTTGCTCACTTCCAGTTAAAAACCAACAAGCCCTTTTATTTTTTAGATACAGGGTCTCATAATTAAATAGTTCACTGATTCACTTTGTTATCAACTGAGTCAGCGGGAAAGCCGCTTGGGAACTCTTGCATATCACAAATATAATCAAAATGGCTCTTGGGAACGCTTTTATCAATGATTCATATCACTTTCACTTCATTTAATAGCTAAAATATAGAGAGAGCTATTCAGTATGTTAATTTTCCTATATTAAGTGCATTTATTCGGAATATTACGCAAAAACGCATGTAATAAATTTATTAATAGACAACAGGAAGGTCATTAGAACGAATAGTAGAAACAAGTGCAACAGAAATTTGTACTACTAAGCCACATTTTCTAAATATGACTGTCTAGTCAATATTTGCTTATTTGTCAAATCAACATTTACTTTTCTAAGTAGTGTATATAGAGAAACTGTCGTAATCATTAGTGATGCAAGGTCGTAATCAATGAGCTATGCAGTGTACTTGAACTTCACTCACATTGATTGTATCCAACATAAGAACGAATACTGTAAATCTAAGGTATGCCCTCATTTCTACAAATAAATAAAGAGAGATACAGATGCAAGAGAAGAGATTAAGTTATTGGGCATCCAAGCAGAATGAACACGTTTTTGTGTGCACAATTGTTGTCACTTGCGTAAAGTGATAAATAGACGGAAACAGTTATCGTCAAGTTTTTTTTAAATGAGTATAGATCTCTGGCCCACGAAAGTATGCAATGTCTTTTGTATTCAGCCATAAGGCAAAGCAATTATGTAAAAACAGTAAATATGAAAATGCTTTAAATTTGTAAATTTATAAGTGTTAAGTGTTATCTGGGCAATACAATTAATTTAATAAATATAAAAAATTGTGGTGTAATTTAGCAGATAATCATTTTCCATTTCAGCACAAAAGTATGCAATGATATTCTGTTTATACATACATTTACATCAATGACTTTTTATTTAGCTTGAAAGTATGCTACAGTTTTTAACAGACTACAGCTTCGAGCTGTTAGTGTTGCTAGAATTTCTCATGCCAAATTAATCTGGCTAACTGAGAAAATAAAACGTAAATAAAATGGGATATATTTTATGCCAACTTTGTCAAATTTTTATACACTTCTATAACTTTGATTTATCATAATTCAGACAAATGGGGTAAGAACTTAGAGTTTTGTTGGTTTATACCTAAAGTGAAGACTAAGCTACACATATAGCTATAGCCAAAACTGCTATTCAAAGCTAAAATGGCAACACTAGTAGCTGTTAGAATTTTACTAAGTATAATTTGTGTAAACGTTCAAAAATTTTCAGTATATTTGATTTAATTTTAATGGACTTACCTTTTGGCAATGGGTTACCAGCGTTAGATGTGCTTATCGTGGGCGGAGGTCTATCGGGCCTCACGTCTGCAGTGAAAATATTGGCCAAGGAGCATTCGCTTAACTTACAAATACTGGATGAGGGCAGCCAGCCCGGCGGTCAGCTGTGCATACAGCGCATGTGCTTGGTTAATAAGGAACAAACGGATATGATTAACTTTATGAGCCAAATTAGTGTGACGCTCGGACAACGGGAGCGTGACGATGGAGCTAATCTGCAACGGTGCTGGGATCTAGATCGTGGTCTGATGGCGGCTCCAGTCAAGTTTGAGCTGCGACGTTATATAGGCATGCTGGATATGCGAATGAAAAAGTTCAGTTCGCTGCGTTTTAAGTAAGCTGGGAATATTGAGGTTTAAGTCTAACTTAAGTTAATTTAATTATTGTAGTCTACGCAGAAGAGTACCGACTATGGAGAGGCATATATGCTCCAGTTTGTTCTTTAAACGATCGCGACAATTTATGTTTAATCTCGTTGAGATTTTTTCAGGACTACCCGCAAGCGAAATCAAATACGACGAGTTCATGTGCCTATGCAGCTCCTGTGGTGGCATTAACGTGATTATCGATATGTAAGTCATCAATTTGTATAAACTGAACCATCTCAAATAATAGTAAATTTCAGCTTTTTTGCATTGCCAAAAACCATGATGGATGTGAGCAGTAAGAAACTATTGGATGCATTATTTGATAAGATACACTTAAGTCATATCATAGCAAATGTAAAAGTTGCAAAGGTGAAACATTACAAGGATTATGTGGAAGTAACTACCTCAGTCGGCAAACCGTACACAGCTCAAGCTGTCATCTTGGCCATACCCTGGGACAGGGTCATGGAACTTCAGTTTGAGCCCCCTTTGCCGGCTCTGTATATAAAGCCATCAGGTCACAAGCCGGGACCCAAGAAATGTGTAACCCAATTCCATATACGTTACCACAAGTCTCACTGGGTGTATCAAGGATTTTCGGGTAATTTCTTGACTGTTAATCCCCTTGTAATTGGTTATGAGAATCAACCGGGAGAGTATTGTGGCTATATCATGCACGACATGGACGATTCGCTTATTAGGGCAAAAATAATTGATCTTTTGTCGGAGCACTTTGGTGAGGAAATGCAGAGTCCATTGGATTACAAGCAGTATACCATGGAGCTCAGTACAATTCCGATTAAACCAGTTTTGAAGCCCTGGCTGAGGGTAATCTGGGCCGGTTCAACATCGGCTGCTACCAGAAATCGGAGCCTGATGAGTGGTGCCGTGGAGAGCGGCATAAGGGCGGCTGTGAATGCCCTGTATGTGGTCCGACCGCAGGTGGTTAGCTGGCAGGACTTACAGGAGTTGCAGGATAAGAAATTATATGAAGGCGTCAGTCCTGGACGTTTCGCAGCCCTGCTCAGCCGCATCAATATCTATAACTTTACCTTCTATAGCATTTTTGTAATTGGTCTTGTTTTTCTTGCTGAACTTTGGCGACAGCTTATCTTAAATAATAAGTATAAAATACTTAATTTTTATTTGTGTCTAGTTCTAATTTACTAATTCTTGTGACATTGCAATTACCCGGGGGCACTTCACCTATTTCAATCTGGGATTCTTCACTCAAGTGTTTTTGTGTGTCTTTCTTTGAATTCATTCACTTAATTTACTCAGTAGTTAAGTATAAATATTTTTCGCATAATTCTAAGCTTGTTTTGTGGGTAATCATTCACTTAAGCAGCGCGATCAGACACGTTGCGACATGTCTCGTCAGCGCCAGCGCCAACGCCACCCACGCCACAACTAACAAATTGGGGTTCATAAATTTCAATCATTTCCCAGACTGTTTTATTTTTTCGTGCTCGTCAGGGATGAGCACAATGCATCACACAAACTTACCTGTATATGTTTTGAGTTCTTCCTGGTCAGAAAAGTTCCAGAATATAAAGGAATTCAGTTAGTTTCTTACTTCCGCCGATGACAGAACTTTGTTATTTAAAGCCTTTCTAAATAATTGTCTGCTCAAAAAAAAAAAATTTCATTTCCTAAATAAGTTTTTAAATAAAATAAAAATCTGAAACTCTTTGATTGTATGCATTTCTTTTTTAATTTTGAAATTGATTTTATTCAATTACCTATTTATATAAAAATAATTTTATAATCCTAAAAAATTTTAATGGTTTGAATCACTTTTAAGCCGTGTGCTAAATTCAGTGACATCTCTACTACTCTATTAAATTTATGCAGATTTTGATTTACTTCCATTTAAATGGCTTTTGAATACAACATAATAAATTTATATAAATATATTTTTTTGGGTTGTGTTTTATTTAGATTGACTGAAGTCTAATTTGATTAGATTAGTGCCACCCGCAATTGGCCGAGATGGATGTTATGTTTACGTTGTGTCTTGTGACCTAAAAGTGAAAGTGAAATGGGCGTGGCAAGGTGCTACGAACGTGAGCGGAATGTGCGATCATCAAAACAGTAGCTGAGATGGAGGGAGATAGACAAAGGGAGGGAGAGAGAGGAGGCAAAGCAGTCACATGCACTTCTCGTGTTGACAAGAAATCGAACAATAACTGCACGTGCGTTGCCAATAACAATAATAACTACAACGACAATAGGTTGTAGTTACAGCTACCAAATTGAGGGACCAACCCATCCCGATCTGAGAGCACAATCGGATTGTCAACGGTACACGCCCACGCCCACGTCCACGCTGCACTGCGAATCACAGTTCCAATTAAAACATGCCAAACAAAATAATAGATGCTATAATTATTGGATCTGGGCATACGATGTGTAGGATCGTCAGTTAACTCGTTTTGCTAATACTACGATATATGCACAATACTGTTGAACTATTCCTGAAGCGATGCTAAAGTGCCGTTAGTCGTGCTCTCTATTTCTATGCAATTTTCACAGATGAATAGCACACGACTTGGGCATTGGGCATTGAGCATACCCGTATGCATAGAATAATTACATGCATGAGAAAAACTAAATAATTGAATCGGCAAACCAAAAAAAAAAGTAAAGTAAAAATAAAACATGATGATTGCTGAATACCCTGCACCCGCTGAGTTAACCCCATTGGATGTTTTGCTTACGTATTATCATGGATATCGATCGATTGATTGACGTAGAAACAATTTAACCGTGATCAATTGAGCTTGGACAGAGCTTGAAGAGCTCTTGAGAGTATGTGATCTAATCGTTAATACAGTTAACCTCAATTTGCTATATATATAAACCTCTTCGATGGGGTCAATGCATTGAAATCTGATTCTAGTTTGTTTTCTCAAACAATAATATTCAGGGTTAACAATCACTGCAAATCAATTAAAGATAAAGAACAAATAAAAAAAAACAGAATCATATCGAAGTTATTCAAGTGTATATAAATTTCTTACAGATAATAAATAGATAACATCTTTTGCATTGTATTCAGTGGGGCAAAGAGGGACACTGAGGGGCACAGGGGCGCTTCAAGGGAAAGGGTATATTCAAATGCCTTCCGCTTTGATGGTTCCATATTCCATTTGCATTACATACATATACTAGATGGAAGACAAACATTAAGTATATTCATTCAGTCTTGTTGCTCTTTGAATTTTAAAGCGTTACAGCGCACGAGAGTGTAGAAGGCAGTGAAAAAGTGAGAGAGTGGAGAGAATAACGGCACTCAAGAAAATAATAATATAAACAGCGCTGTCGCTCAATTATCGGTCATAAGAATTTGAACAGTAATACGAATTTAAGAACGAGAATATGTAAATGTTATGAATTAAATCGTGGAGCGCAGCAAAGTGCTTAAACCAGTGTACGCATAATCTGTTTGTACTAACTAAAGGGCATTTTAATTTTTAAACTTTATAAGACTTTCATAAAAATTGTTTTTGCTTGTTTAAATTGCAGTTTAATTTATATTTAGAATTGTATTTTTAAAATTTATTTGTAAATACTAAAAAAAATTATTATGTTAAGCTTAAATAGTTATTTATTTCGTACGTATATTTTGTATCGATATTTAATAAATTTTACGGAGCGTAGTTAATAAATATGATGACTCTTTTTCTAGCCATCACTGTAGAAATGTCATACAGATTCCTTGCAGATTTCAGAGATTTGTGAAAAAGGTTTCGGCTTTTTCGGGCTGATGGATCGCCTCGGTAACAGCTTGCCTGTGCGAAGGGATGTTTTTAATAGGGTAGGTGACAACCTATCACAGAATAGTTGGTAGAAGGAAAGTTGGAAACCTTTTGCTCAACAGCCAACAGTTTTTCCGAAAACTATGAGGCCTTGGTTGGCATATGCCCAATGCTATTCAGTGTAGGGTGTCAGTGTCACTTGAATAATAATCTCTCTTTAGACGCGCAATGATTTCGAAGACCAAAAACTCAAAATCTCAAGCATAAGTAAATTCAAACGGGAAATGGGAAACGGGAAGAGTCGAAGCCGAAAGATGCCGACGAGTGCGAGACTGCGACTGCGAGTCCGAATCCGATTCCGAATCAGAAGTGAAGCATGCTCGTACTCGCAAGCGTAATCGTAATCGTAATGAGTGTGCGTACTGTAAGTGTAAGTGTGTGTGTGTGTGTGTGTGTGTGTGTGTGTTTGATTGTCTGTCCGCCTGTGTTCGTCTCACTGTCTGGCTGTCAGTTTGGCCGGTACAAAATGTTGCGATCGACCTCCCGTGGGCTTAGTTTGTGAGACGCCTCCGAAGCGGCAAGTAGTAGTTTGGTAGCACTGCAAATCGCACCGCATCGCATCGCACCACACCGCATCGCATTGCATTCTCGCGTATCTCGGGACTCGTGAGTTCATTCAAAATTAGAAACATTTGCCCGCGCAGCTGTTTTCGCCCCGAAAAAGACTCAGTAAAAATACAAAATTTCATGTTTATTTTAACATTTAAAATAAGACAATTTTGACATGCGAAAGGCGAGAGGAAAATAAAACGGAAAATTCAATAAATGAAGTAAACAGCATAAAACAAAATTAGAAAATAGAACATAAAGATAAAGCACAGAGAATTTGTAATCAAAGAACAAACCGAAAGTGAAAGTAAAAAACTACAACAACAAAAAACAAAAACAACACAAGAATAAGAAAGGAAACAGAGACAGAATAAAAAAACCACGACGTTGTTTTGCCTGTCTTCTTTCTTCGGTCTTCGTTCTTCGTTCTTCGTTCGTCTATCGTCTGTCGCATTTTCCACTGCATTTCAACATTCTATTTGAGATCCGTCTATTCCGTATTATCAGTGCTACTGGATAAGGAGGCGCCGAGAGAGAACACACGGTTCAGCACCGTCCAGTCGCGTCAAGTCCAGTGTCAGAGGGTGTACGTCGTGTTAATGCACCCATAAACGTCCGACAACAACTTCTATGCACATACACATATAATATAGAAATATATATACATATACCACAGATTTGTATTTCAAATCCAAATCGCGACTTTTGTGATTGCTATTTCAATTGAACGATTAATTGACAAAGATTATAAATAGATTGGCATCAAGAGACGCTGTTTTCAAAGCCAAGTTCAGTGTCAAAATGTGCACAGCATAATTCTATTCGATCGTTACAGTCGATTGAGCTTCCGAGTGGTTTCGTATAGAAAAAAATATATATAGAAAAAAAAAAATATTTATAAAAATAGCACTAACCCAGTTTTGTTAGTTTTCGAACTCTTATCGAAATATACTTTGGTCGGTAGTGTGATTCGTTTCGAATTTCTATTATAACTGTGATAACAAAATGACCAAATCAAAGGATGCCAATGTGGAAAAGACTCGTGAGCTCATCAGTGAGCAGGGAATGAAGGATTTGCTCACAAAGCAGCTGGAAAAAGTGGGCAGTGGAGGTGCCTTTGTCTGGTGAGTGTAAATTAATTAATTACTAAGAATTAGTCGAAAGTCTAGTTAGTTAAATTGCTACAACTTTAAATGTCAGTAGCCGTTTTAATTGTTTTCCTAGAAAACTGTACTCCTTAACACGAACTGGTAATTAGTCAATTTCGATTCTATACTGATCTACACGTATCAACAATAAACCAATATGTTTTCAAATTATATTGGTCACATGCATAATTAACACGCGACGTGAGTAAGTCATAAGTCCGGCCTAATCGTAGGTTTAGTTTATATATTAATTTCTAGAAGCAGAATCAAAATCAGAACCAGTGCTTATTCATGATAATGTCCGTCTAACCTCATGGATTTCTGATAATAAAATAAAAATAAAAATAATAAAAATAAATAAAAATCGTGTCATTAATCTACATACTTGTTCTAGTATTTGAAAGCGGTTCTAATTGCTCCAATCACAATCAATGTGCGAATAGCGAATTTATTGAAATTATTACATTTAGCAATTCTCACCCAGATCTTATCTTAATGGGCCGTCAAGGCTGTAACTGCCCGAAGGTGCGGTGTAGGAAGAGGGGTTAAAGATGGGAAGGGGAAGAGCGGGAAGTGCCCGAAGGACGTGTACTCAACTGGATAACTCAAGTCATTCAACTAAAGTTAACTGGAATTGCAAAATTACGTGATTGAATTACTTATGTACATTTGACGTACATGAACCCAGTACATAAAATCACATAACCAACCTGATATTTATATAGTATATATAATTTTTGACGATCTTCTTTTAGAACTTAGTCGGCTTTTTTGACGATCGTTAAATTTTTTGTCGAATATGTAAATATTGCGCATTCCGTTCCGGTTGCCCGACTTGATTAACGATTTTGTGACGTTGCCGTTTACATTGAAAACATTCTCAATATTGTTGTATATTTCGTATTTATAATCAGTTATTTATTATTTGTATCGTACTATTTCGCATCATGTGCTGAATTCCCAATAGCCCAAAATTGTTGTGAGTTTTAGCTCCATGTATTGAGTTTTGGAATGTGTCACTAACCTTCACAACTTTTCGTGGTTTTCGCATATTAATAATTCGAATTACTCACCTTTGACGTTCACAATGCTTTCCTTATTATTAAGTTATTATTATGTATATTATACAACTATTAGATATAGTAACAGGCAGGCAAGCCGACCCTAGAAGACCACGTACATAGTTTGAAGCAATGATAGATACAATAAGTGGGCTTAAAACATATATTAAGAAACAACTGTTTGTTCCAAATGGCTCTAATTGTTCCTATAGATATACCGATTTTAGTCAATTTTTTTTTTAGCATTTAATAATCAATGTTGATGACTATTCATAATAAATATAAATGTTTTCCATACTACTCACTGATTTTTGACTGATTTATTTTATCTCAGCTATACGATATATTTGTCCAATCCTGGCAAAAATTGTTTTATATATAATTTGTTGATTTGTTTGATATTTATTAATAAGTTGTATAGGTAAACTTATTATAAATTTCCTTAAAAGTCACTCTCGTTAATGCTGATCAGGTGAATTATGATTTATGCAGTCGGTCACTCCTGCCAATCGCACACATTTGTTTTTTCGCGACAAACCGCTTAGCCCCTGTAATATTTACCAGTACAGGGTCTAACTAGCAAATTATTTAATTTCGTGATAATGTGCGAAAGATTAAAGTTGCGTGTCGAAAACAAGCTAATGACAAAACTATTGATTAATATCAACAATGGATCTAAAGCGTTATAATTGACGTTCGGGTGAAACTCAGACAAGTTTATCTATTCAATTTGAGCCTCGGTTTAAACTGCTGTGTTTATTTACTTAATTTTTATTTAATTTTGTTTAAATTTTAGGGCCATCTTCTTTCTGTGCGTCACTCCGAACATACTGAACGGCTTTCATGTGTCGTCCTACATATTGCTCGGTCACCCGCCAGATGATCAGTGGTGCGGCGTGGATGATCTGCGTGCGTCTAACTGGACGCTGGAGCAGAAGCGCAGCATAACGGAAAGGGACTTGAATTCGGGTGGCTGTACAGTCTGGGATTGGGACTACAAGCATTTAAGCGGCATGTCCTACGAACAGGCATTCAATTATACCAGTCGTCTGGCTCAGATCAATCAACCCGCTGCGGTGTCCTGCAAGGCAAAGGGTAACTACGAGTATCTGCACCCGGAGAGCACCTTTGTGGCCGACTGGGAGCTGACCTGTGACCGTAGCATTCAGCGAACATCCGCACAGGTTTCCATATCACTTGGCAAGTTCTGTGGTTCCTTCTCCTTTGGCATTCTGGCTGACAAGTATGTGAAGCTTTAATTTCTCACTGTTCCTTTTATTTAAACATAATTAAACTTTCTAGATTTGGTCGCAAGACTTCGTTCACTTTGGGAGCCCTCTTCTTCATTGTGGGCAGCATTATGTGCAGCTTTTCCCCCTGGTACAGTCTCTTCCTGGTCGGTCGCTTTGCGCTGGGCGCCGCCTCCTCCGGTCTCTTCTATCCAGCATTCACAATGAGTATGTTAAATATAGTAACTAACTAACTTATCTGATCCTAATTTAATACAACTACTTTATTTTAGTTGTGGAGAACATTTGCTTGAAGCATCGTTCCTGGATGTCCATTGCCTTCTCCGCCTCGTATCCGATTGGCTTGATCCTGTTGGCGATTACAGGGTATCTGATACAGCCTTGGCGCTATTTGCAACTGGCTCTGACAATACCTTCGCTGCTTTTAGTTCTCAACTGCTAGTAAGTTACTTTAATCTAGAAGTTAATAGTGTTTTAAATAATCAAAACTCTCTGCAGCCTGATGAATGAATCACCTCGCTGGCTGATCACCAAGAAGCGATACGATCGTGTCTATCAGATTCTCTTCAAGCAGCCAAGTCACTATGAGGTCCAGACCGCCATAGCCACTGCGACTGATATCAGTAGTGATAAGAAGGCGGTAAGTCCAAAGTTTTTAAAAACAAATTCTTTATAAACTAGTGGGACGAATGCAGTCGAAGAATGCGACTATAAATATCATGTAGTTTTTATAAAGGAATCATAAAGACTATCATGCCCATCACTATGTAATGCATAGATGGGCTTTCCTACTAAATGGTTTAATCGGTTTTTACCGATAATTTTAAATAATTGCCTAAAACTTTTGTTTTCTTTGCAGCTGGAGCCAGTTGAGAGTACTTCGCTTTGCCAGAAGATAACGAACGGGCCACTCAAGTCCATCATAGAGCTCTTCACCAATCCCAAAGTTCGCAAACTGATCTTCACCTCCTACTTCATGTTCTGCGTCACCTCACTCAGTTACTATGTGACAGGTAATATAAACTTAACCACCAGCGATTTCTTGTCTAAACTTTTGTCCTTTTACAGCTCTGAATGCGCACAACTTGTCGGTCAGTCGCTATCTGTATATTATAGTCACCGGAGTGGTGGACATACCCTCGTATCTAGTGCCGGTGATAATGCTTCGCTTCACAGGTCGCCGGATAACGACAATGTTCTTGTTCATGTGGACAGGAATCTCATTGTTGCTGGTGCTTTCGGTGCCCGCGGGCAGCACTACGTGGATCGTATCGTTTGCAATGCTGGGTCGCTTTGGCATCAGCGCCACTTATTCGGTGGTGACACTCTATACGGCGGAACTTTATCCCACCGAGATACGCAACACGGCGCTGGGCACCTGCTCGACATGGGCCCACGTGGGCTCCATTTCGGCACCCTATGTGGTCGATGTGCTGGGAGCACTGGGCTGGTACATTCCAACAACCATTTGTGGCTGCTGCGTTCTAGTAGCAGGTCTCTTAACACTTACACTGCCCGAAACGGGTACGGGTAAGTTATCCGATAAGGTCGATGATACGAGCGCGGGAAGTGAGCAGAACGAGAAGGCTGAGAAGCAGTAAGATTGAACCATCTGGAAAATGGTTCGACTTAGTTTAAGTTAAGCTAGTTTAATTACCTACCCATATTATGTACTATATACATATACATACGTAATTGTAATTTTAATATTACTACTACCAGTACTCTAGACCTAAGCTCTCTCTATGTAATTGTTGATACTTTTAATATTCCTTGCATTGTCGTAGTTCATATTCGTATATGTTTTTTTTTCTGTTCAATAACCGTATAACAAATAAATTATACATACAACTTATGGTCAGGACTTTTGCATGACCAACTGAATCCAGTCGTTGTAAGCTCCCGGCACCGTGTATAAGCTGGGCATACCCTCGATGCCACAGGTCAAACCATGCGAGACCAAAGCATACACATAATCACCATCACCATTTTCATGGGGACATATCAGGGGTCCTCCCGAATCGCCCTGGCAAGAGTCCTGATTGTTTCCCAGGGCACAAACTGTGTTCCAACCGTTCTTGGGCGCCCAAATGTGTCCAATAATATTTCTACAGTGATCGTTATCGATGACCCTCACATCTGCCTCCAAAAGTTGCGTTTGGGAGGGTCCTGCATGCCTGGTGGCTCCGTAGCCAATAATGCGACAAGTTTCTAAATCAGAAAAAATCCCATTACCAATTTTTAATATTATTAAAATTTAGACAAACCATTGCTTTTTGGTTTCACGGGCTGTGTGGGTAGTTGGGCGTACAGTAAATCCCCGCTAAGTTGGCTTTTGTAAGGCCGACTAAGATGCAGCAGCGCTATGTCATTTCGATAGTTTAAGCTGTAGTAGTAAAGAATTATGCTTGGCTGATAAATACAAACAAGCTTTCATTACTTACGGCTGAAAGTATATATATTCGACTCTGTCCACACTGTAGGGTTCAAGGTAGTGCACATTTTCGATGCTCTCGTATCCAATAAAAGCCACAACTTGCTTAATGTTTCTATAGAAATAAATTAATTTCTTGATTAACGTGTATATACCCTACAATTTATACTGACTTTTTCCATATGCAGTGAGCAGCAGTTAGTATCCAGCGCTTACCGATCAAACTACCACCGCAAAAGTGATGATAATTTTGTGTTTTATTCAAGTTTCTAAAGCTTCCAAAAGATTTAGAAACATCTTGCAGTGATACCATAAATGGATACTTGGGCTTACCACCTGAAATGCGTATAGGTTCTTATAAAATGTACTAGTTAATATTATTATTTTAAATTAATACTGCCCTCGCTCGAGACGATGCGTCCGCCAACTATGGGAACCGATCGACATTTCTGAAAATCAAAAATGTTTAACGATATAATTATTGAAAATAATATAGTTCGTTGATTGAAATTAAAACCAGCCTTCATGCTGGAACCTTATTAAGATACTAAATTATGACCGTCAGCAAATTCCAATCGAAAAACACTTTTCGAATCATAATAATACACAAATAAGCGTAATCGCTCACATGGAAACAAGCTGTGCAAATATTTCAATATTATTGCAAACGAATAGAATGTTTTGAAATCTCTACGCTGCGCCGCGACGGGTTGTCAGCAAACTTTCTCTATTTAAAAGACTGGTTGGTTGAAACCGACAATTACTAAAACTAAATTACAACTAAAGTCCTTAATTAAGGAGTTCACATTTAATTGATTTGAAAAACGGTTGTAATGTCCATGGACACATAACGATCTGGCAACTCTAACAACACTGGCAACATCGAGTTTCCGATTACTGGTCACACTGTTTTCAGCACAGCTGATTGCTGTTCCCGTAACTTGTGAATAGTCAGACGCCATTGTGTTCACGTTACGTGCTTTGCAAATTGTAAGTGAATTTTCTGCAATAAATTTAATAATTCTTTATCTAAAACCCCTTCGACCGTGGATTTATGACAACATTCAACATATTGGCTTTGTGTAGCATGCAGTTAATACTTTGAAATGTGTGAATAAACGAAAGACACACAATTGTTGAATGTTTTTGTTTTTGTTGTTGCTCATTTTGTTGAGTGTTTTGTTTTGTTTTGTTACAAAAAAAAAATGTGTTTCAAGCAATCGTCAGTGACATACTACTCAAAAGGCCAGTTAAGGCTATTGTTCTGACAATAATTAGTCATCAGCAAACGCGTGGACAAAAGGTGACAAATACAAGAATAAGCCCCAACCCCGCCCATTTTGCATTTGCATTGAGGACTTTTGTGGACAGAGAAAAAGTTTTGTTTGATTTTGAAAACAAAATGATTGCGTTAAATCAAATGTATCGTGCCTTGCAAAAAGTTGTTATTAATGAAATATGGAATATTTTCAGAAGTACAATGTCACAAGGCGGTGGCACTCCATCAGCTGCGAACGCAACGATTCTACATGCTGGCAAAGTGTTCATACAACGCGATTATAGCGACGGAACCTCGGTGAAATTCCATACAAGACTTCCGCCTGAGTTGGATGGCATGGTAAGGAATAGTCTTTATAATTTATACATGTGTATAATAAACGCTTCCTTTTGTGGCAGATTGAACGTCATGTGTTTGAGGCAACCATTAACAGGCTTAATGAGTTCTATGCCGAGGCAGAGGAGGGATCATGTGGCACATACTGTGAGGGATGTATAGGTTGTATTACGGCGTATTTAATATACATGTGTTCCGAGACACATTACGAAAAGGTATACAATTCGTTGTTTATATGAAATTCAAGTAATTTATTTTTTATTCCCTTTCAGACGCTGCGTAAGATATCCAAATTTGTTGCTTCCCAAAACGAGCGCATTTATAATCCAAAAGGATTGCAATTGATCGATCCAACATTTCGTGGTCTTCGTGTAATAGAAATAACCATATTCGATCGTCCTGGGCGAACGTGACTTCCGCTTTCCCATTCGGCCAATGAGTTTTTCATGTGAAACATCGGTGATTGCTTCGAAAAACAACAACAGCAAAAATTTGTTATGATTGGAAAACTGACAGCGAAAAGTCAAAGCCATTTCAGCGCATCCATTAATCCGCAATTGTGCAGTTTGTTAAAGCTTTATGAAACACCTACTAAACGATGTGTATGCAGGTATGGATAAAGTTATAGGGGCTTATCAATATTGTGGCAGGCAGCGCAGCGTCTTTTGGGCGTGCTCCAAGTAGTCATAAGTCTAATTTAAACAATGTTGTCTCAGTGGCAGTCATAATAAGCGTTATAAATAATAATAATAATATATACTGTGTGTAGTCGTTAGCGTTAACTTGTTAGTTAGTACGAGTATTAATGTATTCGCAGGAAGCGCTAGTTGCTAATTAATTAAGTGAGATGCTGAAGAACAGAAACTGCATTTTAAGCAATTACAAAACGAAATTATAATGGAATATTTATAGTTAAAAGCACGCATACACATACATAAAACTTTGCAAATGTTATAAATGATTTTTTTATACTTATTTAACAATGTTTGCAATATACTTGTTACTAATTCAATATGAAATATATATTGTAATTGATTTTAGTTTCTAATTACAAAACGCAATTGAAAATTGCTGTTCAGTTTGATAAACATGATCTAAAACATTCTTCTGCTTAAGTGCAAATACAAATGTACAATTGTAGCACACAGACAGACAGACAGACAAACAGACACACAACAAACATGTTCATTTAACACACAAACATACACTTCTAGTACATAATATGCATAAACTTTTATATACAAGTCTTGAACAATATCAATATAGCGCCAAATGAACTTACATATAGCATATATAGTACATATAACCAATTAAAGTGTTGTTCAATTTTAATAAAACGTCTACAATAATATGATAAATATATAATTAGGTATTTATTTAGCAAATATGTTATTCAACGGGTTATTTACTATACAAAGTAAATAATAATATAATCAATTGAATGGTAATCGGACGAGTTTATTTCCATAATTATAGCTATTCATATTTTATATTTTAAAATGTCTTTAATAATCCGAGCCAAACGAGTTTCAACTCAACGTGCAGCAAAATTCATATTTTTACACATTTAAATTATATTTTATTAAATGGATGTTTTTTTTTGTGTATAATTTCATTGCATATTTTTGGTAACGATATATGTTTAATGGATCTTTGCTTTTCTAATTCATAACTATCATTCTTATTTGTTGTTAAGTCAGTTTTTCTTCCTTATCGCCGAATCCTGAAGCGTACACAGCTTTGCTGGCCAACTTCAACTTTACTTTCCCGCCTCGTTCATGTTTTTGGGCAGACTGAGGAGCGAGTTAATCAACTCCGAGTTGCGTTTCGGCATCCGCATAGCGTTGGCATTGGCCAGAGCGTTGCCCATATAGTATGGATACTTGCAGAGATTCCCGGGTGCTATGGGTGCATAACGTGCGGCATTGTTAAACCAATCATATAGATCCCGACTGTATTCCTTCTCCACATAGCGTTCCTCATCCGGAGTGGCCAGGACCGTGGAGCAACCAATGCAAGTGGCCATCACCAGTAGAGCCAGTGTCAGAGCGTAGTTGGCCATGGTTAAGAGCGAAGGTAGTGTGATAAACGAACACGAGAACAGGACTAAAGCACTGGAAACTTGTGAATGAGCATATCGTTGCCGATGTCCTGGTTTATATAGGGCCAGGAGCACGTTAACCAAGTGGCAGCTTAGGTAAATCACAGCTGGAAACCGCACGCGTATTCAACGTGTATCATCCGAGTGTCAGTTCCATGGCAAATATGTCAGGCGCAGGCAAATAACTAAAGGTTGCTCCGAGTCGTGTCATGGCTAATATTTGATTATGCACTGTGTTTTTATGTGCGCAAAACAATGCCAACAACAGCAAGAAAAACACCAACAGCTCGAGCTATTTGCTTACGCGAAAAAAGTCCTCTAACGGAGTGACATAGATTCCTAAATGTGTTTAGTATGTAAACTTTGGTCTGATTAAATTTAGACTATGCGCCAACAAATTAAATGGTACATTTAATATCCCATAACCCATTTTTATAGCCGTTTCCAAAATAAGCATCACCCACTCCGAATTCTGTCATACGACACAGGAACGTTTGACAGATTATACAAATAAAATATTGTTTTTATTATTGTATGCTTGCTATTTTCGAAATATAGCTTAAATATTTGCAAAGCTAAAAGATACAATATAAATTCGCAGAATTTAAGTTGTTATAACAAGACAAATATTTAAGCAAAAAATAGAATTTCACAGTTGTGCAACAAATAAGTGATTATTTATAGATGAATATGTGGAGGAATAGTGGACTTAAATTTTAACTCTTTGAGTTCCATTACTTAATTTATGATTTAAAGAGAAAACTTTTAAAATTTCAAATATTTGTAGTAGTGTAGTGTAGTTGTTTCCTTATTATATCTTCAAAACTTCCGGATTATTGTGAAACTAAAATTTATGAATGCGGTAAAGATTTTCGCGAACAACTGTGCAAATTTTAAAATATTTTGTTTGTTTTAAAATCTCGCGAATTAGTATAAAAGCCAAATATTTTGGCAAAACTCAACACAAGCTTAGGACAATGCGAATTTGTACGTTAGTTCTGGGTTGCGCTGTGTTGGCCAGTTTTTTAATAACTGGCAACGATGGCGAGGCCTGTACATCCTTTGATCCAGATCTACCAAGTGGTTGCACTGATTGCACCGATTCCGCCAATGCATCTGAGCCTGATTGCACCACAACAACAACCACAACAACAACAACTGCATCATCCGTGCGGCGAATCCGAATCAGAATCAGACGACGCAGACGTTGGTGTGTGTGTGCACCCAGAGCAAATTCTACGACATCTACAACAACAACCACAACAACTGCATCATCCGTGTGGCGAATCAGAATCAGACGACGCAGACGTTGGTGTGTGTGTGCACCCAGAGTAAATACTACGACTGTTCGTACAGTTCGAGCAAGTCGCACACGTTCTGCACGTTCCGCACGATCCCCACGATCTTCAAATCGTGCGCGCCGAAGAAACAACAGAAGAAGAGGTTAAGTTCTAGTTGCTTGAAAAATAAATATGATGAAATGACTTACCCAAAAGATGTTTACTTAATATATGACTGCTGCGTCTAAAAATCGATCTGTAACTAACTGATATAACAGTGTCTAGATCAAGTCTACCTCAATTAACTTAGAAATAAGATGAGTGAAAACAATTGGCAATATGTAGCATTTAATTGCTACATTAAGGGTCCAAGACATATCTCGATATTAAAAAACCAGTTGGAGGTTACAAATATTGTTGCATACTTTTAGGATGTAACTATAATTAATTTTGTCAGCTTCCCCTAAGTCAATTAAATTGCTTGCTGCTGTTTCTGATCGCCTAGTAGTTCAACTGGGGAAATGCAAGTTTTGTGACTGACTGGAGCAGTGTAGCCAAAAAGTATCTAGCTAAAATAGCTAAATTGACAAAACTAAAGTTGCTAGAAACATGTAGCTAAGAAATTGCTTGAATTTATTTAGGACAAAAATTTTGGTATTGCTTCTATATTTTCAAAGGTCATAACTCAGCCAAATGCTGTGATATCTTCAAAAGTTATGACATTTTATACTCAAGACAACTAGGCAAATCAGTTATAATCGAAAATGAGTTGATTTGAAAACTCAAAAAATTTGGTCATTTTTAAGACATGTTGTGATGTTACCCGTTTGTATTTTTGTCAAAAATTGATGAAAATTTTTCTTTCAAATTTTTTTTGTCAATCGATAGTCTGGCTTCTAACGAACTCATAAAAGTGTACCAATCAAAAATCAGACGTCTGAGTCCTGAAATAAGTAAATCAAGGTGCAGGAGAAGAGGGCATGCTGATAAAGATCCGGGTTTTTCGATCTATCTCCGAGATCATTAAATATGTTGCACCTTATTAAATATAGCCAGACGTTATATGTTACCAGTTTATTAAATCTTTTGGCAGTTGCATTAATTCCTTCTGACAGCAAAACTTCCTTTTGTAGAATTTTCAATAGTGTGATTTATTTTTGATTTAATTGCATTTTCTTACGTAATAATTAGTTACACAAATGAAGAAAATGTTCACGTATTTCAGCTAAGCAAAAACAAATAACTTTTTTAAACAAAGAGAAGGCAAATACAAAGTTTATAGATTTAAAAAGACTCAACAATTATAGTTTTGGTATACGTAGAAGGCAACTCATAATGAGACTATGTACATAATTTTTGGGAATACCTAATACAACTTGAGAGTGTGCTTTAATAGACATTAAAATTATACTAAAATTTGGACAAGTTTGTAATATTCACAATTAGTTCTAATACATTCATAAAACCGTTTCATCAGTTGGTGATTAACGATCTCAAATCGTTCTTAAAGTTGTCTGGATTACTCACACAATCAATGGCGCTTCAGATTAACTAGAAAAATAGTGTATCTTATTTTGTTTACTTTGTTTGATGATTCACAAAAATAATGCGGTGCCTATAACTTACACTAAAGCAATAGTTTTCTGTTTTTAACTACAGCTACAGTTTTATTTTTTTAATTTTCGTATGTTTATATAATTTGAAATTCTTTTTTGGGATAATTTTGTAATTGTCCTGTGAAATTTATCGCTTGTTACACACATAAAGTAAGTTCACTTGAACATTTAGAGGGAATGAGTTACCTACAATTGCCAAACATTTGTATGCATATTAGCTCGTAATTAGCTATAGTTAATCGTTATTTAAGTAGGTGCTAGTTAATGATAGTACATACATTCATATATTTGCTAAGTATTTATGCACACATATTTGAGTTGAATTCAAAAATTGACAAAATTGACACCGCACTTTTATTTGTTTAGTTTCATATGTTTTTTTTTTTTTTTTTTTTGTTTTTTCTATTTAGACTGTGCAGATTAAATATAGTTAATTTTGCTTTTGCTGTGTCTGTGATGTGCGTTATAGATTTTGTGCTGTATGTATAAGGTCTTTTGATATAAGTTATATAGACTACTCTTTAAGCTATTCTAAAAATATCATATAATATTGCTATAGTGTTTATATTTCACAAATTCTTGTTTTAGTTAAACAAGTGCTACGATTATATCTAGCCAAGTATCAGAGACAAGTAGTTTTAACACTCATCATGTGCTAATGGGGTATATCAACTAGTTTTAATTAGATTTTACAGTAGTAGTAGTATTACGAGTACTCGTACAACACGTGTGTATAGTTTATCACATGCGGACTAGTGATAGAAGTAGTAGTACTTTTTTATCGGTTTTATTTTCTGGGTACATCAACCTTGTAAGCAATTACGATTAACTGTGCTATAGCCTCACAAATTGCTGCTTATATCTTAGTACATATACATACAATTATATGATTCTTTATAGGTATATATATATATTCTTTTGACTAGCACGTTTCGATTATAGTAGAAACTACTTTGCACATTTTAAAGGTTATCTAATTTGATTTCTTTTGGTTTTTTTTTAGTCAATACAAACATCTAGTAGCTTAGAGTTAAGTTCAGATGCAAAGAGAGAGTTTTTTTTAACACCAAAAGGCTTTACGCGCTTGTAGCACGCGCTTCGACCTTCAGGACCTTAAATAGATCACATGATTTGACATTCACTTAGGTATAATATTGCAATATCTGTTTGCTTTCTGTGTGTGCGAGTGTGTGTGTGTGTGTGTGTGTGTGTGTGTGTGAGTGTGGGTATTTGTTGTTCTCTCTACTTTTAGGCATTTACATGTAGAGCAGTAGTTGCCCGTAAAAAGCAAACTGAAATGATTTCATTCAAGTTGAACAACACATAAAGTACTAAAAGATACATTTGTATCTTAAAATGTAGGATTGTTTTTTAGTATTTAGTTTTGTGGTTAAGCCGAATATACACGTAATTAGAAGTCGGTCATCCCCCCTCCGCTCTTGTCAGTCTCACTGCCAGCAGCATTGGAGGGGGTCACCAAACTCTAATTGGACGGTTTTCGTCATAACAGTGCACACAACTTGGATCGCTTCTTGGTCTTGTCGACCGTACCGGCCGAGGAGGTGGATGAGGATGCCGACATGCGTCCCATGCTGCCGCTGGCATGGGTTTGCGATGGACTCGTTGGACTCTTGTCATCCGTATCCTCGCTCACATGGGACTCCATCAGTTTCAGCGATGTCTTTGGCTTGGAGCCATCCATGCTATTGTACAGCGTCTTCGATAGCTTTGAACGCACTACTTTTCCCAGTGCTCCGGTCTTTTTGATGCTCAACCGTGAACCACTGCGTTGATGTTCCGGTGTTTGGCTATCATCACCGCCATGCTGTGACTGCTGATTGCAGTTGAGTGTTGTCACCGTGAACTCAATGTCTTTGATCTCCTCATCGGCACAGCCTGCAAATTCCTCCACTGGTTTGTCAATCGTATCGTGATCAATCCAGGTGAGGCCCATTTCCACCTTCTCGGCCAAATCCTGCCAATTGCGGCGATTCTCCATTGTGCCCTCGTATAACGGTGTAATCCAGGGAAAAGTGTCGCAGAGCACACGATACAAAGGCAGACAAATAACGTCTATGAAACCAACCTGCATTTTGGGCAGCTCGTCCTTGCGTTCCCTGTAGATAACAATAATATTTTAATTAAAGTTTCCATACATTTGTTTAGTTTTTCCTACCTGTCCATCATGGCAACGGGCTGTGTGTTGAGCTGCAACTTCTCCAGATCACCTTGATCGAAGAACTCATCGGCTACCAATTTGGCAACACGATGTTGCACCTCCCAAGGCTTTGCAATGGCGCTGACATCACAGGCCGTCATCATCATGCCACACAGCACTAAAATAAGACTTTAGTTCATTGCGCATACGCACGGTTGTCCCATGTTACTTACGATCTTTCTTCTCCTCGCCTTGCCAATCGAATTCGCCGTTTTCGACCAATTCCAAGAATGCATTACGCTTCTTAAAATACATAGCCAAATCGGTGGAAAGTATAGCGCTTTCCACAGTCTTCATTACAGAGCGATAATCCTCGGGGGAGAGTGCCTATAGAAAAAGTATTCACTTTTAATATTTCAATAATTTTTAGCTTTTTTCTTTATACCTGAAATATATTGTTGCCCTCAGAGTTGAGTATCATAACACACTGATCGAAATGATGATGCTCCATGGTGCTTGTGGTATAGAGTATGGCCAAAGGAGACTCGGTTTTGGTCTGGAAGGCATTGTTTGTGCCACGATGATCCAGATCGTGGCACAAACAAGCCACCAGTAGACCGAGTATTTCCAGATCCGTCATAAAACGTTCCATTTTGCCAGTTTTCAGCATGGCAAACATGGTCTGAGCCACGTTAAGAGCATGTCGCCAATTATGATACTTCACGGGCCGATAATTCTTACGCACACTCAACACCCAGCGACAAAGCACCTGAAAATAATTAGAAACTTGTAATAGGCTCTTTTAAAATTAAGTGTAGCTATACTTACATCATAGGGTATGTGGAACTGTGTAACCAGATTGCATTGCATAAACATACGTAGCACTGCGCGACAGGTATCATCATCCACAAGATCAAAGTCTAGAAGAGGTTCGGAAATACATAAATATGGAGGCAAATGAGAACTGTATTATACAGAATTCATAAGAGCCCACAATTATAAGTAATACAACAAAAATACAGGTGTCTATTACATTTGTCCACAAAAAGGTTAAAAGCGGATGAAGGCGTTAGCCAACCCGATAGTTATTATACAGTCAATAGAGCGAAGCTCGTCTGTCCACCTGGATCTCAAAAACTATTAAAGCTAGAGAAACTAAACAGTCCTCCTATGAGTTATAGATACATAGACATGCTCCTACTGTCACTCGATGAAAGAGCATTACCAAAGAACACGTTCAGATATCTCACGAAAATCAACAATTAATAGGGAATATCATATTGATTGAAATAAATAGTGTTAGAATCGTTTAATGAAAGCTGACCAAAATTTGGCTAGAGTTGGTTTACTTCCTAAATCAACCACTAGAAGATATGTACTGCAGGAACTTTTCTGTCTAGAAACTTTCAGTATATGCAAACAGTTGTTGCTCACCTGTAAACGTAAAACTATACAAATTGTAGGACTCCGCCTCCGCAATCGCATCCTGTGTGAGCTTCTCCGTCTGATCCTGACTGGCCGTAGCATGATAACTGAGACACTCCAGAGCCACCTTCTGTTTGGCCATCAGTTTGCAGGCATTCTCATACATCTGAGTGTTGTGTATACCCAACCCGCAGAATATGGCAAAGGCCTCAAAGATGGATGCATCCGATTCGGTAAAGGGCAATCCATTCGCCTGCACAGAAACATCAGCCAACATGTAGCAGGAACTGTGCAGCAGAGTGTAGTTTGTAGACTACTATACACTAGTTACCCACCTTATTAATCAATTGTGCAACACCAATCACCGTCTTCTGGGCATTCACAATCGGCATACAGAGTATCGCATGGGTGCTATCAATCTCACTCTCCGCCCGTATCTGATTATGATCCCGTACCCATTCATGGACATCACAAATGTTCACCGTTTGTCCCGTGGTAGCCACAAATTGTGCTATTTGAGCCAACGTTGAGGTGCTCAGTTCATTAATCGAGGGTCTCGAGACATTCGCTGCCTGATATTCGCCACCCAATTCAAAGAGGACAGTAAAACGATTTCTCATCTTTAGCTGGAAATTTATAATGATTATGATTAAAGTACTTTAGGCGGTTTTGGCTCTGAGAGAGAACTATATAATGTTTACCTTTTCCTCAAAGCTATCGCCGCCTTTAATGGCACGACTGGTGCGCTGTTCCAACTGATGGGGCTTCTCGATTATCTTCTCCAAATGGCTCTGTAAAATGGCATGCAAAGTGAAGAAACATGAACATTAAGTGGCTGCCACTAATGGGGCATCAAACTGCTCCCAGAGCATCCTGCAGGCAAAATGACCCTGACGCCAGCAGACTATTATGCTGATGAATTGCTTTTTGCTTTCGCCTTTGGCCCCATTTATATATGGTACATAATTATTAAACTGATATGTTGCACATGACTTGGCATATTATCAACAAGTTTACTTCACTCTCCCATGATGTGAACAAATTTTTTTCTGTTCGCTTCCAGTGTAATTTCATTATTGAAATTCAGGTAATTGGCTATTTACCGGGTAATCGCATTCAAAGCTCTATGAATAAATAATCAAGTGCAATCAGCCTTTAATATAGCTTAGCTCATTGTCAATGGGTAAATTGCCTTACTTCCTTCCTTCCATCTTGATAATTAATACCAAAATTATCATAATTAATTATTAGGCTTGACCCAGTTAAAGATAATTGCCTGCCATTTTCCGCATTTATTCAATTGTTTTGTGGAGACAGCGGGACAGAAATTGCAACTGTTGCAACTGTCAAAATGTGAAAGATGAAAAAATTTAAAGAGTGTAAAAAAAACATGCGTAATGAATAACAATTAATTATTCTTAACGCGAATACTTATATAAACATATAGAACTGTATACATGCGTATTTATGTTGCGTGTCATAACAAAGCGAAAGATTTTTCATTTCATTCAAAGCAAATTCAGCGGAATTTTAAATTACCAACAATTAATTTAAAATTTTAATGCCACTTCTTAAGTGAACTTTCGTGTAAGTTATTTTTATACTTGGAAAAAGTCTGAGATAAAATCGCGGAATATTCATAAGCAGCATGGGTATTCTTTAAGTTGATGTAAAATATTTTTAATTTTTCATTAAAATACTTTTTCTAATCTTTGTGTAATGCTTGTCTGCTCCAAAAAGTAGGCTATAAATATATTGCTGAACTTGGAAGTGGATTGTTTTTAATTTGATACCTTTTAGTGTTTTAATATGGGCATATTGAGAGGAAGGCGTGGCATTTAAGACATTAAGAACCATGGGTTGTAACACAAAGCATTACCAAGTTTAGTTTTGTGTTAAATATATACCATTTTCTCCATTAAAATTCTAAATTACTAAAGCAAACAAAATATTTCTCAAAGAAGAACAAGTCAATTTATTTATTAAAAACAAGGCAATTTAAAAAAAAATATTCCATATATTAAGCTGAAGATTATGTTCGCTTTAAGCTTTTAACGAACCAAAGCGCCTAAAAGTATATATGCATTTTTAAAGAGTTGAAGTTTGGCATTAATTTCGGAGTGTCTTAAAGCATATGGCGCTAAAGACGCCTATATTTGAGTATTGAATCCAAATCGGATTACAGTTTAAATCGTGAGTTTAAGAACGACACGTTTTTGAAGGCGTTATTTGCGCTTCCCATTTACACAATTGTTTTGTATTGGGGCCATGACTTGGCCAGGTGTTTATGCACGTAAATAAACTAGAGGCCAAAAGAATGTGTTTGTAGTATATTACCTACTGTTCAGGTATTACATAAACTTGAAACGACAGAGCGACAGATGAGAGAAGAATACAGAAGAGAGAAACGAAAAAAAAGGTATCGTATAGTAGCTCAATGGGAATTGCCTGGCTTGAGTTACTTGCGTTTACCTTTTGCGGAATTTGGCTGCTTTTCTAGTCGGATAAAAGAAGTATAACAAAGTAACAAGAAAAGGAAAAGAAAACGTAATGTAAATTGCACATTTTAATTTCCTTAGGGTGCGCTGCCCGTAAATTTGACAAATAGATATACAAAATGGACGCGCTGGCGTTTAAACCATTTTAATTTTAATGAAACTGACAGCGAGAGCGGCACAAACACCGCAGAACCACAGCCACATCCACAGCCAGAGTCATGGCCACAACCAAATTGCCACAATGTCACGCCCAGTGGGCGACAGACCATGTCTTTTCATATTATTCATGTGCCATGTACTTAGGGTCACTCAAAAATAACAAAGTAAAAGTGACAGAAATTATTTCACTGCCAGCAACTTGTTGGTTTTCTAAATTTTTTAAATTTTATTTACAATTGACACTGAGAAGAGAAGAATTTCACTTACCTCTTCACAGCAGTCCAAATCGACTAAAAACACCGAGCAGCGTTCACATTTGAGCAATTCCCGTGCCTCGGTCATGATTTTGGTAACTAAACATTCGAGATTATTCTGCTCCTCGAAGATGCTACGAGCCAAATTCAAAAGGATTTGATTACGTCTGTATTCCTGGACGGACATTTCAAAGAGCTGAGCATTCTGTATGCCAATACCGCAGAATGTTAAATATCTGCGAAAGATTTCCACATCGTGTTCATCAAATTCCATGCAACCTGGCAAACGTAAAAGAGTCAAATACAATTTGACAAATTGTCGAATATAATAAGCCAAGGTAAGGAATTGTGGCCAGGACATGGGGAATGGGGAATGAATTTTGGGCTTTGGGATTTTGGGAATTACCATTCGTTTTATTGATGATTTGTGCCACGCCTATGATGTCGCCCTCGTAATTGCAAATGGGCATGCATAATATAGCATTGGTTTTGTATCCAGTCTTCAGATCGATTTCGCAATTGAATCGCGCATCCTGGTATGCCTCCTTAATGTTAATCATCTCCTTTGTTTGGGCCACCATGCCAGCAATGCCAATGCCAAATGGTATGATTATCTCCTCCGATTTAGCCCGTGTAACCGCATCCTTGAGAGCTGTACACACATACACATACACATGGAAAAAAGAGAAAACGTAATGAAACTAAGTAGATGCGTTGCGTACCAAAAGTGATGGCGCATAAATCATTAAAAGACAACGAACTCACACGCACACATCTAAATAAATATTAAATTTATAGACAAAATATTCACTCTGCCATGCAAAAGATACATCAGCATCAGCCAAAAGCAGAAAGCAACAAAAAATTGCCAGTTCAAAATCCAAGTCAAGCCAATGGCGCTAAAAGTCAAATGTGACTATGCCTTAGACTCAGGGCCAGCTGAATTTCCATACACACACATGTGTATTTGCATTTGTAGACATTTATGTGTGTACACATGTGGCTATAGGTGCGTGTGTGTGTATGTGTGTATTGCCAGCAAAGTAAACCTTGGTTATGCTCTAGGCTCTAATCTTTTTTTCCAACATTTTCCATCTGAATTATGTAGCGGAAGCGTCGGCTTTAACGCACGAAGCAGACACCGAGATTCATAGCCAATGTTAAGCTAAATTTCTCACTGTTACCAAATGTGTGTGTGTGTGTGCGTGTGTGTGTTAATATGTATGTATTTGTCTGCATGTGAACACGTTTTAGCCAGCATCTATTTTTCATTTGATAGCAACCTTTTGAGTTTTATGGGCTTGGCCTACCAAAAACTTTTAATGCCCACTTCCGCTTTGGCTTAATTTGCTAATGCGTTTGCCCCTCCAAAAGCCTATGAGGGAGCGGGCAAGTGTTGGTAGCAAGTGTTTTCGATGTTACCGCTAATGAGTGCCAATTTGTGTGGCTTAACAGCACTCAAAGTTGCTTATTTTCAATCATGTGAACATCAATACACTTACAAATGTGATCAAATTCAAGATGGAGTTCCAAAGTAATAGAATTTTATTTATAAATCCGACAAACCGTTGGTAGCTAGTACTCACGGGAGTATCACTAATTTAGTAATGTTTAATAATTAGTTATGGAACTTAGTGATTGTCTAACCAAAGTACTTAAGAAGCTTAGATTTTATTTCAACAATTCTTCAAGAAATAAATAAAAGATATGTACAAAGTATTCCAATGGAAATGGTACTAAGTTCCTATTATTTTTTATAATTTTTTAAACATTTTTACTATCTTAAACATACTGAAAAATTTGTATTAGCTATTTACAAAACCATTTGCAATTCATATAACAAAACAGTGCTGCTTTTACTGAAAAGACTACCGTCTGCCTTTATTATTACCCTTACAAATTTCTAATGAATGTAAAACTGCAGCTAATTTAAAGTGCTGGAAGTATAGACTAAGTTAGTACATTCTCTAAGGCCAGAAGATGGCATTTTCAATAAACAAGAGACCGATGTACAAGCAAGAACCAGAATTTAAACAAAGGATTGCATTCGTTATTGTCCTTTGGTTGGCTATTTGCAGTTTGAACTCGTCCTTAATGAAATTGGTTTCAACCTTTTAGTGTTTTTCAGTTTTCATTAAATCAGTTGCTTGGCAACCTTCTGGACAATGGCTGAAAATCGAAAGTCGCAAATTAACAATGTCAATTATGGCTCTTACCTGTCTTTTGTGTGACGTCAAAGAGTTTGGCCACCAGATACTTGTTGTTGGCCGTACCCTTGGCCAGAAACAGAGAGCCACGATCCGCATGGGTTAACAGTCCAACGTTCACCAATATCTTGTGGCAAAGTACATCAATGTCCAACTCATTGGCCACATCGCGTATCAGCTCCATGAAGAGCTCACCCTCGTCCAGGTCCATCAAATGGCGACGACTTTCGGGCAGCGCTTGAACCGATGAATTCGAGAGTCTGCGCGGTGATTTCTAAAAGGAACGAAAAAAAAAGAAAAGCAGAGGGCGATAGAGACATGTACAATAAATGTCAATGAAAGGCTTAGCCTCTGATTTAGTATTACTAGCACCCAAACACACACATACACACACACACACACACACACAGAATGCCAAAAGCAACAGAAATAATTGAAAAAGCAAACACAGTAGTATTTAATTAACTATTATAATTGCTTTGCCACTCAGCAATTTTATTAATAGAACAACAAAATCCTGGGTATTATTTAAAACCACTACAAAAAAAGAGAAAAAAAATAAGTACATACATTATTTATTTGATTTCCAAAACAAATTCAACTGCTGGCCACACACTTAACCCATGCGACTTGTCATCTGGCCCACGTGTAATTCGAAATGAAACTGAACCCGCCCCGGGTCAAAAGGTGACCATTAACAGTTGGCCATAAGCGAACTGGCTGCTCCAAAACTGGTAATTGAATACAAAATGTTTTTTTTTTTGGGGCTGCGTGTGCGGCGACAATTACGAGGCACCTTCGAGCTGGGAAACTTGCGTGTTGTGCGCCTATCCAGAGTACAGAAACTCCATTTTACTTTCCGTCCTTCTCCCCCTTACACTCTTATTCCCACTTGTTGTGGCACAATTTCGCCAAATTAAAGCAATTTGTTATTGTTTTTTAGCTGTTGTCAAAGTTGTTTTTCTTCTACAATTTTCGCGTGTGGCGCACAGAAATATATCGATAATTATATATGTCTAAAAATAAATATTTTACAACTTGGAATTTATCATCATTTTGGTTTTGTTTTGCCAAGAAATAAAAAAAATGTGAATTTGCATTCAAAGCGAAATCTGGAAAACCAATTAAACGCTCTACAATGAATCATCACTTGCTATAAATCTAACAATAACTTTTATCCCATATTGATCGTTAAAGTTATTATAGTTTAAATTATTTTTGTGAATTTGCCTTAAGTGACACTTTTCGGCGAAATTGTTCAAGTCACGCCATAAACCTGCCTTTATCGATTGTCATTTACAGTACGTTACTTTCAACCACACTATTCATACGTTTATTTAATAATTGAGTTACTGTGCTGATTAAAAATTTATGTTTAAGTTTTATTAAAAACAAAACTGATTGATTGAGTAATCATACAAGTTGTTCGCTTCTATAAGCTGGCATCAAACAAACGCTCTTAAACAATAACCGAATACAGCTTAAATAGTTAATTAAATGCTGAAAAAGAATGTGGTTTGGTCCATGGAAAAGTAAATACCATTGTCAGTCTACCTTGTGTATGTTGAGAGCCTCTAAAATAATCAAACCGTAACGAGTACTTTTCAACTTTTGCCAGCAAAAACATCAGAAAGCTGAGAGGCTTTCCTTATTTTGTAGAAGAACAATAAAAACTACACGCACACTTCAAAAAGTTTTTAAAGCCTTTTACTGACTGATAAAAAAACAAAGCATACAAAAAGCAAAGACTTAGAAACACTAATTTCGATTTTCAACTATGAAATACCCGATACTCAAAACAGTCTACGAATCGTAAACAAAAAGCTGCTTTATACTTTAAGGCTTTCCTGAATGTACGAATATTGAAAAACATTTCCTACTAATAGAAATATACTATGACGTAGAAATAAATATACCTCAATTCTACAAGTTACAGGTATAAAAAGGACACATATATAGAAATAAAAGCAAGAGCGAGAAATAGTGGAACAGAGTGGTATAAAAAGCCAAACAGCTTTTAATGGGATTTTTCTTTTGCTCAACTGCAAATTAAATGGGATTTCACATTGATGAAATGGGGGACTAAAGCTTTACTTAAACCAGTCAATAAAACAATAATAATAAAAACAACAGCAACAGAGAAAAATGTCGACAATCAGCTGTCGATTGTCGATTCTTGATTGTCGCTTGCATTATGTAACATGCACTTAAACAAATTGACAATATGGACAACGATTTGTAAGACATATGCGCCACTACTGACACATCAGCTGAGTATTTGGCAGGTGCAGTAGCACGTTATAAAAAATGTAAAGTCTTTAGCAGCATAGGTAGCATGGTAAATAGCCTTGGTAAGAAACATGCTAGTTGCTGGCCCATTTCAGCTTCCTTTACACATGAGTACACTGACAAAACAAAGTGACACATTTCAAAATTAAAATACAATACAATTCTAGAGGCTTAAGGTTCAGTTAAAACTTTTTTGGAATTCTCGCCTTTAGCATTTCTTTTTGTAATAACATTATATACAACTTTACTATTCTGGTCGCTTTTATACGTGTATGCAGAATCCTTGAGGCTTACATGTATTTAGTTTGATTTGGCAAGTGCAAGGTGAGTGTCTTTGAGTGTGTGGTTTGGCTGAAGGACTTTTCTCTGTGTTTGTCTTTAAAGCCCCCCAACTGCGACTCCATCTGCGTTGATCAGGGCAGACAAGTCGAGTGTAGTTGCAAACAGCACTTGTTGTCATAGGCAAAACAAGTGCGCTCATTTTCTCTTCAACATATCCTGCTGCTGGTTGTTCATGTGCATGTCCCAAGCGTCCTTTGAACTACTTAAAGGAACTTTATTTTTTTTCGAAATGAACATCGGCTTAGAGTACTTTAAAGCCAGTAAAGAAATTAGTTAATTAAATAAAATTTAGATTAATAAAAAACTGTTTTTATTTACTCAATATTCTTAAGGCGAACACACGCGCTTAAAAGTCAACAAGTTAGCGCAATTTTTGCCAAAACAACTCTGGTCGTAGCACTCAAATCCATTATACTTTCCAGATCTATTTATCTTACAGTTAGACAATAAATTCGCTATTTCTTAAGAAATTGTTTACGCAACTGCGAAATTGACTTGACATTCAAAAGTCGAAAATGATAATGATTTATATGATATCCATTAGACTGTTTTATATAGAAAATTTAAGCCCTGTGGTCATGCAATTTATGAAGCTAGAATGCCAAAAACATCGATTTTTTCAGCTCAAAGCTAGAAAGTGATCAACAATAAAATTTCCTCATATTCATGAGTATTTTAAATATGCGAATACCATTACAAACTGTAACTGCCCATCTTCGAACGTTGTAGGGTATCATCTTCGTTATTTGCAATTTGGTTGACACAAGCTGTGTACACACAGAAGAGTTAAATAATCGAAATTCAGTACCGTGTTAATTGATATAAAAGGACTGGAATTTTCACAATTTATAATTGGAATAGTATCTAACTCACATCAATATGAGAATCCCAACAGTTTTACTTGCATTTACAATTTTGGCCGTTTGCTACATGAGAAGCAGCGAAGCTGCTTGTGCGGCGGCCTGGTGTACAGAAACAGAATGTCTAGATCCTGCTAACTACTATGAATGGTCCTGCCAACAACCAACAACCACCCCAGAACCCACAACAACAACATCAACTGAGGCAACAACACAAGGGTGGAGAAAGTGGGGCAGACGCGGGAAGGGACCGATTATTATTAATTTCGGCTACATTGCTAAGAAGAAATAATCAGTTATTAAAGCTAAAATGATATGATTAACAACTTTGACTTATATAAGAAATATATATATTTTATTAGTCAATAAAATAACTAGAGGAAATGATTTGTTTTACTCAATAAAGGGATGTCTTAACGCATTAAATCAACGAGCACTTTCTTACATTTGAAATGATAAGCTCTTTCGTCCCGACTTCAATATGTGCAGGGTACAATCTTCTTCATTTGTTATTTTTATTGTTTACCACAAGCTGTTTAAATAGACTTTAGTTGAACATCGAAATCCATGGAGAAATGGTATAAAAGGACGAGAAAGTGTCAATCTTCATCAGAGATCTACATCCAACCGATAGCAATATGAAACTTCAGACAATTGTTCTTGCCATTGTTATCTTAGCTGTTTGCTATATCAGAAACTGCGCAGCTGTATGTGCGGATCCGTCCGCGTGCACGCCTTGGGAATGCGCTGATCCTGCTAATAGTGTTGAGTGGTCTTGTCAAACGACAGAGGTAATAACAACAACTGAGGCAACACCACAAGGATTTCCCGGCTGGAGGAAGTGGGGCAAACGAGGAGACAGACCAATAATTATAAATTTTGGCTACATGGCTAAAAAGTAATAAATAATTCAAATCAAAATAAATTGTCTCAATATCCAAAAAAAGCAACATAAATTTTTATTTAAATATTTATCATAAATCATAAATATAAATCAAAGCTTGCACTGCACAAGATTTAAAAATTCGAATTTTAAGAGCCACAATTTTCACTAGGACTATCGGCAACTACGATAAATTGCATGTTTTCGTGGAATCTATACACTTTACTTACTGTTATCAAACAGATCTTTTCACACTATCTGAAATATGAAATTGTATCAAGAAATCAAAAATTATAGACTTAATGTCTTCTGCCTGCTACATATACCTCTCAATAGGGTATCATCTTTTTTATTTGTTTATTATTATTATTTGCCACAAGCTGTTTAAACAGACTGTAGTTGAAAGTCAAAGTTTAGACCATGGAGAAATGGTATAAAAGGACTTGAAATTGGCACACTTTATCACAGAACTGTTTTCAACGGAGAAAGTAATATGCAAATTCAGGCAGTTATTATTGGCTTTGCCATTTTGGCAGTTTGCTACATCAGAAGCACTGACGCCGCTTGTGCAGCAACCACGTGTACGGCTACGGAATGTGCTGATCCCACAAACGCCGCAGAAGCATCTTGTTTTACAACAACCACTGAAGCAGCCACCACTGAGGCAACAGGACAAAGATTTCCTGGCTGGAGGAAATGGGGCAGACGTGGAAAGGCACCGATTATCATTAATTTCGGCTATATGGCTAAAAAGAAGTAATAAATAGCAAATACAAAATAAAATGTTTAAATGCTTTGATGCAATCAAAAAATAATTGATCATTGAAACTTTTGAATCAAATTGGTGTTAAAAAAAGTAAAATTTAATTTCTGCGTAAGAATGAGATTCGTAGTTACATTACTAATGGAGAGTACGCCTAAAATAAACATTAATTTGATTATTATTGATGTTACCTATATGCTTAATATCTGCTGCCTACTACAAAAACCTTCCAAGACATTACAAAGTCTTTCATCCCGAAAGTCATCTATTTAGAGTTTAATCTTCTTTATTTGTTTATTATTATTATTTGCCACAAGCTGTGTAAGTAGACTATAGTTAAAAAATCAAAATTTATACTATTAAAAAATTATATAAAAGGACTAGAAAGAATGAAATGAGAATTCAGACTGTTGACATCTTGACATCACCGATGCAGCTTGTTCTGGATAAAAATACAACTACAACATAGGCAATTTTTTGCTGACAGTAAAAATGGGGGCAGACGAGCACCGATTGTTATTAATTTCAGCTACTTGGCTTAAAAATAAACTTTAAACATGCTAGTTAATGAATTTATTATTTAGTAATTTCAAGATTTGCTTTAACTTAGATTGTCTATGTTATCACGATAGAAAAAACTTCGATTATTACCAAAATTTCTGTGATTTTACGCTATTAGACTTGATTTCTCATTATGTTACCTAATGGAAACAAACAATGAAAATTACCTTACAGTGTTAATTAAAATGTTCTTTTTACTTAAATTTGTTAAAAAGTGTTTTAATGCCATGTTTACAATATTACCAAGACATGGAACAAATAGTTGCGCGATTGCGATTTCAAAAGCATGCGTACAATAAAACAATTGAGCAAATACCAAAATAGAATAATTAGAATTCAAGATTGACGTTGCCGTTTAGGTAAATAAGTTGAAATCACAAAACAAAAAAACTATTATCCAAAAAAAGACAAACTTCTTTATTTAGCACTCGTACAACCGCAAGCTGTGTAAACAAACCATACACAAAATTGATTGTAGCCCAAAAAAAGAACTATGGGCCTATTTGGTATAAAAAGAACAATAACTTCTCAAACAATATCATTGAAGCAATATCATCTGATATCAATATGAGAATCCAAACCGTCCTCCTTGGAGTTGCCATCTTGGCCGTTTGCTATATCAGAAGCTCCGAAGCCGCTTGTGCCGCAGCCACCTGTACGGCTACGGAATGTGCTGATCCCACAAACGCCGCAGAAGCATCTTGTGCTACAACAACCACTGAAGCAGCAACGACAACCACTGAAGCCACCACCGCATCAAGCAGCGATACAACCACTGTAGCCTCTAGCAGCTCCTCGGATACGACTTCCGCTGAATATGCTGCTTTGTTGGCTCTTAGGAGGCGTCTCCGCCGCTGGAGGCGTCGTCAGCAACTTTTGGCCCGCAGACGCCGTTGGCTGAGACTCCTGGCCGCTAGCCGCAACAGGAGAGGTCGCGTTGTCAGAAGACGCAGATTCAATGGCAACCGCAGGAACCGTTCTGGTTAGGATGATCAGATCAATTCAAACAGGGAACAAACAAAAATTACAAAAAAAAAAAAGTACAAAAATCTATATTGAATAAAACCTATAAAAATCCGTTGTTAATACATTTAAATCAAGAGAGTCTTATTTTGCCATGAGCTTTATATCTTTTTTTTTCAGAATAACAATTTGAGGACAAACAAAATATACTATTAGTATTTTTTAAATACATAAAATGAACGCTTGCTCACAGGATGTATTTTTGTTCTAAATTGTATTGGGGAGTTACCCTGAAACCAAAACGATTCATAGGTACTTTAAAATAGCTTACAAATTTATGAGTCAGTTTCATATATATTCAAAAGAAATCTGTACAATGGCTGTAATGAATTTCGTTTGGAATTCGATGTGTATATGTACATATTTTCAATTGACATAAAATCGTAAAGAAAATCAAATTGTAATTTGTGAAAATATTAATTCAGTTTATTTGATCAACAAACAACGGCTGAAAGAGCATGTAAGAGAAAAATCCAAAGGCGACATCTTAAAACAAACCAAAGCGAATGTAAACACAGCAAATTAAACGGAAGCTCACACTGCAGCATGCCACATGCTGTGGCACTGAGAATGTCATTCAATATGCATGCACCAAGCGTCAAGTCAACCCACTCACAAACTATGGTCAAAGTGCCATGACGGCAATGGATGGAAAATTGAATTCAATCGAACTGTGTTCAACTGAATGCAACTGAAAGAATAAAAAACAATAAAAAACGGTTATCTTCGGCTCCCGGAAGATTAAATACCCTTGCAGTCATGAATATTGCATTAATTTGGTTTTAATAACCGGTTGTTCCTATGGGAGCTATATGATATAGTAGTCCGATTTGGATGATCAACAGATGGGACACAATGAGAATTACATTCTGCGTGAATTTCGTTGAAATCGGTCAATAGACACCGAAAATGTTCATACTAAGCATTTTCAACCGATTGTTCCTATGGGAGCTATATGATATAGTGGTCCGATCGATAGTGATCCGATTTTAACATATGAACTGCGTGCAGAGAGAATACAGGTCTGTACCAAATTCCATCGAGATAGCTTTAAAACTGAGAGACTAGTTCGCATAGAAACAGACGGACAGACGGAAAGACGGACATGGCTATATCGACTCGGCTGTTGATGCTGATCAAGAATATATATACTTTATGTGGTCGGAAACGCCTCCTTCAATGCGTTACAAACTTCGTGACAAAAACAATACACCCTCTGCAAGGGTATAATAACTCATTTCATTTCTGACATTATTTTCATTTAAGTTTCGGCTTGATAAGGAGTTTAAATGTTGTTGGAAAATGTATTTCTCTGAAAAACACGAAAGTTTAATTTTTTTCTGAGCGCTGTATTTTTATAAAGAATTTTCAAATGCCAGAATTCATTTTATGCATTTTAATTTTATTGAATACATGTTGAAACTTAGTTGATTCAAAATGATTGCCAATTAAATTTTAATTGCTAGCTGGTTTGCATAAATTTGACTTCGCTTAAGAATGTTAATAACTTCAAATTTTTCATAATTTTGCTGGAAATTTTTTTAAAGACTGTTATTTTAAATATTTAATCTTTGTATAAATAGGTGCAAGCGACATTAAACCAAATATTTTTCTTTATTTAACTCAGACTAAACGGAGTTAAAAATAGGTAAATGATATTTTAATCTTTGTTAGTTATTACTCTTAGCACCGCAAGCTGTGTAAATAAACAATACGCAAATTAGATTGCTTCCTATAAAAGAATTCCGTGCCGATTTGGTATATAAAGAGCTCAAACTTCTCAAAAAGTATCATTGAAGCAATATCATCTGATTGCAATATGAGAATTCAAACCGTCCTCCTTGGAGTTGCCATTTTGGCCGTTTGCTATATCAGAAGCTCCGAAGCCGCTTGTGCCGCAGCCACCTGTACGGCTACGGAATGTGCTGATCCCACAAACGCCGCAGAAGCATCTTGTGCTACAACAACCACTGAAGCAGCAACGACAACCACTGAGGCCACCACCGCATCAAGCAGCGATACAACCACTGTAGCCTCTAGCAGCTCCTCGGATACGACTTCCGCTGAATATGCTGCTTTGTTGGCTCTTAGGAGACGTCTCCGCCGCTGGAGGCGTCGTCGGCAACTTTTGGCCCGCAGACGCCGTTGGCTGAGACTCCTGGCCGCTAGTCGCAACAGGAGAGGTCGCGTTTTCAGAGTACGCAGGATCAACCGCAACCGCAGGAACCGCTCTGGTTAGGATGATCAATTCAAACAGGGAACAACGAAAAAATTACAAAAATCTATATTGAATAAAACTAAAAAATGAATTGTTTATGCATTTAAATCAAGAATGTTTTTGTTTGTTGTTATCTTTATCCTTTTTCAGAGTATTCAACACAGTCTAAACGGAATTTTAAATAACTAAATGATATTAAATTATAAAATATTCACTTTAATAAATTTAAGTTTTAAATATGACGAATTGAAAGACAACTATTTAGCAATTGTAAGCTTAAAAGTTGGACGAAAAAAGGCTTTGTTGAGTGTGCGTATGCTTAGTATTGTGTAAGAGATTAAGTACAAGGTCGCTAGCAGTCAGGTTCACTCGACTGTTAACTATTGTGCCAGCACTTTTCTTTCATCAGCAAAACTTACCTGCTGCACGACGGGCGAGGCCATCCATTGCTGAAACAAATCCGATGTAACCGAGGGTCGTTTGTTGTGCGACTTGTGACTCTCAATGAATTCGTGGAGGCGACTCAATGCCTCCGGCGGTGCACGTTCCGTTAGCCATTTCTCAAACGCTTCGGGCTTCTCCTCAAAGAGGCGTGCTACCTCGTCGACATCTTGCTGTGTTGCCGCAGGCTTGTTGCTGCCGCTGACGATGCCACTGCCACTGCACTTGGCTGGCGTTGGAGATGTGGAAACGGTGCTCGTGTCGTTGTCGAGAGATACCTTTGACTTGGCTGATGCCACAGATGCTGTAGCTGTTGTAGGCGCAGTCGTCGTTTGCGTCGGCGTCTCTGCGGCTGTCTGTTGATTGTTGTTGCTCTGCAAATGACGCTCTACTTTAGCTTGATTGCTTGTGGTTGCAGTTGTTGCTGACGTCGCCGCTGCTGTTGCTGCTGCGGCTCCTGTTAGTGCTGCTGCTGCTGCTGCTGCTGTTGGTGGCGCCTTTTTGGCACCATTGGTTAGCGGTTTCGAGGATGCTGTCGCTGACTCGCTGACTGGCGTCTCTTTTGTTGGCGTTGTTCGTGCACGTTCACAGGCGCCGGCGCCAGTGCCGGCAGCTGGCGAGGATACATCTGTCATGATTCTTACTCGATTGCTATTCAATTTCGTTGCAATGCTGCTGGACACCTGTAATAATTCATTGTACTTATGTCTCACTGTAGCTCACACACTCGTCATCATCTTGTTAGTGAGTGTGCGTAGGTGTATGTGCGTATATTGGTGTGTGTGCGGCTGTGCGTGTGTGTGTGTGTGTTCGCTACTTGAGTTAAGCTTCGTCTTGTGCGCCTGCTGTGTGTGCTGATTAAGTCACGTATACGACCTGTTGCTGCTGTCGCCTGTTGCTCTGATGGCTTAGCTTTTAATGGGCAACGACGTGCAGGTACCCACTGGAAAGGGTAATTGATGAGGCAGACTCTGACTGCTCCCAACAATGCCAATAATGGGTGTGTCTCATTTTCAGCCTTTTTTTTTTTTTGTTTTTTGAAGTCGTAGTCGTAGTGGGTGTCTGTGACCGTTATGTTAGCCTTTAGATTTTCACTCTCTCACGTTCCCTTTTAAAATATTCACTTGGCAAATGGGTCAGAGTTCCACTTCGTAATCCTTGACAGCCATTTAACAGCTCATTTTTGTTTGATTTGCCACCATGCCAACATGGCACCACGTGCTGCGTTAAGTCAACTCCAAGTTGACTTAATCTAAGTCCTCTGTAAAAGAGCAGAAAAATAAAAACTTAGTTATTTATAGCGGATTACGTTCGCAGTCGAATGTAACAAATTGAAAGCTGACTCACTCACAGCCATATAGCCACTTAATTTTAGTGCCTTGGCATTAGAAACTGTTGTGTCTGTTGTCAACCGAATCGTTTAAAAACTTTATCCAAGTTGTGGAAATGTCTTTAAATGCGGTTTTTTAAATAAAATAAATTCTTGTGCTCTGCCAGTTTTGGCAAATTCATGAGGCTTATCAATTATTTATATGGCATTTCACTTCGTCTATTCCATTTCTAAAATGTCAATTGTTTCCATATGGCCAAATGAATTTTCAATGCACAGTGCAGAAACCAAATGGAAATATGTTGAATAAAATTTATTAGTGGGTAATAAATTTGTTTCTATTCTATGGGAAAATATCTTAAAAATCTGGCCAATGCAAAATGGAAATATATTTAAATGCTTCAATGGAGCAAAAGACAAAATTTATTATCACAAGGTGCATAGCAGAGTGAGTAAGAGAGTTAGAAAGAGACTTCGTATAAGCTCCACTTTAGTGACGTCAAAAGCAAAATGGAAATAGAGTCCGGGACTCTGCATGAAGCCAAACAACCCACTCGCGGCAAAAACTTTGAAGTGCGGCTACATTTCACAGCAGACAAAAAATATTTAAATGAAAATGGAGAAAATGGAGATGGTATGTTAGCGTGGCAGTTGCGGAAAAAGGAGCAAGCAAAAAGCTGGGAGAAAGAGTTGCCATTTATGCGAATTTGCATTAAAATGGCTTTTGGCATTTGCATAGAAATGCTTTTGGCATTTGCCACGTGCACTGCACTTCACTGCACCAATACCTTGACATAAACTTTAACTAACATTCGTGCCACAAAGACTTTATCATCATCATCATGATCATAATTATTATCATGCTCACGGAACTTGGTTTATGGCTCTTTATTTGCTTCGAGCCACAAGCACACACACACACACACACACACACACACACACACACACACACACACACGTACATTGATTTTTCGCTTCACCTTTCGGTTGGAAAGATTGACTTCATCGTTGGTTATGTTGGTATGGTGCGAGTGTGTGTTGGTGAGCGTGTGTCTATAAGGGTGTAGCTAATGTTTACCTTGTTCAGGTTGCTTTCCATTATCACATTCTGTTTGTCCACGAACCTGTCGGCCACATTGACCGAGTCTACTCCACATGCATTTGCATCCCTTGCCACAAAGTTCACTTGCTGCTGTTCTTTCCGTTTGTCATAAACAACGTTGTTTTGAATAAAACACAATGGCAAACAACTAAGGCAAATTGTATTTTTAACGCTCCAACTTGACTTGAACATACTCTAAGCAAGTGCATAACTGACTTAGACTCAGACTTGGTTAACTTCACTTTAAGTATCACTTATTTGTTTCACTTTGCAAAAAATAAGCCTTGATTTGAAATCAGGCCAGCATAAAATATATAATCCAAATAAGCTGTTTAAAAATAATTTCCTTTTAAAATTTAAACATTTATCAACAAGGGCTATAAATTGTTCAAGCCGTTATATTATAGTTTAGGTCTAGTATACCCTGCTTAATTTGAATATAGGGAAAATGCAAACAACAATGACAAAGGCAATAAGAACAACAACAACAACGACAGCTACCTAGAGGTTTATCACGCACTCGTTGCAATTTCAAATTGGGTAATAAATTCTTGAACTCTGCTCTGTTAAGGACTCTTCTATACAGTTAGTAAATGTGTGTGTGTGTGTGTGTGTGTGTGTGTGTTTGTGTGTGTGCCTGCGTCACATTTCCATTCATGAGCGTGTGAAATTGCTTTGTTCTCGCCAGCATTTTATGGGCGGTTACTGTTACTGTTGCTGGGACATGGGCGTGGCCATATCGTTGGCATTTGGCGCTATGCGGATCATTGTGTTTTTAAATTTAATGCCAACACTAAAGATTAAGATTTTAATGCGCTTTTTGGCTAACAAATTTTTTTATAGCCCAAAGATTTTTCTACTTTCACACAGTTGGCAGATTTTTTGAAATCACAGAGTTTCTAGCTGTTAAAATTGTAATCAAGTCACCATGTTTGCTCAGCTTTAAAGCGACATAGTTGGAGATTGTTAAAATTTCCGCTGAATTTATGGTTTCACTTAAGTAAAGTGGTGTTTGTTGTGGTCTAAATAATGTAAGTACGTATTAAATGTTGGTCAAACTGTTGTTGCTAGTGCTACAATTTATTTAAGGCATATATAAACCATACGCACTATGTGCCAACTCATGCAGTATTATTTATCCTGTTTGTTTCTTACAATCAATGGAATAAATATAACTCATACGCACTGGTTGCACACTGTTGCTCACATCATTTCTTGTAATTTATACTATCTATACCTTCGGCAAATATATAAATAATCCCCTTTAATCATATTCAATTTACATTCAAATTAATTGGATTACTTATGCTCAGACATATGTAAATTTTCTTAATTAAATGTATGCAAATTTGTGGAAACTTGCACGGCAAGTGCAACACTCGGTCTTCAGTTTGCGTATTTGTTGTTTGGCCGTCAGTCAACAACGCGATGGCATTTATTTGCATAACTTGCACAGACGCGGTACGGAACGTTAACAACTTGCACTGAAACCACGGACAGTCTCTATGATGTACCGCAATTAGTGTTGCATAAATATGGTCTAGTTATGCAAGTGCAACTACAAGTAGACAATGTTGGCGTGGTCAAGCGGAAATGGAAATCGGATAACGCACGCTTCGCAGCATACGGGATTTTAGATAATTCGATGGAATTTTGTTATTAGCTGCAATCATGTAGCGTAAATTTACTGAGAAGATAGTACCTAAATAGACAGGCTACTGATTGAAGTCTTTAAAAAGTATAAATAATTCTTTTTAAAGTAGGAAATTTTTAACTTTTCGCAGAGAACTTGTTTAAAGATGATTTTAAACGTGGATGTTTATCTGGGCTTTGGGCGTGTTTCTTATTTCTGAGTATAAAGTATATTTTTAATGCAATTAAAATAAAACCACACCGAGTGTATTTACTCACACACTTCAAAGGTGAATTGCAAACATGTACAGTTAAACGTGTCGAATGTTGTTTATACTTTCGTTAATTAAAAAATGTATGTTTCTCTCTTTTTTCTTCTTTTAATATTTTGCAACTATTTTTAATTAAAATGACGGGGCAAACATGAGAGGGAAACCCGCAGTTGCGCTATGAGTTTCAGTTGCAGCTACAACGATATGCAAATTTAGCTCGGCCAAATGGGAGGCACTTAAATAGCGGCCATAAATAGATGGCAAAAAGGGGGAGAACGCTGTGTGAGTGTGTTTGTATGTGCTGTGGGCTTTGTAGTTGCTCATGTTCACTTGGTCGGCACGTTTGAAATTAGAGAATTAGTGGCCACATTGTTGTTGCCGAGCGTCAAGTGCAGGCGCGCCGTTTTGCCAACCGGAAATGCCCATTACGAGTAAATGACGTGCGTGTGATGGCAATGAGTGCAGCATGAACATGACACCCCCGACTCTGCAACATGGAAAACTGATTAAGGGGAGGTGTGCTCTGCTAGCGTAAATTAACTTTGCGCACATTTTGTAGATCTGGATGCGTTGCCTTGGCTCGCTTTCATTTTCGTGTTTTCAATTTGCCGAATTGCAACACTGCATTTTTGACTTGGCCCGTCAGCGATGCTTAGCGCTTGCCTTTCCAATAAACATTGGCAAAACAGTCACGTATCCATCAGAAACACACACATGTGCACTGTTAAAAACTAAGTACTCAAATAATTTTATGATCTCAAAACTAATTTATTTTTGTTTTTAATAGTAGGTTGAGAAATTGTTATATTAATTATTGAGATCACGTTTGATTTAAAACATTTTCAGTTGAAGATTGAGTACTAGACAATTCCTAATAAAAACTGCAACATTCAAACAAATTTGAATATTAATGTTTTTATCAGTGTACAGTTATAGAAATGATGCACTTTGTAAGCTTTCATCTAGGTTGAAGCTGCCGTCGGCTGTTAGCTGCCTTTTTTGGCTTGTAAGTGGAAAATGCGTCCAAGGAGACTCAAATGCTATGAGACATGTACAACAATGGTGTTGACATGCACAAGTCACCGCTTACAGCCAATCTCTGTCCCAGACTCCACGCTCTCTCGTTCTCTCCCAAAGACATTTCCACACCTTCCTGTCTGTTGCTTGGCATTCTGCAGTTACAAACATGTTTGCTTGCGGTTTTGCCTAGCTGTGGTAATTCTAATTTTGCATTCTCCCACAGCGTTGTCTCACTGGAAACCCATACACAAACGCTCAGACAAACACTCTCACATAACGCAGTCGTGTAGAATCAACGTACATTATGTGAGCAGCTTGGAATTTCCGCAGACAATACTTGTTGCATAATAATTGAAGAATTTTCTCAGCTCCCAATGAAACCAGCTGAAAACTAGTACAAGGATTAGTTGAGGATTGACACAGCTTTAAACAACAATAAGCGCATTGACTCCTGCTCCTGTCAAACTCAGGTTCACATTTTGCTGCATACTTTTAAGCGCCGAATAAAATTCAAATTGTTGTGTTTATTCAGTCCATTTATAGGTACCTCAGGTAGCACAAGTAGAATGAAGACGATAATGAAGATGTACAGCAATGTCAATATATACATTGTATTGTTTCTTTATTTTGAGTCAAAAATTAAAATTGTACTACAGAGACAATAATTTTATTTGTTCGCTTGCTTCCCATAATAACGAAAATTTGAACATAGTCAAACAATTTTATTTATCCTCTGTGCATGTTTATGGATTTAAGTCGCACGTTGATTAAAAATTGAAATTCTTATTTGCAGAGTGCAAACAAATGGAAAAATGAATTTTATTAAATTGCGTAGAGAGTAAACTTAGCTTTATTTGACTAAATATATTGTTAAGCCCAAAATCAATATCAAGAAAATAGTTGACTAGCTTGTGACTGGAAAATAAATAAATTAAATATGACTTAAAGCCCAGCTGCTAGTTTGTAATTTCTTTCAAAAGTTTAACGATTCTTTTAAGATTTAATTGAAATAAGAAAAAACATTTCATCTGCTTTCAAATAAAATCTAGAAAAGTTTTCATATTTAGTTCTGTTGATAACTGCATAACTGCTTTCTCTACTTTGTAACTTTGTTCTATCGTCAATGATTTTAATTAAAAGTCCAATAATAACTAATAACTCAATTTCTTTTTTAGCAAGAAATAACTTGAGGCAAAAATAATCCACAAATAATTCAATTATCTGTATGTCAGTTGCAGCATAACACAAAGCCAAGAAACGAAATTCGATTAGGCCAATTCTGTAGATCAAGTTTTGTTCGGAACAAGATGAAGAAGACTAACTTAAATGCCATTAATATTTGTCTTTGCGCAAAATTTGCACTTTGGATAATGAAAAACGATGCGGCTGCCAAATAAAAAAAAAAAACGCGAAGCCAACAAAACCAAAAACATGTCAAAAGCTAAATAATTGAAAAAGTTTAAAAACCAAAGACACGACGCGGCATGCTACGACATGATGTGCTCCAGGCGATGCATTAATTAAGACTTTTGTCATTGTACGCTGTAATGGATAAGAACCAGTTGGTTAAAACCCTTAGCTTTTATGCACAAACTTGACTTTTATTACTGCAAATTCTCTATTTCAATTACGAGCACTTTTTCAAATGAAATCATAGTCGCGTCTTGAATAATTCCACGCTGGAACTTAACACTGTTGACTGTTGACCTCCAGTTACAACAAAAAGTAGCAGAAAGTCGCATAAATGTCAACAAAGTTGACTGCAAATAGCTGGCCGCTGACACAATAATGCAGATGGGGCTCAGAAGCTCACGAGCTGAGAAGCCCAGCAGCTCAGAAACTCAGGAACTCGGCAAAGTGAATGCGACAGCCCACACTCGGGATGTTGCTGCACATCCTGGTCAGAGTAAAAGGATGTCTGTGTGACAAGATACAAGTGCAAGTGCCTTTTGTGGTGACCAGCTTTAGAGACACTTTACTGTCGCAATTTTATCAAACTAATAGGTGTGCTAAGCTCTAGGCTTCCTACAAAAGCACTAGTATTAAGATAGAAATAGATACAGTGGGATAGTTGATAGTTGACTTTAACTAATGACTGTTTTGCTGAAAGCTACACAAAATGTCCATTGAGACTAATGATCAACTCTAATGCATTTTGCTGCCAGATTAATTTCTGCTTGTGTCAAACCAAATGTGAAAATTTAAGTCACTTAAATTCCAACATATATTTAATTTTTAATCAAGCTAAAAGTAAAAAAAAGTAAAACATTTAATACTCAGAAAGTGTCATAAACATTTCTATTATTCATTCAGTGTGACTAGGTAAAATGTTGGAAATATGAGCATTCCTGAAATTACACTCAATTCTATTTAGGCAATTTGCATATGCAGAGATTTATGCTATATACTTGTAAATATGAGATTTCGGCTGGTATATCTTGTGTGTGTTTTGGGTGGGCGTGCATGTGTATCTTCTCGAGTGTGTTAAATGCGGTTTTCGAGGGCCTAAAGGGCCAATTTAATATCAATTTGTGAGCTGAGGATGTGCGACGTTACAACGTTTGTTATTCAATTTAGCATCAAAAACATATGAAATAGATTGTAGAGAACAAGCGACAATAATAACACACATTCGTGCATAATTTCATAACAGCAAATTTGGTATGTCAAAGTCGAAAGTCGCTGCCAGCAGCTCACAGCTAGCAATTCGCAAGTCGTAAGTCGTTGTCGATTAAGAGATGCCTTGTCTCGACTCCTTGATGGCGTCGAGATTGTCGCCTGTCTATTTGCACGCGCTTAAGTGGCATTGACATTGGTATTTGTATTTGTATTGGAAATGTCTTTGCCACACTGACTGGCACAACCAACGGTTAAATTGTATTGTATTGTATTCGGCTGTGCCCTAAACCAAATGGAGCGAGGCGAGCAAGAGAGACCGAGAGAGCATTGCAGCTGTTTCCGTTTCCGTCAGCCATTATCGGAAGAATGGTACCGCACTTTGCTGCGGCTTTTGTCTCCTCCAATCTTCTCCTTCTTCTGTATCCCACTATCTCCCCCTATCTATGCTGTATTGCCCTATTGACAGTTGTTGTTAATGGCATCACAACAATATTTAGCCCGAGCTTTGTTTTAAGACAATTTATGCTTGATTGCATTGATTGATTAGCCACACTTGTTGTTATAGTTGTTTTTATTGTTGTTCTGGTTGTTGTTGTTTAGTCAAGCCACGCCCCCTTTGTGTGCGTGCTTGAACGCATTCTGTTTGCTTTTGTTATGTATCTGTCTGTGCTTGGCATAATAAATTCAAGCATAACTTTAAATAAGGCAATTTAATTTGATATCTTACCAGTAGAATTTCTAATTAAATTATTGCAAAATTTTTGAAATCTTATCTAATCACAAATTGTGCTCTACATGTGGCCCAACTAATTGGGCAGGGAAAACTTTTTAATTAAAACTTTAAACAAAAACAACTTATATTGAATAATAAATTGTTTTATGGTTAAGTTAAAACTTTTTGCTTTGAGCAAAAGTTTTGGCTTAAAGCGGCAAAAGGTACTTACTAAATTGAATTTGATGAGAGCTTATGTGAATGCTCCTCAGTTAGCACTTTAAAGGGCTATAAAGGGCCATTGAACATATTAAGCGGTGCCAAACAAAGCGAATATATACAAGTATAAAAGTAAAACCTTTGCCAATGTCAATGCCCTTCATCAATATACACAGAACATCACATACATCATCATCATAGAAACTCAAAATGAAACACAAACTGAAACTGAAATAAATATAATGACGACAAAGGGCAGACAGACTTGTAAACCAAGAAAAAAAAGTAACCAAAAAGGTCAAAGAATCGCACACAACTTGAGTGGAGATTTCGCTGTTCAGCCAAAGCCCTCAAGTATGAGTATGACAAACATAAAGCACATTAATTGCCTGACTTCAACAGGAAAGGAAAAAAAGAAAACAAAAAATAAGTGCCGGGATTTCAGTATGAAAGGAAAACTTTATATCAATGCGTGTAATGTGCGTGGATTTATGGGAGACGACATGACATGCCCTGGGTTTCAAACAATGGAACTGTAACTCATTACTATGCGTCCCACACAAGCAGGGATACATGACGAGGATATGTATTTTCGAAGAACATCATAAAGCAAATCACAGCGTCAGTTGTCATTATTCACATACAGCGACATTCGCTTGATTCTTTTTTTTTTTTTTTTTTTTTGCCTTAATACTTAATACTTAAATGCGAGTATTTTATTTGCAGCTTTAGTTTTTTATACTCTGTGCTTAGTTCACTAAAGGGAAAACGTTGTCATTGTTCGTTGTTCTCCATATTCCCAAATTTAAACGTTCACTCGTTGCGAATGGATCAAATAAAATAATGTTGCATATTTTTAGGCAGTCAGCATAATCTAACGAGTAAGATGATAGTTCAGCAAGTTTCATTCCTTTTGTATTTGTTTATTGGCATTTTCTGCAAATAATTCGAGGCTTTTAAGCCATACAGTGACTCAGCACACAGCACAATGACTTCAATTTATGTACGTACAAAATGTTGGCTGTCATGTATTTAAGCCGACAATGACATCAGCTTTACTTTACAATTTCTCTGATAACTCGGCATGTAAATCCCATCAGCTGTAAATGACACAAAGCAGAGATTTCTCAAAAAAAAAAAAAAAAATTAAATCGTAATTTAAAACTTAAACTTGCCATTGCATTTGACTTAACTGACCTTAAACAATGCCAAAGATCTGTTTGTGGATATGCAGTCAAGTGGAATATGTGAACTTAATGGAGACATGGTTTGTCATAATCTAAGCTCTTTAACTGAAAATTCTGCTGCATTTTCATAGCTGACTTGACCCTAATTTCTAGGCATTGTCTGTGAACACTAAGGTGAAAGTTGCCGGTTCTCAGTTCACAGTGCATAATCAAAGCCTAGTTGCACTTGCTGCCAATTAAATCATATTTAACATTGGGTGACATCAGTAGTTCAGTTCGCATTTAGCAGTTGGTCAATCATTGCAGCCATCACTCAACTACAGGACACTGAAATGCCATTAGCATTAGCACACGCTGTGCTCGGTTAACCACAACAACGAAACCACAGCGAATGCGTTCCAATCAAACACGGCCAACTGCGGACAACGACAACAAAAAAAAAGTAACGAAACCAAAGCTGAGAAAAAAAAAAACACAAGAGTGCGCCGCAGGATAACCGCAGTGCATGACAAACATTCGATTGTTCTGTTTCGGTTCGTTCCCGACCACAGTGTTGAAAACTAATTAAAGTGCTACCCATGCCACATGCCGCATACCGAATGCCGCATGCCACGTGCCACAAGCCATGCGGTGTGGCAGGTACGTTACAAACAATGCTGCAGGACTTAATAATTTGAAAGGTTTGTTTATGATTGGGTTCGAAAAACCAAAAAATTCCTGCTTTTTGGCGGATTTTTGACGCTTGTTTCGGGTTTTTTTTTTAATTACTTAAAAGGAATCCTTAACCGAATTCATCCAATTATTTACACCTGAGCGTGCGTACAAAAATGTTTTGATTCGAAGTTTGTCAAAAATGAAATATTAAAATTTGATGCGTACTTTTGTGGGCAGCACAAAATTTAGCTGGAAACAGTTATTGCTAACTAAACTAGTAAATTTACATTTAATATAAAAAAACCTGTTTATTCTACTCTCCAATCCGATGTTCATTTAATTGCTGATAACTTGATATCCTCAACTTTTGGCAAGTGATGGCCAACAGTAATTGGCTGGCAGTTCGCGTTGTTCATACGCCACGTTGTTTGGGTGTTTTTTCCATCAAATATGCATTTATAAACACGCACTGGAAGCATATCAATATTTAATTTAGCACAGCAGTTGTCTCTCGTTCCCAGCTCATGTCATTGGGAGTAAATCAATTTCATGCTAACTCTTTGGGGCGTATTTTCCATTCAAAATAAAATATATGTATATAATATGATTTTTGGCAACTTTGTTGGCTCTTTTATGTGGCTCGCCCTCTGCCATTCGCACTTTAAAAGAAACGCACTCAGCTAAAAGGTTAAATTTAAAAGTTTTAAAAGCTTTTTGCACCTGAGCTACTTACATAACATTTTTGTTGGCAAAAGGTAACGCTAAATGCTATAAAAACTTTTACCTTATGGACCCCAGTTGTCCCCCAAACGGCAAGTTAGCATGGTAGTTTTTCATTAATTAAACACTTGGAACGTCCACATTTGTCGGGTGTTTTGGGCTTAAGGGTTTGCATCCGTTTGGAATTGACACTGACATTTTAGCTTGGCATTTGCAGGCAACATTTTTGGTCAGTTTGTGTGCTCTCGTCTGTACTATTTCTCTCCACGCTGCTCTCTGTCATTTACTTTATCGGATTAGTTTGCTTCAGTATTCAGTACTTGCCCAGATAAATGGAAAGGCAACTCTTGAGTTCCTCAAGTACACTTCTTGCCAAGTTTCAGTTGCTGTGCGAATGTCAAGTGCAAAATGAATTGTTGATTGGAAGTTGAGCAACTTTACTTATATGTTCAAACATATATACATATATATGTATATATATACCCGTCGAGTACCGTACTTAAGGTGCTTTAGCTATCGATTTGTCTATAGGTACTTAGCACACTAATGACTGCAAATTGTCGTTATATCGTTGAAATGTTAATAATGTAAATTACTGGCACAGTGAGTGAGGTCCCCTTTGCCAGAGTATTAAGCTGTTTACTCTGCAAACTTAACGCAAACAAACAGAGTAAAAACGAACGATGCGGAGATAAAATGATATATATACTTATGTGTATATGTTGTCGGATAAACCGCTTGGCATAATCATTTTCCATGAACTTTTTTATTACTTCCTGATGCTCGATTTGGCACAGAACCTGCCATCATTCAAATGAAATGGATTTTTAAAGCCCTATCGATTGGTAATTGTTAGCGACATTCGGTGGTATGGCAGGGAAGAATAAATGTGCATGAGCGTTGTGGGTATATTTAAAATAAAACAAAATATTAATATTATGCGCAATTCCGCAAACAGAATTTTAAAGTGTTTCATATTCGGATTCTCCTTTTTGGCAATTAAACCCACTACTTTCATGTGTATACAACGAGCTGCCAGTTGCATCCGCAGACAAAAATCTGTAGCAGAAAACATGTCATAAAATATTACAAAATCTTTTCCTTTTTTTTACGACTATCAACAACATCTGCTGTGTGTGTCTGTAGGTGTGTATATGTGTGTGTGTATATATGTGTGTGTGTGTGTGTACGTGGGTGTGTGTTTTATTTATGTGATTGTACAAGTTATGGAGCCCTAGAAAAACGTTCGCATATGCTGTAGCAGACAGGAAACTCTTTTCCATTCGAAAGTCCTTTTTCGTTTAAAACTAAACATGTGCAAAGACACGTATACGTATGCGTATACGTGATATACGTAGGTGCTAAACATAAATGTTTTTGCACAACATATTTCCATGTCACAAATACCAGAAGAAGCATAACAAAAACACGTACAACAGATAACAAGCAAATAAATTAATTAATTAAACGTTACTAGAATTTCATGTTCAAGTGTCGCAGCTGCCGCATCTAAAACTCATTAATGTCACGTATACAAATTATATGAAATTCGAATAGATATCCAACAAAATGGCACAAAAAATGCTAATTGACAGCTGTGATTTATGCGACTAAATTCTAGGTAAATGTTAGCGCTTAAAGCTTAGGCGAAAAAAGGCCTAACCACAGAAAGGTCAACAGTTACTAGTTGATGGGAAATTTACATGAATGTCAATATAATATTTTTATTGCTTGGTAATTGACAACTGCCGCTGGCTACAAAAAGAACCAAAACAAAAACCGTCTAGACTCTCGAAGCTGTCAAGTCGTTTTCAAACATAAATAAATTCAAAGCATACTTTTTTGGGCCAACACAAACAAAACATTTGAATTAGAATTTAAGCAAAATACACTGAAATAGGCTCAATAAAGGTTTGTATATAATAATACACAATTTATTTAGAACTTGTCTACAGCAATAAAACAAATTAATTTTGCACACTCTTTTCTTCGTTTCTTTTTTGCAAAAGAAAACTTGACAAAGTTAAATTAGAGTGTTGCCAATAAAAACAAAGCGCAACAGATTAACCAAAAGACCGCAAAATGTTGGCCAACCAGTCATGCCAAACCGAAAGCCAACCAGAAAAATCCAATAAAAGGCCACGCAAACCAAGTAAATGAGTGAAACGAATAAATGATGGAGAAGAGAAACGAACACAATGCAGCCAAATTTCAACTGTAAGGAACTTGGGCATGCGACTTTGTCGGCATTGGCATTGGCATCGGCGTCGGCGTCGGCAGTTTCATTAAACATTAAACATTAATTTTCATTGAGATTAATAGCCAAGTAAATGCTAAAGATTATTAAGGCAGTTGACTGAGCCATTAGCCAGTGCCTGTGCCAAAAAGAAATCGTTTGCCTGCAATATGGCAAATTATTCAGCCGTGTTTCGGTGTTAATTTTATTTCTTGTTAGCAGCCGACCCACATCGAACTATTGACGTATTTCTCTTGGCATTTAGGTTGAAATTTATGCATGTCTGTGCATAAATTTCATATCAATTAATTTGTTTTTATATCATTGCCCAATTAACATAAATCATTCAACTGCAAATATAATAAACTTACGGTAACAATTGTTGACCAATTGTCATTTGAAATAAAAGGTCTTGGGCAGTTGGCAACAACATATTTATAACAAACAGAAGCCCTAATGTGTGCACACGCCATGTAAATGTTTGAATTCCCCATGGAACTTTGACCTAAACATAACCCTGCTCTGACACGTTTTTTTCTCTTCCATTTTACTTTTTTTTTTATATTCTGCTAACTTTTCCTAGTCCCTAGTCTGTATATTTGTTTGTTAGTTTATTTCGTTTGCCTTTGCGCTATTTATCATGCGACAAATGCGCGTTTATCATCGCATCGCATGGGGCCGAGGAGAATAACGAGACTGAAGGGTGGGCGTGGCAGTGTGGCAGTGCGGCGCTGCTCCCATAGCGCATTAGCTGTGCCAGCTTAATACTCTTTTGCCCCCAAGCAACGAAACAATTTTTACGTACATAAATTTCATTTATGAAAATCATTTGCACACACACATAGAGTAACACAAACATGTACATTGTATAAACAGCAATTGCTCGACACAAAAGCAAAAAGGCATACTGACAACAGAGTGCGTATGCGTAACGCGCGTACTGTTTGGACAACTATTTATGCAGGCATGTGTGTGTGCGTGTGTGTCTACTTGTATGTGACGCACATGATTGATGTATAGAACAGCGCCCAAATTCGCCTGTGGCGTTTATTTTTATGTCGCCAGTTTTGGCAGCAACGAGTACAGTAACAACAACAGCAATTTCCACAACCACAATGAAAATGTTGTTGATTTTTTTACGATTTCAATCAAGTCAAGTGGATTTGCATCATTGTTCAAGTTTTCATGGGTGCGCATACGACGTCACGACTCGTCGCCTTTATGAGCGGCAACCCTCTTATTACTCCCAAGTAGCTCTTCACTCTTTCAGCTCCCTTTCCCCTTTCCAGTCCCACTCTCAATATTTGGAGGTTCTAATCAAAGAAGCAGCCATCTATGTGGGTCAAAGGCAACGACAACACAAAACTTGATCAGCAAGAAAATGTAACTAAAGTCCTTGTTTTTGTCTTCCCCAGAGTGTTGATAATTTCACAACGTCTTGGCCATGTTAGTTGAAAGAACGACTGCTAGTTACCATTAATTAGAATTACAATAAGGCGGACGTGACAGTTGCCTAATTATAATGGCATAAATTTAACTTAATTACAGCCAAGCCTTACCTGTATGAATTATGGCAGCTCAACTTTGTTTAGGGCTCAAATTAAAGGCATAAATTCATATTGGTTATGGCTCCCATTGATGGTTTTAAGTGCTTTAAATGTTAGTCACAAAAAACTTTTAATTTGAACTTAAGTATTGATTCCATAGCAACGGCTTTCTACAGATTAAATGTAGTAGCTTTTATTAGGGCTATATAAAAACTGCATGACTTTTTTATAGCTATTACGACATGAAAGTTTCTCAACTAAATTCTTTTTAAGCTAAAAGCTTTTTTCTGCTTAAATTTCCTTCCTAGCGCAGTTTACATTTATTTCCACTTGATGTGATTTAATTGGCCTCCCACTCAAGTCTGTATGAGTGAAATGCGAGTAGGGCTCTTAATTGCAGGCAATTTGCAAAACTTTTATTATTTTCGGCCAGTGTATTTTCGTCTGGTTGACAACGGAAGCCAATGTGACGTGTCAGGAAGTCAGCTGACTGAACGACAATGACAGCTAAATAATTACGATTTATTCATATCAATTGATGTATATTTTTTTGGTAAATGAGCAACAAAATAGACAGGCAACACAATAAAAAGGAGATAGAAAAATTAAAGGCATTTGAAAATTGTACAGACTAGACACAGAAATGCTTTCAAAGCTTTTAGACAGAGACATAACTCAATTTTTATAAATTAACTTCAAAATGTCTACTGAAAACAGATCATATTTAGTTCTGAAACATTGTTAATACTTCACATTATTATTTTCCAACAAAAATCTAAGTTTTTTGTGGACTTTAGCTTAGCATAAACCCTTGAAGGCTGTAATAAAAACTGTACGTTTATTGCAAGCAAATAAACAAACTGAAAGTCTCTCGTGCTCTCTATGAAATTATTTGCATATAAGTATGATACCAGCTTACTTTATATTATTCCAGGTACTTCAATTTCCTTGCAAGTTTCAGCAGACAAAAGAGCACAAAAGTTTTACAATGATAACGAGAAATAGCAGCTGCTGCCATGGGCATCATTTTCATTGACATGTGTGGAAAGTTTTTGGGCTGAACGGGACGTATGAGTAATATTTGTTGCTTCATGGATGGCCTAAACGAACAAAAGCTTCTCCGTTTGCATTTAGAGGCATAACAAATTTAATAAACGGAAAACACATTTCACCAGAACCCATTGCAACAAGTTCACCTGGGCTTGTTGATGTTGATGGATGTTGTTCAGTGGTTCCAATCCGGTGTTGCCTTGGTTACACACTTACCAGGTTTTCTGTCTGGCTTACGCTCGTGTCCGCTTGTTAACTTATTTGGTATTTTCCACTTTTCATTGGAATTGCAAAGAGATAACAAGAAGTCCGTTTAAGCCTCGGAGCAAAAATAAAGTTTCTGATTTCATTCCAAGACTTTTGCTATTTTCAGAAATAGAATTTCAATCTCTTGGTAAAAGTATTTACTTTCATAATTCCCAAATTTGCAAACTAAGTAAGTAGAAATGTGATACTTTTTAAGGAATCTGCTATTGCTGTATTTGCCTAAGGTTTTCGTTTTATTTTTAAACAAATTGTTGGAATTGTTAATTGAATATTTATAGAAGTGAGCGCACGGCTAGAACTTTAATTGGAATACAAATATAATTTAAGCAAACGCAGTGAACACAATGTAATTTCTCTTCGCATTAAACTGCTTGTGCATGCCTGAGTGTCCAACAATGTGTCAGCTATTCGTAACATTGTTGACTTTTGCCCGCATCCCAATGTTGTTGCATAAAAGTCAACACATGTTGTAGTGTTCGTATTTTACCTGTCGGTAAGTCCTGCAGTGCTGTTTGCTCTAAATATGACAAAACAAACAACATTTGCAATGTCAAGCTGAATATGTTGCATGGAAGACACGTAAGCATTCAAGTTGAAAAACATTTGTTTACTGTTAAACAGCTGTTGAACGTCTTGAACCCATCATTTGGTTCGCATACTTATGTGAGCAACTGTAGCTGCTCTACGTGCTGATGTAATTCGGGAAATAACAAGTGTAAAGTGTGCTTAACACTCGACTAGCAGATACCCATAACTCTGATTTATTATTATGCATTAGGATAAGAAGTTTGAAAACTGTAGCATACTTTTAGGTGCTACATATAAATTTCTTGATTTTTATCGTATCTGGACGTTATGTTGAGGGATTTATAGATGTGGTAAAACACTCTACGAATTTCAATATACCCTTACTCTATGAATACAGGGTATGCAAGTAATGTATGAATGTAGCATTCGCTCATACGCGTTTATATAATGCATGAGTGAACAGACAGTGGAAATAAAATCCGAAAATGCTGCACTTAAGGGGTAAATTAAGTCGAAAATGAAATGGTATCAGGAAGCAAAGGCGTTGGAACGAACGATTGCAACGCTTTTCATTATATTTCTCTTTTCGATGGTGGCAAATAAAAAAGTGACTTCATATCATTTTTTACTGCAATCAGTAGGGATCAAAAGGCAAAGGCAGCAGTCAAAGCAATGGCTAAAAAAGAAAGAAAGCAGTCAACACTCGTCTGCCACTTTCCGTTTTTTTTTTTCCAGCACATGCCGGATATTTTACAAGTTCCGGCCGCTTCTGCTTTTCCTTTAGCATTTTATTGCTGCTCGAGAGAGCGAACTGCGAGATGTGAGCTGCTCGTTAAATTTGAACACTGATGTGTTAATAGCCCTATCCAAAGTACTTTACTTGAACGCCCAGTGCAGCACATAAAGTTAACTGGCAAAGCCGGATAACTGCAGCCACCACACACACACAACTCCAGCACCAACAAAAATAACAGCAACAGCAGCAACAACATTAAGTGCGCGTACCAACAGGATGTCCAAATTTGTTTGAGGCATTGCCAAACATCAAAGCAATTTGTGACTCGACAGTCTGTCCAAATGGACGTAGCGAGTGCTGGCAAAATAAATTGCCAAAAATGTCACAGAAATAAAATATATTTGGAAAAGTTGCGGGTTTGTCGTCGCTTTTTTTTCAGGAGAAAAAGAAAAAAAATACAAAAACTTCAGCAACTGTTGCCCGCTTGAAAAATTGGCATAGCAATTGCAGTAAGCCATAAATGTGACATCTGCATGTACGAGTGTGGAAAGTGGCTAACAAAAAGTTTGAAAATTTTCACTCTCCCACTCATGCTTTATTCATTTACAAATGTCAGTCAAAGCAGTTTTCAAACAAAACTCAAGCGGGCTTAAAGCGGAAAAATTCAAGTGTCCATTCGGAATATAAACGAGCTACTAAAAAATAAATTAAGGCCAAACATTTAAATCTAAAATCTGCAGTTTTCGGTTGATAAATATAAACTATCAGTAAATTTATATATAAAATTATTTTACTTGCTTAAAATGAAGTTTTATTGAATATTTTTCATTACTATGTCCATTCTAGTCATGCCAACGAATGCTGATAGACATCGATAGCTACGTCACGTCTACGACGCGTGTGCACGTGAAAAAGTCAATAAAATTAAGCATACGCAGTGTCTGCCGCAAGTCACTCCTATTGACTCAATTAATAATAAACTAATACAACTATTGACATTCCAATTGTAGATTTAATTTACGCCTTCGTGTGATTATAACAAGTTGGGTTGTTTTTCCACTCACTGCGAGTCAAGCGCGTGTTGGACATATATACTATATATATATATATATATATTATAACAATCTGAGGCAAAGCTGTGAATTAGCTGGTCTGAACATCTGGAGCGTTTCGCTTGTAAATTCAATCAACAGTTTCCAACTAAATGAGTGTTATTTTCTCTTCTTCCTTACATAATTTTACATAAATTAATTCGACATTGTCACTGGCTTTGTTAAAGCCGTTTAAGCGACTGGATTAAACGTGGTCTCAGACGATGTTGCTTTGATGTGGCACGAATGTATCAGAAGTCGCTTCAACTGTGCTTTAAACTTTACTTAATATATGCATATAGTCTTGTCTTATCTGCTGTCGGTGGTTTCTTTTTTTAACGCATCGGCCTTTTGTATTAGTTTGTCTGGTTCCGGTGGTTGTGTTCTCTATTCATTTCTGTTACATTCTGTTGCAGACAGACTACGTAAAACAAACACTCTCATTCTGCATATCAATCATATGTCAGGATGCTGTCACTTCACTGTCACATTGCGGGGCGTGTGAGAATGTTGTGATGGCTGTGGCAAGTGTAGCAACTTCCTCTCCGATATTCTGTCTGCATTTTCCTGCTGCCATTTTGAAAAATATCAAATGTTCGCGTTTTGCATATTTATTGTGCGTTCTACTTGACTTTGTTGGTATTTCGTTTCCGTTTTTCGCTACTTCAAACTGTCCGGCTTTCAGTCAGTCAGCCAGCCAGTCAGGCATTCAGTGAATCATTCATATCGATATTCTATGCGCGTTTTGATAACAAACAAATTCAATTAAAATGCGTTACGTGTTGCAAATCAGTTGAATATATATATTTTAAAATTGATTGTGGCATAAAATGTTATTTGATTTTCCAATAGCAACTTTCATTGATTCACATCTTTTGGACAGGTGAATATAATTATTGACTGACAGACAGTCTCGCGCTTCAATCTAACAAATAAACTGAAATTTAAATATATCAAAAATGTTTTTTGTTACACTAACGTATGCGTAATATTTCCAAGCACTCGACCTAAGACATTTGGTCTTTGGCTATGCATTAAAATTCCATTTAAATTTATGACCCGACTAAGATAACATAAAATAATAACTTAAATATTATGTATTGCAGGCCTCACTGGGTTTTCTGTGGCCTTCGTTCGTTTTTTCCATAGCTTCCATGTGCGCACCAAAAATTACGACTATTCATATGAATCGTTGGGCAAACGACTGCAGGCAGACTGAGCCACAGACCGCAACGACAACTATTTATGTGATTGTGTAGCCCCGCCTGTGGCTCTTGTTGTGGTTGTGGCTTTTCCGAGAAGAATCTGCGCTCGGACTGTCCAACTGACAACGCAATGGATGCGTATCGATGATGTTATTAACTGAAACTGAAATTGCTTTTTTATTCGCAACCAAGAGGATTTCAATATTTCCCTGCGAAGGACACACACAGAGTTCTCGAATGGGAATGTACATTATATATCTGTTTTATAGTTTTAAAAGCTGATTAACAAAGTTTTCGATTCAGCGCAGAAAGTGATTTAAAACGAATTCTATCTAGAAAACAATTATATTTAAATTAAAAATTCAATTATAATATTTTAGCAGTGTATTTCATACATATACGAGTGACCACAACAAACAGATGGAAAATGTTTCACTTTTCCTTTAAACAACCGCTTACGCACATTCTAGTTAAATATTTGCTGCTATCCATCGTGCAGTTGTCTCACTTTGTGGCCTACGGCATGGCAAATTTACATATCAAGAATCTATTAGCAGCTAATAGATTAATATTTTGTTTGATTTCTAGCTAGTATAGGCTGAAAATTTGCATAAGACTTGGCAAAACTCGTGTCTAAACTTAACACGACCCCAGTCGAAAATCAAACATTATCGCATTACGCATACGCCCAGTGTTTGAAGTGTGGACTGCGTGTGGCAAAGAGAGGTGCTGAAATAACGGAGGGCTGAGACCAAGCCACACTACTGTATCTGTGTGTGTTTGTGTATGTGTGCTGTTGTGTTGTGTGCAGGTTAGGTACGATAAATGGCACTCGTGTCGGCAGCACTGGCGTGCAAAAGTTGTTCAGGTTGCAAAAAAGATTGATTGAATCCAGAAGTGGCAATAACAAGCACAAAGTGAAATGGTAAATGTAAAAGCAAACAACTGAAAAAAGGCAGACGGCGAAGAGACCAAAAGAGACTTGCCAAAGGACTTAGTTGCCAGCAAAGACGATTGTTGCAACAGCAACAGCAAGCAGGCAAGTAAGCCAGCAAACGTGGCACGTTAACAAGAAACAAGTATATACAACTATTTACACACGCACATGCGTGTTTTATTCAAATGTTGGCTCTGACGCCATTTCAGTATTTTCGAGCCATGAGCCTTCATGAAATTTATACACACGTTTATTGCGTGCGTGTATATATGCGAATACGTGGCTGTGCCGCTGACTCTAACTCTGCCTCTGACACAGGCCGTGTCAGTGCGTGTTCGGGCACTTCTTGTCAAAAAAGAAAACATATTTCTTTCATGGGTTTGCTTTATTTGGCCACAAAAGTCTTGACTCTTTTTAACTCCAACTTTTCGATTAGTTGGCGAATGCCTAAAGCTCATCGGAACCCTTAAAGCACACAATTCTACCAGACTTTGTATCCACTCATACTGATATGCAAATGAACATGAACATATATGGTAGTTATATTGGATAAGCCTTGCAATACACCCACTCTTCCTCTCAATATGGTTTTTAGCTATAGCCCTACGGCACAAGGGTAATTAATTTCATTTTTATTGCATGCCCCATTTCTGGCTTATACTCCAACAGAATTTCCGCTTCAAATGGGCAGCCTGTTATTCATCTTTTTTTCTTTCCCTCTCTTCCCTTTTTTTTGGTGTTTTTCCAGGTCCATTTTAATGTTGCCGCGAATCGTTTTTCCTGAGGCGCACTGAGCCCATAAAAACTGTAATTAAACACGAAAAACTAGTGTCACATGCCGTATACGTGACGTCGTCCATTTTCTCATTTAATTGCTCATACGCAGCGTGTGCAGTGCTTCACAAGGCGTGCTCAACTAGTTTTCAGCGTCAGTCCAATTAAAGCAATTTTTAACAGACTTCTATGGGACTATTTGAGACTATTCATCGATTTTTCAATCAATTGTAAATAAAGCTATCGAATGTCCGACTACAACGATGGGCTCTACGAATAAATAACACGACTCTTCATAATTTAATTATGGTTTAAACCTATAAGTGAATTACTGCGACATAATTTAATTGTGCTTATTTTCCACTTGCATTAAAATAATAATTAAGAAAACTATCAACTTGTTTATGAGTCATATGAAATATTTTATGTTTATTTAAACTACATATATTGTTGAAAATCTCATAATATGACTTTATGACATTGGTGCACATAATATTTAGTATTTATAAAGTCACATGCATAAATTCCTGAATTACCATTCAAAATTTATTAACAAAACACAGCTTAAACAACTCGTTGAACTTACAGTTTCAATGTGGTTATCTGATAAAACTCGTACGATAATTAACTAAACTTAATTATGGCTGTAGGCAGTTATTAATTAGTTTAGACGCTCGTTAGTTCATTTTGCAGTCATTGTTGCAGGTGCTGGTACTTGCTTCCAAGCGGCACAAAGTTGTGTGATGATGCTGTTGCTATTGCTGTTGCTGCAGGCAGCAGGCGTCAACTTGCAACTCGGATTAGTGGCATTAAAAGGCCACAAAGCAGTCAAGGGTCGCTGGCAACTCTGTTCGTTGGCAACTCTGGCGTCTAACATGACAGCCGCTCAGGAATAATTACACGAATGTTGTTCAAGTTGTTGCTGCTAGCAATGTTTATGGCTCTTTTTAGCCACATTATGTAGCTGCCATGACTGGGCCATAACTAAATGCCAGCACATGAACAACTGTAGCTATCTTCCTGCCTGTCCGTCACTCTGTCTGCCTTTGGGGCCTGAAAACCTCAAGCGCTCTTCAGTGACATACAATGCTCGAGCAGAACACACGGCGCAAACAAAAGCGCAACAACAACAACAACAAAAACTGCTCTTGAAACAAACAAAATATACAAGAAATCTACAGCAACAACGACAACAAGTATGACGGTTAAAGCTAACGAACTAATGTAGCATAGATTTTTATATAGCAAAAGAAGCAAGAATCGTTTATGACTTGCACAGATAAAGGCAGAAAACAAGGCGGAAGACGAGTCTCGGAGAGGAAATACCCGTAACAGAAGCATAAAACCAAGATACATAAACTGCAGCATACTTTTAGGTGCACGCTTTTATTTATCTTCCACTACGTGTGTCAAAATCTAATGAAATTAATTTAAAATACAATTCTTTCTTTACATTTTTCGTCTGTCTGAGTTTACAGAGATTACAGTGAGGATTATATGCCTGCATTTCTATTTTATTTCATCTATGTGCTTCAAGGTGTTTAGACTGTCTTACTTCCTATGAAAATATACCCCTACACTAAGAGTAACGGGTGCTAAAAAGCACACACTGAGTCACATATGGCAGCTGGGAATACAGGCAGCATCAAAGTTGAGCTTGGGCACTTAAGCAGTCACCAAAGCAGCAGCAACAGCCGCGACAGACGACGAGCGACGAAGACGACTGCTCGGAGAGGATGGGGAGCAGCTTACGGCGTGCTCTTCAGCCGTTTGTACTGAGAACGGAACCCGACAGTTGGACTGTGGCTGGTAGTGCAGGGAAGCCACATCTTGAATTGCAAAAACCGCAAAATACACACGAGCTATGTTAGAGAGACAGACACATACAGTCTGACACTTTACATATGTCCTTTTTGCAGATTTCTCACAGTAATAACCCAGTAGGACCTGTTTATAAGCAGCCTGTTGTACAGTTTGCTTCAATAGTCATGACACTTGAGCAATTTAATATAGAAATAATTCAACCCACTCAGCATAATGAGCCATTACTTTTGGCAGCACATTGAAAAGCGAAGCTTCAGCACATTTTGCAGATACTTTGCGACAATTAAAAGCATAGAACAAGAAGAGAGAAGTACTTTTGACATGCTGTCAGTTCCAAGTGGGTCGGCTAGAATAAAATGCTGTTAAAGGGGATGAATGTATGTATGTATTTAGTAGCATTTGCTATATAAAATATTCATACATTTCTGAGCATTCACTTAGAATGCGTATGGGTGTGTGTGTGTGTGTGTGTGTCTGTGTACTTTTGTTGCGCACTGTTGCTTCAGTCACATAACAGAGCGTTACTAAAAGCCGGAAATTTGCATGCTGCGAGTTTTGTGTAGTCTTCTTCCTAAGTCCCTCCCCTTTCCCTTCTTTTGGTTGCCTTTACCGCAAACTCAAAGCGTGAGTAAAATTTTGCTTACATTTCACAAAAAATTTGCAGGCTGCTCTTCACTTTTATTTTTTTTTATCTGTGTTGAAAAGTTTGCACAGTTTGACCTGCAGTTGTTGCCAAATTGCCTGCAAGTTTGTATGCATCAAAAACATGAAAAAATACTAAAGAGTTTACGAATAAATGTAAATAAATAATAGTTATTTGTTTACGTGTTTCGCGCAGCTAAATAAAGTAAAACTAGGACTCTCCTTGATTTTTAAATAAATGTCTGCACTTCAAATACTGTTAAGTAGCTATAAGCTTTTAATTCACATATTAAATTTAAATATTAAAGGGCTTAATTCGCAGGATTTATGTTTAAATATGTTAAACTGCGAGCAGCAGATTTTTCATAATATTTTGCAATTGAAACACACAAAAGGTTAATAGACTTTTTAATTTTATATGAATTATAAATTATGCAAATATATTTATATGATTTAAGTTGCACAAAAAAAAGGTCAGTTATTAAATGACCATTGTTTTCTGTTTTAATTACAGACAGGAGTTTAAATCGAAGTACATTATGTATGATAATTTAATGGCCTAAAAAAACGAAGCCCAATTAAATGCAGCCCAGTTTTAGGGCTTTTATATATTTACTCAAAGTTATCTGTATAATTTTCTTACCACTTCTAGGACAGTACAATTTTAACTTATTCAAATGCAGACCGACAATTCTTGTTGCCCGTAATTAACTTTTGAATTCGGGTCAAACTTTAAATTTCTTAACTTGGCTAACTAGAATTGAATTAAACCAATTAAGAGTTGTTTTTTAAATTGAATTCGGTTTTGTTGACGAGAAACAAAACATCACAAAACAGACCAGAAAAAATAACAAAAATCATATGAAATAAATTGCAATTTATGTGTATTTAACTTGAAAATAAAGTCTGCTGAGCCGGTAGTATACAAATCAAATTATGCTAATTAAATGCACACGAAAGAGCCAAAAGCAAAACTGAACTCAGTTGAGGTGAGCTGAAATTGTTGGCCAAGTGGTTGACTCTTTATTGCCGCACGATTTAACGAACAGTTTTGTTTGAGGGGCGAGTGCCGAGTGCCAAGTGGCGGACTGTTGGTCTTTGGGAATGCACAGGTGGGGGTCAGGTGAATGTAATTTATTTTTTGAGCCTCAACCCTTTGCTGGCAATCCTTTCATTTAAGCTCGCCGCGACATAAACTGGCCAACAGGACGATAGGGTTGACAGAAAGGGGTTATGGAATCTTAAAAAGCGCAGACGTTGCTGTTTCAACTCGGTCTCGCAAATTGTTACAAATTAACTCAATGAGCGGCTCTTGTTGCGAAATAATTTAATTAGGGCAACAACTTTGCTGAATTCAGCAAACGACAGCAGGACAAGTAAACCAGGAAAATGGCAAGTGAAATTTAAATATTCTTTTACCATTTTCTCGCAAGTCTGCACAGCGACCCACACTGCGTATGCGTAATATAATAACCAGTTAGAGGGTAATTTAATTATATGACAAAGTCCACGTGGCACTGTCGGTCATTGATGATTACATAATCGATAGTAAAACTCGATATTTGCCCCCCTCGCCAACGTCAACGTCGTAGTCTTTGTCGTTGTTGTTATGGTTATTGGCTCACTGCATGCAAAACAAGGCGAAAGCTTTTAATTGAAAGCATTCTTAGTAAACATTTCGTATCATTTTCTATCGTTTTGTTTTCACACAATCACCAAGACGAGGGTCAACTTTGTGGCCATATTGCCAATAACAAAAACATACCAAGAAAGTAGAAACTAAAGCAAAAAAAAAAAAATACCAACGACCAAAAATAAATGTTGACTACTAAAAATAGCGCAAAGCGAATAATCAGAAAATCCAACGACCAAAACAACTGTGGTGTAACGAAAAGCGGTCAGGACATGAGTCTGCAAAATACGTGTAAAAATCGCAAGGAAGAAAAGAAAAAAATCCCGTGCTGCTAAAAATTTATGCGTTCAACAGTAAAGCGAAAATCCCCGCAGACAATAACTTTTGTTATGAACATCATTCGAAACCGGCGACGCTTTCTTGTACCTCCATGTTGGGCAATAAAAATCACAGCAGCATGTAACTAGACTTAGTTACACTCGCATCCTTCCGTTGTCATCTATAGCCAATTTTTATGCAGAGATAAGCTGACATTAAATTGTTTGTATCTTGAGCTTGCTATGAATTCCAAGTTCCACATTAAATGCATTAAAGTGCACAGGTATTTTACAGTCGAGTCATTTGTATTTATAAGTGCTTTCTAGAATCATTTCCCTTGTGATCAACAGCAACAACTGGAAGTCAGTTGGGGCCAAACCACAAAAGCGCAAAGCCAACAAAATGTTCCAGAAGCTCTTTGAAAAATATCGACAAGCAAAAAAAAAACAGAAAGTGTAAAGAAAAGGCGAGAGAAACATGGATAAAAATGGGTAAGATGGATAAGCGTCTTATAAAAACGGGGTAAGACTGAACTTTTTCGCCGTTGCTTTTTGTGGCATCGTTGCCAAATGAAAAATACAAAAATCCAATAACCAAAAGGAAAATGAACCAAACTGAATGCCAGACAAGGGATGCTGCGGCTAAGCAGGTTGTGTGTATGTTTCACTACCAAGCAATGGCGTCGGCAATGGCGACAACGTCTGCTTTTCATAACATTTCGCAACTATTTGCAGCTGAAGAAAGTTGGCCCGAGTCTTCGGTCAATATTAATAGTTCTTCTTTCTGAAGTTGAAATGTAATTTGATTTTTTTCTTCTCACTATCTTCGTCTCTCTTTAACATTTTTATGAGCGATTTTAATGCGAGTTTCGAACAAAAGTGATGGCTTGTTAAAAGGCATACACGCGGCGTATACGTAATTCACTGTATTACTTACCAATTACTGAATGTGCTGATTGGTTGAATTGAAATAATTTCAGTCACTTTTTGTCTGGAAAATATTAACACCAGTTCGACTATTAGTTGATATATTAAAGCAGAGAACTGGCTATAAATAGATGCTATTTGTGACGTCTGCTCGACAAAATTTAATCATATACTTGATTGGAAGCTACAGCAAATGTCATTGGCATCAGCGTATAACGCCCAGAGGAATCAAGTCAAATGCAATCAACTGAATTTGGATTTATCTTTGGCAATAATTTGCTCACACGACAGCGAATTAGCGTCAATTTTATTCAAGTAGTACATGGAAAGATAACTGAATCAATAAACCAAAAGAAAAATGCTTCAAGGTCAATTAATATAGGCAGCGAGGCAGAAAACGAACGAAGGACACTTAGAAGGAAGGAAAGCAACATCAAAGAAGTCGAAGCGTTTTAATAAATGAATTGTTGATTAAATGAAGTTGCCAAAAGCCAAAGCTAAAGAGAGAAATAGAAATAGAAAAGAAATGTGGGCCAAATCGGTATGGAAAAGCGGTGTGAAGAGAAACTGAGTAACAAAATAAAGTTGCAAAAGTGTCTGTTTATGTCTGGCGAAAGGGACGACAACGAAAAAAGGTATGGGCAAATTGAGGCAATAGGCGAATGAGAGCAGAAATTGGGGAGGAGAGAAGTAGGCACAGTATGTGTGCCATAAAACGAACCAAGGCAAGGTTAAACTAGGCAAAAGACTGTCACAGATGGGAACGCGACCAGCGAAATGTGCGCAGAGACACCATTTTATGGCCGATGATGAAACACAGTGGCTAAAAATGAAAATGGAAATGGAAATGGCCAATGGACATGGGAGACATGAAAGAAGTGGAAGAAGAAGAAGACGACATGGAGTAGAAGTAGAAACAGAAGACAACGCAAAAGGAAGTGCCAAAGGCAAAGGAAGCGCAAGTCAAGGCAAATGGCGCTGAGAATGAAGGAACAATAACAAAAAACAAATATCCGCCTGCGGACCACACGAAAGCCAATGAACGTCAGTCCAGTTCATGAAGGTTCGTGAAGAGACACGGAACAGCAGCAACGACAGTTATTGAGAGCGCTGTAGGCAGAAGTAGAGACAGCCAGGACTGACAGGAGCTGCTATGGTAAAAAATGGTAAAAAGGCAGCAAAAAGTGTTCAAGATTTAAGGTAGATCCACGACTTATCTGCTAAGATATAGACTTTAAGTTCAAAGTATTTCAAATGATAAAATTACACACTAAAGTTAGGCAATTACTAGAACAATTTACTGCTGGCTGAAAGACAAAAAATCGTTAAGGACTTAAGGTAGATCCTAAGTGCACTTTAAATTCAAAGTATCTTAAATGATAATTTAACCAACTAAAGTTAGACAAGCTCTAAGCACAATTTATAGCAGAAACTTTTTGATAGGCCCCGTCGATACCTATTTAAAAACTTTTGCTACATTTGCTGCTTAAACCTCAATAAATAAATGTATTCATCTCTCAACGAAAAGTACAATAAAAAAGTAACTTTCTCAGCACTTTTAATTTATAATAAAGGTTTCAAGTAGTCTGGTACTACACATTATTATTGTCCTGGCTAATCCACTTGCCCCATTGTTGGCTCTGACAATAGAAACAGTTAGAGCAAGTGTATAAGGAAGCATGTTAAAAAGTAGCATAATAAGTCAGTAAATTGTGTTATTTTTTGAAAATCCTTAGAGAGTTAAGTGAAAAGAAAAATAAAAGGGATAAGCAGAAGAGTTCCCACTGTAAAGTGTGTACTGTGTACACACGCACACACACAGAGACAGCTGTGGTCGATGCAAATCGTTGACATGGGCAACTTTTTGTCTGTTGAACAAAAAAAAAACCAACAAAAAATATATAAGAAGAAAAACAAGAACTTAATGGATTTGGCTAACTGACTGACTGACTTGACTCACTGTCTGGACGACACGCTGGGGAGGATGGACCACTTGGCGGATCTCCAAAAGGGCAACAAGACAAAATACGCGCGCGAGAAAAAAACAACACAGAGAAAATCAACAACAACAACAAAAAAATGGCACGAAAGAAAAGCTAAGAAACTGTGTGAAAACAATTTTTAAAGTAATTTGCGTTTCACGTCAGAAGGAAGCGACAAAAAATGGAAAATGAAGAAAGAAAAGTTGCTCACGTCGCTGCTTTTTATTTATATTTATGAAATTTAAGGCGAGAAAAAGTTGTTGAAAAGCAAAGTGCTTTCAGGCACCACATCGCGACGAACCGCGTTGAACCGCATCGCATTGCAGAGCAGAGCAGAGCAACTCAACGCTCCTTAACCCCTCGTTAATATATAAAATACATATTTGCTGCAAATTCGCATTCAAGGGTAAAATATTGTAATTTTCTCATTGGGGTACTGTTCAGTTTGGCTTTGGTCTACTAATTTGTGTGTGTTTTCTTGCGGGTGTGTATTTTGTTTGCTTGCTTTGTTTACGCACACACACGCGTACTCACAATACTACTACTACTATTTCTACAGCTGCAGCTGAGCTGAACTGAGCTTAAGCTGAGCTGCAGATAAAGACACTCACACTCATACACGCACTGTCACACACATACAGGTAGGCGCAACAACAACAACAAATACTACTCACCCAAGAAAGCAGACACATGTGCGTTGGCTTTGGCGTTGGCGTTGGCGTCAGCGTCGCCGTCGGCGTCGGCATCCACAACTCAAATGCAGTTACGCTTTGCCTCGATTCGCTTTTGCTTTTGCTTTTTTGAGCATATTTTGAACGTGTTCTCTGCCTCTGCCACTGTCACTGTCACTCTCACTGTTATTGTTATTATTATTTGTATTTCTATTTGTTATTGTTCTTCTTTTTGTTCTCGTTGTTGTTTTTGTTTTTATTTTCTGCCTGCCTGCCTGATAACACGCAACTCAGCGACGCGATGGCTACGACTATTTACTGCGCGCAAATGTGATTTAAGTTGAAAAATAGGCGACAAATCGCTATTCGCTGCACATGACAAGCACTTTGTTGTTGTGGTTTCGCTGTTGTTATATTAGAAAAACAACTTTTTTTATTAGTGCACTAAAAAGTTTGTTAATTTTACACACTGCTGTTTGTTTGCTGGAATTGTGTTTTTTTTTTTCTGTTTGTATTTTGTATTTTTTTTTTTATTAATGTTTGCTATAGATATTATGCAAAAAGTGTTTGCTCTTCTGTTTTACAACCGGCGGCAATTCCGCATACGTTCACGGCAGCAGCTTTGGAGTCCGAGCAGATGGCGGGCGGTGGGTGTAAAAACGTTTTCACAGATTTTGCCCGATTTTTCTGTTCGACTTTTTCACAGCACGACGTCAAGTTGAGCACTGAGCAAATGTCGCGACCAAAAATTCTGTGCGGGTCTAGGCTAAATTACAGCGTACCGAAATAAGCTCTCGCGCTCCCTTGCACTAATGCATGTCGGCTTAGGCACATATTCTAACTCTCTCACACTCTCTTTATGGCTTTCGGTTACGTTCGCTCTCTGTCTTTCTACCGCTCTCTCCCAATCTCTCTCTGTCTCTCTGTTCGCGTGCTGCTGCAGCGTTAAAGTTTGAGAGCTTTGCTATTGTCGCGTTTTCGTTGCTCCAGTTCGCTTTGGCGCCAGACATCAACTGATAGGGCGATGCGTAACAATCAGCAGCAGCGACAGCGGCGGCAGCGGCAGCAACGCCAGCTTTTGGCGTCGGCGTAGCATGTGCTACGCTTTGTTTACTGTTATTTGGCACACGCTGCTGCTCCAATTTGCTCTCTCATTGGGAAGCGCTCTCATGCTCTTGCTCTCTTTCAAGGTGGCTGTGGGTGCTGGCATTGACTGCAACAGTGTTGCAAAATTAACAAACAAAGCTAAGCTTAGTTTGAGATTTTTTTTGTTGAAGCGTTTACAGTAAACTTACATTGAGTAAGTGTTAAATGTTTGCATTTATATAAACAATACCAGCATTAAACATTTATATTTTATATATTCCTCTTTATTCGAGGTACTTGAACCACTGTATCGCTAACTCCAAGCACTCTCTTTAACAGCATTTTAAGCGCATGCGCGTTTGGTCGCTTGTGATAATCAGTTGTTGAGCTTCAAGTTGCACAAATAGTTGTTGCTCTTGCTTAAGAGCACACTGCACTCTACAGCAATATGATCATAAAATTCTTATCAATTTGCAGTGATTAATTAACTTTGTATATCAAGTGCTTAACTTTTGATTGTATATCGCAGTAATTACTATGATTATGACAGCTATACAGCCAATGCAAAATGTTAGTTTACTTTCATATATTATTGCATAATTTTAGGCGAGCTTGATTAAATTATTATTGAGTTTCTGTTGATTTTATACTTGATATCTTTTTTTGAATTTAACTTAATCAATAAAAGAGCATTACAATTTGTCTTTATTGCTTATAGTCACTTAGATGAGCTCACTGGCGCTGGTCACATCAACATCCGGCGCTGTGGCAGCTGTTTCCTCCTTGCCCTCATTGACATTCTCAGTGTCTTCGGCATCCGGTTCCACTTCCACTTTCACTTCCGCCTCGCGCACGCCATCCTCACAGACCATCAGGGGCTTGCGTTCCAACAGCGGCCGCGGCGTGCGTCCCAGGAATGTGTTACAAACAGTGACAATGGACTCACACTCGTCGGGTTTCTTGGTAACCACAAACACGCAGCTCTGGATGACGTCGTGCGGTGTATTGTCCATCAGCTGGAACACTATGTGTTGCTCCTCAATGTTGCCATGCGTGACGATTTTGCCATGCAAACTGCGCTCGAATAGAGTCCAAAATTTAATGGCAAATTGAATTGCACGCTCAATTCGCTTGCTTACCCCAGGGGCTCACCGGTAATTTTCATTTCCAGCTCCGCATATTTGGACAGGACATACGTGAAACGTTCCTTAGCAGCGCTATATTCCATCTGCCCAAATGAAAAGTTGAAATAATCAAGCAAATTATAAGAATTTCCTACTTACATCCTCAATACAATGGCCGGGAGGTATACAAATAGACAGCTGTGTAAGCAAATAAAATTAATTTAGATTACATTTTTAATTGGAAACTTCAAGCGTACCGTTCTGTATATAAAGATTATGAAAATCAGATAAAAACAGTTTGTATTCGCCATGACTGATCCGTTCAGCGATCGGTTTCAACTCCAACTAAATAGATACAAATAGAACAGCAAACATTGTTTTAAGCTACACTCGAAAACGACACCTGACGTCATTATAATTAAATCTGTAGAGTCACAAAAGCTCAGTCATTGGAAACTCTCACGATTATTATTATATTTTCCAGTGACTAGAAACAGAATATATGGTTTTCTGTTCTCATATTAGAGCTTTAGAGTCTGAATGTTTAATATGCAGAAAGTCCGTCAAATATGAGGTTCATATTATTTAAATAAGATTATTTATAGGTATACGTAATATTTCAATTACAACTTTAAAGAAACCACCACAGCATTAAAACTATTTTATGTATAACTAAATTTTTTTAAGGTAATTTCTAAAAAGCAGCGCAGTTTTATACATAACAAAATCAACAAATTTCTTAGAAAATAATTTGTTTCAAATGTTTACAAATATTTTTATTTATTTGCCAATTTATTTTGCCACTATATAAGATGCCAAAACAGCTGAGTAAATTTGCCAAAAAGCCATCAATTATTTTTGTATAAAAGACGCAACTTCATGGCCAAAATATGTTACACTGTTCAACGACTTCAAACTGCAAATCACTGAAAAAATGAGGAGCATCGCAATCCTACTGAGTTTTACCATCTTGGCCAGTTTCCTTGTGTGGAGTAGTGAAGCAGTGGCCTGTGAGTCCCTTGATCCCGATCTTCCTGACGGCTGCACCGATTGTTCAGATGAAGCTAATGACGAGCATGATGATTGTACAACCACAACGACAACAACAACAACGGCTGCTTCGACTACAAGAAGAACGACTTCAAGAAAACCCAATCGGAAAATTGTACGCATTAAGAATCTGAGATACACTAATTATCGTACCATCCGAGTGAATAGAAACAACCAAAATGTTCGTCGACCAGCTATAAATGTGCGTGTTGTATCTGGTTAAATGTATCCAAAATCCAAGTAAAATAAAATTCTGAATAAAACAATTAAAACGTGTTTAACTTTGGCAAGTCAAGAAAGCAATTAAACATATTTTAATAGAGTAAATAAAATACTCAGCAATTGTTTCAGTACTTCCGCTAAGCGTTTTCTTAAGCCTTTGACGTCTTCATAAGTAAATAAAGTTAATTAAATAATTCCAAAACATCTGCATATATTTGCTAATAAATTAAAGCAAATAAAGTCACACAAAGCTTGTTAGTATAAAAAGCTGTGCTTTCTACCAAGTGGATATCAAATTCTTTGAACACATTCTTGTATTACCATCAACCTAAGTCCGAAAATGCGATCGGCAACAATTGTTCTGAGCTGCGTCCTTTTGGCCATGTTCTTCGTGAAGAGCAGCAATGCTGTTGCCTGTTCCACCACCATTTTGACCAACTGCACGGATTGTACCGATGGTAATAACGTAAACGACGATGATTGCACCACCACCACAACAACAACTACTGAAGCTACTGTGACCCTAAGAAACAATAGGAGGATCTTCAGAGTTACAGGTCTTAGGTACACAAATGTGCGTCGCATACGCGTGAACCGCAACAATCGCAACCGCAACAACCGCAACAACCGCAGAAACACTCGCAGAAACAGAGGTTGAGCACACAAATTATTTGTCAAATTTAAAAATCACATTTATTTAACGTATTTACCGGATTTTTACTTACCTTCGCAACATATACTGTTTTCATTTTATCTTAAATTGTGGCCAAGTTAAAAAAACTGTAAAAATAAATATAAAACTAAAATAAAAACTATTAATTTTCCTTTAATTTCTTAGCATTAAGGCAAACATTAGAACTCAAGTTTGCATAAAATACAATGCATATTTTACAAGGAAGTAACTAATATGGAATGGACGGCTTAATACGATGAAATTTTTTTCAAATTCAATTAATTCATAAATTAAATTTTTAAGAATTATATGTACTTACCAAATAATACTTAACTGATTATTGCACAAAAGTAAGGTTTTTGGAAACCGTTACTTTCAAAATAATATTAAACATTTTGACACATTCAAGAGCATACATTAGAGGCAATATATTATTTATATAAATATAAAATATTTTTTAATTAATCACCTACAGCTCCATAATAAATAGTCCACAGTAAAGGTAACAATTTGTGAGAATGCTGAGCATTGAATCTATTCTTTATAGAAAATACATTTTAAATTTGCAAGGCAATATTTTTTATTGATGTTTAAAAGTTCAACAGCTTAATTGAACAAAGAATGGTGGGTATCAGAAATTTTTAGATTATCTCCAAGAAGCTAATAACGTTGATAGCAAAATTACAAAAATTAAACAAATAATTCACATAAAAACTTCCAGCGACAATTCAGTACCGACAAATGTTATCAAATAACTAAAGACTTTCCCCACCTTTAGAATTACAATTTAACATTAAGTACAAAACATTTTATTTTTTAATTTAATAATATTAAAAGACCAACTATTCATTTGATATGCAGGTATAACTTTCTGTTAACTACGTTAATTTCATTAATAAAGATGAATGTGCCAACATTTTTGGAGTTTTTATAAATTATTTACACAAATGGCAAATACAATTGCAAATTCATGAGTAGAATTTCAGCACGTGCTTAAGCCCCAATGAGCTCAAACAGATAGAAAACAGTTGTTGAGCTTTCTACTCAAAAAAAACAGTTGAAATATCCTTCACTTCAACGCCTGAGTTCACGTCACTAACTATAGAAAGTAAAGAACACAAGGTTTAATGTTCAATAGTTTTAGCAAAATGACAAAAGTAAATAAGTAATAAATTGTGAACAGCTGCACACACAAATTGCGAATAACTATCAAGGTTCGAAGCAAATAATAATTCTACTATAAAATGCTGAGAATTTTGGCAAAACAGCATCATAAGTTTTCTACACATTCTTGTAAAACAATCTAAAAAACCAAAAGCAAAGATGAGATCCGCAACCATCGTTCTGAGCTGTGTCCTTTTGGCCATGTTCTTTGTGAGAAGCAGCGATGCCGTTGCCTGTTCCACTACCATTTTGACCAACTGCACGGATTGTACCGATGGTAATAACGTAGACGACGATGATTGCACCACCACCACAACAACAACCACCGAGGAAACCATTACTCTGAGAAACAATGTCAAGACCGTTCGTGTTACCAACCTGCGCTACACAAACATTAGGCGCTTGCGTTTGAACCGTCCATCTGGATCTGGATCTGGAACTGGAGTAAACACACGCAACACACGTAACACACGCAACCGCAACTCCAGGAGAAACAACGTTCGTGTTTACAGGGGTTAGATACTTACTTAGCACTTACCAAAAGCTGTTGATCGTTTGTTAATAAAAATGCATGTTTTCAAAATTAATTTTAAATGACTTTTGCTGATAACTAAGAAGGCACCCAAAAGTAGGCTGCAAAATTTATCAAGCAATGAGAAGTTTTATAGCACTTAGCTTTCGTTACTGTCTGTGAAAGTGTGTTGCAATTGCTTAAACAAAAATAGTACAATTCTTTATTATAAGCGTGAGTTAATATCAAGATATAATTATTTTAAAAGTCCTTTATTGTGTTCATAAATTTAGTTTAAAAAAATGGTTGAAAGACCTAAAAGTGTGACAGGAATAAGGCATTTCATAAGGCATTATACAGAAACTTTTCCTTTGTTAAATTCGAAAATCCATTTTAAGGCTGTCAATTTTTTTTAAGGTACATATCTATAGGTACTTTTGTAATCTGATTGATTTTAAATAGTCGCCACTCTCTATTCTATATTTTGAAATAATATTTCAGCACCTTATAATTTAAAATAATTCACCATTTATTCAATTATTTAAAGATCAACTTTTTGTACATCCCTAAAACTATGCAACACTTTTACCCAACTCAACTAAACACTTGCACTTACCACAGAATTGTTGTTACGATTTCGACATAAGTTGACACTGAAACGAATTACATGAAGTTCTGTATAAAAATACTTGAAGCTCGAGACAACTGATTACATATTAAGCGCTTAAACCAATTTTATCAAACACTTGTGTGCCCATTTAAACATTTCAAAATTATTTTGGAAAATTTCCGAATGTCAATACGAAATGAGTTTCAAAAATCGCTATAAAATGAAGTGTGCAGCTACCGAAAAGTACACTCTGTCGTTAGCACGTACAATCTGATTAATCAAAGATGAGAATCCAAACTGTTATCATTGGTTGTGCCCTGGTGGTGTTATCTTTGGTGCATTACAGCGATGCAGTTGCCTGTTCAGACACAGTCACCACTGAATGTACCGATTGTACCTTGGCTGAAAATGCAGAAGATGCTGACTGTGTTACAACCACCGAAGAAGCAAGCACAGTTGCCACGGACTCCACCACAGCATCCAGTTCGGGCACTACCACTCAATCTTCCGCCGGTGGTCCATTCAGACGTCTTGTCCGTCGCATCCGAATCCTTCAGCGCAGACTCGCTCAGTGCAGAAAACAAGCTGCTAACCAAAGAGCTTCGCTCATCAAGCAGATCAAGAAACTTAAGGGTTCCAGTTCCAGCACTACCAACAGCTTCAAGGACAAGTTCTTTGGTTAAACAATGACTTACTTGCCTGTACAAAAAACATAAACAAAGCCAAACCCTAGGACCCAATTGTTCACTAATTTTAATATAATAAATTACAACTATGCATAAACTAAATTTTTTTTTTTTTGCTTATCTTATATCAATATTCATATCAACTAAACGGTGAAATCACTATTTCCAGTAATTTTCCTACCCTTCAACTATTTACTCGAGATGAGTAAATAGTAGGCTACAGTTTTATCAGTCAATTTGTTTAGAGCTCTATCTGTTTGTCTTCGCTGTCTATCAGCTATATCGATATGTTTGTTCACATATAGCATAGCATGTTTTGATACTCTTATCAGAGGTACTCTCTGTACCGCTGTAGAGCCGGTTATTCCCGAGCACAAACAAAGGTTGCCCATTTGATCTCTCTATCAAAAATTATACTAGAAACATTTGGTGTCAATTATTCAATTAGTTGAATTATTTACAGAGCAGTACAAATCAGCCGTACGCCCCTTGTTGGTTTACACTCTTTATCTATAAAACAAACTTAATAGACCGCTTTACTCATTCTTAGAGTACGAGGTCCTCCTTTCTTTTCGATCCAGTGTTAACCATAATGGGTGTATGTTTTTACAAGTTTGCCTTCGGGACAGTCAAAGGTGACTTTCATGCCATTTGGTAGCCAATATTGAGAAAGTATTTCAACTGCGCATATTTTTTTGTTTGTACCCTCGAGTAGTTCCACCGAATATTTGTATAAAAAGCCCGCAACAACTTGTTTAGTAACAGAAAAAAATTCACTGATCCTACAAAAAAAAGAAGTTGTTTTATATTAAACTCTCATGGATTATCTTTGGAAACTTACTTGTATCGTGGGCCATCGCTATTGCCGAAAGTGGTCAAAGCACAGTTTAGCAAGTATTTGGCGTCAATGAGTTCCTGACCTTGTAGGTACCTGACTTCACCCTGATTTTCGAGTATACGAATGTTTTTTGTATTATCATGTATATGTAAAGGTAGTAATAATTACCGGATAACCGTCTGAAGCTAGAGTCAAGGTCAGTACAACAATAATTATTATTGGCCACATTTCTTAGATTTTATCTACTACACCATGAAAAGTACGATTTCAAACTGAAAAAAAACTCCAGATAGTACGTCTATTCCTAGACTTCTTTAAAATGTGGATGTCGTGGCATTTGCCATAACTAATTGGTTATCTGGTTTCAGTTTTGCTAAAATTTAATGCTCTAAAATAAGAAAATCTCAATAGACAAATAACATTTAAACCCTAGTTTTTGTCACGAAGTTTGTTACGCATTGAAGGAGGCGTTTTCGACACCATAATATGTATATATTCTTGAACAGCCGAGTCGATATAGCTATGTCCGTCTATCTAACCGTCTGTCCGTATGTTTCTATACGAACTAGTCATTGCATTTCTAATCGTTCCAAATTTGTTGACCAAATCAGTTTATCCAAATCGGACTACTAAATCATATAGCTACGCTAGAAAATCAACGGCAATACATCACTGCAGAAGATAACCGTTTTTTCTTGTTTGGCTAATGTTAAATATTTGAAAAGTATATATAATATATTATAAGCTTTTCGTAACTAATTTTAGTTTAATTAATTTAATTCCACTTATAAATGCGTTCTACAAAACTTTGGTTTACAAAGTGTTACTAAGTATATTTCAGCATCGAGACTAATTTGCTTATGATATAACTCTTACTATATTATATACACATATATAACGTAAGTAAATATATTAAATTCTCTCGAATTTCTCACTGTTTTATTTAGGTGCGAAATATGTAAAGTGAGTAAAACCACAAATCGCCTATAATGACTTCGATGACAAACACACTTTGTTAATTTCAATGCAAATTGCAATTACTGTAAGCAAATGCATATATTATAATGGGCTTGTCAGTTAGTCTCAGTCAGGTTGGTACACCCGTCCATAAAAATCTCGCTGTCTGACAGATAATCCAATTTAATCGCTGATATGCTTAAGAGTAGCTTATTTAATTATAGGAGGCCTATTAGTTCCTGTGATTCTATACTCGTTTCTGTTTTTAAATCGGTGCGAAACAAAATGAAAACATTTAATTACTGTATTTTAATTGATTCATTTTAAAAATGAAATATATTGTTTTGTTGCATTGATAAGAAACTGATTCTAGGAATTAAACATCTAGAGTTCGTTAGAATAAGAAATTAATTTATTATACAAAACATATGGAAATAAGTTAATTCAACTCACACAACTGTGTTTACCGGTTTGGCACAGTAAAGACTGACTACAAAAGATTATACAAATGTATGTCACTGAACCGGCAGTGTCTGATAACAGAAATCAGTCCGCGATCTTTTAATTAGACTTTCAAAATGCTACACTATATTTATATTAATAATTTATATAATTATTCTTCATTAATTATAATTCAAATGCAAAGCACAAAATGTGTGACGTTAGGAGAATTTGAATGTATCTCGTTAGTCCCCAAAATATCTAAAAACCGGCTTTCAATGCTAGCGTAAGAAAATAAACTTAATAATCTATTCTACCGATTGTAGACAGAGAAAGCAAACTAACCAACGTTTTAAAACACAGTCAACAGAACAAAAATCGAGAGTTCAAAAAGATCCTAACGGTGCATCACCTTCCATCAGCACACACTGTATGTGTATGAGGCCTCAACACCCCCCTAAAGCCGCACCTTGATCACTCTCTCAACTCTACAAAATAGATGATAATGAATTTATTTGCACTCGAATTTATGTCTAAATTTAATTTGAATCTAAGAAAACGTGTCCAGTAACAAGGTAAGTAAGAAAGGCTAGAGTCGAGAGAGCCGCCTGTAAAAGACGCCTACTCATAATAAGAAAACAGCAAATTTCGACCGATTTGCCGATAGTAAGTTATAGTTGTGTGGTCCACATCAACTTTGTAGAATATAGTTATAATATAGTAATGACGACATCATATTTGATTCTATACGTCAACAGATTATCCAACAGTGCGCATTTCCTTTCAATAATCTACTCAAACTCTCATCTCAAGTCACAAACAATACAATGAATTTTGTGCTGACAATCAATTTATTTGAAAACTGTTTTAGAAAGATCGATATTTAGTAGTTGGTATTAACCTCATTGTCGGATCCCTCACAGTTGATCTTGACATTGGTGCCGTCCTTCTCGAGCCAAGGCTGGGACCAGATCTTAACGGTGCACTGCCTGGAGGTGTCGCCTTCCTTCAGCTCCACGGTGTAGGTATCGAGGCTACCAGCAACAACCTGAGTCGTCGTCACCTTAGACACACTTACAGCTCTGTTTGAGCACACACAAAATAATTGCCAATGAATTTAGATTTTAATTGTTGTCTATACTTGTTGTTCTTTTGAACTTACTTGTAGCTGGGTCCATCGCCGGTAGCCAGCTTGGCCAGAGCCACATCCAAAGCACGAACAGCAGTATCAAATTGTTCTCCGCTCAGCTCGCGATGACCACCACGAACTCGCAAGCTGCCGCAGAAAGCAAGGCAGACAACTGCCAAGATTGTCAAGTAGAACAATTTTGAACCAATCATTTTGAAACACTGCAGTTAGACGGAAGATTGCCAAAAAACTAAATGCTCAGTGATAGACATCCCTCATTTATAGTCAAGCTCTCTCACTCACTTGTGTGTGCACATATGGTTAGTGCTACACTCGGACTCTCCCACTTACTCTCAAGCCACTAACAATGAATTGGTGATGACAATCAATTTATTTGAAATATGTTTTTTTTTTAAGAATCACATAGGCAAAGATGGAGAATTAGTAGGTGGTATCGACTTGATTGTCGGATCCCTCGCAGTTGATCTTGACATTGGTGCCGTCCTTCTGGAGCCAAGGCTGGGACCAGATCTTAACGGTGCACTGCCTGGAGGTCTCGCCTTCCTTCAGCTCCACGGTGTAGGTATCGAGGCTACCAGCAACAACCTGAGTCGTCACCTTGGTCACCCTAACGGCCCTGTTTAAGCACACACAAAATAGATGATAATGAATTCATTTAGATTCAAATTTTTTCATTGAACTTACTTGTAGCTGGGTCCATCACCGGTAGCCAGTTTGGTCAGAGCCACATCCAAAGCGCGAACAGCAGTATCGAATTCCTCTCCGCTCAGCTCGCGATGACCACCGAGAATTGGTGGTGCGTCGTCGCAGAAAGCAACGCAGACAACTGCGAAGATTGTCAGGTAGAACAATTTTGATCCCATCATGTTGAAGCACTGTAGTTTGACCGAAGTTTGCCAAAGAACTGAATGCTCAGTGACCGAAATCTCACCTTTATAGTGAACGCTCTCTCACTCTCAGCGCTAAACATACATTACATGAGTGCTTCACTCTCACACACACTCTCACAAGCCACCTAACAATACAACAATACATTTGTGCTGGCACTCTCTTTGCTGCCTGCCTTTATCACTTACACAAACAGCGCTTTAAATCGCTCTCTCATTATTTTCTCTGCCTTTTAACCAACACATGTGTCAATACAGATTGTGTGTAAATAAAACATGATTTATTTAAAAGGGCAGTCAGAGTTTATTAATTATATAATATTTACTTTTAATTATATTTATTTTGACCTGACGTAAAATTCTTGGGGGTGTCAATTTTTTATTGCTCAAACTGATTAAATATGTTTATTAAAAGTGTTTATTCTGAGCAAGGTTGCGTTATTCTGGGTCGCTTCAAATTTTATTTATTTGTTAATTTAATAGAACAAAAAATTATTATGACCAACTTGGTTCAAGCTGATACCCTTAGTCAATTAAGATTAAACCCATTAAGCAAAATTATTGTAAATATTCCTAGACCTTTTTTCAAAATAATACACAAAGAACTTACAAACAAACAACTATTTCAGTATTTTAACATTTTATGGAGTATAAAAAATAATATATACATTTTACTGTGAATTTATTTCAGTCATATTATAAAACTCCTGTAGACCAACTCAAAAACTTTCCTTTTTTCTGTTTAAAAGCTGATGTAATTTGACATAAAGTTGAATATTTAATCGTTGGAGTATTAATTGATAAAAAATAATAATTTAAACATTTTTACTGCGCTTTTATCGGTAATTTTAAAAGGTTTTGTCAATTGCATTTTCCACTTCGCCCTCAAACTTAATTTGTATATTAATGCCTTTCTCTTGAAGCCAGGGCTGCGACCAGATCTCCACATTGCTCTCCTTGATTTCTTCTCCCTGCGAGAGTTGCACCTTGTAGCGGTAAAGAGTGCCAGCGACCACTTGTGACGTCACAGACTTTACTTTCACAACCCTAAAGAAGAACAGGTATTGAAAATTAACAAAGACTACTACATTAAATTAGGAATACTCACTGAAAACTCGGTCCATCACCACTGGCCACTTTGGCCAGGGTTTCATTCAACAGATCGATGGCCTCCTTGTAATCCTCTTCACGGATTTCGCTAATGCCGCCACACATTCCACCTTCATTCGCCATTTTTGTAAAGAGCTCTCTTAAGTTGATCGTAGGAAAGAAATTTGCATATATAATTGCTAGGCAGTGTCTAGAATAATGACCAGGCTGCTTAAAATATCAGAACTGACTGTGGATTGATCGAGTAAATAGCAAAACAAGTTAAAAATGAAAACAAACAAATTGATAATATGTTAATATCGCTTTGTTTGGAAACTCAGCGATGACTGAATGCGCTGATACAAGCGGTACAGTTCGGTGTGCGTGTGGGAGCGCCTATGCCTGTGTGCGTTATTTCTTTGTCAGATACACAAAAAGAGAGCGAGTGAGAGCAGCGAAGAGAGCGTTGCACTCACAGAGAGCACAGAACAAAGAGTGCTCACGCATGCATATGCATATTTACCAATATATATATGAATGTATATGTATTGAAAAACTCATTTCGCTTACAGTGAGTCACAAAAAGATTGCGCGCAAACTGTAAGCAATATGGTTAAATAATGAATTTTATCAACGATACTTAATGTTCTCATACAAAAACAGCGATAACAATAGTAATTATTACCACACACAACGACTAAATAAAATCAATGTCCTAAAAATGTTGTAATTACTTGAATTAATTAGTAATTACTTGATAAAGTTCAAGATCGTTACAACATCATAATAAAATTAACACTAACGTCGGTTTTTAATGTCGCATAGAGTAGGGGTACTATGAATAACTCTATTGTTTTAATTGAAAAACCATTGTGGATTTATTTACTTCAGCAATACCAATTCATCATCAGAAACAAAATATAATATTGAGGTACAAATTTAAAAAGCCTTAATAGCTAAGCTCTTTTTTTGTGCAATTTAAATTACGCATTAAACAACGATCTTTCGATATTTATCCTATGGTACAGCATTTATTTATGTATAATATGATGTACTCCATATATTTATATAGATGTACATATGTATGTATATATATATATATATATATATATATATATATATATATGTATATATATATATATATATGTATATATATATATATATATGTATATATATTTTTTATTCGTCTCGCACAAGATTTATCCAATTTGTAATTGAAATTTACGTAAATATTTCAAAAAAATACGTTTGATTCTGCGCGAGAAACTTAAGCAAACACTTAATGATTAGTTTTAGTTTGTGGTTTCATGTTTTTATCCCCATTTCCTTTAATGGATCACTATAAAACAGTTCCAATAACAAATCCCTCTCCTTCTACCCCGATAGTTTTCTCAAATGTGTATGTGCACATGCTCCAGCAGCTGAGCACGATCCGGAAAATTGGCCGAGCACATCTCACACTCATAGCAGCGAGCACGACGCTCCGGTTTATTGGCTGCTGCTGCCTTGGCGGCTGCGTCGGCGGCATCGGCAGCGGATACGACCTCGGAGATGGAGAAGAAACCTGAGCTAACGTCCGAGGAGCTGGTATTGGCAGCAACGCCCACATTGTACGAGTCCACGACGCCGTAGCCAAGATAAGAGTTGGATTTACTGCTGGCGGACAGCGACGATGATGTTGATTTCTTGGAGCTGGAGACGGACATGGTCTTGGTAGTGCTGCTGTTGCTATGGTGCTGATGGTGTCGTTTGGTCGCCGTCCGTGAACCAGAATTGGCAGTGAGCTGACGGAGATGACGGGAGGTTCGTGCCGACGATGAGGAGGAAGAGGGCGTGGTCGTGTGGCCAGTAGCACTTACACGCTGCTGACTCTCAACCATTTCCCTTAGATCCGGTGACGTAGGCTCAATTTTGATTAAATTCTGTTCCTCCTCCGGCAGAAACTGGGGCGTAGTCGAGGATTCACTGGTGAAACGCAGGCGTGCATTCCGATCATGTTTGAGTGGACTACGTAAGATCTCCTCGAGATCATTGACAATGCTGGGATTAAACTTCTCGTAGTTCTTCTCACGCAGCAGCTCTGCATCGATCAACAGATGTGTGTCATCGTACATGAGGGGAACACGATGTGGCTGCTGATGATGATGATGATGCTGCTCCTGTTCCTGCTTGATGTGCAGCGGACTGGAGCTGATCTGATTTGGTGGCTGTGTGGCAGGTGATATAATCTCATAGTCATCCACAATACGAGAACTGGCAACGCCACTCGACTTGACCATACCCAGCTGGCTGCTCTCGCTGGTGCTTGTTCTGGTCACATAGGATCTGCCACGTGCCCGTTTCGATGAATTCTCGCCGCTAACCCGTGACTTTTCCGTATGGATCATGCGGGGACGCGAACTGCTCGCGGAGGCTGTCGTTGTGCTGGAGTTCTTGTTGGATTTGGCAGTTTTCCGGCGACTGCTACTGCGACTACCTGACGCACTGCTCTTGCTGCACTCATCTGCTGCTCCTGCTCCCGTTACAGCTGCTGTTCCAGTCGTCTGTTTGGCACTACGTCGTGTCTTGGACACAGCGGTGGCAACAGCGCTGGAGGAGCTCACGGGCTGCAACGTGGTATCATTAACCACCACCAATGAATCAATGGGAAAGAAATTCTCTGACAAGGAATTGGAGGCGGGCACAGTGCCACCGCCACTGCCATTAGCCTGCAGGAACTTTTCCTCCCACAGGCGATCCTGATTCCCATTCGCGGCTTTACTTGTGTTGTTGTTATTGTTGTTGTTGTTGTTCAGAGCGGATGTGGAGTTGCCATTTGTGGGTCCTGAAGTCGCCTTGGCTTGACCTCCGGCCGTGCGTTTGCGTTTCTCCTTCTTGGCTGGCACTGATTCCGCCGCCTCAAAGAGATCGTCGACATTTTCCATATCCAGATCACAGAGATCCATATCGCTGCCATAATCCTCTTCATCCTTGTTCTCCGCCCGCATATGAGCAATCTCATGTGGCTGGAGTTTTCTGCGACGCTTGTACTTGCGTGGACCAGTCTGGAAAGCAAAGCAAATCTTTAGGGATTGGGCAAATTAGGTAAGTCACTACTTGCTACTCACGATTGGCTGTCGTTGTTTGGCTGTGTTCGTGTCGCTGTGTTGAATGAGATGCTGGATGAGCTCATTGGATGTGGTCAGATCGGCTGCACAGACGGTGCAATGATATGTGCCACGCACTGAATCCAATCCCGAGTGATGGGATCGAATGTGCTCCCTGAGAACCACACGCTGGTTGAATGCCCGTGGACACACGGAGCAGGCATAGGGCTTCTCGCCAGTGTGAATCCTCTCGTGCTTGCGCAGTGTGCCGCCGTCAGCAAAGGCCTTCCAGCAGTAGCGACAACCGTAGGGTCGCTCACCCGTATGTATGCGCACATGGATCTGCTGGGAGCTGCGTGAGCCAAAGGTCTTTCCGCACTCGTGGCAGGGAAACAGTTTGCCCGGAGATGTGGTGCTATGCGAATGCCGATGATTGGACAGTGTGCGTCCGTCGGGGAACTCCTCGTGGCAGATCTCGCACACCACCGACTTGTCCCGGTGCGAGGCCATGTGCCGCTTCAGACGCGCTTTGTTGTGGAAATTCTTGCCGCACTTGGAGCACGAGTGGCACTTTTCGCGAGAGTGATCCCAGGCGTGTTTAATCAAGGCCTTGCGATCCCGACACTCCTTGCCACAGAGCACACACGAGTTGGGCTTCAGCTCGTGGGGATGCCGTGTGTGTAAATGCCGCTTAATGGCCTGCTCCTCGTAGAAGCTGCTGCCACATAGGACACATCTAAAAGTAGTTAAATAAGTCATTTAATCCGCTAGAACTACGAATGAGGATGCTACTCACTTGAAGGGCGGGAAACGTGCATGAATCTCGGCATGAGCAAGTAGCTCCAAGGCGCTGGGGAAAGACTTGCCACAAGTATGACAACAATGTGTCGAATCTTTGGTATTCTCACCATCGCCATCGACGTCCATAACGCCATCAACATCGGCATCTGCACTGCCCTCCGCATCCGGATTGGAGCTCATGGTGCTGGCCATGGACAGCTTATGCTGCTGCTTGGTGTGACGTCGGAGCAGGTCCTGCCTGTGAAAAGATATGCCACATTCGCTGCAGTAAAATTCACCATAAAGCTGATCTGGCTCCGATTCACTGGCGCTGTCCTCACCCGCCGAAGCGGGATCATACTCGGAATTGCTCTCTTCGAACTGATGCGTCTTCTGATGCTCCTGCAGACTGTGATTGTCCCAGAACATCTCCTGGCACTGATTACACTCAAACGGCGAGTCCACGCGATGATTCTGTCAAGGATTAGTGAAATTAATATGAGTTCTAAACGAAGATCTGGGCTTTGTCCTTTGGGATCAGACTGTTTCAAGGTTGTGCTTGGGTCGTAATATTTTCTGTTGAGCACACAGACCCTCCCGCATAGAAGCCAGACCTGACTCCATCATCACGTCCCAAGTAGACCAAAACCAACTGACTGAATGCTCACCTTGATATGTGACACCAGCGCCTTCTCGCGGGCAAATGCTAAGCCGCATTGCTGGCACACGAAGGGTTTGCTGTCGTCTAGCACTGGGAAACGAGAGGCGTCCATGGCCTGGCCATTGTCCGTGGGATTGTTGGCATCACTGGATGTGGCAGTCACCGTTAGCGGCTCCTCGCAGTCTACAAACTGGGGCAGCTCATCCGGCGTCTGTTTCTCCGCAATCACAATGTACTGGGTGCTCTCCTCCTTGGGCTTGAGACGACTAATGCGACCACGAGCGGCTGTTGGAGCGGGCACATTGCTAACTGCCGCATAGCTAGCCTCTTGCACTACCTGACTGGCCACGGTAAGTTGTTCCTGATCCACTTGCTGGGTTTGATCCTGAAGTTGCTCCTGTTCGTGGTACAGTGGCCACTCCTGGTCATAGAAATGATCGTCCACTTGTCGCTGTATCTGTTGTGGTTCAAATTTAATCGATGCTGCCGCTGCAGCCTCCGCATCCGCTGCATCCTGTGCCTCGGCATGCGCCTTAAAGTGGCTGATGAGTTCGGCGCGACGGGAGAAACGTGCCCCACAGAGTTTACAGAGATGCGGACGATCGTTCTGATGGGCCAGCATATGGTTGTTGAGACTGGCCTTTTTGCGAAAACGACGGCTACAGAAATCACAGGGATAGGGACGCAGTGCCGTATACTCGTCCTGCTCCATATCCAGTAGCTCCAGCGCATTTGCATTGCCAGCAATTTGCTCAGCGGCGATTTCCACACTGTAAACAATAAAGAAAATTAAAATTTATTTGGAAAAAAAAGTTTATTGAGCACTTACCGCTCGGCGCCTTGATGCTGCACCCAATCATCCGTGATGATCTCCTCGGTGACCACTTGGGCGTCATCGTCGAATGACTCGGCATAAGCGACGCCACCGTCGGTGATGAGCACTGTGCCACCACCCGATTCATTGGCAGCTATTATTTCGCTTAGCTGACCATCTCGTGCCATGAATATAAGATTCTCGGCCGCCATATGATCAAGATCCTCGTCGGTGGCATTGCCGTTCACCAAATAAGCTGCAGTCACCTCGCTGTCGCCAGCGCCGCTTTCCAGCATATCCGTTTCGGAGTCGACTGCAGATGCGTGCTGCTGTATCCATTGGATGCCGCCATAATCCTGATTGTTCATAACTCAACTGCCCTATGCCTGTGCTCTGTAAGCGATATGCATAAATGCTTTTATTGTTATTGCGACTGCACAAACACTACTTGAAAATTCATTTACAAATGACAAAGTTTGAGCAACAATTGGCTCTGGCACATGTGCTCTGGGAAAATGTCTGCGGGAGAGTGAGAGAGCTCAACGGCGTTGCCAGACCGTTGTCTGCGCCAAACACTAAATGTTTACCTTTTAAAACAATTGGATAACTATGAAATAGACACTTATACTCTGTGAAGTATTTACATATAACACTTTGTGTCTTATTTCATTTCTACACATTTGCTCAAATAACAAAGTATTTAATAACTGAACTGCACTGTGACCGTGCTGGCAGCTTGGGTCTTATTTCCAGGCAACACACACCAGCCATCCTGCTCTCACGCACGTGTCACGCACACCGTTCGCATTAAATGGTGTTTAAATGGCCAAACCGTCGTCTCATAAGATTTTTTCCAACTTATAAGTCTGTGTTTTATTTATATTCCAGAGTGATGCACATAACCTCAAGTTCAACACAATAATAAACAAACGGCACCGGTAACCCGAGCTCTATTTTTGGCACATTAAATGCATAATATAAATATGCATAAATTATTTGATAAGACTATAGATGGCGCAGTCGTGGCACTCACACTCCCGCGATTACATCACGCCCAAAAATTCTCATTCAATTTAATTTAATTTAGCATTTTTAAAACACTGTCAGAACAGTTGCATTTGCGAGCGGTTACCTTCAATATAAACTTTACACTGCTGTCATTCTACGATTGTGAAGCGACGATTTATAAATGCAAGAAATATGTTTTTAAATTCAAACTGAAAATACGTACGAAGTGAAAGAATTTTGGTAGCGAAATCACATACATAGTTTCTTCTCCAACTCACAGCTGTTGCTGCTTTGCGTGTGTGTGTTTGCTATAGCAATAAATGTATCGATTGTACTGCCGATGTATCGGCCAATCGCCGATTTTTGTGTGTTGTCTTTGCCAACTGACAATAGATGGCGCTACAAAGTAAATCACAGCGCCGCCAGACGTTACATAGTCACTAGTATTTAAAATTCCAGTTACTGGAAAATCAAGCGCCAAACAAAGTTTTGCCCTTGTGTTTGTTATTTTAAAAATTTTATTGTTTAGATATTTATGATGTATTATTATTCCAATTATAGGCCAAAAACTCAAATTGCATATAGATAGATTAGATTAAAATGATAAGAGTTTGCAGTTATTTTTAAGATCATATCAATAGTATATTTGATTTCCCCCTTAAACCCCTTCCAGAGTCTACAATGTGAATGCCCACAATCATTTGGTATGCATACAACGCACACATGCACAATTTCTATAAATGTGTATGATCAAAACGCATGCTCTCTTTCGGGTCAGAGCTTTGCTCTTTAAACGAAAGAGCAATGAGCAATGCAAATGATGAGCGACGCACATCGCCCAAAGCGCGCCAAACTTTTTATTCCACCCGCCGTTGCCTCTTCTTCTGCTTTGTCTTCTGCCTTTGCTCTGCTTTTATTTTTATTGCTCTGTGCGGTTTGTTGTGCCGTGCTGTGCTCTGTTGTATTGGAGAGCTCTGTGGGGCTCTGGGGCAGCGTCGGCCAAGCGACTATTTAATTTTCGTTTTGCCGTGGAACCGTTTGGCGGCGGCCCGCAGTCGACGTGCGCGTTCTGAACAATTTCGAAAATGTCGAGTAAAAAGCGGATCGTGATTCTATTCTGATTTACGTCGTTTTCTGTGTTACAGTTATTCTGTGTGCATTGATAAAACTATACACAAATATAAATAAAAACATTTTACAGCTGCGCCATCTAGCGGTGACAGTAACTGGCTGCCTATTGTTAGTATATTCCAGTAAGTATTCCAGTATGTTTTGGTTTGAGCAGCAACAACAACGAAAGCCACAAAAAAATAACCGCCATCCTTTGACAGGCGGCGACGACATCAAATGTCAAACTGTCGATCAACATCAAGGCGAAAATATGCAAGATGCGTGTCTTAAATGCAAAGAGGGCACAGAATGCTCTGGCAAATATATATGTACACATAAATATATACATACTTATAGATATGAATGTGAGTAAGTTTTTGCAAGGCAGCCATTTATGTAATGCGGTTCCCTTCCAACACACACATGCAGTTCTCTCCTTTCGTCCCGTCTTCCCATTCTTCTTCATCTTTTAATCTCAGTGCTGATCTCGCTTTCGACTACGCGTTTTGCATGCCTACTCAAATCGGTCGGTCGCTCGATTTTTGCCCTTCTCTGGAATGCGTTTAATTCGAAAATTTGAATTTCATCGTTTTTCTTGCTTGGTTTTTATTTGATTCTGTTTTGCTTTTGGCCACGCTCGCTTGTTTTTACAACGCAAAACACTTGTTGAGTGTGTTTATTGTCTAAAGGGAAGAAATCAAACTAAGCGCAAACTTTAATTAATATTCCACGCACTCCCACACACACACACACAGAGCGCTCTCCCTCTCTCTCTCTCTTGTATGTGTGGGCTGGAACAATGTTGTTATTGTTGTTCGATATGCTCGTTATTGCTGTTGCGGCTGCTGGAATTTGGTATTGATTGGAATTTGCGCATGCTCAGCACATTTAATGCTGGAACGATTGCGGCACACGCTTCTCTACGTAAGGTAAATGTGAGCCATGGACTGGAATATACAAACCGCAACATTGTCTAAAAATAGCAATAACACACAGAGTTGTATGCAAATATCCTTAGAGACGAAATATTTTATTGCATTTTTTTTTATTTAAAACTTAGAAGGGATTTAGTTTCTTTTTGATTTCCTGTAGTCTGCCCCGAAGACGCTTCAAGAAGTTGGAGAAGAATTTCTTAACTCTGCGACGTCGTGATGTCCTTTTAGTGGGGATCGTAGTGTCTGGCAACGCTGTGGTAGTTGGCGTTGCCGTTGTTGTTGTTATACACTCCACATGCTCGGGAGTCAGCACACAATTAACACAGTTTGCGTCCAAGGGTGCCACATCACAGGTAACGGCTGTAACGTCAGTGGGCAGGCAATACAAAATGGCCGCCAACACGAGCAGAATTTTGGCACAACTCATTTTGGCGTAGAACGTTTAAAGACTGTTGCTAATTTAGCCATAGTTTTGGGCTTTATGAACCAAAGTTGGGAAACAGATTTTCTGTTGAGAGTGTTAAGTAAACTTTGTACAGGTGTTTGGCAGACAAAAGACGCAATTTAAGTATCATGACAAATTCCTAGAAACATTTACAAATAACTTGAATAAGTCTACAAAATGTTGTGGATAGAGCCATCAGACAAATGCCAAAAATTCTACAGGTTGTCTGTGACGAGACGACGACAGAATTGTGACAATGACAACAATTGAACCAAATTTTAATTGTTGGCCATTTGCATAGATACACACAGCACTCATTGTTGTTGTTGTTTTTGTTGCTGACGATCTCATTGATGTTTTTATGCGCTTGTCAACAATTATTTATGTATTTATGTATGTTAAGAGCGGTGGGCGCACTGTAAAACGTGCTTGGCTGCCAAACGGCCACTGTGTGTGCCACTACATACATGAGCCACTGTGTGCCACTGTTTGCCACTGTGTTGCACCCACATAAAACATTTTTTTCGTTTCGTTATTGGCACAAATACTAAAAAAAAACGTTAAAAATTCGGTCACACAGTGATCACGATAAGCGACGCGACGTTGGCCAAATCATGTGAAAGTCTAAAGATTGACACATAACCAGAAAAATCGAAAAAGTCGAAAATAATTGCACGAATAATGAATGTCATTCCCGTACATCCATCAGAATTTTGCAGAAATTTCTGGCTAAAAATGAAATGAATTTTTCCTTAGTGGTATGATAAATTACATTTTAAAAGAAATGAAATGGAAAACTTCGAGGCAAACACGAGTGGGTGAAATTTTGCAACGTACAACGTTGCGTATGAGTGTTGTTTACTTGGCAGCTGTTCTAGCACGTCGCCTGCTCTCCTACTCTCTCTCTCTCTCTCTCACTCGCTTGACGACGATCATCAGCTGTTTGTTGTGCTACATTTCCAACTAGTCGCACTCTCTCTCCCGCTCTCTCTTTACGCTCTCTCGCACTCACTGTCTCTTTTGTTGCTGCTCCAATTTTCCAAATAGAAATATTCGCGTGCATACACAAATTCATTGAAACAATTTGTGCTTTTTTTATATTTTTATTTTATAAATAAATTAGCAACAGCTGCTCTCGCTCTCTCTCTCTCTTTCTCTTTCCACTCATTTTCTCCTTCGTCTCTCTTTGGCGCATTCTCTTTGACATTCAATTCAAATTGTGTTTTTTAGCTTTTTGGCTACCAGCAAATTATTTTAATTGTTTACAAACGAATCGTTTGTTACGGCGCACATTACTCGGATTCGTTCGACTCTCTCTCCGATTATTTTTGTTGTATAAATTGTTTTTATATTGAGTAAATTAATTATATATTTTATTAGCAAAAACGCACAGAGCGAACAGAACGTGGCGCGATTTCAGTTCTTCAATAAACTTTATTGGCCATTTGACAAATTTGAAAAAACAAACGGCTCAATTGATTTATTTGATTTCATTTTTCGCTTGGTTGCTGACGAGTGTGTGTGTGTGTGTGCGCTAGTGTGTGTGTGGCAAACGTGCAACAAATTGATCTTGTAAATCGGCAACCATATCGTAAATTCTTTTGTGGCATCTGAAACGTTTGTAAGTGCAATTTTACGTGCCTTTTTAACAATAATTGCAAATTATGTATAAATTTGTATTTCAATCGATTTATGCATAAATAAATTATTTAAATTACGGGCCACTGCAGCAACTGAAACGCAGTTGGCACTGTTTATATTTTAAATGAAGCGAAGAATAAATACTCTTTAAAATATAATCTATAAAATTTACCACAATAAATAATAGTTTATTTAGGCAATGAGCCAAAGTCATCAATCAATAGATACAATTAATTATCAATGAATCACTCTCATTCTTCACACAATTAGTGTCTTATTAAGTAGAAATTTAGGCGTGTTTTAAAATAGAATTATGTAGAAAATATTTACCAAGTGCCTAGTAATTGTTGCTAAAAGTGTGACGGCTTTTAAACATTATTTTCTTACTTTGCTCCTCATAGCAAATGTTTTGCACTTAACGATTTGTTTACTGCCAATAAGCTTAGGCAAATTTATTGGTTTAATCAGACGTCTGCAAAAAACACTTAATATAGTTCCAGTGATTCAGCGTATAAAATCAGGTACTGCAGACAGTTTTATATATTGGCAACTGGACGATGTTTTGTGCTTTGGGATTTACTTCAAATTGGGCAAAGAACACTACAAAATAGTTTGAATGCTGCTGCTGATGCTGATATATACATTTTGGACAGGCCTCCATGTCACTTCCTCTACACTTCTTTCTTATATTCCTCTCTTCGCTTCTTCTGCCTACAAATTCTCATCCCGCATGTCAATTGTGTCTGCAGGGCTGGTATGCTCCACTTGATCTTGTCGCTGTCGTTGTCGCCAGGGGTACGCGTATATATGTATATATTTATATATATATATTTGTATATATATATTAATCCCGTTTCGTGCCGTTGTTTTGCTGTTGTTGCAGTCAACGGCGCATTTACCTAAATTGGAATTTCCGGTAAACCGTAATGAAAATCGTAGCAATCAAACCGAAAAAAAATACACTTAGCGAAATGTGTAAAAAACTTGCATGCAGATTAAGCAGAAAGCAGCTTAGCTCAAAAATGCCCGAGATGGGTATTCTCTGTAAGGCATAGACGAGCTTTTGACAGTAAGCTTTAATGTGCTTTTGGCGGAACAGTATTTAAAGCTTTAACTTAAAGCTTAGTTATTTTTCTGACAAAGCTTTTGTCTCAACTTACAGCTTAAAGAAACTTTTCGCTATATTAACTAATCTTAAGTGGACTTTGAGACTTAGAAATGTTTTTTGAAGCGTATTCTAAGCTTTTTGTTTTAGCTTACAATTAATGAACTTTCTTAAAACTTTAATTAGATTTTATAGCTTTTCCTGAAATAGTTTGCACTTTCAACTTTAATTTTATGATATCTTAAGCTTAAATACGCTTTTAAAGCTTTCCAACTCATACCCCTGTGTTCCAGGGTTTATACGGCTTTGGGAACGAACTCATTTGCTGGCAAAACGATACACAGGCATGCACGTACAGCTAGATACCCTAACCTTCTCCATCCCATTGATATGCAAATGAATGTCACCATCTTAAATGAAATAATCGTCTTAAACGACGGCTGCTCTGTTGTTCCTCTCGCTAAATCGCTCGACTTAATTGCTTTTTTCAGTTTCTCAGCGTTATGTGGAAGGAAGAGGTATAAAAGGGGAGAATTGAGAAATTAAAATGAAATTTTTATGAGCGCCTTTAATGACTTATTTACTTAATAATTTTTTATTGCATGTAACAAAAAGTCTTTCGAATACTTTCAATGTCATTCGCTGAGTGTTTTACACAAGAAATCAAAATAAATTCTAAAATTCCGCTCTAAATTTAGATAGTTGAATGTAAACAAAGCCAAGAACTAAAAGAACTTGCTGTAATTCTATAAACAATACCCACAAAATTGGGTTACAATCCGAACACTAAACAATATAATTTCGAATAAATTTCGATAGAAAAGAAATTTTAGTTTTAGTCAAATATGTTTTAATAGTATAAACAGAAATTATGGCCACAATTTATTTACTATATGCCAATAAATCAATCCAGGAATCATGAAATCGAAATCAAAAACGAAAAGGAAAATAAAATTCTCTTTAAAATGTTGTCGATAAAATGAAATGAAATCAACTGTTTCGTCAAGGTTTCGAAACAGATTTAAGTATATATAGCATCAAACCGTCAAAGTATTGAAAGCTCCAAAAAAATTCCAGAACTGATGGAATTGATAGGTGTTGATATGTGGATGCCAAACGATTGCAAAATCAACTCCAGCCAAAATAAGAAATCGAATCACTTGTGTGCCGCGGTTTTACTTGTGTGCCTCGCATATTAATTGACTTGTAAAAATGAGAAATATGCCAATAATAAAATATTCTAAATTTTTTTATTTTTTCTCTGAACAGGGCGCCAAACTGGGCAACGAATTGGCTCCCACTATAGACAAATACATTGCTTGTGGCTATAAAACTATTTTATTACTTTGTACTTATTAATTTAATGTACTAATTGTGCGGTTTTTGTGGCAAGTGTCGGCAAATTGCTGTCATCATTTAAACTGGGGCTTCAAAAGGCACAAAGAGGGGGAGCGGGGAACAGTTCGGCAAGGAAGTTGTAAACTAAACACACAGTTTATTAAAAAAAATGTCTTCATTTTTTAGTTGCTGGGAGTTGCAACGCTTCCGGCCACAATATCCGTGTTGTGGTAAACGAAAATACACGGAAAATGTTGGGAAAACTTTTTTGCTTCCGTTAGAAATTTTGTCGACTTCTTTTTTATGTTTTTCTATTTGGTATGCACAGGCATATACCGTTAACCATAAGTTTTGTACCTGCCACTTGCCACATATTTACACTCTATACTTTAGTTTAAATTTTTCTGTTTACCCCTTTTGGTGGTGTTTGTTGTTGCTGCTTTACGATGCGCATAATTAATTGAAATTTTTCATAATTGCGCTATGCTTTTCTATTTTCTATGTTTTGCAGGTTTTGTCAGTGCTGTGTGTCCAAAAGTTTGACTGCCCATTTCCGCCGGAAGCACCTTAACTGGCCAGAACAAGTGCAAAGCCCCCGAACTCTTCCTTCTCCTCCATTACCGTCTGCTTCTCTTCCTCTTCCTACTGCTGTTGCTTCTCACCACAAATGACAGCTCCAGCTCCAGCTCCAAACTAAACAATTGAACATTGGGCAAGACTTGAAGGCATTTACTTGTATCAACATGTCATTGGGTAAGTGCTGGCCAATCAATTTTAATACCCTGTAACCATAAACAGGCCAACAAGTTGTACACATTTTACGATCATTAAATTATAGTTTTTTCATAAAATTAATAAAAAAAATTTAATTACTTTTTAAATTTTGGGCGATTAGCGACAGTTGGTTTATTGGAGTTGCTATTTAAGAATATTTTTATAGATAGTCGTGATTAAATAAATATTATTAAATTTTAAATAAAGTTATAAGTTTAATTTTTAAGCATTTTCTTTGTTTTTGCTAGCTTAAAATGGTGGCAAAAATAATTCAATCTTAGAATAATTGTAATTTAATCTTTAATAGATTCTAGCTGATTTTTTTTGTGTTCTTAAATTTCTAGGAATGTTACTGAGTTTTTAACGACTTTGCTAAAATTATAATAAATAATAATACAGTGGCAGTGCAATTAGAGCAACCGTCTTATAAATCACCTGCTATGCACTCACTCCGCTTACAGTCCAGTGCTCATCTTTACCTCCACTGAAGCATGTCCAGTGCGCCTGACTAGAAAATGACAAAACCGTTCACGCCTCAGCTAAATATGACACCACATCGAACTAGCTAAGTGCTGTGGTTTTAACCTTTCCATATTCCCAAGCCAAATCCACATCCATATACATTTTCCTAGCTACGACTAATGAGCATTTAAACTGTTGGCGAGCGTAAAGTGCACGAGAGCTGGAAAATGCGCATTAGCAATTTCCCAGAACGCCAACGCATTTATCTTGGAGAAGTGCAAGTACTACTCCGACAGCGACTACAGTTTTTACCCCTATTTTGTAGGGTTGCCACAGCCAGCGATTAGTAAGAACATGGAATGTGGTGCAACCCACTGAAATTCCAATCGAATCGAAGCGAGCAACAGTAGCAACAACAACAACAACAACAACTACAAAGAGACTAGGAAAACAAACAAACAATTTGAATAATGGGCGTACTTTCAACATGTACTAGGCACGCCCTGGAGCTGCCTCCAAGTAGTGCCACCTAAAAACTGCAACAGTTTTCATTTTCACATTTTCCACATTTTCCCAGCGCCTCAAATGATGCGTAGTCAAGTGAGACGCCAGTTGTTTTGGCGCTTGCCTGGGAAAAAGACAAAAGAAAGAACAAGATACTCGAAAGTATCTGAAGATTGTGGCACTTATCCAATAGATATGCAAAAAAAAAAAAAAACAGAGACTGAAGGCAGACGAGGTCATTCATCAATTAGTGAAAGTCACACAATGCATTGAGGCCATAATAATAATACTAGGCATATAAATAGTAATAAAAAAAAAAAGAATAATAATAATACACAGAAAGTACAGCTAATGATAATAAATAACAAATCAAATGTCGAGCATCTAATTAGTCAGATTGTGTGGCAGGCACTGAACTGAACCGTGTGGCAGCTGCCCCACCAACAAACAGTTGTCAGAGTTTTGCCTCTTTTTTTTTGTTTTGGTATTATTTATGTTGGCCTAGAACAAATAATCACTGCGCTGATATGGGAAATGGCGCAATTAAAATACAAAAAAAATACTCACCCGTTGCACGCAGTCACTGCCAGAGATACAGATACAAATACAGTTGCAGTTGCAGATACAAATGGCCATTGACTGGGCTATTAGCTATTAGAGCGACAAGTTCTGTCCATTCAGTCCCAACACGCCCCCTGCTGCCTTCCTCTTATAAATTCTTTTTTTTTTTTAATATTTATAAATAGTTTGTCGTCATTGTCGTTGTCGCTCTGTAAAATCATTCATTAAATCTGCATTGAGTTTCATTCATTCGCAATGTGTTTTTGCTTTTAATTGCGCCCATTGAGTGTTTTGAGTGTTCAGTGTTTATATTTACATCGACTATTCATATCGAAGCAGATAAAGAGGCAGGAGTATTAAATTTAAAGTTGTTGCTTTGACGTCATTGAGAAATATTGTGTGAATTTTACAGAAAAAATGCTTAAACATTTAAGTAAAAGAAGCTTTTCAATTTGAAAACACCAAACAGGGTCTTTTAAAGTCTATTACACCCCACTGCAGATTTTTCATCTAGCTAATTTTAGTCGTATTACTCTGCAATTATTTCTTTTGACGCAAATAGTTCGATTTCCGTAACAAAGTTTCTCTGGCTCTACTGATCGTGATCCTATACAGAATATGGACATATACACCTTAAGTATGCAGGAATGAATCAGCTTGCTGGTTGTGTTTCTGCGTAACGCAGGCACACCTAAAATATTAAATAAAAATTCTGGTAAATATTTACGCAAATTAATTTACAATGCAGCTGCAATTGGCAACGATCGATTGCCTTTGTTTGATTGCCGACAAAAAAAAAATAATAAAGAGAAGAAAAGTTAGCGAAACAATTGAATTGCCTGAAGAACTGAATAACGAGTAGAGTACTGGCCACTGAGTACCGCCAGCTGGTTCATCGATAAAGAGATCCATCAGAGAAAACTGGATCACTGGCCTCAATTGATCTGCCCCATGGCTCTCGTGTCTCACATGTCTCTCATTGCCAACGACGACGTCACACAATATTTTTCGCAATGTTTACGCCAATTTTCATAGCACATGCTTAATTTTTATGTTCTTGGGAGGGGGTGTGGTAGGGGCGTGAAAATTCTAGACAATGTACTTGAAAACTGCATCAATTTGAGAATGAAATGACAATCGTTAAATACAATTACTGATTTACATTTCTTGATGTCTTAATTATTTCTACGAAAAATTGGCAATTTACACTAAAATCCACTTTTCACTTTATGCTGTTGGCCAAATTGTGTGTATTTTGAGCAGTGAACCAACATAAATCAAGACAATTCCGAGTGTTTGTAAACACGACTGCGTCGTTTTGTCTAAAAATATCTACAAGATACATTAGATGTTCTCATCTGCTACAAATGATTCTTCATAATTGAATTACATGGCCAGCGACAAGAGCGTAAAAATTTTAATTACACACCTCATAATCATTTGCCAGACTGTGAGTAGGAGTCGAAAATGGAGTAGCAAGAGAACAGAGGCATAGATAGGGAAATAGAAGTACTAGATCCTGTTAGCCCAAAACAAATTCTTGATCAAATTTTGTGAATGAATCGCAGCGAAGCGTTTCAGACACCAAAAAGGGGAACTCCATTTGTGTGGGTTGTAATACTCCCCAAGTTAGAGAGTTAATGGGGGCCAACAAATGATTATTTATTTAGACAGGCATCAGGAAATGTTGCACATTGTCTAAATATTTGCACAAGAAGTTGACTTTTTGTTATATATAAAAATCTTTTTATATTTATATGCATAAAACTTAATGTATTCACGGTCTGACTGATCAGCACAAGAGGTTTTGTTTTTGGTAGGTTAAAAATCAGTTTACATTAAATTTATTAAAATCATGAACTAACTGATCATCGTGACTGCTAAACAGCAAGAGCTGTGAAGCTGAATATTTTTAGTTTTTACATTAAAAAATTCCACATCGTTTTTTTATAACTTATACACACTTCCAACTAAACACTGGGGACTTTAGTGAGTCTCTTATGTCTGATACACACAGCAAGTGTGTGTGTGTCTTTCTCCCTCTGTGTATCACATTACAAGTGCAGTCAAAGCTAAATAAATCAAATTTGAAGTGTGATCTGGCTGAGCACAAAAAAAAAGAGAATACAGAATTCGACGCTAAGTGCAAAGCGAAGGAAGATCAACAACATCATTAGAAGCATCATCATAATGAGGCATAGGCGGGGAGTTTGAGGAGGGAGGAGATCATGGAGTATTGTAATTAATGCGACACTGATCCTCTGGGGTATGCCAATTGACATTTAACATCAACCTGTGGTTTGCTCTGGGTGTTGCTCAGACAAACGTGGACACTCGCAGCAAATACTCAAATGCATTGCAACAACTGCACAGAAAGTATCTCAATGTTTACTGGGGTGTTAAAAAAACATGCCCAAAAAAAAATAGTGAAAGAGACACGTGCTCCATGGGGGATGCAACACTGGGGCTGCAGCACGAGTCTCTGAGTCTCAAACTTAGTCTCGCACTCGTCTCGCACAGCTTCAACCTTCGTTTTTTTTTTGCTTTGCCTTTTTTTGATTTTTAGTCGGGATTACACGGAAGACAACGCTGATGTTCTCTATGTTTTTCTGCTCTTTTTTGTTGTTGTCATGTGCGCATTTTCCATTAAGAAAATAATTAACAGACGAACGAAGCCAACGTTGAGTGAATGACTCGAGTTTGGGCATGAAATCTGTTGAGCAGATGTCTTACGGCTGCTGCTTCTTTTTTCGATGGTTTTTGGTTTTGGTCCTGTTTTTCGAATTGGAGATTTATGAATGCATTTTATGCATTTTCAAACACCTTTATCGACATTGGTTTAAAAATAGCAAGAACTGTTAAAGTTGGGGAAACAGGGAATTTTGTTTTCGGGTTTATCAGGCAGCTCATAAAAGTGTTTATTTGATTTTTGATTAGACTTTTGACACACAACACGCATAACAACATGAACAACAGCAGCCTTTGCCGCAATATTGCAACCACAACCAACTCACGCCCACACAGCACACAGTCATCTCAAGATCAGGTAGTAAAATTGTTTTCACACATCACAACATGAGCTCTTACCTTTGTCACCCTCTATCTCTTATTCTCCACTTCCCAATTTCCCGTTTCCCACTTTCCATTACACATACCGATCACATCTGATCTTCAATTTTCCTCTGTTTATGTTTTTGGTAATTTCTTTTTGGCATTTCCGCTGTGAGAGTTTTTTCCCTTTTATTTTCTAATTATCATTAGCATGGCAGACACGTTCCTTGCCACTCGGAAAGTGTTGAGATTTGTGTTCTAGGACACATCCTTGGCCACATCCTGACCAACTAGCCGGCTACTTTTCGCAACTTGTTTTCATTGCCAACGATCCTTGAAACGAAGATGAATGTCTACAGAAACCTCGAGTGTCTTCGTTTCAGTTTCAATTTTCAAAGAGCACTTCAGTGCCCGCATTTCCATACAGATTGTTTTTATAGCAATTGTTATTCGGTAGCATCCGTTTCGAAGTTGCTGCCCCTTTTTTTTTTGCCGCGTGGGCGGAACTGTAAAATAAAAATTTAGTTTTTAATGGCATTTTGTTGTTTTTGTCTGGCCAACTAAAATAACACTTTTCGTATTGCTAGATTTTTAATGAGTTTTAAAGCATTCGAACGACTTGTGCTGTCCGTTTTATGAGCAATGTAAAAATAACTCAAAATTAATACTAGAAAAATACCAAAATCCCTTCGCTCCCCCCATAAAATACTTCCCCTTTTGGCTGCTCATGCCTGTTCTGTTATGATTTCCAAGGAAACAGTCAGAGGAGCACCTGCAATAAGTTCTGAGTTAAATTTTCTGTTTGGAAATATGAAAATAATCATAATAATAATAATCATAATAATCATAAGAATGCTCCAACCCTTCTGCCCCGTCCACGGTGTGGTCGTCGCCAAACTTCCGGGCAGGATGACGCTTCGTTTGGATTTTGGTTTTTTTTTTTCTGTTTTGTTTTATTTCATTTCAATTTTTGTTTGGTTCGTTTTGGTTCGCTTCGGCTCGGTTGGGTTAGAGATTTTCTTTTTCCCCCGTGTGTTTTTCCGTTGGGGTTAAATCATAAAAAGTCGAAAATAATAAACAAAATTTTCAATTGAACGTGAAGGAAAACGCGTAGTGCGCATAAACTGACTCGTGGGGACTTCAGGGGTACTACAAATGCATCTGGGACTGTAAATTCTTATACTTTTCACTCGCTGTTGTTGTTGCTTTCAGCTGCCTGACTATGCGGAATTCCCAGGAAAATAGCTGAGTAAATATGTTATTGTTACTTAGCCAAATGTGCAATATGGCTCAAAGATGATCAGAAATTATTACCAACAAAAAAAGAAAATAAATATAAGCATGCTTTGCTTTTGTTTCCTTTTCTTCTTCTGCATAAAGCTGTTGCTATCGATTATTTCCTTGCCAGCTTTACTGCAACACATTTTCTGTGAAAACTCGCAATCGATGGCAAAGCAATTATTATAAATTGCTGGCTGTTGGTTGGCAATTTTCCTATTAAAATAATAAATGGACATGCCATTAATGGGCGTCATTATTGCAAATTAATAGCTTGTTGACATTACTCTGCAGACCGATAAGCATACTTTTATTTAAGCTGGAAAATAAAAATTATTTAATGCATAAATTAGTGTCACTTTCAGTCAATTCTTTGCCAAGTTCATAATAGTAAAAGTTTCATTTTCTGACTTTTTCTAAAACTGAACTCTTTCTGTCTCCTGTTCCGGTTGCAAAGGTGAATCACTTCATCAAAGCACTAAACTGACCCTAGAGAAAATGCCTGAACAAAGAGACCCATCAAAGTGATTAACCTGTCAACGCCATAGAACAATCAGCGAGTGCCGTAAATGGCGCCCAGAGGAGACTCTACTCAGCCTCTCAGCGGAAGGGTTGTCGTCTCTCTGCTGCTCCACTTTGGCAGCAGCCGCTCTCGGTAGCTCCGTCTACAGATTTACGACTAAGGAAGGCACGAGTAGAGCAAGTACATAGAAAAAAATTATAGTACATTTATTTTTGTTTAATTCTTAAATTGACAATTGAAAAATGGGAAAAAAAAATATTTAGTTTTTGGATTGGATGATTACTCCAATTCAGACCTAGTTTAGTATAGCTTTCATTCTTGAATCTTATATTTTTTTCAGTGTAAACTATGCCAGCAAATAGCATGCAAGTACTTCCCTAGTTTCCAAACCAATGTCGATTTCCAATCTGAACTCAAACTCGATGCAGAGTCAAAGTGCGTGCAGGCGAAGACAACAACTTGACATTTATGTGCAGGCAAATACAATTTTATAAGTACATGTGTGTGCGTTTCAAGATCATTTGCATCCACACACACATACACACACACGTTTACGCACTTGCCCCTTGAGAGTGTGCACTCGAGAAGTGCATCGACTGTAGCACAATTTTTACTACATTTTATGAACTACGAAATGTGCAATTTCTATGGAGAGCGAGCGACCGTCTTTTTACGAGTTTTCCATAGGTCCCAATGTGCGTTGCATCTGCCATATTCAGTTGGCCCAGTCCTAGTCCCAGTCCCAGTCCACTTCAGAAATTCCACACTCTACCACATGGAGTCGCTCTGGAGTATATGTTCCCTTAATTTCTTTTCTTCAGTCATAGCCATACAATATATACTCCCTGTTCATGGACATTTTCAATGCGCCCGTCTAACAAATTTTTAATGTGCATACCTCAGATGTTGGCCTTTGATGATGGCTCGCTGGTCCTATCTGCTGTCTCCCTGCACATTTGCTACTTTTAGTGCGTTTTTCTAGCGTTTTTGAATTTGTCGTTTTGTCATGCCTTTTAATGCTACTATAAATGCTCGGCTATTTTGGCCTGCACATTTCATTGTTGACCATTTGGCATGCCAATCTTATTAACGCAATTTATGGAGTGTGTGTGTGTGTTGTGGTTGAAGTGCGCATACCTAAATACTACTTTTTTAGAGTCTATACTGAGGGAGCTTTTAGTTATTTTCTTTGGAATTTTTTAGAGTACGGTATAGAAATTTCTGGTGTACTTGTTTTATTACTACTTCTATAATGTCTTCTAGTGGTACTTTGTGTACTTCTTTTACTATTACTACTACTTCTATTTTCTGCTTTTACTTTTACTATTATTAATACTACTAATTTCTGTACTAATTTTACTATTAGCACTACTCTCTGCTTTCCGTACTACTTGTACTATTACTTCTACTACTACTTTCTGTACTACTTTTACTATTACTACTACTACTACTACTACTCCTACTACTACTACTACTGCTACTACTTTTACTATTACTACTACTACTACTACTACTCCTACTACTACTACTACTGCTACTACTACTACTACTACTACTACTACTACTACTGCTACTACTACTAATACTACTACTACTGCTACTACTTCTACTACTACTATTCTACTTCTACTACTTATACGTTTACTACTATAATAAATTTACTACTCTTTGTTAACTTTTCAATATATGAAATTCTTATACAGTAAAATAGTCTCATTTATTTTCACGATCGCTGCTCAGACTCAAATGCTAAGCAACTAGAATAAGAATCAACTCAAAACACAAAACAAATTGAAGCTTTGACACTGATAAGACACGACGATTGCTTGTCTCTGTTTTTGTTATTTTTTTTTACCTTTTGTAGTTGTTGTTGCTGCTGCCGGCGGTACGAGTGCTCTATGCACTATCGGAACTCATCAGATATGCGCGACGGGCACAAGACAAAACGTTTGCTGCATGGGATTGTGGGGACTATGATTGGGTTTGGGATTCGAATTGAAGATAGTAGTAGTTGGGAATCAAAAAAACAAAAAAAAAAGTAGAAAAGGAAAACAAAAATCATGCACAAAGAGAACGACAGTATTTTGATCATGCGAAAAACGCACGCAAAAGAAAAACATGCGCAGGTACAACAACAACTACAACAATGTTGCTGGAAAAGTGTAGCTCAGCGCATGCAGAGTTTTTCCTGACAAAGAAATGCGTACTCGAAAGGCAGCGACTGAGGCAGCGACAGCGGCAGAGCCGTTGAGTGGGTGCAATATGGTAAACATATTTAAACACTGATCCCGCATGCGTTAGTATGTGTGTGCGTGCATGCGTGCTCATTTGCTAGGGAGAGTGACGGAGAGAAGAAGCAGCGCATGGAAATATAAAATAACCATAGCGGCAAGGGATTCTCTATGCCAGCAGCACAGCGACGCCGATGCCAACTCCGACGTCGACGGCGACGTCAACGTTCACGCAGACAGCTCAAGTGTTTTGTTCTCGTTGGAGTTTTAGAATTTATTCCGTTTCGGGATGTCAATGCAGACGCACGCGCAGCGCGTACATTTTACTCAGCAACGACAACAACAACAACTTTTTGTGCCCGTTACAATTTGAATTTATTTGGCGCGCACTTTCGAAATTAAATCAATCAAAAAACTGACATTGTCCACAATTTACGTAGTGAAAACAAAAAACGTTTATTATTTTAATTTATTGTTTTGCCTCTTTTGGCAAGCAACTCAAGACTGTGTGTGTGCGTGTGTTTTTGGCGCGTGCGCATGCGCAATGCAGTGAAAGTGCAGCGTTGAATCCGAGCCAAGTGCTTAGAGAAAATGCATCATAAATTGCAATTGTAAATTGACAGAGAAACAATCGTGAATTGATTGTATAAGTTAACACAACCAACTGAACTTGAGGACGCTTTAAATAGTTACGATCTCAAGATGTTTGCTACTATGGATAATGCAAACGCCTTCTTCTCAGGTAACAGAATAAGATAAAGTGTGGACAAAAAGAGGGATTAAACTAAGTGGATTTATTTAATTAAAGTCTGCCTTAAGTTTAGCTTAAAACAAATAGAAAAATCGATAAAAAAAAAAATAGTTTGTTTTTATTACTAATTATCCGATATTTTAAAACACACTTAAGATGACTTAAAATTATTTTAATTTAGTTGTTTTAAGCGTCTTTAGAATTTTCCTTTTATATACAAAAAATTCTATTAAATACTATCTTTAAGTAATGTGTTAGTTTAATTTATTTTTTTTAATTATATTGTGAACACTTAATCTTTGTGTACAACCTTCAACAACTACAACTTTTATTATCTAATTTAAATTTCAGATAATCCCTGTTATTTCTATAATGACACCAAATCGCCCCGCACTCCGGACTCGCAGTCGTCCGGCAAGGGCTTTTCGATTTTTAAACGCCGCAATTCCAAAGGTAGCAGTCCACGGCCATTGGCAACAAATCCGGAACAGATGCGTCTCATGACATCGGCCAATTTGGATACAACAGCAACGATGGCCTTTGGCAGCCCTCGCGGCAGCTTCAACTCCCTGGGCGGTTTCTCTCAAGTGAGTTTGAAGATCATTATCAGCATTAACTTAATGATTATCTACGGCATCTCTATCATGTCCGATCTGCTGCACAACTTCCTGTTTGTGCTTTGCCATTTCATTGCTACATTTTCTAATTTCCATTTCCATTTTCCATTTCTTTTTCCATGCAGCAATCGTTTGAACTGCAGCCGCTGATGCAACGCCAGCGATTGTCGAATTCGCACTCAGAATCATTTCGCGAGAGACTTAGCTCCTGCAATGAGACGCACAGCTCCCAGTGTCCGGGAAGTGGAGCCGACCACGACGATGTCTTCAATGCAAGGTGAGTGATCTGTGATGTGTGTGCGAGTGTGTGTGAGTGTATGTGAGTGTGTGTGAGTGGAGGCGTGTGAGTGTTGACAGGATGCAGCTGTTGACAGTTTGCCAAACTGCTCTTTTCCCCTTTGGCACTCCCTAATAACCTACCCTGCCACGCCCATTTCACCCCACAACTTGCTCATTAACATTGACTGTGCTAATCGTGCGTTCATTTTGCTTGCTCCTCATTTATCTCCAGCAAATCGCAACACCATCACACTCTACCCAGCGGCGGCACACGTCGCCATTCATTCGGCAACTGGGCACAACAACAGCAACAGAGACAACTGAACACATCTGGTTCAATGTGCACATCGCCATCGATTGGACCCAGTTCACCCGATGAGGTGCCCAGCATGTTAGCCCCGCGTCCTCCTGTGCTCTCACCAAACAAATTTCGAGGCAATTCCTATCGTAGAAGAGGTAAGTCAGAAAGAACCCAATATATTTTACTGTTAGATCTCGTTGACTGACTGATGATTGTGGGTTTTAAATAGAAAGGGGTAGTGACTTGAATTTGTATGTGGAAACATCGCTTAGAACTTGCTCATCTTTCCCTAAATTTTTATAATGAAACCACACACTTTTTCAATTCTTTTTATATTTGAAAAATAAATTAATTAAAATAACAACTAAACTTTATAATGATTTGAATAGCTGTAGCCTAGGTTAGGACTTGAGAATCTTATTTAAAATTCCATTTGCTGGCCCCATTTTGTTGGCTGTTCGCATTCTTGCACTTTGGCGGCTGTCAACTTGCCATCGCCGATCCCGAGAAACGCGCTCTGACTATGTGCATCACGTTTGCATATTAAGCACTCTTTCCTTACTCTACTCCCGCCTCCAAGTCGGCCTTCTACACACTCAGAGCAGACACAGTTGATTTTTCCTGTTGTTGTTATGTTTGCATTACTCAGGCGCCATCAGTCTGAGGTACTCGCACAATTTTTGCATTTAACAACATTTAAATGTTTACGCAAGTGATAATTGTACATGTTGTTGCTTGCTGCTTACTGTCGCCAGTATGTCGCCAAAGTTGGCATTGTTTTTTGAGCCATAATGAGCCACTGTACGGCTGTACTCATCCTAACTGACATTGACAGTCAGGCTGGTGATGTATGTCAATGCAATGGCCAACTGAATCTTTGATTACTCCTCTTCGGCTTAAATGCCATAATTTTATGATCGAGCAAGATTATTTATGGTTAAAAACAAATCATCAGTTAGGTTTCAAGATTTTCAGTGGCATTTTTTCATGGCAGCTGGCTGACAGGGCACTTGAGAAATGTTTCTTAAAAGATTATCTGCTTAAAATTGTTTAGAAGAGCTCTTCAGGCACTTGTAACTAGATGTTGAGATAGGAAAGGTAATAAGTGTGTTTTAAGTATGTTTTTGAAACGAATCCAAAAGTAATTGTAATTATTTTCCCTTTGCATTTTGCTTCAACCCTTTGCATACAAAGAATTTGTAGTTATTTAGTATTTAACATTATATAGCAGTGTTCTCTGGTACTTGCCTGAACTAAGTTTAAAGCTACCAAGTTGGCTGTGATCACATTTGGTCATCGAGCAATTGCAATTGAAATTTTAATTCCACTTTGTCACAATGAGCGCACGGCAATTGACACACTTTTCCACAACTTCAATTTTAACACCTAAATTTATGGCTACAATTTAGTAGAAGAAAATAGAAAAGCAGCAGAAAAAAAAACATTATCAATTTCCACATTTGTGCAGGCAAAACGAGTTCATAATTTTCAAATGTTTCAGCTATCAAAATGCCAATATGCAAATAGGATAAACACAGCCATGTGTGTGTGCGTGTGTGTGTACAAGTGTGTGTTGGGGCGCACATTTCCGGCAAAGTGCAGTTGCAGTTGCAATTTGCCGTTTGACTCTGTAATTGTTGAAGGGGGGACAACATGGCGGATACGCAACATGAGCTTGGGGGCTGCTGATTCGACGCAGGAGACAGAGAAAGGCAAACAAAACAACAACAAAATGACAAAAGTCAATAAACGAATTGAATCGTATCGAACCGTTTGGCCACAGTGGGTGTTGTACAGTGGGTGTGGCAGCCATGACAAGCAGAAAACATAAATTGAAAAATTGTTTTTTTTTTTGCAAACTTTAGAAGTACTATGTGAATCGGAAGGGGGCAGTGGAAAGTGTGTAGAGGGGGCAGTACTGGTAGTTGGCAGCAGGAACTTTGCATAATTGATACCCGTGGCCATTGACTGTTTGTTTGTTTTGGCTTTTGTGGTGCTGCTCAAACGTGTTAATGGCACGGAAGCGTGAACTCCCCCAACGGCAAGAAGGAGTTGAGACAGAGAACCGATGGTGGAGGTGTTGGGTGCTTTGGTTGGCACGAAGTCAGTGGAGGAAACTATTTAGCATATGGCGCGTGCCATTCAAGCGTTTGACCAAATTTGGCTACACCCCTCAGTGTGTGTACTTTTGGGCCAATTGTGCATACAAATACTTATTTTGAATGGCACATCAAAGCAACTAAAAGCGGGACACGGTAAGCAGTAAACTTTGCGTCTTTTGCAGCACTCCATTTATGGCCAAAGTGGAGGGGTAAAGGGGGAAGTAGAGGGATCTGCGGTACATCAATTTATAGACTGCTTTAATTACTGCTGCTGGCAGGTGATTTGGGGTCAAACGTCAGGCATTACTTTGCATTTGCTTTGCACTTGTTTATGAATAAGTGGCAGGCAACTGTAGCTTGTGGCATGTGGCAGTGGCATGTGGCAAGCAGCAGCAGCAGCAGCAAACAGCGGGCTTCTGTATTCAATTCTTAGAACATCTGTTCATCAGATTACAAACAACAAAACTTTTAAAGAGACAAAGAAGAGCCGCCCTCGACTCCAATGCTGTCAATGCCAGTGCTGCATGTGCCCCTCTACCCGTTCCCGTTCCCATCCCCGTTCCTATCACAATCTCTGCTGGGGTTCAATACACTGAGTACTAGCCCAGGCCAACCAATAACCCTGTGTACTGCATAACAAACAGACTGCAAGCCTGCAACGAAATCCTAATAAAGGAAAATCTTGTTTATTTTCTTGCATTTTCCTTGACCCTTCCCGTACGCTTGAGAGCCCAGCACATCCCAAACCCTGCCGACCAAACCAACACCTGTTGCATTCATAAATATCATAAGCCAAAAAATTAAACTTCATTTACATAATTTTGGGCTGCACACGGAGACACGGAGGACACAACAACATAACAAAAAGGCCACAAAATAACATAAGTTTGCTTACATTTTGCTCACGTAGCAAACGTGAAGTTTCCTTTTCTGCTCGTTTGTTTCCACTGCCGACTATTTTTAAACCTTTTCTCACATGTGAAAAGTGAGACGAGAGGAGTACAGTGGTACAAGATGCGGTTAGCTCCTGGGAAACCAAAGAATTGCAGACGTTTTCAAAGCATTTGTATCTTTTCTTTTGGCAAAAATCTCTTAATATATTTTCTTTCGATAACTAGATAGATGGTACTAAATTCTAAGCATTATTAGAAAATAAACTGTTTATATATTTAAAATCCGATTTTTCTTATAATACCAACGTCTTTTAAGCCGAAAAATTACATGTCTATATGTATAAACATTTAGATTTCATGGCACATTTAGATTTATGATAAGTATTTGAATTTGCAGCGTCGCGTCGACTGTTTGCCCTTGTCTGCAGTTTCAGTGGCTGCCATTTAAATCAAAATATTGTTTATTTATTTATATTTATTTACAAGACTGCTTCTTCTGCCGGTCTGCCTGTTGGCCGGTCTGCCTTTTGGCCGGTTTGCCGTTCTATTTGCAAACTTCTGGCAATATCTAACTGTTTACAGTAGACTTGAGCCGCATTTGGGTTGTGAATTGGCAACATGCGAATCTCAGATGGCTAGCGAAACCATCAAATTGGCGCTGTTGGCCACTTAAAATGCCATAATTCTGTTTATAGCCTGGCTGAGACGTCAACTCGGTCTAAAGCCCCTTGCTTAAAATGGACAAAGCGTTGTTAAAACGTCACGGGCACGTACAACAACAACAGCATTGACTTTTATTATTTTATAATCTTTTAAATGCATTATTTATAAAGAGAGCGAACGAGAGACGGTGAGAGAGTGTTGCGCTCTCTTGGCCATATCATTGGCTCATTATTATTCTTGGCATTCAAATTGACTTGGAGGCCCAAGCTGAACAGAGCTGTGCTGAGCTGAGCCGACAGTTTAAGCCAAACAAACAGCTACTGGCCGCCAGTTGAAGTTGAAGGACTGTGGCAACTTGACGTCAAAGCCAAAGCGTTGCGCATGCGCAATTTAAGCCAAGTTAGCACCAGAGCCAACTGTAACGCGATGTGTCTATAAAGAGTGCTTGTTTGTGTATGTGTGTTTCGTGTGTGTACTTAGAACTCTTTCAAAATGCTGCTCAAAAGCGAAGACATTGAAATGGAAACGTTCTGTTGCGGTGAGTTAATGAAACGACCCCACGTCAAGTTGCATGCCACACATTACATGTAGTTCTAACACTGAAGTGCACTACAAAAAACAACAAAAAACAAAAAAAAAAACACATCTGAAACCAATTAAGAAACCGACACTCAGCTACCGATTGAGAAAAAACCCCTTCAATTTCAAATCAAAGCAGACACCGTCGCTTCAAAAAAAAAGAGTCTTCGAAAAGGTTTTGAAGTGAGCGGCAAGCGGCGGTTTTTCCTCTCCCAATTGAAGCTCGAAATTTTCCCCAGTCACAAGACTGTATGCAATTAAAGGATTTCTCAATTTCCGTTCAATTGACAGCCAAATCAGGCTTTCAATTTCCGTGTACGTGCGATAGCTCAAAAATATTGTTGCCCAAATGCATTATAATCCTGCTTAACAATACCATTAACACACAGCACGTGTGTGTGTGTGTGTGTGCGTGTGCGTGTGTATATCTGATCTACCCTGAAAAGACAGACTGCTGGGGGAGCGAAAATAGAGCACAGATTGAATTTCCGCTGAAGCTGCGCCCATTTAAATCGTCTAGACTAGGTTTCTTTCTGCTCTTTTTTTTTGTTTTTTAATTAATAACACAAAAAAATAGAAAAGCAGTAAAATAAATAACGGAAAAGCAAGCCAGACAGTACGTACGTGGGGCATCCTTTAGGCAGGGGGCAAATGTAGCTCAGCTGCTGCCCCAAAACAGATGTGCAACAAGAGCGCGTGCTCTCGACTAGGCTTCAAAATTCTATATTTTTACACATACACATACACACATATATATAAGTAGTTTTTTTCCATTACACTGCCACTGCTGTTGTTGTTGTTAGTTCTGTGACGACCGCGTGCCGACGTCAAAGCAAAATAGATGGATAAAAATAGCAAAAGGCAGGCAGCAATTATAATTGAAAGGGCTGCGCGTGATGCAAATGCTGAGCAATATAACCATAAAGGCAAGGAACGAAGCAGCCAATGGGGTGGCTATTGGTAGTGAGAGAGTGTGGGGGAGAGAGGGGGAACGGGGACAGGGACTTGTTGCAGGCGCAGGCGCAGCGTCTGGCAGAACGCAAATGTGGCAGGTGCCGTTCTCGTGCAGCGCACAAAGCACTAACAATGCATAAACATGTGCAACTGCAACGGCAACAACAATAACCATTACAACAACAGTAACTACAACAAAAAGAAGCATAGCCACAAACAACTGCAGCAAGTAACGTATAATTTGCAGCTGCAGCGACGCTAACAGCGACGCACGCACCGGAAATCGCTCATAGAAGGCGACAGAAGCAGCGAGCACAGCGACCGTGGTGGCAGCGCAGCAGCGTCGCAGTCGCAGTGAAAGCATAAATGAGACTGTGAAACTTAAAGAAGTAGAATATGTCAAATGAAAATATTAGATAGTATTGGTTTAAAAAAGGTGTTTTTAATAAATAAATTATTTAAGAATTTCTTTGGTATTTAACTTGCCTGCAAATTTCCAACAGAGCTAGTCAAAGAATAACAAATATTTATACCAATATGCCAATATTTGCTGATAGATGGCAACCAAAATTTTGATAAATAATGTCTAGAAAATTCTTTTTAAATGGCTATAAACCAGCACATAAACAAATTGAGCTCTAAGCAAATTTTTTCAGAAAAATTTTTAATATTTAGTTATTAAATGTTTAACAGAGTATAAACAACGTTTTTATAAGCACGTCGAATACATATTTTAAGTACATATAGTTTCTTGTGCTCTCACGATATATTTCTCCTTTGAAGCACGCGTCCATCTCTAACGTGCTGCATAAATTGCACGCAGGAAATGTCGCACAAACACACACAGACCCACACTCCCGCACACACAAAGTCAAAGACTCTCTCCCCATCTCACACATTTACACAGTCCAAAATTTGTATGCACGCAGCATCATTTTCCCTCTCCACCGCTTCCTCTGTCTCCCTCCCTCTCGCTCTCTCTCTCTCTTTATCTCTTCCTCTCACTTCTTGACACTCTCGTGCTCTGCTTTAATAAACGGAAATGAAAAATTTGAGTTGATTATTGTCAAGTTCTGTTGTTGTTGTTGTTTCAATTTTTTACAAGTATGTGCGTTAAAAAACACAAAATAAAAAGCGAGAAAACAAAACATGTACAAAAATTATAATAATCAAATTTAAATGCGACACTGCGATAACTACTTAGTTAAAATATATGCAAAACTGCGGGCTGCTTTTAATATTTTAAGTGTTTGTTAAACAAAACAATTTTACTCACGTCAATTAACCTTGAGGCGAGTTGAAAAAATATTAAATGCAGTTGGGTTTGAAGTAAAATGTATCTAAAGAAAATCTTTATTTATCTACTTTAGTCTATTAAATGGAAATGGAATCCTTTTAAAATCCACAACACATTTTCAAATATTTTCCTACACATTCTATTCCCCCATATTTTTGAATCTTTTAAGCAGCTTTTCTAATGTATGTGCTTAGCTGGGAATTTGGGCATTTGATTCCTTTTGGAAGTTCCCACAAGAACGCAACAAAATCAAATGATGTGTGAGACATTGCTTTAAATTGTCCAACCGAATATTTATGAGTTGATTTTTGAGATGCGCCTCAGTTGCATTTGTTTGGATGAAATGTCGCTTTAAAATTTATGAAGACATTTATTAGCATGTAGAGCGCATAGATCTGTAAAATGACTGGCAAAGTGACACAAATGCATCTCATTCCCTCCACTCAATGCATTTCCTAAAAACAGCAAAACATCAAATAAATAACTAAAAAAGAAAATGGGAAATGGAAAGCCGAAAATGCACACCTTTCGGAACGTAGCAGACATTTGAAATGTTTGATGAAGTGCTTGACAAAGTTGTCGCCTTTCCCCCAAAAAACTCTTATATGAAATGCCACCACAGTGGAGCACATATTAATCAACGATAGGGTGGAAAATTTTTAGATTGAAAATGGAAAAATGATGAACTCGTGCTAAGACCACAAATGTTGCATTTTACACGATCGTTTTGAGTTTTTCTTGTGTTTTTTTTTCTGCTTAATATTTGTGTTGAGAAATGACAATTTCCTCTTGTCGCCAGTCTGTCATACTTATCAAATGTTAAGGGGAGTACATGGCAGACATTTGACACCTGCTGCACAATTATTCAGCGCCCCTAGTAAGCGTTACCAAGAAATAGATCGAAGTCTTAAAATAGATGCTAAAAAAGAGTTGCCTGTTGCATTGTTATTACAAGAAATGCAGACTAGAAGCACAAGACAAACATGTGGGATTTGGTCTTCATGTGTGGGAGACTGTACGATATGTTTTTTCTGTCTGACATTCCCCCACGATACAAATCCGAATCCATTCCCATTTCAAATCCACAGCCCTTTTATGACAGCGACAGCAATAACAACAAAAAATAACAAAACATTAATGTCAAAAATGCCAAGAAAATATGAGAAATACAACAAGAATAACAAGAGAACTTTGTGAATTGCAGACGCTATTGAAGTCAAAGTCAATTGACAGACCTCCAAAGTTGTTTACAGCAAAAACTGCATTAAAAATGCAACTCACATCGATCGTACTATGACAGGCTATAATAGCAGTAGTCCCTAGACTAAGCCAGTATTTATTTTGTTTTGTTTATGAACTCGCACAGCAAGTGCAACTCCACATTCCATAGCCATAAAAGCTGATCATATAATATTTTTGTTGTTGTTTATAAAATGTTTGTTGAGTTCATATAACTCGAGAACTGAACTTTTGAACTCTCACTCTCGTTACGTGCGTGCTTTTCTGGAAAAAAACAAACACAAAAGAATTAGAACAAAATTTCATGCATCATTTTCGGACTAGAAAATGTGAAATGTAGTTGTTTATGTTTGCTTTTAGCTGTAAGCTGTTCAAAAATGTATCTCAAGTTGTTTTTATGATGTGTTTTTAAATGTTTTCATTATGAGCCGTTTCACTAAGCAAATAAATTTCTAATTAACTGGGTCAAAAGTTTGTGTTGTGAAAAGGGTAAAAATATATCAGCAGACTGCATTAAGATCTATTTACAGTTGTAATACAAAACATTAGTTTGACCTGAAAAAAACACAAGCTACGCATTGATTGAAGCCATGACAATTTATGGTCGCTGAACCTCGATGCAGGCGCATTCAGTGGCCACTCGAAACCAAAAGCGAAACCAAAATCAAACCGAAAGCAAACCAAAACCAATGCAATGTCATTTATAATCGTTTGAAATGCTCGAAAACTGCCCGCAGTCACTGTTGCCCCCAGCCAACTAACCACTGTCCAGCACAGTGGTTAAATTCACACAGTTACAAAATGAGCACAGCACAGAGAGACAGAGCGACAGAGAGACAGACCGAGAGAGCTGTAGACAAGCAATTTACAATTTAATGAATATCAAACATTGTTGCTCAGGGGTAAATTGATGCATTAGACTGTTAGACTGCTGGTGGGCGGCAAACTAAGTCAAATAGTGGGCGTGGAAGCACAAAACAGTACAGCACTAAACTGTGCGAGTAGCCAAACTAGAGCAACACAAAACAATAAGAACAATAAATGATTAATATTCACAATATGTAGAGATTTCAGAGTTAATTGAGCAAAGGAATTCACAAATCTCATACGGAAATCAACAATTAACCAAAGCAAAGCATACCAAAAAACATTTTTAATCAAGTGGAGAGCTCAACTGTAAAAGATGCGTTCATAATTAAGTTACAGTTGACATAATTAAATGATAATTGTTGTGTTCACAGCAGAAAGAGAGAGAGAGAATACTAAATTATATACAATTTTTTTTATGCACATTTGAGATATAAATGAATGAATACATTTTTTTTGGGGGGGGGAGGGTTAATTTGTGTATCGTCCGGTCTCCGGGTTTGGATCGTTTCAGCCTCGTGGCCGCAGTCCATTTAATCCCGCATTATTTGTTCATTTTCCGTTGATTTATGTCTTGCTAAAATGTCACACAGTTCTCGCGTTTATTCCAAATTGTCCCCAAAAATAAATGAGAAAACGTAAAAAAAGTTATGTATAGATATATGCATACGTTTGATGTTTTAGGGGATCCCAGCTCATAAAAATGGCACAAAATAAAAGCATCTTGTCATAAGCTTGATGAATTGTATATTATTTAGAAGTTATGCCACTTTGGAGTTCTTTGAAAAGTCAACTCTTTTTATTCAAGTGTCAGCATTTGATTAATTTCAGCAAAAGCTGCGGAAATGGTTTAAAGTTGTTTTGGAACTTTTTATAAGCCGTTAGACTGGTGTTTAGTAATAACATAATTTATAATTGAAACTACTTTCAACTAGTGTCATTTCCCCAGCTCTACACTAAATCAAACCCAGTCGCCGCCCACGCCCACAACTGTCTGGCGCCACGCATTAGTTTAATCAATTAATTAAAAGCATAGTCGCAATCCTAGGCAATCAGTGTGTTTAACCCCTTAAAAAAAAGAGACACGATTGCGAGTGTTCTAAGCGAATTTGCTTCCAGTTCCATTTGCAATGCCGAAACGACAATTAGCCGAGTTGCGATCCGCTCGCGACAACTTAACAAATTAAATATTTAAATTTATACATAAAATGTTTGTGTATTTACAATAAATGCTGTAAAAAATGTCAAACAAAATGGCAACGAAACGCAGTTGCAGATTTTTTGGCAGTTGTATATTGGGTCGAAAAGTGGATGCGAATAACTACGAGTATGTGGACATGAGTAAGTGAATATGTGTTGCAAATCATTCAGTTGATCGAACAGAGACTGTTAACAGATGCAGCTGCATTTGGGCACCATTAAAAAAGCATCGATCAAAGTAAAATAAAAAATAAAACGAAAACGAAAACAAAGCAAAGAAAACGCGAAATTTTTGCAAATTGTTGCACACAGATACTGATTGTGCGTGTGTGAGTATGTGAGTGTCAGTGTGGCAAACAAAGGGTCGCATTTTTCTTGCAATTCAAAACTGGCGACTGTTTAACAATTACCAGATGTTGACGCTGAAATATTGCCCACATTACTGTGTAGAGAGAAAGAGTGTCTGGAAAACAAGTCACTTGCAACTTGCAACATTCACTTCAATGTCAAGCTTGCACAACTTTTGCACAACTGACTGGCAAAACTGTCGTCTGTCATGTAATTGAGTGATAAATTTCAATACAGCAGCAGCAGCAGCAGTAACAGCACAAGCAACTGAATCAAACTTATAAAATGGCTAAAACAAAAGCCATTATAAAAGCAAAGACCAAGTTTTTGGCCACGGCCATTAATCACACAAATCAGAAAGGTTCAAAAACTGTCGGCACAGTGGAGCAAAGCACACAGGCAGACAGGCAATTTTCGGCTTAATTATGTTGTCATGCGTTTAGAAATACCAAAAACTAAAAAAAAGGCGTCCAAAAAGTCAACAAAAACATTTGTTGCATGCAAAATTTGAAAAGACTGAACGCTTCACTTGTTATTTATTTTTGCACAAGACTTTTATTTATACACACACACACACACACACACTTGGCTACATATTTATATAATAAAAGACAAAATGGAAGCAAAACAGCAACAACTCGTCTACCCTCTGAACGCATAATGAGCAGCAGCTGCCACATGCAACAGGAAGAGCACTCAGCCTGTGTATGTGTCTCTCCCACTCACTCACTCTCTTGTGAAAGGAGACAAAGACTGAGCAAAAGGGAAGCCATTTGTGGGTGTCACAAAGTTGAGAACTGCGCAGAGCGCCAAATGCAACAGTAAATTTCGGTTTGGCCAAGAGATAACATCAACAGCTCGGATCGGTTGGGATCGTACGTCTCGTTTCAAGTTGACTTGATTTCATTTTATTTAAATGCTCTAAACGTGACTGAATTTATGTTGGCCATAGCCCATCGACCAAAAAAACAAAATTAAAAGCTGAGCAATTAATTTGACAAAAGATCCAAACAGAATCGTTTACAAATTTATGGTGTTTTATTTAGCTTAAGAACTTTTGGCAGCTGGCTAAGCAGCCAAAAACTTGAACAGTTGTGAACAAGTTTTCAAGCAGCAATGTTTGAAATTGTGTTAAAGTGGCAGACAAATGTTTTGAGTGCATAAAAAATATATGAAAACTGAAGAAATGTAAGAAATTCCAGAGGAAAATCAGTTTTTGTACATCAAAATTATTTAAATTATAATCATAATCTTTTAGTTTTCGTTCTTGGCAAATTTGTCCACAACTTTTGGCTATCTGAAGTGATAAACCAATTTTCCCAGTGACCTTTTGTTTGTCTGAATTGATTGCTTACCTAAATTATCACACTTGAAATATTGAGTTGCATTTTTTTGTGCGCCAAGCAAACATTTTGGAAATTGTTCAAACATGAAGTATTTGAGTAGACACGTCGAGGCTCATAAATCGCTAAAGTCAAATCCTAAATAAACACATTATTTATCAAAGACACGACATGCACACACAGACAGTGGGACAGTGAACGAGGGACCTGCATTGGAACTGATTTTGGGGTCGCTTAGGCCAGTTCTTTATCAGCAGCAAGAAGCATTCCCATTTTGATGCACATACAAAATATTTTCGCTGATCATTGACGATCGTCTTTGTTTCTCTTCGATTTCATTTTGCAGACAACTGCGGCAACGTGAACAACTCAAACGGAGTTGCATCCACATTCTACGGCTACGGTCAGCCGGGTTACAACATGGACGACATACTGATCATTACGGCGAAGCACAGCGAACGCGCTTATTTGCGTGCCACTTTCCTGAAGAACCATTTCGACAAGATCACCAAGCAGCGCGGACGCAAACCATTCAAGTGAGTACATAAACCATAGTAAGACTATAATCAATGGGAGAGTGGATAGAGTTTTACAATGAACAGCAGTTTAATTAATGGTGATTAACTCAACTTCTTAGTTCTTTGAAACATAATGGTAAAAGTTCTTCCATTACAATTGTTCTTACTAGTGATCTGAGTTTTCTTTAATCATTATAAATCAAAGTTATCTTAATTTCGCTACTATTAAAGGAACTTTCAATTGTCTCACATCTTATATACCATTTTTGGTTTATATTTTTCTACACTTTCTAACTAACCATCTCCCTTCCTCTCCCTTTTCCTCTAGTTTTCTGCACATCAAAATTGACGATGGCCCCTTCAGCGAGGAGATTGCCCAAAAGTATCAGAACACGGCACTGCAGATTGTCATACTGTGTCCGGCCTTGTTGGCGCTGCCGCACAGTTTCCTGATGGCGCAGTTGACGTCGATAATCCGCGTGGAGAAGGTGCTGGCCATACTCCAAGACGTGGGTGAGGACAAGGTGAAGGAGATGCACAAGACGGCATTGCCGAGCTATTACAAGTGGCGGCGTTGTGTGGTCCGAGACACAGATCAAGCACAGATCAGCAATATACTGGGTATAGCCACTGATATATTGGGACGTGCTCTGTGCCAGCGTCCACCGTGTCAGGATAACAGCAGTGGCAACAATAATAGCATCTCGAGGAGTTTGTCGAGCTGCTCGGAAGGATTCACAGTGTTGCCCAAGAAGGTGAAACAGGGCCAGAACAAAGTGTTGGCCATGTTGGCCGTACCTTTGAGGGAAAACGATACACTAAAGTTGTTCGTAGAGAAATCCGGCGAGTTGATTGAAATACGGAATTTCAAGTGCCGTAATCCATACACCGTACAGTTCGCCATACCCGAGTCCTGCATGGAGATCTCCACAATGATTGAAATCCGCATCGAGAAGAACAACAAGAGTCTGGGCGCACGGCCCATCAAATGCGAGAGTCGTCTACGCGAATTGGAGCAACTGCTACGAGTGGAAGACTCTCCCATAGAGTTCATGTGTCACGCTCTGGGTGTGGGTCCATTGGAACGGGATGCACTCGATCAGCATCTGCTGCAGTGCTTCCAACGCAATATGCCACCTAATTTCCATCTGCTCAACGGTCCCTACGAGCGTCAGCCGCATTTCTTCACTCGCCTCGAGTCCAGCCCCGAGGAGTATCCCACACTGCTGCACTTTGCGGCACGCTGGGGCTTCAACAGATTGTGCCTACAGCTGATGGAGTGTCCTGGTGGCGATACCGCCTGTGGCGTACGCAATTGCTCTGGCCGCACACCCGCCGAGCTGGCCGAGCAGGAGGGTCACCACAAGTTGGCCCAGAACATTGTTAGCTTCTCAGAGTTTCATAATCTCACAATGGTCTATCATTACTTCAAGGGCATCGATAATCCCAGCAGTGGTGCGAGTAGCCCAGGGGCACAGACCAAGCCAGGTAACAGCAAAAATGCCCAGGTGGTCATTGGAGCACTGCCCACGTCGCCGCGGGGTAAGCCAGCGAAGCAACTGCCCACGGCTGAGTACATGGAAATGTCCAGTGGCTCGGAGCGTGAGAATACGCCGGAAGTGCGGACCAAGACTGAGACAATGGCCATCTCGAATCTCAATTACATAAGTGTGGAAACCGAGGATGAGAATCTGCAGAGCTCCACAACGGAGAAGCATCTGGAGACCAGCAAAGTGCTAGACAGCAGCACAACGGGACCAGAGCAAACCACCAATGAACTGCGCATCAATGAACCGCCTTACTATCAGTCCAAGGAGCAAAACAAATCGCAGGATGTGGTCGATGGTGCGGCTAGTAATTATCAGGCCACCGACAAGTTCAGTCAGGAGTGCTCACAGCTGCTGGAGAATCAGGCCATGGCTGGCAATGATTACGTGATGCAGCCCTCCAATATACCAGTCACTAGTGCAGTTTCTAGTGTGACCACTGCACCCACTGATGATGGCAACTATCTGTTCCAGCCTTCGAATCGACCGGTGGAGGAGCCACTGCGTCTCAGTCGTTCCACGGCCAGATTACCCCAGTCGAATGGCTATGGCACACTGAAGCGCAGTGCAAGCGATGCCTCCAGCAGCACTCGTGCCAATGCCGACGATGAGCTGGCCGAGATTATGCATGACTTCAAGAACAATGTGCTCTCCATACGCGATGTTGAGTTGCTCGTGGAGAAGTGGAAGCATCGCAACGATGTTCAGCAAAGCTTCCGCGAGAAGCAGGATCAAATCGATCAACTGCGTCGTGAATACGAGCGCATCAATGACCATGTCAAGTCACAGATGAAGCGGGAAACTCCCTTTGAACGGATAAAGAAACTCTTCTCCCGCCAGAAAACTCAATCGGGCTTGGAGAAACAGTCCAGCTGTGCGGACAGTCTGCTCGATGAGACCAAGAGCTCCATTGCGACCAGTTGCAGTTTGAAGTCTTCGGTGCGCCCCATTAGCTCACTGAGTCTGCAGAGCTGCTCCAGCTCCAGTTCGTCCTCTGGCAGGCTTAGCACTGGCAGCAATTGCAGTGGCGCCTCTCTCGGTGACTCGGGTACACACTCGGATCACGAGGATCGTCGGCAATTCGGCTGTCGTCTGGGCACAACGGGTTCATTGATGGATAACTATTTGGTGCCACCGCCACCAAGACCAGTTTTCACACCCGTCTCGACACCTGGCGATGAACGCCATCAGATTGTCTTCCCCTCGCCCATGTCGAGCTGCACACGGCTACACACGCCCACAAGTCCCACGGGCTCTGAGCATTACCAGATGTTCCCCTCAAATATACCCGTCTATGGCAATGGCGGTCAACCGTTGTCCACATCGCAGAGCAGCAGTCTGCTCAATACCATTATGGAGGCCAAGGAGCAGGATACCCAACAGCATTATCAGAACGGAGTCACTCTACAGCCGATCAAGCTGAATGAACGACCAAACATTATCTACGGCAAGCTGACTAAAAGCCACTCGAGCAGCGGCTGCAGCTCCTTTAAGCCCAAGCAGGTGGCGTGTCCCCAAGTGGGCTGCATTGAGGTTCAAGCGGAGGTCTATCAAAATGTGGGCAATGTGTCATCCCAGGAGGAAACCACGCCCGAAGTTGCTGCCAAGGATTCACCCAACTACATGAACTGCTAGAAACATACACATAAATCTATGTACATCTCCTAGTTGTCTAAGTTTTCATATCCCACATACATACATATAGTTGTCTTAGACTTAAGTGCATCTATACATATCTAAATAGATAACTAAATATTACGAGTATATCGATATTTACTGGAATGAGTATAAACTAGTTAAACGAGTGCTTCGAATGAGCCTATATCTAATTATTATATTTGCTAATCACACTCACTTTATGTCGACTAATTTAAGCTGACTAATCACAACTGTAAAACATTTCATTTTATATTAACTCTTAGTTTATATCATTTAAATCGATCATTAAAAGTGTACATTATTATTGAAACGATTGCAAGCAACCAAAACAAACATATCGTAGTATCTAAGCACAGGTCTCGACACCAACGAATTGCGATTATGTAATTCTAATTCTAATTTTAAGTATTCGCTCCTTCCCCTCATACAGTTTACCTTTGTCTTAAGTCCTTAAGCATGCAGTTCAGCATGAAAAACTCTTTTGTTCGCTCACAAAGTTAAATGCAAATAAATATATTACTTTAAAAAAAATGCACAACTTTTTTCATGACCTGGGAATTGGGCACTGCAGCCACGGAAATACAATTTTGGTGTGGCCAAGGCGAACAGGAAATCATGCGGAATCCCACCTACATGCAAAATGGGATTGCAAATGCCAACATAAATTTTAAATGAAATTAACAAAAAATTGGGAACAAAATGAATCAACCGAGAGACTGAAGCAAGTAGAAAATTAAATACTCTGCAAAGTTTATTGTTAATTTATTTTAAGAAACTTTATATTATTTTTCTAAACTCAAAAGATCTTATAAAGCGTTTAATAAATATCTTAAGGTATCTGAGCTGTGGTGCTAAATTTGTACTGATTTTTGTTACGCAAATTTATTATTTGATCAACTTTTATTAAACTTTTCTTTAGATCTGTCATATCTTCCTAGATTATCTCACAGCTTTACAATATTTATTTTATTATAATGCTTCCATCGCTTACAATTCAAACTAAAGGGTATTACTGACAGCTTTATAGCTACGAAATCATATTTTAATTCAAATTAAAACTGTCTGCACATTGAAAAATTCGCATGAAAGTGTAAAAGATGCAAAAACAAACAAAAAGTCAGCTGCATTAAGCCTGTAATTCTTAATTCACATTTACACTCGCTCGACCTGGCTTGGAGGTCGCAATAATTGCGTATACGCGGCTATAGTATTTTTCCCAGCTGAGTACGCTGTGAGTTAAGCCGCCATTTTCCATTTGCTTTACATGTTACGAGGAGAGCACCCGATTCCGCCCACAATTTCCGGCTCTTTAGGGCAATGCTACACACACAGCTGATGATGGCAAGGCATTCAGCTCAATAGAAGTTGTGGTTTCCAACTGCACTAGTATTTGTGTTTGTAATTGTGTGTGCTTTTAACGAGCCGCTATGAATGTGTGTGGATGTGAGAGAGTTCTACCAAAGCTTTAAGAGACAGAGAGAGTTCCGGTGAGAGAGAGCAAGGCGCGCTTTCAATAAGCTCTTATAAGTATGCAACATTTATTTTATGTTGCATTTTTAGCTTAAAAACTCAGAGTGTTTCTAGTGTTGTCAAAATATTTCAGCCGAAGAAGCTAAATCGAAAAAAAAAGCCAGAAGTAGCTACAAGTTTTTTTAAAATAGCTATTAACTTTTTGGTAGATTAAAGTTGTTGTGAAATATTATAGTCAACTCAGTTGCAAAAATCAAGAATATTTTAAATGTTGAAAGCACAAATGATTGAAAAGTTATACCTTTTAAGGTATACCAACCAAATGTTGGCCAAAGTCTCTTAATACTTGCCATCAAAGTTGCATTGAACAAATTTCAGACCTTGATAGGCAAAGCTCTTCAGAGCAAATGAATTTAAGTGTTTTTATCAATTTTAAAATAAATATTAATACAAAATAGCTCGACCCACCCTGTGTTCGAGCAACGAAAGCTTTTTCAATGCCGCCGCCAGTCAAAACAAACATAAAGCGCCTGAGCATAACCCGATGAAGAGAGAGAAATCGTGAGAGAAAGAGAGAACTAAAGGACGAGTGGAGCGCAGCTGAAACAAAAGCTTTTTGCACATTGGCTGCCAAAAGCGAACAAGTGTGTATAAAAAGGACATTTCGTTCAGTCAACGCTGTTAATGAAGCACAACTGCGACACAAAAGTGCGCCACAAATTCTACACACGTACAACAAATTTTTGTATTTACGCCTTAATAAACGCAACCAAAAATTATCAAAAAAACGACAACAAAGTTTAACAAGAAGCAAATTTAATTAACATAGAAAAACTAAAGCTCATAAAAAAGTTGGTGTGCTAAAAGTAAAACTCGAGACTGGTAGAAGGTCTTTGGCGCATCCTCGGTTGCCCCTGAGTGCTGCTGCACTCTCGTGTAAAAACAAAAACATAAGCACAAATTTTCCCAGCTCAATTGCGTAGCAGCCAAAGGCAAATATTTACGGGACTATTAATTAAATGTAAAAACCTTATAAATTGTAAAACAAAATTCTTTCGTGAAAAGTTTATAAAAGGAAAACTGCAGAGCAAAACGGAAAACTGGAAAACGGAAAAAACTGAGTAACGACGAATCAGTGAAGCTGAGAAACTGAGTACAACAAGGAATTGCCACCGCTCGTAAATAATTTAAGGTAAGAACCACAAGCACGGCAACGTTGTCAGCAAAATCATAAAATTTATGCCAACTTTCCATCTCCTACTTTTTTGCCTTATTTTGTAAATCCGTAAGCAGCAAACCGCATTTATTTCTCGTTAGTCGCGTTGCTTTTTATTTGCCTTTCAATTAATTTCTGTTTGTCCCAAGTGGTTAAAGTTAAAATTAAAATGTTGCCATGTGAAATGCGACCACTTCAAACTTTGTGCCGACTAAAGCATTTTTAATGATGCACTAAACGTTGATGAGGCCCAAAAACCTCTTCGAACTTAGGTTCTCGCACAAAACGAGAGCCTTTCAAAAATATTGCGAAAATTGTAGCAGCTTAGCTCAAGTTTTAGTCGTATGTGATTTACAGCTAACAGCTACTAAACGGCTGTAACTGGAATGCGAAATGGCAAAACTTTTAGACCTAGCAAATCTGTAAAAATGCTGGCAGCTGATTTCTTCTTGAGTATTCTTTGCAAAAATCATTAATAATTGCTACATTTGTGACATTATGCAAATAAGGCCAATTAAAAGTTGTGATCGATTTGAGTGTGGACTTGCAAATACTCTATAAAAAACCTAGTTTTTTAAGGGCTAAAATAATCTTTTAAAAAATTTATTCAACAAGAAAATTAATAAAGTTTTAATTATTAAAACTAAAAAACTTATTTAACTTTAATTATTAAAAAAAAAATATTATTAAAAATTATTAAATAAATAATGACTAGTCAAATCTTTTTTAATTATTTTTGGAAACCAATTTAAATATGCATGCGTCCAAAATTAAAAATGTTTTCCATTTACTGCTTCGCTCACATACTCTTAGAATTCAAATTCTAAGGGTGACATTTGAAAGTCCTACTTTTGTGCAGCTTTGTTTATTTTCAGTCACTTTTTGTGCTGTTGTTGCCTTAGTTCGTGGATACTTGTAACGGTTTCAAGTAGTGGCAAGCAAAAACAACAACAACGCACAATCACACACACATGTAAACTAACATATTGCATTTATTGTATAAAATTGTATGCAGCACAAAGGCAAAACGCACAAAGACAAGAGATGATGCTTGTGCCACAGTTTTACGGTTTTTCTTTCTATGTCAGGGGGCACTAGGGGGGAATGAGGGGAATAAGGGGAATGAGGTAAGGAGTGTGGACACACATACAGTTGCTATAATTTTAATTACCACTTGAGTGACTCAGTCGACACAAATGCAGCACACACGGGGTATAGAAAAATACAAGTGTATGCTTATAGTGTATGCAATTTGAAAGCACATCAGTATTTATATATTCGTATAGAGTATAAGCGATTATATGTGCTGCAAATAATGCAAAATACGCCAACAATGCGTGCGATTCCTTTTATTTCCATTGTTTGCTTCCCTTTAGTCTGTCTGGTATTGAAAACCACAAAAAAAAAACATAAACATGCAGCAATATTGCGCATACGCCGCATAAGCTTTTGAAAGGTATTTCTTCTATCTATCTTTTTTTTGTGATATACCGGCCATAATTGCGCATTTACCGCTTCAGTGCATCTCTAAGCCACAAAACCACATATATGGCTTAGATATTGCCACGCTTATCGATTGCTAAGCAAATTTAAAGCCAGCTCGCCAAAACTTAATGCAATCGGGTGTAAAATTCATGAATTTCTATTCAATAACATCAATTTTGGGTAAGCAATCAGCTTAGGTACTTCAATTTCTAGAATATTAGAGTAATATAAGCATATATTAACTAGCTGGAGTAGAAAATACTTAAGAACAGCTAAAAAGCGACTAAAGTTTAAATTGGAAACTTAACTGAGAGCTGTAAATAAAATTGAATGCCACTGAAAACAATATTGAATTGAGTGTGTTTATTGATTGCTAAAAAAAGGGCTGCCAAAACTACCCTAGTTGTTTTCAAAATAATATTTACACTTCTATTAATTTAATATTTAATTTAATTTTTAATTAATTAAGTTAGGTGCAAACAATAAAACCTATTTTCCAGTTAACTCATAGGATATCTGCTAGTCGTGCACTTCCTGCACAACTCCTTTCTGCTTCATTCTCTCTCTCTCCTTGTCTCTAAAATGTTAGCATACTTTTCTGAGTGCCACTTTAAAAAATCAGCCGCTTGGCTCCGGCTCAAAATGCAGTAAATGCAAGTGCAACGATAAGTAATGTGATCATTATAATCATACAATTTCCACACACAGCCTTACGGAAACAGTGCAAATAGTCCCAATGGTCCAAATAGCCCCATGACATTGAACATTGCCAAAGCACAAACAGGCATGACCATAATCGTAGTTTCGAAAGTCGCTCTGATGTACATCATAAATTCCGTTTTATTGAATAATGCCAACTGACATTTATCGCCAGCAGGACGAAATCAGCTATAGAATTGAGCATGAAAGAGATGGAGAGAAAAAAGATGGGAGAAAGAGAGGAAAGAAATGCCACGAGGACATTAGGTGTGCCAATTTAATATTAGCTCAATTCTTGTTGTCCTTTTGTGGAAACTCGTGGATATTCGTTTAATAAACTGGCCAAAGGCCCTAACAGCCACTTTTTGGCAATAGTTTGGCTTCAAAACACGCCCCTTCATAACAACATTTTGTGTCGGCTTCGACCACAGTGCGGCAATTTGGCAAACATGCTCGTAGTCTAACAATTTAATTGTCAAAGTGTTTAGAACTCTAATAGCCCTGGAAGTAGCGTAACAGCGGGTAGTTCCGCTGTCTGTATGATGTGATAAAAGGTCTGAACATTGCAAGTAATTTAAATCAAAGCATTTTTAATTTCATTTATTTTATGTTGCAAGGAACTGATATTTAAGCTGAAAATAAATTAGAAACAAAGTTTATATAATTTATGTAACATTTAATTAATTACTTAAATGCAAACCTTATTTTTGGCGCTTTTTATGATTGAGTCTCCTGCTGCACTCGTTCACTCTCTTTATGGGGCATTGCATTCTTCAGCTTATTCCAAAAATCTGGATCATCTCTTTTCAAATAAAGTTTACACTTCAAATAAAATGCATACTCCGGATTTAAATCACTAATATTTACATCAGGATATAGTATTACAATTAACCTTTTTCGTTTGTTATTTGAAGTGGCCGAAATTGCCGATTGAAACTCGAATTTACACCAGGAAGAAGCAGCAAATTCTTTAGTCAACAATATAATCGTTCTTCTGGAATCCTCAATTGACTGCACAATGCATTGGGTAATAGTAGCGCCTATTAACCAGTCCCGTTGATAGAAGCAAAGTTTATACTTCTTATCTCCTTTCTCCAGCTGCTCCACGTACTCCCCTATGAGATCGGAGTTCAGGTGACTGAATGCAACAAACGCATCGTGTCTTAAGTTGTAATTTTCCGTTAGCAGATATGGACTAAGATTGGGATATTTCTCAGTTATGCGTTGAAAAATAGAATTCTTTTTAAGCACAATTATGCATATAATGCCAATGATTACAACATTGAAGGCAATTATTTTATATAGCAAACTATAAGGCGATTTACAAAGATCTACATTAAAAATGTTGGACATTTTTCCAGAGTTTGAGCCAGTGCAGTTCATACTGAGTCGATCTTGAATAAGACTATGATTTAAAGCAAAGTTGATTAAATGCTGATTTTTACAATCGCAGCTCCAAGGATTTCCCGCTAGTTTTACCCGTAAACTCTCTGATCGATTCGAAATGAATTCCAAAACGGATTTATCCAGTGTCTTAAATTGATTTCCACTCAAGTCCAAATATGTTAAATTAATTGGCAAGTGAGTAACATTTAAATTACTGAGCTGATTGTTAGCCAAATGCAGTTCACGCACTTTGAAGTATCCATAAAGAGTTGCATTTGGCAAAAATGTCAGACTTTGGTTACTAAAGTTGAGAGATGTGTTGCCAACAATTGGAATTGGTAGTTCAGGAATTTCTTTAAGTGATTTTGCGGTGCTACAATCGATTGTAAAACGCATTTCTTTGGGATCCAAATTGCAGTAACACTCGTTCGGACAGTGTCTCTTATTTATGTCAGTTATAAATTTACACGTTTGCTCAGCTTCAGTGCAAATGAAAGCAGTTAAATTATAGTTGGGAAATAATTGAGTTAATGAGCAATCTTTTGATATTTGAATGATTCTCAGTTTTTTATAGTCCAGCAAAGTTTCGATTATTTCTACATCATCAGCAGGAGTACCAAAATATTTTAAATTAGTAACTTCCAAGTGCTCCAAATTGTTTTTCAATACTTCAGAGCTGAAATAGAATTGTTGTTTAATTAATTATATATAATACAAATTCAAAATTGAACTTACTCTAACCAATCGAGTCCGTCTATTAATACACCTTTAAGACGCAGTGTTTTCAAGTTATATGCATTAGCAAAGTGTGCTGTATCGAGCCAACGAATTCGCGCATTTTTTATTACTAACTCGGATAAATTTTTGAATTTCTGCAGTGCTTGACTTTCTATATTAATCGTTCCATTGGAATCAACTTGGGTATTCAATTCTAATAATTCCAAGTGTTTTAAGCCTTGCAAAAAGGAATTTTGAATAAACATTGTATATTCTAGAAACGCGTTATTCAAATTAATATGAAATTGCTTGATTGGACTGAATTCAACGCTATAAAAGTTATAACATTGATTAAACTCTGTGTCAGCCAAATATTCGATCGTCAAAATCTCCAGTTGTGCAAAAGACCCTGTAATTGTATTTATATTGTCACACATGTGCATAATCCAATACAATTCTTTCAAGTTGGGCATATCGGGAAGGTTTTCCGCGTACAGTGGTGTCTCCAATTCAACTTTTTCTAATCCATGAAATACATTTTTCTTCAAAAATTTGACCTTATCAGTAACATTCGGACATTGGCCACGTTTTGGATTGAATTCATTGTTGGGTATATTCCCCGTTAAACTATATCCAGATATGAACGATAATGACGTATACACAAAATTACACTTTCCGTCTGCCAATTTAAAATCAACTCGTTCTTCGCGTGGCAGAGTTCCATTATTAGCCGATTCAGCAAGGAAATTGGCTTGAATAATGCAGTATATAATATAGATTTCTATAGCTTTAATCCACATTTTATGTGACTAAATAGCACGTAGCTTAGCGAAGAGCTAAAATCAAACTGAAACAGAGAAGCGCTTAATGCTAGAGATAAGGTCTTCATTTTTTTAAGTCTCTGTATTATTTTTGTTATTGTATAATGTACATTAACAAACAAATTGTGCACGGTGGAGAGAGCTACGATTAGCTATGTTTTTTTCTTAGAATTAAAACATAGAGTCTATGGTAGTCATTGAGTTTTTTGAGCAAAGGTTTATTTTATTTCAAATTTTATTAATTTGATTATAAAAAGTTTACCAAATTAGCCGCAAAAGCATAATAAACTTTTCAAAACATTAGTTACTGCCCTCGCTATGCTCAAAGCGTGCTTTAATTTGGCACTCTCCATGATTTTGATAAGAGCATTTCTCAACAGATTTCTCTGTACTACAAAGCAGAGTACAAAATTCCTTCACTTTCAGCTTGATCTTTAAATCCAAATGAGTTTTTGTTATTTTCAACCACACAATAAACAGTAATTAACAAAATTTTGCTGGTTTTCTGTGTTTTTGAATTTGAAGTTTTAATTGAAAAGCTATTTAAAAGCTCAAAAAGCATAAAAATTGCATATAATTACTTGGAATATGTAATTTATGTTCATAAAATGAAATGAAAACATTTTTTGTGGGTTGCCAAATCGCTCAGGGTATGCTGCAGTTGAGCAGACTCCACTTCAGCGTTGACAAGCTTCCATTTTGTATAAATTATACGTTTTCAACGGGACTTTCATGGCTGTTGTCGTAGTCGTTGTCCGTTTTATTTTCGTTTTCCCATTACAGTGCAGTGTGACCGACATGTGACCCCAACACACACACTTCCAAACACACACACACACACTGTCAACTTCATGGCTCGCTGACTTTAAATTTGGTTGCATTCAAAAAAAAGCTGAAGGAAGTAGAATGAAAAAAAAGGGTTGTGCAATAATTCATCAATTTGAGTGTCCCGACCGCAGTTAGGATTTGTAACTGAATTTTAACGTCAGGCATATGAATTATGCAAATCATTTTGCAATGCCACACGCAACTGTTCACTCCCACGTTATGTCTAAGAGAGAGGCACTGTCTCTCTTTGTCTCTCTGGCGTGCTCTCAACAGTAAAATGTCGACAGCTGGCGTTGAAAACTTTTGAAGGGCAGAATTACTATAGCAAAAGAACAAATATAACTAAAATATAAAAAGTTCTATAGCAATGACTGATCATCGTGCAGTCTCAATAGCATTTAAAGACTTTCTCTTGAATATTTGCGGCAATAAAAATATTAAATATATTAAACAAGATGTTAGAAAAGTCGCGAAAAGTGTTGAGTGCTTGGCAAAGTGCACACGAAACTAAAATGCCCAGCAGCAAAAACTTTTGCAGACAAAGAGAGTGAGAGAGAGAGCTAGAGGGAGAAAGTGAAAGAGAAATACATGTACATTTTGTTGCATGACAGTCATGGCCAAACCGTCGTTCCAGACAAGACTGACATTTGAAAATGCCAAAGGAAAAACAACAACAAAAGCAACGACAAAATTTGTGCAAGAAGGAAAACGGATCATCGGACAAATAAACAAATCACAGACAATTGAGTGACTGACGTGCTGTTTGCCGAGACTGACTGCAACTGACACAACGAAAAGCGAACAGACTAAAGGCAATTAGAATTCAATACATTCACCAGGACGACATGTAATTAAGTGTAATTTGGCCAGACATCCAAAGGCAGACAGACAGACAAAGGAAGCAGAGCAAGCACAAAACCGGTTGACAGCTAAGAATTTTATGGCATGAATTATGAATGAAGGTGCACACAAAAGGAGACAGAGAAAGAGTGACGGAGAGGAAGAGAGTGCACTGTATGTGCCATCAATTTCAAGATATATGTCGCTATAACCGGAATACTGTCAGCCCCAATGCAATAACGTAAATCAAAGACAAACTCGAGCCGTAAAACCGAGTAAAAGTCCTTGACAGTGTGCGGCAAAAGAGACCGGCAAAGAGTCTCAGTCTAATAACAGGCAGGCCCTATGATGAGTATATTGTGTACACAACTTTCAATTATTGAATGAAAGCAACACACACGAACACACATACACACTCATACTCAGTCTGTCAGACACAACGATATAAAGCACCAATTTTATGTTGCATACCTACAGGCGCTTGATGAAAACGCCGCATGTCGAGCGCCAATTAAATCCCAAAAACGTAAACAATTTCGCTGCATTTCCATTTCACACTAGTTACCAGTCAAAATAACAAAACAGACTGCAGTAACAACACAATCGGACAGCAGGCAGTGCTATCAAATGCCCTGTAAAGGCAGAAATGCTTGACTTCCTTTGGGAACTCATACAGTGCCACTTCGATGTGGAATATTTTGGCACGTTGTCGTTCAATAGTCGTTTGGTATACCTTTTTAGACTCGCACGGACCAGTTCTATCGATTGACATCAAAATATGGCACTTTTAAATTTTGTACTTTTTTGAGAAAAATGTAAAGGGGTGACATCATAAAATTTGTCAAAAATCTTAAAATTTTAAAAACTGCCAATTTTGATTGCAATTGATTTGTCCAGTTGCCCAGAGTCCAGAAAGGTGTAACTTTTGAATTTACTAAACCAGTTGGCCAAGTTATGCTCATTCAAAGTTGAAAGGAATTTTAATTTTTTAAAATTATAGTTTTTAAAAAATTTTAAAAATAAATAAATATATAATATTCTTAAAAATACACCTCTTTGTCATAATTTACGTGGTATGCTTTTGCTTGCGTGCTGTGCAGCGTTTACTCTCAGCTCAACTAGTTGGTAATCCCCACCTTGCCGCCCTCCCTTCGCCGTCTGCCTTCATCGACTTTGATTTCGCTTTTGCCGTAGACTTTCACAATATATGCATGTATCTGTATATATCTGTGTGGCCTCGTCTGTGGTCTTTGCGGATTCTTTGTGCAGAAAGTGAATGCGTGTATAAGTGTGTGTGTGTGTGTGTGGGGGCAGTATGGGCGTGTGCTGGTGTGTAGCACACTCACAATATCTAGTATAAACAAGTCGCATTTATCTTGTGGCATCGAAATTAGCATTTGGCATTTTGAATTTCTTGCTTTTTGTAAACTTTGAAAACAGTTTCTTCTCTTAGCTTTGCACATAACTTGCTGGTAAGTTCAATAAGGTCACCGGAAATGTTATCCAATTAGTGATAACCATCGTAATCAAATCGATTTAAGCAAAAGAAAACACGCTTGATTTTTTTCTAGTTTCTAGTTAGATTAAAACTTTAAATTGCATTTTATAAATCATTTATTTTCAGACAATCCTCTTAAAATGCAAGTTCGCTTTGTTTAGAAGACGGCTGAGATACAGGAAACTACTTTAACAATGTCCAATGTAAGTTACAGTTAATATCCCCAATAGAATCATTTTTTCTATGGAATAAGGAATAGTACAGCTAACACTGCTCATAAAAAATGAAGTTCAGAATTCTGTAAAGGGCAAACATGATTTTTATTTTTTTTATTCTAGCTGCTAAACATGGACAAATCAAATGGCAATGGCGTCTATGCCACCAGCAGTTGCCACACGGATAATGCAGCTGCCACCGCAACAACAACAGCAACCAGCACATCTACAGCAAATAATATAAGCATTATGAACGGAGCCGCAGCTGTGGCAGTTGCCGCTGCAGTTGCCACATTGCCCACATCCGCCTCGAGCGAGGATCTCAGCCAAAGTTTGTCCGAGTACACGGATGCCGACGAGAGCATATCAGCACCCACAGAATTCCTGGCGGAGGTAAGCGGGGAGTAAATTTAATTTTAAATCCTTTCAAGAGGATTACTGTGAGTGCTTTGAATTGAAACTTATTGATTGCTAATAAATTGTTTTGCTGCGCGTTTAAGCCAAGTTTTTGCATGCCAGACAAAAGTGGGCCAAGTGAGCCTTTGTTGAAGCACTTTTCATTCACAATCGTAGTCGCATTTCCTTTTCCATTTCCACTGCCCTTTCCATTCTCATGCTCTGTATTATCTCGATATTGCAGTTTCTGTCTGCCGTCATGCTCAAGGACTATAAGAAGGCTTTGAAATACTGCAAATTGAGTAAGACACACCTAGCTATATCTGAGGTATAACTATATCTATAAATAGACATTACTATACCTTACAGTTCTCCAGTACGAACCCAACAATGCCACGGCCAAAGAGTTCTATCCGCTTATACTGGATAAGCTGCGTGGTAAGTACTCAGACAAAGTATCTTTTAAAAATCAAGAGTATCTTAAAAAGTTAACTCTGTGAATGTAGAAAGTTTTCTTCTAGAAGATTTTTTATCAGTGTAGACATCCTTTCCTTTTTCACACCTATTTCCTGGCTAATTAATCGAGTATCCCCACAGTGGCCGCCTCGAGTGACAGCGACGAGAACTACAATAAATCATCATCACCTGAGCTGGCTCTAGATCTGGAGGCGCCCTGCGAGGACAGTGTAAGCAGTCACAGCGGCAGTCACAATAACTGCTCTGATGATGATGATGATGTGGACGAGGATGTGGATGAAATTGATGAGGATGATGATGACGAAGATGAAGCGGATGACGACGATGATGACATCGATGTCGTTGATGTCGAAGAGGAGGAGAGCAGCAGCGGTGATGACTTTGATTTGCCCATAGACGAGCAACAAGATGTGGCCGCTGTCGATGGCTTGGCAGCTCACACATCCCATTCACACTCACACACACACTCCCACAATGACTCCGGCTCATCAAGGAACTCCTCAAGTGGCGGTGGTGGGCGCAGTGATAACACCACGCATTCATACTCCAGTTTGCTGCTGGAGGAGGAGGACGACATAGTGCCAGTCCATTTGCAGTTTGGCAACAAGGAGACAAGTGCCACAGATTTGGACATAAGCAATGGTAATGTATTTTATAGGATTAATAGTCAGTTATACTGCAAAATACTTAATTTAGGCAACAAGGTGACCTCGGCTTCCTGCAGCGATTCAGAGTCTCCAACCGAGCCCTTAACCCAAAGATTAGCGGCTATATTGCGATCCAAGTGCGGCGTGTCATCCAAAAAGGATGATGAACCCTACTGAGTTGTAGCTACTCTTATCAGCAATTCAATCTATATATACTTATACACATATATATATATATATATAATTACTATATATTCTTGTACTTATATGCGAAACTCAACTGAGCGATAAGTTTATAATTCCTTTTTGCCCAACTAGTTTCCACTAGTGCATACACTCGCTTTACGAACCTAGAAACCGTCCCTAAACAGCATACAATATAACGATATTTAACTATATAATGATTATAATGATATACTTACTATATTTCCGATTTGCAGAACTTTTTTGTTTCACAGACGACAAATTCCCTAGACAAACATATCGTACAAAAAACTTAATAGGTATTTAGTATATTATACTACTTGTAGTCCTTGTATAACTGTATGTATGTATGTGTGTGTGTAAAAATGTATAACCCATAAAAGATAGAAAATGAGAGAATAAGTCCCGAATAAACTTATATACGAATACTATTTTAGTAAGACGCACAGGACTTGGCTAATTGTTGGAAAACTTTACACATTTAGCATTTTATAGAGAACGATTTTTTTCCAGACAATTTGTAAAAAGAAGATGAATAAAAGCAACAACTACACACACTAGTATTAATCTAATTTAGTCAACGAGACGAGGGCGGATAAGTCTGATATATATGGTGGGATGTGGGGAAGTAAATAGTACTACAACTGAAATGGTCCAAAAAGTCTTAAACTGCTTAGAACGAAAGCAAAACATTATTGATTTACAAAAGAAAAAAAAACATATTAAATATTAATATATTCGATTATAATTATTTAAAACATATACTTGTATGATTAATCCAGTTAATTAAAATGTATTCAAACATATAATGTAAAGATATTTAATTCAGTTAAATATAATTCATGCTCATGTATTCTCAAATTATATTCGAATTGTATTTGAAGTTGTAATAAAGAAAGAAGGCGAACATTTTATGGTACAATTATTTAAAGCCATTGGTAAGTAATTTATAAACTTACCATTCAAAATATCTAGCCGTGGAATTGCTTAACTAAAATAAAAGATCTCGTTATTTATGTCAATTGCTTGATGAGCTTTTATTTTATTCGATTTCTTTTTAGTACTGTTAATTTTAGTAAATGTTTTCGTTTGTTTATAAAACTTGAATCTTTATAAAACGTGAACTGTTTTTTAATTTTGAAATGTTTTCAAAGTGACTGCGAGTTGGACTGCTTGTATAATTCTATCAAAAAGTTGTAAGAAATTCATTTGTTTATACAAAACTGAAATTGAATTTCTCTTCGATTCCCATCGTATAGTCATCTGATATGTGATGCACAATTTATTGTTATTTTTCTTATATTTTGATTGTGTTTTCAATTTGAATACTGTTCATTTTTTTTTCTTTTTTGCTTTTCGTTATTCGTTAATACTTTATAAATTATTGTTTCTATGTGTTTCTGGCACCTGACACAAATAAATGTATTTAAAAAAAAAATGTTTAACAAAATTATTGCTATTATCGTGTTGCGTATTATAAATATAAATTATTTTTGTAAGTTGCTCAGAATGAAAATCAGGTAATGAAGCTTTGTTTTGTTTGTATCGTAAATTGCACGTATTTGTTTCGTTTTTGCCATTTTCATATTATTCAAATAGCCAAAGATTACTCTAGATACTAACATGTTTCTCTATCAAATAACATTTCAGAATCAGTACTAAAGATATACTTAGTTGAATTCAGAAAAAGTAGTTAATAGAGTGTCTGTTTGAATATTGTGTGTTATTGCATGCTATATTAAATATAATTTTAGTATTTACCAATATTGAAACAATGATTGAATGATGCTCGAATAATTAGTTTCTTAAACTTATTTAAGCTTTACACGAATACGAATTGTGTTTATAGATATACGTATATTTTGAATTTTGAATAGTAGCATTTTTAAGTACATAGCCAACTTCAATCGTTCCTATCACCATTACTTTCAATCATATCAATCACAAACTGCCAATCATTATTATTATTATTATTTTCACAACTATATCTAAATCTGTCCAAGACATGCAAAATATGTACACATTTTTGTGTGGAAGTAACAATATTTAACATACTTCTTAATCACTATACTAAATGTACATTAATTCTTTGTTATTGTTGTTGATTTACTTAATGTTTTTAATGCTGTTCATTGATCGCAGCATGTGCTTTATAAGTCTGCTAAGTCTGCGTGTTATTTCATCTTCAGTTATCATGAGATTAAGATGTGTTTTTGTTGGGTATATCGTATATCGTATTTTATATATCATATATCGCTTAATATGCGCTTAAATCTTAAATCTAATATTCATTAAAAAAGAAACTTTCATTTGAAAACTTCAGGTGTTTCTTGTACTGTTCAGTAGAATTACATATATGTATGTATGTATAAACGTGCGTTTCGGATCTGATCAATAAACTATAAATAAACATAACTCAAGCAAAATAAAAAGCAACAAATCTGAAATAAAATCTTATACAATTGTTTAAAGTATTTATTTAAAATACAACATTAAAGGCACACTCGAGTGCCAGAAAATAAAAGATAAGTATTTAAAACGATACGTGTAATTACAAAATAAGCATTAAAATACATTTTATTAACTTAGTAACTTAAATGTTAGGTACACTATCGAGCGGTTTGTCAACTCTTAAATAAAAAGGACATCAACGAGAATGGCTGGGATTGGCAAATAATTCAACATCTTACAATGTTACACAAGTTCTAGATCTGGGCATAAGATTAAACAAATTACAAACAAAAAAAAAAGAAAATAAAACAAATAAATGTACATATATATGTGTGTGGGTGAGTGTATAGGTATCAGTCAATGAAATTAATGTGAAATGACCTACAAACAAAAGTATCGAATATGTTTACGTTATGGACAGTGTCCAATTTCCAAAAGATGTTTCAAATCTCTTTAGTTTAGATTACATTAAACACTTTGTTCTTTGTTTAGCTTACACTAAGCTAATGTCTAAGTGGGATAAATAGGATAAGGGCCAAGGGGGAGGGAGTACAGGATAAGTGTATATATAAATGAATGTGCTCCAATATAACTGCACAATACAGTTGTTCATTCCGTGTATGTATGTGAGTCTACAAAAAGCTGCCTACGCACAATTGATATGTTAAAACTAAATTATCGAATTTAAAAATTATAAAGATGAATCGATACGTTCTTGGGTTCGTCTCTTAAATCACAGCTCGCGGGCATTAGCTGTGATTTAATACCGATTCTATAAACAATTTGTTGTCTCTTTTGCGTCTTCAATATTCGTGTGATTCTTGATGAGCAGCTGCGTCGTTGGATACTTGTTAAGCTGTGCAAAGCGCTCCATCACGCACGAGGAGCTGAGACGTGCCTCGGCATCGTGGTCCCAGCACTCCTCCATTGTATCGCAAAATATGCTGAGTCCCTGCAAAACGAATGCAATCAATCAATAAAAACTACAACAAAAGCTTTAACAAGTTGTAACTTACCGAATGGGTGCGCCAGGTGCTGAGCAAATGTGGACGCAACTTTTTCATTACAACACTTTCTTGCACCTCATCGAGTGTGGGACGCTGACCAAGTTCAGCCTCAAATGGCAGCTGATATTCGCCCACGGGACCAACGACTTCGCAGCGTGAAACCATTTCCCACAGCACCAAGCCACAAGCATAGACATCGATACGCAAGAATGCATCGCGATTGAAATTAATGGCACCCTCGAGCACCTCGGGAGCCATATAACGACGTGTGCCCACCTGGCCGTGTGTATCGCCACATGGTTTACCCGGCTGAAAGATCATGGCTAGTCCAAAGTCCGCAATACAAGCAGTCAAATCATCCTTGAGCAGAACATTCTTTGATTTAAAGTCACGATGTGCAATAGAGGGCTTCAAACCCTCCGCCTTGTTGCCCAAAATCTCCTCATGCAAATGCGCTAATCCATTTGCCATGGACTCGGCGATGCGACACAGTTCGAGCCATGTAATCGTATGCGACTTTAGATAATCGCAGAGGGAACCATTATGTTGATATGTGGATATTAGCCAATATTCTGGCTTATCCAAATGCTTTTCAACACCCAAAAATTCCAAAATGTTTGGATGTCGCATGCGTGGCAATTTGTATATATCATTCTCTGTTGTCCATGATTCCTTCTCTTGCATACGAAAGATTTTCACAGCCACATCCTGGCCATGCAGTTTTGCCTGCCACACATCGCCAAACCGACCACTTGCCTTCTGCTCCAGCAACTGAATGGGTCGATTGCTGAGCAACGGCGATGAGTTTGTAATTTCAGCTTCATGCTAAAAATAATTTATTATAAAGTTAAGTATTTGGAACATAAGTTAATTGCAACTGGGGGCTTACCGTGGGTATTTCATTGAAGTGCGCTTGTTTGCGACGTCGATAAAAGAACAGCGTAAATATTAATATGACCACGAGCACGGCAAATATCGAGGCGCCAATTACGTAGTAAATGATGTTGTTGTTTACTTGCGTCTTCTCCTTGGGCACTGCAAATTTAAAGTTGGGATTTAAGTAGAAGTTTAACAAATAAAGGTGAAGGAAAGGATAACTTATTTTCGAAGTTTGTTTCTATAAGATAAAGGTTTAAATACTGATTCAAGGATACGTTTTATGAGATTTCTAGAGGAAGATGCCTAATTTGTTACTCTTTGTATCCATTTGTCCTGCAGTAAGCAGCTCTGTTCTATACCCTGTGTACTTTTTTCTGAAATCACACTGTTTATGTTACTCACACATGTTTAGAATACCTTAAAATGCCAAGGCATAAACTGTATGTTTACACATACATTTATACGTGCAACATATGTACATGTGTGTTCATGCAGGCTCTTTAAACGCTTGCCACAGGTGAACAACATCTCAAGTGGCACCTGTAGTTGGCACAGGGTTGACTCTAAACAAAACAAAAAATGAAAAAAACGAAAGTTCGTCCCCAATTTTGCATCTCTTTATGTGCACGTTCATATATGTATGTAGATATACACATATTTCTGTATGTTCTCCACAAAGATAAAAAGGGAGTTCAGCACAAGAGAGTGCTAAAGAAAGGAAACAAAACAAAATAGAATGCTAGAATGCTGGAGCAAAAGGCACAAGGCATCCCTCAATTCAAAATAAAATTAGAAAGAAGAACAGAAATGAAGCAAAAGAAAATATTAACAACAGCAAGTGCGATGCCTAGGGAAATTGCAACAACACACGCGGCAGCTGTTAAAAGGGGAAAACTCCTCCTCTTTTTTTTTTTTTTGCGTGTAGAGTTCGTTAGCACGAAAAATGTTGCAAGGGTCGAGTTGTTTTGTGGCACGGTCGCAACTTCAAGATTTAAAAAAAAAAATGAAATAAATATGCTATGCCCAAAAATTGGGGTAAAGAGCGCTGTGTAGTAGGCAAATGAAGACTCCCATATTTGGTGTACCTTGTGTTGTCGCCTCTGTGGTGGTGGGTATCCACCTCTGGTTCGAGTTGCACATGGAGCCCCTGCAGCAACAGAAAAGTATATTCCCCTGACGAGGCTCTGCGTGTGTTATGCATTCGGTTTTGTTGCACTCGTGCATCTCCGTGAAGCAGCCCTTCATCTTGATTTTCCTGATGCCTGTAGCAAAAACAAAAACAAAGTCAAGCAAAACTTGTAGAAACTATGTACATGGGTATATCTGGGTGTGTGCTTACCAGTCACTTCGTCAGAGCTCCATAATGCATAACAGCTGGGAAATTTGTCTCCCTCCACCTGACAGTGTTCAATTGTGGTGGCGCAATCGTTGCGCAAATTGCATTCCTTCTCATCAAAATGCTCGCAGTTAATGTTATGGCCATCGGGTAGTATAGCTCCATCACTGAATTCCAGCAAATGGCAGCCTATAAAAAAAAATAAAAGTCAGTGATATTATTAAAAAATATATACGTAAATAGTAAACAAGTTTCGCTTAAAGTCGTAACTGCGGCTGGCAGTGAGTAAATCCTTTGTAAGCATATCATGTATCCAAGCGTACTTACAGCAAACGGACCACGGACCAACGACCCTAATCCCAAATACCAATCCCAATCCCAATTGGGGCTTAGTAAAGGGGTGTACTCTCAATGAGAGAGTGTTGCCATTGAAAGCTGCAGCAGAATTCTGCTGCACAACTTTCAGTCCCCCCAATGCAACAAACAAAACGCTGTGCAACCCCAATTCATGCAAAGGACCATACAAAATTAGCTTCACTGGCCACAACGGAGCGTTTCATTGGGAGTACAGGGGAGGAGGAAGGGGGCCGTAACCCCAATGCAACTGCAACTGATGCGCCTCTGAGTATAAAATGTGTGTGAGTGTGTGTGTTTGTGCGTACTTGCAAATGTGTGTGCGCAATTCGCGCGCAAATCCACGTGTGAGTATGCATACTCAGTACAGCTCACAGTGGGAGTAAATTATTAATTGTTGTAAAAAGCTAACTAAAATCGATTGAGTATTTAACTTTTATTTCCATTAACTATTTATAGATTTACTTTTTTATGATTCAAATTTAAAATCAAATTATAAAAGGCGCACATTTAAAACTCATTTGTTCCACTGTGCCCGGGTAATCGGATCTGTGCATGCTCATACACACACATGCACACTCACACATGCACGTGAGTGTGTTGGCACGCTTTATAGTAAAGTAGATACATAAGCATGCACATTATGCAGATTGAAAGGGGATGAGTTTAAAGTGGCGCTTGTTGAAAAATAATACAACAAAAAAGCAAAAGAAAAGAAACAACAACAGCAGCGAAGAGAACGAAAAGAAGAGAAAGAGTTGCGCGCAACTAAAGGAGATTTTCGCCCACGAGAACAAACACACAACAAGTTTCTAATGCAACGTCATCCATTCAAAGAAATCATTGTACTCTCTCGCACACACACACACGCTTACAGGAATCCACACCCACATAGATACATGAAGGATAGTGGTAGAAGTAGTAAAGCGTAAAAAGAAAGCAAAACTCGGAACAAAACTACAAAGCGTCAAGTTATGCGATTGTGAGTAAAGGGAATGATTGATTATTGTGAATAATCGAATAGAAGAAGAAAACAGTTTAGTCAAGTGGAAAATATGTAATCAAAACTAAAAAGCAACAATTGTAGTTCACTGTATCCAGACTAGACTGTAAAACGAGTGGCGACTGTAATTCCGGCGCCAGCCAGTTCCCTGATGTACATACATATGTATGAATGCATGCACACATACACATGTATACACTTCACTAACTTGTTCACAAACAACAATCAGAAAAATAGTATTTTCATATAATAAAAACATACATACCTATAATAAGCTGCGCCACAAGATAAAGCACAAAATCGTATTTGGACATTGTTACCGTGTTATCGCTGTAACTTGTTTACTATTCAAAATGTATACGTAACTCAACTCGCGTGGTAGTCACAGAATTTCTCATTTAATTTGGCACATAAGTTTTCCTTTGAGGAATATTGATAAATTACGTTTTTACTTTTAGCTATTCGTTGATTTTATAATTATATTTAATGCCCTCTGGTGGACTTCCTTTGTTGCACTGTTAATTAAGCCTTAGAACTTAATATATAATTTTATTTTTGTATATACATATATTATTATGTATACATTTGCATCTGTGTGCGCGCACATACACACATACTCATGGATGTATGTAATTTATTTTCCGCTTCTGTAGTCGCAGCAAAATCGCTGACCACACGTTTTTTCAGCATACATTATCATGTTTTTGATTCGTGTTAGCTGATTTAAAATATATCACATCTTATTGGTGGCACTTTAAATGCGTTTTCGTTTTGCAGTTTGATAATTTCAGTGATTTCTTATGCGACTTTATGCGTTCAGTCAGTTTCCACTCGCAATCACGGCAGCTACAACTTGTACAAGTGTACCCAACTTAAATGCGTATTTAACAACACTTTTTTCAGCACGTGGCAGCATTATGTTGAGAATAGGAGTACCATAGCTGCATAAATGGGCGTTCCAATAAGAGTATCGATAACAGTCGGTCACCAACGCGCAAACAGAATTTTAACAGTCTGGCAGCACTTCAGTTAGATGCAGTTAAATTTAAATTATTAACCGCCAAGTTTGACGCTAAGCAATTTAATGTTGGCATTCGTTTATACGTAGTATATCTTTATATATGCATATATTTACAGGGAGCCCCCAAGCTGAGGTGTAATTGTGTGATGATCATTTCACTGGAAAAATGATTTCATCGTAAGACAAAATGCGCAGAAAGTCACGTTCGGTTGATAATTTATCTTGCTGGTCGTGTTGATTAGATACGTCCCAGATGCATACCAACAATAATACATATACTCTATAAATTTACAAATATTATAACAATAAAATAATATTTAGTTAACCTAAAAATCACTTGGTTCTATCCAGTTTGGTCAACCCATCGGCGTACTGAAATTCTGGGCTATTCTCGTACTCGCACATGTCCAGAGCGATGACGCAGCTTTCCTTTACAACACGTTTGTCATCATCCGCATAGCGGTTGAGTATCTGGATGCATTCCTCTGTGGCAATAGCACCTAGAGCCTCGGCACACTCATGACGCACCATTTCGTTCTCCAAGCGATCTTCAAGATTTTCCTGTAGATGCGGAATGCTACAGGGTTCTTGAAGCTGACCCAGTACAAAGGCAACCTCGTGACGGAACAAAGCGGATTTATCCTTTAGTCCTTCAGCTATGGCCAAAACACTCTCTTCGGTACGCAAGTTTCGTAGACTGAACATGGCACGATAACGATCGAATAGGCTTTGTGTGGAGTCCAAATAGATGGCCTTAAGCTCGTCCACGCTCTTCTTTCCTGTCGTCGGTGGAGACGGATCCACTGATGCGTAGGGGTTGTTGTCCTCCACCTGTTGACCACTCTGCACCCAGCGCACACGATCTAAAGCAATCGCACACGTTTCAGCAACCTCAATTACCGGATCCTTCTTGTATTTCTCGAGTAGTGGGATCACTTCGGCTGAACCAATAGCCCCCAGGGCTTCTGCGGCCTCGTGACGCACCATTGGTTCCTGTGAGGTGTCCTTTAGCACTTTGGTTAGAATTTCCACAGCTTGCGTATCCTGCATCTGTCCCAGGCAGTAGGCGAGTTCATGTTTAAGCAATGCAGAATCATCATCAAAAGCTTTGCTAATTGCCTCGATAGATTCGTTGCCTCCAATGTTTTTTAGCGTAAAGAGTGCCCGGAAACGTTCTTTTAAAGGACGTTCCTTATTATTAAGCACACCGCCAATAGCTTGTATTTGTTCCTGTGTCACCATTTTCACTCGGCTTTTGTGTAAATAATGAAATAAAGTCAAATAAGTCTGACCTGCCTCGTGGTGTTTTCTTTGTGTACAAACGATTATTCTTATCGACACACCGCCACCATATAAGCCCGGACATTTTGCAGCACTGGTAAAAAAGCCGCCATAAATGGTGCCTATGCAACACTTCTGTACAAGAAGAAGAAAATAGTCTAGTTGTTGAGTTACGTTTATCTTTTGCTGCTAAAGAAAACGTGGGAAAGGTGTTAAATACATCGTATTTTATAGCAAAAATTAGTGAAAAACATAATTTAATATACAAGGGTGCTAAATCCAATACGTTGAAAAGTTGAATTTTGTGAAAACTTATTATAAATAACATTTAAAAATTTTGCGCGTTCACGGTTCGTTCAGCGTGGCGTGTGTATGTACATATGTGTGTGTAATATACCTGCTAGTTACTTTGAATCGTTGCCCCAGTGTAAAGGGAGAGTAAAAGAGCACTCGCTACTTTCAAGTAAAGCGTTGCAGCTTAATAAAAAAAAAACATTGCAAAATACAAGTTTTTTTGTATTTTGTAAGCTAATTTAAAACCAATACCAATTTTAAAATGTCGGACGAAACGAGCATACAAAAACCGGAAGCAGAGACCGTTGCGGAGTCAAAAGCCAACAATGATGATGATGCAGCGATTCACCCGGCAGCGGCGGATGAGAAAAAGACACCCGTAAGTGTTGATACATAAAGTCAAATTTATGTATGGTTGTATGATAAGTATAGTCACAATTTAACACCGGGGGTCGTGCGATAAGGAGTCCGCTTGCTGCCTTCACACTTGTACAGAGGCAAAGAGAATTATTTGAAAGAGTGTGAGCGCTATTGCACACTTATTGTAAAGATACGCAGTATTTTTCCAAAATAATCGCAACCCACATATACATGCATATATTTGAGTTGTGTGTTGCATTATTTTTTTTTTTCATTTTCGCTATTTACGTTCTTTCGTGTTGATGTTAATTTATTTGTTGCCCTCGTGTGCGCGCGCTTTTCCCAACATCCCCTGCTGTAGTGTGTGTATACGTACATACGCTATACGTGTAAATTTCTTATAGTATGCGTGCGTGGTACACTCGCTACAAGTTATTGTCCATCTCTTTTGTGCACGTTGTAACGTTGCGCGCGCGTCTGTCTCGTTCTCGTTTGTTTTTATTTTTCTTGTTCTCTTTTCGACTTTTTGTTGTTTGCTGTACTTTGTCATACATGGTGGTGTTATGAATGTGTGCGTGAGCGTACATTCACACATCTTTGGGCTACCGATATTATTGCTATTAGCCGTTTATCACAAATGGATATGAATATGAATGTAAAGAGAATTGATGGATAGATGCTTGTTTCACTTGGATTCACTCAATTTAGTTAATTGTTCGTTTAAAGCTGCCCCACAAACATTTTGAGCGGCATCAGTGCATTGTTGATTATAATTGTGCCATGTTCTCATGTGTGTTGTTTTGTATGTAAACAATTATTATAGAAACGCACGCCCAAACGTCGTTCCTTCATTGAGCGAGCCCAACGAGAGAGTGAGGAACTAGTTCGGACAATGGGTGGAAGCCTAGAATTGGAAGGTGGACGTCGCACCCGATCCAGTACCCGTGGAACGCCAACACGTGCTGCTGAGACCGTTACACCGCCACCAAGCAAAAAGGCGCGCACATCACCAGCGACGACTAAGAGCGGAGGGAGAGGTCGAGGCGCTCGTAAATTGGATGTAGGCGGTGATGAAGAATCAGAGTCTGTCAAATCCAAGACAGCGGAGAAGGAAGCAGCTGCAGAATCCAAGGCAAATGTATGTTATTAACAACTTTACTAATAAAACAAATTAATAAAGTAATTAAATATTTTTCAGACCGCTGCAAAGAAAGACAAGAAAGCGGAGAAGCCTAAGGAAGCTGCTAAGAAGAGCAAAGATGATGTCAAGAGTACAGAAACTGCCGAGTCAAAGGAAACAGAATCCAAGGAAACCACACCCAAGGACGTCGAACCTATGGATCAAACGGACTCTGCTGAAAAGGTGGCGGCTGAAAAGGAAGAAACACAAAACAACGTTGACCACGATAAGCCATCCACGGAAGAGCCAGAAGCAAGGGAAAAATCACCCGAGATAAAATCCACGGAGAATAAATCACCGGAAAAGAAATCCCCCGAAAAGAAATCACCGGAAAAAACTGAGGAACCCGCTAAAATCGAGGAACCAACAAGCAATGATACTGAATCAGCTCCAGTCTCAGCGATGGAAGTGGACGAAGATGAGAAGCAGGAGCCAAGCACCGAACAGCCGGCTGCTGATACCACATCCACCAATACTTCTGTACCTGCTGCTACCACAGAAACGGTTGAGGAAGTCAAGGAATCAAAAGAATCACAAGAAAAGGACAGCGTGGAAGAGCCAAAAACCGAAACTGAACCCGCCAAGCAGCAAACACCGGAGCCCATGGAAGTCGATGCGAGTTCAAAACCTAGTTCCGAGTCTGCCGTTCCTGTATCCCCAGTGAAAGATGCGGCGCCAGTTGTCGAAGCCGTTAAGTCTGAAGAATCAGCGGCACCGGTTGCGGCAGCAGCACCAGCAGAGACAGCAACAAGCAATAATGATGCCATTGAGCAAGCCACCGAGGCTAAAGAAGATGCGCCAGCAGTCGCAACGGAGAAGGAGGAAAGTGCAAGTGAAGTTGTTGAAAGCACAACAGCGGAGAACAACGCGACAGTTGCGGAAGAGGCACCTGCTAGTAACGATGTTAGCAAGCAGGTGCCAATTGTAACAGCCGATGCTGTAGTAGCGGAGCCACCAGCAGAAGCCGTCAAGGAGTCGCAGGCCAACTGCGAAAAGTCAGAGCACAATGATAATGGTAAGTAATCTAAGTTTCATCTTGCCTCCCAGAGATTAATAAACGTTTTGCACTTGCAGGTGAACCGAAGATTGTTAATAATGCTGCTGAAGATGGAGAAAATCATGCAACGCCGCAGGCATGCAACTAAGATCAGCAATACATCTATATCTATATATAAATACTTATATATGATGATGATATGACATCCAATAACTATAGCGCGTGCCGAGTGCGTACAAATGTATCTTCGACTCGATCCGACAAGATGCCGCCAACAATAAGCAAATAATCTGAATTTCCTAAACTGAGGCGAATCATCTAACGCAGATTAAATACTATTTTAATTGTCAAGTCTCTAATTACCTTAAACAACACACACACACACAAATTGGTACGATTGCAATTCTCTAAGCGTCTTCCAGTCGCTGGCTAAAATAAGTAACTTTTTTAGTCTTGGACTGTTATTGATGCTGGACTTAGATATACCAAACACATACAGCAGTTAACTAAATCATAGACTTACCTGCCACCACAGTCCCAAAACCCCACACAAACACACACACACACATTGTTGAAAGCATCAAAACTATAAATAATATGTATGTGTAAATTTAATTAAATTGGAAAGAAAGGAAACAAAAAAAAAAAAAAAAAGGAATAAGAAAAACAAATACATTACTGAACAATGTATATAAAATAGATGTTTTTAAATTATAAGACATAATCTTAAATGCAAGTCTAATTTTAAAAACCAATTTGGACAACACTCAAAAAAGCAAACAAAAAAAAAGCCCCCCAAGAAAAGATTTTTTTCAAAAACTTGATGCGTCGATCGTGGATTTATTTACATAAAGTCTACCAATGCCATTCACACTTACCTGGCTAATTAACAATATTTACTTCAAATGCCACACTTCCCTCTATTATTCTTTTTATTCTGATAATTTTATGAATTAATTATTTTTTTTATATATATATATTGTTTACTGAGAAAACTGCTCGCATGGAAGCCTTTAGTTTATAATGTTTTACCTTTTGTCAGTCAAATGTCATTTGAACTGGATCTGAACTAAACGATAAACGATATAGAAATAACGCATCATTTGTATTCCGCAAAGAGTCAAGAATAAAAGAAATCTTTTCCAAAACGATCTTAACTAATTTACGACTAGTACTGTAATATTTTTCAATGAAAAATTCTAAGAAAATAGAAAACCAAGAGCGTAATGACCTGCGAAACTCTTTTTTATAACTGAAATAATCAGTGAGACCGTTTTTGTATGTAGCTTGGATACTTTCTGTGTAAGAAAATAATCTTCATTTAAATATTCTTTTGTAAATAAATCTTTTAAAAATGCAAAAAGAGAAAAAACACTGTGTATTTATTAAGTTTAGTTTAAGTTTGATTTAATTATCATCTACAGTTTGCGGTTGTTTCAGTGGCAATTCCTCCAGCTCCACAGCGGGTTCGGCAATATTCAGCATGCGTCGCACAAATGGTGAATATAATTTTGATTCTGCTTTTCGTTCTTATCGCGACGCCAAACAAAGCTCATGGGTATGGCCCAGAGGAATATCAAAATGCCACCCAAAACTTTGTACCAAAAGAAGGAAATATCGTAAATGGAAAACTCGCGGTTGCTGCCAAAAGCGGTAGTCACGAACTCAGGTGTTGTTTTGGCCGTAGTTGTTAATATTGGCGTAGTGCTGACATTACTAAAATTTCAATAAGAACTTTAATAATTTTCGTTTTAAGCATAGTATTGGGAACACTTACATTGCATTCAGAATTGTGTGCAAACCACGTGCCTCGCATTGATCCAGGCTATTGGGCAGTACATCATACTTTAGTACACCGGCTTTTATGTTCAACTGTGCGTTGATTATGATCCAGGCCATGATCAGTACACTGAACAAAATGCTCGTCATTGCCACTTTGCCATTGACCCTGGGCACAAACATACCCAGCAGGAACACGCCCACCACAGCGCCCATATTAATGCCCGTTATCGTCCACATTGTCTGCAGTATTGACTTGAATTTCTGCACCAGAAAACCACCCGCAATACAATAAGCTCCCATGCCGACTATAACCATTTTCATAACTCCATTGGCTCTTGCCTCCGTGTGCCGTATGTGGGGCTTTATATAGTCAAAGTAAACGACACCAGCGAGTGAATTCAAGCTGGCCGAAAGGGAGCTTAGGGAAGCGCTAAAAACGCAGGATACAAACAATCCGGGCATGCCAGCTAAATTGCCCATTATGTCCTGTATGAAGAAGGGCATCATTTTGTCCGGCTTGCTCACGAGCTGTGGAGAGTCGTCTTATTAAAACAAGCTAGTAAAAAAATGGGACTACTTACACCTGCCAACATGGGATCACAGCCGTAATAGCGAGCGAACATTATAATGCCACAGAAGGCATTAAAGAACATTATAACTAGAAATCCAATGCCAGCCACATAAAGTGATCTATTTTTGGGTTAATTATAACTAAGTTATGGATTTGAAGAAGTTAGAGCGTTCACTTACTTTTTGGCATGACTGTAGGAAGGCAGTGATACAATACGCTGCACACAACTTTGATCGAGTGCAATCTTTCCAGTCCAGAGCAGTAATCCACTGCCCAGGCCACCCCACACCGTGCTTCTCAAACGAGGATCGAGGCCAAAACTAAAAAAAAAAATTTAATTTTTATAGTAATTAAAATAAAAAATAATTAAAAACTTACTCAAAGTTCATGCGGCCGCCTTTAGTAGCATTATCCAGAACAGTGTTCAATCCTCCACTGCGATTGGTGCCCAACACGCCCACAGTGACTACCGAAATTAACATGACGCCAGCAGTGTTGCCGAAACTTTTTCAGCAAAAGTAGCTAAAGCGAGGTCTAAAAGTAGCTAAAAGTAGCTAACTTTCTTCAAAAATAGCTGAAAAAGTAGCTAAACATTTTGTTTTAAAGAAATTTCCATTTTTTTAATCCACGGTTGTTATTATTTCATCGATGACCACCAACTCATAATTTTCAACGCTATTACTTTTATAACTCCTTTATATATCCTTTCTAAGGTACTTTGCTGGTACTTTTCTAAGGTACATGCGTCTGATTGATTATATACTTCTTTCGGTATTTTTAACTTTAAGAGTGACGTTTGCAAAAAGATATTAACTTTTTGAGTGGTTGTTATTGAAAAAGATATCGATGCAATGCACTTTGCCAAATGGTGTTGAAAATTTCTCTCAAAAAAATATCGAAACTAACAAATACACAACCAATTCCCATATTTGTTCACTTTTATTTCAGCTAAATCTAACTTTTGAAAATAGCTAGATTTGTAGCTAATAGCTGTTTTAAAATTTTTGTAGCAATTGGCCTTAAAAAGTGGCCAGATCTAGCTACAAAGTAGCTGATTCGGCAACACTGGACGCCAGCCTGCACCACATCCGTCCAGACCACCGCCTTGATGCCACCCAACATAGTGTAGAAGACGCAAATCGAGGAGACAATCACATTGATAAGGTGTATATTTACGCCAGTCACTGTAGATGAAAACCAAAATAAATAACTGTAATTACATAGGGTATGCTCCACTAAACCTACCCTGTGAGAAGGCCAGCGAGGGTATGAACATGTAAACGGGCAGCATAAGAAATTGATTCAAAATAAATGTCATGGTCACCAGTTGTCGTGTGCGTTTGTTGAAACGCAATTCCAGATACTGAAAGGGAAGTCACAGGTTTAACAAATTATAGGTTAAGGTGAGTGCTTTTAGGTTATGTTTACTTACCTCATAACAATTGACAATGTTGTTCTCATAAAATGTGGGCACAATTACGTAAATAATTATTGGTATCGTTGGAATCATGGCCAGCACGGTGAATATGAAGCCAAAGCCATATGTATAGTTCTCGGCAGGAACAGACATGATAGCGACGCCAGAAAGTTGACTATAAATTCAACATAATTAAAATATAAAATAGTTATAGTGTAGGTTAACAATTGGCATACAAATTATATAGTCAGGGCTTTTATTTATGCTCAGCTTCTGTTAAGATAAGTAGCAGATAAAACTACTCTGACGAAATTGGCTAAACGTTTGATAAATCTGACGTAACAAATCGCATTGCATTGAAAGTCAAAAGTTCTTGTGTAATGCTGGAAGTTCGATATGAAAACTTAGGAACATCAAATCTAAACAATAAAATAATAATATTTAATTCCCAAGGACACAGAAATATTGTTAACTTTAAACAAGTTTTTCAAATTAAAATCCTGCTTAAATCCTTTCCGACTTAAAAACATATTAATTACCTGGAGACCAAAGATATGGCTATGGGTAGAGCCTGCATCTTCTTGCCACCTCTTAGGTACTCCTCGGTTGTGTTTTTGGCCTTGGCAAAGAAGCCAAAGTAGACGCCAATGGCTGCAGAAGTGCTCAGCATTATAATAAATACTGCGTAGTCGGTTACACCGAATCTCAGATCCTCGACGCCAGCTGTGCTAGCAGCATCCATTGTGGTAGTGCCTGCCGCCATTCCTGAGTTCCTCTGAATCTTTAGCCGTGTAACGAGATGATAAGTGTTTGGATGCTGTCAGTAAACTCACAGATTTTGGACATTACAATCAGTCTTTAAACTTAAATTTAGCTGATTAGCTGATAAGTGTCTTATCAGTAGCTGTCTATCATATCTGGCATACGTGGCCATAAAAGCTTAAAGCGCTCATAAATAATAAAGTGTGTTCTTCCTACCCCTTTCCCATGTCAATAATAAGATCCATTATTTTAACCAAAAGTATCCAGAGTTTTATGGTTTTATTGTTGCCTACTTTTGGGGATTAATTTAACGGACGTGAGAAAAGGTTTTCCACTTTACCTCAAAGATGCCAGTGAATCACAGCAATTAAGTTAGTTAATCTTATCAGCCAATAAACACGCATATCAAGGAATGACAAGCGAAATTTGTGTTTTGCTTGTTGACAAACATAATTTGCGTTTTCAGTGTAAATTTTAAGACTTTCTGCGACTGTTCGGCAAAGGACTTCAAATAAAATAAATTCTTTAAAGTTTAACAAAAAAATACTTTATTAATAAAATAACAATTATTTGCTGCAACTTTTGATTTTAGTTATGTCAATTTGCAGTTTGGAATTAATGTTAAACTCTTCATTCTTTAGCGGTATTTCCTCCATTTCTTTCTCCTGTCTCGTCGGCAGAAACTTTCGTATGAATGGTGTAAGAAGCTTGGGATCGACTGGTTCATCTCGATTTGATTTGAGTATACTGCACAGGGGTATAGCACACAGTACAGTGGCGAGCAGGCCCAAAGTCTTGTACCAAAAAAATGATATTTCAAATATCGAGAACTCCCGATTGCTGTCAAAGGCAGTTGTGATCAAGGGAGGAGACGCCGTAGAAGTTGGCTGCGTTACAGGAGTTGTTAAATTGTTTTGACTACAAAGAAATTTGTTAGTTAAATATTAAATAAGAATTATGAATGCCGCTTACATTGCATGGAAAATCACATGGAATTGGGGTGCATCACAGTGGTCCAAAGTATTTGGCATGCCATCGTATCTAATTACGCCCTCCTTAAACTTCATCTGGCCCTTCACAACCATGATGATCATGAAGGTCACACTGAATATGAGACTACAAACAGCGACTTTCCCATTCGCACGTGGATGCAGCATTCCCAGAAAGAACACGCCCACTACAGCACCCGTATTAATACCAGTTATTGTAATCACAGTCTGTATAATTGAGTTGAAATTCTGCACGACATAACCGCCCACAATGCAGTAGACGCCCATGAGAACTATGATCATTTTCATGGTCGCATTCGCACGTGCCTCCGTATGTCGAATAAAGGGTTTTATATAGTCAAAGTAGATGACTCCCGCGAGGGAGTTGAGAGTGGCGGAGAGTGTGCTGAGTGCGGCACTAAAGACACACGATATGAACAGACCCGGCATGCCGATCAGTTTGCCCATTATGTCCTGCACAAAGAAGGGCATCATTTTGTCGGGTTTGCTAACCAACTACAGAGAAAGTAGAATAAAATTAAGGAAAAATAAAGAAAATATGAGCAATTTACGCCAGCCAGCATGGGATCGCAGCCAAAGTATCGAGCAAACATTATAATGCCAGTGAAACTGTTAACGCCCATAATAGTCAGTATGCCAACTGATGCAAGAATAAGCGCTCTAAAAAATAGAATATTTATTGATTTAATATATGAAACATAATAAAAAGTTTACCTAAAGTTTACTCACTTTTTAGCATGGGCAAAAGAGGGCAGCGAAACAATGCGTTGCACGCAGCTTTGATTTAGACCAATGTGTCCTGCCCACATGAAGATGCCACCACAGAAAGCATTCCAAACCGTAACTCTAATGCGTGGATCAAAGCGAAAGCTGCAAAACAGCAAAAATATATTTAAAACAAGACAAACAAATTATTATAAAATTTCAAATATTCACTCTAAACTCAAGCGACCACCCTGACTGGCATTGTCCAGCACAGAATCTAATCCTCCAGCCTTAATCACACCCAGAACACAGACCAGCACCACCGATAGCAACATAATGCTGCCCTGCACCACATCCGTCCAGACCACCGCCTTGATGCCACCCAGCATAGTGTAGAAGATGCAAACCGAGGAGACAACCACATTGATAAGGTGTATATTTACGCCAGTCACTGTGTATTGTAATGAAATGTTAGCTTTATTCGATGCAGTTGATTTCATATGCCATACCCTGTGAAAATGCCAGCGAGGGTATAAACATAAACACGGGCAACATGAGGCTGGAGTTCATTATAAACGTGGCCGTAACCAGTTGCCTTGTGAGTTTGTTAAAACGTTTCTCAAGATACTGAAAGGTTACAGTTTTATTTTTATTTCATTTTAGTTATCTTTTTTGAATAATTATTTACCTCATAACAATTAGACACATTGTTTTCATAGAACACTGGCACAATGATGTATATCAATAGTGGCAGAGCTCCAATCAGCGAGAAGACAAGGACAAAATAGTTCATGCCAAAGGAATATGTCTCAGCCGGCACAGACATAATGGCAATACCCGACAATTGACTGCAAAAAAGAGACGTTTAGTTTACGTATACGCAATATTTGTGTACAAAAATAAAGATAAGGATTTATAAGTACAAATAAAGATAAAGAAAAAAATTAATTAGTTATATTCCTAATTAAAAATAATAACTAAATTATAATATAAGGACTTTAAGCCCAGAAACCTTTATAAACTAAATTCAGACAAGATAGTAACTACTTTTTAATAGACTATCAAAATATGCCCAATATTTTTCTAGCCGAATTAAATTCTTGAAATCTTGTAATTGTTAGTAAAACATTTTTCACTTTAGCCAATTTCAAATTTCTAATATTTTAACCGTTCAGGCACACTGCGTATACGTAATATTTAGTTGTGACACTTTAACTCACCTAGCCACCAGAGATATAGCGATAGGAAGTGTCTGCATTTTCCTACCGCCCCGCAGATACTCTTCCGTTGTATTCTTGCTCTTGGAAAAGAAACCAAAGTAAATGCCGATGAACGCGGATGCGGATAACATAACGCTGAAAACGACATAATCCGTAGTGCCAAATCTCAGTTCCTCAGCGGATTCCAGTGCCAGTTCCGTTGCCAGCGATGGCAAAAGTGTTGTATTCGACATAATGATTTTTAACTCCTCCTTTTGTTAGAAGTTGAATTACATTATCCTCAGTTTGTTGGTATACTCCGGTTGGCTGCTGGATACGCACTCGTTGGACTTTCATGTCGTATCGCTCTTAAATGACAATCTGCAACTATAAAAATATCTTATCAGTATATTTATTATACAGTAATTGACACAAGTGATGGAACAACGGTCAGTTAGGTCGACACACTGATTTACTTTATTCTTAAGACTTGAAAAGAATGAAAGTATTTTTGCCATCAGACAGGGCTTATCGGGAACTCAGGCCGATAACGTTAATAGGTAATAACCGAATATAAATACATTATATAAACAAATTATTAAATTTATTCTTTCTTTCTTGAGTAGCAAACTTTTAGCTGTGACTGTTTATAGATCTTAAGTAAGTGCAATTCTTAATCGGAGCATGTACTTTGAGCATCTTTTATCTCGACTCAGTGTAAATTACTGATAAAAACGTAATTTTCTTAAGTTTAAGCGGAATGCGAAATGGAAAAAGCTTTTTTTGTGTAAAGCCTTTAAAAAGCTGCAGATTTTTTCAAGTACGTAACCCTTAATGACTGTTTTGCTGATAAGAGCTGGGAAAATAGGCAGACTGGCTTGATTATTTTAATGTCCCTATAAAAAGCTTCTATCTCTTGCCTTCGTTTCATGATCACTCGAAATTGACGTACGATGGTATTAACCTTTGGAAAATAAAGATAATAGACGTTTTGTTTTACAGATATAACATTTGTGTTTTATTTCAATTATGGCTGGCATTATGAGCTAGATTTTATGTCGTTAAATTAAAGTAAATTAGTTGACAGCAAACTAGACCTTAAGGTAGATTTATGACTTGACTTTTTAGCTCAGGAAGTTCTTCCGCCGGCGTTGGCTCGTAACTCACATAAGGCCTTATTATTGGTGATAACAGATTGGGATCATATTTGAAATCCGCGGAGGGTTTAAGCACAAAGGTAAGTACTAAACCAACCACCCAGGTGATAAGAAAACCAACTGTTGCATACCAATTAAATGACATGTCAAAAATGCTCCATTCCTCTTTGAGAGCTGTGGCCTGCACAGTTGGCAAAGTTGAGTTTTGTGCATAGAATAGCGGATTTATTGTAGTTACATCTGTCTGATTCAATGCAGGACAATTGTCTGTGCTCATGGGCAGAAAGTCATAATGATTTCTTCCCCAGCTGCCGATTACTATGTAAGACATGCTAACCAGACTCGCAATAATACTCCAAAAAGCAGCCTATAATTAAAATTTAAATTTAAGAGACTTTAGATATATGAATTTTCTGCTTAAACTCACCTGACCATGTGCTCTAGGCACTAGCATGCCTAGCAAAAATACGCCAAGAACGGAGCCAAAACTAATGCCACTGATGCTGAAGACCATTTGGAGAATCGAACCAAACTTTTCTACTACAATGCCACCCAAGATGCAATAGACGCCGGTGGTGAACACAAAGGCCTTCATTATCAAATTCGCTTTGTGTTCCGTATGATTAATATGTGGCTTAATGTAATCGAAGTAAACGATTCCACCCAATGAATTGATGCTGGCCGACAGTGTGCTCAGAGCAGCACTAAAAACGCAGGATATAAACAGGCCGGGCATACCCGTTAAGTGTCCTATGATGTCCTGCACCAGATACGGCACCATTTTGTCCAGCTTACTGACCATGCCCTGACCAATTGGATCACAGTCATGATAACGCGCATACATCACAATGCCCGTGAAGCAGTTGAAGGACATGATTACAAGAAACCCAATGCCAAAGAATACCAGGGCTCTGCAGGAAGATATAATGTAGTATCTGAAATGAACTAGACAGGTTTATATTGTACCTTCTGGCATGTGCTAAGGAGGGCAGTGAGACGATGCGTTGCACACAGCTCTGATTGAGACCCACGTAGCTAGACCAGGCTACAATTGCCGAGGCAAAAGAATTCCAGAAAGTGACACGGCTTGACAAATCAAAGTTAAAACTATAGAGGAAAACGAGGGAAGGTTTTTTAAAATTAGTTAAAAAGTGTGACTTAGCAAGAATTGATATAAAAATTAATGTTTTTTATTAAAAAAGGTTTAAACATTTACTTTCCTAAAGCAAAAATTTTAAGCCACAAATTGTTTGGCCTATTTTATGACCAGCAAATAGTTGTAAGCAAATAGTTGCTAAAGCCAAACGGCCAAAAAGCAAATATTTGCTCTACGTAAATAAAAACTTTTGCTTCTGCTGGAAATTTGTGTTACCAATAAATGGTTTAGTGCGTTTTCAGCTTGCAAATATGGCAGTTTCTCTAAAACAAACATATTTTGTAGCAAATATTTGTCTTAAATGTATGCAAATATGTGCATAGTATCAAAATGTGTTTAGTAGCGAGCCGTGTAATGTAGCAAATATTTGCTACTTGTAATGTTTGCTTAACACAGAGCTAATTTTAGACTTAAAGTTTGCTAAGGTCTTGATAAATTTATAACAAGACTTTCTTTGATTTTTGATAATGCTGTGCTACTCACTTGACATCTAGTCGTCCGCCTTCACCAGCTATTCGAAATACTTCCCCAATCCCACCCAGGCGATTTGCGCCCAAGAAACCCACCAGCATCACAGAAACCACCATAACACCCGCCTGCACCACATCGGTCCAGACAACTGCCTTGATGCCACCCTATGAACAAGCAAGTCCAACTTATTTATAGGTTTATATATAAATTAAAAATCTGATCTTACAATCATTGTATAGAAAACGCAGATGCCGCAAACAATTGCATTGATAAAGTGCACGTTATAACCGGTAACTTTAACCACATGTGATAAAGAGATAAAAAGAAACGTGAAAAAATATAAGATTAAAAATAGATAATAACTTTAAAAAAAAAATTAAAAATTAATGGTGACACAGCTAAGATAAAATAATTCGTATAATGACATTAAGCAACGGGGTACAAAAACTAATTATGATAAAGCATGACGGGGAGAATAATGATAAGGGATAATGATAATATAAATTCTGCTTTAGTCACTAGCAGGAACTACCCTACACAGTGCTGTGAACTCACCCTGAGCAAAGGCCAATGCTGGCAGGAATATATAGATGGGCAGCATAAAGATAAAAGTGATCACAAAATTAAGAGTCTGAAGTTTCCGCGTGGCACTATTAAAGCGCAGTTCCAAATACTGTAATTCAAAAATAATCAAACTCACTAACGATTTTAATTAACTCATTTTAAAACTGTTCAATCGCACCTCGTAGCAATTGGTGATGTTGTTGTTGTAGAACACAGGTATGATAACATAATTGAGTATGGGAACTACCAGGAACATGGAAATCACAAAGAAATACCAATTGATGCCATAGGCGTATAACTCTGCCGGAACTGTCATTATGGATATGGCGGATAACTGGCTGGCCACCAGGGAAATGGCAATCGGTAGAGTCTTCATGCGCTTGCCACCCATTAGGTACTCATCAGTTGTATCGGCTGACTTGTCGAAGAACCCGAAATATACACCGATGCCAGCCGATATGCACAGCATAAAGATGAACACTATATAGTCCGTTGTTTGGAACGTAAACTGATCGGCCAGCAGCTGCGACGTGTCATTTAGAACGGCCGGCATTTCGAATGGTTTATAATTTTAGCTAAGCCCGAACTCCGAGTAAGTTAAATCACAATTGGAACTATCTCAAGGCGTTCCGGGGTTTTTATATCAGCTCAGTCACACTCCTGATTAGTTTATCTAGAGACATCTTTGAGATATCGACATGTGCATGTTCTTATCTTAATGATTTGCAGTTTTTTTGATTCAATACTCAGATAAAAGTAGAGAATTGTTAGAGCTATACAGGGAGTAGTTTCTTTGGTCGACTCCACAGACTAAACATATATATTCTATATCAGCTTAAGCAGCGTTGAGCAACTTTTATGGCGACTCAGTGTCAATAGCCTTTTTTAGTTTAAGCAGAATATGAAATTCATAAAGCTTTTTTGCCTAAAGGCTTCAAAAAAGCTGCAGAATCTTTCTAAGACATAAACCCATAACGACAGTTGGCTGATAAGAAATAAATGGAATTTACAGAGAGACTTCATTGTCCCCATAAAAAGCTGCTATCTTTTGGCCCCGTTTTAAGATCAGTCAAAATTGGCATTTACCTTTAGAAAGATAAAAAAAACGTGTTGTTTTACAGTTATAAAATTTGTGCTTTATTTCAATTATTGCTGGGATTATAAGCTAGATTTTATGTCGTTAAATTAAAGTAAATTAGTTGACAGCAAACTAGACCTTAAGGTAGATTTATGACTTGACTTTTAGCTCAGGAAGTTCTTCCGCCGGCGTTGGCTCATAACTCACATAAGGCCTTATTATTGGTGATAACAGATTGGGATCATATTTGAAATCCGCGGAGGGTTTAAGCACAAAGGTAAGTACTAAACAAACTAACCAGCTGATAAGAAAACTAACTGTTGCATACCAGTTAAAAGACTTGTCAAAAATACTCCACTTCTGTTTATAATTTATAATTTTAGCTAAGACCGAACTCAGAGTAAGTTAAATCACAATTGGAACTGTCTCAGTGCGTACTTTAGCCTTTATATAAGCTTTGCTAGGCTATAACATTTTATCATGAGACATCTGTACGATATCATTAAATGAAAGTTCTTATCAATATGATTTGCCAATCGTTGACCCAGCACTCAGTTAAAAGAAGTAAAGTGTATGAGCTTAACAGACAGAAGAGTCTTTGATAGACCCTTAAAAGTATATAAAGAGCTGTCTTTTTATAAAGATTTAAATAAAAAAAACATTATTTCATAGCTGGGCTTTATATCCCGTCTATTCCTTTAACAAAAATTTGTTTAACAATTAACTTGGGAGCTATTAATACAAACTATGAAAATCCTTTACTTTTCTCAAAGATTTCCTAGAAGACCTTATATTTTTATCTATTACTACTCCAGATATAGTACCGGGTCTTTTACAAACGTCTTGCACGACTCTATTCTTTTACACTTATTAATAATACCAATCTCCAAAATCAGTTTATCTAAGAATGGCCTGACGTGTTTGCTTATCAGAAAACCGAAAGTTCTTCGTTAAAGATTAAAAGATCGTAGATTGTGCTTAGATTAAATTACAAGAAACTGAAAGCGGTTTATATCTTTAGCTATTGTTTTTATCGACATTTGTGATTGTGACATAATTGATGTTACCAAAAAAAACATTAAAAAAGATTCGAAGCATCGAAACTTCAAATGTTGCAATCAATTGAAAATAAGAAATAAAAAAAAATGTTAATGATGCTGGAAAAATGTTGGTTAAGTGGCTCGCAGTTGTTTGGTAATTGTTTATGGTCAGTCAGTCAGTCAACCAACCTCCCCCCGTAGTCTAGCCCCCTCCAGAGCACAGCTTCCCGCCTTGTCACTCCAAAACCCCCTCTAAACACAGCTGCAGCGGTTTGAACTTTTGAAATCCGCAGCGTAATGAGCGTGGCGTCATCTTTACACTGGGAGAAATAAGCAGCTGTTAAGTGCTTGGTATAGAAAATTGTATTTCTTCTTTAATTATATTTTTTTTTGTTATTAAATGAAATTGTTAGCTGTTTTTTGTATTAAATTAAAAGTAATGAATTTTTGAGCAACTTTTCTCTCTGTGTAGCTGTGAACACTGCTGTCTGCCCGATAAGTGCTCTACAAGTCATGGCTACTGCAATCTGGTTGCGTCTGCCGACAACTGCCAAAAAGTGAAAGGATTTTGTTTTTATTGAGCTTATAAGTACATATGTTTGTAGTTATGTGATCAGTGATCACGTAACAGCTGTGTGAACTCACTTGATTTGATCTGTCGTCATTATTTTGTTGTTTAAGGCTTTTATCACCTTCAAGATGAACCAATTTTAGAATGTTGTTTCAACTGTTGCAAAATGTCAAAAAACACTCTTGAAAAACAATTTTTAATTGTATGTGTAACTTAAAGAAATAATATTTTTAATTACTTCTTTTTCCTTTAAGTTTTAATAAACTTATTTTAAATTTCCCCGCCAGTTTTCCCAGCTTTGTTTTAATAAAAACTTCAAAGTATTTTAACGGTGACAAAATTTACTATTTTTTTTATTATTTTCATATTTTTTTTGTTGTTTCTTTGTTTGTTTCATAAAAATAAAAACACTTACGAGCTAATAATGCGTTATAACACTGTTTTGGGGTGTTTCTTGTGTTGTTGTTGTTGTTGTTATCGTTTTTGTTGTTTTGTGTGTTGGAAAACTATTTACAAAAAATAAAAACAAAAACGTATTTCGCCCCTAAATTGGAATCAACTCAAAATGCCGGGCGAAATTGCAATTCGAGTTTCAAATAGAATAGAGTCAAGAAATTTTGGAAGACTTAAGATTGAAGACTGGAGACTGTAGACTGGAGAGTTGGAAATTGCAGTCACTGAGCTTTGGATATGGAAACTGGATCTTCCATTGGAGATAGTTGGGTAGATAGAGGATCAGTTTGAGCTACGCTTCCATACCACGCAATAACTCTATGTCAAACTACTTTTAGCACTCAGTATTTAGATGTGTTTTGGGGGGGCGTGGCTCGCACGAACAAACGATGCTATGATTTTGTTGTTTTAGATGTTGTTGTAGTACCCATAATTCCGTTGATTGTTGTTGTTGTTAGTTGTCCTTTACGTCGTTATTCATTTTTGGCAGCGAGTTTTGTTGTTGCAATCATTTTGGCTTAGAAGGGCGCTCCATAGCTGCCGCTGGGCCTTGAGGGAGCACCATAGGAGCCAGATGGAGCAGATGGATAGCCACCGCCACCGCCAGCCTGTGTGCTCTGCTGTGCGAACTGAGCCACCTGAATGGCCTGTCGGACACCCTCCAGATCGATGCCAACCACACGACCGCCGCCGCCAATGCCGGGCGCACCATAGCTGGTCGAGGGTGGTCCATAGCTGGACGATGGGCCACTTGGATAGCCACCGCCGCCGCCGCCACCACCACCGCCGCCGCCTCCCTGCTTGCTCTCCTCATTCAGCAGAATTTGACGCACTTGCTCCAACAGCTGAGGATCCACATTCTGTCCCTCGGATGTCTGGAAGCCACCGCTGACAGCCTGGAAGCCACCGCCGCCGCCGCCACCGCCGCCAAACGAGGAGCCACCGCCGAAGCCACCACCAAAGCCGCCGCCAAATCCACCACCGCCACCGCCGCCACCACCACGGGGATAATTATAGCCCGATGGCGGCTCAGCTGCGGCCAGAGCAGCCAGCGCGAACACTAAGAACTGTAGAGTAGAGGAGTAATCCAATGGGTTATCCGACTTTGGTAATCCAAGAAGTTAGTTGACTTTGGCTACTTACCACTGAGAAGGAGTTCATAGCACTGTACGTGTGTATGAGTGTGTGTGTGTGAAAAAGGGAGAAGAGTTAAAAAATTAAAATTTAAAAGGTAAATAAATTTAGTTGCTTTCGAGTGGGGAGCCAGCGACTGAATGCATTCCAAATGCCACGCAGGCCCTCTTTATACTCCGAAGCGAAGCGTCTTCACTGTACAGCGTACAGTGTACAGTGGTGTCCCCCCTTCATGCCATTCCACCCCTGCTAAGCACACCACTGCCAAGTAGTTTTCAGTGTTCAGTTTCAGTTTCAGTGACTTTGTCGGACCAACATCATTATCGGCAACTTCGTCTTCTTCATGATCGCTAACGATTCCAACCAAGTCGTTGGACGCTAACGAACATCAACACAAACACAAGTGCTGTTGTTGTTGCTGGAGTTTTGTACCTTCATCTTCATCTGCAACTTGTTTTGGCATACGACCTGCGGCCAACTCGAAACTCCAACTGCGTTTCCCACAATAAAGCAAAAACAAACTAGCAGAAGGGGCTATAATTAGTGGAGGCGACTGTTAAAGACCCTGTAATTGGACTACAGTCATAACAAGTAATTGAATCATTCAATGTGGGAGTTATTTTGAAATAGGAGCCATTTTTCAAGCCAAAAGTTATAAGCTATAATTTTCCTGCCTTCTTTTAAACAAACCTCAAACCCCCTACAATTTCCTTCAACTACAGGTTCTACAAATAGTATAAAAAGTAGACAAGTAAATAAAAAGAAAACAAAACAAAAACAAGGCGCAGAAAAATCGAAAAACTAAAATGTCGCTAATAATTTGAGTTTGTCGTTGTTGCATTCGAAATTTCTTTGGCACTTTCCACGATTCACGTTTCAGTTTTTCATTTTTCTTTGCCTTTTTTTTTTTTTTTTTGCAACGCTTTCGACATTTTCTTGGTTGGACAGCGACAACGACATCGACATCTCGATCTTCGACTTGCGCCATCGGATTTGACCAGGAAGTCATTGAACAATCCATGGCTTTAAAAAGGAAACTAATTGTTGACTCCAAAACTCCAGTAGTCGTAGAGCCCTCCATTCGACTGTACTGCAAATGTCAATTCTTTGGCCAAACAAACAGACTCCCAGAGTCGGTTTATAGCCACGTTAAGTGTAAACAAAAGAGCATTACAATTTTCAGCTTACGAAATGTTTAGCTGGGAAAAAAATAACTAAAATAAAATAGAAATACAATTTTCATGTGGTATATAGTGCGCGTAATTAACGCGGCCCGATTTCCCAAGGAGTTAAATTAAAATCACATTTAAATTAACATACTGCAGACTACAAAAGGCCGCTGTTCAACTGGTAAAAGTTGTGCAGAGTCAGAGACAGGTAACTGAAAATAACTGATACTTATGTGTAAATACACGTAATTCGAACATTTGTTTCACTTTTTTCTTAACAAAAAGCGCTGAATTTTGAATGATATAACACAAAAATTTGCCGGGGGAATCCAATGAGTCAGAGCTATAAATAAATAAACTTTATGCTGATTGAATTTGCATAAAAGGCACGCATAAAAGTAATTTATTTATATTGTATTAAGTATTTGGTGGCTTTTTAAAATAGTCGTCTTATATTTTTATTTATAATGCTTTATAAATGAGCAATGTCTTGTTCATAACACCATAAATGCATAAATAAAAGTAATTTATTTAATTGTCATGCATTAACTTCAAGTATTTTCAGTGTTAGGGGAAGAGGCAGCCAGCGCGGCGTATACGTAATAAACAATATTATGTGTCTCTTCCCACTGGAGCTGGAGTCGTGCGTATTATGTCAACATCAACAGCTTGAGAGACCACTTGACAGTACAAAGCCAAAAAGAAACACAGCTAAACAAGAGGAACAAACAAAGGGGAACAAGATGGGAAAGGAAAAGCAAAAGGTAAAAAAATAAATGAAATGAAAAACGACATGAAGTTGAAAATGAAACCGAATACCAATCAAAATGCCAAGTGCCAGTAAATTGTGGTAAATGGGTTTTATTTACTTTAATTTGTGTAAGAGAAGTTTTGGACTTTCGCAAAGTGCAACGGATTTGAGATCTAGAGTGGTTAGCCTGCCAGGTTTAGACTCTGTATTACGAAAAACAGCAGAAGCACTTAGGAATTTAAGGATTTGTTTGTACTCTGCAGGAACTCCTTGTATCTAAAAATGCTTTTATTATATTTGTTGTGTTCTGATCGATGTGGGCAAGAGCTATACAACTATTCTACATAGCTGCCATAGGGAAGATCAGTGCTTTACTATATATTTGTCACAGTTCCCTATGAATACCTACAGGGTCTACTCCAGCCGGCTATCCCGACTGCTGCCTTCGCTACTAGCTTTTTTAAGGGCTTATTGGAAACCTTCACGCTTCAAAGTGAAGGACTTTGTGCGGCTGCGTGCGTCGTTGCGTAGCAGTTGTGGCAATGACAAGTGCGGCACGACTCCGACTCCGATTCCAACTCCAATTCCAAACAGTTTTGCATTTTATTTCATTTTGGTTTCTGCTTTTTTTCTTTGGGGGCAACGAGATATGAAAGTCAACACTTAACGCTCAACAGAGGCTGCCTCAAAGTTCGGTCTTCAGCTCAGTTTTAGCCTCAACTCAAAACTTGGCTTCAATGACAATGCGTTAAATCACCTCTTTTTTGTCTTTTCTTTCTCTCTTGCACTTTATCTTCCTCCCTCTCTCTCGTTGGTGGTTTAAATTATTTTTATCAGCTTGGCTTTTTGTTGTTGTAGCTGCTGCTGCTTTGCTTACTGTTGTTGTTGTTGTCACTTTGCCTTTTAATTTGGTTTATTGTGGCGCTGTCTTAAGTTGCCTTGTGAAGGTCTCTGGTCTCTCTCTCTCAGTTCATGTCGTAATTGTTAACGTTTTTTTAATTTTTTGCCACTTTTAGCCATTCATTATGATGTCTTCTGCGTTTGGGGTGTCATTCTAAATTACTGGCTTGTAGACTGGAGACCGTAGAATGGAGATCGGAGACTGGAGACCGGGTCGGTGGTGTCTTCAAATAATTGGCATTGGCATATTGTGCTCTCTGACTTCATTTTTTGCACGTTTTGTTTTGTTACCGCTTTCCGGTGCGTTCATTTTCTTTTTTGTTTCATTTTTAACGCTCTTTTTTATTTGGTTTTTTTGCGCTGCTTTAATGAAACGCTTTATTGCACGCCATAATCTACACTTTGCATTGTCCAGCTGTGCGTGTATGTGTGTGCGAGTGTGCGTGTGTGTATCTGGCCAAATCCATCATTAACACGTCCACTAGGTCAGCGCCGCATCATGACTTACATTTCGTTTTGAACGCTTTTTATTATTATTATTTTCTCAGCTTGGTGGCCGGCCTAAGTAGATGTTCATTATGTGTGTGTGCGTGTTTGTGTCTGTGCATTGGTAATTGTTATGACACTCTAATTGGGGCAAGTAACGGCTTCACATACACACAAGCATACACATACTAACCCATAATAATAACAACAAATGTGTCGGCAACTCTAACAATTTGGCAGACGCGCGTAAATTTTCAAATCACAACGTCCATTTGCTGCCAATTGATGGATAAATTTGATAAAGCTTTGTAGTTGCAACACTTTTTAGGCTTATGTGTTATGCCAAATGAAATAAATTATAAATAAAAATATACAACTCTGCATTGAAGCCATAAAATCGGCCAGCTGCCAAGTAGTGAACACAGTTAAACGACAGGGAACACAGTTTCACAGTTAACACGTTTAAAGTAATTTGCAGTTAAAAATTAATACACTCATTATGTGCCGTTGGTAATTAAGTGTAAATAAAACTCATTAACATATATTATTTGCCATTCACTGTAGCAATTAAAGTTCAACGCAGTCTATTGGAGTCTGCGCAACCAACTTAACGCAGGATTGAATTTAAGGAACGTTGCCAGATCGTTAATGGAACCATGAATGCATTCCGACTAGACTAACTTAAATGTAAACACAAACAAATCAATAATCAACAATAAACTTCATTTAAATAGGTTTTCTTTAGTTTTTGTGGGATAACATATTAATTGTTTCGATTTAAAGGCAAAACAGTAAAACATGACTTGCAGTTAGGGCAATAGTATGTGCAGCTGTGGAATCTGGTGAAAAAAAGCATGATTAATGCTAAAGCGAAACCAATTCTTCCACGTCCCTAACCTATGAGCATAATAAAAACTGATTATTCAAGCGTATAGATGACAGTGTCGGAAAAAAGCTGTGACAAACGCCGAGAATATCGCAAGCTATAATAGCTTGCAGATGAAGATGAATGGGCTACAATTGCTGCAGGGCAGCCACGATCGTGGAGAAGAGGGTCTGATAGAGGGAGTGGCGGGCGGGCAGACTCAGCTGGCATATGGCAGGTTACATAAGGCGCCAACGCAGAAGAGCCCCTCGAGCAATGATGATGTTGATGGTGGTAATGTTGGTGGTGATGGTTGCAGCAGTAGCAACAACCTCCATGTCTTCTGTCGTTTCCTCAAAAAGACAAAACAAGTTTTGTTTGTCCGACAATGACGACTTGAGCCGTGCTCCTAGCTTTATGTAAGTCAAGCGTGGAGACTGACACAGCCCGAGACACTAACAACAACAAAAGAAACAACAACAACAAACAGAGTCTGTAACCGGCATGCAGGCAGATGAGTTGTCCATGTTTGTTGCCGTTGCCATTGCAGTTGCCGTTGCAGCAACCAGAAAACATAGTTGCGGCAGCGCCAGTGAAATTGCATATGCAATGCGAACCGAAACTAGGCAAAAATGAAAAACAAACAGAAAACAAGCAGAAAATTATAAATAAAATGAAAATAAAAATGTAGCTGCGAAAATTAGAGTTGAGCAAAGATTTATGTCGCTGCTACTTCAACAGTTGCTGTAACTTTTTATTATCTGATAGGGTTGTTATATTTAATTAATTATTTACAGTAAAAAATATGCATAGAATTACAGAATCAGTGACGTCAATTTAAATTCCCATACACTTAACATCAGTGGTATTCCTAGCTTCACTGCTGTTCACAATCACCGGTTACTTTTAGCCAGTCACAGAATTCACAGCATCGCTCAGCTCTAGTGAAAACCAAACGTAAACGTGCATAGAAATGCTGAAATTGTTTGGGAAATTGCTGCGACACGTTTTACCATGTCTGCGGTAGTAAAGGCTGGATATCTTGGTGTCTGGCTTTTGGCAACAACTGGATTTTTTGCTCAACCGCAACATGTCCACTCTCGACAAGTTCTGCACACAAACTTTAGCCTTTGGGCATTTAGTTTTTCGCTGTTATATGGGTGCTAACATTTTGATCATCTTATGCAAAGTTAGTAGACGCAGCTGCCACACTGGATATTGGCACTTGCGCAATCGTCATGCCGCTTATAGTTTATAATTGGAGATTCTCAAGGCGGCAGGCCGAAAGTAAAAGCGCAAAATAACTTACTGCCAGGTGAATAGCAAATCGCTAATCGACTCGAAAGATTGGAGACAACATGCTGTGCACAGCGTGGATATCTAAACAGCAGCTACATTGTATTCAGAAATTATAGCGTGATTTGTGCATTTTGTTTAATTATGAACATCTTTGGCCAGCTCATCTGCCAATCATGCCCATAGAGGTGTAAACCTTCAGCGAAAACTAGCCTCGGGCTAAGTTTTGTAGACATTTTGTCTTAATTGAACTTTTCAGTGAAATCGACATATAGTTTAGTTAATTAAATACAAATTGAAGCCTCGGTATAACCGTGTTTTAACTTTAAATATATATTTTATTTAAGTTAAGAATTTTCGTAACTAATGTGGAAATTTATAAAACAAACTAATTTGTTCATTCTAAAAAACCATTTAAAAAGTAACTGACAAACTCTTTTGATTTTCCTTGCATACTTTTAGGTGGTGTGTGTAAATGCTTTCTATTTTATGTTGTCATTAATAGAATTTTTGTAAAGCTACTTTAGTCTAATAAAGAAATACATTACTTATTTGTAGTAAACACATAAATTTACTGTCAGTTTGAAACTTTAAATAATTGACGACTTTTTACGAATCGCATGCTGGTCACACTATTTATCAAACAGCTGACTGAACGTCAACATGTGAATGTTTAAACGCCATTACGTTACGTGCTGACGAGTCGTGTACGTGTACAATGAAAACAGGAGAAAGAAAAACGAAAATATATATGTAAAAATACTGAGAGAGGATAGTCAAAATTAATTGTGTCGATGTCGGTACAAAAAAAAAATATATATATAAGAAAAATACAAGTAACTAACATAAGTATCTGACGTTATCCAAACAAGAGCAGAGAAACAGTCAAAATTAACATCTTTTTGGAGACGATCAGCCAATTGGCTGGCTTTGCAACCAACTGCGTTAATATGCAGCTGCTAATTTCAAGTGTTTGCATGGCGCTGACCAGCGCCGTAATTGGCAACGCCTACTACCAGAAACAGCAGTTCTATCCAGCGGTCGTATATATAACCAAATCCAATGCATCCATGGCGGTAAGTTAACGGCATTTAACAATTTCATGCCTTAAGTATAACGCAATTGAACTAATAAAATTGCGTTCGTTGAACTCATTGCAGGTAATTTACATACAATTCTTTGTGATCGTCTTCATGTTTGGCAAACTATTGCGCAAGGTAATGTACTTCATTCGCTAGTCAAGAAAAGTGAACTAAATAAATTAAGTTGTTTACTCACGCACGATATAGATATTCCTGGGCACATTGCGTGCCGCTGAATTTGAGCACTTGCTCGAACGCTTCTGGTACGCACTGACTGAGACTTGCTTGGCCTTCACTGTATTCCGAGATGATTTCAATCCTCGCTTCGTTGCACTCTTCACAGTGCTCCTATTTCTCAAATCATTCCACTGGTTGGCCGAGGAACGCGTTGACTTTGTAAGTACACAGAAAGATATGAAAAGTGTGATACTAATAATATTGAAATTTATGCAGATGGAGCGTTCTCCGGTGCTCGGCTGGCTATTTCACATACGCGTTGGCAGTCTGCTAACCATGCTGGGTATATTGGACTATGTACTGCTTATGCATGCTTACAACTCGACCCTTGTACGCGGTCCAACCGTGCAGCTTGTATTTGGATTTGAATATGCGATTCTGTTAACGGTAATAGCCAGCACGGCAATTAAATACGTGCTTCATGCGGCGGAAATGCGCACAGACACGCCCTGGGAAAATAAGGCGGTCTTTTTGCTGTATACCGAACTGGTTATTGGCCTGATCAAGGTGGTCTTGTACTTGCTATTCGTTGTCATTATGGCCAAGATATATGCACTACCCATGTTCGTGTTCCGACCCATGTTCTTCACCATACGCAACTTCCGCAGGGCTCTGAATGATGTGATCATGTCGCGGCGTGCTATTAGTAACATGAACACACTTTATCCCGATGCAACGCCCGAGGAGTTGCGTCAGTCGGATAATATTTGCATTATTTGTCGCGAGGATATGGTCAATCACTCCAAGAAGCTGCCTTGCGGTCACATCTTCCACACGACTTGTCTGCGCTCCTGGTTTCAGCGTCAGCAAACCTGTCCTACATGTCGCCTCAACATACTGCGCACTCCGGCAGTCAATTCAACAGCCATGCCTCGTCCTGCTGATGAGGCCGCCAATGCGGCTGCTCCCAATGCAGCTCAACCTGCTGCTGCCGCAGCCGCCGCTGCTGCTGTTAATGGAGCAGCGAATGCTCAACCCGGAGTAGCTGCTGCTACGACAGCGGCAGAAACTCGCTTGCCTCAGCCAAATGGCACAGCCCCAAGGAATTTGTTGCCCCAAAACTTTGCAGAGGTCTTCGGAGATAACCGTAAGTAAATGCTTTTGCTGTGCGTGTTTAGTAGGCTAATTGATTGTTTATATTTTAGCTGGCATGCCAAACGTGCTGCCCAATCTAGCGGGTATGGCTCCGCCTCCAATGCTACCGCCGTTTATGATGCAGCCACCGTTTGCTTACTTCACGCCGCCAATTGGACCGCCTCCACCCATGCCGTTGGATCTGACCAGATTCAGCGATGAAGAGCTACTCGCCATGGAGGGCACAACACGCAAGCATATTGAAGAGCGCCTAAAGGTAAGTAATCATGGAACCACCTTCGAATGAACTAAACGTGTAAATCTTTTATAGATGCTGCGCAATACTATGCTAATGCTGGATTCGGCTAGTATACTGATGCAACAGTATCAGGGATTAATGGCACGTCTGCCGCCGCCCATACTACCAACGGCAACAACCCAGGCAGCAGCAGCAGCGGCTGCCACAAATGCGGCCAACATTGAACCAGTAACAGCAGCAGGAGCAGGAGCCACTGCGGCATCATCCACAACAACAGCAGTGAACAGTTCAACTGTCTATGATAAGCCCAGCACATCGAAGGCAGCTGCCGCAGCTGCAGCGACTGTGGTGGCAGCAGCAACCCAGTCTTTGCCACCGGAGGAGGCACAACACAGCGTTTCAAAGAGTAAGCCTGATCTGACCAATGTGGCAGAGAAAGTTACTATCGAGGATCTGGGGGCCGAGGAGGATGATCTGCCGTCCACAGAGGCAGCGTGTTTAGATGTAGAAATCGATGATAATTCGGAGCTAAGCGAATTGCGAAAGCGTCGCTTGAAATTTCTGGAGGAGCGCAATAAATCACCAACAACGAACAGCGACATTATGGATTAAATCTTGAGGAACTGAATTTAATAAGCAGCAGTAGCAGCAGCCTTTACGCCCACCTCGCCCTAATACACACACACACACGGACACACTCCCAAACACACAAACACACTCCCAAACACACAACACATACATTTGTACACACTCAATTACTACGATGTGTATTCTATGAATGGATATTGAGAGATTGTTTCTACCACTTTTGACCATTATCTTTTCTTTTTACAAATTCTTTGACTTTGTTAATTTGGCTTTGGTTGGCAATATTGGAAACTGCTGAAACTGAAATGTCCATTTCTGGAGGATGGTTAATGTTGTTAAAGCCAATATCTGTGTGAAACCAAGGGTCTGATATAGCGTGGCGTGCAAATTCAATATATATAAATATATTGTGTAAAAACTAATTTAGAGAAGGGGGGGAAAAACTGATGATTTGTATTTAATATTATTATGTGTATAATTAATTAAAACGAAAAGACGAAATGAAGATAATGAAATATATATAGATGTATACATATAAACTACTAATTGGAAATAATTTAAAGACATCAATTTATACATAGATAACAACTGTGGAACGCCTACTGCCTCTCGCATGATAGATTTGCATTTGCACATTTCCGGATCAAATACGCGATTCGATTTCCCGGAACTCTCCAGGATCAGTGAAGCGAACAGTCAGAATGTAGAAGAGTGAGGGGAATGGAACCAGGCACAGCAAAGCATAATGGTAATTCAATGAGGAGATTCCGAAAGCCAGCAGCAGCCAGTGTACAGCTAAAATTTAAAGATTTTTGTTAATCAAACGATTTCAAACAAATTGGTAGCGACTTACAAATGATAACGACGTTCTTCATTTCCCAAACGGAGGAAAGGAGCAGCGCCTTCTGCGTTTGATCCAGTTTCATGGCATAATGTATTGCTGTGGCTACCATGGACATGGCTATGCTCAAATAGGGAAACGAGTAGTCTGTAATTAAGTTTAATATGTTACTAAATCCAGCTAGACATATTAATTCCGATTGCTTACAAATCAAGCCACAGCAGGTGCCATGTATTAGCGTAAGCAGCGGCAGAAAGTAGAGAGCGGAGTAAATTGGAGCTTTGCCGCGTACATCAAACATAGAACTGATTACTGGCCGAATGAGAAACATGTTAAGTAAACATAAAAAGTAATACACCAAAACAATAGTTTGCCTAAAACAAAGAAATTGAAGTAAATGGATTTGTGCAAGTGTCAGTAGAATGTAGTCACTTACAACGGATAGACAGCCTCCTGTGTGCAATGATAGGTGGACTCATAGTTGGGATTGGGATTATAGAACAATGTGTACCAGTCGGTGAGCTTGCGAACCTCGCACGCATACAAACGCATCTCCCACATTGGTTCCATGAAGAGAGTGGCCAATATGGCAGCGAGAGAGACCTCAACAAAGGCACTGGCTGTGAGTATTAATTGTTTGCGGGAAAATTTACGATCTTTGGCATCCATGTCGATAAAGAAACAATGCATCATAAGTGGCAGCATGGTCATAAAACCCAGATATAGCCAGGAGTATGTGCTCAGTTCGTCCCGGCAGGGAGTGCACGCAAAGCTGGCGTTCACCTGAGAGTGAGGAGAGAGAGAGACAAAGAATGTCGCAATTTCATTCAACAACCAGTAATCAAAACAATCAACAAAACCAGCTTACCCGTGATCCTCGGGGGCAAACCCCGCAACTACTCCAAGTCCCATTATCAAGCAGCGAGCGACCACAATATATGCCGGGACAACGATCTAAATAACTATACATATTTCTTTATGCCACCGCGGTATTCATTATCGTTATTAAAAAAAAGACTGTTGTTAGTGGAGCTGCTACCTATATCGATTCCAGAAACGATGCATCGATATTTTTCAATTGTATCGCGGTGTATCAGTTAACATTTCAAGCATCGATTTAAATCGAAATTTAAGTTGTACCGTACAACCATTGTATCGTTTTTGAGAGAAATGAAACAATGTTCATAAATGCAGATAAGTCCGAGATTATTTCTTCTAGCTTAGCGATTATGTGTATAGAATCACCCTTTAAGCACTTCAAATGATGATCCTTTATTCGATACTTTATATAATACATCAAATAAATTATTTGTTATACAAAAAATATAAGTTGTAAAATTTTGTTATTTTGTTTTTGAGCCAATGGCACACTTGTACAACCTGTAAATAAGATTTCATTGACTGGATTATAGTTCGCTTAAATTATTTAAGAGAAATCTATTCGATATTAGTCGATCTTAAATCGGCTTTTACCTGAAAATGCTGAGAAACTCGATGTCATGAACATCGATTTTTTTTCCACCTCTAATATAGACCGGAGCAGATAGTAATAATCGATATTTAGTTTAGGTAGGTCGACAATCGACCGGCTACCACATTCTATCGGTCGTCTACACAAGTTAAATAATTAATTTATTTAATTCAATATTTGATTTCAAAGTAGCGTAATAAAATAGAATAAGTTATTTAAATTTGATGGGCAACACGCCAGAACATCAACAAAAACAATAACAATTGAAAATATTGACCATCACCAACGGAGACGCCATTTTGGCTATCGGCCGGCTGATTTGTGAAGCTTAGGGGAGCCAGCCAGTAAAAATTGCAAAAAAAAAAAAGATACATAATTAGTTTTTAATAATTTGCGCTGCAACTATGAAACTTTAACAACCAAGGCCAGACCAAGTGAGAGTGCATACATCGTGGTAAAGAAGTGCGACAGTGTACATTAATGCGTATATTAACAAAAACGCACTGTGTTTTTAGGGCGGATGCACAAAATGGTGAGTTGTGCAAAAGCAAAACGATTTGGTGACTACATTAGTGTGTGCGAGTGTAGATGTATAGCTGCGCGTATAGGTGTGTGCGTGTGTATTTCATGTGAAAAATGTAGCAAAAAAAACGGAAAAACGTCGTCCTGCAATAGAAAATTGAAATGAAATAGAAATATCGAATCTAAAAATGACGAATTCGCATTCTTTGACTTGATTACACGCAAACTACCGCGATTCTAAGCCCTTTGTTGTTGCTGCACTTGTGCAGGTCCATGCCCTCCCCCTGCCCTTAATCTATATGCACATTTATGCATATGTACTAACATATGAATGTATGTAAATTTGTACATATATTTGTGTAGAGACTACATTCGTACATACATTTGTATGCAGTGTTGACAACGAACAATTGTTCAAATGATAAGTTTGCACGTCAGTTGTCAGATTGTTGAAAATATAAGTTACGAGCTGCTTTGACGGGTGCTAGAGTCAAGAAGTAGAAATTATAGCAAAAAGAAAAGTAGGAGCAGACTGACGTCCCCAGGTCTACAGCTCCATTGTCTGTGGTAGGCACTACAAGTTTCGCGAAAAATTAGTGGTTGCTCTTACAAATTTTCCTATGATCCCCCGGCGGATGTGCCGGGTAGGGGTTGGGAAAAACAAATCCGCAGATTCACAACGCAGCTACAGTGATGTAATTTTTGGTAAAAAGCAAAAATCTTTGTTTGCTTTAAAAACAAGAAAAAACAGAAAAAAAACAAATAAATAAATATATAAGCATGAAAAGAACAACGTAAAACGACAACAACAACATTAAATTAAATTCACACTGTCGCTGTGTAAGTGTTGTGTGTGTGTGCGTCGTGAGAGTTTATGATGTGTGCATGGGTGTGAGTATACATACATATACAAATGTACGTACATTTCGTATATGTATTTGGCCACCTCCAGCCGCTCCCGACCCCCGTCTATTAAATAATATTGATTTTTCATATTCAAACCCAACTCTCGACACTCTCATGCCACAATTTGCGCTCGCTCTTTTCGTTCGTGCGTGCGCCTTTGTATATGTGTGCGTGTTTGCCTGTGCGATAGTGTGAGTGTGTGCGAGTGTTTTTTCGGCCTCCTTTGTGTGCTCGTGTTCATTTGCTCATTCCTCTTACTTTCTTGCTTCGTTGCAGTTTATAGATTTTTGCAATTGTGTTCGTTGAGGAGAAATATGTAAACTAAACGCAGCGCGCCGCAAACAGCAGCAGTGCATGCACCAACAACAACAACAACACAACCAGCAGCAGTAAGAAGAGGAAGAATAATATTCTTATTGGCACTACAATAAGAAAAGGAAGAAAGAAAAAAAAAATCAAAAGCAAGAAAAGGTTTTCGAACGTCGTCGACGACAAAACTACTGAGAGACGACGCCGACCAACAGTGCCTATAAACATTGGGTTACAATCATTATTCATTCATTTGATAAGTTACCCCAACAACAACACATTGCGGAACCACAACAAAAACACCAGCAACTGTAACAACAACAACAGCAACAACAACAAGAAGAAGAACAGGAACTGTGTATACGGGAGTGCACCCCTCTCAGTCTCATCGGAACCAGGACTGCCATAGCCATAGTCAATAGTCAAAAGCCAAAGCCGCCCAGCGTAGACTTCTGTAGAATTACGATAAAAAAAACACACTAACTAACAAATCAACAGAAAAAGACACACACACACATACACCTGATAAGCCCAGTGTCAACTATCGGTCATAACAAACGACCACGGCGTTAAGAAGGAATTGTGACGCACGTGCAGCCAAAAGGCGCCACAATGACATTCGATACACGCCGCCAGGGCACAGGAACTGGCCAAGCCACAACAACCAACAACACCACCACCACTGGTTCCACCAACAACAGCAGCAGCACCACTGGCATAACGAGCACAGCTCAAGTGGCTGGAACAGGCACTGGCAACGGATCAGGAACTGGAACTGGCAGTGGTACTGGCTCTGTGGCAGTCACTGGCACAGGTACGGGCACAACAGGCGTCACAACATCGAACATGTCCAGCAGCGGAGGAGATTCGAACAACAGCAACACCACCAACAACAGTCAGGAGCAGATCACAGATGCATCGTCCACAGCCGGTGGTTCCAGTCTGGAGAGCAGCGCTGCAGTCGTGTAAGTATTAACCAAATTTAAACATACTTGGAAATGGTGAATAGTCCAGTGTCCATGCTGGGATCAGAATATATTGTCAGCGAGGATTTAGTGATTAGCATCTGTTAAAAAAATATGTTTACTTTATCCAGACTGAAGTGTAATTAGTGCGTAATTTATGTGTTCAATTAGCAGCAGTTGGCTAATTTCATTTTAGCCGGTTTCTAGCCAAGTGGTTGTATCAAAATTGATGGTTTAATTATGGGCAGTTTGCTGTGATTGCACAATATTGTAAACTTAACTAGTATTAGTTAAATACAATTGAAATTGTGCTGAGGCAATATTTAAATTATTATTTGTATCAGCGACGCAAAAGAAATTCAAATCACGAGTTTTAACATATACAGTGTGTCAAAGAATTAAACTCACATACTAATTAATTAGACAACAAAAGCTTTCGGTTTGGAATAATTTAAACAAGATATTAAGTTTAGGAGGAAAAAAAATATAAAAAATATTACGTTTGTCCAAGTATTTACTTAACCAAGTGTTTGTGCGTACATGCAAACAGCTGTCGATGTGTGCGTGTTGGTGTATGCGTGTGTATGTGTGCTGCGTGCTTGCAGTAACTTAGGTATGTGCTTTGAAAGCTAGGTAAAATGGGCAATCCAAGTAATAAACACGAAAAGCGACGATAATAACAAAACAAAGAACAATTATCGCTTATCTACTTACGGGGCACTAACTGACTCACATACACACACACAACAACAATAATAACAACACACGTAAACACACTCCCACCCCCACGAGCACCCACTACGCCTTCCTCATCAGCGTAATAAACACACACGCCGAAAATAGAAACGAAAAGAAAAAAAAAAATTATATTCATTTGGTTTTGTATTTTATTTTATTTCCTTTGCTTTTCGATTTGTGCAGGTCGCCAGAGAAGCTGATAGCGTCATTTCCAACCGCTAAGCTGCGATCGCTCACACAAAAGATATCCAACCCACGTTGGGTGGTGCCGGTGCTGCCCGAACAGGAGCTGGAGGTGCTTCTGAATGCTGCAATCGAATTGGCTCAGGCTGGTAAGTAAGCAGTAACAAAACATGTGTTCCATTTTTCTCACGCTCTCGATGTTTGTTTCAGGTGTTGATCATGATTGTGAGCCGTGTGTGGAGTTTTATCGGAACGGCTTGACAACATCCTTTGAGAAGATCCTTACCGATGAGGCGGTCAACTCATGGAAATACAACATTCATCACTGCATTCTCGTGTCGTGTGGCAAATTGTTGAACTTAATTGCAATACACATGCAACGGGATAATCCATATCTATTGGATTTACTGGCCATTGTCTTTGATCCAGACAATAAGTTCAATACATTCAATGCTGCACGTCAGCCGGAATGCTTTGCTACACTGGAATGCATTTGGGGTGTGCTGGATAGCAACAAAATGTTTGCAGTGCCACCGCCGGAGCCAAAGAATCAACGTGGTTGGCTTGTCGATCTCATAAATCGCTTTGGGCAATTGGGTGGATTTGATAATCTGCTCGAGCGTTTCAATAGCGGCCTGGAGTTGTTGAAACGCAACCAGAACAACAAAAAGGAAATCACACTGGGTTCCGTCAGTTCAAGTTCTTCAACAACCGTCAAAAGCATTGCATCCAATGAAAGTGGCTTGGGTGCCGATGGCCAGGACAATCGTCTAACATTGGCACTAATTCATAGTCTGTTGCGACCATTTGGTCAGTGCTATGAGCTATTAACACCTGCTACCATTGCCAAGTACTTTATGCCCACTTGGAATGTGGTTTTGGATTTGCTTGATAGCTTCACCGACGAGGAGTTGAAACGTGAGGTGAAACCCGAGGGTCGCAATGACTATATCAATGGCATTGTGAAGTCGGCGCGTTTACTGGCCAGCCGTTTAACTGGCCAGGAGGAACTGATACGCGATCTTGAGATGTTTCGTCTAAAAATGATATTACGCCTGCTCCAGGTATCCAGCTTTAATGGCAAAATGAATGCCCTCAACGAGATCAACAAGGTGCTCACTTCCGTGGCATATTATTCGCATCGCTCGCAACCGTTGCCTCATTGCATGCCCGATGATGAAATGGACTGGTTGACAGCGGAACGAATGGCCCAATGGATTAAGTCATCCGATGTGCTTGGCATTGTGCTCAAAGATTCTCTGCATCAGCCACAGTATGTGGAGAAGTTGGAGAAAATCATACGCTTTCTAATCAAAGAACAGGCTCTGACGTTGGACGATCTAGATGCAGTGTGGCGAGCACAGGCTGGCAAGCATGAAGCTATTGTTAAGAATATGCACGATCTGTTGGCCAAGCTGGCTTGGGACTTTACACCCGAACAGCTGGATCATCTATTTGAAGCGTTTCAGGTGAGTCTATGCAAGAATACCAAGGTTTCAAAATTCTTATTTTTAACATTTGTTTTGCAGGCAAGCATGACAACCGCCAATAAGCGCCAGCGGGAACGCCTGCTGGAGCTAATACGGCGTCTGGCCGAGGACGACAAGAATGGTGTGATGGCGCAGAAGGTGTTGAAGCTGTTTTGGACACTGGCCCACAGCCAAGAGGTGCCTCCCGAAGTTCTTGATCAGGCACTCAGCGCGCATGTCAAGATTCTTGACTACAGTTGCTCGCAGGAGCGTGATGCCCAGAAGACCATATGGCTCGATAAGTGTGTGGGTGAACTAAAGGCTGGTGATTCGTGGGTACTGCCCGCGTTGCGTCTCATACGTGATATCTGTTGTCTCTACGACACGACTCCCAATCATGCTCCACGCACCCAAACGAGCATCAATCGTCAGCAGGTGATTGAACGACTACAGAACGATTATTCGCTGGTCATACTGGTGACCAATAGTTTGACTGCATACATGGACAAAGTGCGTACTATGGTGAACGAGACACCCAGTTTGGATGCAGCGACCATTTTGATAGATGGTCGTTTTCCACATCATGCTCAGATTGCCGAGCGTTTGGAGTTTCTCAAGTTCTTGCTTAAAGACGGACAACTTTGGCTTTGCGCGGATCAGGTAAGAATTGTGAATTGTACATAAATTCTCAATTATAAATCATTTTCGGTGCATCCACAGGCGAAGCAAATCTGGCATTGTCTGGCTGTGAATGCCGTTTTTGCGGCAGATCGCGAGGAATGTTTCCGCTGGTTCGGTAAACTAATGGGCGAAGAACCTGATCTAGATCCTGGCATTAACAAGGACTTCTTTGAGAACAACATACTGCAATTGGATCCACATCTACTGACCGAGAGTGGCATCAAATGCTTTGAGCGTTTCTTCAAGGCTGTTAATTCCAAGGAAGATAAACTGAAGGCCATCCATCGGGGCTACATACTCGACAATGAGGATCTAATTGGCAAGGATTATCTGTGGCGTGTGATTACGACTGGGGGCGAAGAGATTGCCAACAAGGCTATCGATTTACTAAAGGAGGTATCCACAGCGCTGGGTCCGCGACTGCAGGAGCACATCACAGAGTTCCACGAGATATTCATTGGCGAGTGCTGTTCCCGATTGCGTACACACTACAAGAATATTCTCATTCTGGGCAAAACAATGGTGGAGGATGCGGATAATCAGGATACCAGCAACGATGATTCCAAGGACACTAAGATGCGTTTTATCGAAGCGGAGAAGATGTGTCGCATCATCAAGGTGCTGCAGGAGTACATTAAGGAGTGCGACCGTTCCTTTAGTGGTGATCGCATCCATTTACCACTCAGTCGCGTCACACGCGGCAAGAACACTAGTCTTTATATACGTTTCCAAACACCCGGACGTTCGTCCATTGACGATATTGAAATTGTGACTCACAGCAACGAAACAATGGCAGCTTTCAAGCGTAATCTCGTGAAGCGCATTAAGGGAAACTCCACATCCACCAGCAACATTAAAGTGGATCTGTTTTACACAAATGGTGAACTGATCGAGGTCTCCGATGAAATCAATCCCCTTTACCAATACACCATACGCGACAAAATGATATTGACGGCCAAGTTGACACAGGTTGGCATTGGTACTGGCCTAGCCAGCAGTCCTGATTCCTCCAGCGACTCCAGCACCGGTTCACCGCCCAGACCCTGCCCCGATATGCAACGTGTGGAATCAGAGAGCACGTTGCCTGGTGTGATTATCTCACAAAACTATCAGTATACCGAGTTCTTTCTAAAACTGCATCAATTGGGCAGCGATTTGGAGCACGGACGTTTGCGTGACAGTGCCAAAGTGTTGCTCCATCTGTTGCCCTGCGATCGCCATACCATGCGCATGCTGCAGCTCATGTGTCGCGTACCCAAGTCACCATCCGGTGATGGACCCAAAGAGGATGAAACTCTGACCGGCACTGGACAAAGTGCAAGTGATTCGGTGAGTTGTAAATTATATAAGATAATAAATAAATTTATTTTTAATTGCTTTGAATTTCCAGTTAAATGCTGATGACTGCACTCCCGAGCAGATGTTCTTGCACCCGGCACCTGCTCAGGTGCTCTACAATTTGAGCGTGCTGCATGGTTTGCTTATTCCCGCTCTTGAGCCGCTGGGCGAGTCCGCATTGCAGGTGCAATCGGCCTGGATGCATTCGGGCTGTGCCCATTTTGTGCTTGAATTGCTAACGAAAAACAACTTTTTACCCAGTGCTGATATGCATACGAAACGCGCCTCGTTCCAATGTGTGTTGCGTCTGGCAAAACTCTTTCTCTATATTGTGGGCAGCGTGCTGTCCCGCGTGGGGGATGAACCCATGATCTGTGACTATGACAATGGTGCACGATCCCAGGTGGACATACTCAAGCAAAACTTCTCGACAACGCCCAACAATGCGCAGGGCACGTTGCGTGCCATCTCGGCCAAATTGGCTGAGATTTTGGCCACCGAGATGCTCTCAGCTAGCCATGACGGGCAACGTTGTCGTGCGCTTTTTAGCTCTACGCTGCAATGGTCTTGTCCAGATATAAGCACCATTAAGGCTGTGGTGCATCTGGCCTGGGCCTCATCGTGCGGAAATCTACAGGCACTGGGAAGTACCAATGATTTTGAGGATGCTGCCATTATACCTGATGGCCAGGACTTTAGTGTTTGCAAGGAGGCACTGGAGGTTTTGACGATCTCGTTTATACTCAATCCCAGTGCTAACGAGGCGCTGAGCAACGATGCCAACTGGCCCAAATTCATTACCTCAATTGTGTTGAAGAATCCGCTGCGTCATGTGCGTCAAGTGGCATCGGAGCAACTGTTCCTGGCCTCCACCTACTGTGCCGGCGATCGTCGTCCGTTCGTCTACATGGTCAATCTGCTTGTGAGTGCCCTGAAAACTCTGGTGCCCCAATATGAGGCAACCTGTGCGGAATTCTTTTCGGTTCTATGCCGTACACTTTCCTATGGTTGCATCTACAATTGGCCACTGCAGATTGGTGAAGGTCTGCTGGGCGATGAGATTAAATGGCTGCGCAAGATACGTGAGAACGTCAAGATCTCCGGGGATACACAGGTGCATGAGGAACTGCTTGAAGGACATCTCTGTTTGGCCAAGGAGCTAATGTTCTTCCTCATGGCCGACTCAAAGGCGCAACTAAATGAGCTTATCCATGAGCTGATCGATGACTTTCTGTTTACGGCATCGCGAGAGTATCTGCATTTACGCAAGCACGGTAGTTTGCGCATGGACACGGTTGCACCACCAGTCTGCCGTAGTCCTCATACAATTGCCGCTGCTTGTGATCTCCTCATTGCTTTGTGCCAGCACTGTGTTCCTAATATGAAGCTACTCACCAATACCCTCATCGATTTCGTTTGCATGGGTAAGTCCTGATAAGCTCTCCAATTGAATCCTTTATTTAACAACCTTTTTCTTTTTAGATACTGATCCATTGCGTGAATGGGATTATCTGCCACCGGTGGGCGCTAGGCCAACCAAAGGTTTCTGTGGATTGAAAAATGCTGGGGCTACGTGCTACATGAACTCGGTGCTACAACAGCTTTACATGGTGCCCGCCGTGCGTGTGGGCATCCTCAAGGCCCATGGCGCAGCCACCAATGATAATGAGGACTTTAGCGGTGATTCCGATCTCAGTAGCGGTATTGGTGGCACAATTGGTCCATCGTTCTTTGCCGGTCCATCATCAATGTCCACATTATCGTCCACGTCCTCGGGGGCAACGTCATCGGCCTTAGCCAATGATGATGGCTCTGATGTGCGTAAAAACTATCACGTGATCATACTGAAGCATGTACAGGCCATATTTGCTCATCTTGGCCACAGTGCCTTGCAGTTTTATGTGCCACGTGGACTCTGGACGCACTTTAAGTGAGTAAACAGTGAGTTACAGCTCAGTTAACATATAAACTAATGCAATTTATCAAAATAGACTGCAAGGAGAGCCTGTTAATCTGCGAGAGCAACAGGATGCTGTTGAGTTCTTTATGTCGCTATTCGAGAGTCTCGACGAGGGACTAAAGGCTCTTGGTTACACACAACTAATGAATGCAACGTTGGGCGGATCTTTTAGCGATCAAAAGATTTGCCAGGAGTGCCCACATCGCTATTCCAAAGAGGAACCATTTAGCGTGTTTAGTGTTGATATTAGGAATCATAGCTCATTAACTGAATCTCTGGAGCAGTATGTAAAAGGGGAGTTGCTCGAGGGAGCTGATGCATACCATTGTGATAAATGTGATAAAAAAGTAAGTAAACAGATTGTGGTTAAATTATATTAGATTTATACTTAATTCATATTTAATGCTTGTAATTTATAGGTAGTTACCGTTAAGCGGCTATGTGTCAAGAAGCTGCCGCCCGTGTTAGCCATACAATTGAAGCGATTTGAATACGACTACGAGCGCGTTTGTGCGATTAAGTTTAATGATTATTTTGAATTTCCTCGTATCCTGGATATGGAGCCCTACACAGGTAAACCATCGGAAATCTTTTAAGATATGTATAATATAAAAATTTTCTACTTTATTTTAGTTTCTGGCCTAGCTAAGCTAGAGGGAGAAGTTGTGGAAGTGGGTGATAATTGTCAAACAAGTGTTGAAACAACAAAATATGAACTGACCGGCATTGTGGTCCACAGCGGGCAGGCATCCGGTGGCCACTACTTCAGCTACATAGTATCCAAGTAAGTTCAGATATTATACATTATTCATAAATATATGTGTATAACAAATTATTAAAATTGTAGAAATCCAACGAATGGCAAATGCCAATGGTATAAGTTTGATGACGGCGAAGTAACTGAGTGTAAAATGCATGAGGATGAGGAAATGAAGGCTCAATGCTTTGGCGGCGACTACATGGGCGAAATCTATGACAACAACCTAAAGCGTATGCAATACCGCCGCCAAAAGCGTTGGTGGAATGCCTACATGTTGTTCTACACACGCTGTGATCAAAATCCAACCCAATTTGATGCCAGCGTCGAGCAATTGTCGCTAACCGAAAGCCGTAATGTTGTCCTACCCTTACCAAAGCCAATTGAGCGTAGTGTCAGGTTGGTACACAGAAAATTCCAACTATTTTTGATATTTAATTATTTATTATTCTTACTTTAATTGCAGACATCAAAATATACGTTTTCTGCACTCGCGTAGCATTTTCTCAGTCGAGTTCTTCAATTTCATAAAGAAACTGGTCAGCTGCAGTATTCCATCGGCGCGCAGCGATAAGATTGTGAGTGTTAAATATAAATAAATGATGTAATTGAATAATTGATAAATATTTCCATTTTAGTCACCCGCCGCCGAGGAGCTTTCTCTGCTGGGTGTACAGTTAGCCTCGCAATTTCTGTTCCACACCGGCTTTCGCACAAAGAAAACTTTGCGTGGTCCCGTCATTGAATGGTGAGTAAATATTTATGAAGAATTTGAATATGATAATATTAATAACTTTTTAATTTATTTTTTTTATACAGGTATGACACGCTCTCACATCACATACGTTCCTCATCGCTGGTTCGCAAATGGTTTGCAAACCATGCACTGCTCTCGCCTCCATCGCGCCTGGGCGAGTACATATTGATGGCACCATCTCCAGAGGTGCGTGCCGTGTTTGTCAAACTGGTTGTGTTCTTTTGCCACTTTGCCATCAATGATGAGCCTCTTGTTGGCTACGAGGGCAGCAATCTATGCGAGCAGGTGCTCATCAGTGTGCTACGTCTGCTCAAATCGGAGGCAGCTGACTATGGCAAGCATTTACCACACTACTTCAGTCTATTCAGCATGTACGTTGGACTTGGCACACTCGAAAAGCAACAACTACTTAAGGTATTTATTACTATGATTTTATTATGGTGATTTATTATTATGACATCTTTTGGTTTATCTTGTAGTTGAATGTGCCCGTACAGTTCATGCAAGTGGCCATGAATGATGGACCGGGACCGTCGATCAAGTATCAGTATCCAGAGTTTAGTAAATTGCATCAAGTGGTGTCGCATCTGGTGCGCTGCAGTGATGTGAGCGAAAAATGCCAAAGCTCCAATCAAAATGCACGACCACTGCCCAATCCACACAAGGATCCCAGCATTTCCCAGGAGGAAATGACACCATTGTCCAGCGAGTGCATGGATATACTTTTCAATCGCACCGGGTAAGCATCAAATCGAGCAATAAATCCCAATAGATAATATTAATTAGCGCTTGAAACTTGCAGCTATATCAAAAAGGTTATCGAGGACACGAACGTGGGCGATGAAGGAGCGAAACTGCTGCAGTATTGCTGCTGGGAGAATCCGCTCTTCTCACGTGTGGTGCTCACAGAGTTGCTGTGGCAATGTGGTTTCGCATACTGTCATGACATGCGTCATCATACAGATTTGCTATTGAATATACTGCTGCTTGAGGATTCTTGGCAAAATCATCGTATACACAATGCCCTCAATGGTGTGGCTGAGGAACGTGAGGGATTGCTCGATACGATACAGCGTGCCAAGACGCACTATCAGAAGCGAGCCTATCAAATCATCAAATGTCTAACGCAGCTGTTCCATAAATCACCGATTGCATTACAAATGCTAAACACCAGTCCCTCCATCAGTCGTAATTGGAGCATTGCTGTAGAATGGTTGCAGGATGAGCTGGAGCGTCAGCGTGGCATTGGCTGCCAGTATAACTCGTACTCCTGGTCACCACCGGCACAGAGCAATGATAACACCAATGGTTATATGCTCGAGCGTTCGCAATCGGCTAAAACTACTTGGTCCATGGCTTACGAACTGTGTCCGGAGGAGGTGAGCGAGAAAGCAACGACGGTGCCTATAACAACAACATTATTTGTATTATACAATGTTTGCTAACTTTGATTTCTATTTTTGGTTGCTTAGGATCAGGAGGAAAACAACGAATCCGATTTGGAGTCCAATGACGACAACAAGCAGGAACAACAACAGCAGCAGCAGCAGACACAAGGACAACAGCCAGTAGGTACAGAAGGCACTGAGCAGCCGCAACACGATCAACAGCCCGATAACAAGACGGCCAACTATTCAGGCTTAACTACGATTCCAACAATTGGTGGCTGGCCAAGCCCTGCACCGGCCCCAACTCCTAGCTCGACTCCGGTCCAGGCACTCACCTCAAACACAATGGATGGCAATGGCATACCACGCTTGTCGCGCCAGTTGTTTAGCGCCTACACCTCCACAGGCGGTGGAGGCACCACCTCGACTGGCACTGTGCCTCTCACCAGTGGCGGTGGTGGCGGCAGTGGAGCTAACAGCGAGACGGAGAGCAGTGCTCAGGAAACTGGAAACGTTGAGACGAACATAAATGGACTCACCAATAGTTTGGATCACATGAAATTATCAACGGACAAGGTAAATTAAAAAAAGTTGCGAATTTTATGGTATGGTTTTATTTTTTTTTATTAGTTTGTATGATTAAATGGCTGTAGTTGTCCTGGTTTTAGTGTCCTGCCATAAACAAAAAAAATACACACACCTATACACACACTTTTACACATTCACACACACAACCACACAACATGGTAACATTGTTCTAATTCTTTCTCTATTTTAAACTCTATCCAATGAATTCCTCTTTCCGACGTTTCGCTGTTTCTTTGTGTTTCTTTTTTCTTTCGTTGTCCCTTCCTCTCTTCTATCTGAACATCTATGTGCGCAGGGAAGCCGAAATCGTGTCAACCAGCGAGGAGGTAAATTGCCGCCGGCAACGGAGCTGCTAATGGCGCCACCACAACAACAACAGTCACAACAACAACAACTACAGAAACTGCAACAACAACAACAACAGTCACATCAACAAAAACATCAACTACAGCTTCAACTACAACTACAACCCAAACAGCAACAACAACTACAGCAAAAGCAACAACAACAACAACTACAGTCTCAACAACAACAACAACAATCGCAACAACAACAACGTGGTGATATTAGCAACAGTTCCACCAGCCGCTTAATTTGATTTGCCGCCAAGTTAGTTAGAGTTGTTCATTTTAATTCCTTGAACCGCCCACATTTGTTTGTTTCTTTGTTTTAAATACTTTAATTAAACAATTTGTTGTCATCGAAAAGCCAAACGTACTTACTTATCCATACTGTATGCCTGATAAACAGGAACTAGCCGAGACTTTTCCTGGCTTTAGTTCAGCTAAATGAAATGCTTTAATGATTCAGGCACAACAAACACTCACACACACACTCCAGCTGTACATACACCCACTCAAACACACAAACACACACACACATACACATCTGCCAAACGTAGTGATTAATGCTTAATTGAAGCCCACCAAATGCTCATACTGATCCTTGTTCCATCTTATTTTTGTGTTTTTTTGGTTTTTTGTTAAAATTTATATCGATTTTAATACTTTGTTTTATTTTCTCAGCAATCGGCGCACAGGAAAGAGCGAAGAAGGCTATTGAAAAAAAAGAATGTGTTTGGAAGTGCAGCGGAAACCGCGGAAGAGGCAACCACCACAACAACTCCCGCAACAGCAACAACAGTCTCTAATGCAACAGCAGCAGTAGAAACAGCAGTGGAGACCGAAACAACAAAGGAGACAACAACTGTTATCACATTAACAGATCCGGCAGCAGTAGGAACAAATGTAACCACAACAACAGCAGCAGTGGAAACAACAGCAGCGACAGCAAAAACAGGAGCGGATGAACTCAACTCAGTAATTGAGAAGAACGTTATTTAAAATTAATAGAAACACAAACGAAACGGTTTTTTTCCCAAATAAAAACAACTAATCGTAACAATAACAACAACTGCAACCAGAAAAACAAATAACTTATGAGCGAACCATCACGTGACAGTGTGAAACGTTTCGGGTGGGTTGAAAATGTTTTGGGGTTCAAGTAAAGCGCTGTAAAGAGTGAAAAACAAAACGAGAAATAAACAAAACCGAGACTTAAATGCTATTAGTTATTAACAATCGAAATAAATAAAGGAATGAAACTAAAACACAAGTAAATACGAGAAAAAAAAACGATATGTAGACGAAGTCAGATAGAAAACGATAAACAGAGAAAGGGTATAAACCAGAGCTAAAGGTGTTTAAATAGTTATTGTACTTTATACCTAATTACCTAAACAAATTACATAGACACACACTCAAATACACACACAAACACTCATACAAAACAACACTAATACTATATGGTGGTTTAAGTTGCACGTTAAAAGTACGATAAAATTGTATTTATATATAGACTATATATAAATGAGATGTATTACGCATGGCAAGCGAGCAATTTAAACATAAACTGAATCAAATGAAACCAATAACTAAACAACAATACAAAACTACATGCATACACCCAAAACTTACATAAATAAATACTTAGGAAACAAGAAAAAAAAAGTATATATATATCAAATATATATATATATGTATATGATTGGCTGTCTGATATAGCTGATCGACTTTTGATTAAGGCAAGCAAAACCAAATTGCATCTTCAGTACTCATCAAGCCACAAGTGTCGCCCCCTCGCCCCTGTGAAGCGTTTCCCCACTAACTAATTTTTCAACTGCGAATCAACTGAAATTAATTAATTGAATAAATAAATAATAAATCAAAAGCTAAGAAAACGAAACAAAAATTTCATAAAACAGTATAAAACGCCAGAGAAGATAGGACAAATGTGGACTAAAAAATAAAGTAATAAAAAACAAAACAAGAAAAAGAAATAAAGTAAACTTGATTATGTTTATACTAAGTACATATATATATATATACATATATTTTTAATTATTTAGTGTTTTTTGTATTAAGTGAAATTTGTTAAACATTTATTAAATTATTATGTTTTAAGTTGCAAAATAAACGCGAAATGTAAGCAAACAATCGCATTCTTAATCATTTTGTTTTTTACAATAGATAATTAAAGAAAAGTAACTAAAAAAAAAAAAAACAAATGAAAGTCATATTGCTAAATTAAATATGAAATTGTATTTTAATTTACGTCTATCTCTGTGAAGGCAAAAAAAAGAAAACAATACATAAATTAAACAACAAAACACATACAAATTAATAAAAACAAAACAACATTTTTTTTTTTTTCTCATTTAAAATTTTATTCATTGTTTATGTGGCAAATGCAAAACAATTTATCATTCATTATATAAAAGAAATACCCGCTTTAAAGTCCAAGGACAAGACAACAATGTTCCATTAAATGGAATTCTTTACGCTTAATTCTAATAAATGCACGCGGTAAATCCTAAAACTGATCAAGAAAACAAACAGAAGTAAACACAAATATTTTGTGAATAAATGCAACAATTCCCTGGTACATGATACGCATAAATCTCATCTAATTGGTCGCCTCCTCTTCCACGAAGGTAATAACTGCAGCACCCTTGGCCACGTTATCGCCCTCGGCACCGCCAATCGACTTGATGGTAGCATCTTTCGGTGCCTTCAGTATGTGCTCCATTTTCATAGCTAAGAGTGGAAAGTGTTATTAAATGTTCAATTAAATCTATGAAGTGATTGGCTTACCAATGAGCACGGCTAGACTGTCGCCCTTCTTGACCTGATCGCCAGGTTTGACCAGAACCTTCTCCAGAACACCTGGCATGGGTGCTACGACCCTAGAGCCTCCGCTGCCGAGTTGATCAGACTGTGCGCTCAAGAATTTCGGCTGCACCAGCTCAAAGTCCAGTTTGCCATTCTGTTTAAGATTAACAAAGTACAGATTTACATTCAAGTGATTGATGATTATCGAAAGTTTACCTCCAGGAACAGCGTCACATTGGCGCCATCAATGTTGGCATTATAGGTTGAGATATTGTTATCAATATTGGCACGAATCTTCAGACGTTCTCCATCCTGGACACGATCAGCTTTGATGGTTTGCCATGCACCGCCGTCTACGCGGATTTGTATGTCTCCATTGTCATACTTAACTTCCACAGCATAAACTACATAAAATGACATGAATTAGATGACAAAATAATCGTCTCATGCTCCGCTTACCCTTATCATGTGCCTTCAAATTATATTTGCGTATCAACGCGTAATTGAGACGCACATTTGGTGTGGCCGCGAAAGGATCCTGGCTGCAGTTGGCATTGCTGCTGGCAGCCTGCAGCTCGTTGAAGATTAGCGAGAGAGCAGCTTGGCTCAGTTGCTCTGGCTTCACAACAATTGGCGGGAAGAGGGTATCAAAGTGTTCATCAATAAACCCAGTGTGCACATTGGCTAGCTGGAATTCCGGATGCGAGGCCAGATCGATCAGGAAGTTGATGTTTGTCTCCAGACCAGAAATCTAAAAATATTTATTTTGTTTATCCACAAAGATTTGATCAAGTGTCTTAGTATACTCACATGGTATTCTCCCAGACGTGCAATCAATGAGTTTAGAGCCTGGGTGCGATTCTCACCCCAGACTACCAGCTTGGCAATCATGGGATCGTAGTGAACAGAGACTTCGTCTCCCTCACGGACTCCAGTTTCTACACGCACATCTGCGCTGGGTTGTGGGGTGCTCAGGTAACGCAGTGGACCTGCACCGGGCAAGAAGCCACCACGAGGATTCTCAGCATAGATGCGTGCCTCGAAGGCGTGGCCACGACGAGTGATTTGTTCCTGCGTCAGCGGCAGAGGTTCACCGGCGGCAATGCGTAGCTGCCACTCAACAAGATCCGTGCCTGTAATCATCTCGGAAATGGGATGCTCGACTTGTAGGCGTGTGTTCATTTCCATGAAATGGAACGATAAATCCTCTTTATCCAAGATAAATTCAACAGTACCGGCGCCGACATAACCCACAGCCTTGGCAGCGCGTACAGCAGCTTCGCCAAGTTCACGACGCAGTTCCTCCGACAAGCCAGGCTGAAAGTAAATGAAGTCAATGTAAATGTGCTTAGAAAAGTGGTTAAATCGATATTACTGCTGGGGCTTCTTCGATGATCTTCTGATGGCGACGCTGTACAGAGCAATCGCGTTCCCACAGATAGACAGCGTCTCCATACTGATCCGCAAACACTTGAACCTCCACGTGACGTGGTGAACGCACGTAGCGCTCAAGCAATACAGAACTGTCTCCGAAGGATTTTTGGGATTCAGTGCGAGCCGAGTTCAATGCGGTGAGGAAATCTTCAGGTTTCTCGGCAATCCTCATACCTTTGCCGCCACCACCGCGCACAGCCTTAATCATCAGCGGGAATCCAATCTTGGCAGCCTCAGCCTGCAGACAAGCGTCCGACTGATCATCGCCATGATAGCCGTTAATAATTGGTACTCCAGCAGCTGCCATAATTGCCTTGCTGGTACTCTTGATGCCCATGTCGCGTATGGCAGAACTCGGTGGTCCCATGAAGACAATACCCTCACGTTGGCATAGTTCGGCAAATTCTACGGATTCAGAGAGGAAACCGTAGCCTGGATGAATGGCCTGTGCGCCGGACTTCTTGGCAATCTCCAGAATGCGATCACCACGCAAATAGGAAGCATATGAAGCTGCCTCGCCAACGCGGTAAGCCTCGTCGGCCATTTGCGTGTGCAGACTGTGCTCATCCGGATCGGAGTAGACCGCAACTGTGCGCACGCCCAGCTTGCGTGCAGTTTTGATGACACGGCATGCGATCTCACCGCGATTGGAAATCACTATTTTATTAATGGGTTGCACCTTTGGCGTGGCCTTTGTAGCCAAACACCTGGAAGCGATGAGAAATGTTTATGTAACAAGTGTGTCCAGAAAATGCGTAGTGTATTTAAAGTTGTGTGAATTTCATTTCGGCACTCGGTTTACCTGGCACGGTGTCCCAAATTCTGTAGTAATCTCGTATACATTTAACAGGTGATTATTGTAAATATTTAATAATAATAAAAAATAAACCACTTCGCTGGAGGGCTGCCTTATCACAAGGGTTTTTCGAGCACGATCAACGAGTTCTTGGTCACACTGTCAAGCATGCATGTCATGCAAAATCAGGAGTCAAAATTCCGATTTGCAGAGAGACAGTAGCTGTGACACTTTACATCAGATAATTAATAAAAAGCAAACTTAATTGTTCTATCTATTTTATTTTCAACCTATTGCTTTTTAAAATAAAAGCGCACAGCGGTTTGAAAATAGTGCGTCATACAACATACATGGCAGCGATAACAGATAACATATCGCTCATCGATTAGTGAACTAAATGAACGATTGTGTGGAGTCTGTTCACCAGTTTTATCGAACTTGTTGCACACAAGTCGATTACAACTGTGACCGGCATAAATTTTGTTGTTTCTTCTTAAATCGCGAATAACACCGATACAAACTATTAAAACACCTGAAGGAAGTTTAAAAATTTGAAAATAATTTAAAAATTTGACATTAATATCCAACAGCAGTGCGTATTTGGTTATTTTGAAATTCTCATATACACATGTTGCTCACAATAGGGCTTCATTGAAAGCGTCTCCCACTCCGAGATTGAAGCATGGACAAAAGGGTCACTGTGCTGATGCCCAATGGTCGTCGCCAGAATGTCAACGTTAAGCCCGACATGACACTGCTGGAGGTGCTTGAGACGGCGTCCGCCAAACATGGATTCGACAGCGACGAGCACTGCCTTAAATTCCATAATAAAGATGTTAGTTTGACGCAGCAATTTCGCTTCAGCGGTCTGCCCAACAACTGTGTGCTGGAAATGGAGCCCACGGAGAAGCGACGTACTGTGGGCAATGTGGTTGTATGCATTCAATTAAATGACGGCACCCGTGAGCAAGGAGAATTTCTACCAAATACTACCGTGTGGCATGTCGTGCATTCATTGTGCATGTCCCAATTGGAGGCCTACGAGAGTCCCGTTGTCATTTATATGCGCAGCGAGGTGATTGGTGTCGAGCAAATGAAAAAGACAACGCTTAAATCACTGGGCATACTCGAGGGACGTGTAATGATGCGATTCATCGACAAAAAACCAGAGGATCTCAAAAAGCAGGCGAATGTCTACAAGCCGGCAGAAGTGAAGCCCAAGGCAAATGATGACGATCAGCCAAGTACATCACGCTCGGCTATGGCTGCAGCCGGCAGTGGAGGCGGTGGTGGTTTTGCGCTAACCAGTGAGATGGTTAAATCCCTGAAGCGTTCAGCACCTGAAGAGAACGCTTCGGCCACGACGGCAGCAGCTGCCGAGCTCAAAGCAGAGGCGGTAAAAGAGGAGCCCGCACAGCCAAAGTATGACTGGGGTAGTGGGTCAGGTTACTCGCTGCATCATAGAAACCAACAGGTACCCTTAGACGAAAATGTCGAAGAGAATCCTAGTAAAGCACCACCAGTGGTAAATGTGATTGGACCACGGAATGCTGTACTCTTCTCTCTGGACGCTGCGAACAGGAATAACGATGATTTACCCGATTCCTTTTTCGATCTGACTGTGAACGATTTGAAAATGGTCCTAAGAGATCTAAAGCGCACTGCCTCCGGCAACGAGGATGCGCCCCTGCTCACGTCCAACCTGCGGGAATTGGAGCGCCAGAAGGCTATGCTGGCCAAGCTGAATCAGTACAAGGACTGTGTGCTACGCATACAGTTTCCCAATCGTTATGTACTCCAGGGGATTTTCAAGCCACACGAACCCATCTCAAGAGTGGAGGACTTTGTACGTGTATTTCTTGCAAATCCTACCGAACAATTTCATCTATTCACCATACCACCCAAGAAGATCTTGCCCTCGGATGAGACGCTGTTGGAGCTGAATTGTGTGCCGAATGCAATGCTGCACTTTACCTTCGTGGAGGAGAAACTGAACTGTGTGTCCAATCGTTTTCTGCAGGAGACATTCATGGATCAGCTCACCTCGGAGGAGGGTGCCCTATTTGCGGTCCAAAAGTATCGTCTCACCAAAGCCAGCGTCAGTTCTAGTTAATAGTTATCAAATGTATGGCTTTAAGCGAACAGTTTATGTGATTTTCAAAGAAATTTTCGCTTTATTCAAAAGGCGGCCAAACATTTCCTAACTTTTTTTTAAGCGGATTTTCCTGGCACGGCTAGACATGGCTTAATAAACAACTGATTTATGCTATAGATCCATTTCGTTAGCACTGAAAAAGAAGGCAACAAAATTAAACATATTGTTAACTTTATGGAAGTCACTAAGTTCCTACCATATTTGGCGCCTACAACAACTGGACACGCTGCATGCCAGGACTTCGTATGATAACTACCATCGTTTTCAAGATTAGGCCACACCAAAGCAGTTCCTCGCTTCGGTTTGACCGTCAGATTAAGTTTGGTGAACACTGTGGCACCACCCAACTCCACCTCACTCAACTGAAATTAGCTTAAGTTTAGATTAAGATTAGTTAACTCCAAATGAAGGGAAGTAAAGCTTACGTAGAACAATGCTGTGGCTATGCGATTTCCCCGTTTTTCCATCTATTTGGGGAAATTTGTTAAATTAGTTTACTATGAAATATTTAATGTTCTTACATCTTTCAGCAAGGCATCAATATGGTTTTCATAGTGTCCACCGATACCGTAGTTAATCAATGATAGTTTATCGCTTCCCTTCATGATTAAGCCTGTCATGTCATTTAAGCGTCTGTGTAGCCTAAGAGTAACTGCATCCTGGTCGTCGTTAAGCACTTTGTTTTGTGCGCTTCGCACTAGCGAAACTTCGTTTAAGTTCAACAAGGATGGCGCAAACTTTTCTGGTCTACTTAGAATCCAGTCGACTTCGCTTTCATAAATGACATCGTGGTAAAGCATCACAAGCGGATCTAGATTCAGCTGCTCCATTTTCAGCGGTGCTAGGCGCAAGAAGGGTGTCATCCAATTGTTGTAGAGGCAATGAAGATTACTGGTTTCTTGGACGCTGGCTGTGCAGAGCCTTCGCATATTCTCGTTTACTGTGTAATGTTCTATAATGTCGTCGTATTCAGTTTTTGTTGCTCTTTTCAAATGATGTAAACCCTGGACATGCTGGCGACGCTTAAAGTGTCCAATTGCCAACCATTTGTGTATATTTCTCTCATCGAAATCATACACTTTGTAGACAGGATTCAAGGAGTCGTATTTCTCCAGCGAGACGTTCAACCATTTCTGAGCCCTGGCGTATTTTTTCTCAAACAAATTAAACTTTCCCAGTGCAAAACAGTCCAGTGTAGAGAGTGCAGTGCTGTTAAGATGGAAAATTTCTAATCATTTTCATATTTTAAACTAAATTTGGTAACAAACTTTGGGTTCGAGTGTTCAGCCAGCCGTCCTTCTGCCAAATCCCCGGGTTCGAGCTCATAGTATCGCACCAGCAGCTCAATGCTGCTGCTGGCTTCCTTCAGATCCACAAAGCTTGGTAGCTCGGAGCGCATATTCGCCGCATGAGTTATGTGAGCTGGAGACAAACTAATTTAGATTCTCTTTAGCGAAAATATTAAACACTTTTCCTACCATTTCCCAGAAACTGTTCCAAGTAGACTGCCCAGTGTAGTCAATCCTCCTGTTGATGCCGTAGCAGCGTAAAACTGTTCAATGGATTCTCTAAATATTCACTCTCAGCACGCATTTTCTGCTCTTTAGCACGAAAGTGTAGCAGAGTTCTGAAGTCAAGGGAAATTCATTAACTATTCAGCTAAATAGGTTAGTTTGGCCGGCACCTTTTGACCAAGTTAAGTCTGTTTTTCAACTCGTTTACATAATTCATCATGTTCTCCAGCAGCTTCTTCTCCACGTCCAGTAGGCGTTTCATTGACTCCGTTGAAGCTGAGTAGGTATTTACAAAAGAAACTTTTGGCTGGGCTTTAACTTGACTCAAACATAGCCAAATTGTGGCCAGAAATAGGCAAAATATTCGCAGATCCATTAGAAAGACTTGATCTCTTCTTGAAGAAAACTTTCGGACTGATGTAGATCTCCTTATAATACTAGAAGCTGATTTGTGGGTTGTTAAATGTAACTTTGTATGCTTTAATTGGGTGTGAAAATTCACTTAATTGAGAAAAGTTTAAAAATAAAAATATATACCCTAAATTACATTTGCTTAAAAAGTTATTGGCAAATCCCACCGAACAGATTTATCAATTCACCGTACCATCCAAGAAGATCTTGCTCTCGACTGAGACTGTGATTTTCAAAGAGATTTTAGCTTTATTCAGGCGTTTTTCCTGGCACGGCGAGACATGGCTTAATAAATAACTGATTTATGCTATAAATCCATTTGGTAAGCACTGAAAAAGAAGTGAAAAAGTATAAATATTGTTAAGTATATGGTATTCCCTAAGTTCCTACCATATTTGGCACCTACAACAACTGGACACGCAGCATGGCTGGACATCGGATTCTTAGAACCATCATTTTTCAAATTAGTAAAGACCAAAGCAGTTCCTCGCTTCGGTTTGATCGTCAGATTAAGTTTGGTGAACACTGTGGCACCACCCAACTCCATCTCACTCAACTGAAATTAGCTTAAGTTTAGATTAAGATTAGTTAACTCCTGGTGAAGTGAAGTGAAGCTTACGTAGAACAATGCTGTGGCTATTCGATTTCCTCGTGTCTTCGTCTATTTGGGGAAATTTGCAAAGTTATTCGAATTATTTTAAAATATTTGATGTTCTTACATCTATTGTAAAGGCATCCATGTGGGTTTCATAGTGTCCTCCGATACCGTAGTTGATCAATGATAGTCTATCGCTTCCCTTCATGGTTAAGCCCGTCATGTCATTTAAGCGTCTTTGTAGCCGAAGAGTAACTGCATCCAGTTCGTAATGAAAGACCTTGTTTTGTGAGCTTCGCAGTACCGACACTCGTCTTGCGTTCACCGTGGTTGGCTTAAACTTTTCTGGCCTATTTAGAAACCAATCGATTTCGCTTTCATAAATGACCTCATGATAAAGCACCACGAACGGATCCAGATTCAGGTGTTCCATTTTTAGCGGTGCTAGGCGCAAGAAGGGTGTCATCCAGTTGTTGTAGAGGCAATGAAGTCTACTGGTTTCTGGGATGCTGGCTGTGCAGAGCCTTCGCATATTCTCATTTGCTGTGTAATGTTCTATAATGTCGTCGTATTCAGTTTTTGTTGCTCTTTTCAAATGATGTAAACCCTGGACATGCTGGCGACGCTTAAAGTGTCCAATTGCCAACCATTTGTGTATATTTCTCTCATCGAAATCATACACTTTGTAGACAGGATTCAAGGAGTCGTATTTCTCCAGCGAGACGTTCAACCATTTCTGAGCCCTGGCGTATTTTTTCTCAAACAAATTAAACTTTCCCAGTGCAAAACAGTCCAGCGTGGAGAGTGCAGTGCTGTTAAGATGGACAATTTCTAATCATTTTCATATTTTCAACCAAATTTGTTGAACAAACTTTGGGTTCGAGTGTTCAGCCAGTCGTCGTTCTGCCAAATCCCTGGGTTCTAGCTCATAGTACCGTATCAGGAGCTCAATGCTGCTGCTGGCGTCCTTCAGATCCACAAAGCTCGGTAGCTCGGAGCGCATATTCGCCGCACGAGTTAATTGAGCTGCAGACAAACTTGTAAACATTTTCAAATGTTTCAAATACTATTCTTACCCTTTCCCGGAAGTTGTTTCAAGTATACTGCCCAATGTAACCAATCCTCCTGTTGATGCCGTAGCAGGGTAAAACTGTTCAATGGATTCTCTAAATATTCACTCTCAGCACGCATTTTCTGCTCCTTGGCACGAAAGTGTAGCAGAGTTCTGAAGTCAAGGGAAATTCATTAACTATTCAGCTAAATAGGTTAGTTTGGCCGGCACCTTTTGACCAAGTTAAGTCTGTTTTTTAACTCGTTTACATAATTCTCCATGTTCTCCAGCAGCTTCTTCTCCACGTCCAGTAGGTATTTCATAGACTCCGTTGAAGCTGAGTAGGTATTCACTAAAGAAACTTTTGCCTGGGCTTTGGCTTGACACAAACATAGCCAAATCGTGGCTAGAAATAGGCTAAATATTCGCAGATTCATTAGAAAGACTTGATCTCCTCTTGGAGGAAACTTTCGGACTGATGTAGATCTCTATTCATTACTAAAAGCAGCTTGGTCGCTTGTTAATTGTAATTTATTTGGTTAATTTGGGTGTGAAAATACAATTCGTTCAGAAAACGTTTTGAACATGAAAGTTTGAAATAGTTCATACCCTGAAATAAAATTGATTTTTAAAGATAAATATATTCTGTTATAAAGAGAAATAAAAAAATTTTAATTAAGTATAATTTTGAAAGCTAATTTAATTTATTACTATTTCAATTTAGTTTATTTTTAAAAAACTCTAGACCAAAATAGCTTTTATTGCCGTATCTTATCAGTGCGGGTTTAAATTTTGAAAACACGTATCACATATGACAGTTGCTGCTGCTGTCAGTGTTGCAAAGCGACGCATGGCAGCATATGAGAGAGACGCCGACACGCATGCGCATGCGACGAGACGTCGCGACGCTTTCGAAACCGAGCCATAACTTCAAAGAGGCCAGTTCGGTTGTCTTGTGTTGTGTTGTATTGGCTTCGTTTGGTTTGGCGGGTTTGTTGGCCACAATTTCTGATTCATATTCAGTTAACAGTCGTTGGCCGTTCGTTGAAGTTGCAAGTTTTGCACGAACGCGCGTGTTTTGCTCAGTGTATGCAGTGGCGTCTCGAAATTTGAAAACGTATGAAACGGTAAAGGAGACTTGCTCAAATAGCCAAAACAAGCTCCGCATATATGCTTGTATATTTGTTTAATTCATTTAAAACTAATAAACCAAAACCAGCCAACAAAAAGTAGAATGTGCAAAAGTGAAACAAAACGAGGCCAATGGAATATTGTCTATCATTATTGTGATTGATATGTTAAAAAGCAACAAAAAAAAAAAATAAAAATAAAAATGAAAAGCGAAATGTGTCAATTTGTTAATTGATTCGTGCGGCACATAGTTTAAATTGTGCTAATTCAAATACAACCAAAAATTTAATACTAAAAAAATAGACGAACAAATTTAAAAGCGTATCGAAAACAACTTTTACCAGCGATTTGTATCTTTTCCAAGTTTTAAACGCAGAACTGCTGCACGTTGTTTCTGTTTCAGTTTCAGTTTCTATGTGTTTTGTTTTTGTTTCTGTCTCACCGACGTGCCGACCGTTTTTAGTGGGGAGTAGGTGGGCGTGGCTACGTCAAGCCATGTTGATAGTGACAATAGCAACGAAAAATAAAAAACAGTTTGAAACAGCTACGAAAATTATGGTGAACCGAGCGAATGATTGGAAAGTGCTCGTTCGGTCCGTTACGTTTTAAGAAATGCTTCATCGATTTTCATTAAACAAACTAAGTATTTAATAACAATGTATGGAGTTGTTCATGGATATATTTTGTTTATGAAGTTATTAATTGAGTGACATCACAGACAGTCAAAGACCCACGCGCCTTTCAGTATCTTTTGATCATTTGGTATCGCGGGTTTGGCATCAGCATTTTAGCGTTTTTGCGTCTTCACTTTTACTTTAGCGCTTTAAAGTTTAAACAGAAAAGAGAGTGTTTGTGCAGCTCATTTGCGTTTTCTGTTTACCGGTTTTTCAATTTACGCGCATTTCTGTCCATCGCAATTGTTTGCAATCAGTTTGGGGGAAACAGGCATGGAAAATGTATTTCTAAAACAAAACAAAACAAAACTCACTTATAATAGCTTCATTAAATTTAATTATGCCTACGATAACTTCCGATTTGAGGCACATCTTTGGCACGAGTCAGGCATAACGTAATTTTATTTTCCATTTTCATAGTAGCTGAAAAAAAAAGCTATTTTGTTTATGTTTATGTATTCGCAGCTAAAGTTATTTCAACGTGAGTGTGCGTGTGTGCGAGTGTGCGAGTGTTTTTTATTCAACAAGGAAATTGGCAAGCAAACGAAAAAGTTTTCTACGCTCTACGAATCCGAACAAATAACCAAAATAACCAAAATCATCAACTCTCGACATCGAATTAAATTCAACATAAATTGTGTGCTTAAAAGTGGAAAAATGAATTTCTTTGTTATTGATTTCTGATCATGCAGGCGGCAAGTGAGTAAAGTGCATTTTGTTTATGTTTTTGGTCATTTTTTGTTTTCGTTTCGATTTTCGCTTTTTTCCAGGTGTTGGTTTGGGTTCACCCTAATTACCATTTCAATTATTTGGTTTTACAATGCAAATAAACACACTAGCATACGCTGCACATTATCAATCATTTATCATGTTTAATATTTAAGTAATTAAATTTTCGTTGAACAAGTTTCATAGCGAGTTCGTGTCTTAAGTCTTTCGTATTGAGCGCTGACTTGTCGGGCATGAAATATTTGAGTTATTACAGAGCTTGCCACACAAATTTTTAAATTTTACTTTGCTTGTGTGTTGTACATTAATTCTTTTTTGCATCACAACCGCTAGAAGAAGCTGTTGGCCATAAAAAAGCTGCTCTCAATCGAGTTATATAATTTTAAAAGATTATTAAACTGGTTATGCATTAATTGAGTGGCGTGTAATTGTTAATTGAACTTAATTCAATCGAGATGAGCTACAATGCTGAATTAATGTCAACTGCCACTTGTTTGCAGCTGCACAGGTGGGCAGGTGGGTCGACAGCTGGCGGGGGTAGGTGGACTTAAAGCGCGCCAAAAACGGCTGTTAACGAAAGCCATTGAGTTCTGCGATTCAACTATTGTTTTTCAAGCTGTTGTAGTTATTTACTGATGGCTGTTAGTTACTTGTTTTACTTGATGTTATACCCTGTAATCAAACAAGTGGATTGCAGCAACAGCTCTTAATACTTTAGACTGTAAAATATTGAATAAAAATAATTTTATTGTTTCGAGCTGCAGGGTGTCTCAATTAGAGGGTATATAAAGTTAAGCTTGCATAATAACAAAAATTTATATATTTTTTATAGTCCTTGGACAATTTTTGCATACTTACAGCGTATTTTTAAGTCGTCTATTCGTTGCCAAAATATTGCTAAAAATGTTTTTGTAATTGTTTTTGTTTTTGCGTTTACCTCTTTGCGCTTAACCCGATTATTTGGCTAGCTACTGTTAGTTTCTGGTAGTATGTATTAATATATATTTTTTTTTAGCTGTGTGGTTTCTCAATGCAAACGAGCTTTAAGCATTTCAAACTTTGCTAATGTAACTGAAGTCAGAAACAAAACCACAACCAAAAATTTAAAAAAAAATCCAAAAAGAAACCTGATATGATAGTGACTTGCAGAAAACAAAGAAAAGAGCTTTGTTTTGTTCTAAGTGGGGATTAATGAAGCTGAAAATGTTAGAATCGCATTTGGTCATTGTCTGGAATTGAGACACACATGTAATTTGGTATAACAACTTGAGGGGCAGCTGTGAAGTGCTAAGTGTGGCCAAGAGTCTAACCAAATATTATGGCTGAAGAGGTGCACAACTTAGTTAGTTATTTATTTTTATACATGCTCGCACTTTGGCAGGTGTTACTATCAAATTTCTTGGTCATCGTATTGAGCTATATTAATCAATTTGCATGCAAATTTAAAAACAAACTCATTTTGTTTAACCTTCACACTGCAATTTGGCATAAAGTGTTTTCAAACTTGAAGTGTAACAAATTCAAATCTAAGCACATAGATCGCATACAGTTCGTCATTGAATTCATGTTTGGTTTGGTCTTCATTATTGGACATTCTGTCTAGCATAGAAACACGCCCAGTCGATTAGAAAATCGGTCAAGTTCAGCTTTAAGATGGGCATGTAGATCAAAACCAAACACCATTCACAGTGTTAATTGCCATTCAGTTTTGACTTGGCTTTGATGTTATGGTCAAAAACGTTCCAAAAGCGAATCTGCATAAGCCGCAAACGCTTCATTTGCATACAACTTGCAGACTTGTTTCTCTTTTTCTGTCTCTCTGTCTAGCTGTTAGTTGTTAGCTAATTCTCTGGGTTTTTTTCTCTTTTGGCCAAGAACATAAGTTCTGTTTTCTCCATGACCTCCATGCTGCTGTCTTCATAAAGTCAATGATTGGTGATTCATCAATACCAAGCTAATAAAATTATTGAGATGAGTTTTCAAGTTGGCAACGCATTCACATATTTTTTTTTACCCATTCTCTGTTGCTTCTTTTTGTGATGTTGGCCGCAGTTTGTCGTCAATCTTTTGTTGTGTGGTCAATGACGCAGCGCTTTGGAATTGTTTCTCTTTCTCGCTCTCACTCGCTCGCTCTCTTTCACTTAACTGCGTATGAGTATAGCTTATTTTTTATATAACCCACATTTCTTTTTTTTCTCCTTTTTTTTTTGGCAGACCGCTTTATGCAACTTCTTTTCTTTACAACAAATGCTAGCGAAGCCCTTAAACAATTTTGTTATTGTTGTTTTTTGGAATTTATTTATGTTGCCAAGCTCTTGTGGCGCGACAAAGTGTCCAATAATGCGCATACGCCATGTCAGACAGTTCGACTGACAGTCGAACCGTCGCAGGGACACACAAAGCATATGAAATGACTTTCAAACAGCAATTAGCAGTTTCTACTATTAAGTTTTTCTTCATTAAACACTGACCAGATGCAACTGCTCAGTTGCAAGCAGACGGGGAAAAAAATCAAAAATAAAACGAAACTTTGGCCAAATTGCATTGTCATTTTGATGGCTCTCTTAAAGGGGAAAAAAGGCGGCCATTAAGTGGCCAATTTGTAAAGTGAAAGGCATGACCCAATATGCTGGCACATTTCTTAAAATCATCTTCAGGCACTGCTCGACTCAATTCGCTCTCATTTCTACACAATTAGCAATAAATTAGAGCATAATTATCGCATCTTTACAGCCAGCTAAGCCCAACTACACGTATAAGCCAAGTTTGTTTGGGGCCAACTATGTTATGTTTTTTTAGGTAGGCTTGCGGCAACTTTTGGCCCGCTCACGCAAGCGAGCGCTCACGTAAGACCTTCAAAGGTCACGCACACAAACGGACTCCAAACATCTGATCTTCAGTTCCAACTCAAACTCCAAATCCAACTCCACGTCTGACTCCAAAATATTGTATCTGTTGCTGAACTCTTGACTTGTTTCTTTCCGAGACAGAGTTATTTGTTCACCCGCTTGCTGCATTGCTGCTGGGCGTCTTTCTTGCTAGCTATTATTAATATTATTATCATTTTAAATATTTCTGTTATTTGTTTGTATTTTCATTTTTATTACCCTAACGTGACAGTGGCATTTTCCTTGTAGCCACTCTTACTTTATTTATTACAAACAAATTGATTATGAGTTTTTACTTTTTTTGTGTTCATCTCTCAGAAACTTTATTGCAGTTTTAAGTTTTAACTACCAAATCATTGTTTCATTAAAGGAAAAGTGGCTTTTTAATATTTGCAGTATTTACTAATAAATAATTGATTGAAGAAACTCTTTTCTATATATCAAACTTTATTTACTTTAATTTACATAGAAAGTTTTAAGCCTAAAATTTTAACCAAATTTTTCTCATACTGTATTTGTTTCTTATGTAATTATTATTATACCATATGTAGTGCATATTTTGAAATAGAGATTATTTAATTTCCCTTACAAGTTTTGGGTAATAAATAATCTGATTTCCACACAATTTAAAACATTTTTCTTCTTAAGTTGCGTAAGCTATTTACATAGAAAGCTGTAAATGTAATGTCATATCTTTGTCATATCTTATTCATCTAACTATCATCTGTCTTGTCATAAACTTTACCACTCCCTTAACTTTGTCATAACCATTTTTATATACGACCTCAAAATGTATTTGTCAGAAATTTCACATGGATTTAAATTTCAGTTGTTTTTGGGTTTCAAGCGTGCCCTTTATAGAGTTGAAACTCCACTTTAAACTGGCTTAAGTTGGGCTAAGCTGCATCCTAAAAAACTATAGACATTTTTGTAGATCAATAAAAATTTTCAGATCATTTCTGATTAGTTCATTATAAATATTTGTCTGCTAAGAAGCGTGTTGGAGTGTCGGCATGACAAAGCAAATACTAAACAAAAGCATAAGTTTATTATAATATTTTATTGACCGCACACACTAGACTACACACCACACACACACCACACACACTTACACTCCAGTGTCTTGTCTCTCAAATTGCAATTTAATTCGACATATTTTTGAGATCTTTGAAGTGGCCAAACATTCAACAATGTTTTTTTTTGGGTGTTTTGTTTTAATATTATTTTGTTATTTTTATTTATAGTGTTGTTATTTTTGTTGCCTTTTTATTTTTTTTGAGCCCTATCACTCACTGTCAAGAGCATCGTTCAATTAACATAATTAACTGACAAAACGAATTAGCATGCAGATTGGCAGCTGACACTTTAGTTAGATGCGGCTCTTGGCCACTTTGTCTGAGCTAGCTATCTAATTTGGCTAAAATCACGCATTGGGCCGGGCTCTAACTATGCCGTAATGTACATGGAATCAAGGTCATATACCGTAGGTAGATCCCCAGAGGTTTATGTTTTTCCTGTGTGATCGACAACGTTTCATTTTGTTTAAGTTTTAATGGTCTATGTCGTGGGAATTAAGTAGAGACTTTAAGCGAGGTCAGTTTTGAGTTTTCATGGGTGTTACAAACTATCTAGATAAGTCTATTTATCTACTTAAGCTTATAGCGAAAGGAATTCTCAGCTCAAGTCTTTAAATTCAATTCAAAAGTATTCGATTTCCTTTTATAGTAGCAGACATTTCGTTTAGCATCTTTAATGCAACACAATAAACAAAAAATACTTTGAACAATGATCTCGCTTTGACAATGAACAGAAAAGAAGATTGAACATAAAAACGCTGCCAAACAATGCAAACTGAATGTAAAAATATAAAAAACTACAAACAAAAATTGTTAGATATGGGCTCAAAAATGTATAATAAAAATGTGGGGGAAATCAAATGTCTTTCAGAGGTTAAGGTTTTTATTTTGCCTGGCAAACGAGCATAAAGAAACACTTACCGGTTGAAACTGATGAATCTGCTGAATCGGCTGACTTGTAGTTCGAATTGAGTTCGATTCGAGCTTAAGAAATCGAGAAACAAGATGCTCATGCTCATGAACAGGCCCAAAATGATCGCTCATAATTTATACAAGTTATTTGCATTTAACTGGCGGCCCACAGCGATAAAGTCAAATTGAATTAATGCTCACCTACCTACCAAAAAAGAGACTGAGATAAATTCCGCAAAAAAGCCTCAGCAATTAATATCAATGTTTTTTAACCGCTTACTTGCCAACATCTTCCGATTTGACCCACTTTCGCAGGCCCAGCAAGGTGCTAACTGGAAAGCAAGGAGGCTGAGATTTTGTTTGTGTTGCTGGTTCCGATTTCAATTTGGGCTGAAACGGAAAGTAACCAAGACCAAGTCCAAGACTAAGACCAATTCGATGGCTCGTGCTAATGGTCAATGGCACGATGGCTGTTACCACCGGCATCGACTGCATATTTATGCCTCATTATTTGTTCAGTTTCAATTTCTATTTGCTTGGCGTAGCGAGGCGTGGCGGGGCGTAGCGTTGCGACTCCAGCGACAAGTCATAAACACAAAAATCAAAAAACAAACTCAAAGACAAAACTCAAAGACAAACTTAAAGGCAAAACCACTAGCATTTCATACAGACGCGCATGAGATGATGACGGTGAAAGCTGCCTGTGACTAACTGTCTTCGACTTCGTTCCTCTTCGACTTCGCCTTCGACATCGACTTGGAATTGTTGTTATTATTGTTATTGCAGTTGTTGTTGTTGTCTCTGCCGGTCTATTTGCCGGCTATTGCTCTTCCTCTGTGCAGCACAATTTATATTTCTCAGTTTTCTTTCGGTTTTTCGCCAATACTCGTACAATATATTAATATTTATTTAGTTGCCATGTTTAATCGCGTTTTACTTCGCCGTCTGTCTTCAGTCTCTTTCCACCAAACTTCACTCAATTTGTTTTTAATGTCTTTATCAACCAAATTTGCCATTATGTCGTGTTGTTCCTTTTTTTCCAACCGTTTAAGGGTGTAATTAAAATTGCTGTGCGAACCACACGGCGCATGCTTAATGTGCATTTCTTGGCTTTTCACGTGCTCACAATTGGCAATTGGGTAAAAGTGCAATTTGTCTTTCCAAATGAGTTAGTTTAGTTTTAATAAGTTGGGTTTAGAGAGAATGAAAGTAGACATCAGCACAAATAGATAATTTGTATGCAGTTTATAGTAGAATTTATAAACAGGCTATGAATAAAGTTATTAATAAACTTTATATACAAATAAAGTTTTGCAAAATTTCTTAAATTAAATAGACAAATGAAGTAAGTTGGTTTTAAAAGCTTGTCTTAGCCCTGAAGTTCAGATAAAACATTGTTCTGAAGTGCACAAATCTAAAAATAGTTAGACCCAAATTAAACCGCTCTATTTTTTTGACTTTTAAGAGTTACCCACACTTTCAAAGGTCAAATAGAATTATGTGCCAAACCACAAACATCTCACAAAATAATTTTGACAGTTTGATGAATAGCTATCATATTTTTAATAGCTATCAAAAGATTGTAGACATCTTTGGCTTACCGCAAATAAATCTAGTCTATTCTTTGAGCCAACTTCTGGTCTATCAATGACTGAATGAAATGGAGACGCTTATGTGATTTTGTCATGTTATCCAGCCATTATTTGTGTGGTTTATGTGGCTTCTTGCCACTAATGGCACCAAACAAAGTCTAAGTAACCTCAACGAACCGCTAAATTCACATAAATGCGGGTCTGTACGAGTATTGGCCCTCACTAATGCTAAAGTCCGCATTGTTTTTAATTTTTATAAACTATTTTTCAGTTGTTTTCGTTTAAAACACGCTCCATTTTCCTTGAACCACTGCATGTGTCTGACCGGCTGAGTAGTGAGTGCAGCTATTAACACAAAACTACGAAACTCAATTAATTGAGCAGCCACAGGCCACATCCATTATGATGGATCGATGGATGAGGGGGCAATGAGTTCAGCTTGCCAATTACACGACTTATGAATATGGATATGGCTATTATCATTAGCATTATTCATACGCATTTATTTTGACATTTTGTAAGAATTTACTCAAAGCCCAAAAAGCTTAAAAACCTCAGAGATTTCATGTCCCACTTGACATGCTAACAATTTAATTTGAACTCAAGACGTTGCAAATTTAGTTCAGTTGTTTACTTGGGGTCGCCTTGCGATTAGCTAACTCTTAAATACTTAACTAAGTTAGTTTGGGCAACTAGTTCAAATCTTTTTGAGTGTTGTGCACACACATGTTTTACGGAAATTGTTTCAAATATTTACTGCCAAACCACTTGAGACTTTGAGTTCTTTTTGTCTTTAAGATTGGCTCATAATTGTGTTGGTCACGGCGGTTTTAGCCATATCTCGTTGAGTGGCCCTTTGGCAACGGTCCATAAAAGATCTGTAGATTTTAAAGCCTATATAATTGCAAATTAAGAAACATTTTGAAAGGTTTCGGCTTCAAACCATAAACATGACACCTTGATATACTTATTAAACAGTTGAGACTCAAGCAGACTCCGACTGTGGGCTTTACTTTTGGTTAACAAACAATCATCAGTCATCAGTAAATTCGATGCGGTACATCGTCAGTGTTGTTTGGCAAAAAATAGCTAGATTGACAAATTAACGATTACCAGAAGTAGCTAAAAGTTATCATAAACTTATTAACACTGTCTTACTAATTTTGTAGAAATCGTAATAAAAAATTAAGCCTCAATGTTTATAACTTAGCTAAATAATATGATATGCTAAAAATTGAACTTTTTTTAAAGAATCTGAACAGTTGTGAAAATTAATCGTAAATTAAATACATTTTTTATAGCCCCCAATTTCGATTATTTTTGTGGTCATTTCAAAAACTTTGATTTGTAATTTTTCAGTAAAATGATGTAATATTTTCAAAAAATTAATTTAAGACTCTGCGCGACTTGGAGAATCGATTGTCAGCCAGATCGGATTGAATTGAAAACTTTAAAAATTTGCCGATTTTGGGCAAATTTTATGATGCTACCCCTTTAAATTTTTGTCAAAAATCGAAAAATTTTGTTTCTCTAAGTTTTAATGTCAATCGATTGTCCTGGCTCTTACGTATCCAAAGAGGTGTAGCAATCGAAGATTGAATGTCAATAACGTAAAATATTTCAAAACAAAATTTCAATGAGTTGGGTTTAAAGAGGAGAAAAGTCTCCTAAGATAAAATATTTCTGCATATATTTCCTCTCAAATTCATCTTACAACACAAACATTTTACTGTCGATTTATTTTTGTCAAATAATACAACACATATTTCGATATTTAAGCTGTAATATCAGGCGAATAGCACTGTCAGTAGTTCCCCAAAAAATTTAATAGTCTAAAGCAAGAAAACATGCCCAAAATATTAAAATCAATTTTAAATCTAGCTAAAATAAAACATTATAATAATACATAATTTTTTCTATCTTTTGGATTGAAAATTTCAATAAAATAACAACACTGTGCATCTTTAAAACTCTTAAATTATTTTTTAGACAATTATACAGATATATTGAAATATATACACAGTATTCGTTTTCATATTCAGTGTTCATTTGCTATTAAATTGTCTTGTTGTGTTTTATTAACGCGTGCGAAAACTGTGCCACAGCCAGTCACGGCAAATTCCAAGACCTGTTTAATTGGATTGTGGAGCCCAACCCAATTGAATGAAATACAACAATTTACTACAAAAACAAAACGAAGTCAGCTCAAAAAAGACTGCTGTTTCATTAACAATTTGTAGCTTGTTCAAACAAATCAATTTTAAGTGCTAAACATATGTTGATTACTTTAACATTTAACTTTTAAATTCATTAAAGTTTTTTCATCGACTTCCCATTCCCATTAAGTAACTAATAATCTCACGCTTCATGTACTAACTTCTCAAAACCTTTTGTACTATATTTTGAACAAAACAAAAAACTATCCTATTCTGTGTTTGCTATTTTCTATTTATTTATAGGATTGGCTTGCGGGACGTGCGTTTTTATGTCCGATTATGGTTTCACACTCGATTGTAACTTCAAAAAGTCTGGACTGTTTCGTGTACGAAATTTGGGTGGCGTTAAGGCACATTTCGGTTTAGGTAAATCACTCCCTTGGGAAACCCTCCAAACAAGCTAAATACTATTTCTTTTTGTACATATATCAGTTTGTATATATTATTATTTTTATAAAAAAAAAAAACAAACACGATTGGACAGCTAATCGCTGCATTTAAGTAATCAATGAATTAATGCCAATGCCAATGGCAATGCCAACTTGCCGAGTGTGAAACAAGAGACAGACAGAGTGAGACAGAGAGAGAGAGAGAGCGGTGAGACGTACTCTTGTTCACAGTTCAATATCCGTAGCATTGACCAGTGTCTACAGATCTGTATATAAAAAATACTCAACATTTGTTAGGGATAAACAATAGCTGTTGGTAAGACAAAGGCATTATTTCATTAACAGTTTCATTGTGGAATTGTTATTATTGAATTGTTGATCACGTCGTTTGATGGACCGTCAAAATATGGTATCTACATAAATCATAAAGACATCATTTTGACGACCTTTTGTTTGCAGGTCTCAGTGTGGGCGACGAGCTCGGCTTCAAGGATTCGCTAAGTAACGTGGAGCCTGATCGTCGGCGTGCCATTAACTACAGGAATGGTGCTCCAGAGTTGGTTGGCACGCTGCCAGCCACAAAGCAAAAGGAGGTGATAGAGAGAGTTTTAGTTTCCAATATGAAATTAATAATTAAATTAAACTTCCTTCCCAGTTGACTGTGCCCGTGCAGCAGCCGCTGCCCGATAAACGGATCAGTTCTCGCTCGACAGCACCGCTACCATACAATCTGCAGCTGCTGCAACAAGGTCAAGGGCTCAGCGTGAAGAAGCCGTCTAAGCCGCGTTCACAGCTGATGACGGAGGCACGACCGCTGGCATTGGGTGTGCCAGCCTTTAGGCCAATACCACAAACAGCGGTAGCCAACGAGCCAATTGGCCAAAACGCACAGCGTCGCATTGCAGTGGACACAACGCAGCCGCGAGTCAGCGTCAATAACATTTTGATTGAGACCAATGAGAAACCGGTGAGTTTATTGCTTCTTGTTTAATCATAAATTTATTTGATTATTCTCACTCAATTTCAGCACTCGAATCGCACTTTCCATGCGGATAATCCTGTGGTATCTCAACCCGTGGCAGTGCCCGCTTTTCAGGCCATGCCGCAATCCATTTCCCGCATCGCCAATGCGGCTAAATCGGATGTGGGCCAATTGGAGCAGCGCACAGTTGCACAGAACCCAAATTATTTGCAGTTTGAGGAGCCCAAGTTTGATCTGAAGGATGTTACCGTTGAGGAACTGGCAGCAGCGGCAAATGTCACCGTGGACACAATCAAACATGCCATCTACGTGAGGGAGCAGCAACTGAAGGCTGAGCATCGGGCCATGTTGGCAGCCAAGTTACGTGATGAGTTCATGAGAACATCCACTGTGAAGACAACGACAACAACAACCACGACAACAACAACACCGAAACCACAGCTGGCAGAACACAAGGTTTCCAAGGTGAGTTTCACTGCAAACTTGAACTTTTTCTAACTGATAGTTTTGTAACTAAAGGTGTGGTAAGTAAAGCTAAGTCATGGCTGTTAAGGGATTGTTGTTCTGTGTAGAGTGGGATATGAGTTTGATGACTCTGCCAACTTAGGGTTAAAAGAGTATACAAACTATGTTTTAGCTCGGCTTAGCTAGTTCCAGCCATAACTATACGTAAATCTACGACTGCCTCAACATTTTTTAGAAGGTTTTTTTTCGGTTCCGTCTCGCGAACCGGTTTTGTTAGCCTCTGTATTGAACCTTGGTACCATTAAGTACAAAATAGATTAGAAAGTCTGACGTTAATGTTCTAGGTGTATGTGCTGTTGTATAAAATCGATAGTTTCCACGAGAAGCTTCGGAAAGCCAGCGTAAAAAGGGTCGACTAGTCTACACTACTGACTTTCCTACTTACTTCCTTTGACAGGTAATGAATGCTCCTAGGGAGTATTATCCGGTGAGCTACGACAAGAACTTCGATGACAACTTCAAGTCCAAGGTGGACTTGCCACAGACGAGCTTCTCCTGCGCCAAGCAGAAGCACTTCCCAGGTCTCTACGCGGACACCGATCTGGGCTGCATGGTGAGCCACAGTAGTAACTCTACATGAAGTCCTACTCATTTTCTGTGTTGTCTTACAGGTTTTCCATGTGTGTGCGCTGACGGACGATGGCATGGTGCGCAAGTCCTTCCTGTGTCCGGAGAACACGCTGTTCGATCAGACCATACTCAAGTGCAACTGGTGGTTCTATGTCGATTGCAGTTCCAGCATGAGTGTCTATGACTCTAATATACCCATTTCGAAGAGCTATCAGCTGATGAAGAGCCTCACGTATTTCTCCAAATACAATGGTCAGCAGAAGGAGCAAGATGGCGACAATGATGAAAATGCCGTAGACATTGAGTCACTGCGAGAGTCCATGGAGGGTGTGTCTCGCCGCTTGGAGCAGGCGAAGAATGCCCAAGCCCAGCTGGAGGCACTGCAGCAGGCGTCAACAAGTGAACCAAAGGCCGAGCATGAGCACACGGTGCCCGACGATGTGCAGCAGCTATCGAAATAGTTTTAGTCCATCTAATTACCATCTGAGATCTAGCTTAAGTTTAAAAGAAAGTTCATTATCGAGCATCTCTGGTCGATTTGCCGTACATAGTCAATGCCTTATAAAATTGTCTGTAGTTTCTGGCCAATCACAAAACACAAATCATTTTTCCTATGGCAGCGCCTATGCCTGGTCCTAGCTATAGTCTATCCTAGCTATCTGTATCGGTTAAAACATAGCTTTAACTGTAAGTGGATGTGTTAACCTAGTTAAATTTACTAATTTACGTATACGTAATCTTATGCAATTCAACGAGTTACTACACACAAGCATTTAAGTGTGGGTGCTTGTGACTTGTGCGGTTAGTTTTATTTTATACTCTTATTTATTTATTGTATTTTTCGTTATAAAATAAAACACGTTATTTCCAAGAAACAGCTGTGCAAATTTATGAACTTTAAAAGGATTTTAATGTTAGATTTTGTAGGGTTAAGAGATGCAACGACTATTGTAAAAATTAAAAATAGTTCTCCTAAGATTTTACAAAATGTTTAACTGTAAAATCTTGAGAAAAATTTCAGTTTTTATAAAAAAATTAACAAAGTTTTGAAAACTTTGCAAACTTTCCTTTCGACTACTATTTTCTACTTATAGCCAAAGTTACAATAACTTTTTAACATACAGTTTTCATTGCTTATTGCATTTCTCAAAAAACTGCCAATATTTTTTTTAGTGTTATAAAGTAGTAATAAATAAATATGAAAGTTTTGAACGCAATTGGTGGCAATTAGCGGTAGTAGGAAATAACTGCAGTAATTACAACTCGATTAGATGAGCTGAAGTTTTAACTGTGATTGGAAAGCGCTTAAAAACGAGAAATTTACGATTTAAATAATTGTAAATTTGTGATAGATAAACAAGCTTTAGGATAGCTTAAGAGTTGTTCACAAAGATTTACAAAGACAGTTTAAGCTATGACTTAAAGCTCAAGTCCCATTAGTAAACTGGTAGATAAATTTGTTAGACATTTTGTTGTGTAAGCTGACCAGCTGCGTAAAGATTTATTATAAACAAATGTTGAGTAAACGGTAATAAATAATTGAAATGCATTTTAAGGGTTACAAGCTAATTGCTGACCGTTGGCCATGGCCTCCGTTGACCACGCCTATGGCCGTTTACTGCTGCGAGTACCGCCCACCGATTCGTTAACATTGCGATCGCTCTTGTCGTGAATGTGCACCGCTTCGCTGAGCTCGACATTGGCATGTAGAGCGGCATCATTTGCATTCAATTGGGCCTCCTGAGCTGAAAGCGTCGCCTTCTCCGCTGCCTCGCGTGTCTCCTCGTAGTCGAGTCTGGCGGCATAAGCCTGTGATTCAATCTGCTCCAGTTTGCCCTTGGCCTGGGCCACCATATCGATTTGGGAGGAGAGTTCAGCGGCTGCTTCTCCTGCTGATTTTTGTGCCAACTCCGAGGCAGACTGGGCATTGTTAAGGGCAGCGGTGAGAACACTCACGTGATTGATGGCCTGCTGGGCAGCATACTGTGCAGCTTTGGCCGATCTCTTGGCCTGCTGTAGTTGGGTTAATTCGCTGTCCACTGCCTTGTGTGCCTCGATACTCTGCTCCTCGAGACGCCGCAGCAGCACTTCCTTACCCTTGAGCACGGCCACGGCGGTACCTGCGGCTTGAGCCGCTGCTTGGGCCAACGTGCTCTTGGCCACATACGAAGCCTGTTTGCCGGCAGCATTCTGACTAGCTACCGCCGAGATGGCCTGATCAGCCGAACCCTTGGCTATGCTGCGTAGACCGTTGTCCACCAGGAAGCTGCCTGAACTGCTGCTGTGTGGGCTGTTGTGTGTGCTGCGATAGCTATAATCTGAGTTATCGTAATGTGTATATGAAGGAGGATTAGGAGCTGCAAATTCATCGTGATTAATGTCCTCGAAGGTGTATGGCGGAACTTGGTGTTCAATCACCACCGCCTGGGAGGCAGCTGTAGCATGTTGCTGCTGCTGTTGTTGTTGCTGCTGTGGTGGTGGCGGTGGCACGTTGAGGTGGTAATGTGCATCCTTGCGCTTCACCTTGCGTCCAAAGGCCGGCACTTCCCCTAGAGAGAGAGGAAGGAAAAAACAGGGAAATAAGTCGTCTCAAAATTAGCATATTTTACACATCAACTTACCACACACGAGCAGCAGCAGCAGCATGTGCAACAACAGTGACATATCGTGACGCTTCAGTTTATGCAACATTGCTGCAAGACACAAAAAATAAATCTTTTGGCAACTTTAACTTATGCAAGCTTTTCGCAGACCGGAAGTGCCAGGTATTTGCACCTGCAGCAACTAAAAACTTCGAATTTATCTTTATCAGATTATTGGCTTTGTAGGCAACCGCACGATTTCCCTATTTTCCCGATTTCAACCGGTTTAACGCAAATTTCAATTCGTTTCTGACCTTTTCCAAATATGCCTTCAAAAGTCGCTGAGGTTTTGCGAAAGTTTATCAAACAAATCGGGACTTTTCATGGTTTCTCTTGAACAAATGTTTGGCATAATGAAAATGTTTGAGCAAGAAAAACAAGTGTTTAAAAATTGAAACTGAGGGAAAATAAAGCAACAGTTTTTAGCAAAGGAATAACAAAAATAATGGAATTAAAATTGACATACAAATTTTAATAAAAACTAAAAGGCTTAAAAAAAAAGTGTAAGAAACGATTTACAAATCGCTGACCTACGAATAAACAGCAGCCAATGAATATATTATGAATATTCACAAATTTTTATTATAACAACATATTTTATAGGATTAATTAATATCTTTTTTATCTTCACTCGTCTTATAAACAAAGAAATTCCAGCTTAAATGCTTTACACAATTAAGTCAATGCTTGAACTTGCTCCACTTAACCGAGAACTCCTTTCATGCCACAATAGTGAGAGAGTATAGAATTTCTTGATGCAAACTGTGTCAGTTTGTTTTTGCCAGCAATTGCAAGAAGAACCTGTTTAGCTTCAAGTCGGGACCACCCATTAAAAAGTTGCAACACACAAGCACACACACAGACGCACAAACACACACATTTAGAGCGCCATAAAGCTGGACAGTTCGAAGAGCCGACATATCAAACGACAGTGATAACTCACTACGACAGATAACCACACACAACACGTAATGTTCATTGCCCACGGGTTTGATTAACACTTACGCGATAAGTTTCGTCTTTTTTAATAGGTTTTTTGTTACAGCGCTTTTTGCAAGAGGACGTGCTGCCTGTTGCAGCGACAAAATGTATCTAATGTGTGGCAAATCCACAAGTGCCACACAATTGTTAATTCAGAGTCAAAAACGCCAACGGGTTCGGTGGAAAAGCGCTTTTACTTTCAACGGGACAGTAACAGCAAACGGAAGTCTCTAAATCCGGTGGACACTCGTTGCCAATTGCCAGTTGTGGCCTGGAAGAGCAAAGCATTTATAAACAACAAATGCGGTGGTATCGAGTTGTGGTATGCTCGTATCGGTTCGGTTGGGATCGTATCGGGTTGGTTTACTGCTTTTGTGGGAGCTTCTGCAGCTTCGACCCGATCGAGTCCACGTCGTGTGTAATGAAAGTGCAAACCCGTTGAACGTTTACTTTATGAGTTTGCAATTCAACGTCAATTGCTCCGTTTTGCCATTTACAACAACACCAACTCTAACAACAACAATAGCAACAGAAACAACAACTGCATTTGGCTGGGTCATTGCTTTCTTGCTGTACTGTATTGGATAATTTGAAGCTGCTTGCGTGATATTTTTTTAAGCGTTTTTTATATTTTAATTGCCCTGAGACGGATTAAGCTGCAGCCCCCGAAATTGTGACTTCAAACAGATTTAGCTAAAATCATGCATTTTTTATAATACACAACAGAAAGTCACGTTTGTTTTTAATATACACTTTAAACTTACTTCCTGCAACAAACATAATTTTAGTGTTTTTACAGAGAACTTTCCATTTGCTAACGGAAGTGATTAAGTTTTTTGGAAATTAGCTTATTTAGAGTGCAAATAGTAAGGATTATAAAAAAATCACTAAAGGTAGTATAGAGATTAACAAACAATGATGCTCTATAAAACTTATTTACTTATATAAATTCAGCTTCCCAACACCACAAATAAATTTGCACCCAAATAATTTATTTAATCCCTAAAAAAAACAAAATTTTATTTATGTTTAAATAGCTAAATCTTACCCAACATCAGTTTTAGTCATTGTTTTATTTCCATCGATATATTGTAGGTTAATAAAATAATAAATAATTATCCACCGAAATTTTTTGGTCAAGAGCCTTTAAGCAAAAAAAAACTATGGATTGTAAGAGTTGAAGAGTTTATTTAAAACTTAACATAAATCCAACTTTCATACTTCATCAAATAGCTAATTTATTTCTTAAGAAAAAGCAGATCAATGCATAAGTTTATTTATACTTTTTGTAAGCTCAAACCTTATTTAACATCAGTTTTAATTATTGTTTTATTCAAGTCTAGCCATAGTTTATTTGGTTGCCCGAAGAATATTTACATAAAAAATGGTTTATCAGCAGCAAACATCTGAGATTTCATTTTATTTATGCTTTGTTGGCATCCGATAGCAGCTGAGAACTTGATGAATGCGTCTAATAATTTGTTTATAATAAACAACAGTCCCTTATTTATTTTCTTGGGAAATCAGTTTCAAACGAAGAAATCTATTTATTTAAATTATTCGTATTTTTTAAGCTTATTTTGAAGCTAATTTAGACAGAATTGACGGTGATTACTTCCAGAACTTTTTCATGGACATGTTGCGCTCGGAGTCCTTCTGCATGACCTTGGAAACGGCCATCTCAAAGTCCTCCTGGGTGACATGCACACGACGTTCACGCAGAGCATACATGCCCGCCTCGGTGCAAACCCCCTTGACCTCGGCACCAGATGCCCCCGGCATCAGTTCGGCAATCTTGCGCAGATTGATGCCACGCGTGAGATTCATTTTACGCGAGTGAATGTGCAGAATGTCCACACGTGCCTCTTCACTGGGTGGAGGGAACTCAATCTTGCGATCAATGCGACCGGGACGCAGCAGAGCCTGATCGAGCACATCAATGCGATTGGTGGCCATAATAACCTTGATGTTCTTGGACGCCTCAAAGCCATCTAGTTGATTAAGCAACTCCAGCATTGTGCGCTGCACCTCAGAGTCGGCACCTCGACCCGACTCCAGACGCGCAGAGCCAATCGAATCGATCTCATCCATGAAAATGATCGAAGGAGCATGCTCTCGAGCCATTACAAAGAGTTCACGCACCATGCGAGATCCCTCACCAATGTACTTCTGCACCAATTCTGAGCCGGAGACACGTATGAAAGTACATTCTGTGTGATGCGCGACAGCTCGAGCCAACAGGGTCTTTCCAGTGCCGGGTGGACCATAGAGCAGCACCCCCTTGGGCTGTGCAATGCCCAAGGCATCGAACAGTTCCGGATGCTTAATGGGCAGCTCGATAACTTCCTTGATTTCCTTGATTTGCTTGGACAGTCCACCAACCATTTCATACGTCGAATCCGGAACTTTTTCCACCAACATTAAAGAGACCAGAGGATCGACTTTATTCGGCAGTATCTTGTGTAAGGTGTAGCTATCGTGGCGCAGTGCCACGCGGCTGTTGCTGGTCACATCATTGATGTCGATATTCTTCTCCAGGTCGACCACATATTTGCCATCGTGATGCACCTTTACCAACACCTTTTTCTTATCAATTGGCTTCACCACCTCGCCCACATAGCTGCCCTGCTCCTGCAGCAGCTGCAGTTCCTCGCGCAGCAGACGCACTGCAGCAAAGGATTTGAATAAATTTGAGTTAAACATTTATTTACTTACCCTTCGAGTTTAGCTCATTGCGTTGTGCCTCGAGACGCTGTAGATTGCGCTGCTTCTCTGAAACTATAAACTGCAACTCGGCAATCTTCTGCTCGTAGTATGCACTGAGGCCTGAGCCAACTTTTCTAGTCTTCCCCGAGTCTGAAGGCTTAGCAACTTCTGCGCCCATCTGATGTGGTAATTAATATTTACTTAGAATAATTTATAGTTTACTTTAACTCACCGATAACGACATTTTAGCAAGAATTTACGAAAATATTGTATAAAAAATTTAATTAAATATTTTCCGACGTTATTCAAGCAGCTCAGCGACTTGAAAGACGTCGCTTTGTATGATATTGCCGGTTGTTTGGATGAGACGACAATTTTTTTACAGTGTTGAAAGGTGCTTAGAGGGTTGCTTTGCTTAGTTGGCACTATGTTCACTGATTATGTATACAGTAAGGCGCAAATTATGAAAAAAATCTGGCTTTGAATGTGATGAGACTGTATAGTTGGATTTTTTAAAGGCTTGTGTCATCTATATTTTAAGGGACGAAAAATTAAATAATTATATTCAAGGTCAAGTTTTGCTGTTGATTTCTATGTTCTTTTGCTGTCGATGCTAATACAATGGCAATTTGATATACACTTTTAAATGTAACATCAAAATTTTGCAAAATTTATTATATATTTCTCATTAGTATTGTCTTTAAATGTTTATTATAATTTTAGCTATTTTAACTTGACAAATTCCGACGACACTAAAATGAGGATCATTTATTTACAAAGACAGCCTAAAACTATGCAACACTTTTAACTCTTCAAAGTAAAGCAAAATTACTGCATACATTTGAGCAGCAGAGAAAAAAAGTTGCTCAAAATACTTACTAAACTTTATTTCTACAAACATATGGTTTAAATTCAAAAACATTTTTAATCCAAAAACAAACAACGTCAATAAACTCATAAAAGTGTTATCTAATCGTGAATATTTTATCTTGGTCTTACACAATACAAATGTTCAGTTTTATTAAGTAAATCATCAATGGGAATTCACGACCCGTCAAACATAACGGCGAAAGTTTTAAATCGCCACAGATTTGATTAGATATTGTATAAGTCATGGGAATACTTCTAAATATGGAAGGTCCGCTTGAATAAAAAAAAAAATGACTGGCCAAAAAGCAGATCAAGTGATAAATTTATGAACCTTCAGTTATAGGAAATTAAATCAATGTACTATTATTAAATATTTGTGCTTTTATTTAAGTACTAGTGCTAATACTCATACGATAATACAATAATACTAACATAAGCAATCTCAATAAAGATAACAATGAGGTGCAAAAATCAGTTTTTGATTTTGTTTTGATACATAAAATTCACAGCATTTTGCAAAAAACCAAAATCAAATTCATAAGCGAATAAATAATGAAAGATTGCTTAAACTTAAATGCTAATTAAATTAATACGGAAAATATTTGACTATTTGGCTGGACTGTTGGTAACGTTGGTGACGTTTGCGTGGGTTTCACATGGTTGGTTATTATTATTATTATTTTTTTTTTTGTGCTTAATTCATGTCATCTCTTCTTTTTCTTTTTTGGCCTAAACGAGTCGCTGGCCTCGCGAAAGCATTGAAATTGGTCTAGCTGAATTTTGTGCTTCTTTTTCTCCGCGTTTTTTTTGTTTTGTGAAATAAATACAAAGACTAAAATTAATCTATCATATAACGAGGTTATGTGGTCGTCTTCTCGGCGAGTTTAGCATGCAGAGTGCTGATATCGTAGATGGCCACCAGATCTTTATTGAGGCCCTCAAACACCTGCGCCACACGCGACTGTAGATTATAAAAGAACAGCGGCTGCTGACGCTGCGCAAAATCCATGACCATGGTCGATATCACCTTGGCTGCTGTGAAATCAGCGCCATAGATGTGAGTGCAGTCGATGACAACCGGCAGTGTCGATTTAACGCCCTGCTTGTTGATCACCTTCCGCACAAACTCCATTGATGGAAAGATGAGGCAGCGATCAGGCGTCAACATCAAATATCGCTCACCCTCAGGTGTCTAAAGGTGTCATAAAGAATAAAAAGGATATATAAATATTTCTGAACTTTTATTTGTATTTCTATTGCTTACCGAGAGCGTTTCTATGCGCAGCTTGGGACGCGCTGCCTGGTAGAGTATGAAGACCACGTTGATGCCAATGCCCACCAGAATTCCCAGCTGCAGAGGCAGCACTAAGCAAGCGAAGAATGCACCCAAACCGGGTATCAAATCCGTCTCTGTAAGAAATAGCGAAATAAGTTTAAAATTTCGATCGAAATGAACCCTTTAACAGACTAAACGGTTATAAACTGTTGGAAAAATAAAGTTCAGGTTTTCAAATGGTAAAGAATTTGAATTAGAATTTGAAAAACTACTCTGGTTAGAATAGCTAAAAGTTGTTTGTATTGATAATCTACAAAGTAAAATTTATTTAAGTCTTGTGTTCGAAATTTCAATTGGTTGTTATCAGTGTATAGTTCGGTATCGCTAACCGTTTAAAATTACACAAAAATAAATTTTCTTTCATTTACTATGTCTATTAAGTTCCACCTTCCAATGGGTTAGTATCAGTTACTGTTTAAAAATCACAAAGCTTCCAACTACTCACTTTTGCTGTGCCACATTGGCTTGATGACGCGATATTGAACCATAAACACGACAGCAGCAATAATGATCGCAGCCAGTGCCGCTTTGGGAATGTAGTAGAAACAGGGCGTGAGGTAGAGCAGTGCAATGATGACTATGACACTTGTGTAAAGATTGGAGAGTTGAGTACGCACTCCACTGGCATTAAGAATGGCGCCACGGGCTACGCCTCCATTGCTGCGCAGACCCTGGACAAAGGAGTTGGCCACATTGCAAATGCCCGAGGCAATGAGCTCCTGAGTGGCGTCCGTGGGCTTGCCATCGGCTATAGGGGAAAAAGGATTAACAAAAGAATCCTGTATTATGAGAAAGTAGACAGAACTTACCAAAAGCCTGAACCACCGCCATGGTTTCCAGCAGAGCAATCAATGGCACTACAATCAAACCAGAGCCCAGTGTGCTGACCATGTCCCAGAAGCTCTGTGCTTCCTCCAGGATTGCACCAGTTGTTTCATTCACTACAGCATCCATTTGAAATGGAGGTGGTCTGAACTCGGGCAATCCCTTGGGCACAAATCCCACTGTGCGCACCAAATCCTCATTGCCACTGACGGACAACCAATAGCCGAGTCCAGCAGCGCCGCAGACCAAGAGCGCATTACGTGCCGTACCCACAGTCCAGAAGATGCCAGTGAGCAGACTTTGGCAGCTGGTCTTGCCCTGCTTGGGACCCACACTGCAGCTGGCCAGAGCACGCAGACTCAGGAGCAACGTAATGCAGATTAAACCGAGCACAAAATCAGGCCAACTGATGTTGTGTATGTCGTTGATAATACTGATCCAGACCTGGAGAAAGGTATTGCCACTGGTGTGTATGCCCAGCAGATCCTTCATCTGTGAACTGAAGATGATGAGGGAGACGGCACTGGTGAAACCAGCACCCACAGGACCCGACACAAAGTCTATCAGAAATCCGAGTCGAAAAACACCCATCAGGATTTCTATGAGTCCTGTTAGAAAGGACAATAACGTGGCCATCTGCCAACTTCCTCCAGCGATTTGAAAGGATAGCAAAGCCGAAATGGCCGTAGGTCCTATGGGCACATCCTTACTCGATCCAATGAAGATGTAGATAAAGCAGCCCAGAAAACAGGCGTAGAGGCCATACTGTAGATCCAGTCCAGCAATACCAGCATATGCTAGGGCCTGAGGTATCACAGTCAGAGCCACCGATATGCCAGCCACGATATCGCCGAAAATATAATCCTTTTTGTACTGTGGCAGCCAGACGAGTATGGGAAAACGCTTTTCCAGCGTCTTGCGGCGGAAAATATTCGCACAGGTGCTGCGACAACAGTCGGCAAAACCACCTGAACTTGTTGCTTCCTCCTCCTGTTGTACGATGCAGTCTCGGGATGTGTGATAAAGCGTATTTGTGGGTATGTCCAGGGACACCTCCGTGCCATTGAAGGCCGAGTTTACATGGCCCGTATCTTTGGCACTCATCTTGGTTAAGTTTTGCTAACTTTTTGTGGGTTTTTTGTCGCTTTTTTTTTTTTTTTTGTATTATTTGTTTTTTTTTCTAATTTGTTATTTTATTTGCGTCTTTAGACACTCTAGGGCTTCATCGCAGCGTTACACTGTCACTGTCACTCTATCACTTCTCACTACACTTCTTTCGCTATGCTTTGCTGGTCAGAGAGCCCAAAAAATATTGTTGAACTATTCGCGAGCGCGTCGAATGCGGGAATGAATCCAAATTGAGATTGAGATGGAGACAGAAGCGGCAGCAGCAAAAGTAACAGCAGCAGCAGCAGAGACAGCAACAGCAACAGCACGAAACTGTTGTCGACTTCGTTTGGAGCAACGAATGCTTTGGGAACTGATTATAAATAGGTGCGAGTCGCGACTGGCAATTCGCTCGTGTCACCTGCAATCACCGGCAGCAGCAACAGTAACGACAGCAGCAGCAGCAGCAGCGACAACAGCAGCAGCACGGCAGCAGCAATCTTCGAGACTATCCACCGGCTTTCGTTAGAGCGCTACCCTCAAGCAAAATATAACAAGAAAGAAAAGTGCAGTTGAGCTCACCCGACTGTTGAATACCCAGTGCAAGCACAGCAAATGGTTAAAGTCACTATACACAAGTTCTGCCTGTGTATTCAAAAAGCTCTTGCACTAAACTGGATAACTTTTGCACTTAACAGCTGTTGCCAAACCATCAAACTTGGCATAAACGTATGCTACTCTCACTACAGGGCATGAAAACCTGATTTTTCGACTCGGCTGGGGCTTTTCATGCACTATATGTAGGTGTTTGGTGTCATGTAACAGACCTGAACCTGAAGGTATGTTAAGGCCAGGCTTGAACTTCTTGATTTAACAGGGGGTTTCCCGCTGCCAGTTCGCCAGGGTTTTTTTCAGCTAATTTGTTTTTGGGTTAAGATAAAAAAAAATCGGAGAACTCAAGTCCCTGGTACTAACAAAAGCGGCCACAAAGACACATTATATTCTGAGCAATTTCACACACAAGTCACATGACTCTGAAGTCCAGCTAAAATACCGCAAATTGGCATTCTTATAATTGATATTTAAACACAATAAACAGTAAACAAAAAATGCCGGAATATTTGTATTTGATGTCAGTGAAGTCGAGTCATTTCCCAGTCAAAACATTAACAATTTTATTTTGTTTATGCCTAAAAGTTAAACAAAACCTTTTTTCTCCCCTTGAATTTTATGTGACACTTGATAAGTTATAAAAGTGCAAACCGCAAAGGGGCCCAAAAAAACGACAAAAACAGTTGAAACAGCTTGTTTTAGATTTTTGTTAATTAATAGGAATTGTGGCGTTCATGTAGCACTCGAATTTTGTGTAAACAATTCATCATTAATTGGCGTTCAATGAGAGCCCAATAAGTTGCCCACTTGACAAAACTTTACAGCCCTGGAAATCGCGTGGCGATCTCAACTATCTCGACTATCGTCTAGGGAAATTAATCAGCAAGTACGCCGAGGTGTACGTAATAAAAAAAACAATGCAACCGCATCGTAAATAAATCAGTTTCCCCGTGCGCCCATCATAAATCAAAATGGTGTGTGGCGCAGATAAAAATCAGAGTTAAGTCAATCTACTGGAGCTGTGAGTTCCAGCTAATTTCAGTCTTTCAGACTTTGGTCATAAAACAAAACTCGAACTGTATATTTTAAGCAAATATCAATCGTCACATTGACTTTGGCCAAAATATTTTGACTCTTCCGTGTTGTTTTAACTCGGCTTGTTGCATTTGCAGTCAACAAGTTAGACAATTTCTAGAAATATTTTAAACTGGCTTGTTGGTTGTGCTTGGCTCTTTCAATTGGGGATTTTTTCTGCTCACTTAATTTAATGGCATTTTTTTTTTTAAATAACTTATCGTGGGTTGGAGTTCTATGTGTGTCGGGAAACGCCTCGAGTTAAATATAAGCACATATTTAATGGAAAAACACTTGGAACTGTAACCAGTAATTTTATTATAATTTGCCCCAAGCTAACAATCAATCAAGTCTACAACACGCAGATACATTGATGCCAAAAATCGTACAATTATTATTATAAATTTTTTACAAACACGTGCTGAACGCGTGACGAAGTGGTGCATAGGAAAAGTAGCAAAAGAAACCCGACACCGAATGACAAACGCAAAACAAACAGAAAGCAAAACAAAACAAAGCAAAACTAGCAAAGATTTAAATCGACGAAGATTAAATGAGCTTTTTTATACTTTGCACCCATTGGAAATGGATAAAAAGGGTTTATATCTGTGCTATAAAAATAAGTAGTACTTACTTAAATACCTTAATATTTATACTAACCTAATTAACAGATGTTCTAATAAATTGCCTAATTAATTAATAAATTCCTCTAACTTATAGGGTATGTTCTAGTCGAGTTCATTCCTTTACGCACAGATTCTAATGCAAAACAAACGAATTTTTTAATTATTTGCAAAACATCTTATTGTTTATTTTATTAAGTCGATGTACCAATAAGATGGCATCAAAAAATTAATGGGGAAATTGCGGTAGTATTTTTGTTGTTGTTGCAGGTTCTAGTTCTGATCGAACAAGTTAAACAGGTAATTAAAATAGCAAATGTAAGATTTGAATACCAAATTTATTGCGAAACGAGACAACCAGATTGTGGTGTATTTCCATAAACGTTTATTCGCCCATATTTGTCAAAAGCCAATAGAAATTAGCTAACCAGACTCAACGTTATTTGAGTTGATTTAAGCTGAGTTAAGTTATTAACCCTAATTAAGACATTCTAGAGATGTGAATGTGATAGGTATATTTTGCTGTTAATCATCTAGGGCTCTGTTACCGATTTCGCCTTTCGAATTGCGGTAGAAACAGTCACAAACGTATATTCATTTATTTTACTTTCGAACGGTCGAATTGCGTTGCGCATACGACACGTTGACGAGCGGTGAATGGTAAAGTGATGGAATGATGCCTGAGATTAGTACTTTCGAGTAACAATTAAATGTGCATAACTAAACAGGGACTTTAATTGCATTCGTATAAAATAAATTAAATTTTTTTTTCATTAACAGATTTGTTGTTGGCGTGCCGATAATTGAAATTCTCATGCTCAAATTGAAGTCAAAAATAAGCAAAAAATCAAATACCGCCGGGGGAAAAAACAAATCAAAACCTGTCGACAAATTTCTCACAGTTATTAGCAGAGTAATTCAGGAGTTGATTGAGTTCGAAGCTCTTATAAGGAATTATAAACCTGATGATCGTTGACCTAATTTCGCAAGATTTTCGCCAATTGTGAGTCCTTGAGACGTATGTAATTTATAAAAAAATAAACTGTTTTTGGGCTTTTATCAACTCAGCTGATAAGATCTTCAGTTAGCTTATCACAACAATAACAAGCTCAAGGCTTTGTGGGTGGAGTTGGGCATCAAGGCTACACTTATTTTGTATGACTTGAGCACTACAGACTAACATTATTTATGGAATGCACGTAATGCTCGACAAAAGTAACTGTAACTCCAGTATAAACACTAACAATTGTGACAACAGATCGAAAGACAGTCAGCTGATCATTATAGCGAACATGATGACTTACGACTCGAAGACAACAACAGCGATTAATTGTTGCAGCCGATTAAGTTTATTATTTTTTGTTTAATACTCTGTACACAAGCGAGTGTACACAGCAACAATAGCCGCGTATTTAGGCCTACGGATTACAACTTACGCAATGCGATACGTTCGCTCGAGTGCAGTGGAATGCATTGAGGCATGTAAATTAATTGCCACGAGGCTTCACGTGACTCACTCAGAGACAGACAGCTACAGATACAAAAATATACATCAATATGAATTCAAAATTTGATACAGGTCGTTGCGATCGATGGTCGAATTATGCAATAAATATTTAACTTACTTACGTTCGATTTTTGTTTTGAGCTTTGAGTTTTTCAGCCTCTACTGTGTTGAGGAAATTAAGCAAAAATTGTTGACAACTTTACATTATTTAAGGCCCGAAAAGCATGTCACGGTCTAAGAGCATAGCTTTTGACCAAGTTCATTGCCAGCTAAATATCAAAATAAATTGATTATCTTGTTCCGGGCTTCAAGCCGGCACGTCGCGTCTTTAAACTGCAACCGCTTTTGGGCAGGTGCTGAGTAGGGGCGGTCGTGACGGAGGGGCTGATGTGGGAAATTTATGATTTAAAAAATATTTCAACGAATTTGATTTTTCTACGTATTTGATTTCTGTTATTGATTAAACACAAAATTAAATTAGCATTCAATGTGTGAAAACTAAAAATTGAAATCCCCGTCAATTCAGGCGATTAAAATGTAAATTAGCTGTCTGAGTGGATGGCTAACTGGCCGGCTGACTGGGTATAATCAGAGCCGCACAGCCCCAGATGACGATGAAGCTGAATTAAGCTGATCACATGACTGAACCCAATCGGTGACACCACAAGCAAGAAAAACAAAAACAATAACAAAAGCAGGTAGAAGAAAGAAAAAAAAATAATTTGACCATTGCGCAGGACGGGTAGTCAGGTTGTCTGATAAATGAATGCAACATATTGGCAAAAAGTTTGTTGAACTCAGCATCATCAATTCTTTGTTTCCGAAAACAACCAGTTTATGTATAAATACTTTGCTTTGAATATTTCAAAAAACTGCTGTCAAGTGCTGAATACCCCCAATGCTGGGCTCGGTCAACCGAATTTCTCATTTTGTGCGAACTATAAAAACGGTAATGTGCACAAAACAACAAAATAAATACAAAAAGCAGACAATAAAAACAAAACTCAGTCAAAAAACGTAATGGACCTTAAATGCCTTTTTTCTGTTGTTTTTTTTTTGCCTTAAACTTTAAAAACTAAAATTAATTTTAAAGTCATGTAAAAAAAAAGTTGAATTATAGGAATTTGAATTAAGGTAATTGTAGTTTTGCTGCCATTAACACCAGGCGGAACATGCATTGTTAACAATTGAACAGACTGAGCGCTAAGTGGCGCTAAACTGCCGCCATTCAGGCCAATTTATGAGCGGCCAAAATGCCGTGCTAATGAATCGCCAACAAGCAACTTGAATTAGCAAATCAATTTTGTGTGATAAACAATAAAATGAAAGGGAACAAAATAAAAAAAAAATTATATGAAAACGAAACGAAATGCCAACAAAATATCCGTGACAGCTGCCAACATTGTTTTGAAAACATTTATAGGCAATTTGTGTGTCATGCAAGCTGATAAAAAAGTGGGAATAGAAATAGAAAGATACATTTGATATACTACCATGTTCTGGGTAGTACTTACGATATGAACAGACAATTAAGTTGTGATGGACTGCTAATCAATATGCTAAGCGTTGTGGGGCACTTGGCTTACGGAAATTACATTGAACATCCAAAGCGGGTTCAATGCACGAAGCGTCAACGGGTCGGTTGTGACAAGGGGGGCGTATGAGCAATGTGACCAACATTGAGCCGCTTTCGCATCGCAGTCGCTTTTAATTGCGTGACGTTTAGCCGCTTCACGTGATTTCCCCCGACGACTTTGGACGTTTGCTCAGCTTTAACTATCAAATTTATGCAGCACATTTACAACTGATAAATAAATAAATAAATGACACAAGGTGCTGGGCATAAATTAGCATTAAATAAAAAGTACGCCATGGCATTGTCTATTTTTAATTGCTATAAAATCCTTTAACTTCTTTTTAGGGCCCCGATGGCTTTGAAATGTATCTGCTAGGCAAATATTGCTATCAGTCAACGGTTGATATGAACTTGACAAGCGCCACAATCAAGTAATTATGATTGTGATAACGCTTTGCAGATAAGAGAAAGCATCATATGCGGAATTCTTGTGACCTGCTGCTGGGCAAATATGCGACAAGATATTAAAGTGCCTTAAACAATGAATTACTATTCAACAGTATACAAAAAAGAAAAAAGTTAATCTCACTTTTTCACAACAATTATTTTAATCGTAGACAGTCACAACATTCTTAGCAAACTGAATGTATAATGAAAAAGGTTTTTGCTTAGCATATTTAAGCGCTTTTCTGTTTGCTGTTAATATTTAACTGCATTCTTTAGTTAGTGAGCCCTAAGTTAGCTCATGTTTAATTTATGGTTGATGCACAATTCCAATATTTGTTGTTTCAATAATCACATGCTTGTGAATGTGAAATTTATGACGCCTGTCTCTCTCTCATATCTCGCTCTCTCATATCTGATCGTTGCTGATTTAATCATAACGGCAATTGCATTTCACACGTGCAGGTACAGTGTGTAACAGGTAAGACATTCAGACATTCGGCGTATAACCACTGACCGATTAAACTTGATTGCTCTCGTCAGTATTTATCTGAGCATTCACTGTACTTAGACTTGATGTACCGTAATCTTATCAAGTTGTTCTCATTTCCGCCAGCCATTAAAACAAAAAAACAAAACAAACGTACTAATATTTGTTTATATGCATGTATCTTTTGTCAAGCCCATCTGTCAGTCTCCATGACTTTGGAGCACATTGTATTAGTTGGCTCGAACGCAAATTTGCTTACACAATAGATAGTAATAATAGTGAAAAATAAACGAATTCAATTGCAACAACAAACGGCAGTAATTATAATTTATAAATGCCGCAAAATTATGTGACAAAAGTAATTTATGAAACAATTGGCCAGTCAATTAAGTATAATATTTATTATTATTGAGTTTAGTATTATAAATTTTAGCAAAATTCACATTGGCTGATTAGGACGCCACGTAATTGGTCATAATGAATGCAAAATTATTCGCCTAACAAATTTATGACAACAATTACATACACTTCGTATTATATTTATATTGCTAATATAAATTCAGGAAACAAATAAAAAAGAATTCGTGATTTACCATCCAGATAAGCCGCCCTCTTATAATTGCTAACAATCAATCAATTAATAATATCGGACCGGGCTACTCACATTTTCAATACGCCCCAATGCGATTACACTACTTATTAGCCAATGCAAATTGTTATTACTTATTGATTAGCTTTAATTATAATCGATAGATGCCGGAAACATGCACAACTTGTAATTTGATTATCTCATTAACTCTAAGTGTATACATTTGATACTAGTTATTGCACTGAATCCTTAACATATAAGTATGTATGGAAATTTACACAAATTTCTATGTATGTGTATTTGTGGGGTTTGTATGTATGTGTTTAACACTTTAATTGGACTTTTTTAAGGCGCCACCTAAAAGTATGCAATAATTTTAATAAAGCGAATTAGATTTTCGTCGGGACTGTGCATTCAATTAAACAAATTGCCAATATTAAAGCATATTTCATTTTATTTGAGCAGCACACTTTAAAATATAATTGTTTTATTAAAATTATAGTTGCGAGTTGTTTGGGGAGGTTAAAACAAACAATATATATCTATAAAAAGAACAACTTCCATGAAGGGACTTCACTGGCATTTTTGTGACACTGTTTTTGTGATGTGTATGTGTGTGTTGTTGTGTGTTTTGTATATGGGTAAATGTCTAATCCTCTAATGTGACATTACGAAACAGATAGGACATGGACTCCTTGTTATGTATGCGACGTATGGCTTCAGCAATCAATATCGATATATCAATAGTTTTTATCTTGTTGCACTGCAACTTTTGTATCTCATGTGGAATGGTATTGGTGACAACAATCTGAAAAAATGCTTTATAACTAATGGACAGTAACATAGTTATTACACTACACACCTCATCGATAACGGACTCCTCAAGCTGACGTGGTGCATCCGAACTGAGCAGACCGTGCGTGGCAAGCACATAGATCTTGCATGCACCATTGTCCTTAAGCATCTCTGCGGCAGCCACAAATGATTCCACATCATCGATTAAATCATCCTGCAGCAAACAAACAATTCAATTAGTTGATAAATTTAAAAGCCTGGAGAAGTATTCTTAGTACTTACCACCATGATGGCAATACGTCCGTTCACATCACCCACAATGGTGAGCGGTGGCTTCACCTTAACCGGATGCTCGGGTACGCCCACCGACACGGATGTGGTGCGTGTACGGCTGCTGCTGGGTGCATGTTGTGGAGTAGAATTTCTAGTGATTAGTGTGACAAAAAATGGCATTTGTTTTTTGACGTGATTTGGTGCAGTTATTTGTAATTATTTTGTTGCGTGTGGTGCATTTTGTTCATGTGGTGGTTGTGGTGGTGGTGTTGATAGTTGAAGTTCAAGTTGTTGTTGTTTGTAGAATTCGTTACCCAAAAAAGAAAAATGACAGTACATATACAATTTATGTTATAAATTTATAAAGCATTAAAATTTAATGATCAATTTTCAGTTATTAAAATACAAACCTAGACGCCGATGGTGTGCACATTTCAATAGAATTTCCTAATATATTGCTATACGCCCTGCATAACACAAATAACAGAAGTAAAGATTTGGAATTTTGATTTGGTTGTCGTTTTGCCAATATACACAAGCATTTTCAATTCAAAACTTGCTTGTTGTGTTGAAGTACATAGTGAACAACATAAAGAGTGAATTGTGCTCTTAAATTAGCTTCAAATGTCATTAAAATGAAGTTTGTGGAAAGCAATAAAACTAATTTTTAATTAGCAATTCTATTCAATACTCCTAACAGCGATTAAGAAGGCAACCTAGCTCTGCTTAGACAAACATATCAGATATTACCGCCTGGCAATCACACAAAAAAAAGGCGAATTAAGCAGGTGAACATACAATTCAATTGAGCATGAATCTACTTGAGTATCGAGTAAAGAACAGCACTTAGACAAGGACTTCAGTCATAATACGAAGCCTACATTACAATCTCAGCTGGAAAAGTGGAAGGCAGACTCACCTGGTGGGTGGCGGCGAGTATCTACCGTCGACTTCATCGCTCTCAGCTTCCTTCTGTTCGCCGTGTATGACGGCCAGGCCGAGGCGTAAGCGTTCCGCATAAGAATTAGCCTTCTTGGCCACACCTGGATTGCGTGCCACAATTACTGAGTTGCGATACTCTGGTATCTATAGAGATGAAGAGAAATACATTAATAAAGCTGGGAACAATCGGTAAATCTAAAGCAAAGTCAGACTCACGCTCTCCTGAATGTACTGCAGCAGAAATGGTGAAGCACGTAAGTTATCCACGGGTATATCGAAGAAGCCTTGAATTTCCTTCTGATGCAAGTCCATGGTAATAATATGAGTAAGTCCCGAAGTGCACATCATTTTGGCCAAAAGCTTGGACACAATACAGCCACGTTTGCGCATCTTGCACTGTTTCGAGTACGGCAAATAGGGTATGACACCAACAATGGACCTCGCCGAGGAAGTTTTGCAGGCATAAGCCATAATCAGCAGTTCCATAATATTGTTATTGGCATCCCTGCAGAGAAGGAAAATGTATTTGATTATTTTATATAATTATGCGTTAATAGTTTGCGCTTACTTGGTGCCTGTTTGTATGATATAAATGTCCTTGCCACGCACCGAGTCGCTAATCTCGACGATCGTTTCTCGATTCGATTTGTGAAAGACCGAACAGCCGCCATTCTTAACGCCCATGCGCTCGGCAACCATATTGGCCAGATCTGGATGCGAGTTGCCATTGATGATAACAATGTCCGAGGTGGAGGTGTTGTCCATGTCGCTTCTGCAACGCTTCGGTGGGCGCACACTGCCTAATCTAAGTATTGAACAGAACAAGACTCGTTATTACACTTATAGATCTTGATAAATGTGCACAATAACAACAACGATTTAATAAACAATGTAATGTGTGTGTGTGAGAGCGTGTGTGTGCGTGTGTTGAATAGGTAACCTGCGTTTGGACATGCTATAAACACGTTGGAACGTAATGGGTTTCTCTATGACTCTGGGAAAGTCATAAATATTACGCGTATGGAGACGTTTCCCTCTTTATGCCACACTTTGTTGCACGCTTTTATTGATTAGCCCCGTGAACTACTTTAATGCGAGTTGTCTGTTTGTGTGGCTGCGTGTGTATGTGGGTTTCCTGCAACAAGCTGCAGGCAAGTCAATTAGGTCTGCAACTTTGTGGACGCTTTTTGCCCAGTTTTTCCTTATCCTCGTTTTCCTTTCTTTTTTCGGTTTTTTTTTTAATGCGAGTTTATGACAAGTTGCCGTTGCTAAAAGTTTTAAGACTGTGCCGTGTGAATCCTGGCCAAAACCACAATGCCAACTGTGTGCGCGTTTTTATCGATCAAACAAAGACTCGCAGTAGCACACGTGTGTGATCAGGCAAAGGAGTGTGGGTGTGTGTGCCTGTGTGTCCCTCTGTGTGTGTATGGCAACGTCAAAAGTGCCAAGCAAAACATTAGACAGGCCAACAGCGGCAAATAACATTCAAGGCGAACATTCATTCAGCCCAATCTGGCCCAAACGGCCAGTTAAACCCTGCGTCCTGCGATAAAGCACAACGCATAGTCTAAGTCTGATTGAAATCTATAAGTTCACGCCCAAGAAATCGCACGCGAATCGCAAGTGCCGTCAAGTTATAAGAAATAAAAGTGAAAGGCTTACAAAAATTCAGGTAAGAGGCGTTTCCAAAACCGTTTCTTAATTGAATTTCTAGTGCGATTTCTATTTTTAATGCGACACCTTAAAAACAGGTCAATGTGCTGGCAGCTGTAGACGCCTTCTGGTGAAGTACTTGCTTCGAGAAATCCAATCAGGACATGGGTGATTCAGGTGAGCAAGTCAATGTGGACAGTTCATAAATCACGACACTTCCGCGAATAGCAAAAAGTAATGTGCCAATTATTGTGCGAGGCTTCACTGTACTCCATCTAAACCAAGTCAAGCCGTTAGCGAAACCAAACGCAACCGCGACTATTCAATTTCAAAAGGTTGACGTTTGAGGCACTTCCTTGGCAGTTTGAAAAGTTGGCGCTTTTCTCAGCGATAACCAAGACACGCATACGTGTTTAAAGATAGCATTGCAGCAGGATTAACTGATTGCTGGCATGGTGGCAAGTGTGAAAACTTATGAAGGCAAATCCTTCTTTTAAAAACGGATTAGAGTATTCAATTGCATTAGAAGAGTCTTGCACGTTGTTTGAGTCACTTGCGATTACGGAGTAAATAACCAAAATGCTGGGCATTGCCTGTGATCCGTTGCAGCATACGAGCATGTATGAGCGTGGATCAGATGGTACAGGGCATCTCACAAATAGTCACTATACAGAGTCGGACACACGCTGGAATTTCCATTCAGTTTATTTATCCTTCTGTCAATATCTGGTCTTATTCCTTTATAGATAGCGAGGATAGCGATGGTGAGGGCGGACTGGGTAATGTATCCCGTGTGATTATACGTCCTCCTGGCCAAAGCGGCAAGGCCAAACGTGGCCATTTGTGCTTCGACGCTGCCTTCGAGACGGGCAATCTGGGCAAGGCTGAACTGGTTGGAGAGTTCGAATATGATTTGTTTTTACGTCCAGATACTTGCAATCCACGTTTCCGTTTCTGGTTCAACTTTACGGTGGACAATGTGAAGCAGGATCAGCGTGTGCTCTTCAATATTGTGAACATTAGCAAGAGTCGGAATCTATTCAACTGTGGACTGACGCCACTTGTCAAATCCTCCAGTCGTCCCAAGTGGCAGCGGCTGCCCAAACGCCAGGTGTTCTTCTATCGCTCGGCAATGCATCAGGGACACTACGTGCTCAGCTTTGGCTTCAACTTTGACAAGGAGGAGGATGTGTACATGTTTGCACTGGCATCGCCATATAGCTATTCCCGGCTACAGTCCTATCTCAATGTGATCGATGCACGTCAAGGGCCAGAGAAGCGTTTTACACGCTGCGTGCTCGTCAAGTCCTTGGTAAGTGTCTTGATTATAACATCTAGAGTTTATTACAAGCTTCTCTTCTCCTGTTAGCAAAATCGCAATGTGGATCTGCTAACGATTGACCAGGTGACGCACAGTCAGCGTACTACAAATCGCCTGGAGCGAAGCTTCATTCGTGTCATTGTCATTCTGTGTCGGACACACTCGAGCGAGGCGCCTGCTTCACATGTCTGCCAAGGTCTCATTGAATTCCTTGTGGGCAATCATCCCATAGCGCAAGTGCTGCGCGAGAATTTTGTATTCAAAATTGTGCCAATGGTGAATCCCGACGGTGTCTTCCTGGGTAATAATCGCTGCAATCTTATGGGCCAAGACATGAATCGGAATTGGCATGTTGCTTCTGAGTTCACACAGCCAGAGTTGCATGCCGTTCGCAATGTGCTAAAGGAGTTGGATAATTCAGATGTAAGTTGTTGGCCACGTAAAGGGATTAAAACATTAACTGTTACTTGCTCTTTTTCCCAGACTTATCAGATTGACTTTGTGATTGATTTGCATGCGAATAGCAGCATGCATGGTTGTTTCATCTATGGCAATACATACGAGGATGTCTATCGCTATGAGCGTCATCTGGTCTTCCCGCGTCTCTTTGCCAGCAATGCCCAGGACTATGTTGCGGAGCACACCATGTTCAATGCGGATGAGCGCAAGATGGGAAGCGTACGTCGCTATTGCTGTGAGAGATTGAGCGACACTGTCAACGCCTACACCCTGGAGGTATCCATGGCTGGCCACTATCTGCGCGACGGCAAGACGGTGGCTTTGTACAACGAGGATGGTTGTGAGTAGTTAAATCTTCCAAGCAAATATATTGCCTTAACGACAAATCCTTTCAAGTCCTTTTATGAATTAAATCCAACTTGTTTTCCTTCATTACTTACAGATCACCGAGTTGGCCGCAACTTGGCACGAACCCTGCTGCAATACTATAGGTTCATCAATGTTCTGCCTGTGCCACTGGTATCGGAGATGCGGTTGCAGGGCAAGCGACGTGGTCGTCCACGCACCCACCACTCACGTTCCCGTTCACGCACACGCTACGAGGTGAAGCCGCGGGCAAAGACGACGCGATGTCATGCACCCATTTCGTACAACAATCTGAGCATTTGTTATGATTCTGGTGGTGGTGTTTCCTCTGACGAGGGAGGTTATTCACCCACACGACCCGTGAACATTGCTCCTGGCAGCAGCACCTTCAGTGGTTATCGAAATTATCGACGTGCCGCCACAGCCAACTGTGCTCTGCATGATCAGTATTCTCTTGGTATGTGTGAACATGGCGGCAGCAGAAGAGAGCGTCGAAGGGCTGCTGCTGCTGCGGCAGCTACTGCGCCGCTAACTATTGAGTTGCCAGTGCCACCTGGTGTGAGTGTGCCGCCCAAGCCGTACCTGTCCATTATCGATCTGAATCAGCTGACGCGTGGTAGTCTAAAGCTAAAGGCGAACAGTTTCGATGCAGACGATAGGCGCTAAAAGGTTGAAAGTGAACTAGTATTTGTGTAATAATTACTCTAATCGATTTTCTATGCTTCTTGACTTCTGCTGTTGCAGCTTTGTTTCTTGAATAAACAGTTATAGCGTATCTAATCAAAAGCTTTATTCATTTCAACAAATTCCACTCAAACGGGGGGCAACAAGTTGGCATTCACAGTGAGTGAAATTTCAAGCTTATCACAAGCACCGCACCAAAAACTATATACAAAAAACCCTCATAGAAATACATCCCCATGTTCGTATATAACTATATGTGTGGTTGTGTGTCTGTTTGTTGTTGCGGTTCTGTGTAGTAATTGCCGTCTATTGTTGCGCATTGGTTTGTTGGCCCCATGCCAGGCAGAGATATACAAAGCTCCCTGCTAAACCCATACCTCACCCACTCAATAGGTGGACCCGTTCAGCAGTATTCTCTTGCCATGCGACAAACTGGCGTCTTCAAATGTAACGCGAGCATATGGCGGCAAATACATACGTACATGCATAATTACAAATCACAGTTAGCACACACAGTCACATAAATGCACAATTACAATACATATGTATATGAGAATACTTTCATATAATCACATTTCAAAGCGCGGCACGTGAGTGTCATTTGCGTAGGCGAGGCGGGGCGACCATGTAATTGAAATTTATCTTATCGCGTAGTTATATTAACAATGCATTTGCTATGTACATAGCGTGTGCACATTAATAAATAACACATTTTCATTTGTTTCTATTTAACTCTGGTACCTGTTTGAAAAGCGCTCAACTTATTTTTGGTGTATAAAAAAACACGCGCGAAATTTGTGATAACACTACCAAATGCCAGCGCTGAGCGACAGACTGTGTAGCGTCGATTGATTAGCGTTTTCAATTAACAAATCTGTCGTTAGTTGCTTTTACGTTCGCGGCTTTGAAATCAATAAAAAGACACTAGCGTTTTGTATAAATAAAACCGAAAAGAATGAATAAATAAATGAAGCGCAAGAGCAAGAGCAAAAAACTTGGAGAGCAAACGAGTCGCGCATGGCGTTGCCAGACTGCAAAAACAAGGTCACCCAATTGATAACATTAAAAACTTTACAATAAGTTTGACGAAAATATTTACAGATAATGCTTAGTATTTATAAAATTGATTAACTTTAAAAATACTTGTAAAGGTTTTTGTTATACAAAAAGCTGTTGTACTGTTATTGATGGCAACGCCGGGGAGAATGCGATGAACAAAACAAAATACACAAAAATAAAGCAGCGAATGAACAGATGAAGTAACCAGCAACACAATTACATACACACACAGACAGAATAAACATATGTCAACAGACAAAAAATTGATACGCAAATAAAAAACTTCCAAGCGTCTAGACAAGCAAAAATAATGGTGTGTGGGAGCGCATGTACAAATGTGTGTGAAACAAGAGTAACAAAAAATGTATACACGGCGAGACACTAATTAAATTATGCAGGGAACACAAATTTAGCAAAGGAAAGAAACCATATGCCGCTTTTTACTTGTTTCTCTGCAGTAGCATGACGTTGTTGTTGTCTTCTTGCTGTTAAAAACTGTAATTAATTTTTATTGCATTCACATGTACCACACTAAGAGCGTTTTGAGGCCGCACAGTTGAATTATTGATTCGCTTTAACACAATTTATTGCAATATTTGTAGGGCGCATATATGTACGAATTGAAAAAGCACAATGAACCACTTCAATTTAAGACTGAAGTGCAACTGAGAGGCAACAATCAGCTTAACTGGAATGAGTACAAAACGGTTACGAATACAGAACAAGTAATTTAACTAAGCATGAATTGCGCTGTTCCACTGCACTTTAGTGAAAAGTGGAAACTAACGGGGTACTCCCGTAAATGGCTTGAAAAAAGAAAACATCTGTAATGTTATCGATAACTGCAGCTGATTTCGACGGCGCTCTCAACAGGTTTATGTTAATAACATGTACACTTGGAATTTTCGGTTTTCGTATAATCGCATTCATATTGTTATTATTTAACATCCTCCAATCAAACCAATCAACATTTAAATGCTTTTAAATGGATAATAAGGTTACCTTGCGCAGGAAGACTATTAATAAAAGCTGTTATAAAGCTTTGTGCTAACTTAACAGTCCTGTATTTACAATCATGTTAAGTAAATGTTAGTATTCTTGTTTTACAGATCCGGCAACTCTTACAAACACTGCTTGCTCGTAATAAGAACAAGCAGTATTTTGAGTTGAGCAGTAACTCTCAAACTGTAGGCGCGATAGTTTAAATTATGAACAAAACGGTTTTCAGACTATACAACTTCTTATAAATGTTGTGAAACTTCAGCACTTGGTATGTTTCGCTTTATTGCATTAGTTGCGCACTCATGAAAATTTGTAAACTTTAAGTTCGAGAACCAATTCTAAACTTATTTCATACTTCAATTTGTCTTGAAATGGTTCGACTTTTGTTTTTACTGTTGCTGGCGGGAACTGTTCAGATCGAGAGTGTAAAAGAAAGCGATATGAATAATTTCTTCAAATTGGAACAACAAATGATTCTCAATTTTCGAAATTATGCAAAGGAACTGCAAAAGAAACTGCGTATAGTCAAGAGGTAAGTTAAAATATATATATTGTCGATATTTGTGTAATTATTTTTCTTTAGCGCACTTTCCGAGTATACCGAGAATTCTAAACATGCTGCTCTCGATCCCGAACTGTATTTATCAAATGCATTTAATGACTTTAGGATAACACGTCGTTTGAGTGTGGATTGGCACAAATGGCATAAGATAATGCAAGATCCTTTGGGATCGGAGGAGATTAAAATGCAACGACGTCTGTTGGCACTCGCACCCAAGCAGAGCACTCTAAAGAAAACTGCACAGCGTCTACAAAAGATATTCAAATTCTACAACTATGAACCCATCTCCTTTTTGCAGGATAACAACAGACACTTAAGGTAACACAAGTATCACATGAATGATAATCTGCCATAACTTGTAATACTTTTAAATTAGACTCACCCCGGCTGACTGCTTCTATATAGGTGAGGATTTCTTTGAGCAGCGAAAGTATCACGATGCTATTGCTTGGCTAACGATAGTGACTGAAAATTACACTTCCTGGCTACATAATGATTTCATTAGTGGCTCCCAATGGCAAGTCTACGAAATGAAATTCAAGGCGTATCTGCAACTAAGTAAGTTTTGATTGAAAACCAAATGGAACTAATGAAGTAAAACTGTTTTAGGTGTGTACGATGAGGCTCATTTAGCGCTTTCCAACGCAATTCACCTAAATCCCAGTCATGAGTTGTTGCTCAAGCAACAGCAGGAACTGGAGGCTCTGGGCGTAAACTATACCAAGCAGCCAGTTCAAGCTCCAGAGGTAATCCTCAGCGAGTTGCAAGAACAATGTGGTGGTCCCTCCAGGCAGGACAATAACTTGAGTTGTGAATTAATAACGAGCATTACGCCATTTTTGGAATTGGCCCCACTGCGAGTGGAGGATTTATCGTATTATTCATCGGTGATGCTATTCCCGAATGGCATATACGAGCGGGAAATTCAGCAAATCAAGAATGCATTTTCCAGCTGCCCCTCGAGCAATAGGTTTGAGGAAAACGAGGATATTTCAGGCTGTTTCATACCTGACAGCTATGGCACTTTGGTGGGCAATTTGGGCACTCGCATGCTGGACATGACGGGACTGGATAATACCATGGATGGTCTCTATGTTCTGGAATACGGCTCCACGGACGCCTTCCAGCCTTTTAAGCTACCCTACGTGAGTATTTTGTAGAATTTCTTAAATGTTAATCTTTTACTCGTCTTTATTTTCAATCTAGCTACAACTTATGGAAAGCGAGCAGATCGAAGCCGCAGCTATTTTGTTTGTAAGTACTTTGGTTTCAGTTGACCCAGTTGATTTTGTATATACCCTTTTATTTTATGGTAGTTGAATGATGTTGCTTTGGGCGGTGCCCTCGCCATACCTGGTGTCGATGTTGTTGTCTTCCCAAAACGGGGAGATGCTTTAGTCTCCTTCAATGAGGGCAATCTTGAGCACACTTTGTGTCCCAATGTGGTGGGCACATCCATGGGTAAATTAGACAAATTTTTAAAGAATATATCAAATTATTTACTCAATTTTATATTGCAGTCATTGTTAAGCTCTTGTATTCCAAGCCCGAAGAACTGTAGTTGGGATTGAAAGAAGGACACGAGATTTTGGAGTACTGAGAAGACACCAAATGAGCATACTTAAGAAGCTAGAGCAAAAATAAAATCAATTCTAAAGTCATGCATAAGAATAATCTTAGTTACTTAAAGCCAAATTGAGTTAAATTGAAAATGTACCAATTTTTTTTGCTAGTGCCACAACAAAAACCAATTCATACACTTACTGACTAGTTTAAGCTGTAAATTGTAATCCACCATAACGCCTAACAAATTTCTCAGTCACGCTTAAAATCTTACACCCTAAAAACCCTCTAACAAAAAGCGCTTTTCTTAGTTGCAATTCAAACATGTCTCGGCGCAAAGATTCTGGATTCGTTAAACTTATTTTCATACTAACGATTTTGTTCGGATTGTGGCACTTAAATTTAGCTGATAAACAAAAGGATTATTTAACATTTATGAGTAACAAATTGGAATTGTTGTCACACAATGAGAAAGTGATTTTAAATTTAATGGACTATGAGGATCAACTACAAGATAGAATCGATGAGGTCAAAAAGTGAGTAGGAAAAGGAAACTTTAAGGAATAAACTATTAAAGTATTCAATTTCAAAGACTGGCCGATTACCTAAGACAACCTGTACAGGCAGCAAAAAGTCGCGAGAAGGAATTCCTGTCAAATCCTTTGAACGTTTATTCACTTCTGCGTCAAAGTGAATCCGACTGGACACACGTTTTGAGACTCATGGAGCAGCCCATTGGTCAAGGTATGAGCCCTTGTTTTATTAAGTGTTAGTTTCTACTCTTTTCTTTGTAGAACAAATTAATTATATGCGGGAAATGCACAACAACAGACCAGAAGTGAACAGCGTTCGGGATTCAATGACAGCAATTCATCGAATAAAGGAAGTCTATAAACTGAAGGCTTCGGATTTGGTCAGAGGAATCATCGAAGGAGTGCAATATAAGTAAGTCAAATTTAAATATAAGTTCAGTTTAACCCACGTACTTATTTATAGTGCTAAGCTGTCCCTCCTTGACTGCTATGAGATGGGATTTATGTACTACAACGCATCCCATTTTAAGAGAGCTGAAGAATGGTTGATCACCGCAAAGGAGTTAATGTATCGTCCCAAGAGTAATCTCTACCCTGCTTTGGGTTTAACGCCTAGTGATTTATCCTCTCTTTTAGCGAAAACCTATGTAGCTATGGGTAAGAGACACATTTCATTATTTCTATCTATTTCCAATTTCCAATTTATTATTTATATTTTAAGGTAACTATTCACTTGCTAGCAAAGTGTTGTTGGAAGATCCAGAGTTAAGTAGTTCAGCACAAAAATGGCTTGAGTACTTCAAGGAAAATCCCCAGAAAAGGTGGAAAATAAACAACTGATTGAATTTAAAGCTGTTTACAGTAAACTTTGTAGCTCCGCCTATAAGCCAAATCCTTCCCGACTCGTGTGTTTCTACAAGTCGAAGCCTTCGCCGTTCCTACTTTTGGCACCTTTTAAAGCAGAACAGTTATCTTTGGATCCCTATGTAGTTGCGTTCCATGATGTCGTCTATAGCTCAGAGGCGGAAGTGTTGGAAAGTGCCACAGAGTCGTTGTTAGAGCCTGCTGCAGTTGCCTCACGAAGGAGGAAATTGTCGTTATCAAGTTCTCGCGCCGTTAGTGGTGCCTGGTTGCCTCATCGAATGGTTTCCTTAAAGGAAAACCAACTGGCAAAACGAGTTCATCAGAGAATAACGGACTTGTCTGGACTGATAATTGATGATCCCATTCACGATACATTTCAGCTGCTTAACTATGGGTGTGGCGGACATTATCTACTTCACCTTGACGTTCTGAAGTTTACTACAGGTTATTACGATGATCGCGTCGCCACGGCATTAGTATATGTAAGTTTATCGATTAAAGGTGATTTTGGTTTAAAATTGCACTTCTTTCAGCTGAATGATGTCGTTAGCGGAGGTGCAACCATTTTTCCCTACCTTGATTTGTCCGTAAAAGCGGAACTTGGTAAGGTGGTTTTTGGTACAACATGAAAGAGGGAAGTTATGATTATGAAGAAATGTCCAGGCACGGGGCATGCCCCGTAATCATAGGCAATAAACTGGGTAAATCAATGTTGTGATAGATATTTTGTTAAATTGATAAATACCTCTTTGCAGTCTTGACACAGTGGATTCATGAGGCAGACCAAATGTTCACCAAGCCATGTTGGAAGGCCCCAATCGTACGTAGTTACGTATATAACAAATATAACAAGCCCGAAGAACTGTAGTTGGGATTGAAAGAAGGACACGAGTTTTTGGATTACTGAGAAGGCACCAAATGAGCATAGTAATTAAGCTGCAAATTTTGAACATTAAATTTTAATTTACTTAAGAAGCTAGAGCATAAATAAAATCAATTCTAAAGTAAATTGAGTTAAATTTAAAATGTACTAATTTTTTTTTTGCTAGTGCCACAACAAAAACCAATTCATACACTTACTAACTAGTTTAAGCTGTAAATTGTAATCCACCATAAAGCCTAACAAATTTCTTAGTCACGCTTAAAATCTAACACCCTAAAAACCCTCTAACAAAAAGCGATTTTCTCAGTTGCAATTCAAACATGTCTCGGCGCAAAGATTCTGGATTCGTTAAACTTATTTTCATACTAACGATTTTGTTCGGATTGTGGCACTTAAATTTAGCTGATAAACAAAAGGATTATTTAACATTTATGAGTAATAAATTGGAATTGTTGTCACACAATGAGAAAGTGATTTTAAATTTAATGGACTATGAGGATCAACTACAAGATAGAATCGATGAGGTCAAAAAGTGAGTAGGAAAAGGAAACTTTAAGGAATAAACTATTAAAGTATTCAATTTCAAAGACTGGCCGATTACCTAAGACAACCTGTACAGGCAGCAAAAAGTCGCGAGAAGGAATTCCTGTCAAATCCTTTGAACGTTTATTCACTTCTGCGTCAAAGTGAATCCGACTGGACACAAGTATTGAGATTCATGGAGCAGCCCATTGGTCAAGGTATGAGCCCTTGTTTTATTAAGTGTTAGTTTCTACTCTTTTCTTTGTAGAACAAATTAATTATATGCGGGAAATGCACAACAACAGACCAGAAGTGAACAGCGTTCGGGATTCAATGACAGCAATTCATCGAATAAAGGAAGTTTACAAACTGAAGGCTTCAGATTTGGCCAGAGGAATCATCGAAGGAATACAATATGAGTAAGTAAATGATAAATTAAAGATCTGTTTTATTCACATACTTCTTTATAGTGCTAAGCTGTCAGTCCTGGACTGCTATGAGATGGGATTACTTTACTATAATGCATCGCAGTTTGAGATAGCAAAAGAATGGTTGCTCACCGCAAGGGAGTTATTATATAGACCTGGGGGGGATATTAACCCTAAACTTGGTTTAACGTCGGCAGATATTTGCTCACTTCTTGCCAGAACCTACACAGCAATGGGTAAGAGGCAATTTCATTTCAAAAGCATTCTGTCCAATGACTTGATTTAAATCCTTAAGGTAGCTATTCACTTGCCCATGAAGTGTTATTGGAAGATCCCGAGTTCAGTGGTGCTGCTGAGGAGTGGCTCGAGTTCTTCAAGGCTAACCTGCCAGAAAGGGTGGAGAATGAACACCTCATGGAACTGAATGATAAGTACTACCGTCTTTGTCGTTCGGATTACCAACCAAAAGCTTCCCGACTCGTGTGTTTCTACAAGTCGAAGCCTTCTCCCTTTCTACTGCTGGCACCTTTCAAAGCAGAACAGTTGTCATTGGATCCCTATGTAGTTGCGTTCCACGATGTCGTCTATAGCTCAGAGGTGGCAGTATTGGAACGTGTCTCCGAACCCTTCATGGAACGTGCCATTATCCCGACTCTAACGGACCAGCTCCATGTGAGCATAGCTCGCACTGTTCAATCCGCTTGGTTGCCAAATGAGCGAATTTCCATGACGGTTAACGACCTCGTTTACCGAATTCGTCAGCGATTACGTGATTTGTCAGACCTTCAAATCGAGCGGAAAATTCAACTGCTAAACTATGGATTAGGAGGATATTACCAAATTCACCATGATATCATGAACTACGAATCAGCGGTTTATGATGAAAACTTTGCTACTGTGTTTTTATACGTAAGTGTATTTTAGTGGATCAAATTTAAGATCTTTAACTTGATCCACCGTCAACAGCTCAATGATGTCGCTAGCGGTGGTGCCACGGTTTTCCCTTTGCTGAATTTGGCTGTGAAACCAGAATGTGGCAAAGTGATTCAGTGGCTCAGCATGAAGAGCGACAGCTTTGACGTGGAGAAACTCACATGGCATGCGGCGTGTCCAGTGATCATTGGCAACAAACTGGGTAACTTGGTGATCTATTTCATATTTCGACTGCTTTGTTTAAATTTTATGAAACTCTTTGGCAGCAATGTCTCAGTGGATACATGATGCAGAGGAAATGTTTGAGAAACCATGTCTAGTGCCACCAAAGGAACGGAAATTCAACTAAGATTTACTTAGCACTGCTCAATTTGAATTAAAGTTTTATTATGCTGAAAATCTATACACTTTTATAGTCAGGAAAATTTGGAAAATCAATTATCATGGGTACATTTTTATGGAACGTGTACCAAAATTGTATTTTTATTATTCTTAAACGTTCGCTAGCTTAGCCCCTTATGAGTTCGAAAAGGTATATCAATCATGGATACATTTTGTAATGCAACAGTGTTTAAAAAATAAAAGCTCATAAAAATTTAATTTAATTTACCACTTAGCATATCGAATTTTTTGGTAACGTTTCAATTGGCGTTAAGAGCTCACTTTGTGTTCAGAGGCAGTAAAATGATGTCAGACCACAGAAATCTCCTATATTTAGTGAATATATTAATATTTAATATTGTGTTAGTGTCTTGTGATCCTCAGGAGCTTATTCACACTAAGGATTATATAACATTTATGAGTAACAAATTGGAATTGTTGTCACAAAATGAGAAAGTGATTTTGAATTTAATGGATTACTTGGATCAACTGAAAGAGAGACTTGATGGGATAAGAAGGTAGTATAATGGAATCTTTAACAGTAAGTTAATTAACTAACAAAATTGCAGACTTACTTCTTACCTAAGCCAACCTGTACGGGCTGCCAAGGGCCGGGAAAAGGAATTCCTGTCAAATCCTTTGAACGTTTATTCGCTTCTGCGTCAAAGTGAATCCGATTTGACACAAGTTTTGAGATTCATGGAGCAGCCCATTGGTCAAGGTATGAGCCCTTGTTTTATTAAGTGTTGTTTACTACTCTTTTTTTTGTAGAACAAATTAATTTTATGCGGGAAATGTACAATAAAAGACCAGAAGTGAAGAGCGTTCGGGATTCAATGACAGCGATTCATCGAATAAAGGAAGTCTATAAGCTGAAGGCTTCGGATTTGGTCAGAGGAATCATCGAAGGAGTGCAATATAAGTAAGTCAAATTTAAATATAAGTTCAGTTTAACCCACGTTCTCATAGTGCTAAGCTGTCCGTCCTTGACTGCTATGAGATGGGATTTATGTACTACAATGCATCCCATTTTAAGAGAGCTGAAGAATGGTTGATCATAGCAAGGGAATTAATGTACCGCCCTAAGAGTAATCTGTACCCTGCTTTGGGTGTAACGCCTAGTGATATATCCTCTCTTTTAGCAAAAACCTATACAGCAATGGGTAAGAGGGACTTTTCATTATTTCTACCTATTTCCAATTTCCAATTTCCAATTTCCAATTTATTATTTATATTTTAAGGTAACTATTCACTTGCTAGCAAAGTGTTGTTGGAAGATCCAGAGTTGAGTAGTTCAGCAGAAAAATGGCTAAAGCATTTCAAGTTAAATCCGCCAGAGAAGGTGGAAAATAAACAACTTATTGAATTTAAAGCTGTTTACAGTAAACTTTGTAGCTCCGCCTATAAGCCAAAACCTTCCCGACTCGTGTGTTTCTACAAGTCGAAGCCTTCGCCGTTCCTACTTTTGGCACCTTTCAAAGCAGAACAGTTATCTTTGGATCCCTATGTAGTTGCGTTCCATGATGTCGTCTATAGCTCAGAGGCGGAAGTGTTGGAAAGTGCCACAGAGTCGTTGTTAGAGCCTGCTGCAGTTGCCTCACGAAGGAGGAAATTGTCGTTATCAAGTTCTCGCGCCGTTAGTGGTGCCTGGTTGCCTCATCGAATGGTTTCCTTAAAGGAAAACCAACTGGCAAAACGAGTTCATCAGAGAATAACGGACTTGTCTGGACTGATAATTGATGATCCCATTCACGATACATTTCAGCTGCTTAACTATGGGTGTGGCGGACATCATCTACTTCACCTTGACGTTCTGAAGTTTACTACAGGTTATTACGATGATCGCGTCGCCACGGCATTAGTATATGTAAGTTTATCGATTAAAGGTGATTTTGGTTTAAAATTGCACTTCTTTCAGCTGAATGATGTCGTTAGCGGAGGTGCAACCATTTTTCCCTACCTTGATTTGTCCGTAAAAGCGGAACTTGGTAAGGTGGTTTTTTGGTACAACATGAAAGAGGGAAGTTATGATTATGAAGAAAAGTCCAGGCACGGGGCATGCCCTGTAATCATAGGCAATAAACTGGGTAAATCAATGTTGTGATAGATATTTTGTTAAATTGTTTAAAGCCTCTTTGCAGTCTTGACACAGTGGATTCATGAGGCAGACCAAATGTTCACCAAGCCATGTTGGAAGGCCCCAATTGTACGAAGCTACGTATATAGCAAATAATACGAGACTATTTAATGATTGAAACTGTCATTTTGTAAAGAAAGTATATTTGGAATAAATATTTTTCTAGCAAAAGTATACAATAAAATAATCTTTAAGTATATAATTTTTTTGGTTCAAGGTAGAAGCTGAATCTACTTGCCTTTCTTGTGCTTGCACTCAGCTCATTGCATCGTTAAGTGGCCAATTACATTCAATTAGACTTTCATACACTTATAAACACACACATTAACACATGCCCCACACACACACATATACACTGAATTCCAATTAGAAATACTCCAATGCCATTTATCACGTATCCGCACCGTCTCGCTGGTATCAACTTACTTCGTCTGCTTCTTTCTCCTTTACTCAGGGTTTCATTTACTTTCCTCGCTTTATATTCTTCTTTCTGTTCTCTTTTTCTCCCACTTTCTGAAAATTTTCCTTTGTTTTCATTTGCCACTGCTAATAATTTCATACATTTTTCGTTTACTTCGAACTTTACTTGATTTTCGATGGCTGATTGTGTTGTAAGCTTTTAATTTGTGTTACTTGACTTGTTACTTATTCACACTTTTATGAAGCACCTGAATAATAAAAGTTTTTTTTTATGAAATGAATAGAAACTCAAGAGGCAACTACTTTAAGCTTTAAGCTAGTGTCATGTGGCATAAAACCAGCAAATGTGCTGCAAATTAATCTTGATTTCACCTTGGCAAATTGAGTCTACTCGAATTGTGAGCGACTCCAGTGAGAACAAATGCCAACGACTTGATTTCTACTCAGAGCCAGCTCTTCAAAGGTAACAGCGGCAATTTATCAAAATTTGCAAATGTAGGAAGAGGAAAAGGGATGGAGAGTAAGGGAGAAAGGGAGCATTAAGTAAGAAAGTAGGGGAGAGAAAGAGTAGACATAATAGCAATTGGCATGCGTGTGCGTGATTGCATGTCTATGTTATCAATGTGTAGGTGTATGCCTGCAAGTGTGTGTCTGCGTGTGTGTGTGTGTGTGTCTGTAGTTGACTTAAATTGCTTTTTTCAATGCCAACGGCTGCAGCTGTTTGTTGTTGTTGTTATCTCCCTCCTCCCCACTTCCTACCCCTTCTGCCCTCCTCTCCTTGCCTCCCGCCTGGTTGGCTGCCTGTCACATGTGGAGCCAAATGTCATTTCAGCAAAATCCCTCAAGTCGTTCGTCTGCCGACTGTATTTGTAGCTGTCTGTGTGTACTTGTGTTTGTGTGTGTGTGTGTGGGTGTGCGTAAGAAAACACTGTGCAAAATATGTTGGCAGCATTTTTCTGTGGCCCTTTTAGATTGCACTGGGACAAGCGGTTTGTACTCGAGCTCGGGAATGGGTTTGGGTCTGAGGCTGCGGTTGCCTTTACAAGACAATGAACATTTGTTGCTTCTGTTGCAACAAAAACAACAACAACAACAACGCCAACAAAGGGAACAACAACAACTTAAATAAGACTAAGAGTTACATTTTGTGTGCATTGAAGTCAGTCAAAGGTGCAGATCTTCTGTGCAAGAGCTGAAGCCCTTTAAGCACAACAAATGATTTTAAATTTTAAAATACTATGATCGTATTTAAGATAAAAACCATTTTTTTTTTCAAACTTAATAGTTCAGTTGTTGCAAAGGTGTAAAAACTAGTCACAACCAAGACAACTAAATTGTGGAAAACCATTAAGCGTAACGAATTATTTAGTAACACTTTAATTCCCATATAATAAAAAAACACAAACTAAGTTTACTCTGTGTTCAGATCCAGTGAAATGATGTCAGACAAAAGAATTCGCTTATATTTAGTGAATATATTAATATTAAATATTGTGTTAATATCTTGTGATCCTCAAGAGCTTAATCACACTAAGGATTATTTAACATTTATGAGTAACAAATTGGAATTGTTGTCACAAAATGAGAAAGTGATTTTAAATCTAATGGACTATGAGGATCAACTACAAGATAGAATCGATGAGGTCAAAAAGTGAGTAGGAAAAAGTGAACTTTAAGGAATAAATTATTAAAGTATTCAATTTCAAAGACTGGCCGATTACCTAAGACAACCTGTACAGGCAGCAAAAAGTCGCGAGAAGGAATTCCTGTCAAATCCTTTGAACGTTTATTCACTTCTGCGTCAAAGTGAATCCGACTGGACACACGTTTTGAGATTCATGGAGCAGCCCATTGGTCAAGGTATGAGCCCTTATTTTATTAAGTGTTGGTTACTACTCTTTTCTTTGTAGAACAAATTAATTTTATGCGGGAAATGCACAACAACAGACCAGAAGTAAAGAGCGTTCGGGATTCAATGACAGCGATTCATCGAATAAAGGAAGTCTATAAAGTGAAGGCTTCGGATTTGGTCAGAGGAATTATCGAAGGAATACAATATGAGTAAGTAAATAATAAGTTTGAGATATGTATAGTCCAACAAATTTTCATTTATAGTGCTAAGCTGTCCATCCTGGACTGTTATGAGATGGGATTACTTTACTATAATGCATCGCAGTTTGAGATAGCAAAAGAATGGTTGCTCACCGCAAGGGAGTTATTATATAGACCTGGGGGGGATATTAACCCTGCACGTGGTGTAACGTCGGCAGATATTTGCTCACTTCTTGCCAGAACCTACACAGCAATGGGTAAGAGACAATTTCATTTAAAAAGCTTTCTGTTTATTAAACTGATTTAATTCCTTAAGGTAGCTATTCACTTGCCCATGAAGTGTTATTGGAAGATCCCGAGTTCAGTGGTGGGGCTGAGGAGTGGCTCGAGTTCTTCAAGGCAAACCTGCCAGAAAGGGTGGAGAATGAACACCTCATGGAACTGAATGATAAGTACTACCGTCTTTGTCGTTCGGACTACCAACCAAAAGCTTCCCGACTCGTGTGTTTCTACAAGTCGAAGCCTTCTCCCTTTTTACTGCTGGCACCTTTCAAAGCAGAACAGTTGTCATTGGATCCCTATGTAGTTTCGTTCCACGATGTCGTCTATAGCTCTGAGGTGGCAGTATTGGAACGTGTCTCCGAACCCTTCATGGAACGTGCCGTTGTCGCGATTCCAACGGACCCTCTCCATGTGAGCATAGCTCGCACTGTTCAATCTGTTTGGTTGCCAAATGATCGAATTTCCATGAAGGTTAACGACCTCGTTTACCGAATTCGTCAGCGATTACGTGATTTGTCAGACCTTCAAATCGAACAGAAAATTCAACTGCTAAACTATGGATTAGGAGGATATTATCAGATTCACCATGATATTATGAACTACGAATCAGCGGTTTATGATGATCGCTTTGCCACTGTGTTTCTATACGTAAGTGTTTATTTGGTGGATCAAATTTAAGATCATTAACTTGAATGTTCCCACCTCAATCAGCTCAATGATGTCGCTAGCGGTGGTGCCACGGTTTTCCCTTTGCTCAATTTGGCTGTGAAACCAGAACGTGGCAAAGTGATCCACTGGCCCAGCATGAAGAGCGACAGCTTTGACGTGGAGAAACTCACTTGGCATGCGGCGTGTCCAGTGATCATTGGCAACAAACTGGGTAACTTGGTGATCTATTTCATATTTCGACTGTTTTGTCCTTATTTTCTGTAACTCTTTGGCAGCAATGTCTCAGTGGATACATGATGCAGAGGAAATGTTTGAGAAACCATGTCTAGTGCCACCAAAGGAACGGAAATTCAACTAAGATTTACTTAGCACTGCTCAATTTGAATTAAAGTTTTATTATGCTGAAAATCTATACACTTTTATAAGGTCTAACAGAATGACAGTTATAGAAATATTCCCAACAAAACTTAAACTTTTTTACGTCACAATTAGTAAGAAAAAAGCTAAGCAAATGACATTTAAAAAAAATAAATATAAAATATAAATAAAGCAAAATAAAAGTAGCTACAAAATAGTTAAATTGGCTACACTGATTGTTGTAAGTACACCTACATATGTTTAAACACTTCAAACGCTTATTTACCATTTAGCATATCAAATTGTTGGCTAACGTATCAATACCCGTTAAGAGCTCACTTTGTGTTGAGAGGCAGTAAAATGATGTCAGACCACAGAAATCTCCTATATTTAGTGAATATATTAATATTTAATATTGTGTTAGTGTCTTGTGATCCTCAGGAGCTTAATCACACTAAGGATTATATAACATTTATGAGTAACAAGTTGGAATTGTTGTCACAAAATGAAAAACTGATTTTGAATTTAATGGATTACTTGGATCAACTGAAAGAGAGACTTGATGGGATAAGAAGGTAGTATAATGGAATCTTTAACAGTAAGTTAATTAACTAACAAAATTGCAGACTTACTTCTTACCTAAGACAACCTGTTGGGGCTGCCAAGGGCCGGGAAAAGGAATTCCTGTCAAATCCTTTGAACGTTTATTCGCTTCTGCGTCAAAGTGAATCCGACTGGACACACGTTTTGAGATTCATGGAGCAGCCCATTGGTCAAGGTATGAGCCCTTATTTTATTAAGTGTTGGTTACTACTCTTTTCTTTGTAGAACAAATTAATTTTATGCGGGAAATGCACAACAACAGACCAGAAGTAAAGAGCGTTCGGGATTCAATGACAGCGATTCATCGAATAAAGGAAGTTTACAAACTGAATGCTTCGAATTTGGTCAGAGGAATCATCGAAGGAGTGCAATATAAGTAAGTAAAATTTAAATATAAGTTCAGTTTAACCCACGTACTCATTTATAGTGCTAAGCTGTCCGTCCTTGACTGCTATGAGATGGGATTTATGTACTACAATGCATCCCATTTTAAGAGAGCTGAAGAATGGTTGATCACCGCAAGGGAGTTAATGTATCGTCCCAAGAGTAATCTCTACCCTGCTTTGGGTGTAACGCCTAGTGATATATCCTTTCTTTTAGCGAAAACCTATATAGCAATGGGTAAGAGACACTTTTCATTATTTCTATCTATTTCCAATTTCCAATTTATTATACTCTCTGCAAGAGTATATTGGGTTTGTGCAAAAGTATGTAACAGGCAGAAGGAGGCCTGGCAGACCCCATAAATTATATATATTCTTGATCAGCATCACAAGCCGAGTCGATATAGCCATGTCCGTCTGTCCGTCTGTCTGTCCGTCCGTATGAACAAACAGATTTCAGAGATGGTAAGAGCTACAAGTACGAGCTTGGTATCAATCGATCACATATTTAGTCAGTCAATACAAGAATCTTTTTTTTTTTCGATGCCACGCCCCATTCGCCCACAATAAGCAAAAAACTGGACACACCTCGGAAAAAATTGGTATTTTCGGCAAATATCTCAGTAACTATGGCACTTAGGACCACCAATTTTGAAACGGAGGTTCCTAGCGACAGCATAGTTGCATTGCCATTTAAAATTTTGGACTGCCATGCCCACTTTTCCCACAATTGATAAAATAGTTTTCAAATTTCAATGCTGTTTTTAGCGAACTTGTTTATATAGTACATTATTGTTATTTATAATTCGTGTGCAGCCTAACTATATTAAACTATCCTGAAAGGCGCATTAAAATCGGACTATAAACAAGAAAACTAGAAGCGTTACAAAGCGAGATAAAGACACACAAGCACATGTTCGAATGTTTTCGCTGCCTGCGTGGCGTCAGCGCAGCCCGCGCAAGCTGCCTGCGCCGAATACACACATACATACATATATACACACATATAATGTCAAACGTATGTGTATTCGCATACAAACAAACAGATGTATGTTTGATTATGCTTAGATTGTTTTTGTTTCAACGTGTTTTAATGCAACTACTACACATTGTAATATCTCGATACCAATTTTAATAATTTAATCGGGAAAAATACAGAGAGTATTATACGGTCGACCGTGCTGGACTGTACTTTTCTTTCTTGTTCTTTATATTTTAAGGTAACTATTTACTTGCTAACGAAGTGTTGTTGGAAGATCCAAAGTTGAGTAGTTCAGCAGAAAAATGGCTGAAGTATTTCAAGGAAAATCCGCCAGAAAAGGTTGAAAATAAACAACTGATTGAATTTAATGCTGTTTACAGTAAACTTTGTAGCTCCGCCTACAAACCAAAACCTTCCCGACTCGTGTGTATCTACAAAACGAATCCTTCTCCTTTTCTGCTTCTTGCGCCCTTCAAAACTGAGCAATTGTCTGTGGATCCTTTAGTGGTTGTGTTCCATGATGTTGTCTATAGTTCAGAGATTGCCGTACTGGAAGAAAGAACGGAACCATTATTAAAACGCGCGGTGGTCATGTTGAAGGATGGCACAATAGAGGCTTCAGAAAGTCGCACTGTCAGCGGTGTTTGGTTGCCAAATTCAAATCTATCCACTGAGGTTAACTCACTGGTTCACAGAATTCGACAGAGAATAAAGGATATGACTGGACTAATAATTGATGATCCCATGTATAACTCAGTTCAGTTGCTAAACTATGGATTTGGAGGACATTATGGTGTTCATTTTGACTTCCTTAATGTAACTGGTTTAGGCCACGATTCTATTGCTACCGCCTTGTTTTATGTAATAATTACTCTACTTATTTTAATTTATGAGTTATTAATTCTATATCTTTTCAGCTCAATGACGTCGTTAGCGGTGGAGCAACAATCTTTCCTAAGTTAAATTTGGCAGTGAAACCAGAACGTGGCAAGGTGCTGTACTGGTACAATCTGGTCAGAGGCAGCTACGACTATGATGTGCTCTCCGCGCATGGTGCGTGCCCTGTAATAATTGGCAACAAACTAGGTAACTTCATAGTGGAATAAGTATTTTGATTGATTTTTAAAAGACGCTTTACAGCCATAACCCAGTGGATACATGAGCGAAATCAAATGTTCTTAAGGCCGTGTTGGAAGCCGCCACAGTATCGGAAGTACGAATAACACTTGAATGATATATACACCTATATTTATATGTAATTAATAACTCAATAAATATGCTAAAGTCTCTGTCATGTTATTTAATTTAATTAATTATATTATAAAGAATTCATTGTTTCTCCCGTCGTTTGTTAGGCACTCATTAAATCTTCAGTTATTGAAGTTGTAATATATTTGAGGTGGTATTGGAATGTGTCTCCGAACCCTTAATGGAACGTGCCGTTGTCGCGACTCTAACGGACCTGCTCCACGTGAGCACAGCTCGTACTGTTCAATCCGTTTGGTTGCCAAATGAGCGAATTTCTCTACGAACTAAAATTTAAATAAAGCAAAATAAAAGTAGTTACAAAATAGTTAAATTGGCTACACTGATTGTTGTAAGTACACCTACATATGTTTAAACACTTCAAACGCTTATTTACCACTTAGCATATCGAATTTTTTGGTAACGTTTCAATTCGCATTAAGAGCTCACTTTGTGTTCAGAGGCAGTGAAATGATGTCAGACCACAGAATTCTCCTATATTTAGTGAATATATTAATATTTAATATTGTGTTAGTGTCTTGTGATCCTCAGGAGCTTAATCACACTAAAGATTATATAACATTTATGAGTAACAAGTTGGAATTGTTGTCACAAAATGAGAAAGTGATTTTGAATTTAATGGATTACTTGGATCAACTGAAAGAGAGACTTGATGGGATAAGAAGGTAAGTAAAATCGAATTTTAAATAGTGAATTAACTAACTAACAAAATTGCAGACTTACTTCTTACCTAAGCCAATCTGTACGGGCTGCCAAGGGCCGGGAAAAGGAATTCCTGTCAAATCCTTTGAACGTTTATTCGCTTCTGCGTCAAAGTGAATCCGATTTGACACAAGTTTTGAGATTCATGGAGCAGCCCATTGGTCAAGGTATGAGCCCTTGTTTTATTAAGTGTTATTTACTACTCTTTTTTTTTGTAGAACAAATTAATTATATGCGGGAAATGCACAACAACAGACCAGAAGTGAACAGCGTTCGGGATTCAATGACAGCAATTCATCGAATAAAGGAAGTCTATAAACTAAAGGCTTCGGATTTGGTCAGAGGAATCATCGAAGGAGTGCAATATAAGTAAGTAAAATATAAACATAAATGCAGTTTAACCCACGTTCTCATTTATAGTGCTAAGCTGTCCGTCCTTGACTGCTATGAGATGGGATTTATGTACTACAACGCATCCCATTTTAAGGGAGCGGAAGAATGGTTGATCACCGCAAGGGAGTTAATGTATCGTCCCAAGAGTAATCTCTACCCTGCTTTGGGTGTAACGCCTAGTGATATGTCCTTTCTTTTAGCGAAAACCTATATAGCGATGGGTAAGAGACACTTTTCATTATTTCTATCTATTTCCAATTTCCAATTTATTATTTATATTTTAAGGTAACTATTCACTTGCTAGCGAAGTGTTGTTGGAAGATCCAGAGTTGAGTAGTTCAGCAGAAAAATGGCTGAAGTATTTCAAGGAAAATTCTGCAGAAAATGTGAAAATTAAACAACTGATTGAATTTAATGCTCTTTACAGTAAACTTTGCAGCTCCGCCTACAAACCAAAACCTTCCCGACTCGTGTGTATCTACAAAACGAATCCTTCTCCTTTTCTGCTTCTTGCGCCCTTCAAAACTGAGCAATTGTCTGTGGATCCTTTAGTGGTTGTGTTCCATGATGTTGTCTATAGTTCAGAGATTGCCGTACTGGAAGAAAGAACGGAACCATTATTAAAACGCGGGGTAGTCTTGTTGAAGGATGGCACAAAAAAGGCTTCAGAAAATCGCACTGTCAGCCGTGTTTGGTTGCCAAATTCAAATCTTTCCACTGAGGTTAACTCACTGGTTCACAGAATTCGACTGAGAGTAAGGGATATGACTGGACTTATAATTGATGATCACGTGTATAATTCAGTTCAGTTTCTAAACTATGGATTTGGAGGACATTTTGGTTTTCATTTTGACTTCCTTAATGTAACTGGTTTAGGCCACCATTGTATTTCTACCGTCTTGTTTTATGTAATAATTACTCTTCTTACTTTAGTTTTTAAGTTATTAATTCTATATATTTTCAGCTCAATGACGTCGTTAGCGGTGGAGCAACAATCTTTCCTAAGTTAAATTTGGCCGTGAAACCAGAACGTGGCAAGGTGCTGTATTTTTACAATTTCGTCAGAGGCAGCTACGACTATGATTTGCTCTCCGCGCATGGTGCGTGCCCTGTAATAATTGGCAACAAACTAGGTAACTTCATAGTGGAATAAGTATTTTGATTGATTTTTAAAAGACGCTTTGCAGCCATAACACAGTGCATATATGAGCGAAATCAAATGTTCTTAAGGCCATGTTGGAAGCCGCCACGGAATCGGAAGTACGAATAGCAAATGAATGATATATACACGTATATTTGTATGCAATTAATAACTCAATAAATATGCTAAAGTCTCTGTCATGTTATTTAATTTAATTAATTATATTATAAAGAATTCATTGTTTCTCCCGTCATCAACTTCTTCAGTTATTGAAGTTGTAATATATTTGAATTCCCACATCGAATTCGCCTACACCGAACTTGATGCTGATTAAATCATCTACAAAGTTCACAGACTTCAGGCAGAGTCATTTATTTGTGGTTCTGAGCTTGTTGCTTCAACAATATCCCTGTCTTTATCCTACCTTCTACGATATGTATCTAATAAAATTAAAATGCCAACCATTTGCACTTAAGTCTTGCTTATTCCTTTGGAACTGTCAGTGCTAAAAAATTAGCAACAATTTTTCAGCAAGTCATCAAATGCGCTGACTGTCAACCGCAACGTAAGACAACCCTCAGTTAAGCATACCCAAACCACCCACAACCCTCAAACCCAAGCCATCCAACCTTAAAGAAGACACTTTGGAGTAGACTCGTGGCTGACTTGCTCATGCTACACCTTGTTACACACTCCTCCTGCCACCACAAGCTGCTTGCCGCATGCCACACGCACTTTGTCATCCGCCTGGGTAATTTGATATGCTGCGGCTTACGTTTTTGCTTCCTTCATTCTTTTTTTATTTGCCACAAACGATTTACTTGCCACAAACGCAATTTTTATTTAAACAAACAATATGCTGAGATTTTTAGCAGAGATTGAAACTTGTTTGGAGATGAAAGATACACACTCGCAGATACTTTAGCCTAGAAATACTTTACCGGCTTGTCAACGCTTAGCTACAATGACTACCCTTCGGGTCTTGGCCAAGTCGACTGCTGCTCAAGACACTCATCGAAATTAATTTGCAGCAGACGCCGCTCAAGCAGCTGGGCGTGGTCTTGTTGGTGTAGATTATTCTGCGGTTTTTCATTACACAATTTTTCCACATTTTTTGTGGTTTTTCGCGCTGTTTTAAATTGGTTTCATTTTCGCATCGCCCACTTGTGGCTGTTGTTGTATTTGCTTCTTGACTTTGCTTTGCACCTTGGCTAATTGCAATTGGATGCGCATGTTGCTGACAACGGCATCTATCAAAAATTTAAACGCTTTAAGGCAAATATATAAATGTGGACTATGGGTTTAAATCTGTAGTGCGTTGAAGGTTTTGCTGGCGTTAATGGCAATTTTATGGCCCAGAGCTGCGGTCCCTTTTGCGTGGCAGCTGCTGCCAGTGCACAAAATATTTGGGGGCAAAAATCTAATCCATGCAAGCCGCACACACACCCAAAACACACACACACACACAGAGGGGCACTATTTTTTTTGGTGGCCCGTCACTTTTTTCGTTGCATACTTTCAAGCGCAGCTCAGTTAATTGCCCCTTGAAGAATACGCTTCACATTCTCGTACCTTTGTGCCACAAACACATACACTCAGTTGTCCAGTTGTTGAACGTGTGTATGTGCTTGTGTGCACTTTAATCGGTTTGACTTTGCTGCTGACCTGCGGCGCAACAACAACAAGGACTACGACTGAAACAAGGACAACGACAACGACAACAACAACGACAAACAACGTTACGAGAATGGCCCGCAGCAGATTGAATCCTAATCGAGGTTTTGACTTTGGTTACGTTGCGTAAACACGCAACAACCGGTGCACACACACACACCAATGCACACCCTCCAGACACACACGCACACGCAGTCGGGGAAGCTACTGCAGTTTATTGTAGCATACTTCCAGGCTGACATCGGCATTTGTTTGGAGCACATTTGGGGGCCATTTAGCTGGGGTTGCCTAGGGTTGCCGCCGGGCATATTAAGAGTAGCCTCTCGGCGCTGTCTCTCTCTCTCTATCTCTCTCTCTGGTGAGTAGGTGTAGGTTTCTGCCTTTAAATGCGCTTTTAATCGCCGCCTTTAAAGTTAGCATCAATATTGAACTGGCGCGTGTCTATGCAGCTGTTGACAGCGGACACAACTGTGTTTGAGCTCACGTAGACAACAGGACAGACGGAAAGGGACAACAGCACACACACACACACACACAGACTTAGTGTAGTGTGTGCGCAACTTTTGACAGTTTAAAGTTTGACACCCTGTATATGTGAGTGCCTTGGTGAGTGTGTGCGTGAGGACACAAAAGAAAAGACTTTGTCCTGTGACTGTTCAGTTTTTTGTATGCAGCAATGCGCTGACTTGTCTCTTTTCGCCCAACTTACATCTCACTTCTCTTTCTTGCTACTTTCTGGCTATGTCTGTCTCTATCTCTGTCAGTGCCTCTGTCTCTGCCCTGCTTGCGACCTTCGAAAACTTAAACATCACGTAAGCGTTTCACTGCCCGTTCCCCAAAAATGTTTCATGTCCAAAACTGCTCACTCTCAAGACTTTCGCACAGCCTTACACATTTGTGTATGCATCAATTTTAGTTATTTCTTGATATTTTGTACACATACTCGTAGTTTTCTTTCATTTTCCTGCTTGTTTCTCGTTGCTTTTCCCTTTTTTTTTTTTTTTTTTTGGTACAAATTTGCTTTTTACTTTTCGTTGTCGTCGTTGATTTTTCTTTTCCATTTTTTTTGGTGTTCCATGTTGTTGAAAAGGTCAGACATTGTCAGTTAAGTGTCCATGTCGAAAAGTGTAGTTGAACATTCGAGTGCTTTTCCACAATTTTTCTACTTGACTATTACTCAGTTGTACTCGTATTCAGTTTCTCAGCTGGCTCCGTTCCTCTTGTCTTTATCTCTCTGCTTTCTGCTTCCCTTCCTGTTCTTCTCCTTTTGAATGACTTTCTGGTTAGGTGTCAATGTGCAAAGTGGAATTATGGTAAATGGTATTGGAAAACTTTTCTAGCATCTACACCAAAATGGATATTAAAATATTGACAAGCCTGTCCACTGACTGGCGGCAAAATGACGCACTGAGCTTAAAGACTTTCCATCAAGGGTAGCTCATTTATTGCAGACCTTTAAACTATTTTTAAAATTACTACAATGCTTATTAAACTGTCTAGTCTGTATAGAATAAGTGTGCCTATTGTCAGGTCTACAAAGTACTGAGGTTGAACGTGGCATAATGATTTTGTTAGATTTTTAAATACTTGAAAGATCAAAATAATTTTTTGTTTTAATTCTAAAATTTTCTTTTTCTTTAACTAAATTTTGCCCAGTGTCATTGTATCTCGCTTAAAGCCACATTTACAGATAAATGACGTTTAAATTCTGTTTTTTCTTCTCGCACACCGTGACATAAATTACAAAATCAACAACTAGAAGAAAATGGGATAAAAATCAAGTTATGGCCAGCGCAAAACAAATCTTTATATTTTGATTTATTGGCTGCTGTTGAGCCTCAGTGTTGGCACTGCCCCAACTTCCCTGACTTCTCTCTCCACACGACTAGGTGCTCCACTAGGCCGGGCTAAGTAGACAGCTCAGAGGCCTAAACGCTGGCAAAGCTGGTGGCAACAAGAAGAGCAAGAAAAAGTAAGCAAACAATGCCTTCACTCGCATTTGATTTGTGACTTGCGACTTGCGATTTGCGACTCTTCACGTAGCAGAGAGGGTTCCATTCCAACACTCCCTCTCTCTGCATCCCCCTCTGTCTCAAAAATCAACATAAAAAATATGAAAATAAAAATCACGCAACAGGATATTGAAACGTCACACATATGCCACAAGTGAGAGCCACGCACGTAGTCGACAGAGCCACGTTTGCCAGGAGGAAATCATAAAAGTTTGCGTGCAAAGCTGCTGGCAAGGGGATGGAGCAAAGGGGTTGGGGAAAGGAGGGGAAGAGGTGGAAAACTGGTAGCAGGACTTCATGCGGCATTAAAACTGTCAGTGGCGCAGATTGCCTGCGGTAGGTAAGGACACCTTCACACATGATTTATTTTGCCCCAAAACAGATGCAGTGCAGCATTATTCCATTTGGAAAAAAACGTAGAAAGAGCAGTGGAAAATGCGGGAGAAAATTGGCGCAAAAACTGCGCACAATTTGTAAACAGTTGCAGTTTCCTTTTTCTACACTTTAGCCCCCCTTCTCATACTCACCACTTGCCAAACGTGTCGTCATGCTGCTTGCTGAGGGAGTGTATTCTGTTTTGGCCAATTGTCAGTCTGATTGGAACTTGGCTTCGCTTTCTGGCCTTTGACTTTGGAGTTGTTGTTGCTGTAGCCAGAGCGAAACGAACGTGCAGTGAAAGTTTAAATATATTAAACAGCAAAAGTGTCTTTAGTCGAGACTTTATCTAGCCAAAAGTGCTAGACTTTGGCAACTACAGGAATTGCATGGCGAAATTTTAGGAAATTCATAGAAACATACATTTTAAGAGAAGTGTTATTTGTTAAAAAATGTGTTTGCTATTTTACGATTATTTCTTAAAACAATTATAAATGTGCTAAAATTTATAGATTAAAATTTTCATTCAGAAATTTCGATTGTAAAAGTCAGGAATTTATTAATACAATATAATAAGGACCAACAAAACACCAACACACTTTATGTCAACATTTTATAAAGAATTTAATTAACAAAATGTTTTAGAACATTTATAATTGCATACAGAAAACATAAGTAAACTTTTTTGATTTTTGCAGCTTCAATTCTGGCTTAAAGTGCTTAACAAAGCCACAAAAGCTGAAAAGAAAATGAAACCTGAGTAGAGAAAAAAGATTGCAGTGCCTTTTACCGTTAGCCCGAGTTGCGTGTGTGGGTCATTGTGTGTCTGTGTGAGTGTGGTTGGATGTGTGTATGGCCTGAAAGCATATCCATTTCACGCACAAGTGCCGTAGAGATGCTGACTCTGACGTTGAACCGTGTGTCAAATCCATTAACCTTCTGTTTACTTTTCTACGTCCTGCAAAAAAAGCGAATGTGTATTGTTGTTACAGTAGTGTGGGTGTGTATCTGTGTGTGGGAGTGTGGAAATTTGATATTTTCACTAAATTGCGTTGCACACTTGAGGCCGACTCAGGGCGATTGACACAGTTGCTTGCCCCGCATAGTAGTGCACATAAATCTTACCTAGGCGAAAGTGGTGAGAGAAATGGAGCATTAAATGAACCGACTACACACACACACACACTCATACACACTCACACACAACTCACACTCGGAAAATGAGCATTAAGTTGACGTAAATTGTTGGCCATTACATTAACACGAAAGGAAGTTGGAAGGGTGGAAAGGAGAGGCAGAGGGGTTGGTGGAGTGCCTACCAATTAACTGAGGCCAATTGTAATTGCTTTCCATAGAGAACTTTGAGAAGTTATAGTTATGTATGTGAAAATATATATATAAAATTATTGCCAACAGCTGTTGTTGTTGTTGTTGGTGTTGCTCTAATTGAATTTTAATTACCGCTGATTTCACTTTTCGACCTTCGGCATACACAAGCAAACAATATTCAATTAACAGTGCAAAAATAGTATGCAAAAAGTGCACAAGTTGCGCATACGCCGCGTTGTTCGCGTGGACACCGCATTTGCATTGTAGTAGTTGAATCAAATACAGTCTGCCCTCAGGACATTCGACGGCAAACAAACTTTTCGCGCACTTTACACACCGGCTTCCGTGGACTACAACAAGGACCACAAGGACATTGGACAGCAACCGGGGACAGGAGTGAGAAGAGAGCAAGAAGCAGCGACTTCTTGTTGCTGTTTTGGCTTTTGGCTACAAATAACCGGCATCAACTTTAATCACCTGCTTAATTAAATCAGTTTCAGTTGCGCAGGTCGTCGCCACAGTTCTGCTGTCCATTGTTTTCCCTGCAGCTTTCCTTGTTTTTCCTTGTTTTTCTCCTTGTTGCTGTCCGTCTGCATAAATTATGCTGCATAATCACCTACAAGCATTCAATTTAAGCTTCTCTCGACGCTTTCTTTGCCACTTCTTCAGGTTTATTTTCAGTTTTTTCTTGTAAAACTTGCTCACCGATAAGCGCTTAAATCATTTACGCTTTTTTGGCCAGCTTTTCAGACTTTTCTTCATTTTTTTTGTTGGTCTGGGATATTGACAACGTTTTTTATGCTTTTTAATGAAAGTGCACAATAATGTTATTAAATTGAGTGAGTTTAAGTTGAGGTATATCCCTTTAAGCATAAAATTAAAAGTTAGTTTTACTGTTGAGGAGTTTTATTATCAAAGTGCAGCAGTAAAATTAATATAATAATTTAATTAATATTATAGAATTCATAAAATACTTTCAATTTTGATATACTTATGATTAATTTAATACCACCTAACTACAGGATTTTAAATAATGAGAAAGTATACAATTAAAATTGTAGTTAATAATAAACATTATAAAGAAAAATAATGAATGAATGGGGGCTAATAAACTTGCATTTATTTATTATTACTTTCCTTTCCCTACAATCCATTCTGCAATTCGAGAAAAACGCACTCAAGGGTCAACAATTATGTTAATTCATTTATGGGTCAATGTCTCGTGCAAGTAATGTGTATAAATACAGATAAATATATATATTACTGGCGAAATTTTGGTGAGCTGTCAACACTCGGCATTATTTACGCATATTTAAGCTTAACAGAGCCGCCACAACAGCAACTGAATTTACTTTAACAACACACTTCCCCTGCGTGCTAACAGTTCGCTCCCATGTTAAGTGCTTACAGTGCAAATGTTAGCTAACAGTTTGAGTTAACAGCGCTTGAGTGACTCTCCCAATTGCGTTGTTCTCTCGCTTGCACTGCGCATGTTTCTGGCTTTCTCACACCTTCCTTTGCGAGCCACGTGTCGCGCGTGTGTGTGTGTGTTTGTGAGTGTGCTGTGGCGTATATAATATACCCTACGCATCCACCAATCTACCTGCGCAAAGCAAGGCCGCCCACCCCCCACCTCACATAAAAATAAAGAAACCGAACTCAACCCACTAACCAACCATACATAAGCGTATGTACAGCTGTGACTCTCTCGGTGATGAGTGTGTGCAAGTGTGTGTGCCTGTTTGTGTGTGTGTACCTGTTCTAGGTGTTGGTCTTCGTCAGCGCCGTAGTCGTCGTCTTTAGCATCATCGTCGTCGTCGTCGTCGTCGTATCTGCCAGAACGAGAGAGCTTTTCGAAATCCTCTTGTAGGTGCCACTGCTTTAGCTTAGCTCTCTCGCTCGCACAGCAGCTAGGCAGCGGCACCTGCCGTGTGGCGCTTCCCTCAAAGGCCCCTACCCCTGGTACACTGGTTGCCATCATCAGTCAGCGTCAGCAGCGTCGTCGTCGTCAGCCTTCAGTCGCTGCTGCAACTTGTTTTATGTAGCAGCTGCTGTTGTTCGTTGTCTCTGCCTCTTCCTCATTTTCAGCTTTTTCTTCAGTCGCTTCTGTTCCATGGTGCCTTACTGGTACCTAACCACAAGTGGCAGTTGTTTTGCGTTTATTTGCAAGCTCTGTCTCCCTCCCCTTTCACTCCCCTCCTCCTCTCATTCTCTGCTCTCTTCTACCTTTCGGCGCCTCCCGTTGCTCATTCGTTGTGGCCTCGTGCGTTTGCGTTCTCGCTCTCTCACATACACACACATACACGTGCCCACACACATATATATATATATATTTATATAATCACAGACACAGGTTGTTGCTTGCTGGCTCGCTCGCACATTTACCGTTACCGTTAAAGGTGTGCAGAATGTTGGCAGCCAACCAAAGCCAAGCACCTTGTTCGCTTGCTCACTGAGCGAGAGGAGCGTGGAATGAGTGGCAAGCGAGCAGTGAGGAGTGTGTAGGGAGGCGAAAGCCGTTAGGAGCGTGCAAAGAAAACCCCTTTTATGTGCCACGGAAAATGTTCGTACACATTTTCTTAAGCATTTTTACCGTCGGCAAAGCTAATGCTTAAAATGTGATTAAATAGTGCGGGCTACTAAATTAAGTATGCACATCAAACATACGCACTGTGGTTCATTTAGTGAGCAGCAAACAAACAAATGAAATATTTTACGAGTTTGAAATATGTTGGGCATATCATAACCGTTAGTTAGTTAGCAGCAGCACATGCGCTGCTCACGCTCTGCCCAGCGCCTGTTTCATCAACGTCACAGCAATGTGCTCGTCTACGTTCTCATCGTCATCGTCAGCGTCCTCGTCAGCGTCATCGTCATCGTCTCACTTTCGGCATACACCTTGCTCTGTCTCTGTGTGTGTAAATGCTCTCATCGTCTGCAAGTTTTTTGAGCGCATTTAGGTGCGCAGCTTCGTGTCGCTCGTTAGTTCTCGTGTGCGTGTGTATCTGTAGCTGTATTTGTAGCAGTAACAGTAGCTGTAGCTGTAGCTGTGTTCTTACTTTCTTTTTTTTTACTGCTGCACGTCTTTAGGTAAATACAAATGAGACCACTGCCGAGTGGCTCCACCTCAGCCACTGTAGCTGTAGCTGCTGTTGAGACAGAGAGCGGAGAGCATCAGGTGCGGAAACTAACCCGCCAGCATAGCAAAGCAAAGCAAAGGAAAGGAAGGCAAGGCAAGGCAGCTAGCCAGCCAGTGGCTGCCTGGAAGGTGTGTCTCTGTCTCTGTGTATACGTGTGTACGTGTGCACGTGTGTATGTGTGCGTGTGTCTGGTTGTTGCTCTCACTGCTTCACTGTAGGTGCGCAAAACGGGGACGTGATTTATGCCAGCCAATGGTTGCGTCTCTTTCGCAGTCGAGGTAGGTGTGACATTACGGCGCACAGCGTTAGTTGGCTATGGCTATATTCTATGGTTAAGTGGAAAGCTCTGGCTGCTTTTTAGCTTGCACCTTCTCCTCTCACGTGCGCTACTTAAAAATGGCGACGCCAGCTTGACTGACGCACCTATGAGCGTAGAGCAGTTAAGTCTGCCCGGCCCTCTCCCCCTCCTCCTTTCCACTCCCCTCCTTCTCTCCCGGCAGCTGCCAACTTTTCTAATTAGCCAACTTTGTGAGGCTAGGCACAAAAAAAAAGTAAGGCGGCAAAAAAGTTTCGCCTCTTTTATAGATTTTTCTAGCCAGTTTTCTGTTTCTGTTTTTTCTAGCGTCTCGTCTGTCTCCTCTCAGTTTGCCAGCTGGCTCCGCTGTCTCTCTGCTTCTGCTCCTCCTTGCTGTTGCTTTTGCTGTTGTTGTTATTGTGGTGTCAGTGTCCTCGTTAGAACGCTGAAATTTTCTTGCTTGTGCGCAGCGCATTTTCTTTTGTTGCAAATAAAATCGATAAAATTTTATAGCAATTTAATATGACCTTCATGGCATAGATACTCAACGAGTATACGAGTATATATATGAATATATTCATTGTGTATTGTGTATTTTCGCTAGCCGCTTTCTTTTTCGCTTTCTTTGCTTCGTCTTTATTTTTTTCGTCTCTTTTTGGCCAAGTTGTGGGTGTTATTTCTTCTAGATTCATATGGCCTATGAAATTGCGCTTTTTGGCTTGCATTTTTGACATTTTTTCTTGGAAGCTGAGCAGCTGAATAAGAAAAAGTTTTCAGCACTTTCAACAGGTCGTATGAATGATATTCAACTTTTCCCTTGCACTGTGCTAAAGGTCAGCAAATTTGACATTGAGCTCTGTCGAAATAGAAAATACAGTCAATGAACTTTTGTTTATGTGTTGGGAGTGGAAAGAAGCATTGAGAAACTTAACACTTTTCTTAAGTTTACTTGCATTTCAGGTCAATAATGTTAGTCTGCCTTCGGTGGATTATATTATATATTTCGTTAAGCAAATCGTAATCTTATAACTATGATCTGAATTTATTAACAATTAGTTGTGATAAATAAAGTAGTGGAATGCAGCTCCTGTGTTTCATCAAAAGTCTATTACTTAATTTAATTTAATGCTGATTAAATATGATTTCAGATCTTTTCTAACAAAATTTCCTTTTCTTCGTAAAGCGACAAACATAAAGTTCTTTCTAATAACTTACTTTTTCTATTTTATTTTCATTTTATATCTCAGATATAAATTAATGCCAATTTGTAACAGGAAATATCGAGTGGGTATTTTATATTTTAATCAAAATAATATATATTATTTAACTAAATTAAAGAACAATATGCCATGCTATAATTTAATAAATACTTGATTTACTTTGTTTTACTTTGAGTTCCTTTAATTTATCTTACCAATGTAACCACTTTTTTGAATAAAAAGACTCAAATCTGATCACAATTCGTCCTATACATTTTTGGTTAAAGAAAAAAATTATTCACATATGGATATTAGAGAAGTTTTCAAAATAAATTTGTATTAACTTGTATTAATTATTTTCTTGTCAGTAAACTATATTTTCTACAATTAAGTTTTTAACTGTCATATGACTAGCTTGCAATTGTATGATATATCAACTCCATCTTTCTTACTAAAACTCTTTAGTTTAAACAATTTTACAGCTAAAAATTCTCAAGCTTTCTCATCTGTTTTTTCCTTGTTTCACAAAGATCTTGACTTTGATAATTCCTTATTAAAATTCTCAAGCGTCCTTCGCTTGTTTCTTGACTTTTGCCTTGGAGAGAGAACGAACTAAATATAGTTTTTATCAGGCATTGCAAGACGTGGCAAGAAACTGGCTCTAATAGCACACTTAGCCCACTCCAGTTGGCACTCTTCCTCGCAGCGAGAACTTCAACAATAACTCAGAGCATTAGTCGCTTGAGAAATTGTCTGTTTACCTTGTTGGGTTTTGGTTTTGGGTTTTAGCCTTGTTGCCGTTGCCAAATGGCACTCAAAGTGCGCCAAATATGAAAAATGAGACACAGGAAGTGAAATTACAAACTCGGAACGCAAAAGACGAGGCGGCATCCTGCAGCCTGCATCCTGAAATCCTGGTGCACCTCCAGACAGCAGAAACACCACCAACAACAACAACAACTACAAGTACATTACAAATGAAAAAGTTGAAGTAGAGTAATAATTGTGAGGCTCTGAGACGGCGACAACATCGCTCGAGGCTCAGAGGGGAAGAACAACCTGGAGACGGGATAAAGGGACTACACATTTTCATTTGGTCATGTCCGGTCGACGTCCAGTGTTTGTCCAGACGACCCCAAGTAGTGTACACACTCTCACACACACACACACACACACACACTGAGAGCAGCTGCTGTTCTTATACATTTTTTTGCTCTGACTTGTGCTCTGTCAACGGCAAATGTTGCCAAGCTCGCTGACCGCTGTCCAGCCAAGAGGGACACCTCGATGTCATCCTCCACCGTGTCCTCCACACTGTCCTTCTGCTATCCCGATGCTCTTCTAAGTGGGCTTCATCAGTTGCGCTTCGTTGGGCGACGTCAGCGTCATAATCGTCGTCCTTTTTCTGCTTTGCTTTTTGCTCTTTGCGGTTTCTTTTGCCTCTGGCTGTTTTTTTCTTATTACTATTATTTTTTTTTTTGGGGTCAAAGTTCAGCCACGTTGCTGGACTGCTTATTTATCTTTAAGATTCTCAACTCACTGCACAGGTTCTTAGCTTTTTTTTTCTTTGCCGTTTGCTGAACAACTCTCTGAGTTATGGGCACAACAATGCGTCTCTGCAGTGTCCACACTGCGTTTTTATCAATGTCCACTTTGAGTTGCCATTTGCAGCGCCTCGACTTGGCGACAACACGACGTCGATTCGCCCTGCCTCCTGCCTCCTGCCTCCTGCCTGAGATCTGACCCGCTCCCTGACTACCCCCTTCCCCTTCCGCCTGCCACATGACGCACGTGGCTTTTGCCCGTTAAGTGGAAACTGTAGTTTTTCTTACTTAACCGTGCCACACACATAATCACACACACACACACACACACGCTACAGTCACCTCATAAAGATTTGTGTCTGCGTTTTTACGCCATAAGTCAAGTGTCTTGAATCTTGGTCGCAGTTCAAGAGCCTCGAAGTCAACTGGAGGTTAAGGCTAAGCTTAAGCTTACACTGACGAAAAATGTATGCAATTTTAATAAAGCTCACTGGATTCCCTTATAAAAAATAAGCTTACTTTTTAACTGACAATAGAAATCGTTGAAATTACTTTAGATTTACAATAATTAAAAGCAGTTCTTTTAAACTTTTTTTTTTAAGTAGCTTTATTTAAAATAGTAACTGACTAGCCTATTTGACTTTTCTATGCATTTTAATGTTAACATAAAATGTGTCAGATGTTTATTTTATTCAGTTGCCCTTGATTTGGTTTTATTTGTTGCACTTTCCAATACCATATGAGTTTTTGTTGCCAGTGTTTCTTTTGGCAGCTCAGAAACTGAAGAAACTTTTGTTAGAGCCGCTCCTTAATTAAGAATGCGTATTAAACAATTACGGTGACCAGCTCTAAGAGACTTTGCCATTTGCAGTGGCATTAATTCAATTTGTCACACTTTACGAGTGCACAACTTTCAGGGCCACAACTCCGCAACCCTCAAGCCGCAGTCCCCCCAAGTCTTTGCCACTGCTCTGCACTACCCTTCCCTCCATGCCAACCACAACTGGACAGTCGGTCTGCTCACAGCTTCACAGCTTTACACTTTAGCCACAAAAGTAGAGCAGCTGCCCAAGTGTTTCAAGCTCTGCCATTTTCAATTTGACTATGCCGGAAGTTACCTGCTGGCGCCAGCAACACACACACACAGACAAAAACACACACATATACGGTGCGAACAGCTGGTACGGCACTGAAGTCATTTCCTGTGCACAGTCTGGTTGAGCAGTCTTCTGCCCTGTGTTCTATGTGCTGTGTTCTGTGCCTTGTGCCTTGTGCCCTATGCTCTGGGCCCAGTGGTTTTAAGTGTCCCATGTGGCCAAAAGGCACTAGAACTAGATTAAATTGGCATCTTTTGTTGTGAGCATCGAAGTGACTTTGTTTTCACAAATGAGAGACAGCAAAAGAGAGTGATAGAGACAGAGAAAGAGGTGGGGAGAGCGAGAGAGTGTGAGCAAATTAAAACTTGACTCATGTGGCTGCATAAATGTGTATATAAGAGTGTAAGTGTGTGTGTATTTGTCCTTGGGGAACAAGTGCGTTTTGACCAGCACATAAGTTGGCCCAGCGACGAACACTTTAAAGTCAGTTCCATTTGAAGCTCTTAAAATGCCGCGAGATGTTCAACTCGGTATTTTGTTAGTTTAAGTGTTTATTTGGCTACTTTGTTGGCCATCCATCAAAGCGCTTTAATTGATTGCTTTTGGCATTTTGGGCGTCTGCACAAATCGTCGATTAATTAAATATTTACAAGCTCAATTGAGCGGCAATGAATGCTAATTAATTTGTTACTTTAAGTTGAAAGACGGTTGTGTCTTATCTTCACGCTTGACGGGAATCTCTCATTGATTATTTGTAAATGAAAATGAAAATGAAAATGTGAAGGGAAATGAAAAGTAAAACAACCCTTTGAGTGAAGTCTGGACAGTCAGTCAGTCAGCCAGTCGAAACTGTTGCTAAATCTTTGGGTCTTGGCATTTCTAATTGAAAAACTTTGCCAGATCTAAAGTGCAAATTGCCAAAAACTCAAATACAAAACTAAACACACTGGGTGCAAATAGTTAACAAACAGAAGAAACAATTCAATAAATGTAACTGCATATGCTTTTATCAAGTTACAAAAGATACTAAGACCGAATACCGAAATATAGAAATACTTTACTCTGTTTGTTGCATTCGAATTGCGGTTAATTTTGCTGAAAGTTTTCTCGTCTTGCCAAATGTGTTGGCTTGGCCAAGTTAGCTGCCAAGTTTTGCTGTTGCGGTGTGAGTACTTGGTTAATGCATTAGTTGCTTTCAGTTATCAGTAAAGTGATCTTGGTTTGAGCCAAACATGGCCTATAATATTGGCCATATTTGCCATTTACTTTCAATTTCTTTTTTAATTGCACGCCACGTTTCGCATATGAATTGTGGCCAGACGAAACAAACAAGTTAATTAAACGTTTCCGCCAAATCTGGCCAACAGTCCAAAAGGCCAAAAGGGCTGACCAAAAAGTTTTTGCATGTTATCAGAATTCTGGCATCGCTACGTCCCCCCACAAAAATTCTCAGATCCTGAATGCCGCTTTTAATTACACAGATTTGTATGCCGTTTCGGACTTTCACTTTCGCCGACTCGAAAAACTTGACTTGTATTACATGTTCTCTCTCAGTTTTATATGTAAATTTATTATTTATTAACATTAATTATGGTGGTCAGTGTGCGTGCGTATGTAATTGTAGACGCTGTCATTCCAATGTACTCGCCTCTGAGTTGGGGTTGTCATCAAATTTCTCAGGATTTTGCTGGGTTTTGCTGATGTCAGCGCTCCAATTAACTGGCAATTGGTTTTTCCCATATGACATTAAGGGTTTGGGTAATCTGATGACATAGCCCATGGTCCAAGGCCTATGGCCTGGGCATTCGTATTGAGCACTTTAGATGCTCAGCAGAAGGTATGCAGATTGTTTCAGTTTTTGATTAGAAACTAGACTATAGTTTTCCAAACCTATTTATACTATTCTAAAAACACAGTCTTTTTTGATTAGCTTAGCTGGGAAATCAAAAGCTTTTTATATTATTTTTTAATTGATTAATTTGGCATATTAATGAAAGTTCTACTTAATATCTTTATGCTCTTAAATGTAGTCAATCTTTTACTCCGCATTCCTAGGACACTGCGCTCATAAGTAGGCAACGCTTTCTACTTCTCTTTAAACTATGCGCATATTCTGCTTGTGTTCATCTATTTATAAGGCATTTAACAGTTTCGCAAGCAATTAACACTTAAAGTCAATCCACACACACACACACATATTGTGTGTTTACTATTAGTGTGTGTGTTTGTGCTCAGCTAAACTCAACACTTGTCGTAGTACGTGTTAATAAAACTAATTTTATTAGCTAACTAGTGTAAGTAGCGGTTTCCACACGTTGTTTGTCGACACAGTCACTCTACTGTGTGTGTGTAGTTTGTGTGTATGTGTGTGTGTGTGTATTGCCTAAAACAACAAAACACAGCACACGTTTGGCATTAATTTAATCCTTCCGCAAAATGAAGTGATACCGCCAGCCACTAACAAGGCAAACACATTACATATTTATGCATACATCAGCACACACACACATGCACATGCACAGACACGCACATATTTGTCTGTCGCGAGGCATATTTACATATGTGTGAGGCTTTTAATTGCTGTCTTCAAAGGCTGAGGTAAGAATAATTGCAGGATTGGGTATAATGTGTCAGTTTGTGCTTTGTGCTTTGAGTGCTAGCTGCAAGCTGATTACATCAAAAGAGAGAGACACACACTCACACACACACATTCACACTTTGAAGTGTCAACAGGCAATAGACGTAAAGGATAACTCAGCCACGTTATCCATCAAGACATCTTTCACTTTTGTCAGCGAAACAACAATGGGCTCTTAATTACGTGTGTGGTTGAAGCTTTATCTGCAACTCTCTTTTCCTCTCTTCGTCTCTATCCCTTTTCGTTGTGCAAGTGTTTGTCTAGGGCGAGAACTGTCTCATGTTTGCCTGACACTTTTGCTTTGGTCGCGACACTTGTTGGGCAATTTCAGTTGGCTTGCGTTTTGGTCCAAAGTTGTCAAGTTTTTCATCAAACTGCCTGTCTTTTGCTTTGCCTTTTGCTCAAAGACTTGACTTTTGATGGCATAATTAGAACACATATTGCTAAAGTGCTGGCCCTGCAGGCCACAAACATACGAGTTTGCACTCTTGCCGTCCAACAGGATGTTAATTTCAATTTAAATGCTTTGCCAGCTTTGCAGTTGCTTCTTTAGCTTCTCTACACTTCTTCTCTGTGGCTCACTCAATTGTCACACACGACGTCCTTAGCCTCAAGCGATTTGGTCATCTTTTCTTTGCCATATTTGGCTATGATATTGTCAGCAGCTGTCTCAAGAAGCCAACTGACCAGCCAGACTGCTCAACTGTAAACTCTTCCTTTGGGCAGTCATGGCTTTTATTTTGGCCGACCTTTGGCTGCAATGTCGCCGAAAAGGCACTTCCTGCCACTGACTTTAATTGGATTCTTTTCTGTGTACAGTTGCCCAAGGGCCACTTCTAATAGTTTCTTAAATTTTAAATGTGTTTATTTATGTAAACTATCTCGAAAGATGCTTGAAATTCTTTTGGTTGCTTTCACACATTTTGGCTAATTAAAATGGCATGAACAAACAAGTTCTCACATGAGTTATTGGCTAAGAATGAGACACCGTTTGTCTTCCTGAGCTCATAATTCATATATCGAGGAGGGCAAAGCTTGAATGTGCGCCAGAAATCACGTACCAGGGCAAAAGTTGCCACGTTGCGTGTTGGATTTTAGCGTTATTGTCTTTTAAGCTAAGAGCTAAGACACTCCGCATACTCCTCTTACTGTGCCCTTACTCTCTCTTACTCTGTTCCTGATCCGACCACAACAGCTAATTAACGTTAATTTATTAAATCAGTGTGTAAGTAAAGGCATCGCAAGGAAAAAGAGCTTCAACTTTTGCTGCCAGAGCCAAAGATAAAAGTTTCACACGACGCTCTTGACGTAGACAGAGAGACGGAGACAGAGACTAAGGCTTAAGCATTTCAATGCAAAGGGGTCGGAAAAGGCGTAGTGCAGGGGGATTTTCTTAGCTGGAAAAGCATGAAAACCACACGCAGCAATTATTAATTCAATTATTTTAGCGCAAACAGCACCTAAGACTGCCAAGCCAGGACCACAACCAGCAGCAAACTCACAAGCAGAGACATAAATGACTTGGTCTTATTTCAAGTACAAAGGGGGAAAGTGGGGTAAGGAGAGGGAAATGGTTTGGTAAGGAAAGAAAAAAGAATTGGAGCTGCTGAAATAGAGTAGCACAAACACAATTAAGACAACGAGAAAGAGCATAAGAAAGCAGCTGTGAATTCTGCTGTGAATTCTGATGCGAAGCGTAAATAAAGTAGAAAATTTAATTTGCAACTCGACAAAAATTCGCTCTCTTTCAGACGCTCTTTATACCACAATGAGTGTGCGAATTTGGGCGTAGGGCAGTGTGGTAGTGGGGCGTGCCAAGTGCAGGGCAAATGTACTTACCACCTGAAAGGCAGAGCAGAACTCTGTATTCGCTGTCGGACATTCAAATTAATAACAGCTTCCGTTTCCGGTCAAAAATGTGCGAACAAAACGCATTGTCATGTTGTAAATTTCCAACTGCATGACGAACATAATAATAATGAGTATAATAATAATAATAATGCTAATGATAATGAAAATGATAATAAAGCTATGGCCAAAAATGTTGCTCGGGTCCAAACACATCCGCAACGACAAAACGTGTCCGTAACAACTTCCGTTGCGTTTTCCCAGTCGGCAATTGGCCAAAAACTTTGAGACCAAACAAAGCTGAAAAATATGTAAAAAAAAGAAATAGGTAAAATGTAAAAGTTTGCAACTTAAAGTCACCTGCGCTGGTTCCCAAACTACAATCAGCAGTTTACGAGTGCACAGTGGGGGAAAAAAAGAGGCGGGGGAAGGTGTGGGAGGGGCCCTTTTTGTTTCAATTCACGGCAATTGGCAGTGAGCTCATCAGACATCAGGTATAATTTGGCCAGGGACTATTTCATTTTACGGCCAAAGTGGCACATTTGCATAAAGTTTTATTTTCTTTGACCCGCACTTGGGGATTTCGTCGCCAATTTTCCATCTTTGCATCTTTTTGTTACTTTGTCTCCAGGAAGTGATTTCAATTCTTTTTATTTTACTTTAGTTCTATTCTGCAACGATTGAAATTCAATATCAGCTTTGGATAGACAAAAAGGGAACTTTTCTTTGCTTAAAGCTGTGGCCATATCGCTGGCATTTGGTTTCCATAATGCTTTGCTTGCTAATACCCCAACAAATGTTTACACACTCACACACCCACACACCACGTCACACATCGTACATCACATCAATTCAATCGAGTCGAATTCAATCCCACGACAACGTCTACTGCCAATAAAAGGTAATTTTAAAATCAAACACTCGCCAAAAATGTCTGTGTGTGTGTGTGGGTGGGTGTGCGTGTGTTTGCCTTTGTATGGGAAAGGGAGAGTTTTACTGCGATTTGACAGTCTCAGAGTAAATCCTTTCAATTGCTGCAATTTACAGGATAAATAGGATCAAAATCGAATTTAAACGGCAAACAAATTTTTCGTGATTTTGATTTTGTTGACAGAACTTTTCACTTATTTTGCAAAATAAGCAGATTATGCACTGACAACGACAAGGATAACGACAGCAGGATGCCGTTCAGTGGTGACAGAAGTTCTTAGCTACAGATATTTAAAAATGAAGACACCAAAAGTTGCTAAAAGAACTAGTCCAGACTCTAAATATCTAGCAGAATCGACACAATTTTAATAAATTTGTTTTATACAGATAGTTAAAAAATTTTCTATCTTTTATGCCAATCAAAAGTCTCCATCCTTATGAGTCCAAAAAGGAATACAAATCGGTTGTGGGACATGAAAGTCTTTAAATATTTAAAATCTAAAATGGTTGGTAGAAAAATAAATAGCTAAGATGCCAGCACTGATTCTCTTGATGCTTGACCGGATAAGCTATCAAGGGTTGTCCTTTCTGTCTATTGAACACCTAGAACACACACTTACACACACATTTGCATGCAACTGAAGTTTCGCGTTATCTTCTTGTTTGTTTTTGGATTTTTTAATGTTATTAAACCATCTTGAAATATTTTAATTAAATTTACAATTTCAGTTTTCGCAGTTGAACGAGCTTTTGAGCATGAAACTATAACTATCTCAACAGATATATTTCTACCTACTCAAATGCTTGATTTTATTTATTTTTGTACACTTCTCTCACGCAGAACTTTGGAGTAGAAAGTTTTGTGCAAAAAGGCAACAAACTTGAGCGCTAACTTTCGACACGAGTCCTTAGAATCCTTCGGGTTCAGCCTCTGGCAGCATAAACAAGATTAATTTCACATGTGTACGTCTTCTCTCTCTCTTTCTCTCTCTGCGGTGGTTCAGCTGCCAAATGGAAAGCGGGAAAATGGGCAGGGAAATGGAAATGTGAAGGGAAACGACGCTCATGTTGGGTATTGGGCTGTGCTTCAGTTATTACTTTGATTATGTTTATTTTAGTCATGAAATCCTAATGCCAGTTCAGTTCCATGTGCACTTCATTTAATAAACTCGAATCGCACTTATTTCTCACATCTTTCATTTCACTCTCCCCATTCCCTTTCTCCCTCTTCCTTTAGCAAATTGTGTAGACGTAGCGCGAAATTATTATTTCCACTGAATTTTTGCCTGTGGTTGCTTCTCACAAGTTTTGTGTGATTAACCAAGTGAAAAAACACGAGATTAGGCAAAACTATTTACAAGTTGATTAGCTTTTGTGGAGACATGGGAATGCCTTAAGGCAGGAGGTGCAAGACAGTTCTTTATTGCTGATTATTCAAAAAGAATTTCCAAGAAATTAATTATTTCTCAGTGCTGAAATATATTTCCAACAATTTCCAGCTAGTTAGTATCTAAATTATATAATACCTGTTCAGCTTAATAAACGTTGTTCTAATTTGTAATTATCACAATTATTAAAAGATTTTATCCACTCAAAATTGCCATAATTTGAATCTTAACTTTAATCTCTTGACGACTGCTGTCCAATTGGGCTGATCACAATCGAGCCACAAAGAAAATTCAAATGGCCAAAACAATCTACAAGTGCATCTGCCAATTTGGCGTAAGTTGGCGTAGCTCCAATAGCCCCAAGCCAACAACAACAACACCAAAATCGTCACTAAGTCGGCAGTCGACTTAAGTGCTTTTAATTATGTCCACGTTCACTTTAAACCCAATATCGCAAGTTTCCGAAATGCGCAAATCACAGCAAGAAACTTCGACCACGTCTGCCACACACAGTGACACCCCCTCTACACCCCCCCAGACCCCTAGACACACCCCTGTGCTGGGGCGGGCAATTAACGAGAGAACTGGTGGCAGAAAGTTGCTCTAAATAAACCATAACAATTTATGAAATTTTAATTTTTTACACTTAATAACACGCCGAATTATGGGACGCGACTTTCGCTACTCACTGTATAGAGACATCAATGTTGAGTTGCCAGCGCAGGTGAAGCATAGGAGAGGCGGGTTTAAGGGTGATCTTGGGGAAAGGGTAGAAACTGGGAGTCTTGCTACTTGTGTGGCAAGGCAGCAGACGCAGCACGTTGGGCATAATTAGAATTTCGCCCAGAGCTGGCTAAATTTGGCATCACTGCAGACACGATCTGATCCAGGCGAGAATTCTGCACGCACTGCGATTAATCGCATTTATGATGTGTGAATTAGATTTATATTCAGATTTATATTCAGATTTATAAATGATTTTTACTTGAGTGCAAAACACAAACAACTTAATTTCGTGAAGGAAATATGGTAAAAGATAAAAGTTTCAAAAAAATATATTTTGTTTGAATATTAGATTTATTCCTTTATTTGTTTATACATTTATTCACAGTACATGAACGTTCACACGCCAGACTTTGGCTCCTCGTTGAGCTCCAACTCGAGACGGCTTTGGGGCAGCGATGTCACTGAGCTGGACTCCGAGTCGGGCTGATCGGCCTCCTCGTACTTCTCATCAGCAAAGTTGCTCATGTCGCACAACATTTGATCCATCAGAAGCTGCTGCTGTGATCGGAATTCCTCCTGCAGGCGCTGCTGCTCTTCTGCCTGCTGTGAAACCAACTGATGGAAGCGTTGTCGGTGCTGTTGTTCCATTTCATCGAGCAGACGATGCTTCAACTGATCAGCGTTGACACCAGCTGACAGAACAGCAGTTACCGCAGTTTGGCTTGCGCTGCTGCCAATTGTGGCAGCTTTCTTTATGCTTGTGGAGCGCTTCAAAGTGGTACGAGGATCATAGCTGAGACGACGCTGTGTGCTGCTGATTCTAGGGTTGCCATCGGTGTTGCCACCCTCCACCTTGGCATGGGATGTGGCATGTGCTGCATAGCTAACCGAGCTGGCGGCACGAAGCGCCTTCTTATTACTTGCCAACTTGTTGCCAGTCAATTTCTGCTGTGATCCCGTCAACACTTTGGACTTGAGTTTGCTTTCCTCGGGTGACATGCGTTGCTTGACTTGGATTTTGCTGCTCAAGTTGAAGACTGGACTTGGCGGTGGTGCCACCAAGGGAATATGTATGGGCAAGCCAGTACTTTGGCTGGGCGAAGTAGGTGAAGCAGAATCCGATGGTTTGCTGCCAAAGGGGTAGGAGTGATAGCGTTTCCACAATGTCGGATGCAGCCGTTCCTCGTAACAGTAGGTCGACACGTCCATCCCAGGGGAGTACTTTTCGGTGTTTGGGGACAGAAATGGACTCGTGGAAGATCGGCGCAGCTCTCGCTCGTTGTTGACCATGTTCTCCTTTAGGGTTTTAGCCACTTCAATCAAATCTTGAATGGATAAATCTTTCTTTGGGGCACTGTCCTCAGGGGCTTTTTCCTGTTCAGGAGTTTTCTCCGCCAGAGGAGTTTCTATCGCAGCTTCTTCTGCTTGTATATTCACATTCATTTCCTCTGGCTTTTCCATCTCCAATTCGGACCTCTCCCGTACAACCATCAGTCCAAACTTGGGTGCCTGCTCAATGATCACCGCATACTGTGCACTTCTTCCTGGCCACTCCTCAAGCACCAGATGCATTATCTTCGACTCCTTCTTAGCCGGCTTAAATTTAATGATTGCATTAAGATTATTATCATAGATCAGCGTTTCGGAGAAATGCAGCTGCTGCTTGAAGCGTCCAAGAACTGTCAGTGGCTGTGGTGGCGGTATTGAGTCCGTGCTGGTGCTGGCGTCCACAGACGGACGTCCAGCATTGTATAGGCCACGCTGGCGACTCTTCATTTTGTTGTGAATTTTCTTCAAACCTTTGCCCAACTGCTGTTCCACAGCCATGGCGGCCTGACGCAGTTCCTGCATCTCCAGACGTCGCTCGTCAGTCATCTGTTAGTAATAATTAATGAATTAAAATAATAGTTAATTATTTATTACTTTTTCCCTTTCACAACTTACCAAAGGTGCCAGTATGGGATTGCCATTGATGGTGTACACTGAGCGATAGGCCGCGTCCTTCTCACCACCGCCTTTCTGCTGCTGCTGAGCATCCTGCTCCTGCTGCTCGACCTTGGCCCACTGTTCTTCAACTTGCTCGGAGATTTTTAGCATTAAATCCATTACTGAGGAAATTTACTTGCCAATTAAACTTCGAAATTATTTCTCTTTTGAAATTATTTAAGAATTTACTTATTCTAGTTGTTTTATATTTTTTTCTATATTTTTTTTCTGTTTGATTTTTTTCTGCAAGTCAGAGCTAACATGAACAATTACGAAACAACTGTGATAAATTAGGTAAAGTAAAATTCAAAGCCTACTTGTCCAGAAATTTTAAAATGCCTGACAAGTTTCGGTCTGACAAATGTGAAGTTTGTTGAAGCATGCCACAAGCTACCTTATTGCCACATGCAACATGCGGCATGTGCCATTTGGTAGTGGCAGGAACAACACAAATAAAGTCCACTCCATTACCGGCAAGTCTGCGTGTCCTGTTCTTGTCCTTCGAGACGAAAACGTAGAAACGAAGCAACTTGTGTGCACTTCCGTCCCCAGAAAAGGAGCACAAAAAAGGACTCCGAATATGTCGGAAATTTGTTCTGCAGGCTTGAGTGCTCGTAGGTGTGATTTGTTTTTAAAAAAAAAAAAATGTTGGCAGAGACTTGCATGAAAAATGAAAAGCAAACACAAAAACGGAGACGGTGACGGAGACGGGAAATGCGCAACGGTGTACGAAATGGGATTGAGCCTGTTGAGGAAACACACAAAGAGGAAAAACAGTGGGAAGTTGACATTGGCCAATTTGTCGCATTGTCCACCCAACGAATACCCAAAGTGAAAACTTTCAGTTTGAGTTTCAAGTCGTTTATTTGTGTTTTGGCAATGAAGTCACGTAGCATTTCACTTGCATATTTGTCCAATGACATGCGACAATTTTCCACTAAATTTGGCATGTCAAACATATTTGCTTTGCGACGCCCGGTAATGCATAAAAAATTCAAATTAATACATTAACAACTCGAGATAAACGAGTGACTTGGGAGGTTTAAGACAGGGGGCTGGAATAAGGGAAACTTCCAGGATGTCAGGTAATAAACGCTCAGTGCCATTGTCGTTAAGTCCTTTCGCTTCTACTTTGCGTGCCAAAGTCGAGAAACTTTTGCGCCTCGGCAATTTACTTCAAGTGGCAATTCGGGAGCGTGCCAAGTGCCTTGATAACAGTTAACAGTAACAGCTCCCTCTTGTTCTCTGGTCCCCCCACTCAGCTTCCTCTCTACTTCCTCCCCCACCGTATTGCCAGTCAGGTGCTGTGGCCACAAAAGGTATTTATCTCATGGCCTTGTTCTCAAATTAGTCGAGTAGGTCCTGAAGTAAAGATAAAGACATTGTTGTAAGTGAAGAACTCAATCAGTGAACTACGTGAGCTACTTGAGTCTATCATTAGGTGTGTAGGAATGTTATCGACTGCCTAATAGACTCTTCAGGTATTTAGGCTTCAGTGCAGGCTGTGCAAAAATCGATTAATCGATTGGAATGACAGTCAATTTTGTTTAGTAGAATACCTTAAAGACCTCTGCTGTCATGTGTTTAAATAAAATTAAATTAGTTATCTATTAAATTAGAGCAAACGCTAACAGTTTTCCTTCATTAAACCATTGAAAACTACGAACATATCTCAATTTAAACTTAAAAATGTCATGTTAGCCAACCTGTAAAGCACCGGCCATTACCATTAACTGTCTGCTCATTGTCAGAAGCTAGACGCTTTGGTTACAGTTCATAAATTCATGGAAATTATGAGCCGTGACGTCGCAACGTTCGCTAAACGGAAGCGAACTGCAATCGTTGGCCAGTGGCACGTACGTCTAAACGTGGCCAAAAGGGGAAGCCACCTCTGTGCGGTGCACTGAGGCGGTTAGCCAACAGGTAATAACGGTTGCACGATTGGTTAGTCTGTCAGTTTTTTTTTTCATTTTTAGGTTTTACAACGAGCAATAAGCAATTCAGACAGCACAGCTTCCAGACCATTCCAGACACTCATATTGCGCTATTTTGCAAGATGTATCACTTTTGGTATTATGAGAGCTGCAGGGCAAGAAGGAAAGAAGTAGAGAGTGAGAGACAGAAAGGAGGGGGCGGAGATGGGGAGATGGGGGAGAGAGAGAGAAGGAAGGTAGATGGATGAAATAGCAGTTAATAAATACAGGACCGCAATACAACAAGTTGCTGTCATAAATTCGCGATTTTGTATTTGCTTAAAGGTCGCCGCATTTCTTTTTGTCTACCGCATGCCATTTTACGGCGATTCAAAGAGATTGTTGCTAGCATACCCTGTAATCATGAAATGCAAGTGGGGTATAAACTATAAAACTTTTGGCATTAAAGGGAAAAAAGAATTGTGAATCCAGAAATCCTTTTAATACTAGGCGAAGTACATCTCATTTATCCTTTTTATTTGAGACCATTTCACTCTACAAACCACAAACATTAAGTAAATTGAGTTGTCTGCAGGGTATTAGCTCCTCAGGCGGATTGTTCGACCGACTACCTAGTTTATATTGCCCCCGCTGGCTATCATAATTTTATGCGGCAGACAATATCGTCATTTTATGTTTGGGAAATCGATGAAAGTTTTACGAGTCGCATTTGCAATCGCATTGATTTTCGCTGGCGCTACCAAAAGCAGTGCCAAGCATTAAACTTCAAGTTGAAGTTGAAGAAAAGATAAAGATTTGAAGTTGAAGTTCAAATCGGCAATCACTTTAATTAAGTTGCTGTGGCTGCTGCTGCTGCTCATGCATATGCAAGACTCAATTAAAAGTGCGCCAAGAAAAACTTGTAGACAAACAAACAAAACACAAGACAAGACAGGAGAAGACACGACAAGACAGGCTAAGGTAGAAGGTAGTAGGTAGACCTGGCAGCCCTTTTGGCCCGTTTCGTTTTGGGCCAAGAAGTTGGCAGCGTCTGCAAGTGACTTGAGAGCGTCGTCGTCTGCGCCGTTTTGTTGACATTTCGCGGTATGGAAAAAATTAAATTAAAATGCAAATTAGACAAGCAGGAGTCGCGTCGAGTCGATTCAACTGGAGATGGGCTGCATTTACCAACAGTGACAAATTGTTGTAAACAAAAATGTTGCGCATACGCCCGGTGGGACGACCTCTTCACTGTCACTGTCAGTGTCACCTACGCCGAGGTCGAGGCCGATAGTCGCAAGATTTGCCTACCTATGGCAAATATATGTTTGGTCTCTCGCCTTGGGAGCAGCTTCTTCTGTCGAGCGCCGACTTAGGGCCAAGATGAATGTTTTTTATAAGAATTTTTGTGTCCTGTCTTTGTCTGCCTTTTCTTTGCTGGCGGTAAATTATGCAAAGTAGTTACGTAATGCGCTTGTTACAATAATTTAATCTTGTAATCTGTTTCTGTTTCTGTTTCTGTCTCAGTTTTCGCTCTGCGGCAAGTGCCATAAATAATTCAGCCACATTGAAGACACTCCACATTGCAGTTCCCAAAAAAAAAAAAAAATATAAGTAGGAGCTGCTTTTACTTGTCTTTCTGGTCTAAGAAACTCTTGTAGACTTTTCCTTAAGCATTTTTGCATTTTTAATTTCAAGGTAAACAAAACGCAAACAAGTTCAAGTTAAAACAGAATTCTAATGAGCTGTCTTAAGGTAACTTCCCATTTCCCTTTCCATCCAATTCCCAATCCAACTCAAATTGACATTTCAGCAAAGCGCGCACGTTAATTCAATTGCTGAGCTCAAAGAAAAATAAAACCAGTGAAAAGTTTTTAATGCCAGGCCAAAGATAAATCAACCCTTTGACGATGCTTTCTTTTACACACGGAAAGAAGGAACAGGCGGTGGTGGAGTAGCAACTGAAAATATTATTTGTGGTTGTTAGCAGTTCATAATTAGTTCATTGGCATGCGAGTGATTCCCGCTTAAAGATTCTTAAAGATTATAAACCCAAATAGGGTAAGGACACTTTGTTTCAGTAAAAGTGTATCAAAGCATCATCTCAAAAATTTGCCTCATTGGAGTCAAACTGATACTGCAGAAATTAAATAAGCTAACATATTCTTACATATTCTTTAAATTCTATCTTCAACAATATCCAACCAAGGATCTGCTTAAATTGAACTCTTCTTAGAAAAAGCTTTGGTCATAAATCAGCTGCTAAACGCAAATCCAGCCCCAAATCGCAGACAACATAAAATTTCAATAACGCTTTTGGCCTCCAGTTGTCTCCCAGTCCCCAATTCTCTGTCTCAGTCTTTGTACTTGTCGCCATCTGGAATGTCGTCTGAAGGTGCACAGTCTGTTGCACGGTGGAAACCAATAACACACACACAAAACGAGAAAGCAGAACAAACAACCAAAGAGGAACAACAACAAACGGAAGCAATACACGTTGACACGTCGAACGGATACAAATGTGGCGCTTTTAGTTCCGCAAGAAGACAAAACCTTTGGCGTAATGTAACGGAAACTCTATTGAATTGCGATAAAAATCGCGTTTGCACTGCACTGTCGCTGTCTGCCACACACAGACAAACACAAACACACACCGCACAAACACACACATAACAGTCACACATTTGCTAAGCCATTTTTAAAGCATACTTTGCGGCTTGTCAACAGGCAGCAAAATTTATTGAAATTGTGCGCCAAAAGAGTTGCATTTCTGTCTATACACTATCTAAAGGGGTAGAACAGTTACGGCATGTGTACGGGAATAACACAGGGTATAAAATTGCGTATAACTTACTTTAACAAAGTTTAAATAATTTCAAGTCGATTTTTAAACTTTGAATGATCATTGCTCAGCCAAATTGGATGCTATATTGAAAAGTTACACCTTTTTGGACTCAGCACAACTTGTATTGTTGATTGCAATCAAAATTGGAGATTTTTAAAATTTTATGATTTTTGGCCATTTTTGTGAAAAATCGGTCAAAATTTTTTTTGTTAAATTTTGATGCTAATGGATAGTCGTGGTCCTCCCGAGTCGAAAAAGGTATACCAATCGTTGATAGGATGTCACAGTCCTAAAATATTGCAAATCAAACTTTTAGTGTATAAGGTCTAAGTACGAAACAAGTCCTAAGTCAATTGAAGAACTAGATTTCATATCGTTACAAACGAAAGGGAATACAAAGTTCAGCTTTGCCTTTAAACTGAATACTACATGTTTTTTGCATGCTTTCTGCTGACATGGTTATCGTTACGGTTATTGATTGAAGTTCTTGCTACACTCCAGTTGCCTCTGGTGTGAAACTTGAGTTTCTTTGCCGCTGGCGACAGCTGTTGCCAATTGTTGTGGGCCACAGGTTGCTCATTTCCAGTTGCATGGCATTTATCTCACTTGCCGTCAGTGGCAGTAACAGTTACCTGACTGACTGCTTGTAAGTGCAGGCCGTTACCACTGCCCGTTTACCTCTTTTGTCCATTTTGGCCCACTTTCCCCTTGACTTGATTGTCAGCTGCAGTCGCTTTGGACACACACAATTGCCAGCCACATCAATGTGCATTTCATTTAACTTGGCACGCCCGTGTGACTTTTAAGTGTTGCCCGCACACACACACTTGCACACACATATATTCTTACACACACACAATCGCACCCCTTTAGGCCAGCATTAGAAATTTGAGTGCTGGACATGACAGCTTCTGCATGAGCAACTTTAGCCCCTATGTCGAAGCCAAAAGCCAAAGGCAAAGTCAATGTGGAGTGTCTGTGTGTGTGTGTGTGTGTTTTGTAGGTGTGTGTAAGGTATTATCTTGTGCCTGGAAATGTATGCTGCGTGCGTCATCATGTCCTACGCAGCTTTGGAATCAATTGTTGCTGTTGTTTCTTTTGTTGTTGTGGCTCCTGTTTTTGCTTTTGTTGCTGTTGCCAAAGTTTGTGTTTGTGTCATTGTTAAATTTTGCGCTCGAACGATTTGCAACGAATGACATCCGTACGGCAAGTTACTTTTTGATTTACAGTATGCTACTTTTTGTTCATCAAACGCCTGGATGCTCCTGTTTGACCCACCCGCAGTCTGTCTTCCCCCCGCTCTAAACTCGGCCCCTCTAAGTTCTACAAACTGTTCGAAGGTGCAGCAAAGGTTGTTAGTTGTTGCTTGTTGGTCGTCGGTTGTTGGTTGTCGGTTGTCGGTTGCCTGACTGGTTGTTAGCTGTCGTTAGCATTTGGCTTAAATTGCGCAAAATGCGTGTAATTGCTGGAACTGACGATTGAATGAGCCCGTGTCCGCCGAAATATCTCCGGCGTTTGTTGGCCAACAACAGCTGTTGTCCAACATTTAACCCAAAGATTTCAAGTTTTAGGTCTTTGATTAGATTTTGTGTCTGTCTCCAAAACTCAAAAACTCTTTGGCTGTAATTATGGGCGCATTGTAGTGCAAAAATTGAGTTTAAGTTTTAAGTTAGTCGAGTTTGTTTTTGGCCATAAACTTGTTATTCCCACTCGCCAGCGAAGTTGGCCTTATGCAGATGTTTCCTTTCCATTTCCACTTCCGTTTCCGTTTCTGTTGCAGGGCAAAAAGTGAAAGTGTCGCTGTAAAGAACTCAAGTTTACAGTCATTGAATATATTCAGATTTATTTGTATTGCAAGTTTAAATTAGTTAGTTATTTATTATAAGCAGAAATGTGCCTGTTATTTATATTTGTCAGAATTTATTAAATATTTTATTATTATTTATTTATTTTGTTATGAAAATCAAAACATTTCATAGCGCTTTCCGTGCTCAATCACAGCACAACAATTAATGCGTTTTTATTGCATTTTCACCGCAACGAGCAATGCATCATTCAGAAATTTGTCAATAGAGACCACAGGCCATTTAATATATATAAGCCGATGATTCCGGCTGGATAACTGTAGACTATCAACACTGTGGAGTCTACTGTGTGGACTGACTGCAGAGTGTTGTTGTTATTTTTTGTGGACTTGGTATTGGTGGTTATTTGGCATTCCCCATAGGTATTTTATTATTTATCAGAGGCACACGATCGAGCAGGCAACGTCATATATAAATATAGTACTATAGTAGGCCCTAAAGTAGGCACAAAAAGGGGGTGTGCCAGTTACCCAGCTATTTAATAATATAAAAGCAATATTTTTGTGACCAAAACAATAAAGTCGCGCTGTCATTGATTTATTTGTCTGCTGCGTAGCCAGTAACAACAATAAAGTGAGCGCGAAATGCACTCGCACAATGCACGAAAAACGGTGGGAAAAGGGGGAGTGGGAGGGGCGTGTCACCTCAGCGGTGGGTCGGGTAACTGCAGCAGGCAAAAGTGCCAGGAAAGAGTCGAAATTTCTCACTCTCAAGCAGTGCTCCATTGAGTCCTCCAACATAATTCATTTCCGCTTATTGTCAGCGCCGCATTTTGCATTTAAAATAACACAAAACCCAAAAACCACGCACACACACGCACTAACACACACACACACACACACTGGCTGCAAAAAAATCTCAAGTGTAAAAATATGAAAAAATGCAGGACAATGCAGGTAAATTGACTGCAAGTGACTGTAGTCCATTGTATGCCAGTTAAATCCTAGCATGAGTTGACGTAATAAAGCCTCAACGAATGCAACAAATTGATGTGAATGCAAATAACAAAAAATATAAAAAACTTTATTGAACAATTGACAGGCACTTCAGACACTTTTTTGGATGTGGGAGTGGCAAATGGAACTCTGCTTTTACTCCTGTCCCACTTGGGAGTGTGTGCTGTCAACAGAGTTTTTGGGGGACTTTACGGGTTTACGGGTATGGGATGACATAATTAAATCCTTGCACTAATTAAATTTCCCAAAAATGTATGCAAAATGCCAGCAAATAAACCGTACACTTTTCGAAACTACCTTAATTGCATGAGATAAGCCGTTAGACGGGGCGCATACGTAATGCAAATTATTTTCAACATTTCACATTTAATTGCAAGGCGGTCAACGGTTGACGGTCAGGGACATGTGTCCTTCCCATGGCATTCAGCAAGGACCAAAGGACGCACATTCATTAAGCAACCCTTGAGTGGGTTTTCCAAGGGTGTGTGGGTGTGTTGGTGTGTTAGTGTGTATGCGTGTGTGTGGGTGGTCAAGTGTCCGGTTTCCGAAATGCGGCATACATGGCATACCAGCTGGAAATTAAGTTTTCGCATTTTCCACCTTTTTTTCGGTCTTCCGAATTTTTTTTCCTGTTTGTTCCGAGTCCGAGTTGATAATCCAGCATAATGCGCTTTTATTTGAAATAATAATGTTGATGCCAACATCGGTCTGGGCTCATTAAATGCGAAAAGGCAAAAAAAAAAGTAATATTATGTGTGTGTGTTTAAGCCTGTGCTGGTTTTTTGGCCAGAAGGTCTATTGAGTCGCAGCTTTGGACTCATTGTCAACCGCAAAGTTGTTGCACGAGGTGTCAAAGTTCATAACGTGGTTGCCATACCGTCCAAATTAATTTTCTATGTCCGGCCAGCCATATGTGTGTGTTACAAGTTCCCGAGTTCCCGAACTCCTGAGCTCCCCTTGGATTTATTTGTTTAATTGCTAACATTTTCCAGCAAATTAAGTTTTGCCTGCGAGGACTTTAAAGTTATGCAGGAGACATAAATATTTTTGAGGTGTGAATGGTAAATGGTAGATGGTAAATTGTGAATGGTAAATTGCTGAAATGCCTGAGAGATGACTAACGTAGCAGCATAAATTTCAGCGAACTGCAGAAGGTGGTCGAAGGATCCACGCGGTTAACCAGAGCCACAATAAATCTCACGAAAAACGATTTAAAATTTTGTACTTTCACTCGAGAGACACACAAGAGACGTGTATATGGAAACTACTACTATTCGTAGTAACTGCTACAACTGAGTTCACAAAATATACGTCCAGCTGCTTTCTTAACTTTGAGCTCTGCCAAGCCAGCAAAATTCTTGCGGCGTTGCCTTTTCGGTTTTGTGCCGAAAATAATTTATCATTTTCACTTTGAATTTTGTGTGAAAATTCACTTACGAGCACACGATGTGTGTTGTGTAGAAGGGGTGTGGTGAGTGGGTGTGTGGGAGGAGAGGGAAAGGGGCGTTAGTGGTGTCAGCATTGACATTGAACCCACAGACATTTTCCCAAATGCCACGTTGACTTGTCGCCACATTTCAGCTACCTTTTTGCTATCGACGCTGGTTTCTGTGGCTGACTTTGTCCCTGAAATATACACTCCCCTCCCTCACAGTCCGTTGTCTCTCTCGCTTGCGGCTTTGTGCTTAAAGTTTTGTCAACTGTTTGTTGTTTGTAGTTTTAGCGTTTCTTTTTTATAGTTTTGGCTTTTAATTTGCATAGTTGAAATGCCAAAGTGCCGAACTATAAAAGAGCATAACTGTTGGGTCTGCTGCGCTACCTGCTGGGGTGTTGGCCAGTAAAATACCTCAACATTAAAATGCCATTAATGCATTTGCGTAATGTTGTGTGTAATATTCTGCACAACACACACACACACCCGGCCCCCTTCCTGCTTTTTGGGCACACCTCATTGAAAGCCCATTAAAGTGACTTATGCGATGGCGCGGTGCACGTTACCCCCCTTTAAAGCCCCCTCCACCCTTTCTATACCCTTTTGCGGCTGCACAACTCGAACTCACATTTGCAATTGGAACTCGTTTCTGTGGGCAATGTAAAAATTGCATTAAAAGGGCTGCTAAAGTGCTCGTTGTGGGCGTGGCATGGCGGGGGGTAGCGTTGTGGCATTTGTCTTATCAGCCAGGTCCTGGCATTGGCATTGCCAGTTACCAGTTACCAGTTGCCAGTTTCGAGTTTTCAGTGCGAGTCCAACACATTTGCCTGACCATAATGAGCGGCAATTACCGCATCGGCCGCAATTTGCATTACACACTGCGAAAATGTTGCAATGCCAGTGTGGGAGGAGGCTAAGGGGCGTGCCACTCGACACTGTGTGTGTAAATACTGTGCAATCTTTTATCAACAACAGCAACAACAACAACAACAGACATGACAATGGTATTGGCAATAGGAATGGGCAGATATTTAATTGCGCCTACTTGAAGGCCAAAAGGGAAATCCCGTAAATGGTTAAAAGCGCATATAGCTGTTTGGTGCATAAAAGAGCTTAAATGGCATTGCACCTTATCTTTATTAATCAACAAGTGCAGAAAATTCCATAAAAATTCAACAAAATTATAGAAAAGAAATTGAGTATTAAATACGTTTAAAGCCAAGAGCTTTTAAGCCAAGTTATATACGCACAAACAAATAGTTAATCATTCACATTCATAAGAAATAAAAAAGAAAACATTTCACGACCTTCAAGTGGCTGGCAGGCGAAGCAACTGCGTGGTTGGGTAAGTGGAGTCTCAATCATGGTAAACCTCAAGCAGCTCGAGCTTAATCCAACTAAGTTGCTTCAATTTAAATACCGCTAAATCAACAACTGCCACTTTACAAGAAACCCCAAAAAAGAAGGCAAGAAGAAGAGAAAGAGGCAATGAAGTAGACGAAGAAGCAGAGGATGAAAGACGCTGGTGGAATAAAAAGCACAAAATTAAATAAACTGTGAGTAAAATTAAAAGTAACAGAGGCAAAGCCAACAAACACACTGAGTGTAGGTGTGCACAGAGCATATCTACACCTATCTCTCTCTCACTCTCACTTCCACCTCTCTTTCTCTGCTCTTCTTGCCTTTGCTGCTTACTGAACAACTTGAACAACTTTCGTCAGTGTGCAGAACAATTTTTACGCTTCTTTTAGTTCATTTTCAATGCATTTAACTTGAGTGACTCTTTAATCCTTGTAAGTATCTTAGCTTGAGTGGCTCGTGTAGGAGTGTGGGGTGTGGGGTGAGGGGCGTGCCAGCACACCGTTTGCCTTTCAAGTTGTCCTGGCATCTTCGTCAGCTACAATATTTATTTACCTTGCGCCTTTTGTGCCCACGTGCATCGTCGCTAGCTTCGTTTACGTCTTCGTCTGCGTCTCGCACTTCCGCTTTCGTCCTCTGCCTCCATTTTGGCCAACATCTTGAGCAGCATTTCGGTCTCCTTCTTTCGCTGCGTCCTTGCCTTTGGCTGTTGCTGTCGTCGCTAAAGCTACGTGCAGCAACAACTTCTAGTCTCCGTCTCAGTCTGAGACGCTTTCTCCAACTCATTCTCAGTCTCTTACTCTGAGTCTCTTTCTCCGACTTCCCCCTCTCCCGTCTGCCACTTGGCATATTTTAAATACATTTCATGCGCTCCTGAATTTGGGTAGCTAGCTCCTTAAGGATATTTACTTCTTCAAAATATGTTTACTCGTGTTGTGCATATTTTAATCGTTTACTTTCCAGCAGCAGCAGCAAAGCACAAATAAATGTATCTGGCTGTGTATTTTGCAGCTTGTTTAACTTGCATTTAAGTTAAACAAGTCGAGTTCTGTTCTCGTCTCGTTTTTTCTCAGTCTGTCTTTAATTCCCGTTATTAGCATAATGTAGAGCATTCACTAGCTGCTCATAATTGTTATAATATCGCAGCCACAAATTGCAAATTACTGGCAAAAGCTGCGACATAAATTAGACATCGCAACGCGACGCATAAATAACGTGAATGTTTTTCTAGCCCCCAAGCCTGTTCTGTTGTGTTCTGTTGTATCCTGCACCGTTTTGTCGTGGCTAATAGAAACATCCGCTGCATTTATCTCACGTAGTTCTGGCCATAACAGCACGGACAATGGCCGAGAATATGATATAAGCCTGGAAACACACAGAAAACCACAAACAGCCAAGTGGCACAAGCAAAACAGGTGTTGGTTATTTATCTCTTGGTGCTCTCTGAAAATTTATAATGAATTCTAATGAGAGTGGTGAAAGATACATAGATACAAATACACAAATAGATAAAGATGTAGCTGTAGAAGCTGGTGAGGCTACAAATTTAAAGACTGTTGAAGAAAACATAAATATAGAAATGAAGTTTTAGTTTAAGCTTTAAGCCTTAAAATATTTTCTCTATTTTCAATTAAAACTCAAGTTAAGCAATCAAGTTTTCTATTGACTTCCCCTTAAATCCTTCTGGCCAAACTCCGTTATAGCCACCTTAACAATTGAGCGTAATTTGAATAATCAAAAGCTAACAAACAACACAAGAAACTGGCTAATTCCAAGTTGCCGTCAAGCGTCCAATAAAAACTTTGCCAACCATCGAACCTGACAATAAATTTCTATAGCACAGCAACAAAAACAAAAGCAACTAATGAAAGTAAGGCCAAAACCAAAGGGTCTCAAAGGGAGGAAGGTAGTAAAACAGGCGAATGGAAGGTAGGGGAAAACTTAATTGAAATAATTTTGGCAAGCACACCGTGGCAGGAATGTGAGGAAAATGGAAATGAGGTGGAGAAAACTGTAGTACAATCAAAGCAATCAAAGTTACGGAGAAAAAAGGAATTTGTTACCTTTAAAAAGAATTACGAAAACTGCTAAATATAATAGTTATAAGAAGGATTATTAGAAAACTTTTTATAGTTAACACAAGTCAGAATATTAAACTTAGCTAAGTAACTAAAGAGCTAAGCTAATGATCTATTAATAGTCGACTTACATTTGTAAAAATAGCCACATCTTTTAAGCACAATTTGGTAAGAAAGTAAACAAGTTAATGAAGAAATTAATAATACTCTTGTCTACACATAAGCACAGAAATTTAAAGCTTCTTGTTAGCTCACATGTTCTCACGCTGCTTGCCAAAACTTTTGTAAATAAAGCTAAAAACGCCTTTGGCTATTTGTGCGCTAACTTTTGATATGAAAGCTCTTTTGTTTGTGTGTGTTTCAGAGTGTGCAAGTGTGAGTGCTGCACACCTAAGGAAAGAGTTGAAACGCGTTGAAGTGCACCGTGTGTTCTAATGAATAGCCGCCAGCGCTTTCACAAGTATCTCAATCTATCTCAAAGTACGTCTTCAGAGTATCTTTAGCTGAAGCTGCATCTTTACTGACATATAAGCTACTGTACACAGTATCTGTGGTTTTCTTTCAAGATTTTGAATTCTTTACTTTAAAACTTGCTAGTTTTAGTAGTTGCTGCTTAGATTTCCAGGCCATTAAATACCCTGTATTAAAGAGTTTCCTCTGCCATCACTTCTGTTCTCTGCTCTATTGTTATTTGCACTTCAGTTGGATTTTATTTATAGTGACGGCCTCAAAACGGAAACGCTTCAAGCGTCATTTTGTAAGAGTTTCTCTATGTGTTTTGCTCGACTTTTTTTTTGGTGACCAAAAATCAATTGCGGTGTACCTTTTTTGCTGGCACTCACTGTAAAAATGTATCAATGCGGCACTTAGCTGGGTAAAAAATTGTGGAGCTGAGCAGCCGAAACAGTGCTGACGCTTTAGCTATTAAATAGCCATTTCTTAGGCAAAGAGAAAACAACAGTTAGATACTACAAAAACCTTGTTTAATCTTGTTTTATTTTCGTTATATTTACATTCAAAAGTTAAGTTACAAGTTTTCACAGTTAAGTTTAAGTTAATAATAAGAAATGAGTGGTGGACCATGTCTGCCAAAGGTTTTAACCAAAGCCTTAGTTTAAGTATAGACTTTTAGCTATTACTGGCTATTTTCTTTCCGATCCAGCTATTTTGAACCTAAAAATTCTATCAACAATGGAAACATGACTCGATTTTGACACAGTTGACCAATGCAAAATGGCGCGAAATTCGTGCATTAAATGGACTGTACTTCCGGTGTGTGAAAACGCTACACACACAAGCACACATACACACACAGATGGTATACAAATACAGCCACATATTGATGTTTATAGACAGAGGCGAGTGGTTAGCCATTTGGGCCATGTTACTCTGGCCATATGCGAGTTGCTGCTGTTTGTTTGCGGAAAAAGGCGTTGAATGTTGAATGTGGAAAATAGAAAACGCAACTGGCAAATTTATGCCCATTGCAATAATCCATTTTCAACAACAACAACTTTGAGTCCGGCCATTGTTTCCGCGCTAATTGTTTGGCTTTTTGTGCTATTTGACCAATTTGCCTAACTTGGCTGCCAGAGTGCTTCACTTTTGGGCCAATACAAGTGTGTATATATGTGTGTGTCTAATACACAGTAAAACTTCCGTTGCCTTTCAGTGTGTATCTTCGGCTCAAACTCTAGGGAAATTCCATCAAGCTAAGGTCGCAGCTGTTGTGGAGATTGCAATTATTTTGCAAACAATGAAATTGTTGCTGCGTGTGCAAACATAAAATCAAATTGTATCTAGGTGTGTGCAGCTGTTACACACAGTTACAGTAACACTTACAGTTACAGCTCGAAAGATACAGATACAGATACAGATACTGTTGCTTTCGGTAAGGTGTCTGCGGACTCAGCTGCCAGTTGAGCATTTGCCTTGATTTGATTTCCAGCGACGGGGATTTACCTATCTTCCTCTTCTTATTTTTCCGCTCTTAGGGTTGTCAAGTCTATAGAAATGCAAATGAAGCTGTGGTTTAGGCGGAATGGAGGAACAGACAACAGGTGATGTGCGCATAAAAAGCGACAATCGATAGCAGGGAGAAGCAAAAAATGTAAGACCATTAAAATCGCATACGTTTTCGCTGTTTTGGCCAAGTTAATAAAGTGCAAATCGCAGCACAGGCTAAATTAATCACTCGACTATATATCAAAATAAACAGATCATGACAAATGCGGCAACTAAATCGACCAGAACTATGCTCACCTAGTCGCTGTCGTTGACTGCATTCTGAGCTAGTAGAGGGCGATAGACTGCCAACAACCCTGTACCAAGACTTTAAGCAAAATTTCAGAGTTTACAAAGAAAGTCTCTTATAGTCTAAGATATTTAGTTCATATAATAAACTATATCTTCACACAGCTTAGTTTACTTTCTCCACCATTCGTAGCACAGGGTCTGGCCTTTTGCACTGTGTGTTTTTGTCTCTGATTTTAATTAAAATCATTTTCGCACTGCACTTTTGTTTTTCCACGTGAAATTCCGCAAAAGCAGACGACAACATAGCCGCTGTCATGTTTGCTTGTCTAGCAATGTGTTCTCTTGGCCAGAATCAGACAAAGTCCCCCCTTCCGCTGCCCCTCTGCCCTGTCTCCTTACCCCGCCCTCCGTTCTCCTGACTCCTGTCCCAAATGCAGTTCCAACTCCAAACTGCAGAGACAAAAGGCAAACGCATAAATTATGCTTTGTTGACAACGCGGGACGACAACGCGCAGGTTTTTTTTCAGGTTTTTGGATTTGAGGTGCCAAAGGTACAAAAACTGTGCAACATTTCTTGGCAGAGACAACACGTGTGTTTTTCTTTTTGTTTGATTTTTTTGTTGTTGCAATGGTCTTTTAATTGTCGCTCGTTGCCATAAATTATTCAAGCGTCTTGCGTGATTTAGACTGTTCTGAAACATTTAATGTTAATTTCTGGCCCTCACTCTTTCTCTGTCTTCCTCTCTCCCACTTTCTCTCTCTGTCTGAATGGTCAGCAGGTAAAGCTGTATCAGCTGCCTTCAGTTAACAATACTTTCTTGACTGAATTCAGTCTGTTTTTTGCTTTGAGCGCACAATTTTGGCAGATGGCCAATAGCAAAAGTATCTTTAAAGTTGTTGCAGCATCTATCTCTTACTCTCACTCCTCTCTCTCCCCCCCTCTTTTACTGTCTCTCTCACCTCTCGTTGTTCTGACAAAATGTTTTGCATTTCAAATTGCATTTTAATCGCATTTCAACCTGAAATGTCATTAGACATAATTCGTTTAGCTGCATTTGTCGTTTTGGCTAGCAAATCATTTCGATATGCCCAGTGCCACGCCCACAATACACTTGAATACAATTGCCAACCGCACGTAAATCAACTTTGTCATTGATTTTGGGCTGACAGATGGACAGACAGCGAGACATTTGGACATTTGGACAGTGTAGAGTGAATTGCTGCAGTGACGTACTGTCCAGATTATGCACATTGCATCCCGTTCAGTTCAGTTTCAATCACAGTGAACACACACAATCACAGACGCATGTCAAATTTGTCATTTCGTAATTGATTGTGAGTCGATTGCAGTCGCAGTAACAGTTACAGTTACAGTCGAGTAGTCTCTACTAGACAGACATTTAATCAATTTATGTTTAGTCTGATTTTCAAATCAAAACTCGAAAATTGAAAATCGAAATTGTGCGATTTAAAATGTTTTCAGCACCTGAAAAGTGCAATGATTGGCAATTTGCTGGTATAAATAAGTACTATTAGTTACAAGGTAAATGACACATGTGTTGAAAGGCAGGTCAGCCAGAGTCCAAGTGAATTGGCAGCAATCAGGTCTATCAAGTATTAATCAAACAACAAAACAGAAAAGCAAAAAAATAAGAGAAAACTTAAATATAACTTAAATCTCAGCGCACACACGCATTCGCACTCGCAATCTCATTTATCGATTTTCTCAAGCAGCTACATTGTTGAAAGAAATAAAAAGAAAAATTACAAGTGTGTTCTATTTTGTAAGAGGGCGACTTGCAGATGCTCTGCATAAGATCTGTACACAGCGGTGCAAGCAGTGCACTGCTCTGTATGTGCACTGCTTCGTCTGAAAATGGCATTATCAGTTAGTGAGAGCGAGCGCGACACCATTTTTAACGAAAGCTACAACTTTACTGCACTGCTTCAACATCAGTTTCGTTAAGTCACTGAGACAATGAGCTAGAACATAAGCAGCCGAGATCTACGCTCTCTCAGAGCGAGACTTGCAGCTTAACTTTGTACTACACCAACTGCAGTTCGTCTGATTTTTTTGTGTAGCTTGCCAGTTATTGCACCATATAGAAAAATAAACTGATTGACATAGTTAAAATACCCGCTTGCATGCTAGACAAATACAAACTGACCCTGAGAGTGCGAAGAACGTAGAACGAAGACGACGCGCCAAGCGAATTTGTGCGCTTGAGTGCGTGCATAAATTTCGTGTGCCTTTTGCTGGCTATTATTTACATTACACACATACACACGCAAATACACTTGCACTTGTGTGCGAGTGTGGCCTGTTACAGCTGCACGAAAAACTCAATTTCCTGCGACGGACACAGAGGCACATCAAATGCTTTACGGCCGCTTGCATCTATCTCTTTCTATTACTCTCTGCGGCTCTCTCTCTCTTTCTATCTGAAATTTAACACACGTTGTGCCCATCCCCTTTCCCATCTTCATTCCCATTCCCTTTTCCCTTGACCTCTTTTACCCCATTCTGAGTACGTCTGCCGCCTTGGCTGCTACTTTTTCATTTTTCGCATGTAATGTGTGTAATCAAAGTAACAAAATCCAAATCATATTTCCTTCATTGACCACAAAATCTAAGTATACATGAGCGTGCATGTGTGTGTGTGTGTGGCGTACAACCCTTTTGGGTGTGCATAAAACATTTTGCTAGATTTCCACAATCAACGTTTTTGCCTTACGAACGTACATTTCTTAACCTTGTTTGATTTTTATTCTGTTTTCTGGGCAAAAATTATTGGTCTGCGCATATGTAATCATCTGTGTGGTTCTCCGGTTGCCCATCCAGGAGCAGGCATCATAAAGTGCACACAATCAAAATGAAATACGTTTTAGGTACGTTCGTGTTTCACTTTCGGTGCTAGACCATAGACGACCCTGTTGAGTCCGCTACAGTTGGCCTTACTTATGAATAATATTAGTTTAAGAAATGGTGATGGTTAATGTTTTCTTCCAGCATGAATAATAATTAAACTATAATGAGATAATGAGTTTCCAAAATATGATAAAAAACTTGTAAGTTAATTTAAAATACTCTGTAGTGTATTCCATAGTCTGCTATGCTGTAGTACAACTTTTTAACTGCCGTAGAACTTTCACGGCATTTTCGCATATGTTGGCAATTTTTTATTTATCGACATGTCGCTTTATTAAAAGGTGTTTGCTGCGCACGAATGCTCTGGGGAAGGGTTTATCCTTCGTGTCCTTAGACATGGACTTGTTGGACTCCTCTTGAGCGGCCGCAGGCCATTTGGTTGATCCTTTGTCGAAAACTTTAATAAGAAATCTTTTGCTAAAGGATATGCATTTCTCTCTTTAGCTTTTTAGGTTTTCTTTGGCTAAAACTTTTGCAGCTGCCAAATTTCATTTGTGGTCAAGCCAAAAGTTTTATTTGAGTTTACAGTTTCAGTTTCGGTTTCAGTTTCTATTTCGTTTTATAGTTTGAATGGAATTCAATTAAATCTACGCATTATGTACGCTGCACTGCACACGATTCAAGTTGACCCCCCATTTTTATGGGGTTTGGCTAAAACACTGGCTCAAACTAATATGAATCGAGTGCGCAAATAACTGGCACAAAAGGTGAGTCCTGGAGCTCTCGAGTGGATTGTAAACAAATTATCAAAAGTGCCCAGTCAGCAGAAGAAAAGTTGGGACAGGAACAGTAGGAGGAGCTGAAACCGGAGCTAAAGTTGCGGATTCATTCGCTGACACGTTTCTCGGTGGTAAGCGTCAGTTCATTATTAAAACTTTTAAAAGCAGATAAGTGCACAGACTGATAGAGATGCTGACACTGATACACACACACACACCCATATACACACTCTGGGCGATAACGATAACCTAAGCTAAGCAGCCACTATGATCCAGTCAACGTGGGCGCCACTTCACCTCTAATTGAAACATTAAGTTGCACATCACGTACGCGGTGTCAGACACTAGACGCCAGCTGGACCTAGCAGGGGGTGTGGCAGCAATGGGGGGTAGGGGTAGGTACGCCTAGAAGTATGCTAAAATTTTGTGCTGCGGTTTTGCCTTGGGTTACACCTAGCATCATCAGCGTAGACCAAACTCAATTCCAAGCATCCCAGCCAACCGTCAGCCATCAACCACTCAGCACTTTATTTTTTCCGTGTTGGCATTTTAAAAAGCATTTAAGCCCCTCAAACGAGGAAGGGGAAACAAAGCAGGAGGGGACACGGAAGGGGATTCTGGTTGGGGTTTTTTGTTAAGTGTGTAAAGTGATTATGCCGGAAATTTGTTTGTCTATGATTTTGCATACGTGTCGGTCCAAAATACATATATAGAGAATCCAGTGACAGGAGTATTACGAGTAGTTAGGGAAAGAACTGCAGTCTTAACTAATCGATGTGTTTATTAAGAGGTTCCGAGTGTTTGCTCTTTACCAGTACGGGCATTGCGGCTATGTCATAGCTATTCTGGTTATGTTTAATAGACAGAGGAGGAGAAAGAATTACATAAACTTTGATTGAAAAGATATAACAGCATGATTTTAAATCAATTAAAAATTTAGCTTAAACTTAGTGTATCACTCCCAATTTCCATTCATGTCTATAAAAATTCCACAATGTGACATTCAATTCACAAAAATGTTCACAATACTTGAAGAGATTAGCTTAATCTTTATAATGAACGTTATTTATGCTCAAAATAGTTGAAATATTGAAAGTAATCTATAAGTGCCTACTCATTACTATAAATAATTATATTTATATCTTATCTCAATATATATTTTACATATTAATAAAGTAAGAAACTGTATCTTATCAGTTTGTAAAGTTCTAATTTTTGTAAAACTACGAAATGAGAGGTATGAAATTGACAAAAGCTCAAAGCATTTGATAAGACTATCTAAGAGTTCTCGGAATGATAACAGATCTAGTAGACTAAATGCAGTCGAGCTGCTTATAGTTTATTGTAGAGGTAAAAATCTTTATTTAATATCTATTAAGTACTTTAAAACGCCCTTGAGTATATATCTTATATTACGTTTGTGTTTGAGAATGATTTTGTTGAGTGTTTCACTGCTTTAGACACGGCCTTCTGAACAGCTGCTGACGCTCACGTACCCATTTATTGCACACTAAAAATAGGTTCAACTTTACCATATGGATTATCTTAAATTCTGATATGATAGTTACCCCATTTGGAGCCCACTAGGACGGGGCAGGCGGCATGCAAAGTGCGGGTATCACCTTCACCATTGTGGTGCAAATTGTACCAGATAATGGCAGTGCCTTTCTTGGGGAACACGGCCTTCTGAATGTTGGGAAATACCGTAGCCCCTCCCTGTTCCACATCCGAGAGCTATAAATACGATAAAGGTTGGCATAAATAAGATAATACTGGTATATATAGCTGTCTTACGTAGAACAAAACGGTGGCAATGCGATCGCCATTCGTTTTCGTCAAATCCGTGGCCTTGAAAAAAGTGAAAGTTTTAATTAATTAAACTAAACTGATTAAGCTGATTTAGTCTTGTGACTTGTACTCACTGTGGTTGAATTGAAATAATCATAATGCTTATCATAGTGCCCACCGAGGCCGTAGTTCATCATCTGCAGCATCTCAGAGCCGTACAAATCAAAGCCCGTCATATCAGAGATTCTTCTGTTCAAACGTTTGGTCAGTGCACTAAAGTTGTCCGGCATCCAAGTGACTTTGGAGGTGCGTGTTTTCACCACACTGTTGCGACCCGTGGCATGTTGAAAGACCGTGGCACGTTTTAGTGTAGGTGCAGCCAGACTCTGCATCTCTTGGATCTCCTTAGTGGAGATAACATCGTGATAGAGCACCATGTAGGGATCCAGATTAACCAGCTCCATTTTTAGTGGGGCTAGCCGAGCGAAAGCTGAATTGGTGCTGTTGTAGACACAGTAGAGCTGAGATTTCACAGGAAACTGACCACGACAACCCCATTCGTAGGGTCCAGTCACTTGTCGGGTGTACTGCAAAGAAGACGCTTTTAGGCACTCACTATCGTGTGATAGGATGGTAGACTTACCGGTTTGGCCAGATGGGGGGGACCTGTTCTTATCATGGTCTCCACTTCCGACTTACGTAGCAGCAACTTCATACTATCAGTTTTGTGTGTTATTGCCGAGTTGATAACCTTGATTGCATCGTCAAAACGATCTATAAAACACACCAAATCAGTTTTTTGTAAAAATTATTAGTTTAATGGAAACTTACTCATTTGTATGAGTGACTCGGCATATAAGTGTAGCACCTCAGACTTGTCTAATTCCAGCGGTAAAGGCAATTTGTTATGAGCGGCTGATAACCATTCTATAGCCTGAAAGATCCAGTGACACGCCTCGCCATAACTCTGCAGATCGTAATGATATTTGCCCATGGCATAGCTGTCGATGGCATTCATGCTGACGCTGCAAAGGGAATTTCAGAAATTAATTGGGAAGAAATAAAGGTTTTCATTGAGCCTATAAAGTACTATAAAAGTACTGTCAAACTTACTTGTACTGCTGGCCAACGAGTAGTCCCTTGACCATGTCAGACACCTTGATATCATAGGTGCTAACTATGCGATGAATGGAAGCAGCTGCCTCCTCGAGATCGGTGCTGGTGGGCAGCAAAGGTCTCTTTTGCACTATGAAGTTCACCTGGGATTCCCCCACAGGTTGTACCATGTAATGCTGCCAGTGAGTCCAATCCTGATGCATGCGACGTATTAGCGAGAAGGCATTCAGTGGATTTGACAAATAGTTTTCAGTCTCATTGTTGGCTTTATCATTTGCCTTTCTCATGCCAGACACAAAACTGCAGAGTTGAGAATTTTAATAACCATTTGATAAGAAAGTGCTATTGTTTTACCTGCGCACTGTTTGCAGCTTTTTTTCTAGCTCATCAGCATACTCGCTGAGATTATCGATGAGCTGGGTCTCCAGCTTCAAGAGCTCGACCATGCCGGCTACAGAGGTCGAGTGACTTTTCTCTCCATCCTCCTGAGCACTCGCCAAACAGAGGAGCAAACTTATGACAAATAAACGGAGTTTAAATTCCGGTAAATGCATTTTGTTGATGATCGTGTTCAGTGCTGAGTGTTGACTGTTTGTGTACTGTGTTGTCTACGTGTCTTGGCCAAACTGCTAACTGTTAACTGTTTTGCTCAGTTGTCTCGAAGTTGACGTTGTGGGCAGAGATAAATGTTTATAAATACTTCTGCAGAGGTAGAAACAACGTTTACCGGTTGAAATACATCGTGCTGTTTATTCTTTTTTTTTTTGTACTTCCACTGATAAGCAGTACGAAGCAACGCGACGAAGCTTTGATAACAGCACGCACATTTTAATTAAAAGCACTCACGCTTTTCCACCATCGACTTCCCGTCGATGTTCATTGTCCAAACGTCATCTCGGCTTTGGTAGCTGTACGCTGATCAGAACGTGTGAACTGTGCAAGTATTTCGAGTACTCAAATTAGTTATGTACTCGGTTTTACCCTGCAAAAAAGTTAACGAATATTAAACATAGATTATTTAAGTGTAGCAAGAATAACTTTGAATGTAGAAGGTACTCTTCAACAAAGTTGGAATGTTCTAGCATAAAATAAATTGTTTTATTACTTAAACCTTATGAATTATGAACTATTAAGCTGAATAGTGTAATTGTTTACCCTGTAAAACGTTAAAAAATATTATGCATGACACATAGAATATTGTGTCATCTTGTCCTCTTTATACTTCAACACATTATTTACTGAGTCTTTTGAAAAGTTTGTAAAATTAATGAATTTTGTATAGCAAAATTTATTTTAAACTCATATATAGTTTTTAGAAAAGTAAAAACTAGAATTTTGACATTGGCAATGGTGTAGTCTCATATTTTAATCGCTAACAGTACTTTTTAAATTTTTGTGTTATATTTAGTATATAATATTTAGAGGGTATTTTATTAGCACATCATATATCACTTAATATGATTATTTACTTTAACTATAGGGTATTTAAATCAGAGCTAAGCATAAATCAATCACTGAATTAGTTAAATTTGCAAAATCAGCAAATTTTCGATTATGTGCTTCGAGTTGTATGAAGAGTATTCAGTTTTAAATTTATTAAGCAATAAGTATTAACTTTATGTATAACCCATGGGTTAGCTAATAAAAACATGTAGGGTATTTACCCAGTCAATAAGTTAGATCGAATTGAAAACACTTATTCCGCGAATGACTAATCAAAGAAGGTGCCAAATTTAACAGACATTGTGTTTTTATCAGAGACACACAAATTTGCTACGTGCTTCTGCTCAAGAATAGAAATTAATTGAAGAGCGAGGCCAGAAACTATTTAGTTGCTGAAATAGGTTTTAAATGGTTTACAGTCCACTAAAATGACAGTAGAAGACTATAAGTCACAATTGGTTTTCAATATAAACATAACTAGAATTGGCATTTTGCGAAAATATGCTGATGAGTTATTGTTAAGCTTAAAGTGTACAAATAGCCACGCCCACTTGGGTAAAGTCGAGTGGAATGTCACGAATTTGTTATCTGCTTTAACCATGAATGATTTCATTGAAAAGCTTTGTGGAAAACCTAAAAACCTTTTTGTATACAAAGCAAGAAGGCTTCGCTTTCCACGCCCACTTGTTGGCAAAGGTATGACCAAAAAAGGCTTTAAATTTTGCACTTTTATGGTTGTGTGAGGGGAGGTGGCAAGGGAGGGGGTCAGCATGTGTCCTGCCGTTGATATCGGCTTAACTTTGCCATAAAACTGTCAGCGTCACGCGTGTAGTGGACAAAGGGGAACAGCTCGGGGGTCAAATGAAATAAATTTTACAGCCAAATGGGTAGAATTTTAGTCTGAACGAAAAAGGCCAAAACACACACACGCACACACCGAGAGAGATTTGTGTGGCCAAATGTCAGAGGCAAATCTAATGTGAACAACAATAGCACCTGTGACCTGGAAAATGTCTCATCCCCGTGTTGCTAACACGCTGAACGCAACGGTTGTTCTGTCCTGTTACCATCTCTCACTCTCTCTTGTCCAAGATTTAAGCCGCACTAAACTCTGTTGACCAAGTTCCTTTTTAAAGCCAGTTGTTCGTCTGGAACAAGTGCAAATGTTTACTCCGAGTCGCTTTTGTTAAACGTCTCCAGAGGGATGGATTTCCCTCCGTTTCATGTTCATCAATTAAGTGTCATCAATCATAAACAAGCAGTCGAAAAATGTGGATCGAAATCATTGACAACAACAGCGATACGTCGCAACAGTGGGTGGGAGGAGAAGTGGAGGAGACGGAGGGACAAGGAATATGGCAAACATGTCACGGTACAAAATGTCGTTTAACCTAAAATGCCAAAAAACCACAAAGATTATTTATTTTAGTCGCAGACATTGATTATAAGCCAAATGTGAAGTGTTCCGAGAAACATCAACTAGAAATGGGAGATTTATATATTATTGAAAGAATATTTGTGATTAGAGAAATAAAATATTTAAGATTAGTCTTCTAAATGTTTTTTTCAAATATTAATAATGAGTAGAAGTAAATATAATAAACAAAATGGAATTATCAAATATTTAAGGCATAATAGTACTCCAAGCACATCTAACCAATGTTAAATAAATGAATATATAATTTATAAAATTCTTTCCACATTCTATTCGATTTTATATAAACTTTCCTGCAGTGTTTACCCAAAAATAATGTTTGTCAGCTCGTTTTATTTATCGGAACGTCTTGTAACTCAATATCTGCGCTATATCTCGAATCAGAAATTACTAGACACCACAAACAGTGTACACCTAAACACACAACAATTGGCCATTGGAGCACTTAAGGCATTATCGCTGATTGGTAGCAGGCGGGAGGAGGGTGTCTATAGATCTCGTGTGTGAGTTGTGCACAGTACCTTTCTGCAGGGCATATCAATTTCAATCACTGCCCAGTTGATGACCCACGGGGCCACTGACAATTTCCATAAAACTAAAGCGATGAAGGCAAACTTTAACTTTGTTTTATGGGCTGGACGCTAAAATTCAACTCAAGCGTAAATTTGAACACTCAAAACGGGGGAGTAAAGTGGGCGTGGTGGGGTATAAAAGAGCTTGTAAGACAAAGCCATTAAAGGCGACTGGCAGTTGGTCTGCAGAATCTTTATGCCAATCTTCGCATTAGAAATCAATGTCGAGCGTTGCAGTTATGATTATTGCAGTTGTCCAAAACTTTTCTCAGCTCTTCAATTTCGTCTCTCTTTTTATTCCTGTCTCATTTTACTCGCTTCTTCTTGCTAGTCTTCTACAATTTAAAGCATAAAGTGTAATGTCCTGATTGTCCTGTTTGACTGGCAAGGTTTATGCAAATGCAAAGCGTTTATATGCTGGCAAACAAAAAGATGGCCAAGAAGATGACGATGGTTCGCTAAAAAATGCTTATGACTTGAGTAAACAATTTTCCATAGCACTCCCTGCCCACTTCACCACCTCCTGGCCAACTCGCCGCTATGGTCCATTTACGTGTAGGTATTTTCAGTCAGAAGAAGTGTCTTTGGAGCAAGTATGTAGCTGCGATGTATAAAAATATTTTATGGACTTTGGTGCAAAAGTAACTTTGTGTCGTGGACACGATAAGCAAAGTTTGCGTATGTGACTTCCGTTTGTCCTTGCATGTCCTTTGTCGCCATGTGAGTGTGTGTGTGTCTTACTCCTTCCTCTATCTACACACTCCCATCTTTGCGTGTTTGCCTTCGCACATTTTTATGCATTTTCTTAGCGTCCATTTTTATGCCCGCACACGTTTTCCATTAGACGTCAACGGCTGTCATTTTCCTCGCTCGCCTGTTTGATTTTCGCCAATGATTTGCCTTCAAAGCACGCTAAATTCAGTGACTACACCCCCCTTGGCTACCCACTCTAGTGTCTAATTGAAACTGGGTCAAGCCAAGGGTCCATTAATCACACTCATTTGACAGTCACTCAATTTGCATTCGCATTTGAGACAATTATCATGTTGAGACAATTACTCTTTGTTAGCGGAGAGTGAAAAGTGTGAAGAGTGGAAAGAGGAAAGTTCAGCGCTGATCTAATTGAAAACTGCGAAGGTGGCATTAATCTTCATAAGTCTGACAAGTTCATTAGAATAACAAACACGGCATTGATTTGTTTTCCAGCAAAGCCAAGTAAACACAAAATGGGTGGTAGAGTGTGGGAGGAGGAAGAATTGGGGCGTGGTGTGTGTGTGGGTGTTGCTAATTAAAAATGTAACACACAACTTAAACCGCTTGCAATTTATCAAAGCCCATAAAAAAGTGTGTTTAATTTTTTATGCTTTGCTATTTTATTTTTTCCGCGGATATAATTTTTTAGCAAGGCGCTGAAGCGCAACGCGTATAATGCGCATAATTTCTATGCCACGTTGGTCACCCGAAAAGTAAATGTTGAATTGTAGACGCTGCCAAGGAAGGGGAAGGAAAGGTTGGGGTGATAGGGGAGCAGAAGGGCATAACCTTTGCGCCGCTGCCAGCCGCAAAAAGAGGCACAAACATGGCGTTAGTTTTGGCAATGAGCGCAGTGGACAAAGGGGAAGTTAAAGGGGGCTAGGGAGACGGGCAGGCGTTTGTGCAAAACAAAAGAGGTACACGCGAAAATAAAACCTATTACCGGAATCATAATTATCTTTTATGGCCGCGTCTGTCATGACGACATTATGGCCAACACGCAGCAGCGCAGCGGCCTTCTCTTTTTGGCCAACACTCACGTAGCAATAAAAAACCGCGAAATGCGGCCAAGTAGCAAAAAACATAAATTACGCAGTCAGCTAGAGTAACTGAGAGGGAGACAGACTGAGACAGAAAGAGCTGGAGAGAGAAGTAGTTGCTGTTGGCGGCATAAAATTGTGCTTATTTTCATTAGGGCCCAGAAAACAGAACATGGCCAAAACACGGCCCATAACGCAGCTGTCGTCAGCCCCGAGGGCCAAAAACAGGTGTTTTCTAATTTATTGATACCACCACTACCACATCCTCCTGGCCCTTCTCCGTCCCTCTGCCATTCCTGGCTTAATTGCTGCTGCGCCCTGACTTTGAGATATTAAAAGTGTGATTGGGGCACGGCAATGTCAGACTGGAAACTGAAAACAGGCAACTGACAAATCAAAGTGCCAGTCTCACTGTCATGTGTTTTTTAATTTCTAATATTTCACGCGTTTCCTGCCACTGCCCACTCCCCGCCCTACTAATGCTAATGCTTGGCGCTGACAGGCCACCCAAAGGGGGTGGCGTGGGAAGGTTGTAGATAAAGGGTGGGGAGTACAGACTATTGTTGTGCACTTGCTGCAAATTATGCGAGACACGTTGTGGCTGCTTTCATTTGCTGGCGAGGTGTGCCTGAGGTGTTGCAAAAACATAGCATACTTTGCAGGGCAGGAAAGGACAGGGAGCAACAGACAGAAGAAGAGACAGAGAGAAATGAATAGTAACAAAGCATATGGTTAAGAGTAATCAACTGCACAGCGCCCTGTACTTATGTTGTAAGGAGTGTTTAATTACTAAAATAATTAAATTTTAAATGATCATAGCTCAGTCAAATGGCGTCATATTTTAAAAAGTTATACCTTTTTAGACTCTGGACAAATAGGGTAATTGATAGTAATCAAAAATAAATTGATTCGGAAACTTTCAAAATTTGCCGATTTTTGTAAAATTTTGTGATGTTACCCCTTTGCATTTTTGGCAAAAATTGATCAAAATTTAATTTTCAATATTTTGATGCCAATCGATAGTCCTGGTCCTCCCGAGTCATTTAAGGTATACCAATCGACATTCTGACGACAGAGTCATAAAATATTCCACATCGAATTGGAATTGTCTAGTGAGGAAAGATCAGGAACACACAGAACACACTTTGAGCTTATTGTCTACAGGGTCTAAAAAGATAGATAGAGAGGGAGTGCCAGTTGGAGGATGCTGCACACAGCTGCAGAGACAATGCATATGCTGCTAGTTGAGACGGCGACTCTTGACTACGTGTGATAATTCAGCTCACCACAAAAGTTTTCTACAAAATTGCCCAAGGCCAAGTGTGCGGCAGCTTGTGTTCCTTGCCCACATTGTACCCTGCCACGCCACTTCGCGAGTCTTCAGCTGCTTTTGCAAAAAGCGCAAATGCACGTGCTGCCTTTGTGTTGTTCTTGCCGCTGTTGTTGCTGTTGTTCTTGTTGTAATTGGTATTTGCTGCCTCCTGTTGACAGGACACTTCAACTATTGTTGTTTGCACTTCTCCCCCCACTGAATTCTTTCCCCTGCCCGCTGCCCCTGTTAAATTCAGCATGAAATTGGTTTGTATTATTATTTTGCAGTCGTCGTTGTCGTCTCAATGCCAGCGGCACTTTTAGCAAAACACCTCGGAAAAACTGTCAGCTTCAGCTTCAGCAGCTTAAAGCTTTAACTTGGCCCGTAAAAATCCACACAGCACACCCACGCAAATACACTTTCCAAGCGCGAAAAAAAATGAAGGAATTGCAGCAAAGTTTGCTTTGATGCTGCGCTGTGCTTTAATTAAAAACTGCGCGCACACTGAGAGTAACTAGCACTTGATTAATTTTTGGTTGCACGCAAAAGTAAAACGCGAAACGAGAAAAAAAAACTCAAAAAATATAATAAAAAAAAGCGAAACCAAACCAAACGATTCAGCAGCAAACAGCAACAAATTGTTGGCCAGTTGTGGGTTTTGCGAGCAAGAAAAAAAAGGGATCCAAATTAATTATGTCCATGCAGCGCTGTTGGTGCCGCTGCTGCTGCCGCTGCTGCTGCTGCTGCTGCTGTCTCCGCCTCAGTCGCTGCCTCTGCGAGCTTCGTGCTTTACGCTATCAATGCGTGCTCTGCATACGTGGCAGCTTTGTGGACGTGGCAAACATGTGGATATGTGGACATGTACATAGACATAACATAAAGCGACCTCTGCTCTCTGTGCTCTGCGATTTTCCATTTCCACTGCGATTTCCCACTTTTTAGCGCAGCGTGCTTTTCATTTATGAGCATGCAAAGGAGTGTGTGTGTATTTAAGTGTGTCTTGTGAGTGGGCGGCTGCTTTCGTATCACTTTGATATTGAATTTTTACCAAATGATATACGAGATCATAAACCTGTCTTTTCGGGCGTGTTTACCAAAAGAAGCTGAACTTTAAATGATGTAACAGATTCAAAACTGTATTTAAAGGCCATTAACCAGTTTGATAGCTGGTTAAGTTAAAGTTGCCTTCAACTGCTTCCGTCTAAGGTTCTGTAAAGTCTACAACCAAGCCAAATATAGATACTTCCATTACCAATTGAAGCTAGGTGAATGCTCAAGTGTTTTCACACACTCCGCTCACATTTCAGGCACACTCAATTTTCATTTAGCAACGGAAACAAAGCAAATAATGAAATGTCGCTGCCAAATAAATGCGAGCACACACACACATACATTTATATTAAATACAATATTAATAATCTCATGTGAGGCAAACGCAGAGGGAGATCTGAAGCAACTGACTTTGGGTATGAGTATAATCATGCCGACATTGTCTACGTCTACGTAACACACGCCAAGAGTCATCACTCATTCACTCATACACACACACGTATCTCTCACACACACACGCAGCAGACACGCCTGATTTTTACCTAGAGCACAAAAGTATAGCATACTTTGTGGCGTCTCTGCGCCAGACTGGCGCCAGGCCAAACAAAAGGGCCACAGAGGGTCGACTTAATAAAGCGTCGACAACGACGACGTCACTTCAACTTAAAGCCAGAATTTATTCCATATATCTCTAGCTATATCTACCTATAGCTATATCTATTTCTGCAGTCTGCTTGCCTCCCAATCTGCACAGCAAATGTTAATGTAAATGTTTGTCTGCTATTTGAATTTTAATTACTTTTCTTGGTTTTCCGCGCGCACCCAAACTAAACTATTTGTGCCGTGTTCACACCGTTTTCAAGCACAAAAACTTTTTAATAGAATCTCGGCCACCGGCAAACCAGAAAAACTTTCACAGCAGCCAATCGAAGGTAGAAGGTAGAGAAAAAGTGAGAGTTTTGTAATGCGCCTTAATTGAAACAAGTCCCCGAACCAATTGTGCCGCTTTGCCACTTAAGGTAGGTAGCTACCACAGTCGCTCTCCCAGTTGTACAATCAAAAATTGGCAGTAAAATGGGTAGCATAAATTTTCAAACTGTTAGCCAGAACTCTGGGCCACTTGAACACAACGGAAACGCCTAATTCCAGCCGCTGAGATTGAGATTTTACCGCATTCCCCATCTCCATCGAGACTATTTCGATGTCTGGCAGCTGTTTGTTGGCCCCAAAAACAGTCGTAGTCTTGGCCAGCTTGGAATCATTGGCTGTCTGCTCGCAAGTTTTATCGGATTGCCATTCTGTTGGCAGTGGTGGTGTTGATGTGGTGGTGCAACGGTGGTAGAAACTTTGCGTGGAGCTAAAAGAAATTCAATCAAAGGTACAAGTTAATCCCGCGTGAGTTCATAAAGTTCACAAAGCCAATTTATATGCCAGGCGCAATAAGTTTTAAAAGTAAAATGCCAAGTCGAGTGCTTTTTGGCGAAGACAAAAAGTAGGTAAAGAATATGTACAACGTCTGTCAATTTGTATTGCTGGAGGTAGAAAATAAGTTATTTAAAAAGCCTTATTTAATTTAATAACAGTCGATACATTACATAAAATTATAGATTTTAAACATAAACTTAAGATTTTTTCAACATCAACAGTTAAATATGTAAAAGTTTAGCTGCCAATCTTGAGTCTCGCATATTAAACTGATTTATCAAAGAGCACGCAGTGCTCAACTGCAACTACAAAGGCTTAAAGGAACTTGTTCAATCCAAACTCATTCGCAATAACGTAACGAAAATCACGCGCCTTTGAAGTCTCAAATCTGGGCAACAATTGAGCTGTCGATTCGTTATGGAGTCAACAAGAAGTCGAATCTGTCTACAAAGGCAGTTTTGATCCAAACAAACGAAAGGAGTATCTTCAATTAGTGTTAAGAGCATGTCAAACAAGCTGCGAGATTAAAGCTACATGACTCGTTCCTATCCCATCACCGTCTAAGCCCCCGTGCGTACCACAGCTTCTTTGCCACACGATAACATGCAACTAACCGTGGCAAACAACACGTCTCTGAGGAGGGCGTAACCCGAAATCGATTGCCAATAGCCAGCAGCTCATTTTACCTCGAGAAAAACCAACAAAAACAATCGAGAGACACTGGACACTGGACAGGAGCGACAGACACTGGCAAACATCTAATTGCCTGGACAGAGCAAATAATGATGCCACTCTCGATATCACTGGGGACTACTTAGGACTATGTTGCAGCTCAACTTGCCCCAAGGATGGTTCAACATGTTACAACAACAGTGGAAAAGGTGAAGGATTAATAGCAAATAAATTGATGTTGAAAAGGCGATTAGCCTGGCAGTATCAATAGCTAGAAAGTCAGATAGATACGTTTATATATAGATAGATTACAGCAAGATTTAAATGGCACTTAAAGCTGCAATGCCATTTGGCATGTAACTCATAAATCATATAGAAATTTACCTATGAAAAGAAAATGTCAACGCGTTGAAAGCCCGTTTCTTGCCGCATTATCATATGAATTTTGTTTGGCCAAAAAGCCAAGCCACAAACAAAAAAAATATAGTCGTATTGTAGCCACTTGATATGTGTGCTACATGCCACACACACAAATGCTCATAACAAAAGGTAAAGAGGGTCAAAAAGCTGGACAAAGCAAATGGCCAACAAGGCGGAGCTTACTGCATAAATTTTCATAAATTTTCGTGAAATAGAACTTTGATTTATACTTATAGTGAATATGATCTTTTTGTTGATTTTTATGTAGTTTTCTTTGGACAACATTTTGAGGGGGAACCGGGGGCTGATTGGCATGAAAATGGGCTTGCAACGTGTGACGAATCGCAGAGAAGTTCATGGTTCAAGAAAAATCGATGAAGGCAAGCCGCTTTAAGTTTATGAAGGGAAGGAGGAGAGAGAGAGGGAGAATGAGAGTGAGAGAGAAATGGAATTGGACATAGACTGACCTTTTGCTTGCCTCACTTTTCACGTTTTCATTCAACAACAACAACAGGGACAGAGGAAAAAAATTGTTAGTGGTTTGCATGTTGAACAGAAACAATCAAATCGCAATTTACTGGCTCATGGAAAAGCGATTTATCGCTGGGGAAGTTAGTCGGTCATAAAACATCCATTAACTTCATGTCAATGCTCCAAACGCATACAGCGCTCTCCCTCTACCACTTACCGTTCAACTCTCCCTTTCTCTTTCCTTCGCTGGTTAGTCAAGGGCCGTTCATTTGCGGTATTGGTCGAACATGTCCAACCATTTCTGATATCTCTCTCTCTCTCTCTCTCTCTCTTCAGCCCCACAGTGCACATTGCAAATTGCCGCCTTTGCCACCTCCATAGTCACTTTTACTGGCACTGCCACCTCAGCCACATGTCAGCGTTTTATTTGCTTTGCTTTTGACCAAGCACCAAAACCAATGACACGTGATAAGAAATGGCGAACAAAAAAACAAAATTCTGAAAACGAAAACTAGAAACAATTGCACACGTACGCAAAAGCAATTTTCCAATTGCCGCCAAAGAAAATGTCAAAAAATTTTGTGACACTTTTTTTTTTCCAAGAGCAAGTCTGCAGCGTACAGACCCCATCCACTCACTGTACCCAACCTACTCTTGAGCACACAGGCAAGAGTTAATTGTTGCAGGAACTGCGAGTCGAGTCTGAAGCAAATACTTACTTTAGGAACTGTCATTGCCAAAAGAAAGATACGGCAGATTTTCCGCCGTGGAAATGTCTGGAGTCGGCTGTGCGGCACTTAACGGTAATGTGTTACGAGTGCGTCGCCTGCGTGGAAAACTTTTGAATTACCTCAGTTACAGAAGAGCACTGAGTGTCTGTTACACCGTTACATTGCCACACCACCATTTCCATTTTCTTTTCCACTTTCATTGCTTTGCTCTCGCTCATTTTCATTTATGCCGTTTCAAGTTGGCCAACGAAGCATTTACTGTTGCCAACTTCGAATGTTTGTCTTTCATTTTGGCTCAGTTTCTCAGCTTCTTTCCCCCACTTGCCGCCCCTTTGCCACACCCTCCTCTCCCGCTTGTCTGTTCTACGATTATTACCTGCTGTTAAAAATTTCATAATCTTACAGATAATAATTTAATGTGCCGCTTTTAGTGGTGCACATTAAAAAGTTTACCAAGAAATTTCGGTTTGCGCCGTCTATAGAAGTAGGGAGCAGTTAAGGGGCATGTCAGTGGGTGGTGAGGAAGTGGGTGTCTCTTAATATTGTTGTAAACAGGTAATTGTGTTTAGCAGCTATCAAGTGATGTCTTTGGGTTTGAGTGATAAGCATAAGACACTCAATTGAACAGTGAAACATAAGTTGCTTTGGACAAACAAACAGTGATGCTGTCTTAGCTAAATAATAGCTAAATTATGTAGTTTACCAATTAAAAACTTCAAATTAAAAACATGATTATTAGTAAATGATTTGTTTTTTTATATTCTATGTCATTTTTGACCGAACAGAGATGTCATTTTAGCTTTTTTAGAGCTATATTATAAAGCTAGAAAATAAATGCATTTTCAGCGCGACATAATTCTAAACAAATCAATTTATAGCCGTTTCAACTAATTTTGTTTGTACAGAACTAGCTATTAATACGCTGATACTTTGGCTAACCCGTAAAGGAGCATCACTTGTTATTGCTGTCAAAAATTCTGCTGGCAAAATGTGCGAACATAGCCATTAGCACTGTAAGACAGCAGGCAACCAAGAGGTATACATGCATATATATTAAATGTATATATATAGAGCACATCCGACAGAGACGCCCCCAACCTGAAGGTATATTCTATGTCCTGTGTCTAGTGTCCAGATTCTGCTGCCCTTTTAGAGGTAGCTGCTACTGTCTCGACCGTCTGCTGGCATGTGTTTGAGTATGTGAACTTCACAAAGTTATGCGAATTTCTGCTGACCATTGGCATTTTGCAGCTTTTGTTTTTGGATGTGCACGGACATGGTCAAAGGTCGGCACCGGCAGCTGTTGCCCAACCGTTTTGTCTGTTCACTTTTGGTTTTTTTTTTTCTTTCTCTGGAGTTCTTGTTGCAGCCGACGATTGGATGCGCATCCGTATCCGCAAACGATTGGGGATTAATACTTTCGAAGCTCTTTTATTTTGTTTTTGCCTTCGACTTTGGCCCGTTTGGCGCAGTTTATTGAAAAGGTGACACTGCAGTGGACAGGAGGACAGAACGGCAGGACGGCAGGACATTGTCAAAGTTTTTTCCTTGCGCAGCAGGAAAACTTTGCGTGTGTTTCATATTCTTCTTTTGCCTCCTTTTTTGCGTGTCTATCTCCGTGTCCTTTGCTCGATATTATCGACATGAAACATATGTGAACATGTCATTTGACACATTTGTCAGTTGGCTTAAAGTTTTGTCGAGCAGTGTGAGCCGTATGTTGACTTCAAGCGCAAAGTGTTTGCCAAGTGCGTACACTGTTCAAAAACAGCACAAGGTAAAAGAAGATAAGACAAAAAAACTAACTAAGGAAAATAAGCAAAGGATGTTTTTAATCAAAGTCTTTATAAAGGATCTAGATTTTCCTGAATATTAAAATTATGTTTGAAGTTGTTCTCGTGCTCACTTACCTTTTTTGATCAGTGTAATAATTTCCTAAAGCTAATTTCAATTTCGTACACACATATCAAGGCCAAATTGTAAGCCACTTCACAGCCAATTAGATGCTTTCAACGGCTGCCACGCACAGAGTTTATAATACACACATACACACACACACACACTCATTGTCGTTTGTATGCACACGTGCGTTGACAAATGACGGGCAGTGTTAACGGTGTTTGGCAGCACTTGTGCGCCTCATTATGTGGCATTTCGGCTAACCGCTTTAATTAGCTCAGTAAGCAACACACACACGCACTCAATGCACGCACTCATACACACACACCCAACTACAGACAGTGCAGGCTGCACCGAAGCTGGCACAAAACTTGCATGTGGTCAACGGCTGACGACCCCAAAAGCCACTTGGCCAAAAACACTCTCCATTCCAGGCTGTTGGGAATGTCGAGAGTGCAGTGACTAAATGTTGCTAATATGCTGTTGCAAGCACCTTCCTGCCACGGCTGTCGTTGACTTTAATTGAGTCACAAATCAACCAAAATATACTAAACACACACACGCACACTCCAACACACACACAACGGCTGCTTGTAGCTTTAGCTCGCTAATTTATTACACAAAGTGTAGCATATTTTCGTGGGCTCAACACAGAAGGGGGGATAAATGCCAAGGAAGCCTAGAGGAAAGAGAGATGGGACGGGGACACCTGCTAAAGACGACAGCGTTAATTTGCCTGCTAATGAGCCGCAAAACATGCGCAGCAGACACTGCTTAATTATGCTAATTTGCCTGACAACGCAGCGTATGCGCAATCTCTTCGAATATTTCCTTATCAAAATCAGCAAATTCTTCGAACTTGGCGCCACAAATATATTGTTTAAAGCGTAAAATTATTTTCAACCGCATAAAAAAGCAAACGAAAATTTAGACACCCTAAGGAGGAGTCAAGTGTATAGATAGTGGCTCCAGGGAGCAACGATGTGCGGGACGGGGGACGGATGATGTTAAGGATGTTAAGGACAAAGTCGAGCGTCACAGTTGCTATACTGGCATTCATATTTTGAATACAAATTGCTTTATTTGCGCTGCTGCGCCAATTTGGCAGCGCTCTTTACCCTCCTTTCCTACTCGCTTCTTTCTCGCTTTCCATCTTCCGGTTCCGCTTCAGTTCATTGCGAATTTTACATAGATATAAACAAGTGCTCATGCCATCGCCTACCTTTTCACAATGTCGCCCTTTTTCCTTCCATTTCAGATTCCAGTTTGTTTTTTGTTCGCCTTTTTCTTCTTTGCATTTTATTACAAACCACATTCAACGCTTTTGATTCGCCGAGGGTTGCTTGCAAAGTGCGGGATTACGTGGGGAGGATGTGGAGTCTATAGGTAGTTCTTTGGCTGTTTCTTTTATTCAAGTCAAATTGCTCCCCGGTGAGCGTTTGCAGTTGAGCGTTATTTGCATGCTTTTGTCTTTTGTTGTTTGTCCCAAAATCTCAAATACATAATAATTTAATAATATGTATTTGTCAGTCAGATAAATCATCTCGAGTTAATATGACAATGACTGACAAGGCCAGTCGAATTTAAAAAAAGTATGAATGCAAAAAAATAATGGTAATAATATCAAGGTAATATGACAACATTGTTGACAAATTGCCTGCTATGCGAAGGAAGGAAGTGAAATGATGATTTGGATGCCAGTGATTTCTTCGTTTTGTATTTTTGTGAATACTTTTTTTTTTATGTGGGAATTAATGTCATCCGACTTTACGATCCAAATCTAATGCCATATAGCTATTGCCTTGCCCTAGGGCAACTTTGTTGCCAGCATACGACATTAAAATCCAAAGCCAAATTAGCACAAGTTGTGGCAAAAAAGAAAAAAGAAAACAACCAAAAGCTGAGCAAAATTTTACGACTTCATATGCAGATTTTCTGAGGAAGTTATGCGTAGGAAATTTGTTTTAATTAGCTGCTGACAACAACAGCAACAACAAGAGCAGCTAACAGCAACTAAAATACGATGTGGGTTAGGCATCAACAATGTAAGCGTCAAAACATCCGTTTGCTAATTTTAGCGATCTCGGACAAATGCGTAAAACTCGCAGCTGTAGCTGGATATATTCTATAGTTTTCTATACTTCCAATGCCTATATGAATATGAGTATACACTAACCTCAGTTGTGTCTGTCTGTGCCTCGACCTTTGGCACGTTTAGACGTTTTGTTATGATTTTCCTGTCAGTTTGTTTACGTGCAAATCCCAACGAGTTATTATTTAGACGCAGGTGCCAAGATCGATCCAGAAACAGACTATAAACTTCCATAGACCAGAGCACCATACACAAATTTATGGGCTAACATTAGTAGAGAGACAGGCAGGAAGATTAAAGAGTAGGAAGTCGCATAATTTTATGACAAATTAATACAATGGACGATGTGAAACGTATGGTGAAATATTTAACGATTTATGCCTACATTTATTATGCTTAGCAAATGAAACATATTATCAGTATTATTATTATAACGATTTTATTTTGCACATTTAGCGAGCGAAAATGATTTATTCAATTGCAAACTGTTTGTTTCTTTGTTATTGCCATTGTTCATAGTTTAATAGAAATGAAAACTGAAACTGAAACTAAAAACACTCAAAGGTTGCCAACAACAGAGGGGGAAAAACAACATTAAGTGCCCCACAATAAATATGAATTATTTACGATCAATAATTTAATATTGTTCAATTTGCACACTAAAAACATAAAAGAAATCTCTGTGTAGAACATTTTGTAGATTATCAATCTTATGCTGAGATTTGTAAACATTGTCGACTAAAGTAGGAAATAACGTATATCTACTTTACATTAAAAAATTAATTAAATTTATTAAATAAGTCAAAATGTTATTTATTTCAAAAGTTTTATTTTAATTAAGTATTTAAAATAATTTCTTTATACTCCAAAATTATTTTAAACAAATTTTTTCATTCCTGATTTTATTAAAAGTAAAATCTTTGCTAATTTTTCAAACGAATTCTAATGACAGCGCTAATCTAAAAACATTTTAACGTTATGCTAACAGATATCGTAAGGGGAAATGCCTGTTAGCTTGCTGTTAACGCGCTGTTAAATCTAACAGACACACTGTACGGCCACTAAGGCGCACAGCCTCGGGGTCTTCAGTCGGGGAGCGGCCTTTAAGGCCGCAGCAACGCGTTCAGGCCAAAGGCAAAAGCTGGGCTAAAAAGGGGAGTGAACACACGAATTTTTGCAATCACTGTAACTGCGACTTTAACTGTGATTTTGATTGTGATTGCGAATTTGTGACTGACAATGTCACCATTTGCAGTCGCTCATTTGTCGCTACATCTATGGACAAAGTTTTGGCCATTAAACTCTGCACAATTGCTGTGATTCATATGCTGTCGATGGCTCCTAACTTGGCTAACTTGACTAACTTGGCTTTTATGACAAACGGAAGACACTTGAGTCCAAAGTTTTTGGCGCGTCGCAATAAAATCGAATAGGAACCTGTATGAAATCACCGAGTCAAAAGGATAGGATTGAATTCATAGCTGAATTCTGTTATGGCAACCTTTTGAACTATTGATGAGCCATTTCATACAATTAGCGTTAAATTGCTTGGCTCAAGTGCCGCTTTAATGGCCAAGATGTGACCCCCTTTCAGTCTTTCCTCCACAACTCCTTGGGCATTATTAATGTGCTCGGCCTTTCTCATTTCGTTGTTAATACTTGAAAAATGAACGTAGACACTTTTTGGGGCCCAAAAAGGTGCATCACTTGGTAATGAGTTTGTTGCTTTCGTTGTCTACTTTTTTTTTTTGTATTTTTGTTTATACTTATATTTGGCAACGTGGCCAACATTTGGCAGTGGCATTTCCAATGCTCCGCACAATATTTTGTTGCTTTGTTGGGGTTGAAGTTGCAACAACAACTTGACAGCAATGTGAATGATTGAACGCGTGTCCGTCAGAAATGCGTCTAATTGGTTTTTGCCGTAACGCGAAACGCTAAACGCAAAACATAAAAATAATATTAACGGCAGCAAAAAATTAGAAAAGAAATGAAAAAAAAAGGGGTTCAAAATGTCTGCTAAAGGTAATTTTTGTAATTTACCGAGAGAAGTTTGAAGAAGGCAAACAATTTGATTTGCCTGCTGACATGTTTGGACAGGTCTGCTGCTTTAAGAATCAGCCTTTAAAGTAACACAGTTTCCAAATGGGTTTCCTTATCGTTTAGGCCAATAAACTTGGCCAAAATGACAGCGGCTATCAACAGCTGCTTCTCATAGGCTCCATCTTAGCCCTCTTTAGCTCTCCCTCTCTTTCGACTCGTGTTAATGTAATAGAAGTAATTACTACTGTACTCTGTATGTCTAAGGGAGCTTTATTTACTACCTACACACACACACAATGTCTTTCGCATACACTCACACTCGTTTTCGTGTTGTTCAATTTTGCAAACTAAACGTAAAAATATCATGTTTCCTGTCGGCAAAGCAAACAACAACAGGAAATGTATCCAAAGGGGGGGAATTCTAAGAAGAAAAGTGGCACAACAACAACCATTTCACTTACACATCGCTGTGTGTGTGTGTTTGAGTGTGTAAAAGTAAATATCAGGTTAATGGATTCGAAGCCAACGTCGCACGCAAAAATTTTCACTTTCACTTTTGCTTGGCATCTGCTGCTGTTGCTGCTGCTGCTGCTCCTGCTCCGATTCAACATTTTCCACTCAATAAATTTTTTTTCTATGCTGCGGCAACATTTTCCTACCGATAAGCAATTTTCCTAGCACAGCCTAGGACTCCTTTTTGTATGCTTTTCTCCACTGAAACTTGCTTCATTTGCTGCGCTCAATTTTTGGCCTGATTTCCTTTCAGTGTTCCATGTCATTTTTCCCAAGGTTTTCCCATTTTTTTTCTGCTTATGCCTGCTAAATGGCGCACCTTGTGCAGCTTCGTTGTCTTAAGCTCTGAAAATTGTTTAATGTGCCACAAGAAATTGTTTGCCAAACAGATGAGCAATGAGATTTGACCTAGAAGGTGTCAGCTGCCAAAATGGCTATAATATTTTTCGAAAACCGTTTAAAGAAAACATTTATTGACTGATCGATAACGAAGAGAGTTCAATTTAGTATCTAGCTATGACTGAACAGAAGTTTTAAATAATATGGTAGATATGTTTTAAGAACATTTTATTTATAAAAAATATTATCTGTCTTTTGAAAATAAATAGCTTAATTTTAACATGATTAAAGTCTCTCCATGACTTTGTAATAATAAAACTAATACGATTATTGAGTTAAGACATTTTTTACTACTTTCAGTTGCAGCAGCAATGTTGTTGATAAGCTCAGCTAAATAGACTGCCTTTGATAGCTTATTAAAATTCTTAAATACAAATTGCCAACACATACTTAAAGCCAGCTACATAAACACTGCTTATGTGTTCCACTCCCTGGAAAACTCTTTCTCCCCCGTCGCCGAGGGATTTTCACATTTATTCGCTCGTATGCAAAGTGGACGCAAGGTACAAATACAAAAATCACATGTGATTTCGGCCAAAAAGGGGAGAAAAGAGAGAGAGTGAGAAAGTGAGGAAGAGGAAGGACAAGAACGAGTCCGCCAAGTCGCTAAGTCGTTTTAATGGCCAATAAAAGCAAAATGTTGTCACTTTTTTCGAATTTGTATAAATTTTCATTGCCCGGGATAAGCCGATGCTGATGTCGTTGTCGATGTTGATGCTGATGCTGAAATACTACGTGCAATTTGCACAACCAAGTTGGCCAAGCGACGCGTCGCAACCCTGGCAAGGGGGCAAAAGGGTTGTCGTCTGTATGCTACCGTTGTTGTTGTTGTTTACGATGTAGCAAGTTATTTTTTGCAAGTTATCGCATGCAACACCAACACCAATACCAACCAGAGACACTGTCTCACTGTCTTCACTTTACACTTTTCTCGCTTTCTCCATTTTTTGCTTCGCGACATTTTTATGTTTATTTTTTTCTTTTTTTGTCGCCTTGATTTAGTTGCTGTGCCTTTCTGCCTGGGTGCCACTTCCACTAGCATTTGTTTATCCTTTAGAAATCAATTTGTTTGCCTGTGTGCCACATGCGGCATGAAAATAATAAATAAAACGCAAATTGTCGCAAATCGGAATCAGAAGCCAATTTGATCGGTTTAGCTTTAACCGGAGCAGTGCCAATTTTATGACTCGCTCGTGGCCAGATTTTCTCGCATTATATCCTTTTGATAATAATTTATTATTATTTACTTTGCCATTTGCCATTGCCTTTTCCATTTTCGCCTTTTGCATTCGCAGTTTTTTACTCGTGGCTCACATTTTCTGTTGCATACTTTAAGGCGACGCTTTGAGCTCAGCTCAAATTTCGAAAATTTGTTAAAGAAAAATAGAATCGGCTCATAAATTTGCTCATTTTGCCGTTAAACAGCAAACTCAATTCACCTTTTAATGAAAACTCGCTGGCTTTTACAATCTCATCAAAATGTTTGCCAATATAAGAAAAATCGTTGTTTATGCTTTTTACGCTCGGCATTTTTCTTTGCATAATTTTCATATTATTTTACCTTAGGGCCAATACACAATGCGCACGTGGGTGGAGCAGAGTGCAGCACATCCGCAACGCCAAAAAAAAAGAAAGAAAAGTTTATTGATGTAATAAATTGTTATTTGCTTAAAAGTTGCGCCCCCTTTGTTTTTCCACATGGCTGGCACGGCGCCACAAGCAGGAAAATCCATGTAAAATACACACCTCACTTTCCACCTTCCACCTACCACCTTTCAGCTTCCATTTGCCATCTCACATTTTCCGTATGAGTTGTGCATATGAATTTGACTTGAGTTTAATAGATCGCAAAAGACACCGACATCTCCATTTTGCCATATGCCTGTCATTTGATTTATTTACGAGCGGAAATGCAAAATGAGTTTTCCACTTTTCTCTGCTTGGGTCTGTTGCTTTCATTCAGTTCAGTTCAGTTTATTTTATTTCATTTGATTTGATTTCGATTCAGTTCGAAGGCTTGTTAAAAATCCGTTTGGCTTGTTAGTGCATCTAATCATTTCGTTTAGCGCTTGATGCATTTAACTAAAATGAAAATGAAATTAAGGCGCATTAAATATACACTTTCCCGCCCATTTCCCACTACACTCTCCATCCCCTTCCCCAGCTACTTTCTATGGCAATGCAACTGTTTGGCCTTAATCCAAAAATTATATGCAAAATGCGCGTAAAGTGTTTTTAATTCGCAAAATGGCCAGATGAGAGGAGCGTAGTCATAAGGGGGGCAACACTTGGTCTGTCTGTCCCCATGTCTCCCTGTCTGTCCGACTGTTGGTCGCTTGGCGTGAACGCGTCATTAGCGCGTCGCCAAATTAGACATAAAATTTATGAAAAACTATCATGAATTGCGTCTCAATGGTTTGGGTGGCCCTCCTACTTCTACCTGCCTCCTTCTCCCTTTCCCCTGCTTTGCCAATTTAATTGATTTAATAGGCATCGTAATAAAAATATTTATTTTATTTCAATTTGAATTTTATATAATTTCTTTTATTCGTTTCGTTTTGGCTCATTTTGCATTTGGTTTATCAATTAATGCGCTGCATTTTATTGTTAAGCACATTAACGCAGTCACGCGTAGGCCAACACCAGCCACGCCCCCGTCGCCATGCTCCCCACTACCCCACTACCACATGCCCCCTGTTCCCTCTCCCCTCGGCCACCCACAGCGTTCGCATTGCCAGATAATTGCGTGTGTGGCCGACGAGGCTGAACTGCGTGTAAATTTTAATCCAATTGTGTGCAGCCAAAAGTGTGCAACCTACAAATGCACACACACACGTACTACATCATGATGAAACACACACACATTTACATGCTTATGTGTATTTATTTTTGCGTACAGCTTTTCCAGTTGAATGCATTTGATTGTAATTTTCATTGAGCTACACACGCCCACCGCAAGCACCACATCTCTGACCACGCCCACTACTACATACTACTACTCCACGCACACTCATACACCCACCGTAGTTAGTCTGCAGTCCACAGTTTACAATACACGTAGCGAGGTTCATTTCATTTGCTTGCCAAATTTATATTTGTGCTTTTATCGTTCTGCATTTTATGCTCAAAGGTAAAACAACAACAGCAGCAACAACTACAGTAATAAGGACAAAAGCATTAACAACAACAACGACATGGACAACAAATGAAATCAACAATCAGATTTGGTCGTGTATTTGTATTAATAAAACTAAAAGCCGAGAATTCTGTTGGAATCTGGCTTTTAGCAGATGGAATTCAATTGGAGTATGAAAAGGCTTCAAACGAATTATCCAAAAAATTTAAAGTATTGATTAGATTTTTCCTTAGCCAAGTATTGCACTTTCTCAAAAAGTTACACCACTTCAGACTCCCGAATCTGGGAGAACTGAGAGTAACCACTTACTTTGCTGCTTTCGTCACCGTGTCACTTGTGGCTCACCTCAAATTAAAGCCAATTGAACGTAGCTAAACTAAACAGAGTTTATGTCGTCTCAGTTTCTCAGTTTCCTTTCTCATTAATAATTCCGCTTAAATGCTTTCTAATAATTTCCGCATAATTCATATCGTCGTCGAACGTTTTATGCTCCACTTACGATAAGAGCAATTCCGTTGAGTTCCGTGCGACGTCCTGTGTTTTTCCTGGTTGTCCTGGCTGTTGTTTGTTCGCACAACAAACAACACGTACAGCCGTTCACACACCCACACCATCTACACACACACCAACACACACATACACCTAGGCTATGTACGTATTCATACTCGATTGATAACCTTAATAAAATGCTTCACATTATGCCAATCGATTGCACACCATGAATGTGTTTATCCTTTGCCGTTGCCGTTGCCTTTGCTTCGTTAAAGTCCACGATGCTTTGCCTAATACAGCAGCCACTAGCAGGGGGAATGGCTAAGTGGGAAGTGTGGAAAGGGGGGAGTGGCACATCAATACCGGCTGTTGCCAAAGCGCAACAATGACGACGACGAGAAGGACGATGATGATGAAATTGAACGCTGCCACCGTTTGTGGCACCTTGTTGTGCTCCAGCTTCGGCTTGGGCTCCACCTCCGCCATCTTCTGCAGCAATGCCACGCTCATTTACTGCTATCAGCAGTGAAAAGAGGTGGGGCGGGGTGAAAGGGGGCGGCAATTGTGCAAAAAGTGCCAATAAAGCACATTCTTTGTTCGGTTTTTCGCTTTGGCTTCGGCAAAAGTGCTCAACAAAGCGAGACAGGACGAGGCAGGATAACGTTCTGAGTGTGCCAGGATAATAATAATAACGTATGAATAGGTAAAAACGTTAGTGCGTTGTATGTGTGCGAAAGGGAGAGTGGGAAGAGAGAAGGAAACTCATCATTGCATTGTAGGTGGCCATCGCCTGCGCTTGATTGTTTAGCTCTTCTGCTTGGATGCGGGGGCCACTGATTGTTTGCCCTGTGCCTCAGACAGTGTGTGTGTGTAGAGGTGCTGTACACAAACACACACACAGAGAGAGACACAACAACACACTCACGGCTCACGGCTAGCTACACCTCATTGATTTTATTGTGTTTTTTGCCGAGCATTCAAAGTGCTCATAAAAATGCCCACACACAATAAAAACGATGATGTGGCTGATGATGACCCGGCTTAAACGCACAATGGAGCCCCAATGCCAATACCTATACTAAGATGCCAGCCTGTGCCTCTTTCCTAATCACCTCCCCTTACCCTGCTGCTATCTCATTCCACCTGCCAACCTGATGTCTATTTTAGTGAGCTGCAGGCAGCTGAGTTTCTTGATTGTCTCTGCCGAGTCTTAGGCGCATCTTTTTCGAAAATGTTGAAAATAGTTGCCAGGCGTATTTCTGGATTTTGCTTAAATTTCACATACATCAGTCATTGGGGATCGTCAGCCTAAGACCGTGTAGCTTAAAGTGAAAAGAGTGTACTGAGTTTGATCAAATAAAGTAGTGAAAACTCAGAGACTTGAAGGACCAGAGACAACTATTTGTGATTAGAAAGTTTACTCAGCCGGTAAAATTGTAGATCAGTATAAAGTTAATTTTGTTTGGTTTCAGTGGAAACTATTTTCAAAGCTTTCCTTCTCCTTCAGAACAGAGAAAATGACTTTGTACAGGGTCTTTTATAGCCAATTTACCATCCATTACTTTTTGTAGACTCTTCAGGAAGATGGGTCAGCTGCCCAGCCTCGACAGGGGTCGACTAATGAGCTCAGGCAGCAAATGGATTTTTTGTAACTCATACGACAAATGCGAAACGCAAAAAGCGAAATGCGAAACGGAAAACGCAAAACGAAACGCAACGAAACGAAAAACGCGGTGCAAATAAATGAAAAATGCATTTTTCACATTTTCGTTTGGACTTTCGAAGTACAAGTTTCAGCAATTCCAATTTGGCAGGCAAATGCATTTTGAAGTTGTCTTTCTCACTGAGTCCCCCTCTGGCCACTCCTGTCCCCCTCACTGGACACAGCTTGTGCTACAATGTTGCCGTGCTTTGTTGCCGCTACTAACAGCAGCAAGAGCATCTCTAGTGTTAATTTGTTAGCACATTGCAGTTCGAGCAGACAGTGATTAATTACAACGACTATCCAAAAATAAACACAGCAAACACAAGTCACTAGCTGCCTTTAAAGTTAATTAGTTAAAATACGCGTAGACGCCAAAAACAAATTCTCCATGAAATAAATATAAATTTAACTAAATAAATTTCGGCAGTGATCAGTAGGAAAATAAAAACTCTACTCATTCCTGGATTTACCTGAGCACATAAATTTAAAATGCCGTCGTTGACCACAATTTGCGCATTAAATCATTTCCAGGCCATTTCACAGCAGTGAACGCCAACCGCACACATTCATTCAGACTCACACACTCACTAGTCCATTCATTCATTCATACAGGGCATTCAGTTATTCATTCAGGCATTCATTTCGATTTGCAGGTGAGCAGCCGCCTGGAATGCAGTCGAAACGCACAAAATATGCAAAAATTACACAGTCGAATGCATGTTGCAGGTCTGATTCGTATTGGGGGCGACACCACGCCCACACGGTGGCCACTTCAAATATATCACGCGTGAAGTGTGGCAGACTCCGTCTGTCCGTCCATCTGTCTCGCTGTCTGTCCAACTGTCTGCTGCCGCGTGATTGACAAACGCCGCTAGGCTGAGGTGCATGCAGCATTTTAGAAAAGATAAATTTAAGTAATTGTCAATATTTCAAGCAACGTAATTGCTGGCCAGTCGCCAGCGTGAACACTGGACAATGGACAGTGGAGAGTGGGGTGTGCACACAGTTGCATGGCATAGAAAAAATCAAATAAATACACTTGCACTCAAAAGCAGGACACAAGTTCCAAATTTCCTACTTCTTTATGCAGTTGCGTACACTGCAAAAAATGGATTTAGCCTGAACAAATTTACTTTCAAGGGTGTTATAATGTATATTTAAATTAAGTAATCTAACAAACAAGTAGTTTAGCCATTTTTCGAGATTTTGAGACATTTATTTGTATGCAAAACAATTACGATTTAGCCATCAATGTGTGTACTTTAGTTTCCAGAGGTATCAAAGAATTTTTAAACCTATTCTTATAGATTTAAACATTTGCTCGTTGAACTTATTTTTTCTCAGTGTAGGCAAAAATCTCTCACTCTCGCTAGTTTGATGTGCAGCTGCTGCGGTAGTTGGGTGTTTGGCTGCTCGGCTGTTTTGGGTGGTCTGCTGGTTCAGCTGCCATTTTAACACTTGACGTTTTACCAATTTGGCGAATATCGTTTTATTTCTTTGACGTTTTTATTTGTATTTTGTGCCATGCACTTCTTTTAGTTGTTGTTGCTGGTTTTTTTGTTGCTTTTGGGCTGCAATGCAGCAGACAATTTTGTTGCGTGTTAACAACTGCAACAATTTAGGTTTAATTGATGCCCCGTTGGTGTTGCAACAACGCTGAAGTGTCGCCGCCGGCAGCGGTTAGAGCCGCAATGGCAGCCATAGTGAGAGCCTTTGTGCAACTTTTGACCACGTTCCGTTTTCCGAGTGTGTTCGCTTTTCCTTTTTTTCGCCTCTTTTTAAAGTTTTTTCTGTTTTTTTTTTGTTGCTGCTTCCGCTTGACGAGTTGTTAGATAAAAGCTATTTACATGTTGTTATTTATGATTTTGCAGTTAAAATGCGCTGTGAAATATTTCGTTGAAGCATCGGCAACGCTATATTACGTATACGTCATGTTGTGCGCACTTCAAAACACTTTGTTTTCCCACCATTTATTTATTAAGCAAGTTGCTTTAAATTGTTCATGTTTTTTTCTACTGTTTTCTGCTTTTTATATTGCTCTTGATGTTGATGTTGCTGCTGATGTTAATGGACTTTCGCTCACCTCCGGCTGTTGGCCCTTATAACATATGCTACAGTTTAAGCCACAGCCGAGAGTATGGTCAGCAGAAAACTTTGCTCCTGTCCAGGGCCATAAACATGGCAGCATTATCGAACACTAATCCATATATGAGCATATTACAGGGGGGAATAATAGTCAGGTTTCCTTCCTGTCGCTCTTCCTTTTTCTCTGTAGCCTCTGCTCTTCACTGCGACTTTATTACTTTATGCTGACTCACATTTGACGGTGGTTGTTGCAAAAGAGCAGGACAGAGAGTGAGAGACAGAGTGAGGGAGAAAAAAGTGAAACTCATGCAAAGGTTGCCTTGTTGATTTATCGCCCGTTTCGGTGCCCCTTCACATGTGCCCCACTGTGTGGCATGATGAATATGTAATTCCAATGTTATCCACTGCGTTGAACTTTGATTTACTAACTGCGAAATAAATATTAAATTTTCAATTACAGCAACTAAAGCTGTGAGCTCAGAGACATCGAGACTGAAGCAGAGTCTTGCTTTTTCCATGCAATTACCTTCGCTGTGTTGCAGGACATGCCTCAGTGTCCTTACACGTGGCTGAGTCCTTGCCACAGCTGATGGCTGGCTAATGGCGCGAACATTTGCTGCAGGACAACACAGGACTTGAGTTCGACTTCGACTTGTGTGTCCTTGGTTCGACAGGCAGCCTCAGGTTCGCAGTTTGGACTGCAGTTTAGTTATTTTAGCTGCTTCTTGTTATTGTTGCTTTAGTTTGCTGCCATTAAAGGAAATTGTCTGTAAAAATGTGGCCGTATTTCTTTTTGCAAGGTACTTAAAATTAAATTATTGGACACATTAACGTCTTGACTTCTGCCGTGAACACTGAACGTAAACGAAGACTTTGACTTTGTCTGGCTGCCTTTGGGCTTGGTGGTAGGGTGGGAGGTGGTAATAGGGGGAATGTCATGACGCAAGTAAATGCCACGTAATGACGTCATTAAAACAAGTGAAATGTGCTTTTATTGTATAACGGCAGGAAGCTGGGCACTTTTCAATTTTCTATATATATGTTAGCTATATACTTATACTTATGGCATTGCTGCACAAAATCTCATAGAACATTGTGTCATTAATCTTAATAAAGTTAACAGCGCGACAAGTTTATTAAAGCCAATTCGGCGCCATCAAATGTGTCAATGTGTGTGTAAGTCCCAGTGTGTGTGTGTTGCCTTAAGGTATTTTTGATTTGCATTCAACTAAAAGCCAAGTCAGCATGACTCTAACGCCTTTAAGTCTCCGTTCTCACTTTGGCTGAGCATAAGTTCATTTTATTTAGCTCACATTTGGAATTGAATCAATTGTATCAATCGAATGCCAATTCGAGTTACATAGAAAAATTGTATGCGGCAACAGGTTGCCAATTGGTGGCACCAACCCACAGCCACGCCTCCCCCGCCCATCCCGTACGCATTACAAACGCCAGCAAACTGAGGCAATTGACAGGCGACAAATGAGGCGTAAATGAAATTAAACGCAAGCGCGAAAATTGCAGCGCTTTTATTGGATTATTGGCACAGCGAGTGTGTGTGGAGGAGTGCAGAGGGTGTGAGAAGTGTGTGTATGTGAGTGGTAGAACAATGTGCGAATTGTAAGCTCATTTGTTGAATTAGCTCTAACTGAATTTGGCCAAAAAACATGCAGCATATAAAGTAAATTCCTTAGCTAAATTGAAAATGAAATTAAATTTTCAGCATTTTCCGTTTTTCTATTTTCTTCTTTTTTTTGCATTTTTGCTTTGCTCTAGAATTATATGCAAAAGCAGGCACTTTAAAGCTGCCCGCAGCAGTCATAGCAAACTTTTCATTTATTCCTGTTTGGGACAGTGCATGTCACACACACACACACACGCACACTCGCACACACATACAGTGGAAACTAAGCAAATGTCTGCAACTGTTTATTGTTGATAAATTGCTGCCGAGGAATTAGTGGAGACTGCAACGATGATGGAAGACCATAGCTCGAGTTGGAGCTGTAGCTGAAGCTGCAACTGAACTGTAGCTAGAGTCGCTGTCAAGTGTCCGGCTTAACTGTTAAACACCTACGGCCACGCCCCCACGCCCACACCCCCACACTCACGCCCACGCCCATACTTCTACTGCCGTACAAGCTTCAGCAGCTGCTGCGGGCTCATGGCTTACAATGTTTTTAGAAAATGCAAATTTTTCACACAACCAAGTTGAGCATCAGCTCGAGCTGAAGATGTGAAGGAAAATGGGAGGAAAGAAGAAGGAATAGAGGGGAGGTAAAGTAAGGGGTGGAATGGGCACTTAGGCCAGCAAATCTTTATGCCGGCTGGACTGCAGAGTGACACATGTCGGCAGCATAGAATCACAACCAGAATCCGAAACCGAGTCCGAATCAGAATCAGAATCAGTGCGTTTTATTTTTGGACAACGCTGAGCTGCAATGTCCAGAAATGTCCGCAGATAGTACTTTCATTATATAAACTACCACACGCCAATGGCCACAAAATTAAGACCAGACTGTGAACTAAAGATCAAAATAAGATTTAATTAACTATAGAATATAACAACTAAATTAATAAAATGTTTCACATTTATCCAGTATTATAAATGATAAAATTCTCAAACTAATTTGTTGATTGTGGGGTGGTTATTTGTATAGTTTAACACAAAAAGTACCGAATTTTGCTCTAACATGTACCAGTTGCTGGTAGTGAACTTATTCAGCTGAACAGCAGTGTATTTGCACGCATATATGATCTGTGGAGCATAATAAAGTTAGCAGGCAGGCAAGTTTTGGGCTTGTTTGGCATTTATTTAGTTTTAGTTTAGTTCTTGCCACACACCCGCAGTTAAAACAAAACAACAAAACAGCAAAAAGAGTAACAAAATGATATGCAAATTTGAATAACTGTTAAATGCAATTGAGGCACCTCATCGTTTGTTTTTCGTCCTGCAACATAATAAACAAGTTTGGAATTACTTTATTTAATGAAATGCTTTAAACATTTAATTCAAGTGTTGGCACTTTGTGCTAATCAAATGTACAGGTATTAGCCAAAAGGCCTTACGGCAAACTAAGCCAAGTTAAAGGCACTGCGAATTGGCCATAAATTTCTAGCAAATCGTTGGGCTTGCCGCATAAATCTTCGACTGTCCATTTCTGTTGTCCAAGCGGAAATGTCCAATAAATTGTAATTTTTCCTAAGCTTTTCTGCTGCTGGGGTGTGTGTCTCAGTGTGTGGGTGTGACTGTGTGTTAGTTGCAGCTCAATCATCGTTTAATATTTATGTGCTGCTCGATTGTGAAGTTTATTGGATTTGTTGAAGAGTTCAGACTCTCGATAATTGCAGCGTTTGCCCATTTTTCGAGTACTTCGCCCTTTTTGCCGGGTTGCAGGTGTTTGTGCCCAGAATTTATTGTTGCTGCTCGGCAAATAGACGATTCTTGTGCTCAATTGGCTTATTTAGTTGTTGTTATTTATTGCATTACTTATTGCTGCGACGTGTTCTAGGTGAAGCCAGTTTGTTCCCATACTACTCTGTCGTAGAAAGCGAGTTCTTTTGGCCAAGCAGCACTTCTGTTAACAGAAAGTTTATTTGGCTAAGTAGCGCATTTGGATTGTCAAGGGAGCAAGTGGAGAAACTGATTCAACTTGGCCATCAGCTATTAATTGTTTTGGATGTGTTTTCACTATCATTTGGTAGCGAGTTTTAGACCATTGATTTTTTAAAATTTTACCCCCACTTGTTTTAAAGATTAGTCATTACAATCTATTCGTTACTGTCCTCCCTTTTTTGTTCCTTTATTTGTTTCGAATTCAATATACTTGATTTCCCCGTACATTCTTTGTATTTGAAAACAATTTCTCAAACATCTGTACATTATTATACTTTTTATCACTCATTGCAATCGAAAACAACAAACGACTGAAAATTATGAACAATAATGCGCATAATGAAGCAATCTTTTCTTTGAATACTGTAAAGCCAAAGGCGTTCAGAGTTTACTTATTTTATTAGAGTAGGTTTAATGCTCTCAGTGTGTCATTGTGCCTTCATTCTGTGCATATGTTGCATATCCTTTTGGCCATAGTAGAGACGCTGGAGTGAGTGGCATCATCACATAAACGTGTCACATCAAACAACATTGATTAAAATCTAAAATGAAATAGTAACTGAACTGAGTCGAGCACAAGGCACAGCACGTACACACACAAGTCGTGGAGAGAGCGAGAGAGGAAACGGGGGTGGTTGCCCCTAAAAGCAGGCAATAGATAAGTGAGAATCCTTTTTTTTTCGTTACTTCTTGTGCAATTCAAATTTCAATCAAATGCGACTACACAATGCCCAATACCTTTTGGGCACATATGTTGACCACAAAAGTATTGTATCATTCGCCAAATGCTTCAGGGTGTCCAAAATCAAATCAAAGACTGACTACTGTGGCGGGCTAGGAGTGCAGGGGGTGTGTGAAAGGAGTAGGGGAAAAAAGGGTGTTGCATAAAATTGGCAACTATTGGGAAAAAAGAATTCGCAAAGCTCACATAAAATCAGATAAAATTTTCATTACCTTATGGCCGCACATTATCGGCTTGCGGCCATCGTCTTCGTCGTTGTCCTCGAACTGGAACTGGAACTGAAACAGAAACTGAAGCTGAAACTGGTCGAGAACTCATCGTCCTCTATCTCCCAACTGGACACAATGTGCTGCTGATGACGTTGAGTGTGCGCCAGAGTTGCCACTGCCACTGCCATTGCCACAGCCATTGCTGTTGTTATCCTGCTGCCTGATGATGCTTATTGTGCGCGCCGTGGCGTTGACCATAAAAAACTAGAAGAAAAGACGACAGACGAGTGTGAACGACTCGAAACGACTCTGCGCATCAGAAAAGATTATTTTTGATTGATGGGAAATGTGAAGAATTTAGGTAAGTAGATTTGACATAACTTCTTTCGAGAGTTCTAACTTTGATTTAAGAATTTCCTTATATTCTTTATACATTCTTCAAGGTTAACAAGCTTTAATTTCAGTTAAATGCCTCTAGCTGCCTGCTTGACTTGTTTCACTTTCACACACCCAACGGTCACCTTTTAGTTTCCCAATACAGGGTCCAAAATCCATGAAACTTAAGGCGCCGAGAGTACGGGTTGATGGCTAGCGAAAAGCAGCAACGGCTTTTGTACAACAAACGACAAACGGAAAGTGTCCAACAGGAAATAAGCAGCGACGACGACTCGAACTCGTGCTCGAACTTGGACCAGGACGAAAGCGAATAGAAGAAGCAGGACAACTTGGACTGGCCAAAATAAAAAGGGTAATAATTTTATCTAGCATTCAGATCAGACACACGTCTGTCCGTCCGTCTCTGCGTCTGTTTGTCGCATAGTCCCGCTGTCTGCGGATTCCACTCTTTACAGCTTTGTCCCTGCGAAATCTGCTCCTGTTTTCAGTTTTTTTTTGTATTATTCGTTTTTTTTTACATCCTTGTGGCTAGTTATGTGAAGCACTTCAAAAGGCTGCTTGAAACTTTGACAACATCCATGTCCACTTGTTATTTACATGCTATGAATAAGATAGAAAGAGAGGGGGAAGGGAAGAAAGGAAGTAGAGTCACCCTCGCTCTCCCTCTTCTGCTCTCCTCTCACGATTCAATTACGCGTACCTCAAGCAGCGGTAAGTCTCCAGCTGCCAACTGTGATAAAGTGGTCCAAGAATAGAGCAAGGATTCTGGCCACTTGTACGTGGCTTTGCAACAACCAATCTATCAACATAATTGATGGCTTCGATTAGTTACAAATTTTGTGGAGACAAACGGCGCAGCTCAGTGCACAAATCGCCGATTAATTAAATCTATAGTTACCAGAGCATTTTCTGGCAATTAATTTGGCCAACGAATCGAGCCAACTGATAAACCCTTCAGCTGCAGTCATCTTTGTGTCCGTCTAATGAAGTGCTGCTCGGCCAGATAAGCTGTTAGTTTTTTAGACCCTGTGCTTTAAAGTGGTCTTGAAAGTTAGGCAACAAAAGTGATGGGAACAGTTGAAAAGGGGCAAAAATTTAAGTTTAAGTTTAGCAAATAATTAGGGAAACTGGATTTTTTAAAGGTTCCGAAAAATGTAAGCATATGTAGTAAAAGGTTAAAGAGTTCTCAAGGCGAAGCCTTGAAGTTTTGGGGACATAATGTAGCGTTAAAATACAGTAGTCTAGAAAACTATTTAACTCTTTGTATAGAACAAGTACAGGGACTCTTTGAGTACTGCGGTCCTCACTGCTGCCTTGAGTACAACTTTTTTTTAGAGGCGTGGCCTGCCTCCTGCGGCGACACGGCAGTTGTCATGCATCTCGTGTTCAACTGCACGGAAAAAAGTGCAGAATCAAATTCGGACCGAAGCCGTAAAAGTGTTGCAGAGACTGCGAGAAAGGGAGCGAAGTAGCAGAGAGAGAGGCAGGGAAATGTCTATTGTAAATTGTTACATTTGCTCTCAATGCGAACGGAATTTATTGGAAATGGCAAAGTGCGTTGTCGCCAGACTGCGGCGCGCCAAGCTCATCAACGCTCCGTGCAACTTGCTTTTGGGGGCCATAAACACAACAGGGGCACCAAAGACGCCGCATAATTTTGCCATAATATTTTTGGGCCAACACACACACTCACACAGTGGTCTCTGCTACCTTGAAGCTGCCACATTCACTGCATTGTCGTCCTGGCTGTCCTGGCCCCATGCACCTTGGTGCCATAAAAAGGCAGCGGGCCAACAACACATAACTGGCAACACAGCTGCCCTGCTCTGCTCTGCACAGGGCCCAAAGTTAGTTTTCATGTAACGCCATCAACTTCTCTTCTTGGCTGTCTGACAAAAAATTTAAAAAAGGTCCTGCTGCTAGCAGAGTTCAAAGTCAATTGTCATTTTTATTGTAAAGTGCGACACAATATAAAATATACAGGAAAATCTCATGGAAACAAACTCTTTGCTTGATTTTATTAATAATTTATTTTTATTGGGTGGAAGTAGAACTAAAGTGTAGCAAAAATGGTTTGTATTATAATTATAAATTTACGTTATGTATTTATTTCTCTTACTGTCAAACGTTGGACAGTCTACCAAGGATTTATTAAGTTATTCAGTAAGAAATCAAATTTCAAGTTCACTTTCTTATTACAAATAATTCAATTTACTTTCTATTCTTTAAGCTACATAAATACACAAACTGCTGACAATTTCAACTCTTTTTTAAAAATCTCGGCCTGGTCCCTTTCAGTTTGACGAGTAATCTAACGGTTTATCAGACAAACAGCCGACAAATTAAATTAAAAATCTGCTTTGCACATACTTTAAAAGCAGCCAGAATAAAGAAAGAAGAATTCTGGGCTTATTAAAAACTAGAACCACCCTGACGGACTGACAATCCCTCATTAAATTTACTCCCCCCCTCGAAGGTCCTTCTATCAAGTGGCATGCGTTAATCCTTTTAAATGGCTTAAAAAAAAGAAAAATGCCCGAAAAATTGTTGGAAAATATTTAAAAGAAATCAGTGCAAGTGCAGAACTTTGCGATACCTTCATTATTTTGATGGTTGATTTAACCTGACGCCGTCCAAACAAAAGCCTGGCCCTTATCAGCCCATAGCTGAGGGTACACCGATTGAAGGATATGCCGAGGATCTCAAGGCGGAAGAGAAGAGCAGGAAGGGTTGGTGCAACAACACGTTGTTTTCATTGCTCATTAGCGGCGACAGCGCGAGTTTAATTAGCTTTGACGTTACGTCTGATTCTCATTACGGCCACATTGAACCAAAAGGGTTAAGGCAAAATGGCTGATGGCTGTTGGCTGTTTGGCAGTTTGCAGTTAGCTGCTGCTAAACAAAACTCGCATAATTAAGGACAACACCTTGGCCCGAAAACGCTGGTCCAAGAAAAATGGCAAGCGCTTTGATTCAATCAGTCGCTGCTGGCCATTTCCAATCTAAAAGCCATGCGAGGGTTGCTCCAAAGAACAAACGCCAAAAACTAATTGCCTTCTCGACATGCATTTAATCTCTATTAGACTAACATCAAATTGATAGAAAAGTTTGTGAGCCACATGTGTAGAGCTAGCGACTCCCAGGAGGGTCAAGACCGTAGCAAAAAGTGCTGGACAAAGAGTCCTGGTGAAAGTGCTGGACAAAGTCCTGGCCACCTTTGCTCTTTGCCGTTTTATAAATTATTAAGGAGTTTCTCAGTTTTTGGCATTTAAAACAAATTGTTGTTCTACGCTTGTTCGATTATTTGCCAGAGGGTTGTTCAAGTGTCCGTAGGTGTGTGTGTGTGCGTGTGTGTGTTGATAATGACGGAAGTCATCACGTCTGAACCTGGCTGATAGATTCCAATTGGCTTGAAAGGTGTGAGCACGCTTCGTACATATCAATAACCCTGTAGTTGTCTCAGTCCCCAAGTCAACCCAGTTCTCTCTTTCCTGTGCAGCAGCTGTGTCGACTGCTGATGACCTTTTAATTGAAGTTTCCCCAACCAAAAGCTAAAGTGTTCCATGTCTTTTTGGATTCCAGAGAAAGAGAGTTCAAGCTAAAATTAGTGCTGCTCTGCAAAAGTTAAAATCCACTTCTTACTCTGCTTCTTAGCGTCCTGCAAACACAAAAATGCAAATAAACGCGACTGGCATTCAATAAACAATTTGAAATCAAATTTTATGATAAAGCCAAGCCACGGGAATCCTTTAATAAACACAGCCAAAAATTGTTACACAAAATGTAAGTAGCTGAATTCCACAAATTAAGAGCCACGCCCCCCTACTCCTACTCCAACGCCAGCTAAAGGCATTTGCCGTTAATTAAACCCTTTTTGCAGTTGAGGAAAATCTTTTTTGGCCAACCACGGCCAAAGTTTTTCCATTACGGCCAACGCCATCGTCGTCGTCGTCGTTGTTGCCGCAGGCAAACGAAATCAAAAAGTAAAAATTTATGAAGCGTTTAATTGAATTAATTAAAAGCAATAATACCTTGAAATAATTGCGCCTAATAGAAAAAGTTTTGCATGGATGGACTTGGCATAGAGCTGGGCCAATTCCATTTGCCAGTCGCATACAACTGACAATGGGCAACCTTTGGGCCAAGTTAGGCGCCGACTCGAAGAGGGGCGGAACTCGCAGTGGGAGGAATGGACGATGGACTGGGTATAGCTGAAGGACTCACGAGTTATGTGACAAATCCTGCGCACGCAAAACCCAAGTCATAAGTCAAAATTATCAACAAGATGGCAACGACGTCTGCGGCAGAGCCGTGTTGTCCTCCTGCCCTGGAGGCACATGCGGCATGCGGCATGTTGCAAGCTGCTCTCTGTCGCTCCACCAGCTGCACTCTGCCAGTGCCAGTGACTGTGGCAAGTGGCAGTGGCAGAGGCAAGTGGCAACTGTCACGCACGTAGGCCACGCAACATTGCGAAAAATATGTCTTTGATGTCATAAATCAATTAGGATTCCGAGTGTCCTGAAGCCCGGCCAGGATCTGCGCCTTAACAGCAAAAACACACTTGTTAGCCAGCTCCAAAGCTTCAGGCATCTTGTTCCCGTTTTAAGCCTCCGAACTTGTTTTCAACTTTTAAACGTGACCAAAAAAAAAAGTAAAATTCTTGAAAAAACGTTTCAATACCTTCGAAGTGGCAAATGAAGTCAAGTGTAGCAAATGAGACAAATGAAGCGCGTGAACTTTAAGAACAACTACGCACAAGGCCTTTTGTTGCGTAATTATGTGGCAGAAAGAGAGAGAGACAGAGAGAGGGAGATGTGAAAGTGGGTGGAAAAGGGGGAGCTAGGAAAACATACAGGAGCTGCAGGCAGCGATGCACAATCAGCTGATTTACCGCTAATGTAAAAAACAGCGACTTAGAAAAATTTGTTAAAAAAAAAGATTTGAAGACACATTGTAAGTATTCCAGTTTATTTAAGATAAATATATCTGTTATTTTTCCTTAATTCGTTTTTACACCACAAAATACTCCTGCTCGCTAAACCTTACTAATGTTTTAGCTTTTTTAAGTCCACTGAAGACCTGACAACACTCTCGGCAGTACAGAGTGTTAGAAAATAAGTGTTAAGTATCAACGTGACATGTGTGAAAAGTTGGGTGAAAATGAGGATTTCCTTTGTGTTTGCTTTATCAAACATAATTAAGAAGTTCTTTCCCTTTCTCTCTTTGTATCTGTCTCTCGTTCTACCTCTTTCTTTTGTGCTCCTTCACCAGTCTTGACAATAAACAGAAGTTTAATTATTTTGCAAGCCAGAGGCAAGAACTGATTAAGCCAAGGCTCACCTTTTGACTTATGATGGAGTGTTGCGTGTTGCGTGTTGCGTGTTGCTGTATCTGGCACTGTCTGATGTATTGCCTGATTTATGACAGCTGACAACTGACAACTAACAACTGACAGCTGCCAACAGGCTCAAATTGTGTGTTAGCATCATTAAAGCCAAAAGAAGTCGGACGTTTTCCCGTTTCTTGATAACTTTAAGGCTTAATTGCAATGCAGACATGTTAGCTAAACATTTGCGTAAATCAAACAATTAGTCATGGTGAACCCAACTATGCGAGTTCCGCTCTTGAAAACTACTCACATTGTCCACTTTGGTAAAAGATTTTATTTCTTTGGCCATAGTTTAATGTCTCCCCGCGGTGTTGTTTGTGCCTCGTCTTACACACATACACACACACACACACTGCCTTAAGAAGAAGGTGTTGTCCTGCACTATTCTTAATTTATGCGACATTTTGTTAGTTTGCCATTTGGCATAATAACTTCTAATACACCCAAACCAACACCCAAAGAATTCTCGACCCTTTGGGGGTTGTTCCTGTCCAGCCCTGAGAACCAGGCAAAAGAACAACTCTTCTCTTACTCCCCTCTCACTACTCAACACCCTCCACTCGACGACACATTCATTAATTTATGGTTTTGGGTTTTCGAATTTATGTACTGTTCAAAAATACAAAAGTATTTGTTTTAAAATAAAAGGGGCAAGACCTCTGAGGTGACTGTCGACAGCACATGCCAAAGGAAAAATAGTTAACGGTTGAGAGAAGGAAAAGTCTTTTAAGAGACTACCAAAACTAATGATATAACACTATAAATTTATTTAAAAGTAAGAAACAGCATTAAACACACGGAGGTGCAACGTATGCTTAAAGTTTTATTTAATCAAAGAGCTGCAGTGATAATATTTTGTAAAAACTATAACTTTTGTGCTTTAGTAAACTAAAACTATAAGATTAAAAAGTGTGTAAAATTGTATTTATTTTACACCTCTTTCAAAAGTTAATCTTCATAGCTCAAAAGTCATCTGATATACACTTCTTTGTTCTAAAAGTTATAATAAAAAAACTGCTGACAAATACTGTCTTAGAAATTTCTTTTATCAGCTGACATAAATCCTCAAATCTTGGTTTATTTTTATTCAGTGCGAAGAAATAAATTGTTTTTTTGTACGAAAAATAATTAAATCGTGTTAATAAAAGAAGTGTTACATAAGCGTGACTACCTGGACTGGACTACCTGGTTCAATCGTTAACCGAGTTCGCTGACTTGTCTTACAGCACTGAGATGAATCAAAACCACTCCCCTTGCCTTCACACCCCTTTCCCGCCCCTTCCAGCCCCCATTTCCCCTACCAGCTTCCACAATTGTTGCAATTGTGCAACTTTTCAAGAGATTCATTCTAAATGAAGAGAACTGAAACTTGTTTCGCGAGCCTCCGCAGCACGTTTAAATTAAACATTTTATTTGCGACTCACACCTGGTGCTGCCGTAGTCGCAGTCGGCGTCGCTGCCTCGGTCGCCGTTCTGCTCGCTTTCGCCCGCTTTTCGCATTTGGTAATCACAATAAAGTCGACGCTGCCAAGTTCAGTGCCCTCGAATTGTGTTGACTTGTCTTGAGTCTGATTTCGATCAGAATTGTAGCTTATGATATTGGTTTCTAGCCACACAATTTGCATTGAAACTGGGTTAAGTTTGTACAGGTAAGCGATCAATAGAATTATGATCCATATGCTCATACATATTTGTAAAAGTTGCCTAATCAGTGGACACTTTATGGTCACACACATTGCTACATTCGGGCCAACAACAAGAAAAGGCAATTAGCGACCATCGCTTTAAGCCAGAAAATCAAATGTCAATCACGTAGGCCATAGACCATGTGGAAACCTGTTAACATTTTCAATGACTTTGAACTTTTAAGCGCAACTCGCTATTAGTTTTTTCTGATGTTTTTCGTTTATTTTTGATTTTTTGATTTTTTCGTTTGCTGTTTACATTTACATATTGATTGTTTGTTTGACCCATTTAAAAAGCACTCGAGTCTTGGGCCCACGCCACTTCCACTTTCGTTGGACGCGAGACTTTCTTTACCAATTGGACCATGGCTTCAAACAGTTCAAAGCCGGGCCCAAAAGCTTCTGCTATCTTCAATTGGGATTTGTCAGGCCACAAACTTCAAAGCCGCCATTTGACAGTGACGTCGACGTCGTTGTCGATGTCGACTGCGACTGCGCTGCCTGCTGTGTAACCAGTTTAAAGTCGAGTCAATTCTCAGCGCCGTCTTCAGTTCTTGGCTGGCCTTTAATAAAAAGTCTTTAGCCAACTTTCTTGTGGTTCATTCGCGCTTTGGCCGCGATCGTCTCAAGAGTTTCGTTAATCGTATCGAAATGAAAGCTGTGATTTTTCTACTGCCAACGCTGCTGCTCCTCTGCAGTCCCGTGTATTCGCTGCCCTCCCAGGGCAAGGAGAGTAATGTGCCCAGTTGGTTTGCCAGCGAAGCCTCTCAGCTGATTGCCACGCAGCTGCTGAAGCACAATAAAGACATCGATGCCAATCAGGTGCATTCACCGCTGGGAGTTGCCTCCATTCTGGCCGTACTAGCTGAAGCCGCCGAGGGAGAAACCTATGAGGAGTTCGGCAAAGTATTTGGCTTCCCCAAGGAGCGCGGAGCACTGAGAGAAGCCTTCCAGCGTATCTTGGGTGGCTATCAGAATCGCGATGCAGCCGTGGCTCTGCCCTCATTCCAGACCTGGTTCTATGTCTATCGCAATCACAGCGTTAAGGAGGATTACAAACAGCTGCTGCAGCAACACTACTTCGTGGAGGTTAAGGATATTAACCGACAGGAATACGACTGGAATGAACCTAACGCACCACTTCAGCTGGAGGGCAATGATGCGGAGTTAGATGCCACCGAACCGAGTAATAGCAAAGATGTGATCGGTTTCGAGACACTGAAGCGCATTAACCTAGACGACGATGCTCTATTGGGTCCCAGTGACACCTACGGCGATGAAGTGATCAACAAGGAAGCATCCAAATTTGATCGTGAAGTGGACGACAAGCAGTATGTTGAAAAACCAGTTGCCTTGGCCGAAGCTCAGCGGGAACGCGAACGGGATCAACTGACCACAGAGGAATCCGCAACGGAATCAGTGGAAAAACAAGAAAAACCAGCTGAAAACCCACTGCCAATCGTTGAGGAAAATGTCGCTGTTGAGGAAAAACAGCAGAACAAACGCAGCGAGACAGAACAAATTCTGAATGTGGAGGAAAACGAGACGGTGCAGGAGGACGAAAAGCTGAGGAAACAACTTAACGAACCGAGTGGAAATCCAGTGACCGCAGGTGAACCCGAGAAGGTGAGTCTGCCACTCAAGAAACTGGAAAACGCCGTCAAATCGATGGTCAAGGAGGGAGCCGATGAGATCATGATTGCCCTCGAATCGCATCTGAGCACAGTGGCTCGTGTAAGTATTTGCCACACACTTGACTCTTCCTAAGACGCTAAGATTACTGCTCTCCTCCTTAGGCCTATGGTGCTCGCAGCTTATTCCGACAGGATGACATTACATCGGCTTTGAGTGCCAATTCCATAACGGGTCGCTCCATCGGTTCCAAGTCCAAGATGCTGCTCTTCAATGGGCTCTACTATCGTGGCAGCTGGGCACAGCCCTTCTACCAGCTGCGTGACGGCAGCGATGAGTTCTTCTTCATGACCAACGAGGATGCCATGAAGACACCCATGATGCATGCGCGTGGCAAGTTCCGTGTGGCTGACTTGCCCCACTTGAAGGCCAAACTCCTCTTGCTGCCCTACGAGAACGCTAGGTACAGTCTATGCATTGTGCTACCCAACGATCCAGAGGGTCTCACCGAGGTCATTTCCCTGCTGCAGCCCAGTGACTACAAGTATGGCCGAGAACACCTCGAGCTTAAGGAACTGCATGTGACACTACCCAAGTTCCAGGCGGAGGAAACTTCACGCTCCGAGGCCATGCTCAAGCAGTTGGGACTTCAACGTCTCTTCTCCCGCACCGAAGCTCAGTTGGGATTGCTCTCCGAGGATGAAGATGTTCATGTCGATGAGATTGTACAGTTTGTCAATGTCCGTGTGGATGAGGGTGGCAGCAGTGCCAACTCCTTGTCTGCGGCCACAATGCAAGCACGCTCTCCTCAGGCCACTGAAACGGAAGCTGCTCTACTGCCAGTCCCTGAACCGGAACCGGAACCAGGTGTCGAACGTTTCGATGTGAATCATCCATTTGCCTACTTCATCATGGACTGCGAAGAACAATTTGTACTTGCCTCCGGCAAAGTGTATGCTCCCGAATTCAAGGACGAACTGCCGCCCGTGTCCGTTGAGGTGGAACTGGAGATTGCGTAGGACTCATCTCAACATATCTCATCAATTGTCTAGCTTTTAAGATTCGTAACGAATTTTCACCGATGCCGCCGCGTGCAATTTTCATACTTTTAAGCAAATAAACTAAAAATTAATTTTCCCAACAGAAAACTTATAAGAGCGAGCATGCTCAACAGCGAAATACTCTGAAATGTTGTCACGACGGGAATCACAATAAAATAAATTATAAAAACTTTAAACAAGAAAACGTTTCAGACTTTTATGGGAACAATCGATCAAAATGTAGTGATTGGTGTAAAAAACTTTGCTGTTTACTAAAATAAGTTTCAAAAGCCATTGTATTAATTATCTGATAACAGGGATTTTTAACAGGCTGCCTGCTACTTACATTATCAGAAATTGATCATACTCTTTTACCCTGTGGAATACGCAGCATATAAAAGACTACTTCCGATTTTCCCAGCCACTTGAGCAGACGCTGTCCTCCATTTGCTGCGCAATCAAAACAACAATTAATTCGCTTACTCTACGACTAACAACAACAAGAATAATTCGAAAAGTGGTAAGAATGGTGAGGAGAAAGGGTCGAGAGGGAGGGAGAGGGAGTTGAGATAGGAAGATCAACCCTCAGAATTCAATTGTCTGTCTGTAATATGAAATGTATCTGACGCTGGGCATCGCTAATTTCCGTGCAGCAAATTTGTCATTGCATTCGGCAGGGTTGTCCTCCCTGTCCCTGTGCCTGCCTCTGTTACTGTCCTGTGACCGTGTGCTTTGTTGACTTAGCTCGAAGTTTCATCAATTCTCAGGCAACTCAAGCGAAAGGCGCATCCGACACGTGCCCCAAAGCATTGCAGCCCTGTCATCTCTGGCAGCCCTGCCGAATCAGTATACTACTTTTCAAGTGGTCAATGGTCTGCAATTAAAACTCTCATTAGAATGCATGATGTCTTCTTTCTTTTTTTCATCCAACTCTGCCAAGGTGGTGGTCAGGTCGAGGCAGTCAAGGCACACGCCCAGACAATATCCCAGTGTGCGAAATCAGAAATTGCGAATGCTAAAAACACAACAGCTCAAAATGTGTCTGAAGATGTAGACAATGTCGCTTGTGCAGGCGGAGGAAGTGAGGGGAATTGGCGCCAGGATGTCGGGCGCCAAAAACCAGAGGTAAAAACAGGAGTAAATGCGTGCCATGATTATAGTGATGACGACTGCCACCCTGAGCAAAAGGGAGTCGGCTGGAGACACAGACTCGGGAGCAGGAACAAGACGCTGCACAGTGGTTAAACATACTTGACGTTGTGGTCATAACTTCAGTACAAAACTAGTGATTTGGTATTAAAAGTAAAAACAAAATATTCCTAGTAAAAAAGAGTTTTATTACTAAATTCATAAATTGGCGCATTATTTGGTCACTTGACCCACTGTGCAGCGTCGCTGCCGCCAGCTAGAGCAGACGATGATGTTTCATCTTTTCCACATGAAAACTCACGTAACAAAAATTATGATAATCATAACTTTTTTTTTTCTTTCGCTCGTTTCGTTTTGTGCCTCAACTCTCGTCCTGTTCCTTTGTGCGGAACCTTTGTTTTGTTAGCCACCGGACAATGGAGTGAATGTCTAAGGTATTTTTGGGCCAGGCTGGTGTCTAGTTTTTGTCTGGCCATTGCTCTATTTTTATTAAGTCGTGCATATAAATCAATGTTTTCCCCGATATGCAGAGCAACCCAAAAGGTATAAAAGATTTATAGGGCGCGTCTATCTCAAGTACCCTTTTTTTCTGCACTTTTCTATCTGCTGTCAACTCGTTTAAACATTGTTTAACATAATTTTCATAAAAAGAAGTGAAAAGAATTCAAAGTTTGGGCATGAATAAAATGTGAGTGGTTTTGCGGCTTGTTAGAGAGCAAAGAATTACTGGTCGAAACTGAGATACGTCTGCTGTTACCTCATACACCCACTAGGGGGGAGGCCAGAAGATCATACATAAATAAAACCAAGTGGCCATAAATCCATCCAATTGCATCAAAGACAAACATTCGCTTGATGATATTTTCAACAAAGCGTCACGACATGTCTTAAAGATTTATGGTCTTGCCTCAAGTCTAATTACAAGTTAAGTTTCGTCGAATTAAGAATTTGTATGTGTACACTGTACAGCAGCAGCAACAAGTGTGGGAAATCGCTAGAATTTTCAATCGGAACCAGCTGCTTTCCAAGAAAATCTAAACCGAAACAAGTACAATTACAAAAGCGGGGAAAATAATGCCTTCTAGCTCCATGGCTCCCTCCCTCTTTAGAGGGTGACGTTGACATTTGCGGCGTGAAAATTGGAATAAACACATGTGGAAAACAACTGGCATGGAGTAGGGTAGGGGGCGTTAAGTGGAGTGGGCGTGCTGGAATCAATCAATCTTTTAAAACGAAAGAAAAGAAAAGAACTTTAAGCAGCACATTCTACTTATTTTAGTTTTAGTATAAACGTACAAAAATTTATGCAAAAACTAAATGCCAAAATTTGTAAAGCGAAAAATGATATTAGAACTCGGCAAAAGCTTCTTCGTGCCGCATTGTCTTGGCCTTGGCCTTCTGCTTACCCTCGGACATCTTATCGAAGTTGGAAATGTCCTCAGCATTTGAAATAGCCGGCAAATAAGGAGCGGGCACAGTTTGATTAAGCAAAGGAATCCACTCAATTTCCTTGAACCACTCGTGATCCTTGATGTCACGATTGCCGCCAATCAAGTTGCCATAACTACATTAAATTAAAGAAAATTAAGCTATGTTTACTTAAGAATTTACCGAGAGTAAGACTTGCCGTTTCGACAGATCCACTTGCAACAAATGATCAATCAGATGACGTAAAGTTCCGGACAAAAAACTGGGCATTTTGTATTCACCCTCACAGATCTTATTGTACATGACCATGACATCACGATTATGGGATGCAAACGGTGAATGACCACACACAAATTCATAGATTAGTACCCCAAAGGCCCACCAGTCCACGCTTGTCCCATACGGTTTCGATTGTATGATTTCCGGTGGTAAATACTCAGGTGTGCCACACAGCGTCATAGTGCGAGTCTCCACCTTCTGTGAGTCGAAATATATGAAATATTTTACAATCAGTTTAATTATTACAACTCTCACCTTGGCAAAACCAAAATCGGTGACTTTCAAATAGCCATTTCTATCGATCATAATGTTCTCAGGCTTGAGATCACGATAGAGCAGACTACAGTAATGCAGATACTCGAGTGCCAGAAATACTTGCGCCGCATAGAAACGAGCCTGTTTCTCCGAGAATTTTCGAGCTCTAAATACAAAAAAAAATATATATAAAACATACCTCACAATAAAAGTGGATTATAACTCACTTGCGATGATAAGTGAAGAGTTCACCGCCCAGAATAAGCGGTATAATTAGATACAGACTATCGTTATCCTTGAAGGAGGATATCAGATGAATAGTGAAGGGAAAACGTATAGAGTTTAGAACTCGTTTTTCACTCATCACATGTACAACCTGTTTGGTCTTAATAATTTGATCCTTGCTCAACTGTTTCGAGGCATAATAGTTGTCCGTATCCTTCTCCTTAATCAACTGCACTTTGCCAAAGGAACCAGCTCCCAAAGTTGCCTTAATCACATAATTCTCGAGGCCAATCGAAGGAGATGGCGTATTGCGAGCATACTTTTTGTTAAAATCATCTTTCAGTTTACCCAGTAGGACAGCATAGTCGACTTTTGGACTAAAGTACTGTGGTTCAGTTCCGGATTGGCGTCCCATGGTCATTTAGGTTGATAAACGTGAATTTACAAGAAATAACTATTATAATGATAATTATATTTCAACAATTTTGAATTTTTTTTTATACGAACAAAAATTATAGCAAAAACATGAATGACTTCAAATTTGACTTACACTCCAGTGAATGTGTGACTATATGAATAAATTTTTTTATTTTTTTTTGACAATCTTTTCCCCTCACCCCAAATCCCAAAACTAGTCAATGAATTAAAGTATCTGGACGAACGTTTAAAAATTATTAAACAAATCGGGATGGCGATTTATTTTGGACTTAACTTTTGATTTTGGCTCGAAATTTTCAAAATTTGACAAATCTTCAATGTTTGACAAAGTCGGTATATAAGGAGGATTAATCTCCTGATTAAGCAACACAAACCAATCAACGCCTTGAAACCACGGATGATTCTTAATATCCATTGATCCCTCGGGCGAGTTACCTAAACTGAAGAACCATGTTTGCAAAAATATCGAAATCTTTTCGATCTATATTAAAGCTTACCGCTTTGATGGCTCCACCTGCATCAAGTTCTCAATGAGATTCTTCAATTGGGCGGTAAAAAATGATGGCAAACGCATCTCGCCCATGCAAATTTTCGAGTACATCAATATAACATCACGATTGTGCATCGAGAATGGGGACTGACCTACCACGAACTCGTACAGCAATACACCGAATGCCCACCAGTCCACAGACTTATTATATGGCTTCAACTGAATGATTTCAGGCGCCAGATATTCGGGAGTTCCACATAGAGTGCTGGTGCGATTGTCGACACGCTAAAAAATAGAGAAAATAACACACAAGTATTTAAATTAACAGAGTACCAAATTTAGAAACTGTAGCTCTTATAGTCTCGGAGATCCTGGTATTAATATAAATGCATAAATATAACAGACCCTAGCCTATTCCTCAAGTTACTGTAGCACCTAAGCGATAAGAGTTTACTCAAGCTTACCTTGGTGAAACCAAAGTCGGTCACCTTAATATAGCCCTTGGCATCCATCAGTATATTCTCGGGCTTAAGATCACGGTAGATAAGACTCATGTGATGCAGATACTCGAGAGCTAGCAATACTTGTGCCCCATAGAATCGTGATTGTTTCTCGTTGAACTTGCGCACTCTTGTGGCATACGATGAAGAGCTGTGACTATTATTATGGACTTAGTTAAATGAATTTGATTGAAACTCACTTGCGATGATAGGTAAATAGTTCGCCGCCGTTAATAAACGGCAGAACGAGATACAGATAGTCAAAATCCTTGGTGGAATCAATTAGATGGACTAAAAATGGAAAGCGCACCGAACTGAGCACCGTTTTCTCATTATGAACATGATTGATCTGCTTGAGACGAACCAGATCATCCTTGTTCATCATTTTTGCGGCATAATAGTTCTTTCCATGCTTCTCCCTGACTAACATCTATGTAGTATTCAATCAATTAACCATGTGTATTCAATTTCCCCCATTGAGATGACTTACAACAGTGCCAAAGCTACCATTGCCAAGAATGGCGCGTTGCACATAACTCTCTAAATTGGTATATGGTGATGGCTCTTGATGTAGCCAACGATCTTCAAACTCTGTCTTCAGATTGTCTAATATGGTGTTGTAGTCCTCCTTTGAATTGAAATATGGCTGCAGGTGCAGGTTACTCATAATCAGCACGCCTCAGACCTTCACGCATCTTCTACAATGAGGACGGACATACAGGACAGGACGGCAAATATCTGTTAACTTGTACTTTAAACTTAATAAACTTATAATTTTGATATTCATAATTTTTGACGTTTTCTCTCGATTATTACAAAAACGTACAACAAAGGCAAAACAACTTATTAAAAAAAAAAAAAAACAAAAGGTACAAGTATATCTTTTTAGCTCGAAAGTTGCTTCAATTAGTTAAAGGACTTGCCTCTCAAATTAGGCCAAGGTATGACAAATATCCGTTTATCTCACTCCCAGTGCAGACAGACACCGTGACAGACCACATGAAATGCCAATTTCCTGTGCCATGGCCAACACACACACTCCCAAACCCACACACGTCATCATTGCCAGTGTACGTTAACTTCTCGACGTGTGTGTGTGAGCGTGTGTGCGTTTTCTGGTCTGCAAAAGTAAGAAAAATTACAAAACGTCCACTTGATAAATGATGCTAACCAAGATTACATAAGTTGGTAATTTTCTAGTACATTTATTTCTACATGTCAACTAGTCAGTTGAGTCTACTGACTCTGTGGATTCTGGATTCTAGTTTTAGGATTCTAGATTCTGGACAGCCTTTCTGCCTTTTGCAGTTGGCATGCGATGATGGACATATGTGAGCCTAAAGTCTGTTTCTGTATCTGAAACTCAAACCGAGACTGATGTGAAGATGTTGAGACTGATGCTGATAAGAGTAAACCGGATGCTTTGCTTTTTGCCTGGCTTTTAAGGTAACTGTCAACTGGCCATTTGCCAGGAGTGAGAGGGAGAGAGAGAGCGGCCGATGTGGCCAACATGTTGTTAAACTACCCAAATTGACAATTAATCATTATCTTTGGCCCATTCAGACAGAACCTCTTGAACCTGATGGTTTCCTGGCCATTCCTTTTGGTTAACATCTCATTCACTTTCTAACTGTCTCATTGTCCATGTGAAAATTGCTTTCTAAATATGTTTGCATTAATGTCTCGGTATTTATCATTTTGAGGCCAAAACTTTGCTACTCTTATTGATTGTGCTTTTTTGTGTAGAACCGTAATCAAAATGGATTTAATTTAAAACCATTCATTCTTTTAATTGAAAAGAGAACATGGCTACACTGAAAATAAAATAAACACTTGTTTATAAAATTAATTTTATATTACATAATATAGTTGCTTACCACAAATATACAAGTTTTTAAGATTTAAGTTTCGTCTTTTCAGTACACAAATTATTGTTTTAGAAGTTTGGTCACTTTCAATATAGAGACAGGAATATTATAATATATTTGTTTATTTTGCCCCGTTTTATATGCAAATATTGTTTTTAATTCACTTAAAATAATCTTAAGAGTCACGTACTTAACATAACACAATTGAGCTTACAGCTTTCACTTGCACTCTCTTTTACTCCCGCTCTCTTTTTTTCTCTCTCACTCTCTTTTGTTTTTCTATCTCTGTTTCTGTAGCCGAATCTAACCAGTAAATTAGAAATCGTGCAAAAACTAAACAATATCACTTAGAACGAGCCACCCAGCCGAACCAGTCCAAATCTTGGCTCATTTAACTTTCAGCCACAAGATTTGAGCTCTTACTTCGTCTTTTTCTCCGCAACCGAATTCGTCTTTCCTCTTCGCAAAGAAGATAAACTCCAGTGGGCTAAGATATGTTAACGACTGCAATAAATAAGCGGATAATATCAGGCGTGCTAGGCCTTCCATAAATACACACATATCCAAGTCAGCGAATGGCCAACAGATTCAGAATTCAGCTTGAGAAGATGCGTTCCAGTAAGCGTCCCAAGACCAGATTAAGTCATACGCACACGTTTCGCTTTTTGGCCCGTTTTTGGCTCTAGTTGCCTGTTTTTGGCAACACTTAAAATTCATTAGCTGTATTAGAGGAGGACGCCAGTGACTCTGATTTGGGCTCTGACTCAGATTCTGGCTTCTCTTCAGGCTTATGCAAAGTAATTGACGCCCCGATGAACTGTTGACACGCATGGCATTTGTCTCAAACCCCAACCGCCCACCGCTCAAGGAGGCGGGCAATCGCTTCAGTTAGCTAATATTTGGTTTAGTTATCAGTGCCATTTTTCGGGCTTAAGTAGGTGAAAGTGAAAGTGTCCATATACCATCTAGAAAATGGCCAAATTCAATTATGCTGAAAGGTTTTCGGTCTGCTCGGTCGACTCGGTCTTCTCGATTCACATTTGCCAACACAGCCCTCGCCATTAGCGTTAATCTCTTGGCACAATCGCAAATGAATCATGCTTGCTACATGCTACATGCTGTTGTATGCCACATGCTGCACGTTGACCGGAAAATGCATTCAAAATGTGGCACAGTTCAACGGGCAGCAACAATGTCAACGTTTTCCACCTCTGATTATCCCTCCCTTTACCCATCGAATTGTGTGCAAAAGGTGTAACTAATCCGCCAGCCATGTGACTTTTGTCATTCATTCATACTCCAACCCCCTGAAAGAAAAAGTCTTTTTATTCCCTGTCCAAACCCTTTACAAATGCCAACGGTTTCCATTCGATTCCAACCCCAAAATGAATATAAAACTCGACCTGCCACTGCATAGAACTCTATGCAGCATCTTCCACCTTCAATCATCGCTGCGAGCCACATGCCATTATTGTTATTGTCAATGCTTCCGTTGTAATCCGTTGATTTGGCCAAAGACACTGACGGGGCCAACACCCTCAGACACTGCGGGTGGCTTGCTCGCTCAATTTTCCAACTTGATTTTTGACCCAATGCGCAGTTTGTGAAATATAAATAAATGTTATTATTAATATCTAATGCGCATTTGGTTTAATGGTTTTCTTTAATATCAATTTTTGGCTACCTTCTATGCGAAACTTGTGCGCATAAATCAGCTGGAATACCCAGCAGGACCCATTGATGATATCTTGCATATAAATCAATTGCAAACGACATCAGGTTCTACAATTTGCAGACAAATGATACAACACTTTCATGATGCATGCACTGAAAAACAGATTTTAAACAGATTTTATTAAGAAACATATCTTTTCAAATTAAGAAGTGTAAGTGTTAAGAAATTCCAAGTCTAAAGCTTAAAAAGTTATCTGTATATTACAATATCAAACTATAGTTTTTCTCAGTGTACCTGTTCTAAACAATATTCAGATCCGCGCTAAATGAAAACAAACCAACATTGCGGACCAATTGCGCTTTGGCAAATAATAAAACAATGCTGCATATAAACAATTGTTACAATTTTAACATTATGCCATAAATAAACACGAGCCGGTGGCACATTTCCAGTTGCACAACGAATGCTGAATATGTAGTGGAAGGGGGGCATGGAAAATAATTGAAGGGAAATGCAAAATACACATGCACATTTTATTGAAATTCAATTAAAGTCGTATTTCAATAATTGGACACGCATGGTGCGCATTTCCATGCTTTTCCGTACCGATTTCTAAAACGCCGCTCAAAATTTATGACTTTTCAATTTTTGGCCAATTGAAATGTTGCCACTTGGCCTGTTTGTTGTTGTCCATTTTCCAAAAAGGGGAAACGGAAATTGGTGCAAAATTGAAGCACACTGTCCGCTGTCAGTTGGCCGCTTCAGTTCCTTCCGTTTCCCTTTGCTGAACTCCATCAGAAAGTAACGGTGCATTAGGCTGCAAGTTCTTATCACCCTCTGCTCCCCCTTATCTCGTCTCCCCACCCTCCCCTCCGCTGGCACCCTTAAAATCCCAAGCAATCTCACGTTAAGTGTGCAAAATTTTGCGTGATTTGTGCGAATTTTGTCTCATTGGAACTCTGATAAAAGTTGTGATACGAGCAGGAGGGTGCTCTCCCTTTGGTACAGCCTCTGGGGAGGGTTGGTTGGTTAGTTTTGCTATACACCAAGTTGTTGTCATTCTTGTTGTTTAGTGCCATAAATTCTTTTTTACTTGTCATATCTAACTCTCTATTTAGCCACAGATCATTAAGTTTCCACGGCATTTCTATATTGCTATCAAAGATTTAAAGACACTTCCCTAAAATGCTCACATGTGCCACATTTAGCACAAGCAGCATGTAGTTATTTATAAGTGTGCGTCTATTAAAAAAATCTTAATTGCAATATGCCACTGCTCTTTAGCATTAATTTGAACGAAGCAGAGTTTAATTAACGAAGCGTTGATTGAATAATTCCAACAAGATTTAGCTGGAAATCTAAGAAGAGCTAAGAGTTGGAGTTTTCCCAGAACACAAACTGTTTTGTATCAATATTTCTAAACACATATCTATCAGCAGTAAGTGAGTTCTAATTGATCAAAAGAAATTTAGAGTATTGTTTCAATCAGACAAAATATTTGCTAAAATATGTAAGAAGCTTTAGGTTTTCTTCGATAATTTTTTACCCGGTGTAAACGTAAAGAAAAATATATTTTCTCTTAGTTTTAACCTGAGATGCGTTCAAAGTATTTACATTGAGGATGACAACATAAATGATGTGATCCGTTGGTATTTCAAGTGGTGGAGGTAGAAGCAGCACGAAATGAGGTAGGCGGATAGGGCTCTGCTAGCCAAAACGAAGGCGTCTTTAGATCTTGAGACATCTAGCTGCAGTAGGTATTGCCGTTTGGTGCATTTAGTTTTGACATGAGTGCGATTTGCACGCTTAATTGAGACAGGTGCCCCCAATGAAGGGGGAATTTGGGGTAAGACACTGTGAAAACTGTGGACACTGAGCAACTGCGACATGTGTTGCATTGCTGTTGCACAAGCCGCAAGATTTATCATCGTGCCACGTGTGTCATCATCATTGGCGCTGCCTTTGCGCTTTTCACGGGAACAGCGAACGACGCACGCCAAATGCAAAATTAACAACCTAATTAATACCTAGGCCTCTGACTGTCACATCCACCTCGACATGCCCATCCGCCTAGTTCCTCTCCCTCCCAACTCCTCCCATTCCCAGACCCCTAAAACATTTCTCAGAGTTGAAACAGCTGCTCCAAAAGTGTTTCGCCTTTTTGGGTGGGCGGAGAATTCCGTCTATCGGCCAGATTGTTGGCATTGCTATAGTCATATAGTATAACGGGAACCACGAGATTTTAATTGGTCCCACATCATATGCATACTTCGTCTAACACTAAGACTAAACCGCTCCGAACTGAACCGAAGCGAACCGCAAACTAACTAACGCCCAGCGAACGGCAACTGTCAGCGTCAGCTGTTGCCATTGTTTTTGTGCTCTGTGTGTGTGGGTTGTAGAGGAGTGTGATAACTCAGTGCTTCAGTTTGTAACAGCAGCAGATCTAAAGTATAATTTGATCATTCAAATATTAAATTTAGATGAGCTGCTAAGTTGTATTTCTCAAGAAAACAATTTAAAATGCACTTTATCTTCTTTTAAGACAATTTGCACTATTTTGTGCCTAGCGTTGTCTGAAAAGCTGCAATACTTAGCTCATGAAAAAAAGTTGGTCTGTACTAGGCACTCTAGACTAATTTAAATACTAAAAGAGGTCTAAATTTGAAGATTCTTAAAGAAATTCTTTCATAAACAGTAACTTTCTGTCGAGTACACTCATATGTAGACTTCCCGTAGTTAAAAACGGCTAAAAATGCCAAATTGACTAGTGCCGCTTTAGAGATAGATAAAGTAAAAGCTTAAGAGTATGAAAAGTGAAGAAGGGAGAGTGTGGAGCAAGAGAGACAGAGTTTGGTTCATATTGAAGGCGTTCGCGGTTAGCTGCCAACTCTGTAGCCGGACGTTTATTGAACATTTTTACTTGCGGTCGTTGGACGGCATAGGAAGATGAAGGTTCGACTAACTGGCAGGCACTTTTATTAATTTCAGCTCGAAGCTCGGTGCTTGGAGCTCGTCCCAATTTCACGGAGAGTTTAAATGCAAATACGTCTGCAAATGGGATTTGGTCGAAAAGGAGACAGTTCAGTGTCTTTTGTTTGAAGAGTGCAAAGAGCAGAGAACAGAAAACAGAGAGCAGATTTGGCGCTTGTCGCGACCAAGCCTGTAAAATTGGCCAAAATGTGCTGCGTTAAATGCAAATTGGATAAGAAGTCGTGTCGGGCTCTGGCCACAGGACGCTGATATTGCTGCTGCATGTGGCTGCCAAAAAAAAAAGGAGAGAATAAAAAACAAGAAAGAAAAGATATGAGAAGTACGTTGGCTCAAGGATATCCGTAAGGATATCGCACTCGCATCACATGACTGGCAACCGAGGCCGCGTTTCGTGTTCATTTCCAAATGAAAAGCGGCGACAAAACTTTAAAGTGGATTACGTTTGCCGCACATATCTCAGCCAGAGTTTTCCCCCACTCAAAAAGTAACCCTGCAGCTCCACTATACCCCTTCTCCAACTACAGCTACTCCATCTCCACCTCCACTTCCATATTGGTATCTTAGCGTCCTGTTTGCTGCTTTGCCAGCTCCTGCGCTCCACGTCCTCCAGAGTTGCGTTTTCCAAACATAAATCCGTGAGTTTTTCCTCGCAAATTTATGGCGCTGGCGACACTCTGCTCAAACTTTGCTGCTGCTGCCAACGGCGGTGGCAACATCAACATCAGCTACTACTTCTACTTCTACTTTGGACTGGGCTGAGCTGGGCATAAGCGGCATTGTTGTATTTATGACCGCGACATGACCTGCTCATCTTCATCTACACTGCCTAGGACACACAAAAGGTGCAAGGGCGTTTAGGTCTGTGGCATAGTCGGTTCAAGTTACAGTTTGTTCAAGAAGTGGGTCCTTTGCAGTCGAGCAGACTTCACTGCCAAGCTCACTTGTTCATTCTGCTCTCATTGTGTGGGCACCGAAAGTGTTGCACGTACGTGCAACGTTGCCTCAAGCCGCAAGTCTTAAAACTGCCGCGCTCGGAAATTGGATTTGCTGGCGAGCTAACAGGAATATCAAATCTGCTCGCCTGTCAATTTTCTTCATTCCTTTTTTTTATTTAAGCGAAATTTATGTTGGCCGCTTCTAATGAGCCAAGATTTCTTTGTGTCAGACGAACAGAATATTGGCAAGGACTCAAATTGAAGTTAATTACGTGGAACAGTTACACTCGTCAATTTACATGTGCCCCACACACATAGACACACACAAACACACTCCGGCGCTCACAGATACACTCTCGCACACACTGACAGTAAAAATGAAAATATCAATTCATAGCTGAGAATCAATTCAACCGGATGCAGAACGTCTGTTGACCATTGGTCGAAATTTTCCTATGCCTGCCGCTTGTCAGGATGTCAATTGTGATGGAGAGAACGCGCTTTTTGCTTAGGGCTGCAGAATCCCATTTACTTTTTATACCCAGTAGTCTGGGAAACAATGGGTAGTTTGTATTTATTGTGTAGTCATTTTGGTTGTTCGACTTAGACAAAAATTTTACACTGAAAAAGAACATTACGCTCTACTTTTGCATTGATTAATGGGTATCTCATAGTCCAGCACACGTTCAGAGCTTTCTTACTTGTTTGCTTAACGTCTCAGGGCAAATGTTGGTCATAATTATTGTTATGTTAATGCTGAGGAGTGGGAACTCTAAAGGAAAAGTCGATCGACCGACCAACTGTCCAACAAACTCATCAGCTGAATGAAGCTGTAACTTACTATCCGTTCAGGGTGACTTTTGGCCATTGATTTTTACGTTATGTGTTTGCCTTGCGACTTTGCATAAAAATGGTCCAAAAGTGACACACACACACACACACACATACTCACAATATTATTGATAAAGAAAGTTGGACAACTTAGGAAAAGACGTGAAGTACAGTTTTGTGTTTGAGTTTTGGCTAAAGCGCCTGCAAGTATGCTACAAATTTCTGTCGCTTACCATTAACGTCAACCACTTGAAAGCAGCGTATGGGCGTGGCATTCACACTCCTTTTTTTAGTCAAAGCGATTCGACACAGTTTTAGTTTGGAGCTGCAACTGATTTCTGCCCCAGACGGCGATAGGTGTGACACATCGTGTGATTGATGAAAAATGGCAGAAAGAGACAGATAAAGAGAGAGTGTGAGAGAGACAGAACTGGCACGCAGTGTGAGTGAGTGAAAGAAAAGGCCTGCGGGGCAGCAACTAATTTCCACATTTTTCACATTTACGAAGACAAATTGAGGTGCGAACTTGGGTCGAGGCAATAAAATTGCCGAATATCAAAACAACAAAATCTTTTGCAACAGTCGACCATAAAAAAAGAAGAGTCGAGTTTGGCAAAAAAGGGTTTGAGGTGAAGACAGAGAAGGACGGCTAGGGTGGGCAAAGGGGTAGTGCCACATTTGACACAGACGCTTCAAGAGGACGACTGAGAGTGTCAGGCATGCGAATGCCAATTGTTTTTCGATTTCGGCGCTTAAAAATGCGCAAATCCGTGTAGCAGCGTTGAAAGGCAACTGGGGAAAAGCGGGACTTGGACCCACTATACTATAAAACTCAATATCTACAACAATAAATTTTCGAAGCCACACACACTCACATATACGATACAGTTGCACACACACGCAGCTGGAAAAACGTGGCGAATTGATGCCATTGCTGATTTTCCTCTTCTCCTCGGACTTTTTCTTTCTCTTCGGTTTGAGTTGAATTTAGTTTTCCATTTCATTTCGTTTTATGTGAGGCTCGCCAAAAGTTGTCAACGACAATTCGCTAGCCATAAACGTAGCAACTTTTCGTCCCTTCTCTTTTCAATAAAACTCAACACCAGCCGCAGACAAAGTCCCTCCCTCAAATAAAACACCCCCACCCCCCACCCCCACACAGCATCATTTCTATTAGCATAATGTTCCCGTACACGCTTCGACTGATCTGATTTCAGGCCGCTGTTGCCTTTCGAATTTGCTACAATTTTATTTATTGTTTTTTATTTTATTTGTATTTTTCTTTGTTGCCGGTTTTTTTTTTTTTAACTTTGACTTCGGACAGGACAAAGTTAACATTGCGGCTCGTAAAAAATAAGACGAAATTACATTTTAAATAGTTCTTGTTTTACTGCAAAAATCTGTACACAAATTTTTTTTATTGCTAATTTATGCGCATGTGAAAATTGAAAAGATGACCACCAAAATTACTAGACGGGGCATCAAACTGACCTCGAACTGAAGACACATGAGTATCAATTTTTAATTGAACTGTATTCCATTGTCATCTTGGTGAAGGCCTCGAGAAGTGGCAAATGAAACTCGATGGCGTATACGTAATATTCAGCTGTTCAGCGCTGACGACCTTGAAAAATGTGCAAATTGAATTGAGATCCATTATTATTTTGACGCCTCAATTTGTAACATTTCCCCAATTACCCGAAATAACCGAAATAAATGCAAAATGTGGTTCAAGTGCAAAAAAAAATCACAAAGGAATTGAGTGAAGGAAAAGTGAGGCAAGTAGGGGGATGGGAGGCAAAATACCACTTCAGTCAGCAGGCCAAGTGAAAATGCAGAAATTAATATTGAAACTCTGCACAAAAATAGAACTCGCACACAGTACATTTTGTCCAGCATCTGTTTCGTATAAAAAAAATGAAATGATTATGAAAATGGAAATTAAAATTAAAAATCAAAATCGAATTTACTCTTGGTGCTTGACAGACACTTTAATGCTCTCTGTGTTCGCTTTTGCCCCTGCTGCCCCGCCCCTTTGATCAACAGGCACACAAGGTCATCATCTCCAGCGATTTAAGAGCCCACGCACCGCACAGTGATCGAAGGGATCAACTTGCCCACTGCTGACATGATACAACAAAGCATTTAGAATGAAGGGCACACGCTCCTCGGTGTTCAGGCAATCCCAGCAGCGTCTTATCACCTCTCCCAATTCCCTCAAATTGCCACGTGGACACTTACGACGAAATCGGCGCATAAATATATCCCTAAAGTTCTCATAGGGTGTAGCATGCAGCAGGTGACCCGTAAGCGCCTGCCAATAAAAGCAAAACTTTTGCAGTTGGCTTAGATTCATCCATTCTGTTGGTGTGTTCAGAACACGCTTCTCGTCAGCAATATTGCATTCTATAAAGCGTTTGTGTAATATTTTAGCACTAGTCTCCAACTCTTTGAGCTGATCTTCACTGAGCTGCTTGCCGGGAAACAAAGATTTCAGAAAATTACACAAAATTGTATCGTCCTTCGAGTCACTCGTTTGTTTGCTCTTATTGCTCTCCACTTTCACTGGATTGGAATTATTTACCTCCAGTTTGATTTTTTTCTCGCTACAATTTTTTATATTCTCCTCAACATCCTTCTCAACCTCCTTCTCAACCCCCTTCTCAAACCTTTTTTTAAGTTTTTCACAATTCGAACACAATAGTTCCATAAAACTTTCGGTGAGATCAGAGTAGCGTATTAGACGCGGTTCTCCTGCTTCCTCCGCATCGTAGGTAACCAGAGGGTTTGGATATTGGTGCCTTATAGTGTAGCTGAAAGTATCCTCAACATTAAGCGCACTATTCGATTCAACTCTTGATTCCCCAGTTGACTCAACACTTTCTTCACAATTGGGAAAGGGCAACCCCAACAAGAAGTCACAAAAATTGCAAATATCAACACTAAAAAATTTATATAAATGATCCATGGTATTTACAAACTTTAACTTAATTTGAAAAGTGTAAACATTTTACTATAAACAGCTACAAAAACAAATATTTTCAATTGTTTGTTGTCAATGCTAAACGAAGTTATTTCTTGCCCCCCAAAAAGTGGTAGCCTACTCAGCATCATTCCGCGCTATAATTTAGTGTTCATGAAAATATATTGCCTTACATTATAAATGCGAAAAATAGTCGTTGCCGTTACCAATAAAAACATAACTTCAGTTGGCTAAAAGGGGGAGAGAGAGAGAGAGAGAGAGAGGAGTATCAGAATGACAGCTATATTAAAAATGCTGCTGTTTGTGCAAAAAAAATGAGAAAAAAAATGGAATGAAATAAAATAAAATAAAAGGAACGTTTGTGTTTGGATTTGCACATATTTCGGTTATTTTTTCATATTTCCCGAATGTATTTATGCTTTTCTCTCTGCTTATTATCTGGCCAAGGTTCCCTGTCTGCTATGCCACGGTATGGTTCATGTTCAAATATATGAATATACATATAAATATACGTATACGTATACGTATGTATATTAATGCTCATATTCATGTTCATATTCATTCTTCCGATTAAGCAGTTTTCATGGTCATCATTAAATATTTTCATATAGTCAACGGTCCGACCCATTGCCAGAGTCATCTCATCTCATCGGAGGGAGGCAAATAAAATAAGTGGCCTAAATAAAAATTGTTTGCCATATTTTCGTTCTTTTTTTCTGACTGGTTTACGAGTCGATGGCAATGCGAAGTCATTCGCCCGTAAGTCTGCCAATATGAATCGCGGCAATTATTAAAATTAATATCATTTATTACATCATGAAAATATCTAAACGTAGCACTCCAAATTGCTTATGTATTTGCCACAAACTGTCGCAGCAATTAATACCCGAATGACCAATTCCCAAAATGCCTTTCCATTCAGTGCCATTTGCTCTGCTCTCCCACTTCGATCACATGTCATTCAGTGGCTTTCACTGCGTATACGCAATTTCATGTTAATAACCTTGCATTAAAATCCACGTTCGAATCTACAATAATTTTGTCAATTGCCAATTTAGCAGACATAATGCGTTTTAGCAATTGCCAAAGAAAGGTCGCTGACCAAGTGACTAACTATAAAATCTGTATTTAATCGCCTCTAGTCGTCATAACTTGTTTAAGTTAATAAGAACATTTCAGATTTTCGGTTATTGATTTGTCTCTCTACCCATTCACATAGATTCCATACTGTATATACTCTTCTTAAATTTAATGTCTAAAGCTTTTAATAATTCCACTGATTTCCACACCTTTATTTTCAAAGAATTTTCCGTTAATTCCCAGGCCCTCATTCAATGCACACATGTGTGTGATGAAATAGATTATATCTGCCAAAAATCAACGCCTTTCCCAAGATGATTACATCGCCTTTCCCTTCCCCTCACTCCCACTACACACTCCTCCCTTTTGCCACGCCCTGTGGCGCTTAGGTGAGCGGCAAATGCCGTGTAGCGACTAATGGCAATGCGTCAGCCACAGCTCCCAGAACAATAAAATTCCCATTTAGACGCGAATGAAAACAGCCAACAGAAGCTCCCCAGACTCACTCTCTCTCCCCTCTCTTTCTGTCCCCTCTTCATTTCTCTCTCAAAGTGTAGCAGCAGCAGTTTTCTTGGTGTATGTGTATTTTGTGTTTTACGTGAAAACAATTTTTATGGCATGTCAAAAACCTATTTTAATGCTTTTAATGAAAGCGAATTTTATTGCATTACTTTTCGATTTTACTACCGCAAAACAGCACCAGGGGGCGTTGAGGTGTGAGTGGAAGTTGCGTAAAAATGCACTCAACTCAAAATGTTGACAAGATCGTAGAAACTTTGCACGGGAATGGAATTGGCAGGCAAAAGCGGGAAAACAGGTGACCAAGCAAAAACAATGCATTGGTTTCTCACTCTAAAAGAAAAGCCACTTAAATGTGGTTGGCACTTGTTACAGACCCTTCCTCTCTCTCAGTCTCCTACCGCCACTATTTCTCTGTTTGATTCTGTGTTGTCTACTGACAAAAACAACATTTCCGCTGGCATTTTGCATAAATTTAGTTGGCATTTGCGGCTCCCAAATGTATGCTAGATTTTTGAAAATTTTCGGCTCTCCTTTTGTGTTGGTGCTACCTTTGCCAAATTCATTTGACCAGAAACTTAAGTTATATTTTGGAGTCGCGCCAACAGGACAACGAGGAGACACGAGACATGTTTAGTGCCACGCGGCAACGACAAAAGCTTTCAGCCATAAAGAGTCACCAGTTTCGAGGACAACGTTAGCCTCATCCTTATCCTTAGTCGTTTCTACACACGTCGCTTGTCGGAGCCCTCAATGTCAGCAAAATGCACATGCAGTTCGACTGGCTTTTAGAGAGGGATCACTGGGTATACCAGGGACTGTGCAAACGGGAGGGAGGAGGGTTGTTCCTCGAAACAATGCCGCCACAGGCACAGAAGTAAGTTCCAAGTTCGAGGAGTCTCAAACCGATTTTCCTGCAGCTGACAGCGGCTGACATTACTTTGGATTTCGACTTGGACTGTTGGACGCACTTTTGCGATGCATGTCCATGTATTAAATATTGCATATGCATTAAATGGATTTTGTTGGATACACTGTGAAAAACAAAAGAATTTTTATAAAAGAAAATTTGTCAATAAAAAATAAATTTTGATTTTTTGAAGATTTATATTTAAAATAAATAAAAGCTTAATCTTGATACGAAAAATACTTCAAACTTTTTTATTTCCTTTAACTAAAAATCGTTAAATAACTGTAGTCAAAATAATTAACCGAAAAAAGTTGCATTTATCACTAAATTGTTTAGAATTTCATCGATTTTTAGCAATCCAATATTCACACTAAAAATTTTAAAACTTATTTTTTTGCCAGTGTAAAGTATTGAAGGGCAGTCATGCCTTGTTGGCCAGCCAAAACTGTCGACATGTCACGACTGAATACAAAAGTCTTCGCTCGAGCCAACTTACAACTCTACAACTCCGCTCTTGTTTTAAATCAAACTCTTTAATTTGCTAGTCTTAGGTAAGTCTTGAGACAAATTTAAATTTGTTTGCAAAACAAAATTCGGGGTAAGTTTGCAATTAGGGGTGACTGTCGAACCAATCAACCCAATCGAAAGGACATTTTTTATATATATAGTACGGCCTATAGGTCTATGGCTGTGACGAATACTTGGACTGACAATAAAGTGTCATTAGAATATATTGGATGCCATTCGCATCGTAAAAAGCAATGGCAAAAACGCAGCCCGCAAGTGCCAAAGTGCCAAAGTTACAACAAATTCGTTTCATAAGCACATTAAATGACAAACAACAAAATGCAAATTAGCTAACGATGCGCCCTGTACCCTCAACAAAGCGACCAAAAAAGGTGGAGCAGTTTCCTTAAGCAACAACAACAAAGGAATAACCAAAAAAACCAAATATTCGCAAGTACATAATTTTCAATGGCAGAGCGTAAAAAAGTGCGCAACTTTGTGATGTTCCAAGCAGCAAGAATTTTAATATACCCTATAAAAACCGAGGGGGAAAGTAAACAAAAATATATTTAATAAAATTATTGACAAAATTATTTCAAAGCTCTGTTTGATACATACAATTTTTAAGACGATTGATTACTTTTACTTAATATATTTTAGATTTTTGATATTGATTTTTATGTGAGTAAACAATATTATTGTTGATATGCAGAAAAAAAGCTGTAATATTTTTAAACAAATCTATAAATAATTGGAGGATTTAGATGTGTATAAGTTTTTTATTATAAAGTTATATGTACATAACATACCTTCGCTTGTATTTACTTTGTAGAACTATTATTAATCAATCTATATAAATATATTTTTGTTTTCGTTGATATGTTCTCTTTAAGATATAATTAAGTTTAACTGTTTACGCTGAGCAGATACATCAAAAAACTAATAACTTCCTTTGTGTGCCTGCTTAGAGGGTATAAAAAGTGCGAAACACTCACTGACAGAGGGTTGAATTGGTCGGTGGTGTTGTGCGGGGTCGGGATGCCAGCTCAAGAGTGCTCAAGAGTGACGCAAAGAAAGGCCTGACATTGTTCTCGTTGGCATATAATTACAGTTATTTGTGTAGCTAATTAATTGCTAATCAATCATAGACCAAGTTGCCGAAAAGGACACTGTCGACTCGACTCAAGTCGCATCCTCCCAATTTGCTTTGTTGCTGGGATGTCTCAATGTCTCAGTGTCTCCGTGTCTCAACGTCTAAATGTCGCCTTGTCTAAGGATGCTGTTGATGCCAGTGGCACTTCTAAGGCGTCGCCCGTTCTTTTATGTGCATAAACAAAAACCCAGCGAAAACAAAAGCTTAGCAAGATTGATCACAATGTTTGAATGCCAACGGTATTTGAAGGAAGGCAGCACCTGTTCGCTTACTCACGGTTATTAGCCAGTAAGTGTTGGCATGCAAATGGACATTTTGTCGAGTCGCTGGCAGCATTTTTTGCACCTTGCTGGGATTGTCCTGTCCGGTCCTGTTCAGTGCTGTCATGTCGCCTGTCTTTAGTCTACAGTTGAAGACCTTCCCCCTTTTTGGATGACGCCTACCGCCCATCAGTCAATGCCTCTTGAAAGGCTGACGTCAGCCTAAGAGGCGTTTATCCTTTTGGCGCACATTTTATTTTACATAATTTCAACATTTAAGACGTGCCTGAGCATAGCCAAAAGGCTTTAGTTTTAGTTTATGCAGCCAGGCTGTAGTTTTTTTTTTCCTACTCTCATTTTATTTTTTCATTGCCATCTCCGTTTTATTATTAAAAGGCATCGCATCCTTTACGCCCCAGTGAATTTTATGGCAACTAAGAACCCCACACTACCAAACTTCTCAAAGTTCTTGGCCGAAGATACCACTACTCGTATTATTTTGATGTTGGAATAGAAAATCGTCGCATTTTTCTTGTACTGCTGTTTTGTTAAAACTTGCACGTTTGCCGTTTTGCTAGTGAAATTTACAGTTAACCCAAATTGTCGGCAATTTGGTCAACATGCTGTTGGCCATGTTTGCTGTGTGCTGCTGCTTTTATGCCATTCTCAATTCAATTGTTTGGTTTTGCGGAATGGGATAAGTCTAAGTGATACTAAGAGTGTGCTCATAATACTTTGATGGCTCAATATGAATTCAAAAACTAAACTACAAACATGTGGGGGAGGAGAAAGTGATAGTAGGCAGTTGGTAGTTAGATTTTCCACTTTGTCAGCAAGTAACAAATTTTTCTTCTTTCGCCAATGTGCAAATCCAACTTACTAAATCGCCGAATCGCTAAATCTGACACCGTGAACTATGAAGCTAACCTCGCTTTCTCTTTTTCTTTCGTTTTCACTTCCGTTTACCCCATGCCACTCACCACGCTAGTGACGTTGGTAAGGTCGCGTGACCATGTCACAACTTTCCTGCCAAATGGGGTGGCATTAGAAATTTCGCATTGTATTGAATGATTGGTAATTCGATACAGTTGTTCGATTGCTGCTTTCCCTTTTTCCTCTTTCCATATTCCCGCTTTGTTTTGGTTCATTTGCAGCGCATCGCAAATTGACAACGCCACCCCACCTCATCCCACCCCACACATGCCCTCTTCCCTACCCCTCGCCATGTCCAATTCAGCGAACTCGATTCGCACTAATTTTTCCTGCCTGTCGCGACGCACCGTGCGAAACGTATAAATAATTTTAGATATAAATATATTTTTTTATTTTCCTTTCGCTTTCGTATCGAAACTATTTATTGCTAATGGATTTATGGACCAACGTTCATCCACGTTCGATTGTATATCAATATCTTCATACTTATCTGCTTTGTGAATGGCACGTGTGTTGTCCTATCCTGTGCCAGTTTCCGTTTCTCCTCCTGGGAGCAGCAACAAATGCAATTATGCAGTTTTCTCAACAACTATAAATATATATATATGGGAAATAAATATATCTATCTAGCTATCTATACGTTTGCTGCTTAGACTGGGAAAGCGGCGGCTTCTTATTATTCTTTAATTTCGGCAAATTGTTTTCGTTTTATGAAATTTCTTTTCACTTGAAATGTGTTCTTTTTATTATTTCTAGGATTGGGCAAAAAGGTTTCCATTTCTCTCTTGTGCCAGCCAGCTCGTTTCGTCTTTTAATAAATGTCCAAGGCAGCAGCAGAAGGAGCAGAAACAGCTCAAGCCTCGTATTTCGTCTGGACTTGCTCAAGAAATATGCACAAATTAATTTTGTTTTATTCCAAAGAGAAGCAAATTTAAATCAGCCGAAAAGATGAGAAAGAAATACGTCATTCCACTGACTCGGGGATCTGTGTATCTGAATCTGTGTCCGAGACTGGGTTGCTTGCAAAAACAAGAAAAGGGTTTCAATTGCGTCGCGTCTAAGGCCAAGACAGCAGCAGGAGTAACAGGAGCAGGAGGAGGACACCACTGCCAACTGTTGTCCTCCAACTCGGTTTAAAATTGCCCTTAACTCTTACAAAGAAAATGCTCCGCCTTTCCTTCATTTTTTTTCACTAGAACTGTAACTGTTATGAATGCAAATTAAAAGTATACAAATCTAATAAGTTCCATTTAAGTTGCTTTAATTTTGATGCTGACTATTTTCAGTCGCTTTTTCATTTTGGCTTTTCGTTTGCCATTTTGCATTTTGCATTTCAAAATTGTTGCTAATTGTTGAGCTTTTAGCCAGAGCATTCTTAATGCAAAGTGCACAATTGGAAATGGCCCAACCCTTTCTTACTTCTCTCCCTCAGCAAAAATGCATTTTTATTAAAATTTTTCTAAATATGCATTGCATTTCTTTTCTTATTTCCAGCGAGTTGTGCTCTGTCAAACTTATTGCACAAAACAACAACAAACGAATGATAAATTAGCGAGAGAGAACATTTAACAAATCCAATTGTAAAACTAACAAAGGCAAACTATTTATTTTTTAATAAGGAAACAAATATTTTTCTCGAGTGCTGCATACGAAAAAAGTTGTTTGTAGGTTCAAAAACTATAAAGAAATTTCAGGAATAGTTGTTAATGAACTTTTTGCAAAATAATAACTATACCTAAAATCAATTGTAAAATAAAGAAATGTTGTATTTCGTACTTAGCGTAGTGTTTGGGATCGAAACTGCTGCTGGCTAATGAGATGCATGCCAAAGTATCCTTTGATTGACTAATAAAATGCTACGTGAGCTGATTCAAAAGGTCGTCAATTTAACACGCCACTAGGTAATTTTCCTCCAGGTTTCTGGGCCGTCCTCTTCACGTTTGGACTGTTGTTTCTATTTTTTTCATTGCAGCATAGGTAATTTTCACGAGAGACGTCTCAGTTTTCCCTGTCGACCAGTTCGTGGCGTATGTGTTCAAGCACGAACATATTATATTAACAGAAATTACCAACGCAGCGATTATTTTAAGAAACGATGTAAACCGTAAATTTCTAATCTATGAATATACTTGTCTATCTATGCTTGCGACCCGTTTCCATGCTTGGCAACGAAGCCTAAGATAACAAGAAAGAAAAGTACAGTCGAGCGCGCCCGACCGTATAATACTCTCTGCATTTTCCCGATTAAATTATTAAAATCGGTATCCAGATATTACAATGAATAGTACTTGCATTAAAACACGTTGAAACAAAAACAATCTAAGCATAATCAAACACACATCTGTTTGTTTGTTGCGAATACACATACGTTTGACAATATATGATGCATGCATGTATGTATGTGTGTATTCGGCGCAGCCAGCGACCGCGGGCAGCGCTGCCGCCACACAGGCAGCAAAAACGTTCGAGCATGTGCTTGTGTGTTTCTGTCTCGCTTGCACCAATGGGTTGATATTGCGTTCAATTAACAATATTGTAACGCTTCTAGTTTTCTTGTTTATAGTCCGATTTTAATGCGCCTTTCAGGATAGTTTAATATAGTTAGTCTCCACACCAGTTATAAACTACAATACTGTACGATACGGAAAAAACGGCATTGAAGCTTGAAAACTATTTTATAAATTGTGGGAAAAGTGGGCGTGGCAGTCCAAATTTATAGATGGCAATGCAACTATGCTGTCGCTAGGAACTCCCGTACAAGAATTGGTGATCCTAGGTGCCATAGTTACTGAGATATTTGCCGAAAACACCAATTTTTCACGAGGTGTGTCCAGTTTTTTGCTTTTGTGGGCGAATGGGGCGTGGCATCGAAAAAAAAAAGATTCTTGTATTGACGGACTAAATATCTGATCGTTTGACACCAAGCTCGAACTTGTAGCTCTTACCATCTCTGAAATCTGTTTGTTCATACGGACAGACGGACAGACAGACAGACAGACAGACAGACAGACAGACAGACAGACAGACAGACAGACGGACAGACGGACAGACGGACATGGCTATATCGACTCGGCTTGTGATGCTGATCAATAATATATATACTTTATGGGGTCTGCCACGCCTCCTTCTGCCTGTTACATACTTTTGCACAAACCCAATATACTCTTGCAGAGAGTATAAAATACTTCGAAATATAAAACCACGCTCTGTCCTGTGCGTGGGGTACAACACCAAATTCTTAGAGGAGAGCTGTACTCCGCTGTAATTTGTAGCTATATAAGGCCTAGGATTTAAGAAATAAAGTTAGTTCAATTTTTGTGCTCAACCAACCAAGTCTTGATGTCCATTAATTCATTGGTCCTTCGAGCATTCTGTTGTTTTCCCCACCAGTGGTAAGAGACACAGAATTTTAAACCAGCACCTTATAGTGATGTACTTAAGGTTGCTAAATATTGGTCTGTTGCTATCATAAGAAGCGCAGTACTGATGGCTCTTGTTCTCCCTTTGAGGAGACAGAGTGAGCGTTTTTCGAGTCTGTGATCGAAACGCAGAACTGATGGCTCTTGTTCTCCCTTTGAGGAGGCAGAGTGAGAAATTTCGAGGCTGAAGTCGAGAAAAATATAATAAAGTCTCGAAGTCCATTTATTCATTGGTCCTTCGAGCATTCTGTTGTTTTTCCCCACCAGTGGTAAGAGACACAGAATTTTAAACCAGCACCTTATAGTGAAATACTTAAGGTTGCAAAATAAATTGGTCTGTTGCTATCCTCCACCAGTGATAAGAAGCACAGAACTGATTGCTCTAGTTCTCCATGTGAGACAGAGATAATAAATATCCGAAGAGGATTAACAAAAACTCTAGCGCTCTAAAAGAAAAAGAGGCAGGGAATAAAAAAAAATTTAGTGTTTCCGAGGCTTTACGTCGGAATTGTGTGCGGTCAAAAAAAAAAAAAAAAAAAAAAAAAAAAAAAAAAAAAAAAAAAAAAAAAAAAAAAAAAAAAAAAAAAAAATAAAATAAATCGACACGAAAATATTATAGCGTTTCCGAGGCTTACATCGGAAAGTGAAAAAAAAAGTACGAGGTCGATTCTAAAGCAATAGAATCGGAAATCGGAGTGGCTAGAGGATTTACAACCCCAAGAGCCAGAAACAACGTCCGCAAAGACAGCAGCGACTAAGCGTCAGCGACATAAGCGTCAGCGTCAGCATCGTCAGCGGCATCAGCAGCAGCGTGAGCAGAGGCATCAGCAGCAGCGTGAGCAGAGGCATCAGCAGCAGTGTGAGCAGAGGCATCAACAGCAGCATCAGCAGCAGCATCAGCAGCAGAGTCAGCATCAGGACAGAAGCAGCGTCAACAGCAACAGCGACTACATAAGCGTCAGCAGCATTAACAGCGACAACAAAAACAAGAAAGAAAAGTACAGTCGAGCGCGCCCGACCGTATAATACTCTCTGCATTTTCCCGATTAAATTATTAAAATCGGTATCCAGATATTACAATGAATAGTACTTGCATTAAAACACGTTGAAACAAAAACAATCTAAGCATAATCAAACACACATCTGTTTGTTTGTTGCGAATACACATACGTTTGACAATATATGATGCATGCATGTATGTATGTGTGTGTATTCGGCGCAGCCAGCGACCGCGGGCAGCGCTGCCGCCACACAGGCAGCAAAAAACGTTCGAGCATGTGCTTGTGTGTTTCTGTCTCGCTTGCACCAATGGGTTGATATTGCGTTCAATTAACAATATTGTAACGCTTCTAGTTTTCTTGTTTATAGTCCGATTTTAATGCGCCTTTCAGGATAGTTTAATATAGTTAGTCTCCACACCAGTTATAAACTACAATACTGTACGATACGGAAAAACGGCATTGAAGCTTGAAAACTATTTTATAAATTGTGGGAAAAGTGGGCGTGGCAGTCCAAATTTATAGATGGCAATGCAACTATGCTGTCGCTAGGAACTCCCGTACAAGAATTGGTGATCCTAGGTGCCATAGTTACTGAGATATTTGCCGAAAACACCAATTTTTCACGAGGTGTGTCCAGTTTTTTTGCTTTTTGTGGGCGAATGGGGCGTGGCATCGAAAAAAAAAGATTCTTGTATTGACTGACTAAATATCTGATCGTTTGACACCAAGCTCGAACTTGTAGCTCTTACCATCTCTGAAATCTGTTTGTTCATACGGACAGACGGACAGACAGACAGACAGACAGACAGAGACAGCAGACAGACAGACAGACAGACGGACAGACGGACAGACGGACATGGCTATATCGACTCGGCTTGTGATGCTGATCAATAATATATATACTTTATGGGGTCTGCCACGCCTCCTTCTGCCTGTTACATACTTTTGCACAAACCCAATATACTCTTGCAGAGAGTATAAAAATGTGGTAAACATGGTTTAAATGTAATTTAATTTTAATTGAGTAACCGCCGTTTCTGTGGGTCTCTTGGCAGAATGTTCAAGCACGAACATATTATATTAACAGAAATTACCAACGCAGCGATTATTTTAAGAAACGATGTAAACCGTAAATTTCTAATCTATGAATATACTTGTCTATCTATGCTTGCGACCCGTTTCCATGCTTGGCAACGAAGCCTAAGATAAAAATACTTCGAATATAAAACCACGCTCTGTCCTGTGCGTGGGGTACAACACCAAATTCTTAGAGGAGAGCTGTACTCCGCTGTAATTTGTAGCTATATAAGGCCTAGGATTTAAGAAATAAAGTTAGTTCAATTTTTGTGCTCAACCAACCAAGTCTTGATGTCCATTTATTCAGTATGTGACGCACATACTTAAGCAAAACTCTATAACCCCCAGGCTAAGAACGAGGCAGATGTCACCAAAATACATGTGAAGCTTTAGTATAATATATATTTTGTGGGCTTGGATCATGTTGATGGCCGTTGATGATGCTGACAATGAAGGCGAATGTGAAATGCCAAATAAACTTTTGTGAAAAACGTTGAGAAATTGTGAGGCGTGTGTTCGGTGTTGTTGTTGTTGTTTTAGCCATTTTGAGTATTGCTTCTGACCATATGTTGTCGCCACAGGCCTTTTGCCTAGGTGTAACTACATGCCATAAAGTAGTTGGGTAATAGACTTCCAAACAGAACGAAAAAGGGACACAACAACAGCTTGGCAAAAGGACAAACAGACTGGCTGCACCTTTAAGGCGCTCGTAACACCTCAGGGGCCATTTTTGCTGAAATGTGCACAAATTTTCATGTGGTCCCAAAAATCCAAATCTACGTCAATGTCGTCACATTGTTCTCGGTGCTTTCGATATGTGTGAGCGTTTGTGAGTGTGTGTTTTGGGGGTTGTGGGTGTCCTTTATAGTTTTGTTCGTTTCATAAATATACGTTTGTCCTTTTTACGGGTTGGGCAGCCTGCGGCTTTCATATATAATATAACTTAAGATGGCCGGGCACACCTTTTAGCTGGCAGCCCTCGGTATTCTGGCCATAAGCAGATTCATAATTTGATCCTGGGGTAAATACATTTTATTATGATTTTTATGTATATGCGAGCCTGCAGTTTATATGCTAGGACTCAACCTTCTTGCCCCATCCAGCCTCTTCAACCTTGGCACAGGTTGTCCTTGTCCGTGTCCCTTTTACCTCCCTGACACCGTCTCCTGTGCTTATCCTTGTCTTATGAATTGGTCAGGCGGCGACATATGCGTAAGTGTATGTGTATGAGTGTGAGTCTGTGTGTGTATTCGCATAGTGTGCGTGAGTGTGAGTTTATTGGGCATTCACTTTGTTTGTCTTTAATATTTTGCACATAAACATATCTTTATTTATTTAGGTCGATGTTCTACCTCATGAAAACTGTTTGTTAGGCAAAAATTTATTAAAATATTGGCAACAGCCAATTGGTCAACTCCCTCCTGTACTCCTCCACACTTTAAGGTTATCCCCTTGTGTTTTCTCAGTCTGTTGCAAGTTGCTTAACACTTTCACTTCAACGCTAAATTAATTTAAATTTATTGTGAGTACAGTGAACAACTGAAAACTGAACAAATTAAGTAGGCGTTAAAATAGTTCATATTTCATTTTAGGTTGCTACACTGCGCGTTTTTATGTGGAAAAGTCCAATGGCGCAGACGAACAATTGGCAAGTGTTGACAGGCGACTGTCTGGCTGAGCGAAAGAGAGGGAGAGACAGAGAGAGAGCGAGAGGGAGAGTGATAAAGTTGGTGAGGTGCATACAACAGCATGTGGCATGCTTCGCCTGTCGCATTGTGCAGCCTTGTTGCTTAAACCCTGTAGAGTAGCAGAACAAAGGGTTGATCCGCTGCTTAAACCAAAGCTGTTTTTAACTTAGCCAACTTAGTAGCAAGTTCTACTATAGACAGAAAAATTCAAGTTTTCAAACTGCTTTAAAGTATGTCTCACCTCTGTCCTACTAGGTCTACTGCTGTTGATCACACTCAGCTATAGCCACGACTACTCTTTTTTTCCTGGCACTTTTGGATTCAGTTCGTGGCACAATGTGGCACCTAGCGTTTTGGACACGCCTCAAATGCCGCCGCAAACAAATGCCACAAAACGCTGTCCGAACAAACTTTCTTTGATTAATTTCAAGCAGACAGCGACAATAGACCAAATGACTCAAAATACACGAAGAAACAAGAATTAAGTCGAAAAAAAAGTGTTTTTGAAATTCCTATTAATTAAGGCCCACAAAAGGAGGCAGCTGCCGACATGCGGGCTAATTGGCAACACATACAGTGAGCTCCTCGACTCAAATGACTTCAGTGTGAGCACTCCAAGCACTCTCTTGCCCAATTGGCCAACCGAGAGCTGTCCAATATGAGAGCTGCACATCACGTAGTCAAATACTTTTGCACTTTCGCTTTTATTTCACTCCAGGGAGCTTGTTAGCCAAACGTGAGACGTGCAAAGGCCTTGGAGACTTTGCCCACTTTCCTACCAGACATGAATATGTGTTCACGGATTTTGATGGCGATACATGATGTGTATGAACGAGTGTTACTGTGTATGTGTGCATTTTAAATTTCAAAAGTAATTCTGCGATTCCGTGTGCCTGTATCGTATTGCGTAAGTCAATAAAATTTTCATATTTATTGACCATTAGACGCTTCATCTCGACGAGATTTATTTCGATTTTCTAATTTTTTTTCGTTTTCGTTTTTGGCACCTCGAACACAGCTGCGTTTTTTACGTTGATTGCCAGCCCTTTTTTAATGCAGTTCTCCTCGTTGCGAGCGTTTTTCACAGTCGAGTTTTCCTCGCCTCGTCTGCTCGACAATTTGAACAATTCGCGTTGACATGTTGTCTGCATAATTGCAGTACACGATGAGACTGACGCCAGCTTGTCGGCCTGATAGACATCATTTGCCTCGGCAATGTTCCCGTGATTTTCCCAACATTTTCCTCGATTTTCACAGTAGACTTTCTAGGTGCGAAACTCCTCGAATCGCAACCTTTGTGATGAAATGAAATACCTAGGTGGCGTCAACCTACTTTGGGTTGCCCGTGCCTTTTGTCGAAAATAGATGACAACTCGGCCCACAAATTGTTGTCACGCTGCACCTCAAAACAGGGTGTGTGCTGTGTGTATAAACTATTTAGTTGCACTGTGAATGACACCCTGTGCAGACTGAAAACTGAAAAGGTGCAACCACTTAATGTCCCCGAGTTGCTTTCGGTATAGCATTTAGAGGTACGCATTTTGTGGCCAACAAATTTTCGCCGGCATTTTTGGGGCCAGGCCATGAGAGAGTAGCGTCTGTCTTAGCCGTCGGCCCGTCCGTCCGTCCGACTGTCTGTGACGCCAACGTCAGCATTAGCTATAAGGAGGCAGAGTAAATAAATGAAAAATCATTTCATTTCAATCCATTTCACTTAAAAATACGCAACACCGTTCGAACGCTCTCGAGGCGGCAATAAATTAAAATATTTTTTTTCTTTCTTTTATTTTTATTTTCTTTGCTCAGCGCGTAAGAAAACTAATTTTGTATTGAACGCACATTTCCTGAGAAAACGTGAAAATGCAGCCGCACATTTAATCGAAGGCGATATGCCTGCCACAACCTTCCACCTCCCACAGCCCCCTACTCCTAACGCCACACATACTTATATGGCTAGCACAAATCAAGCGCGCCGTGTGCCACACTTTTCCGCCAAAAAGCATCCAAAAATCTTAAATCTCAAATCCCAAATCCCAAAACCAAATCCAAATTCAAAAACCACAACACGCTACAACGCCAAAAAGCAAAAAGCATTTTTCAGTTTATTTTCATATTCAATTTTCAATTATTTTTAATGGCCAACGCACGCACGTCTAGTCGTGTCTATATATCCCACCATACACTAACCAAAATTATACTCATCAATTAAAATCACTCAATTATAAAGTGAACCAATTATTAAACCAAAAATTCTGAAGGTTTTAACAGACAAAGAAAAATTTTAAATGCTTTTGTTTTAAATAATTAAATTATAGAAAATTGAATTAATTTCGCCATAACAAAAACTTACCTAATGGTTCATAGTTGTGTTTTTTCGAATCTGACACACTTTCTATAAAAATATTTTTAAAGCCAATGTAGTATCCCACGTAGCTTGAAATATAATAATAGTTGTATGCCTAAGTATGCTTAGTTTATAAACTTAATTTCTAGCCGTGTAGCTGCTATGTCCATCTTGTTCTATCTACATGCAAAATGTATTTAGCTGTGCTCCTTCCAACTCTTGGCTAATTAGTGTTCGACTTTTGCAACAAAATGCGGCAAGCATATAAAATTTCAAGCTCAACGCAAAAATGATGTGCGCCATTTGACTGAGTGGGAACATGCCACTAGCACAATGAGTGTACTTGCAACACACACTCACTACACACACACACCCACACACACACTCTGCTGCCTTGTTGTTTGTTTACAGTTGTTGCTGCTGCTGTTTCATCAAAGAGTCGACAATTTTTATATTGGCATTTGCTTTGCTTTGACAAATTTTTTTTCAAAGCAACGAAAACGTTGGGGAAACTGCTTAGGAAAACACCTTTGTGCTGCTGCCCACCTATAAAAATCATGCAGTTCGTGTTTGTGTGGCAATTTAACGAGCTACCTCCCTTCTCTCCCCCCGCCTCACTTTTTTTACTCCCTCTCGCACTATTCATTCATTGAAGCATTCAAAAGATGCGAACGCAATTTTTATGCATCGGCGACTTCCACGAAAATTCCACGCCGGAAATTATGACCGCCGTCGACCTCCACAGCGTCTCGGGATTGTGCGACAACAATGTTGCCAAAACATTAAAATATGAAAATTCACTTAAAAACGTAAACAAGCAAAAAGTTTTTGTTTTTCTTGTTGCTGGCATTCGACTCTTGTTCCCATTCAATGAACATGAGTATTTTGAAACAAGAAAAAACAAGAGGCATGAATATTGAAAAGTAAATGCAAATGAGGTGTTCAATGTAGGCAAAGAGGCGAAGGTGTAGGCAAACAGTTTACGATATATCGTTAACTAATTTGCCAAATGAATCTTAATGAAGCGTGGCCAAAACAAAACACAAGTACAGCAATGCAGTCTATAAAAGCATGCTAACAAGATTGTTATAGGGCTAGACACGCCTGTCTCTGCCTCTAAACCCCGTTTTTCTAGAAAACTTTGGACTCCTTTTCGTGGTAGAAAACTAAACTAGTTTTCATTTGATTAAATATAGGGAATTATGAATTCTTTGTGTGAATTATGTCGTGGTCGATTGGTCAGTTATTAAAATTTCCAGGAATTAAAAACCTTCCAAAGAACAATCCATTTCCGGCTTTAATTCGTGAACATTTTCAAATATAACGAAAGAAACAAAATAATTAAAAGATTAAACGTTTTTTGGCTTATGCAAAACTTTACAATCACGCAAAATGCGAAATTCTTGGGAACTCTCTATAGATAAAAACAAAACGAACTTGGTAATGCGGTTTTTCCCTTCGTAAGATACGTCATATTCGTAATATTCTGCGAAAGATATGGCATTAATGTATGCAAAAAGACTTTTGCACTAGTGATACCAAAAATTATTTGTTCTTGGAAGAGATTAGAAGCTATTAGGGGCATTTCAATTTCCAACTGTCATGCGCTGTGGCGGAGTTTAATCTCAGTCACTAAATAGTTGAATATTAATGAACATCATTTTAACGGGGCACTTTAACGCTTTTATCACTCCCAGCTGGAGGAGGAGGAGGAGTAGGAGCAGTGTAATTTTTGTAGGAGTGGCACACGTCTTGAGTCCTGTCTCTCTGTGTCGTATCGGGTACTAAAAGCGGGAAAAATCACTGCAGCAATTAAAGTGAATTTATGAATCTTTGAATGACAGATAGACGCATTGCTGTGTGGCCCAAGGGTTGTAGCTCGCCCTCCCCATTCCCGACCAATATTGTATTAAAATTTTGCCATCATAAAGATTATTATTTTATGACAACATTCAGCAATAAGTCGTAGTCGTAGTCGAAGTCGAAGTCATCTATATGTGGACACGCGTCACAGGCAAATTCTAATAAATTTTTAATGCACTCCATTCCTGTGCCCCCAACTCCCTCACTCTCCCCCACCTCCCCTACCCTTTTACAGCGCACTTTTATTATTGATATTTACAACATTCCACAAATACTCGTATCGATGATGCATAATTCAATAGATGACTTTTTCTATGTGGCATGTGGCATGACGTCAAGGATCCTTAAGCAGCATTCATTTGCCATGCCCGGGGTTGCCTTTACCAGGGCTACGTAATTAATGAAGCCATAAAAACTACAGTCAATTAATTAAAAATGCACAAAGCACAAGAGAGAGAGAGAGAGAGTGATCCAAATTGGAAATCTCATGTCCGCGGTGTCGACGAGTCCGAGTCCAAGTGAGTTGAATGTGCCAACTGTAAAATTGTATTTTACGAGCGATCTGCACTTGATGGCCATTATCCATTATCTACGCGGACTGCCCCCCTTTAGTACCCCTCCGTACCTATAGCATATAGCGACTGTTATAGTTTTGAAATCGAAACATTACCCTATCTATATATCTGTCTATCTATCCTTCTCTCTCGAGTGTTTGTCAAGTAAAATGGCGTCGGCCATTGTAAAAATTTTTATTATCAACTCGTAAATGTCAAATGTAATTTAAGCACACATGTGTTATGCGTGTGTGTATACAAGCCATTCAACTATTAAGGCACTGGAGTTAACAGTTAGCTAAGCGCTTGATTGAGCTGTGGGCCAAAAGCAGCCGCTGCTTGGCCACATTGCCTTAGTTTCGCTATCTCTCTCTCTTCTTACTTACCACATACACTTACCGTCTCCCTCTTGCTCTAAAAGTGTGTGCAACAATCTTGAGTTTGTCAGCAAAAGCAACATGTACCAAATGTTGCCAACGACACAGGACAAACAAACAGGCCGTAGAAATTACAAATTAAGTGAGACTAAGCAAACATCAAGACAGACAGACAGTGGGACAGCCAGGGAGACAGTCAGCCTCTGACCAAGGCAATGCAAACAATTTACAAGAACTAATCAAAATATTTAGAAAACAACAAGAACAAAAACGCGACATCGTGAAAGGTGGCAGCCACAAATGAAGAGTTTTTCATTTGCATTCGTGCAACTTGGCAGCTGTTAGTGCTCAAAGTCAAACTAGTCGCAAAGACAACAGTTGAGTGTATCCGGCTGTACAATGCCCGGTAGTAAAAACTGTACAACGAGTGCACCGAAATTTATTTCTATATAAAATGTTGTCTTAGAAACTTACTGCGTTTAAAGGCTTTAAGATTCAAGCTCAGATGTCTTCTGATCTATAAAAAACACACAGAGAATCAAATATAAATTGTACATAATAAACAGCATGAAAATCTAAATTTAAGTTAAATTGTGAAGATTTCGCTGCTTAAAATACTATTCAGTACTATTCTTATGCTCATAGTCTGACATTCCCAATATTTTTTCTAGTACAGGGTCCTAAAAAAACACATGCAAGCAGGTTACATCAATATAAGTTGAAATCATACAGTGAGAATATATCTGTTCCTCAATTTCAAACTCAAACTCTGCGTTCTCACGCTCTCAGTGCATACTTAAGTATTAATTAAATTAAAGAACTTACAGCAAATACATGTAAACAATCTGCCCCCAGGGATGGAGAGGCAGTCGCACTCGCAGTTGTAGTCGCACTCGCAGTCGCAGTCGATGACACCTTCTTCTGCTTCACTTTACACGTTTGCAACACGTGTCGCCCACTGTGCAGAGCACCAAATTAAGCAGATCTGGCCGTCAACAGCCGCGTGTTAAAGAACACAACTACGATGATTATAATGACGATGATGAGCACTAAGCAAACCGTAAATTGTTCTCCACACCCAATGGAAAAGTGGAAAAACATCGCATTGATTTCAAACAAACGTGTGTCGGTCGTGTGACCAAAACTGAGGGAAAAACTGTCGCTCAGCTGGAAAACTCTCCAGAGACAATTTGACAACACCTGCCCTCAAGTCAGTCGATAGATTTCCACTGTCGTTGTGTCAAAAGCCAAACCCCAAAAATGCGTATGCAATTTAAATATTTTGCGTCAGAAATAACAAATATTTCACCCCTTTTCAAGTGGCAAATTTAGCATTTTACCGATTTACCCCCTCGATATGTTAATGAGGCATCTGAAAAATAACCACTTTTATTTTCTTCTTCAAAATTTTGTTGTTTTTTGTGTGTCCAACTGTCGCTATGACGGATGCATTGACACAGCAAATTAATATTAATTTTTTGTCACACGCGCCAAATGACACTTTGCCAGCCAAGGAAAGGGACTCTTTAACAATTCTCATTTTCATTACCATTTCCCGATTTCAGGCCTCGAAAAAGATAGAAAAATAACATGAAATTATTTTCAAAACATTTATTTTCGACGGCTTCTGTGGGATGGCATGAGATGATGTTGTTGATGATAATGATGATGTTGTCTGACTGTCTGCAACTGGGCCTAACTGCCATCGGTTTTGGTTTCGACTTGGGCACGTATCCTGTGACAGGATATCAAGTGAAATGATGCGCGCGTCCGACGGCCAACCGGTCGACCAACCGTCGGAGCTACTTGAGTAATTAGTTTGGATTTTGTGGCATTATAAAATCTCGCTCTCCCTTTATCCCCCATCCATCCTCACGCTCTTTTTCTGTTCAACTGCTACACAAATATTTATTCAAGTGTTAAAGTGTCTGCGACGCACCAAAAAAAAAAAAAAAAGCCAAAGAATAGAGAGAAAAAAGCATTTGCTTTCAACACAAAATTTTGTCATTCCTCCTTTCGTTTTGTTGTATTTAAAAAAAAATTTTTTGATTGCGCTCGACAAACGCCGTCAATCTTTGTCGGCGTTGAAAAATTAGACACCTTATGCATTGAGCGCAAATACGAAAAATGAGCGCGAGAACTTTGCACTGTGAAACTTTTCACAGAAAATATAAAAAACAAGAAAGAAAAGTACAGTCGAGCGCGCCCGACCGTATAATACTCTCTGCATTTTCCCGATTAAATTATTAAAATCGGTATCCAGATATTACAATGAATAGTACTTGCATTAAAACACGTTGAAACAAAAACAATCTAAGCATAATCAAACACACATCTGTTTGTTTGTTGCGAATACACATACGTTTGACAATATATGATGCATGCATGTATGTATGTGTGTATTCGGCGCAGCCAGCGACCGCGGGCAGCGCTGCCGCCACACAGGCAGCAAAAACGTTCGAGCATGTGCTTGTGTGTTTCTGTCTCGCTTGCACCAATGGGTTGATATTGCGTTCAATTAACAATATTGTAACGCTTCTAGTTTTCTTGTTTATAGTCCGATTTTAATGCGCCTTTCAGGATAGTTTAATATAGTTAGTCTCCACACCAGTTATAAACTACAATACTGTACGATACGGAAAAAACGGCATTGAAGCTTGAAAACTATTTTATAAATTGTGGGAAAAGTGGGCGTGGCAGTCCAAATTTATAGATGGCAATGCAACTATGCTGTCGCTAGGAACTCCCTGTACAAGAATTGGTGATCCTAGGTGCCATAGTTACTGAGATATTTGCCGAAAACACCAATTTTTTCACGAGGTGTGTCCAGTTTTTTGCTTTTTGTGGGCGAATGGGGCGTGGCATCGAAAAAAAAAAAAAAAGATTCTTGTATTGACTGACTAAATATCTGATCGTTTGACACCAAGCTCGAACTTGTAGCTCTTACCATCTCTGAAATCTGTTTGTTCATACGGACAGACGGACAGACAGACAGACAGACAGACAGACAGACAGACAGACAGACAGACAGACAGACGGACAGACGGACAGACGGACATGGCTATATCGACTCGGCTTGTGATGCTGATCAATAATATATATATTTTATGGGGTCTGCCACGCCTCCTTCTGCCTGTTACATACTTTTGCACAAACCCAATATACTCTTGCAGAGAGTATAAAAAACATTTTCATACACAATCAATCCTTGTAATTGGCCGTTACGCGCTTTTCCTGCGCCACCGAACGCTTTTTTCGTAAGTTTTCCCATGAAAAACGTAGCGCTAAATGAAACTGAGAAGAAAACACGCGAGAGAGTAGAAAATGCTGCCATTTTTTTCACAGCCGAGCGCAGAAATCAAAAGGCAAAAGGGAAATGCAAAAGAAAAGTTTAATTTTACTAATCACAGCAGAGTAATTACGTGGAAAATGAATTTTTTTCTTCTTTCGTTTTGGTTTTCGTTTCTTTTTAACTCGCAACTTTTGCTACGGTTCTCAGTCGCCATCTTGGCCACGAGTGACAAGGTGGTCCAAGAAGTCCCGCCTTCTTACCCTCAACACTCCACCCTAAAACATTGCTGGCAAACAAATAACTTGCAATTTGTACGTTTTAATTTTTGTGTGTTTTAGAAAAAATTTAAATTTTACTTTGGATATTAATCAACTGGTCAAAGTCAATGTCTGAAGTGAGACTTGGCCCGGTTCACTGGAGTTCAGTCTGCAACGACTTGGACTTGTGTCTGGCTTAACACACACACACACACACACAGAGACGCACACTTGTCAGTTGTATCTGTATCTAATGTAGTAGCTAGAACACATGTGTCGAACGACAGACACGGCCTCATTTTCTAGGCTCTGTAAGTTTCCCACAATTTTGTTATTACGTTGCTCAGATCCGAAGAGATCGACACATAAATTGTACAAAAACTAAACACGCAATTCAAGAGTCTAATAAAGTTACGCAAACAAATGATGCGGTGCCCCCAAGCACAAAAGTGGAGCAACAAATGAGCGGGAGGGATGGAGGGAGTCTGAGAGGAAAAAGTGTCAGTGCTTAATGTATACAGCAGATACAAATGCAGACAGCTACACTTAAAGAAATAGCTGACACAATCAGCTTCAAAATACTTGTCTAAAATAAACACTTTAAAACAATAAATTCCATTTTTTGATTGCTAGAATTCCGCAGATTTATTTAATATACACAGTAAGATACTTTAAGTTAATATTTTAATACTGATTCAATTTGTTTTAAGCCAGATTTAAGTAGAATTTCAGCATTAAACAATTCTAGTTTTCAAAGCAGAATCCGAAGTTTCATACTTTTTTTTTGGGCAGTGTATATATACAGCTACAGATACAGATACAATGTCGCATATCCGATGAGCGTGGAGCAAACACTTTCCACCAATAAGTAGATTTTTTAATTGCAACGAGAGGCAAAGTGTTAAAGAGTTTATGTGCAACATTTACAGAAGGGGGAATCGAAGGGACAAAGCTGGCGAACACAAAGAGAGCTGCCCATTCATTTCCCATGCGGCACACACACACGCGTGCACACCCGCAATACACACAATTATAAACGCAATAAAATACTTTTCAAGCGAAACTCATAAATTTCCAAAAGCGTACGGCGACGTCAACCAGCGATGGCGACAAAGAAGCTGACGACGAGACTCCGACTCCGACTGTGACTCTGACTCCGATTCCAACATTGCCGATTCTCCGATTCCCATTTTGATGCACTGCCTGCCGTGTGAATGAGTTGAGTACCCTACATAGCTCCCTCTCCCTCCTCTCTCTCTGTTTCTTCTTCTCCCCTTTTAGGGGCAGGGCAGCAAAGCAGCTGCTCCGCCAATCGGCGTTGGGAGGGGCGGCTGCTTAGGAGCCAACGGACTTGACTCGACGTTTTAAGAGTTAATCACACCAGATGTTAATGGTTTTTATGGTCGTGTTTACTCTTCCCGTATATGTATCTGTATCTGTATTTGTATCTTTTGCTACATAAGGTGACATCATCATCATCATAATCATCGCCGTTGAGCGACAGGCAGCCGTTATGCGTTTGGGGAAGCAGAAACTGCAGACTCCTGAAACTGGACCTAAATCGGCAGCGAATACTTCCCTCATTCCCATGCCCAGACTTCTCCTAAGGGCCGCTTATTATGTTAAGTTAAATGAGTTTAAATTCTCTGTCTGCCTGTTTGTTTGTTTCTGGCTGTTGAATGATTTGTGACTGTTTCTGTATGTCTCGCCTTCAAGGTGCAGCCACAGACTCACTTCTCTCCCCAAATTCGAACACTTATCGCGTAATAAACCTGAGATGACTAATTTGGAGAGAGTCTATTGTCGAGGATGTTTTTCTATTGCATTGTTTTCACAACAAACATTTCTTAAAGGAAATGCATATCAAACAGTTTTTAATGTGTTCCAAATGTATTTATTATTTTTAAATATTTTATTTCTACTGAAAGACATTAAAATAAAGTCGTAAATTGAGTTTAAATTTCTTTTTAAATAATATTTGAATATTAAGTATTTAAATATTCTTAAGCAAACTAAATAATTTTACATTTTTTAATTCAAGAAAAATATATAAAAAAATGTTTTTATTTTATTTTATGTTTAAAACAAAATTCTTTAAACTTAATTAATTTATTCATTCATAAGAGATAATTTCAAATCGGAAACTATTGCTCTATTCACTATTCCCATGTCGAAATTAATACACATTTGAGTGGAACAATATTGTCTCAGTAATTGCTGTGAGAGCAGATGAAAAACCTTTAACAATAATACCTCAAGCGTTGCCCATTAACTTTACTGAAAGTAGGATAAGTACAACAATTAATAACTGCCCGCACAATTGCATTACATATGCCACAAAACGTTGCACAAAAACGCCGACTAAAAATAGCTATATATATGAATATATGGAGAAAAGAAAAGAATCGGAAGAGGAAGAGGAGAATGAAAAGATCTTTTGCTACTGCTGCGAAGGCTGAGCACATGTCGCAGTTGGAAAATAAATTGCCAAACAAATATCAACATGACAAATTGATAAATTCATGTTATTATTTCACTGATGCCTGCTTATGCGTATGCGTATGTAACTAGACAGTTTTCCACCAGTTCTTCGTGTTGCTGTTGTTGTAGTTTTTCCGCCAAGGCACTTTCACACATTAACCAAATGAAAATTCGGTGTTGACGCATTTGTTTTACTCATTTAGTTGCCCCTCTGCTGCCGATGCGACAAATGAGCCACAGACTGTGGCACAGCTGAATGTGACTACAATCACAGAGCAATAGATACGAAAAACTCGAATGGAAATGGAAATGAAAATGGAAAATGGAAACATTGAGCACGTTGCGGCATTTGTCAACCACATAGTTCCATATGGCCCACTAGCAGTACTAATACCAGTGCCACTACAAGTCCCAGTCCCAGTGCATAGTATATAGTTCTATACTCAGTTCGAGTCCCAGTCCCAATCCGCATCATAGATGCCTTTTGCTCAGGCAACTGTTGGAATTTTAATGATGCGCGAAATGTTAATTTTTCATCTCGATCGGCAGAGTGTGGTATGAGGCATAGAGGGAGGCGTTGCTCATATGTAGGCGGGGCCTGGCAACCACTTAATGAGGCAACTGCAACAACAACAACAAATTTTACTGCCTTTTGTTGGCATTTAATTAACGTTGATCACCTTCAATTGAAGCACGTCTCGTGTGAGTCCCTCTTCACTCAGTGAGTGTGTGTTTGTCACCAATTAAGGAGCTAAAGCTACCCTACAGTTGGCATTACATGCTGGTGCACTATGGTTATATGTACACTGCACAAAATTTCATTAAGACTCTAGAGTTTAAAAAGGAATATTCGATGTATTGATGCACTTTTCAAACTGCTTTTAAACAAGCAAAATATGTAGCTTCATTTCAAATGATTTATTAATTTTCATTCTTGTTTCTCACAGTGTACTTGCTACTCGTATTTCTATTAATTGTGTCGAGTATTTCTCTCTGATATTAAGTTACAGCCGCATCAAGAGGTAACTTCTATTCCCCGCTATTTAAGTCGCGTGTTTAATAATAATAATTTCTTAGGAATATGCTTACAAAAAATATATGTGTGTGTTCAAGTCATGGTCTAATTAAAATCAATTGACTTAATTGAAAGCACAACACAAAAAGACTTGAATGACTTCGACATGAAGGTAGCAATTTGATCATACGCATAATTTACGACCATTTGAAGAAGTTTTCGGTTCTTTTATTTTGGTTAAAGGGGTTTACCCCCCTCTCTCCCAACCAACACATTCATATGTCGAGCCATAAATCAGCATCAGCAGGCTGTGTTACAAGTTTTGTCTCTTTAAATTGGCATAAATCTACACTACAGAAATATATCTCTCTTACCATCTGCATGACAATGTTAATTTTTCAAAATTTCGCGACAGTTTTGTGCGCTTGAACGGCTTTGGCTTTGGCTATGACTATGGCTATAGTTTTGGCCAATTGGTAATTGGCCTGTTGGTCAGGCCCTAAAACAAGTACCATATTTTATTGGCCTGCCACTCGAGCAGTGATATATGACCAGAGAAATGATAAATCTTACAATTCACAAGTTTAATTTGTTCATCTTATTGTTTGTAGTCATTGCACTCGAGACAGTCGCCAAGTTTCTTCTTTTTATTTTGTCGCTTATCGCATTGCAAAAATACACAAATCATATAATCAAATTTGTAGCCAATTCTATGCAATTTTAGCCTTGATCAAGCAGCGTGGGATGCAAAACTGGCTATAACTGCATCATAAATTCAAAAAAAAGAAAAAACTGCCAGGCAATTATAAAATTGTTGGCACAAAATACAAAACCAAATGCAACTTAAGATGCACCATAAAGATAGAGTGGTAAAGATATATTCATATAAATAAATAATAAATATCATGTATCTACAAATAAAGCTAACTGTGGACAGTGTCGCCTCATTTGCCACTTTTTAGCTGGCAATTTTTTAAAGCGCGAAGCATACCTCAAGTTTGAAATGGTTCAACGCACTTACGGATAACCAACAACGAAATGTGCACATTACATTAAATGGGTTCATATACAACCCGCATCATATGTGAAAAATGTACAACAACAACTGAAGCAACAATGCCAGAAAGGACAACAGGAGTCGACTGTAAAACACCCGTTTGTGAATTTGTAGAATAACAAGCGACATAAAAATTATTCAATAGTTTAAATGATAAACATACTTATCAATTTTTAAGGAACTACTACTACTATTTATGGGCACGTTTGCAAACATAAAGTTTGTACTTCCTATATATCATGCCTTAGCTGATCAGAAATGTATGACAGTTTTCTTATCGTTACATACACACATTACTAAAATATACCCCTTCACTACTATTTACGGGTATAACAAGACCAGGCCAATGGCAAACAAAACAAATTTCAATTTAGCTTAAAGATTTTGCACATAAAATTTGTAACACTCAATTAGTTTAAACGACAACGAAAATGTTGCCAGCCCAGCGACAGCAACAACAACAACTAGTCTGTCACTACACATACTTATATACTGCTGTACATGTGAAAGGTTTTAGCAACCCTCGCAAAACAGGCTTGTGAGTACAGAGTGCCGAGTGCCTCATCCTGAGTCCTCAAATCGCATAAATGCGGTGACGTATGAATTTCATTTAATATGATTAGTGTGTGGGCCGTTGCTCTCAAACTGTTGAAGGCACAAGTGCAGTAATAGACAAAGGGAAGAGCTAGAGGTGGGCGGTACGCAGAGTTCAGGGTTCATATATTGGGTCATAAAAATATTTACGCTGCATACTTGCGGGCGCTGCAGCATAAATCAAGCCAAAAGCATCATTATGATGAGCATGTGAGGGGGGAACAAGCGAGTTAAAAGGTGGTGAAATGCGAGCAAAAAGATGCGCCAGGGTTGCCAGCATTGGGAGGGAAAGGGCGAACAAAATTGAGAAAAATCTAAACTGGCTCTGAGGAAAATCAATTTAATTTCGCTAATGTAGTGTAATACTACTTACGGTTAGTACTTGAAGTGGCATTCAAGCCTGAAACGATTAACAACAAATGCTCTATTTGATGCTGCTTAGACAGACTAAATAGATGCCTTGACTCCCTGTGGCCCACCGACTGACACACCCTGTAAATGTGTAAGTGGAGCAAAGTTCTATCGAAGGGACACTAAAACAAAATCTTCATTAATTCTGATCGATGACCATAAATCCTTTTCGGTGTTTCAATTCGTTTTTGCTACAACTGCTGTTGCTACTGTTGCATTGTTGCAACAATCAAATGATTGAACACTTACAACTGAAACTCCTTCGGCTGACAGGAAGAGGAGAGCACACAGCACAGGGACATCGACATGGCTATGGATATGGAATGGCACTTCTTCTGGTGACCTAAGACAGGATGAGAGCACGAGACACGCGATGGCACGCAGCAAGCTCAAACAAATTCGACAGCTGAAAGCGTTTCCGGTTCCGTTTTCTTGTCTTTGTTTGTACACATTTCTCTTTACTTTTTCCTTTGCCTTTCCTCTTTTTCTGCCGCTTTGTCTTTGCTTTTGTTTTTTTTACCCACTGTCCAACCGAGCGCGTTTATTTGTTGCTCGTAATTTATTTACTATCCACAACGCTTCGAAGTTCAAATGTAGAGTTGCAACTGTAACTGCCGCACACTGTTGCAACTTGTTAGTTAAATATTGCCACTAGCTGGCAACTCTTCATGTACATCTCGTTGTTGTTACTGCAGTTGCTGCTGCTGCCGAGTGAGTGATAAATTAATCGCTACATCAGTTTTTAATTCCGTGTTGCTGACGATTTATCTTGGGACATGCGTTGGCGTGTGCCGAATACGAGTACAAAACCCAAACCCGACCTCAGCTCGAGCTCCAACTCAAACCCAATCCCGATTCGCAGCACACTGAAGCAAGTTAGACCCAAAAGGTACAAATCTTTGATGGAGTTTAAGTATCAAAACCATACTTATTAAAATTGTTGGTATTAATCCATCCAAAGAAGCATGAAATTTCATTAAAAATATAAAACTTGATTAATAAAAAATTATTAAAAAACTATGTTATAAATTACTAAAAGGTAAATGAGTACCCTAAATATCTTTCTATTTCTTATTAAATATTTTTCTATTTATTATTATTTTTATTAAAATTCATTTTGTTTCACTTTCTGATCACAGTAACTCGCTGTCAGTGCATAATGCTGCAACTGGTACCCGAAACGATTTCCGTTGTGACCCTTTAGCCCCCCTTTTCGCCTACCCTTGTACCCTACCCCCTCTTCCACTCCATTAGTCTCCTCACAGCGCGCACTGTTTAAAATGATGTATGGCAAAAATTTTGACAAATGTACAAAAATGAGTCATGAGTTCGTCGTGCAAACAAAACGCGGTACTTGTTGTAGTTTTTGGTTATTGTTGTTGTTGTTGTTTTTGCTGATTTTGCTTGGTCTCCACTATTTACTGTTGACTTTTTCATGTACTCGCCAGCATCGTCGTCAACATTGCAGTTGTTGTTTTTATTATCCATAACACAAACAAAACAAGCTGGAGAAGAAGACGGCAGAGGGAGAAGGAAGTGGAAAAGGAGAACAAGAAGTGAAAGGAGCTGAAAATGTAGATGGAGCCATTTGCTGTGCTGCTTACACATGTTTTGAGTGCCATTCTAGAGGGGGAGAGAGTAGCGAAGAGCAGAGGGAAAAGCAGCGCAAATGAGGCGCCAACATTTATCATTTATGATTTACCTTGGCTTTGGCAAAGTTTTTAGACTTTATAGAGCAAGAGACTAAGCAATGCACACAAAATAATTATCATTAAATGTTGTTTGTAATTTTTGACACAATTTTAAATGTAATAACATTTTAAAAGGTACAAATAAAACGTTTAAAAGTTTAAATAATTTTATTTATTGTAAATTAAAATTAAAAAGAAAACTATAAAAATTACATTTGCTCAATTTATTCTGTATACATTTGAATTGCAGTTCAGAAGACATTAGACAATGTTAGTTAACAGAAACTCAAATTTTAAATCTAGTGACTTTTGCATCAATGTCATGTCAGTGACATTCCAATGTCACATCCCATCAACAGCGTCTGGAAATACGAGCTCCGGACTTAAAAATCCAAATATCTTGTTTAGAAACCACGCGCAGCTCGTAAGAATATGGCGGATCGTTCCAACAACGACAGAGGAAACAACAACAATAACAACAATGACCAGGAATATCGAAACTTTCATAATCGCAATCGTTTCTTTCGCATTCGAAATCGCGAAGTGCCCACCGAACCTCCCTACATCGCATTTGTAGGGAATCTACCCAAGGGCCTTGTCCAGGGCGATGTTATGAAGATTTTCAATGATTTCGACGTCAAGAATGTGCGTCTTATCAAGGATCGTGAAACGGATGAGTTCAAAGGCTACGGGTATGTGGAATTTGAGACCTTGGATCAACTGAAGCGCGCACTCTCCCGTAACGGTCGCATAAAGCTTGATAATTTGTCGGCTCCACTACGCATCGATATTGCCGATAATCGTCGTCAGAACGGCGGTGCTGGCGGTGGTGGCAACAATGGCGGCGGTGCAACCTCCAGCGGCGGCGGCGGCAACAACGACAATCAACGACGCAACTATCAACGTCGTGACAACAGCGCTGGTTCCCAAAGCTATCACGGTTACTCACGTAAACAAAATAGTCCTGGCGATAACTCCAACTCCAATTATCAAATGGATCGACAACAGGGAAGTCCCCGACAAGGAGGCAACTTTCACAACAACAATAATCGCGGTGGTGGGCGTGGCGGTGGCACTGGAGGCGGTGGCGGCGGCGGCGGCATGCGTCGAGCTACTGGTCGTGGGCAGCTCAACAATGACGGCTTTCAGGGAAACGATGGCAGCAACAGCAGCGAATTTGGCTCACTCGGTGGCAGTCAGGACACCTCCAGTTTGGGAAGTCCTCGACAGACTGTGGAGCCGCATATTTCATCGACTAGCTTCCAGAGCAGTCGCAGTTATCCGCACTACAACAACAACTACAACAATCGGTAAGAATTGCAAAACTTAAATATCCCCTCACCCAAAAATACTTGAGTCTAAATTTTTGCCCACTTTTAGTTACAACAATCGCAATAACGGCAACAACTTTGGACGCGGAGGTTCCCAGCGTCAACGCAGCATTAGCAGCGACAGTTCCCGTTATGCTAATTTTGGCCAGAATCGCGCTCGTGATCGCCGTGGCCACTACAATCCCAATCAGCGTAATGGTCCTCAAACTGGTGGCAACAATAGTCCATCGATTTCGTGTTTGGATGACGATGATCGTCCCAAGATTATACTCAATCCACGTACTGTGACCGAACCCATCAATGCGCTGGCCAAGACTAAGCAAGCCGCCTTGATATTTGGCAATGCCAAACCTCGTGAGGAGGCCACAATTCAAAACGATGCCGGAGAGGCAAATCTGGATTCTCGTCCCGGCGGAAGCCAACAAGTCGAAGCCCAAGAACCAACTAAATAAATCTTAATAATATATGTTTGTTTGAAGCTTCAAATGCGAAAATTACTTAATCACCCTATAATTTTAACACAATAACATGAAACAGGCACTGAAAACTCCACACTTTTAACATGTAACAATGACATAAACTAAACTTTCACGCACTTTACACACAATTATGCGAGTCAACACTGGAAATTCGTTGAATAAATCCGTATATTGTTTATAAGCATTAAATCTGAGTAAATTTTTAGTTTCTGTGAGGAATTTGGAATTTATTCATAAAAATCCAAGTCTGGTTTTAAGCTAAAAAGAGACTTGAATCGGTTCAAAAAATGCCAATAAATCTTGGTTTAGATTGAAGACCTAACATCAACATTATTTCCACAAATCGATAAATAAATTATACAAAATTTTAAAGTGCTACACTTTACAAGCTTTATATTGATAAGATGAATTGGCTTGAACCATCAAATTGTAGCTGTTAATTGTAGCTTGATATAATCTCAAACAAATTCGACTGCCACTCGGGCTCTCCTGCCCTGAAATGACCCATAAATTTCAAAAGTTAATGCGCAGTGACAAAAAGTAGGAGGATTGAGAGGCACAGAAACCACGAAGACAGAACCACATGGATAATGAAAGCTCTGGCACACACCTACACCTACCACACACAAGGGTGGGGGGAGGATACCAAAAAAAGGACATTCGCGGAAGGTCTCTTAGCCGCGGTATTAACTAGTCAACTCGAACTAATTGAATTGAATGAGATTAAAGAATTTCACGCCGAAATGAAGATGTTGGCGGCCAAGCGAGACGATGCCTCAAAATCTAGTCAGCAATGGAGCCGTTCCCGGTATTTATGGGGCCAAGATTTACGAGCCACAACAAGGCAGAGGCTTTTGAGCCGCGTTTCTTGTCCAGGCCAACAAGCAAATTGGCTTAATTTCTTTTTAATTTGCTTCCGCTGCCTGGACCTTGTTCACAGCACTCCCGAAGAAAATTCAATTTGAAAAAGTGGATCGCTTTTCCAAGCTCCCCTGCTCCGTACTCTACCCACTCCGGACATGAGGTGAACTGAACAACTCGACGGCCAGTTGAGTTTCAATTTCTTGTTTCCATTTACATTTTTTTTTCCTGGTCTGATTTCTATGTCCACCAAAGTCAATTTACGCACGAACATTTTCAATTTTCATTTCCACGACGCACAAACCGCAGGCCCAGCGTACCCCATCCCTAGCTTCTCCACCTCCTTGAGGTACTTACACCCTCCTGGCCTTAAGTTTTCTTCCGATTTTTTTTTTTTTGGATGCTGCACTTTATAGAAATCCCGCGTAAAATTCACGGCATTAAAAGACTTTTCCTTGCTTCAATTTTATTTTTATTTCTTTTGAAGTTTTGGCCACTGGCCCCGTCATTTTATTTGCCTTTTTTCTTTAGCACTTTTTCCGCGCTTTTTCCCACTTTTTCCTTTCTATTTTTCGTTTTTTTTTTCTTCTCTCGTTTTTTTTCGTTAATGTGTCACACGCACTTTATAAGCAATTGTTGTTGGCGTCTGGAAAAGTTGACGATGTCGACGCCCATGGCGCAATTATTATGATTATTAGGTACAGCTGCACTTGGCCAACAGGAGCAACAACAACAACAACAGGAACAGGACCCTCCCAGGGCGACTGCCACTTATAAGCAAAAATTGTAATTTACCTCAGCTCAGAGAATCGCTTCACAGCTTTTTCCTTTTGCTCTGGCACTTTTAAGCCACTTTCATCAGCCATCAGCCACAGTCCGCTGAAGTGTTGTCCTTGCTGCTGCCGCTGCTCGTGTTCATTAAGACGAGCTGAGTTTCTCCGCTCCGTTTTTTTTTGTTGCTGTGATGCTTGGATGCTGTGAATCGCCTCGGGGGTCACGCGTTCATAATCGCGCTGAATGACTTCATAATGAAAATATTAAAGGTGTTTTTTGTTGTGTTGTTGCTTAGCCGCCGGCCAGGACACATTACATTGGCCGGCAGGACGACGTTCACTCTCACACCTCACTCTTAGCACAAAAGGCGCAAAGTTTATGTTTATGTCATGATCAGAACTAGGGCTGGGGTAAAGGGCAATGGACAGTGGGCGTTGGGCGGAGCAGCTGCCCTTAGCAGTTCAGGGGCGTAATTTAATAATAAAGCGTATACTTTTCTTTTAATTTTCTTTTTTTTTTTCTCATTAAATGTAAGTACAAAAGCTGAAACCGCTCTAAGAAGAGTAGCAAACCGGTTCTCAAATGTATTAAATCCCACAAAAATGCTTCAAGTAGACTATCGGAGGTAAAGACAACACAAATTTTATATTTAAAAGACAAAAAACGCATTCACTTAATTAAAATCATTCACTTAAGAAGAATTTGTATAAGCGGGCAAACACCTAGTCAATGAAATAAAACATAAATATTAAATAAAGTAAGAAAATTTCATATTAATTAAATATTTTATTTCAAAATTGTATCTATAACTTAATCCCTGCACGTTATTCAACTTATCCTCTTCCTCCATGCTTCAAAGCCATTGAAAAGTTGTTTAAAACTGAGCTTAAATAACTTTATTTGATATTGGCAATAGATATGAGTTGGCTTAATATCAGCAATCAAATTGTATTTGCGCTTTCAACAAAACCCCAAGAAACAATTAAAGCAAAACCCCAGACAAGTTGCCCAAAGCGATATATAAATATATATATACAGATTCATGCATATACACTTGCATATTTGTAATGTAGTTGTGGCTAATTGTCATGCTATCGACGATGTCTTATCAGCCAACAAAGGCAACAAGCAATTCAAGCCAAATTTATGCAATATACACAAGACACAAGGGGCTGCAAGGAGCACACAGGAAACAGGAGACAGACACACACACTACACGATGGAGAGATAACAATACTGTTGTGTGCCACTGTAGCAGCATATTAAGTCAAAAATGCTGCGTATCTCCAGTGGTCGACGATTTTTGGGTGGCTATTAAAATGCTAGCATTTGCAAGTTTATCTTTTCCGTTGCCAAAGTCGGAGATAATGTATCGACACACAGGACACAGGAGGTGAGCGCAAAATCTAGACGTGGACATTAACGAACCGGGAAGCAAAAGGAGCTCGAAGAGAGCGGCAAGTGGCGTACAACCATGTTCAAAGACTGCGCACTACAGAGTAGAGTCCATTAAAAAGGACTAAATGGCAATTAAACATTTGAAGCTAGTCCAGAACTGACCGTTGTCTTTGCTGTTTGCTTTGCCACTACACGACGGGTGGGCGCGAAGGGCGAAGGGGGGAGGGAAGGTATGCAGGGGAGACAGTCAGCAATTAAGGCTCCCTTTGCACTTGGCCAAGGACACTTGGCAATTAAGCCGACAACGAGAAGGCACTGTGGAAAGAGGAACCGAAATTTCGGTAACTTTTAAGGAGAACTATTTTTTAAAGCACTTTGAAGCAGTAAACTTCATAGTCGTATATAGAACAGGATAAAAAAATAATAATTAAAACAAAAATATATTTAAAATTATAATTTAATAATAGTTGAATTACTGCCACAATTTCAAGGCTTAGTCCCATAGTGCAGCGTTTGACAAAAGTCGATGCTGCCGAATCCCTTAGCGACAATTTTTGGTAGAACTCTTTCTCTCTCCCACACTCTTGGCCTTATCCTTTTTACCTATCTTGCATTGAATTGTTGTTGCTGTTGTGTGTGCGAAAAACTTAAATGAGTTTGTGAGTTTGTTGTGCAGCCCCAAAGACCATTTAAATGAGCTGAAGCCAGTCCAAGTTTTGATTGGCTCGGCTGAAAGATTTATCTACAAGCCTCCTGTGTCTCTCCCTCCCTCTCGCACCGTTTTTGAAGTAACTAAAAATTTATAGCACATACGCGTACCTAAGAACTGTTGGGCAACAATAACACATAGTCAGTGTCAAAGGGCATTTCTCGTAAAAATTCCAAAACAAGTCGTATATGGAGGTATTACTTCTAAGACTCAAGAGTGTGCGAGAGGGACGGGGGAAGGGGCACACCCCCAATACACAACACATTGTCGATATGCTCATTTAAAATAATTTATTGCAATGAGCTGACACTCATTGGCTGTGGAAAGTGGAGAGAGGAAAGTAGAGAGTGGAAAGCGGCATGCCACGCTGACACTTGAAGCGCTTGCCACACACGCATTTATAAATAAATATCTATTGGAACAAACTCTCTAAGAGAATGAAAGATAAATTGCGCAAAATAGGAAAAATGCTCTAATTAAAATTATGCACAAACATTTTTGGAATTTTGAACGCGACACACGACAATGGAAATGGTAAATCGGAAAGTGGGAAAATCGGAAAAATTGTTAAATCGGAAACACTTGAAAAACTCCCCCCCTCCCACTCTCTTCCTTTGTCTTACTCTAACTCAACTGAGCCTTATTGATGGCGTGCCAATTAAAATTGATTGGAAATTCCTTGCATGCCACGCACGTGGGCGTCGTCCTCCATGCTAAGCAGCTGGCCCAAAAAGGAATTCAGCTGCCTGAATTAGCATAGATTTACATATGTATTTAGCTGTAAATATATTTAACAATATGGCCAACTGGATTTGAAAGCACTTTTGACCATTTCGCTTGACTGCACTTTTGGAAAAACTCATTTGCCGTTTTGTGTCAATTAACACTTTTGTTAAGTAAGCCATAAAGTTGTGAGTCTCGGATTGCAGCAGATGTTTAAATGTTTAAAGACGTGCGCATTTAACCCTCATTTTGTGCTAATGTTGCAAATAAAATGGTCACCTTAATGGATTTCTGTTACGCGGTCTAACTTCAAATTGGACAGAAGGTGACGTTCAAATCGTCAGCACACAGTTCACAGCACACACGCACACACTTGGCACACGCCACACACACACACACACACACACACACACACACACACACACACACACACACACACACACACACACACACACACACACTACTACTACTACTCGCAACACGCTGTGCAGTTGATTGTCCTTGAATCGTTGCTGCTGCCACTTAATCCAATCGCGCACATGTTGAGCTCTAACAATAGTCTCAACTTTCCTCCCCATCCTGGCCCAAAAAAACACACACACACAGAGGGTGATGCGTTGTACCTTTAAGCGGCTTTCACCTTGCAACAACCACCCAAAAATGTCTGCCTTTCGGCTTGATTTTCGCACCAGTTTTCGTTAAGAGCGAGGGGCGAACGCAGAGTTACCAACTGTTGTGAAATTTGTACGTGTGTTTTTGTGCATCAAGCGACTTATCACACACACGCACACACACGCACACACACGCACACACACGCACACACACGTACCGTACCTTGCGGGGTGTTGACTTCAGACTTAGACTGACGCATTATGATGTATTAGTATTAAAATTAAAAGCACTGTCCATCAGCATTTGACAAGCTCTCGATTCCAAACCGCCCTCATGCCTCAGGTTGCCCTTAATGAAGTCTTTCTTACATTGCACTGCTAATTAATACAAACTGTTCAACACTACACTGTTACAAAAACACGACAATGTTATAAAATGAAGAATAAAATTCGTTGGCTTTCTTTTGCCGCTCCCTTTTGACTGGCACTTAACTAAAGACCGACTTGCGTAGCAAATTGTGTAATAATTATAAAAAATGAAACATCATTCAGCTGTCAAAGTCATTAAGAAATGTGGAAATCGCTTAAATGTGGCAGCCACACAGTTCTTGCAACCAAACTGAGCTTTCAAAGTGTCCCCCCCCAAAAAAAAAAACCCCAAAAATAATAATGAAACACATGTAGTGACTTAACCAGACACATGGCAAGACATCAACTCAAGCCAAACCTATAAACAAAAAAAGAAAACCAACAACAAAAATATGAAAATTATTTCAAATTAATGCCTCTTTCAGCTGGAGAATCGAGCTCAACTCTCAACGGTTCCACTTGCCACACGTTTTTGACAGTGCCGAAACATTTTTATGGCAGATTCGTGAGTTTTGCCGCAAATAGCAGCTCGACTTATGTGAATATTTTGATGCTACCACCGCGTACCCCGCACTTGAGTAACTCAGGAATAGTTTGAAATTTTTATATTTATATTTCTAGAAAAAACATTGTTTATATCTATTAAATTTTTATTAAAATATAAAAAAAGGAATATTATTAGCAGAGCTATTGCATGCAGTCATTTGTTTTTATGAATATAACTTAAAGCACAACTCTAAACTTGAAGCTAGAAACATAAAAAATTAAATTGTACCAATTGTTTTTTTTTTTTTTCTCTAAATTAAAATTTATTTTTTATATCTCTTCTTTATTTTTAGCAACACAATGCAGACATTTTCAACTTTTACAGGGTATTTAAACGTCGTTCATTGCATTTCTTTAGTCAATATTTTTTCGATATTGTGCAAGCGTTTGGTTTTTGTAATAAAAATGCCCAAGCACTCGAAAACTGTACCAAAAACGAAGTTCTTCTATAAATTAACACTAAGGCTCAGTCAGAAGTGAGTTGGAAAATTTAGTTTGTCTCGTATGGCATTCGCAGCCGATATGCCCATAATTGACGATTGTTTTACAAACACAGTCACACACACACTCCACACACACTTCACACACACTCCGTGTGGACTCGAGGCATTTAAATTTCGGTGCGTTTATTGAAATATGAACGAATGAGAATGAGAACGACAAAAACACGATGGCGACTTGACGATAAAAGTGACAGAGCGAACAAAATTTTCATATAAAGTACCTTTTGTTGGCATTTTAATGGTGCGCTTTATGGAAGGATTAAGCACATAAACTTGTCAATAACTCGAGTGCCTGAGAGTATGTGCGTATAACTCTCTATAGTCTTTCCCATTTCTCATCTCTCAGCTCTCGTTTCCCATTTCCCTTTTGCTCCTCTTTCCATTCACTTCTTAATAATGTCACCGCAGACGCTTTGACTAACAAACACACCGAATGAGCCATTTTATTTATGAGCTCAAACATTAAATTGCCGACGCATATGTTGAACCCCAGAGTTGAGCGACTTATTAAGTACAAAAACAACCAAAGACATTATTGATATCTTCTGCCGGGCCATAGGTCGCACCCAGACTCCAAAAAGAGGGGAAACTAGGGGAAACTAAACTCGAAATCTATCTATTTCCCATATGTAAAGTGTTTTCAATGAGTTTTATAGGTACAGCTAGTAGAAGTGCTCAGTAAAATGAGTGTGTATAAACGATTATTATAATTACAATAAGTATCATAATCTTAAAAGGAGTTTATTTGTTTGTAAATTTATTTACCAGTAAAGGATACTTATTTCGTACTGTTAGATTTAACAGCAAATTGTTGTTGAAGAAAAACAATATTTATATTATTCATGTCTTCTAAGTTTTATTACATTTTTATATACTCAATTTTAAACAATTAGATTCATTTAACAGTTTGCTTACATCAGTTTAAAATCTTTACTGCTTCTACTTATTTCAATATAATATAAATTATTTAAGTAAATTTTTGTCGAAATTTCTGCTTTTATAAACATAATTTATCCAATTTGCTGTGTGTCCTCACAGATTTGGTTACTTTAACCTTGTTAATATTGCAATATGTAAAAAAATATCTATTGATTTCTAAGCGTTGAGAAAACTCCAAATATTTCCACTCTGCATACATCCGCTGGAACAGGACGCTGTTTAGCAAAGCTTTTAGGATCCAGACATTTGGATTTTTTCGCTTGCTTACTGATTTTTTTTTTTTTGTGAATTTTTTTTGGCTGGGAACTGGAACCAAGCGAAACGGAGGCAGCCAAATTGCAAGCCATCCAGAAGATTACATGCCCCGCGGCAATTATTTTACGATGCACAAAGGTATTGTTAAAAGGCAAAAGGAAGAGGCAAGGAGGAGTAGAAGAGAAGGGGAGACAGGCAGAGAGTAAACAGGCAAACAAGCAAAACAGCCAAGCAAAGTCAAATATGTTGAAATGCGGCCAGCCAGGATGCGGATGAGAATGGATCAGTATGAAGCAGAATGGAGAGAAGCGAATCGAGAAACGAGAATGGCAAAATGGGGAAGAACTCTCGCCGCAGTTCAATATATGCAGCGGCAGGCAATATTAAAATATCTTAAGGATATTATGATATTACGCACACATTACACAGCGCAGTGCCGCGAGGAACAACAGCAGGGGAAAGAGTGGTAAAAGGGGGGTGCCAGGAGGGGGTAAAAGCAACTCCACTCAAATGAGATAATTCCCTGTAAAATAATAATAATAAAATAAGCAGGCGGCGAGCGGTAGATGGTCGAAAGAACTTCCCTGTGACCCGCTCCCAAAACTGTTTTTATGATTTTCATATTTCCAACCTTCAATCCAACCATCCCACCCCTCCACTCCTTCGACTTCTTGCGAATTTTAAGTGCTTTTCAATATGAGCAAAATGCATTAAAAGGTATCTCAGGACAGCGTCCACGTCGCTTTAGCTTCTGTTTGCCCATCGCTGGGACTGGCAGGATGGAAATCAAATTTCACTAGTGACGCATAAGTTGAGGGATTTTTGTATTAAAACAAAGCACAGTTTTCCCATTCCCTTCTGCCTTTTCCCCCACGCGCCTCTGTCGAGTCAGCACAAAAATTCCGCTTCGCACAGTTAAGGACAATTTTTAGTTTTGATCTAAATGCGTCAATAAATTGTAACACTTTCAGTCCAAGAAAAAGTCCGAAACAGAACGAAAGCTAAAAGTCATTTGTAGCTAGCCAATAAAAAGAAAGCCTTGTTTTTGTCTTAAGCATTACATTAACTTGACTTTCTTGCCTTTGCTTTTTGGCCACCTCAGCGATTTTGGTCTTATCAATGGGACTCGTTTTAAAATCAACGCCTGCTTATTTACGAGTAAGTTCTTTAGTTTCCTCGCACTCATGTGCTCCACTTTTTGGTCCAAGTTTCTCATTTCATTTATGGCTGTGAATGAGCTTGAAAACTTATCGCTCATTGCGCATCTTTAGGCCATTTTCAGTGTTGGAGTTGGTCTGAAATCGAGTTGAGTTAAGACGGAATACAAAATGAAAAGACAAAGCGAGAGTTACACGGCAAAGAGTTGCCACAGAATCTATAAAATGTTAATTCCAATGGTGCAGACAGAACAGAAAACCAGCTTTTTTGAGTTTTAAAGTCCCTAAAGATCATAAAATTAGCTTAAACTTATATAATTTAATAAAACTTTGGCTTTAAATATAAAATTTCTACTACAAGTTTTGCGCATCTGGCAACTCTATCACTCTCAGTTCGTGCCCTGGCCCTGTGAATTCAGGAATTGCTTGGCATAAACGTGGTTAGAGTTGCCACCAATCCAACAATCATTTTAGCTGTCACCCTCTAACTCGATTTTCCCTGTGTCCTGGCTCTTTCTTCCACTGTATGTGTGTGAGTGTGTTTGTAACACAATTTATCGCTGCTGATAAACGTTAATAAATTAATTAGAATTATTGAAATGCGTAGAGTACTCTGTTTGTGATCCTGTGCTAGGAGTCTAGTCCTGTTGCCTCGTCCTGTGTTTCACTTCGTTTGCTGCAAAATGCAAACACAGTCATGCCTGCCATTATGCGCTGATTTGTGTTGCATGCTTTGCGGCGTGGCGCAGTGCATAACACACACACACACACACACACACACACACAGTTACACTCTGTGCACTGCAACTGCCACACACACTTTGAATTAGTTTGTTTGAACTGGACGCTTATCTCAAGTTGTAGATTTTGTGCATTTTGTAGTCATTTTTGGCTGCCTCGTCAGGCACGCAACACATTTGCATTTTGGCCAACTGGCTAACTGGTTAGCATGGCTGCAGTTCAACGGGCAAACTCGGCCAGCAAACACTTTTATCAATTAAATTTACGCAGCGCATTAAAATATTGTCAAATGATTTATGCGTCACTCGCAAATTTCTCTAAGCCAGACTCAATTCAATAGCCAAATTGCTGGCGTTTTGGCCACCTTTTTGTACACGTTTCAGTCGCGCAAACTTAAAGCGTCTTCAAAAGTCTTTTATACATTTTTTTTTGCCTTCGTTAATGGCATTAAAAGTTTGCAGCTTTTAGCCAAAGTTTTTTCGCACTAAGGTGCCTTTTTTATTTGGCCGCCAGTGTCCAGACGTGTTCGCCCCGCAGGAATTTGGCTCAAGGTGCCATAAAAAACAGGGAAAAAAGCAACAACAAACAAGAAAGAATGCTATAGTCGCCTCGCGACTTTAGGATACCCGTTACTCAGTTTCAATTTGTTATTAACAATGGTTATGGATGTAAAGCTTGGCAAACCAGGACATTTTCGTACAAATTCATGTTTAGAGCATATTTTCGACCTTTCGTTCCTATGGGAGCTATACGATATAGTTGTCCGATTTGGATCAAACTTGGTCAGTATATATATATTATTGGCAGATGTATTCTGTGTGAGTTTGATTAATGTAGCTTAGTTAACGCAAAAGTTTTCCATACTAACTCATATTTGGAGCGAATTTTTGACCGATCGGCCCTATGGAAGCTATACGATATAGTTGTCGGATTTGGATCAAACTTGGTCAGTATATATATATTATTGGCAGATGTATTCTGTGTGAGTTTGATTAATGTAGCTTAGTTAACGCAAAAGTTTTCCATACTAACTCATATTTGGAGCGAATTTTTGACCGATCGGCCCTATGGGAGCTATACGATATAGTTGTCCTAATTGGATCAAACTTGGTCAGTACATGTACTTCCTAGACATATACTTTCCGTGTAAATTTGGTTTAGATAGCATAGCTAACAAAAAAGTTTTCTATACTAAAACATTCTAGTTTAACCTGTACATTTACCTTTATATGCAAATAAAACGCCCTAAAGTGGGCGTGTCAAAAAACAAAAACAAACTTGTACTGCTTGGGTATTGTACCTTTCATTTGCGACCACTATCATTTTTCTAGCTCTTATAGTCTCTGAGATCCTTTTGTTCATACAGAGACGGACGGACGGACGGACGGACGGACGGACGGACGGACGGACGGACGGACAGACGGACAGACGGACAGACGGACATGGCTATATCGACTCGGCTATTGATGCTGATCAAGAATATATATACTTTATGGGGTCTGCCACGCCTCCTTCTGCCTGTTACATACATTCCAACGATTACAATATACCCTTTTACTCTACGAGTAACGGGTATAAAAATATGTACGAGAAAATAAAATAAAAAATTGAATAAAACTTTTTTCTAGCGCACAAATGTTTTGCTGCTAATTGAAAATATCTGTTGGGTTCAATTAGACGTCGACGACGACGACGACTTTTGGCGGCTACGTTGCCGTTGCCTTGCACCGTGTGGCAACTTAAGCGCTGTCCTCACACAAACCGCTTTAGCCCGAAAACTTTGCCAGTGTTGAGTAAGGCCAGCACAAAAAAAGAATACGCTGATTTAAGCACTTTTTCAAACATTTCAAAAATATCCTGTAAGTTGTACAGAACAGAGTGAAGTATAAGTCAAAAATTAATTTGTTTCAATATTAAAATGAAGTTTGAACACCTCAAAAAATCAAGTTAAAGTTCTTAATCGTAGTACTTAAAAATCCAAAACTTAATAAATATTTTTCAAGCAGGGTATTTTGTAGTTCATCCTTCTACACTTCATCTACACAAATACTTTTTTTTGCACATTTCTTTAACCGCACTTTTCTAGCGCTTTGTGTGTGTGCCTGGCATTTGGCTAACTTTCTGGCTTGTTGAGGTTTGTACCGATAGCGAAGAGCTCTGATACGATTCGATACGATTGTTAGCGCAAATTAAAAGTTGGAAAAACTTGCGGCATACAAATGAGTTGCATTCCACCTGCAGCTGGGGAAAAAACTGTTCAACTTGCAGCAAAAGCGAATTTGGGAACGTCATAAACTTGTAAATTGTTAACTTTATTTGAACAAACTTTAGTAAAATATTGAAAGCGTATTTCAAGTTGGTATAACTAAGCATAAAGTGACTTAAGCTTGGCTATAAATCAATGCAGCTTAAGTCAACATGTTGCCCTTTGTAGGCTGTAGGCTATTAGGTATATAATTAAACAAAATCAACCGAGAGGCATCAAATGCTAAACACAAATTGTCAATTAAAAGGTATTTAAACATAATACCCGACCTGTGTCGCAGTTCGCAGCTCACAGGTCACGAGGAAATGCTGGCAAGCGTTTAATCCACGTAAATTAGTGCAAAAATCAAGTGGATGCGATACCTTTTGACTGGGCTTTTGCTGGCTTGTCAGCAGTGCCACATGCCCCAACTCCAGTCCGTGCTCTCTTGCCACATGACTCCCCTGAGTGCCTGCCTGCCTTGCCCCATGTTGCACGGCAGCCACCGACACCAATAAAGCCAACAAAGCGTTTTTAGGGTTAAGTCCATGTCAAAGTGTCAGTTTAGTATCGGTATCATGTCATGTTGTTCCACAGATTGTCTGCCTGTGTGCGTGTGTGTTTGGTGGGGGTGTGTCAGTAGTGTGGGGTTTTAATTTCGTGTGCGGCAACATGATGCCAAACGTGTGGCAGTCACAAACTGCCTTCCCCCATCTCACCCCTCTTACCCAATTTTGCTGCTTGTTGAGGTGCAACGTTTTACTAATGAATTTAACAAGGCTTTTGGACCGTGTCTCTGACCGGACCAGGCTGCATGTTGCACGTTGCACGTTGAACGTTTCCACGTTGCACGTTGCATACTCATTAAAATGTCAGTGCAAATGAAGTTGGAGTTGGCTTTCGTTCCATTTCGTTCCGTTCTGCAGACTGGCATCAGCTGCAGTTTGTTGCCATTCTGTTTATCCAGTCAACATATTTTTCAAATGTTTCGTTTGCATAAGTGAAAGGCCAAAAAAGGAAGATAACGGTGTTTGCTACGTTGTGGAGCCATATAGCCATGCCACACATACACACACACACACACACACACACACAGACACACGTAACATTGGCGTCAACAACAACACACAACAATGGCGCACAAATTTACGGCTCACCTACGCGACTAGAAGCTGCAAAAGATGGCAAATCTTTTGGGGAGTTTCCCTGGACAGCTGGCTCTGCGAATGGGTGAGAGAGTCTGTTTGTGTGGGTATATGTGGGTATGTGTGAGTATGTGCGGTAGTGTATGAGTATAAGAGTGAGTCTGCGGCTTATTATGCCCTAACAAAAGGTATTTAAATTATATTTCGAAATGTGAATTGCACTTTTAGCAGATAAGAGAAGAAAAAGAGATACAAACTCAAAAAAAAAGGGTTACACATGTTGTCCATTTTAAAGAAAATAATTTCCATAAAACTAATATATATTTGGCATGCAAAAAAAACAGTTTTCACAAGATTTTTCTACAGACACTATTTGGGAATTTTATTTATATAAATGTAAACAAAAAGCAATAAAATTTGTACTTTTAAGTTTGAAGTTTTGGTTTTAAAATTTCCTACACTTTCTCCCAAAGAGCATCAAATCTTCGACGCTAACAAAAAAAACCATTGCTACTTCGTTTAAATTTGTTTTTATGTCTCCTGGAATCCCAGTGGGCGTGGCAGTGGCAGCTACTCGCTACCGCTCCCACAGGTTACTGTTAATCCAATAAAATTGCGTAATTAAATTTGTGCTTCATTTGGCGATTGTCATGAACAACATTGTTGTTGCCGTTCGTATTGTTTTTGTTGCCACTGTTTGTTGTGTGGTGACAAATTTAAAACCTGTTGTGTGTCGGTTGGGAGGCGTGTGGGGGTTGAGGTGTCCATGTGGCAGCAACTAAGGCAACCCTTCAACAAATCGCAGCAAAAAATTGTTGTACACGTAGTAATTTTTCAATTGCTGCATAATTGAAGGCAACCCGCGACGGGGATACACACGGAACAGGACAATGCCTCACGTGCCGCAGCTGCGAAGTATGCAACACTTTTTTTCATACCCAAACATATGCTATGAAAAAATGGCACCAAAATATTGGCAGCCAATGGCAAATTGTAGCCAGGATAAAGCACACAGGAGCTGGTGTAAATATCGAGGTGTGGAAATTGCTTGCTTGTTGATGTGTGGTTTTGTTTTTGAGGCATGCCCCACTCGAGGGAAAACAACAGTTGACTAGCAATTGTTTGAAAAATGATTTTTAATTGTCGAGTGTTTGTGGTACGACCCAGAGTACAGAAAATGCTGCAGACATCGAACTGATAAACAAATGTGTTCGGCGCAATTGTGAAATTGATAAAAAAATAATGTGAAATAAATAATCATAATGCAAGACTACACGACACGTTGCACGCAGTTTCCGGAGGAAGTCTTCTGGCACAAGCGGGTGCAGATAACATGACGAGACGACGCGTCGCGACGCCAAGCTGACTCAAAAGACCGCTGACTGCAACTTGTGATAAAATTTCTTTCTTTTTCGCAGTAAGCGCAGTGAGCGGCAACATTAAAAGCGGCAAAGTAAAGTGCGCAGCAATCTAAACGAGGCATAGTTGAACTAACTACTTAACACAACTGAGTTGAGTTGAACTGAAATGAACTGACCACAAAGTGCCAAGCACCGACAGTCACTTTCTGGCTTATCAGCCCACAGCCCCAGATGAGTCTTCTTTCGACTCGCTCTGAGCATTTGGGTGCACTCATTTTGCGGCAGCTTCATTCAATCAGCGCGACTCTCTCATAGAAAAGGAGGCAAAATAAAACGACACATCAGAGTTTCTTACCCTCGGCATATAGTCAGATATATGTATACAGTTATGGTCAAAATATGTTGGACAATTAAAATAATCAAATGGATTTCAAAAACGTGTTTTAAATTTACTTGAATTATTTATTTGTGTTTAAAAACTTTTGTTTTAAAGACGTTTTTGTTCAGAATTAAACAAGCGTACTTATTTTATTGACCTCTGCTGTTTGCACTTATTTTTTGATAAACGAAACTGCTTTTGAGGACAGCGCTGATGTTTGTGCCAGATTTTTTTTTGATTCCGTCAGTTTGTGATTAAAAAGGATACGATACGATACGCTACGTATTCACATTCGTTTTCGTAGTCGCATGAATATTGTGATGAAATGTAATTTTGCACAGAGAGTTTGGCTTTCGGCTGCTGTCGCAAATTTGGAATCGCAAATCGCTTTTCGCATTTCGCTCTTCGCATTCCGCAGTTCGCAATTTTGCGTTTCGCTTTTTCGCTTTGACTTTAATTAAAAAGTTGTTGCGCTTTGTGCGGCGACAGTCCAAAAGTCACTCATATTCATGTTTTTGTGATATTCATCACATTTTATATAATTAAAATGTGACTCAACTGGTTTAAAGCTGCAGCAGCTGTGCCAAAGACAAGACCAACTCCAAGTCGACGTCAGAAAGCCAAGAAAGGCAAATGCAGTTAGGAATATTAGTATGTGCAAGATATTAACAGCATATTTGGTATAACAATATGGCCAGTGGCAGTATACAACATGGCAACAGGAAACAATTTTTCATAGAATTCCAGTTTTTATTAGCCACTCCGCCCACAAAATGCAAACACACAACAACAGGAACAACAACCCGTTAGATGACAAAATGACTATGCTGAGGACAAGACTCTGGCATGCTTGCATTTTTGCTTAGCCTTTTTCGTTAGATCCCCAAGCAGGACGAGCAGTTGCTCATAAGACAATATAAAGTATGACAGCCATTTGGCAACACTTTGCTTTTGGCCAGAAAATCTCCTTTTCTTAGCAGCAACCGAGGCCAAAGATAACTTTTTAAATTGTTAATGTGCGCGCTGTGCAGACAAAAGAGCTGTCATAATTCGCAGCAGAATATTGTCACCAACCAAAACCAACGCAATTTCTTTAGTGGCTTAGTACTTCTATATGTTCGTATGATGATGCCAATTTACAACGCCGCCTGGCAACACACACATTAGCCAGTCCATTATGGCCCCCGCCCCAAAAGGGGAAGAGTCTTGGCTTCATTTTAGCCGGAACTACGCGCCATTTTCTAATATTGTAACGGATGTAATTAATATGTGCAATGAATTGTTCTTCTCATTCTCATCTCTGTTTGCTGCAGTATAACCAACTCCAGTTGGTCAAATGGTAATGGCCCTTATGGCAATATAATAACAGATTATCAAAAGGGATAAACAAAACAAAAGGTCAGTGCATGGAGAGTACTATAGTGGTCACTCGGCAATTACAACTGTGCGGCTTCAATCGTTATTTCAAATCTCATAAATCTGCAGAGTTTTCAAAAGGAAGAAAGTGATTTTACTTGGGAGTGGATTAAAAGGAAAAAAGTGCAGAAAATCTTAACCAAATTAAAGCATAGAAAGCACCAAAAGGCTTATGATAGAAAAAATAAGTAAAAATCCAATTAATAATTAATTTTAAAATGAAAATGGCTTAAAAAACTTCAAATTATATTTTCCTGAATTTTTTATAAATTACTGACAGTTTAAAATAATTCTGGCTATTACATAATATTTTAAAAATATTAAACAGAAACTCAAACAAACCTAGTGCCAAATGTATATGATTTAAATATACAGAAATGTTTTCTAATTTTTTTAAATTCTCAAATCAAATCAGAAAGCTTAGCTCAGCATGTCAAATTGGTTCGTTGTAAAATCCTTGTGCAAAACTTTGTAGAAACGGCAAATTTGATACAAATAAATTAAGTTAAATATAGTTTGCAAAGATTCCTCACACACTCCATCTCCAACGAAAAAGACTTAACATTTTTAACTGCCAACCAAAGTTGAATCATGTCATTTCCACAAAAATTAGACAAGTCTACGATTGTGGAATATAGCGCTGGCTTTATGTTTTACATTGAGAAGCACAAGTTATTGGACATCATGTGTCGTGTGCTGGCCGAGTTGTCTGTGGACTCAGTGGACGATGTACGGGAATGGCTGGGATTGAATATACGTCGAATTGCCCAGGATATATACGCCAAGGCATTGAATGCATTTCATTTGGGTATAGCCGGAGACTTTTATCAGTTTCCCAAAAGCTATTTCCATCGCATTGTTCTTCATGGCAGACCCGGATCAGGACGTCGTACGCTAGCTCATGTGCTGGCCGAGCGTTGGAATCTTTTGATTTTGGATGCAAATGCTTTGGCCTATCACTACATCAATGGCCATCAGCAGGACGAGCATGCACTGCTCCTGCAGGCGGGTATCGAGCACGATTGCGTGTTTAAACGCTCCGAGGCCATTGGTAATATAATCCAACAACGTTTACTTAAAGACGATGCACTGCATCGTGGTTGGATATTGTACAACTATCCCAACAATCGTTGTGAGGCACGTGAACTCTTTGAGGGTTTCACTGTACCACCAAATCGTTTTATCTTTCTACAAATCGATGAACGTATGGCCAGAATGCGTCAACTGATGAGAAGCTACATGCCGAGTCCACAGGATAAAGTCTCGTATTTGGAGCGACAAATGCAACAGTTTCGCAAAAGTGAATCCCAGCTCAATGCGTATCTCAGTCATCGTCGTGAGGTGCTCTATGTGGATGCGACGGCTTGTTTCGAGACAGTCAAGTGTCAGATCATGTCGCAGTTGACCAAGACACCCTATGTGCTGGGCTACAAGTACGGCGAGAGTGGCACACTTGAATAATTCCATCTCCAATTACATTCTACAATTTCCACATAAATTATTAAATATGCTCGCTACAAAGTTGCGTTCAAAAAGAAATACTGTTAAAAAACCGTGTTCCATCAGTATTTTTTTATTGGTTTTGTCATTTGCTTTTTTGTTTATTATTTACTCAAGTGGTTGTTGTTATTCTTATTGTTCTTATACTCGTGGGGTCGTGGGGTCTTATCAGCTTTCTTTTGCTCCACGACAACAAATTTTTTTAAACAGTCAGTCCAACGGAAAAAAAGCGTAAACATTTTTTCGTTTAGGTAAACAGAAAAAAAATATACAAGAAACCGAGAGCAGAAAGTGATTTGAAATTATTGCTATTTGAATTTTCCAACACACCAAAGAAACCCAAGAAAAAACAATAAAAAGAAAAACAAATGATTTTATGACCACAACTTAAGTGCTCAATTTTTAATTGTTTGACGACGCTGATAAGTAGCCGAGACCAAAAAAAAATTTCAAATCTTGGGGGAGAGCAAAAACGAGAGAAAAATGGAGGAATCGCCGGTTTTATGGCACCCAAAAGTTCAATCAAAGTTTTTTCTGCTCTCTACTCCCTGTTGATTTGACACTGCCCGAGGCCATGGCGTTTAATTAGTATCGCAGGTTGATGGCTATGACGCAATATTTAAACAGTTTTCCTACCCACACCACTGCCCCAGGAGGGTCATAAGCCACAAATGACAGCAGAAAAATAATTTAGTAAAAAATAACGAATACGCACATAATTTCGTTTAAAAATCATTGCAATTTATTGCATTTAATTTGAAATTTCTTTGGACTTTTTAGCGCACCACTTTGATGTCCAAGTTGAAGCAACAGCGTTTACCGCTCACAGGATCCTTCAGGGCCCAGCGAATCACATAGGGTCTGATGGGAGCCTTGTCTGAAATTGGTAGCGCTATTTCATAGGTCTGTTGTTGACCGCTTTTAGTTGGGCAGGTTGTCGATTTACAACCCTCCCTGTCCATTGTAACCAAGGGCAACAGTTCTTCCTCGCTTTTAACCCAAACCAAACTGGCCTCCAATGTATCCGCATTGAAGTTGGGTGTGAAATCAAAGCTCATGTTCGATGGCTTGCTGCGACGAATGTGGCAGGCAGCTCTTTGTGCCGCCTGTGGGCAAGGCGTCACACGGACCTGATCAATGCTGCAGTCATTAACACTATCCACACAGGTGTTATAGTTAACAATGTCGGCGTGCGACAATGCCACAAGCAGGAGCAGCGGGAACAGCGACAACAGTGATTTAAACAACATGGCGCGTTGAAAGTCGAACAGAAAATGCTTTGATCACATGAATGTTCCATAGAATCATACCTCAGACACTCAGTCATGCTGTTTCTTTGGCGCTTATCAGCAGTTCAGAGGTGAAACATATACAGCGTCACTGATAAGCCAAGATGATCGATGCTGCGTTTGCTACTAAGCCTAACCCCGATAAGGCTTGACTTAGATCACATAAAACATTAAAAGAGTCTGCTGATAAGCCCTTTCAGAGTACCACATTACACTTGGTACTAAGGTAACTCTGCACTAATTAACCCTGCAACCACAGAGTAAAAGTATTTCAAATACTCGACTATTTGTTCGCTGACAGATTTGAGATGCAGTCAAACGTTCGTCACAGCTACACTGTGCTAATCAGTTTGTGTATTTGGCTATACAAAAATAATTCTATTGTTTTTGCTTTTACTGAGCATTTTTTATAAACAGTGAGTAATAACAGTTTAGTGCTAAATAAAATGTGTTTTGTATTTTCTTTACACCTTTTTACGTCAACATATTGGTTTCTTATACGTCATAAATATAAATGACTTCAAGTCATTATTTGAATGACTAATTTTTTTCTTTTTTGAAATATTCATAACTTTGTTGCACAGTGTAGTTGGTTTCTCCTGTGTCGCTCCATACGGCACGTATATCGACACGCTTATCAGAGACAAAGACAGAGACAGACGAAAAGGGGCAATGTTCAAATAGACAGACAGCTGGACAGACTAAGAGTGAGTGAGAGCGAGACAAAGTAGTTGTCAGTCACAAGCTGTGCGCACGTCTGAAATTTGAGACGAATCCCGCGAGAAGTGCACTTCAAACTGGAATTGTGAATGCATCGCATCTTGTATCTTGTATCTGAAGTCGTCTGCTAGAACTAGCGCTGAAGCCGTAGAGCTGTCAATATGCAATTGCACGGCTCATTTGCGGGCACATATGTCAGCAAAGGCAACAACAACAAATTTGACTACAACAAAAAAGAAAAACAAATGACAACATTTCAAGACAAATCAGTCAGAACATCATCCAAGCCAGAAATACTCACTATTACTGATTACTTGCCAAAGAAACAAGAGGAGAAACAATTTTTTTAAGAAATTAATAAATTACATTTTTCTGCAAACAATTTATATATTTTTAAAAATTATTTAAACCTTTTTTAACACAAAAAATTGCATTGATTTAAAGGTTAAGAAAGGTTTCCAAGTAAAATCTAGTTTTATGAGTAGTTTCATAAACAAATATTCGACTTATCCACTGCTCTACTATAATATACCCCTCCTTAATAATACCGGTTATTAAATTTGTACTTTATCCAGTTCCACTTTGACCACACACTCGTTGACGTAATTGTTTGTTGTCGAAATTCGATGCAACAATTTTATCATACCCAAAGGAGCCAATTAAATGCGAAAAATAAATCTAATATCTTGAAATTTTTTAAATGCAAAACATGTTTATTTTAAATATATTTTTATTTCCGTTTTCAAACGCAAAGTTTACCACAAAAATTGATAGAAAAGTTTTGCGGCAAACGCATAATTAAGAGAGAGCAGTCAAAGTTGATGAAAACACGTTTTCCGCTTTCCACTCTGAGTTTTTTATTTCGCATAAATTATAAAAATAGAACTTCGTCTCTCCCTCACTCCCTCTTTCTTCCTTTAAATATTTCCCCTTGTGTTGGCCTTTTTATCGGCGACTTTGCGCCTTTATCAGATCCACTGAACGGTGAATCAACAAAAACCAAAAACAAAACCAAAACAGAATTAATTCATTAAAGAAATATGCAAAGCATTAAAAAAAAGTATATAAAAAAATCATATTTAGCTGATGGGGTGTGCAATATAAAAAGAACAACAACAAAGATGGAAAGTACAAAAAAAAGCCGAATGAAATTTATGTTTTATTACTTAATGAACTTACCGCAAATTAAGCCAAGGGTGTCCGAGACTTGTCTTCAATTAATATGCAAAAAATGTCAACACCAAACGGCTGCTGCTCATCAGCCAAGAAAAAGAAGCGAGAAACGAGTGTAAAGTGGAAATTTTAGAGACGAAGACAAAAAAAAAACAGAGAAACAGACAGGAAAAGACAGGCAAGTGTCCGGCAGTTTTGTGATGAAAGCAAATTGGTAAGCAATTAACGGCAAGTTTTTTAATTGAACACGTGTTGAAGGAGTTACAAAAAAAACATAAGGCGTGAAGAGGGTTAATTAAGAGCGAGGTACTTAAGTATTACTGGAGATCAAAGTTCGATTTATCAGCTGAATCAGCACAAATTAAAATTCTACTTAAATCTTCACCCAAAAACCTTTGAAGCACAGCTTGACAAAGTCTAGTGACAAAACTACACAATCAAAAAGTCATTCCATATTGAACAAAAATTCCCACTTAATGTTTGGCAGTCATTGACGACATTCCCCTGATAAGCGTATTCACTTTGATAACAAACTAAAAATATTTTAATTAATATTATATTATATTATATTATTTTCAGAATGAATATATTTGAAATGATCTCATTCAGTTGCTTGGCGGGAATTAACAAAAAAAGAGCATGAAGCACGGCATTACTCATAAATTGTTGCTGCTTTTTGTTGCATGCCTGTTGGGAACTAATGTGCGCACACAAGGTTAGTCAGTAATTTAACAAAACTCTTGAATTTCTTAACAAAAAAGTTCAGTTGTAGATGAACCAAACTGCGGTTACTTGAGTGAGCAGAGCTATGAGAATCAAACACACATTGCCGATCTGAAAGAATTTCCCTGGATTGCCCGAGTGGGATATGAAAGTAAGTTATTAAATGTTAATTAACTTTAAAACTTTACTTATTTTCTCTCATTTTGTGCAGCTAAACGTGGCATCGACTACAAGTGTCTGGCTGTTTTAATAGCTCGACAGTTTCTCTTGGCACCCGCAGAATGTTTCCTTGAAAATGAACTGAAAGACGCACGTGTGCGTTGGGTCCTGCTGGGTGACTGGAATCCCAGGAATCCCTATATCGAGCACGATTGTGACTATAAGCAGAACTGCAATGCAGAACCGCAACTAATTGAAATCGAGGAGATTTTCATACATCCAAATTACAACAATCAAACTTTCGGCAATAATCTGAGCCTCCTGAAGCTCGTGCGTCGTGTGAGTTTTACTACACACATTTCCTCAATTTGCTTGCAAGGTCGTCCACCCAAACCCCTTGATGACCATATTTTTCAATTTGCTGGCTTTGCTGTTAGTAACAGTTTTAGCCACAAGCTAAAAGGCTACACACAAATTCAACAACCAACGCTTTGTCGCGAGATACTCAACGGTTATAACTATCTACAAGCAGGATCCTCAAATCCATTGTATCCGCTGTGTGGCAACAGTTCCCAGACCACGCCCCTAATGAGAGGATCTCCGCTGATGGACGTTAAGTTTGTGGATGGTAAACCACAAAGTTATTTTCTAATTGGACTACTGCAGACCATGACAAATGACAGAGACTCGCTTGTCTTTATCACTGTGGTGCCCTATATCAAATGGATCGAGCAGAATATACAGCGAATGACAGCTACAGATGCAATTGTAATGCCTACAATAATTCCAGCACATCTGGTGCGGTATGAAAAATATACAGTGAGTGTGAGTAGAGTTGATTAGAATATAAGAAAAGTTTGTGAATAATACTAGCTTTAAAATGTATCCTAAAGCTGATCGACGTCTCAGGACAAACGTAATACTAAACTCATTATATCTGTATTTAAAAATGTAATAAGAAAGGTTATATCAATTCTAATTCTAGTCAAATAAATATAAAAGTTATAAAATAAATTGATTTATAAAGTTTCTTACTTACAAATTCAGGAAAGAGCAGTATTTAAAAGTGAAATATAACAGATTCTATGTAAAATTTCTTCCGAACAGGTTTTAAGACAGTAAGCAGCGAAACTCACATAAAATGTTGTATCTTTTCAGAGAGTATCTAAGCACTCGTTGGTAAAGCAAAGCTGGCCATCATTTGTGGAGCAAATGTAGCTTGTGATTTGCAAAGATTTGAACGCAAAACGCTAATGTCAAACTTGTATCCACGCCCACTGTTCCGACACTAAACGAGGGCGGCGAACTTGGCCAAATCACCTCAAGCGCAATAAAAAAGGCAAATGAAAGCCGCCGACGAGAACAGACAAAACGAAAAAATAATGAGTACTCAGATAGGGAATAAAGCGGTGGTAAAAGGAAGAGGACAAATAAACGAAAGCGTAGGAATGGAGTAAAAGAGTCATTGAATGAGTAGTACTCGCACTCGTATTCGTATCGTGAGGATTTTTATTTCTTGGAATAATCTGGAAGCGAGCACACGACTAATCTTCATTTAATTTCATTTACGCCAGAGACTGAAATTGAAACCGAAATCGCAATCACAAATGGAGGAGCTCAAGATGAAGATGGAAAGTGGGGAAGTGGAAATGGAAGCGTGGAGATACTTACTACTTACTACTACCACTACTACCTCGGTGAGTGAGCAAATCGGCATTGGCAGCGACAGCAGTGGCAAGGACAACGTAAGGACATTGCCAGACTACAGTCCGCAGACAGCTGTAGGGAGTAGGGGTTTGAACGGGGAGCGGTAAGCGGTGTGGAGCTCAGCAACATTTCATTGGCTGTGCGGCGTCAAGGAGATCAAAAGTATGCGACACCGTGGCTTAATTCGATTTTAACAATTGCATGGCTGCTCCACGAAATCGCACAGCCAATGGCAATGGCAAATGTCCTTCCCCCGCTACTCACCCCTCCACACTTTCACTCTAATTGAACGAGGCCAAGGGAGCCAGAGTCCTGGTTAGTCCTGCTTGGCGCACATAAAATTAATCCGACGTGTGGCGCCGGCATCTTTGTCAGCGTCTTCAACAATTTGAATTTAAATGTCGCCTTTGCTTCTTTCTCTTGTCTTTTTATTTTATTTCTATTTTTATTTGCTTTGTTAAGCTAAATATAAAAAAAAAGAAAATACATCTACATATATACCGTGGAGATAGAGTGCCAAGGAACCTTTGCGAATTGAATTAAAAGTGCCCCTGTACGTGTCCTTGTCCCTTTCTGCGACACGTGCATCATGCTCTAGTCTCTCTCACTCTCCCTCTCACTCCCTCACACTTCTGCCACATTTTTTAGGTGTTAGCTGAGCTGCTCATGCCACTTGCAACACAATCTACGCATCTATTGAGAATTTTATTGCCTGGAATAATTAGCTGAATTAAGCACACAAATTAATTGGCGCCACAAAGCGAAGCATATGTGAAAAAAAACAACAACAACAACAAAAAAAAGCTAAAGAATTTATACAAAGAAATGTAGAAGCAGAAGAATAAAAAAACATCTGGCTTATTTGCTTTTATAGGCATTGAAGCTAAACATTTGAGCTCAAGTAGATTTATTCGTTGCCTTCAAACTTTGAGCTACAGCCGAAAGCCGTTAAACCCAATAAAGCAACTAATAATTTTACTTTTAGATGAAACTGCACACATTTATTTCTAAAAAAAAAAAATATAGTCAGCCTCAAAAGTTAATCAGTTATGTGTTAGTAACTAAACCCTTTCAAAGTTATTGTTCAAAGTTTGACTAGAACTAAATACAGTTTAAACATTGATCGATTTTCTATATTTTAAAATTCTTTTAAAAATATGTAGAGCAGTTTTGAATTATTTAAAAAATATTTTATATGTTTTGCCATCCATTTTAAATAAAACTGAAACATTTAAAAAACATGCTTTGCTATGTAATTAAAAATATCTTAGAAACTTGTTTTAATCATTGTTTAAACTGCACAACATGACTTTTCTCGTGCTCTATTACAGTTTCTATAACAGAGGCAGCAACATATTGTTGCAACTATATGGGAAATACATACAAAAATAATGCTGGCAACAAAAATATTTCATGCAAAAAGGTTTTTAATTTAAATTTCTCGACTTGACGTGTGGCATGTGCCGTCGTCGTCGTCGTCCTCAACGTTCTGATCTTTGTACATTTCTACCAACTCCCTCTCACCTCCTTTCATCCCTCTCCTTTCTATCAGCGCCTTCGTCCTCGCCTTTGTCCCTTGACGTTTACATCTGCAGAAATGTGGGCAACGTCTCCGTGGAGCAGCAACCCACATCCAGATACTACAGATACATTTAAGTATACCCAACACACACACACACAATCTACACACATTTGGCTATGCACAATTGACGCTTACATTGTTCTCGAGAATTATTATGTGGTTTCCATCAGGGAGTCCACACACAAACACACATGTGCCACACCGACAACCCGCCCCTTTTTGGTCCTTGGCTCTTGGCTTATCAGCGAGGCAACACTTAGGTGAAGTACAGCAAAACGGTATGGAAAAACTCGGCATTTATCAGCAGACTGGCAAACCCTTTTTCTTAAGATGCGGGGTAATATAGCTTAAGTAGTTAAATGAATCAGTCGGTTTAAATCAGTCGGTACTATGGAGGTAAATGTCTGTCCATACACTGTTAAAAACTAGTATTGTCTGTGGAAAATTCCCCTAAATTCCAAACTCGTTTCTTTACGAGCTTGAAGTCTTGTCTTCAAAACTTTCTCACAGTGTATGCCTTAGCTTGCGGTCCACTTCTGGAGTAAGATAAATTTTCGCTTGGTCTGCCTGCCGACCACAGTGCAGCCGTCTTGGCTCAGTTTTGGCAATTAATAAGCCAAGTTACGTTCAAGCATCTTTTGGGCCGGCACTCATCTCATGTGTGACCCATAAATTTCAATTTTAGTGGCCAAGGTGTTGTTTTGTGGGACGCACAAAACTTTTAATTGTAATTAATTTGAACCTTTAGCAGCGACCGTCAGTTTTTGGTACAGCAGAACAACCGTCTGTGGCGCTGGGTGGTCTTTGCCTCGTTTTCAAGTGCTGCCAACATAAACACACACGGCTATTTATGCCAGCCAAGATTGAAACATTGAAATTTGCAAATGCAGCAAATTTCATTATTCTCTTTCTTTTTTTTCCACTTTTTTTTTTGTTTTGAGCAATTTTTGCCTGCGGCACAATTTTGCTCAGTTTGCCATTTTGACTGACGTTCTGTTTGTTTTGCAAAAAGCCAAACATCATGGGTGGCCGCTGAGGTTGCCACGTATTCGTTTGCCCCCTTTTGGGGCTCTGTCGAGGTTAACGGTGGTTCGAGGCACCCCAGCAGTTGCCAGGTGCAAATGCGTCATGTGTCTTGCATTGAACTTGGCAAATTGAAATGCTACTTTGGTGGCAACAATGTTGTCAACACAACAAGGACAAAGCAAGGCAAGTAAGCACACTACAGTCATGGTGATCGACTGTATGATGCCTAGTGGTTGCAGTTTTGTTCATCCAAAGTTTATTTTAGCAAAGGAAATTATATTAGAAGCATATATTTTAATTCAAATTGTTACAAATTTCAAGGTATTTTTTATAATAACATTAAGTCTAATGGCATTAGTTGTTATGTTCTTTTCTTGTGATTTGTGGGGGGGAGTTCCTAAGTAACCTCGTTTATGTTTACTGTAAAATTGTTGAATCTCGAGCACATTAGTGTCTAAGTTGATCAATTAAGCACCGTTACCCCCTGGTTGCCTTTATGGAAACTAAGCTAAACGTCAATTTTTCAAATAAAGATTTTTATAACAAATTATCAAAGAGCATTTAGAACGGCAATCTTCAAGTCTTCAAATCAACTATGTATTACGATTTAATGCTGATAAAGCAGGTAGTTTATAGTGAGTCAAGAAAACCAACAATAGATTTTCATATACAATTTCTATACAATTCTAAAAATACATGTGGGCAGATAAGAAAACAGAAAATCTCAAGACTCTGTTACATTGTTAGTCACTGGAAAGGCGCCAAACGATAACGACTGCAACATGTTAAAGATATTTTGAGGTACAGAAAATATGAAAATAATAGTCATCATATCTGAACACACACGCACACACACACACACACACCCACACACAAACTAACACAAATAGTCACAGTATCAACAACTGACTAAGAAACCTTTCTATCTCAATTCCCCCAACATCAACTCGACTTCGTCTTCATCTCCGACTTGGACTGAACTGCATCCCATATGTAAATGAGAGTGCGAAGAAAATGTTTTGCTGTTTGGCATTTCAGAGTCGTCTTTATCACTAGAGAGTTGTGTAAGTCCGTGTGTGTGTGTGTGTGTGGGGGGGGCCCAAAACTTGTCTAATAAGTTTGCATGTCCCGCAGGATATGAGACAGACACAAGCAGCTCACAAGTTGCACGACAAGCAAATAAAAGGATTATAAAGCCAAAAAAGGGACGAGTACATGGCCCAAAACTGACAGGCGACAAGTGTGCCGTGTGTCGTGTGCCAAGGCTTCACTGTACTGCCTTCCAAAAAAAATAAAGGGACAGGGTTGAATTTAGTAACCGGTGACCCAAAGACAAATATCTTAAGCTTAAAGGTGTGCGTCTGTGCGTGTGTGTGTGTCGCATATGTGAACTAATTTATAAAACTGTAACTGGGCAAGTTTTAGGGCACTCATTAATGGTCACATCTTGGCCAGGAACTTGAGTTAAGTTGCTCGTTTAGCTATTAAGACTAATGAGGGTTCAAATCCCAGACGCAAATTTATTTTATCTAAAAGGCAACTCATTGAAATCATTGCAGGCAGCTGTCAAGGGAGAAACAACTCAAAATTCTGACGACATCATCTGCAGTTCGTCTGCTGATTTCACTGTATCTCCACTGAAGGTGGCATTATTTTGATTCCTTTTCTGTATTATTGCCGAATTCAGATTTCATATTTGTGTTCTCCAACTGCAAAGACAGCAAATTTCAGCACGTTTCGTATTTCTGACTGTATGTTTGTCTTGTGCTTTCCGCGAAACATTTTTTGGGTGGTCACAGAAGCAAATGTTCCAAATAAGTACGAAGGGGTAGAGCACGACTAGCAGATATCCTAGAAGCAGTACTCTAACAAACTTCAAACCAAGAATTAGCTACTTTCTGATGTCTCTACCTACTCTGCTTGCTGTTTAAAATTATTTAAAAATTCTTTTTAAAATGTTCAAGTTTTTTATTTCAAATTCTACACTTTAATTCGAGTTTCCATAAACTTAGGGTATTCCAAAAAACGAAACACAAACCGAGTTGTGCGCTTTTTGTTTATTTGTTATTATTTTGGCTTTGATCGAGAACTTGAGCTCATATATGTGGAATTATATGGAACACCTCTTGGCCGCAAAGTGTTAAAGTTCTGATACACCCACGCACACACATCGTTGCACACACACACACATGGAGCTACACACATTTGCTGTGAGTCCCCAAAAGCAATTTGCGGACGTGCATGAAAAACTTTTACTGGCAGCAAATTGAAATTAATGTGAAGTTTCAGTAAAAGTGGCTTAAATGCACACACGGGCCGCATTTTGGGAATTGCACAACGACGAAGACGACGATGACGATGACGACAACGTTGAGAAGGAGTAAACTTTCTGGCAGTCTATGGCCACAGATACTTATGTTATTTTCAAATACTTATCCACACACATATTCGAAATAGTTTTCTCGAGTTTCATTTTCATTGCCGAGTTTTAAGCCGCCAAAGCTGTTGATTATAAGTTCTTAAAGGGATTGGACTCCGAGCTACTATGCTCAAATACACACTGTTCAAAAAGGGAGGGTCCAATCTAGTTGTTTTACAAATTTTAGTTTCAAATAAAGACTGCTTTCAAAACAGTTTGAACAAACTAACTAAATTCATAGCAAATATTTAGTTAACAACTTTCTTTAGTTTCTAGCAGTGTACAAACACACACACAAAACTTCCTCACTGAGCCAAGACAAACAGAAGCACAAAAGTGCTGCTAAAAGGTAAATGAAAGTTAAGAAAAGAGTGAGGAAAATATTCTTGAATTCGATTTGTGTCTCGTGCATTGGAGCTAACGATTTGTGAATTGCACTTCCTGTCGGTAAATAACAGAAAACTATAAATTCTCTAAATGTTCTCAAATCCTTGAGCACAATTTGCATGCGTGCCGCTTCATGTGAGAAGGGATTTCAGTATGCGAATCGGAATCGAAAGGGGAAATAACATCGGGAATAGGAATTTAAATCTGAAACTGAATTCGAGTTTTGGTTGCCTGACTGGCTGGCGTCTTAGAGTTCTTAGACTTCAGAGTGTGTGTGTGTGTGTGTGTGTTTGTGTGGCATTTGTTAGTTTAACAGCAAAAGTTTGCCATTCAAATCGAAAACTAGAAAAACGTTGCATTTTATTGCACTGCACGCAACGCAGCAAAGATTTCAGGAGATTGAGCAACTTCTAAATGTGGAGAGGTGGCAACTGCTTCAAGGACTTTAAAAGGCAATTTGCCTGAGAGTTGTCATCAAACTACGAGTTGTTCTAAGCTACACTACTAAAAGGCATATTAGTTGCAGAGTAAAAGAAGGAAACTATAAAACAATAATTAGTAAAAGTTGTGATCAATTTATTTATTTTGTTGAGATGATTTTCAAATATACAAAATCTCCCAAATAATGTTTAATAGTCATTAACTTAACTAATTCTGTTTATCAGTTGTCTTTAAAACTTTTTATCTAAGCTAAAGATATTTTGCTCCCAAAAGATAACATTCTTAGTGCGATAAATTTAATTCTTTTAATATAACTAAAACTCTAAAGAGAAGTCTAAAAATTTCAGCAGAAACCTCAACATATAAAAAAATAGTTTAAATACATCCATCATCAAAATGAGTAATAGTTTAATCTGGACTGTTAACTACACTAAGTTAAAATTTTCAGTTAAATAAACATAAAAGCAAAAATTACATCTCCTGAATCGATTGTTTAAAGTGTCTTTGAAGTCTTGTAGAAGCAAATAATTTGTTGTAGATTAAATTTCTCAATTTTTACTCGATTTAAAGCCTTTTTTAGAGTATTAGAAAGTCAGCTAGCTCTACTTGCTGTTGCTTGGCCAACACGTGGCAATCGCTGAGAACCAGATGAACTTTTGCCACACGTTGGAACGCCAACTCTTTGCGTGGTAAAACTCCTGTCTTTATCCTGCATTCATTCGATAGCTACTCAAAATAAATATATATATTTCGTTATTTGTTTGGCTGTGAATGCGATTGGCTCGTTGTTTGCAATTTTCTTGCGCATTTATATTTGCATTTAATATTTGTTTGTTTGTGCATAACGGCAAAAAGTGTTTTCCACAGGAAAAGGCAAAAGGAGAGCGCTTTCCACCAGTCCCCCCTTTCCCCATCAGGCTTTTTGCTCTCTATCGGAGTGTGTGTTCTGTTGTTTGTTTTAAGTGAATAATGCAAATTTTATGCTCTTACAGAAGCGTAAAACTTTTGCACATGAACATGAAAATATGTATGTTAGTGTATGCATCACACACCCACACACACTCACTCACACACCCCTAAGCTAAAGAATGCAAACTTTTATTGTGGGTTAAAATGAACTTCCGCTGACTGCAGCCGGAAGTTCATAATTTCAGCTGATTTGCAAAACTTTTGCCACTATTTTTCTCTCATCTCAAATTCTTTTTATTTTATATTTCTTTCTTGGCTCTCAAATCGACGACTCGAGTCTGCGTTTTGACTGTTTAAGCTGGCAATTTGACTTGACAAAGACATTTGCTTTGGCCAATTTTGAGTTTGCCGCGTTCTCTGGCGCGAGGCAAAACAACAAACACGAACATTTGAATTGTTTACACAAAGAAACAGAGAAATAGGCAAATCTACAGGGCAGACAGTAGGCAGTGACCAAAAGGCGTAGGTACACACAGAGACCTATCTACTAGATACACACTTTATCCTCAAAAACCTCAAACTGAACGTCGCGTCGTGTGGCTGCCACAGTTTGGTGCACATGTGTTTGCCAAATGTTTGCCACGGCATGTGAAAAATCTACCCAGTCTACCAAATCTTCGATACGGCTGCGATTGCTCTTTGCTTAGCTGTGTGTGCCTGTGTGTGTGTTGAGGTGTGATTCGGTAACGGTATCAGTTAGCTCCTCTCTCCTTCCCTCTCACACCTCTACTCTCCCTCTTGTTCTTCAGCTAAAGCAAACGGAAATCAAATGCAGACATAGCCCAGTGTTCAGTGTTCAGTGTTCACAGTCTGCCACATATCCTCACATTCCACATCCTTTTGGTTCCGTGCATTTTCAACATTTTTATTTTAAGTAAAAATTTCACACATTTTGTTTATGTGTCGACCTCCTGTTGTGACCGTGGTCCTCTGCCGCCGACCCATGGCTTCTTGTCCAAAAAAAAACAAGGCGTTACCGGCGCTATCACTGACATTAGGTATTCAGTCGAGAGTTATGAATGAATAGAAATGTGCCAAGGCTTACAGCGAGACAGAGGAACAGGCAGACAGACAAACCGGCTTTAACAATGGCTTTAAGAGCGTGCCAAACACTTTAATTTTTGAAATCGAAGTGATTTTCTTAACGGAAGTGACGCTTCCCTTAAAGCACGATCTATCTTTAGTGGGAGTTTTTATACAAACATAAAAATAAACTCGAGCTGCCTGACTTATAGACGAACTTTGATTCCAAATTTGGTGGCTCTAGCTCTTATAGCCTCAGAGATCCAGGTGTTCATTCGGTCGTAAACGCCTCCTCATAGACCCCTATATTCTTTACACATTACTTTGTCTAAAGTAAAATAAAATCTTTTAATATATAAAATTTTGCAATTATTCATTCAGTTCCTAAGATATTTAAAATACTCAGCAGTGACTCATTGACCACTCTTCCACTAGCAAAATTAATCACCTAAAGACTTTTTTAATCTTTCAAGAGCGTTTGCTACTTCAAAGCTGCGTTTAATCAGTTTAACTCTGAGTCACATTGGTGAGCTGATGATTCATACTTTACTCTACTTTAGGCGGCAGAATAACTAATTGCAATCAGTCAAACTGCGTGTTTGACCCACTGAAAAGTGCACTTCCCGTTGGTAGTGCAAAGTCCGTGGAGTATCTTTGATATTTCGCAATTAATTAGACATGTTGTGCATATCATTTGTCTTAATCAAAAGATCTGTTGATAAGATCAGTTGAGTGTGTGTGTGTTTATATGAATAACGCTGTCATTTTTTGGCGCCAACAAATGCATTAAATTGCAATGTAAACCGAAATCAGTTAATGAAGATGGTGCAAGTATGTATGGAGCATGATGTCTGCCTCTGATGATGGCACTTGAGTGGCGCCTATTATAAGTTAAACAATTAAAATTATGGCAAATGTGACAAGTGGCTGGCGCATACCTCAATTAGCATTTGAAAAGACCTCGCCAAATAGCGACAACAGTTAATAGAACTAACCTCCAGCACAGACCAGTTACCTCCCACACTCTCTTCACTGCCCTCCCTAGCCATCAAATTAAACACTCTGTCAATCATTAACGATTGTCGCGCCTAATTAGCAATACTTTTGCAACGCTTTATATACATTTTCCGGCTATTTTTAGCTAAATGACGACATGTCCCGACATTACGTCGAGTGTCAAATGGTGTGTCCAATTAAAGCTACCCGGCTCCAGGACATTGACTTCATTTCTGACTCCGATTCAGACTCTCGCACTCTGCACTCGGTGTGAAGTAGTTGCTGCTGTGTCCAAGTGTCGGAATGTGCACTGAGAGCGTCAACATTACACAACAGTCAATTAAAATTAATAACTTTTGCAAATAAGTACAACAAAAACAAGTGAGCGTGATTAAGTGCAGTTACTGACTAAGAAATACCCGTTAAGGATACAAATTAAAAGACAATATCTCAGAAAGGAGACGATAGTATTTTATTTTCCATTTAAATGGTTTTAAAACTCATTTCTTTATCAAATTTAAAATGCTTAGATAACGATGATTGTTGATTGATTTGATTGTTGTTCTAGTACTCATAATCCCCTCTTCCCCAAAATAACGGGTATTTATATATGTATCTCTGCTGCGCTTCACATGTGTCAGTTGAGCCGCAGCACAACGAAAATGTATCCGACAGATACGCGAAAAAATGCTTCGCTCTGAGCTGCGCTTGAGGCACGCACGCACACGCGCCTTTCGTTTAAAAAAGCATTTCGTTTTCGAGTTCTTTCATTTTTATTTCCATTACTTTTATTTTATTTATTAATTTTAGCGCGACATTTTATGAACTGCTGCAGCGCAGAGCTGAACAAAAAAAAATCGTCTGGAAAACGCAACTCTTTCAGACGTTTGAGCTCTTTATTAGTTTCCCAAAATGAAATGGAAAACTGAGTGCAACAATAAATCACATTTATTGGGTGCTGATTTACTCAACAATTCAATTGGAATTGTTAATGGTTTATTAATTCTTAACTCACTGAATATAAATTTGATAATTATAAGAGCAAAATGTGATTAACAATTTGTTTTACTAACCCGGCTTAAAAAGTATTTAAAAGTTTGAGATATTTTTCTAATTATACAGATCATTTAAAGTTATTTAAAATATTTAATAAATAATGTTTTTAATAAAATAGTGAAGAGAAACAAATATAACAACATAAAACACTAAAAATAAAATACAATAATATCCAAATCACTATTTGTTTTTAGCTAAAGATAAAGTATCTTTTAGTTGCCTTTATTTATAATTAACTTAATTTTACTACAAATCTTTCAGCCAAAAGAAAACTCGTTATTTAAAGTTCCATTTACTTACTTAGCTTAGCATGCCACATTAAGTTGCCACAAACACACAGCTGCCACCTCATGACCGTACAAAACTTGCGCTTCATTAAACAGAAGCCGCATTATTTACACCTTGGGCTACAACACGAGAGACGGCTAAGAACATTATGAAATAAAAGAGCACAAAAGGAGAAGCCAATAGAATTATTGGGAACGTGTCCCGCATGCAACAGTCAACTTCAGTCACAGCTACATCCTCCTCCTGTTACAGCCCCTGATCCCACCGAGCTTTATCACCAGGACTGCCTGTCAGCCAGCTCGAGATTCTGGCGCGCATTTCAATCAATTAATCTAATTTAAATTTTCTTTTGTCGCAGTTTTTTCCATTCTTTCTCTCGGCTTTAGCCAACCACCATTAAACAGGTTTAAATATTTTTTATACATTTTTTTTGGCTGTTGTTGTACTTGAACAGCATCATCATCGTGTTGTTCTCGTGCCAGGTTGCAACAGAGACTCATATCATTAGCGTATCGAGGGTTGTACCTCAGACAACCCCTTTCTGTCCCAGTGCACCCGGTAGTTCTTGTATGGAAATTCCAAAAAAAAAAAAATCCTTTAAAATGCAATTGAGTTATGTGTGACTGATCCCCCAACTAAAAAAAGGAAAAAAGACAACGGAAATGCGCTTTAAATGCCATTTGGTGTAGCCAAAGTGCAATGAGCCATTTCCTGGCTAAGAAACAAGAACAAAAAGTAACCAACGTAGCAAAATCCAAGCGCAACTACACCATAAATGTTAAGCAAAACCACAGACACGAATGTCGACATTGAGTGCGGGCACAAAAAACTCCTGGAAAAATGGGGAAAAGCTCTGCGAAAACAGCGCAGACAAAACCAATCTGCTAGCAGCCCAATCCGGCCAAAAACTGACAGCTGCCACGCCCCATTCGAGGGGGCAACAACTGCAAAAAGGTGCAATAAAAACGTGTGCCAACAAAGCAACGTGTGCTGCCATGGAGTATGATAGCCATTGAAATACCTTTCACTGACAATATTTAAGCAAACTAATTTTTAAAATAAATTAAAATAAAAATGGAAGTTTATATTTTTAAGAAACATCTAAAGATACTGTATCTGTATTCCTGTATCTGTATACCTTTGCCCACTTTACTGAAACTCCATAACACTCCCACAACCTTTTACGTTACAGGGACTGCAAAAAAGTAGCAAAACTGCATCCACAACTTGCCAGCTGTCAGTATCCACATATGCAGGAATCGAATGGGTTACAGAAAAGAAGCTATTCATCCAGAACTTTAACACTTTCCCTCTCTCTCTCTTTCTCAACTGGATTGTTATGAGTTGTGTGCACGACGGGATTTGTTTGGTAGATTTTCTGTGAATGTGTTTGGCGTTTGCCACTTGACTTGTTGCGGTTGGCTTATTGGGCTTTAGAGCCACCTTGAGAGCATTATGTTAAACTCATAATTCATATGAGGCATAACATTCTGAATCCGAATCAATCAAAATCGCGCAGCGTGCCGGCAACAATTGTAGACTAATATTAAGCCGACTGCCTAACCCTCTGCTTTCGTCTCTTCCTCAATGACCTTCTGATGAACAACCCTCGCTGATTTCGGCTGCACCCAACCCCCCACCTCAACCCCCTTTTAATGGAGGGCAATCGAACAATTGAACAATTGCGAAAAACCGAGAGTAACAGAAGGATTAATGCTGGTTCCAGTTCGTATTTCAACGCTCAATCCCTCCATCTCCCCTCAATCCTGTTTCCCCTCATCCCTCATCCCTTGTTCTTGTTTTTGGCCAAAAGGTGTCGCGCTTAAAACCCCCGTGTGTTGGTTTGCAACCCTAAATTGCATTTTATGCCATTCCAGATGCGGCGTCGGTGGCATCATCAGCACTTTTCATTATGCTAAACCATAAATGAAGAGGGTTGATCGAAGCGTTTTTCTTGTGACGAGGGGTGGGGTAGGTAGGTGTGCATTTCGTGTGCACGCGCAGGTAAACCCTCGTCCGATTCAGCGAGGTGAGAGTGAGCCACGAGTCTCAGCACCGAGCGTGACAGATTAGTGTGCTACAGAATGCTGACATACGGGTGAACTCACAAGCTGCCTGAATGCGGGACGGCAGGGGAGGAAATCGAATAGAACGTGAAGGTAATGGGACCGTGAGGGGAAGTTAAGAACGGGGCTCATTTTGCCAATCTAATTTCGTATATGCACTGTACAAAACTAAACTATTTTCTTAAGAAAAGAAATAAACTTTTAAATTAAGATTAGACTTTATTTTTCTTTATTTTAAAAATCAAGTTAAATTTTCTAACTTTTAAATTAATTTAATTTCAACCAAATTTTATTTTTAGCAGTGTAGCCAAACTACTCAGTGTCCCTCAACCTGAGAGTCTCAATCTCAGTCTCATTTTCTCTGCCATTTTCAACTCATCTCTCTCACACTCCACCTCTCTTACTCTCTCTTTAGTGTGCCAATTGGTCATGCAGTCGAGTGAAAAGTCATTGCATACTTTGCGGCAACTTCCGGCTCTTTGCATGAGTTCCGTTTCAGCTGCCGATTTGCTACCTTTTGGAATTGTGGCTCGTGCCACACGCGACTGTGGCAGCAACAACACAATCATGTTTCACTCTGCTATTTATGTTTACCTTTCATATCAGGCGACAGACAGATTTGCCATGAAAAGGATTTCCATAATGTTTGCCATGATATTGTACCACTTACTTTATGTCGAATTCATAAGAGTTTTATTTGGCTTTAATTATTGAAAATTTAGTCTAGTTCTTGGATTACTAACTTAATATTAATTAATAATTATGTCTAATTTTATAAAAAAAGGTTTGTAATTCTATTTTAAATAAAGCTCAATCTTTTTTCGAATATAACATAAGAAAATTATAATTTCTTCATTTAACTACAATATACATTTACTGTCATAGATACAACTGTATCTTTTAATACCAGTACTTACAGCTGAAACAGAAAATTTCAACTGCTTTTAATTCCGAAAGTGCATTTATGCACATATGCATGCATATCAGATGCACAGATACAATTGTATCTACAGCTGATCAAGGCAAACATTGCTTCATTGCCTCCACAAATATATTTTTGTAAATTCACTTTTATGATTATTGCAGGACCAAAGTGAAGGGCGGTTAAAAGGTGGAAGGCAGCAGGACAATACAGTGGCTGTTTCAGCGTTAATCATACAATCTCTGCACACACAACCACACACACACACCCTGCAAATACACACGTGTTCAGAGCAAAAGTCGATAAAGGTGCATGCAGCATTGGCTTTGTATTGTTTTTGTTGCGGCTGCTATCATCCACACACACACACACACACACACACACACACACGCACAGCCATTAGCAATGCCATTGTGATTTCAGGCTTGAAAGGTTGGAAGGTGTAACAGCAAAAAGCTACCCTCGCATAAGTGCACGTGGGCAGCAAATTCGCAATAATTTCGCCCAAAAAATCACAAAATAGCAACAACAAGCGTGCCAGCAAGAAGAAGAAGAAACAACAACAACAAGTAGACGCATAGAAGGAGCATAATGAGTAAACGTGGCGGCTGCGATGACGCACATGTTGTCGCCAGTTGTCCTTGATACTGCCCCGCCCCCTGTTATTGCTGCTGCTGCCCCGTTGCTGATGATGATGACGGTGATTACTTACAACAAACAGCAGCAACATCGGCATCAGCAGCAGCAGCAGCAGCCGGCGGTAGCTGCAGGCGCTTTTCGCACAAATGAGGGCTGCAACCCCATGCGATGATATCAGCAAATCCAGCGCGATCCCAGATTGAGGTGAAAAAAAAATACACACACAAAGGTAGTTGAAACCAGTACGAATTTGGGATGCCCTTAGTACTAAAATTTGGTATGAAATTCTTAGCCTCAATGTACTTAAAAATTCCTTAATTTTTTGTATGAAATAAGCTGTGAGCTGCGTATGCGTAATATTTCTGATAAATCAAATCAGATTGAGAAATAGTTGCTGTCAACGAAATAATGAACTGATTCAAGGCAAATCGGTTTATAAATAGGGTCTTTAAACTATTCGATTCAGTTGCTAAGATATATTATTATAAAATCAGGTTTATTTCTATAACTGAGCCAGAAAACATTCTTTTTACCATATGATCCCTTTAAAATCGCTACAAACTCTGCGACAACATGATAATACTCTTCTGTAGAGTATAAAGAGAAAAAAACGGTCAAAAACTCGATGAGCAATTGTGCAAAAGGTGCGTCGCACATGTGACTGACATTGCCACAAACCACCACCGCCACCAGCAGCAACAACAACAACAGAAATAACAACAACTGCAAGTTAGTCGTGAAACTTGTTTTTATTTCGTTTGGCATCGCTTTGATTTTGCTGCTCGATTGCTCAACGGTGAACGTCGAACGTTCAACGTGCAACATTCAGCTTGCCACACATTCAACGTTGAATGAATCCTGAATCCTGCATCCTGTGGTAGGTCGCGTGCCACAATCTCGTTTTTCTTTGCCTTCCTTTTATTTCTCTCATTTTTTGTTTATTGTGCTTTTTCGGCGCGCGTTCATTTGCTTATTTGTTTGTTCACTTTGTGCTCGGCTGCCGCATCAAGGTAAACTTTGGACATCCTTCCTTATCCTTTGCCCTCCCTTTCTCCCTCCTTTACGCTCCTCTTTGTTTTCGTGTTTTCATTGTGCGCACGCCGGCAGCGAAATGGGATTTTATTATTATTATTATTTTGATTTTTTTTTTATACTTTAAATATTGTTTCAATAAAATCGGAGCATTTCATTTCAGTTTTTTATCAGCGCCAAAAGCGTGACGTTTTGGGGGAAATACTTTTGACCAGCTTTGAAATTGGCTTTATGCTTTTTAGCCCTTTCGATGGGCACAACCTTTTAGCGACTAAAGTTACATCAATCTGAGCAAACTAACCTCAAGTATTTTATTTGCGCAGCTGCGCTTCACGTTTGCAGTAAATGAATTTGTATTTGTTTCAACTGACTTCATTTTAGCTAGAGATGGAAGTTAGAGTTACTTTCCAATCAAATTTATTTAAACAGTTATAATGAGGGTTACTCCCTTCTGTCTATCACGCTGCCATCTCTAATTTGAAGTGCCTGGCTGTCAATGTAAACGATTTTTGCGTAAAGCAAACAACGAAAAAAAAAAAAATATTAAATTACCAATCGAAATATTTTTAGAGTGCATCACAAACGGTAAATGTACATGAGGGCAGTTTGTTCCGTTCTTCCGCTCACTCTCACTCTCTCTCACACTGCAGCCAGTCTGCTCGGAGTCAAAAACAATGCAGGTAAAACTCAAAGAGCGCAGAACGAGAGAGAGCAGAGAGAACCGCAATTCAATTCGTACCTCAAGTCAAGCTGTGCCTTGAGCACGTGCCTAGCGCGTTCTCGCTCTAGCTTACTAGTAATTCCATGCTCATTACCGCTCTCTCTTGGCAGCTAGTCTCTCTCGCTCTAGCAGCCTTTGTGAATGAAAACAGAATGTCAAGGCGCAAGCGAACAAAGAACAAAAGGAAAAAAAGGATAATGTGCCGTTGTTCCTGCCAAGTTATTGTTGTTTCAGAGATCGATGTAAAGTCAACAATTGACAGTTATGAAAACAGATGACAATAATGATGATGAAGTTGATGATTCCCCGTTACCGTTGTTGTTTTTGGTTTTTTGAGCCGAAGGCACGCGTCAAATTGCATTGATAACAGATCAATGAACTTACGGTTTGATATTTTAACTTATAACAGTGAGTTGCAATTGTTTTCACACACCAAACTGACACTACAAAAAATCTTCCCACACTTTGCTCAATGCACTTGACTACAGCTACTTCCCCACATCCCCACTCCCAGCGCTAACCCCACCGTGCTAGCTTGTATTAGAAACATTTGAAAATTTGACATTTGCCTGCACTTAACTGTCACATAAAGTGTTAAATGAAATGAGCAGAAGCAGCCACAAAAACGCAGCCGCCTTTCGACTGCATCGCACACACACTTGAGATTGAGAACGACCCCAATTGTAAACCACCGAGTTAGATGAAGCACCACCGCGACACCAACACCACCAACATTCCCTCCACCCCCAGCGTTTACCCCGCTACTACCACATACCACTGGCAACATCATTTAGAACGCCAAGTAAGTATTTATGCTGTCATTACATTTCGGTTCGGTTCGGTTTCCAATTGTTCAATACCCTATATATCAAATGTGTACTAAAAGGGGTATGCCAGGGCAGCTGTAGAGCTATATAAATTTGCAATGCATTCAAAGATTTTGAATTTGTGATCTAAAACTGTTTCTCACAGTTATAGTTTCTAGTAAAAGATACAAAAAGTATCTATTAAGAGATTTGAATGGGATTAATAAACAGCAGTTATTGTTGTACATCTAAAAATTTAAACAAATATACAATGAAAAGTTTTTGAGTTACTTACATTTGGTTTCCTTTTCTTTTTCCTTTATAGATTTTTATATTTTATATTCCAATTTTCGAAATATTCGATTATAAACCTGTAATAAAAAGAGCATATAGTATTATTCCTACGTTATTTATGAACTTTGCATAGTAATAGTACTGTAAAAAAATCCAACATCATATTTATGACCCAAGTGAAAAAAAAAAAAAAAAGTTTCTCTAAAATCTCAGTAGTAGAAAAGTTAAAAAATTTCTTAAATCACACACATAGCGCATCTTCTAGTCCAGCACGCCCCACTCTTCAACTCTTTAATTTGACTTTTTTTGGGGTAAAATACCGCGCAAAGTTTACTGCTAATTAAAAATTGTAGAAACGAGAAACATGCATGCAATTCAATACCCAGAAACCGAATCTCTATTGAAAATGTTTAGATGAAGATATTTCCAAGTGTGTGAAGTGAGTGTGTGTGTGAGTGTGTTGTTGAGGACCCGCCTTGTAGTCGTAATGTGTGAAAAATGTTGTGCCCTTATGCTTTGGGGTCACCTCTTAAAAGGATTGCCAGCAACTTTTTCAGTTTCCCACCAAACTTCACTCGTACGAGAGCCAGGGAGGAGAATCGAGAGTCGATGGGTCGTAGCACTGCTCACTTTTAGGTTATCCTAATTATAAAGTGAAATAAATTGATTGCTTAACGGCAAAGTTAATGACAGCTATCGTCGTCGGCTTCCTTCCTTTTGTGCGATGACGTCAGCCTCTTTCAATCTTCGCGTACTCTCCCTTTTTCGCTTTTTCTATCTTCCTCTCACTCACTCACTCTAAGCGACTTTATCGCACTTTTATGTGGGACCCGCAGCAGCAACTGATGTTACCACACGGCATGAAACTGCAATTGCAATTGCAATTACACAAACACGATTATATATATATGTATGTATATATCTAAACATATAAATATATATACATTAGTGCTGCCAAGAATGTGTGAAAAAAGCTAGACGCTAAAAACTATAACTGAGGTATAGAAAAAGTACAAATATTGTGCAAAATTTAAGTAATTATTGTTAAAAAAAAAAAAGTACCAAAAACATATTTGATTAGTAATTTAATAAATTTATTAAGCGCATTTTATATTATTTAAATTCTTTTTAAATTATTTTTTTTTTTAACATTATAAAATAATAAATATATATAAAGTTTTTCCAAATAAAAGAAAGCTAAGATTTCCGGCTAGCCAATGCTTCAAAGAACTTCCGATTTCTATCCTCTAAAATGCTAAAATGGCATTACTGATTACACATGTACACACATTCAAAACGTCGATCGAGAAATCCAATTTAAATTAAGAACTCCTCGATATGTAGGTACCACATGAAGTGGGTCGATTGTAAAGTCATTCTCACGGTTAGCGGGTGTGCTGTTTGTCTGGGAGAAAATACTTACAGCTCGAGTACATGTACATGTAGTACCAATCTGATGCGGGACTGACTGCTAAAAGTAAACCACCACAGTGGCTCAGGATAGTTGTGTTACTAATGTAAATAAGGGCACAGCCATTAATAAATATGAAAATCTTAACAATTTGGGTATTCACGCGGTTAAGTTGATTAAATATAGAACAATTGAATTCCCCTTTTATATACGGGGATTATTTTTATGTGGCAGTTTGACTCATTAGTCATTTTTGTAATAAAGTATTGGATAGACATTGACAAGTTTATAATAACAATAAATTGAGAAAGTTTATTTATAACTGTACTTTGTACACTTTGTACACTAATACCTTATCTCGAATTTTTTACGAACATAAAATTATTATATTCTACAAGAGAAAAATCCCATTTTATTGTATTTTTCCTTAATTAGGTCAATGTCAAGTAAATAATTAGCATTTTTCAATTGGTCAAGCAAAAATACAACACCGCGTACTTTTTATAGTTAATCCAAAATGAAATACTCATACAATGGCCGTCGTCGGCGACGCTGACGTCGTCGCTGTCTGCCGACAACCAATGAGGTGGCAACAGGTGCAAGGCAACCAATGCCAGCTAAGCATTATACACCTAGTAAACAAAAACACCTCGCACGCTAGCACACCCACGCAAGCACACAAACACACATAATCATACACAACGGCACGAAAATACAAGCAAGCGCACACAAACACACACATACAAAGCTGCCGATACTCAAAGCAAAGAGCGAAAGCTAATTAACATACAAAATGAATGCGGCGACGGCAGAAACAAAAACAGCAACAACAACAAAAACAACTACAATAACAGAAACAGCGTCAAAGAAACGTTTGCTTTGCGCTCACAATCAGCGTCGCGCTCGTCGACGTCAGCGTTAACGTTAACGTCGCGCTGCCAGCGTTGGCTCTGGCGTCAAGTGAGAAGAAGCTCCACCTTTTTGCACACACACAACTAAACAGCTGCTGCGGTCGCGAGTGTGAATGTGCATGAGAGTCTCACTGTATGTGTGAGTGAGTGTTTTGTGGAGGGGGAACACATGTTAACCGCATTAAAAATTAATGTACAAATTGTTTATTATGTTGTTGAGTTTACTTTTTTCGCCGTCGGGCCCACACACATGCAGGCGCGACTGTTCGTGTGTGTGTGTAGAGTTTTGATGACTCTTGACTACGTAATTATTGCAACAACACTTCCAGGAGTTTTTTTTTTCTTTCTCTTTTACTCTTTTGATTTTGTATTTTTTGTGATATTTTCGCCTTTGATTTTATTTGAATGCTTTCAACTTGTTGATTGAGAGTCGAAAACAATATTTATGTTTCGTTTCGTCTTTTTTTTGTGGGAACTTCTAAGTTTTTCTTTTGAATTTGTTTGCTGCTATTTTTTATTGCCTCTTTTGCATTCTTGATGTGCGTGATGGACATTCTCAAGAACTTTTGCTTCTTGTCAACGTCAACAGAATCAAAATGTGTCAAATGTGTTGCAATCTCAAACGAAAAGTGGCCACATGAGATTTTAAAGCTGGAAATTCTAGCAAAATTTCAAGTGCCACAAGTGAAGATTTTCTTCAAATTATTTCGAAAGCAAATCACTGTTGAGTAATTGAAACAAGTACGCTATTATTAATATTATAGTTTTTCAAATTTCCTGCATTTATCCGTTCTTTGTCTGATTAACTCAAGTAACTGCTTGTAACGCCCACTATATCTAACATTACGTAAAGTCAAATATCGTAACGTAAGGCAGTGGATTAACAGCATGTTAACAGCTTACGATAAAGCATTTGCCCCAGGCATTAACAGCAGCTGTTAAAATACGCTCTCTCCAATTGGAGAGCCACACAAAACACACACACGGACTCATGCACATTGCCAACAGCAGCGGGCAAGGAGTAGGGGGTGTACTGTAACGGTTGCCGCCACCATATCACCTCGGCAGCGCTGCTGCCACTCGCACGCAAACACACACACAGACAAAGACCAAAACACACTATCAACAAACGGTGCACCGTTACACGTTTGCCGTTTGCCTGTTATTGGTGTATTGGTGACACTCACTCACTCACACAAACACGCACACACACACTGACAAGCTACCACATAACAAATGCGCTCTGCGCTCTCTCACATTTGCTTGCTCTTCGTTTCAATTGCTCGCTCTTTCTCGCTCTCGCGCTCTGAATCTCTTTGCCTTTGTCGTGCGAAGCACATGCATGAAGCACCCTCAAGCACACACACAACTAAACGCACTCACTAGCACACACACACACACACTCATACACAGACGCAGCGAAAGAGATGTTGTATTTGATTTTGTACAGAAGCTGAGGCTGAAGCCCAACGTAGAAAACAGAAATCAACACAAACGGTTAGTTGTATTCTAGACGTCGCGTCGGCCGCACACGCGCTGCTCCCCCACAGCGCAAAAGCCAACGCATAGAACAACAAAACAAAATAGAATTGACACCGAGTCGAAAGTAGTATCTTACAGATACACGCAATACAGTGCTTGGTGCATTTTACCGGATAAAAACAAACTAAACTAAACTTAACCAAAGTGCTCAAAATGTGTTGAAAAAAAAAAAAAAAATATAATTAAAATAAATCAAAAAGAAATTGAATAAAAAAGTCAGCTCTATAGCATAAAACAATTGAACAGGATTTAAGTTGGGAAAAGCGACACTTGTGTGAACAAAATTAATCAAAACTAATTGTTTATAAAAAATCAAAACAAAGCATTCCAATGTTGTCCTGTTTGGCACCATCTACGTCCGCACGTTTTGGCCAAGAGGATAACATTATACAGCAGAGCATGCCATCGTCCACAGCCTTCTCCATGCAGTGTAAGTTACGAAAAATCTATCTAAATACCAAATGCACAAAATGTATCTCAAAGATGCTGATTGTGATCGCTAGCTCAAAAGACGCGACAATGACTCATCAAATTTAATTGTTTACCAATTTGCACTATCAGCGCAATGCAATTGAACTCTGAGTGTGCGAGTGTGTTTGTGAGTGTGAGTGTGTTTAAGTGTGTTTCTATTTTGTTGATTGTCCAATTCATTCAACTTTTTGCAAAGCGCGCCAAAATCAGTTCTATTTAAAACTGCGCTCCATTGCCAATGCCAAGCAGTTTTTCCGCCATTTTCCATTTTCAATCCGCTGTGTGGTCGTTTCCCTCAAAAACAAAAACCAATTTGAAATTCACCTTAAAACCCAAAAGGCGACACAGCAAAAAAAAAATATAACAATATCAGTAAAGCAACAATAAAAACCCAAGACACACACACACTTACACTCTCAGATCGTTGGCATCAAATTTCCATTTCCATTTTACCTCCTACACAACAAAAAACGAAGTAAGAAAAAGAATCCATTTCAAAAACCATCGAACGATCCGAACCAAACGATCGCCCACAAGCAGCGAGAGCAGCTCGAGATGCAGGCAACGGCTTGCTTTAATCACCTCCAGCTTCAGTTTTGAAAATAAACACCTTTTTTTAGTGGCACACTCATAACAACAACAACAACATACACACACACACACACACACACACACTTGACTGGGGATCCTGCATTTGCAAAGCCAGCACAAAACTGAATTGAACTTGTTTGTAGCCCCAGCATGTTGATGTTTAAGTGCTTCTCTTGGGGTGTACAGATAAAAATGTATCTGAATGATTCATAGTTATTTCCAATAACTGTTATATCTCTAAACTAAATATGCTTAGTTAGTTCAATAATGGGTAGCTAAAGTAAGGCTTGTTGCTTGGTTTTTTGACTTTAGATTTTTCGAAAAAGAAGTTAAGTCAACTAGAAAATTTGTTATTGTCTTTTAATTTCAAAATCTGTACTGATTTGCTAGCAACATTTGATATTCGCTTCGAAAGTATTAAAAGTTCATTATGAGTTTTGAATGAAATAAAAATTGTATCTTAGAAATACTTCAGAAAAAAATCGCAAAACTAAACTTTGCATTCTGCAACATAAAATTTATGGCACATGATTTAAATGTCATATCAAAAAAATCCATCTTTTTTCTTAACTTTAACATATTTTTATTTGAGAATTGAGACTCAAATTTAAAAAAGTAACAGATTTATGAGCTGAAAAGTTTTCTTCACGTTTTATAAAATTTTTGAATATTTTTGAGTGCTTTCTTTAAAAATATATATAAAACGTGCCGTTAACTACATAATCTATGCAAATATTTGGCTAAATGTATTAACATTTGAAGTATTTCTAAACTTTTCCAAATTCCTTTCATTTCGTTCAGCTCTACAGAAAAAATACTTTTAAAAATTCAAGTATAAAACAATGCTGAGGGTCGCTAACAAGTGGCTCAAATTGCATTTACCTTTTTCAACTTTTTGTTTAATTGCCTTTTTGTTATTTTATTTTTTATACACACGATATTGTATATATATTTATATATCTGGGATTATGCGGGTGCTTAAAGAGCTTTTTCGTTGTGGTTCTTCTGAGACGCCAACGGACCAATTGCAAACGCATTCGAATTTGATTTGTTGGCAATCGTTTTGGCTTCATGTTTTGTATCCGTAAGATACTTTCGCTTGACGCAGGCAGGTAGAGGTAGGGGCACAAAGGCAGCTACCACCACAATGGCAGCGAGTCAAGTGCCAGGCGCCTCCTACAAAGCAACAACAACTGGCGAGTCGACACCACCATTGAGAACCCAGTGATTAACACACCTACACACACACACACATACACCTGTAAATTTTTGACATGCGCACGCAAACAGGTAGAAAATTGTCGCCATCTCCGTTCCACACGAGTGAAAACCTGCTTAACATGGCCCAAACAAACATGGTTAACCTGTTTTGGCCATTTGCTGGTTTCTGTGGCTGATTGATTGTAGTTTCCCGTTGGCTTTATTTTCCCATTTTCATATTTGTTTAACGATTTTTCCCAGCACACAAATTCAAATCAAATACCAAAACAGCCAATCAGAGTGTAAACAAAACATAAAACTGTCAGTGGGCGCAGCTCATCAAGCAGCCCTCTACCCCCACCTACCCCTCTTAGTTGCTCTGTTCAATCCTCCTACCCCACCCCAAACTAAAGTGAAGGTGTTAACAAATGCAATGCGGCAAGAAATTAATTTTCACGCTTTTCACTCGAAACAAAAAAGAAATTTGGAAATTCTTCAAATCGGAAATATCAAAAAAAAAGTGAAATGAAATGAAATGAAAATGAAAATGAGCTACAAATTTATGGCGCAATATCATTATAGTCCACTGCCCACACAGCCCCCAGCTCCCCCTGCACACGCCCCTTTTGTATCTTTCCCCGCTGTATCTCATTTACAAACGTATCTACATCTCAAAGCGGTGACAATTAATAAGCAGCGCTAAACACACGGATTAATTGCACATGTTCACAGCAACTGTCGAGACGAGACGAGACCAGACGAAAAACCACTGCAGCATTAGTTGGCGAGGGCAGCTCAAAGAGTTACAAGACAAGTGCTGTAATTTTTAAGGGCTTAAAAAATTTTATCTACTTTTTAAATATGAGTTTTATTAGAGTTTTCTGTAGCTTTATAATATAATTTTTAATTATCGCTGATCATTTTTAAATAATTTTCATACATGATATAAAAAAAAAATGTTCCTGCATTTAAAATTATGTTCAAATTCTTTGATTTATGTTAATGATAGAACCGAGCTAATAAATTATAAAAATTCTATTTATAACAAAAATCTAAGAAACGAATTTGTTACCAAACATTCGTAGCAAACAATTTACCTCAACAGGCATTTTATAAAATTCTTTTATTAAAACTCGAGTATTTCAAAATGTTTAAAACATTTTAAACGCAAGAACTTTTAACTTAACAACACAATAAAAGCCGATCATTAAACTCTTCACTGGAATTATTTATTTCTTTTTAATTATATGCAACTGCAGCAGTTTCCAAAGTTTAAAAACATTTTTATGGCATTTTAATTAATTTTGTTAAAAGTGAGCGAATGATTTTAGCGACTCTCGTTTTTGGATGCGCAGAGCAAAGAAGCAACAATAAATTATAATTTATGGGCATTTAAGTAGCGCCCAGTGTAAAGTGGCAGCAGCAACATGTTGTTGTTGTTGTTGTTGCTGGATCGCTGCTAAAAGCCAAGAACAGGAACGCAGCTAATCGATCGATCAGACAAAACGGAGCACAGGTTGCCCCAAATAAAAATGCCGAGGCACAACAAAAAAGCACACACACACACACACACTCAAAATATATACATCTAGTTAGTTAGTTGAATATATAGAGTAGCAGATACAAATGTATCTTTTTCCGGTTGTTTGTTGTTTGTCTCCGCTGCTGGGCCGCCTTTTGATGTCACTGGGCAGCTGCGGCTGCGATGTGTATTAATCGCTGCTACACTGAAAACGCTGTTCGCTGTTTGCTCTCAGCAGCCCCCTCTTTCTATGCTTTTCTACCTCTACACCCAAAAACTGCGAACTCGTTTTGTTTTTTTATTTGTAATTTTTGGGGCGTGTGTTTGTCGCGTTTCGAAATTGCTCCAAAATGTCATAAATCAAAATTTGGTACAACCAAAACAAACACACAACAAAAGAGCTAAAAAACCTGTTCCGTCTGTCTCACAGTCGCTCTGTCCGTTCGTCTGTCTGTCGCCCTGTTATCACCTACACACAAATTATATTTGGTAACGCCCCTCGACTAGAAACCTGGCAATGACAGAGCTTTTAGTCTGCCTCGTGGACACTAAATCAATGCTGAGCGTTGTGCTAATTTCCCAATGATCAGCAAAAACAACAAGAAAAACTTGTGTGATTTAAAGTGTTTTTGTTTGTTTTGAACATTAAATAGTTTTTAAGTTTTCTGCAACATAAAAACGATGAGCAAAGCTAGCAAACTAAAGGTAATGAGGCTAAAGTTTACTATTTTGTAACTTTTAGAATTTTACATGGATTTTTGTAGTTCTTAAATAATTTATAATCACAATTGTTAAAGGAACCTTTGTAAAAACTAAACGCAGATACGTTTCCTCAAAGAAGATACTAAAATTTAGGCGTATATGAGCCAAAGATACTTCACTTAGTCTGCTAAATGAATACTTTTAGTTTTCTTTAAGCAAAATTTCTTCTATAATCAATATTTCTCGATCTACAGATATTTTTCTATAGTGCATATATTTTCTTTTTTCATTTAGCACACACAAGTCCTTAGGGCATATTTTCAGCACACCGAAAACTTGCTCTATCATTTATCTATGCTCAAACTGAGTCTCTGTTCATCGCCTTACGTATCTGTATCTGCAACGTGTTAGACTTAGAGTTCATCTTGTCTTGAGTTTTTGGGCGCTAATTAATCATTTTGGGCCGTCAGTGAATGTCAGTTTTATATGCTGGTGCTGTCGGTGCTGCCATTTATATTGCTACCTCATCCCGTCTCCTTTCTAATGTTGACATACGCTCCTGGCTGTCCACCAGTGTGTAGTTGTCGTCCTTCTTGCTGCTGCTGTTAATCGAAATTAAACAAACTTGCTGCTTAACTATTTGGCTCTAAAATGATTAATATGCTGAGACAACTTGTTTGCGCTGAAGGCCTAAACTTGCGACCGATACGATCTAGTGCACCTTTATAGCTGTCTCGCCCTCTCTCCCTCTACTTGCGTTTTAATATTCGCTTTAAATGCGCAACTCAATTGAAGTGCTCTTGGCCAAGACAATAAATCAATGAGCTGAGCATTTGTAGGCACTGTAGGAAATTACTTTGATATTTCGTACTGAAACTGCCACAATCCGTGTGGAATTCTGTACAACCTGCCGCAGCTTTGTGCAAATTATTTGCACCACATTTTACTTTTATTTCACCATTTTTTTTGCACAACTTTTTACCATTTTTTTTCGGTGCTTACAAGTAAATTGTTTGCCAATATATTTATTTTGTATCTTTTTTGGCGCTGCCTTTGTGCACACAATTGAAACAAAGATAACTTTGAAACAGTTGTAAAGTGAAAATTGCACGGAATGTGGCCGGAGAGAAAATCCCCATACAATACCAATTCCAGTTTCGGTATAAAAAAATACAGTAGAAGAAGCGACTCCAAAATGAAAATGCTACCAAAAAATTGCTTCATTTTTTTGTTTTTTATATTTTTATGTGTTTTATTTGCTTATTTATTTAATGCTGGCCACACGACGAGACAACAAAAACGTTGCTCACTCCACCCTACTCCCTACGCCAACATAAAAGCACATAAAAAAATAAAAGAAAAAGTGCCGAAAATAAAAAGAAAATGGCAAAAAAGCAGCAAGAACAACAACAAAAAAATAAGTTGAGGCGCAAACAAAGCGAATGCGGCCAAAACCAAAAGGTGTAGCCAAAGGGCATTGCCAAATTGCAGCAGCAGGCAAGAGGAATGGAGGTGATGGGGTAGAAAAGTAGGAGTAGTAGGCGTGCCGTGCAGTGTAGCAAGAGGAACGCGTTGTTGCACAGTGTTACGGGTGGTTGGAGTCGATATTCAAACTGCTCTTAACGGATGCCAGGCACAATTTAACATGTAAACGATTTTTGTTAACTGCTCGCTCGAGTGGGCGCGGAGGGGGTGTGGCAACCAAATGGGAACAGTCACAGTGTAGTGACTACTCGCATTGCTTACACTCTGATTGCCGTTCAATCGCAATAAATTTCGCACAATTGCACAATAATTGTTAAAACTTTAAATAAACCATAAAAAAAGCACAACAGCAAAAAAACTCAGAGGAGCAGCAAAAAATGTATCTAGTTTATAGAAAACATTATTCAATGCATTTTGTGTCAATTTATTATGCAACTCTTGCATATCAATTAGCCAAACAAATTTTGCAATTGCAATTATAAATAGTTGGCATTAATTAAATGCAGATTTAGTTGCACAATTGAATGCGAATAAAATGGAGTGTGAATAGTTGTATGCATTTATGAATATTAGCTGAATTATGGCAATTGTGGAAGAGGAATAATAAAATATGCACAGCGAGTGAAATAAGTGCTAATTTGTCAGCTTTTTATATAGTCACAATTGGCAAATATTTATTGGTAAAAGAGGCGCTAGATACGCATTTATATGACAATTAAAATATTACAAAATTAATTTATAATTACTAAAAATATTTTATAATAAATTCCAAACTTCCTTTCAATCTGAAAGTTACTCACTCTTAACTATAGCCTCAAAAGTATCTCTACACAGCTCTTTAGCGTATCTTTTTGCAGTCTCAGTTACTTCCGCTCACATTACTATATCATAGATCAACACATTTTAAAATGTTCATTTAAATGAGAAATGATATTTTATATATATCTCAATATCTGCAGCTTGTCAGCTTTGGTTTGCAATGGTTTCTATTCTCAGCTATGTGATATATGTTTCCCCTCGATCTGTTAGTAGTTGATAGTTTTATACTTTGGCATATTTTGCCTAATTGCTGTGCCCAAACGGGGCAGAAGAAGAAAAAAAGAAGCAGGAGACGCCTACGCAGTCATGAGGCAGTTTTAGTTGCCGTTTGCAGTTGCTGCAGATATTTTCAAGGTAAAACACAAAAATAGTTGGAAATTGCACACAGACACACATATGTGGCACGTTGTTTGTGCCTCACTGCCTGCTGCCTGCTGCCTGACAGAGGACACACATATGCCTCAGTTTGTGGCAGCAGCAGGAGTCGAACTCTCAGTCTCATGATGGACACGGCTCGGTTGGCTATTAAAATTTCACACTCAGCAAAGCAAATGCTACAAATAAAATAAACGTGGCAGCCACCAGCAGCAGCAGCAGCAGCAACAACAGCAACTGCTTGCTACATCGGCAACTGCAGCGCTGCACAAATAAATAAAAACTAAAGGGCAAAATGCTTGGCGTTGGTGCAACTGCAACTGCAACTCGTTTTTGACTGCAAAACTCCCTCCGTTTGCCATTGCCTTTTTGTTTCTCTTCTTCTATTTATAGTGAGCGTCATCAGTGCTTGTACGCGTCGTTGTTCTGTGGCTGCCACCTTTGGCATCGCCACTTGAGGCAGTTGCAACGCAGCGCAGCCTTTTTTTCCCGTTTACCTAAGCCACCTTTCCGTGGCATGCATGATGTATCGCATATACCACGATCAGTGTTGACAGCTATAGAAAAACAAGCTAAAAAAATAGCTAGAAATGGTATTGGATTTAAATTTATCAGAGGAAAGTCAGCCGTAATATATACTGCTTCATTTGTTCACTAAAAAGTCTAGATACATTTTATAACAATTTTATAAAAACAAAATATTTATAAGTAAAATTGTAAAAAAATAAATTTTTGTTTAAAAATGTCTGGCCAACAGCATAAAATTATTTTTAAAGAAACTTTGAAATAAACCTAAAGTTTGATTACAAATAAAATAGCAATAAATTACTAACCTGCGATTTACAAGCAATTAACAATCTGGTGATTAAATGAAGCTATGTAAAAATTCTATAAATTCATGGCTGTGATCCTTAAGAAACCTTTATAAATTTGCTGTACATTTTACAAACAAACTTTAAATCCAACTAGCTGCATTGCCAACACTATAAGCATTCTATCTACTGCTCTCTCTCTCTCTCTGCCGCTCACTTACTAACTCTCTCGCTCTATTGCTTTCGCTCTCACGTTGTGCCTTCTCATGTGCACCTTTAAGTGCCCTTCCAGTTCCAAATTTAGCACGCCTCGCCGATTATTACTTAGCATTTTGAGTCTGTCTCTGCCGGGCATATGGTTTTCATATGCGACTCAAGTGCCACTTGAGATTCCCATAGCTGCGATACGACTGTCCTTGTCCAACTGTTCAAATGTCCAACTGACTGACTGACAAACCGATCAAAGTAGATATAAGATATATAGAGATTGGAATTTAGAAGAGTTATCCATTTGCAGTTATAAACTTTCGCACGATATAAGCAATTGTCATACGATCACTAAAGTAATTCACATTTCACACCTAAACAAATTGGAATTATCTATAGGAATATATGTGTTGGACCTTCCCACAGGTTTTTATTTACAGTTACAGTCCCAATAACGATTTAGGGGAGGTGGGGACGGCGGGGGAGGTAGCTGGTGTCACTTACATATTTCCTCATCTAGTGTTCATGTATGTGACACGCAATTAGCTCAACTTATGGGTGTGTGTGTGTATTTGTGTGTGCGTGTGTGTGTGTTTATTGTCGAGTGCCATTTGCAGCTAATTTCATTGAAATTTATTTAATAAATATGCTAAAAACGTCACGAGACTGCAACTGACTGCAAGCATCGAGTTCTGTTCAGTCTGTTTATAATTAAGTGCTAAAATTTATGTTTATTTATTTACACTAACTAAAAAAAAAATAACAAAATCTACAACGAATATTGTGTAAATATTTGATACGAAGTTTTGATACTCTAACTTTGCATTTAAATAATTTATTTGGATGTTATAAAATTATATTTTAATTTAAAGATTTTATTAAATAATTTTTTAAGGCTTTGATACACAATTATAACTTGATTCATCAGCTGCATAATTCAAAAATTAATTTTTCACTTCCTTTTTATTTGAAAATATAACAAATATTGAATACAATTAACATGCCACACATAAAAAGTCTTCTACTCTTTGTTTAGTGTATAAAAAGCCGACTGTCATTGGAAAAAGGCGCCACCTGTCGGCCATTTGTCTACAACTGCGTCAGCGCCTTTTTTTTCACAAAATTTATAAATATTTTTTATTCTTTGCGACTGCCAGCAACAACAATTAAACAATTAGACACCACGCAAGTAGCAACAAATTCCCTTACCTGAGCTCAAGAAAAAATGTTTAGAATATTAGGTAAGATAGAGAGAAATGTCATTGGTTTACATTTCGTTTGGAATGGTTTGACAAGCGCCTGTCATTGAAATATTAAAAACACTTTAAAAACTGACAACCAAATGAGCATGAGAAATGCCCCCAAAGATCTTTTTGTTCAGGTAAAACTGTCCGTCTGCAACCGCTGGCCATAAATTAAACGTGAAAATCATTTCAAGAAAAACGAAATGAAAAGTAAGCAATAGAATTGCTGATGGCAAAAACAAAACAAAAAAAAGAGCAGAGAAAAAAGCCGAAAGAAATGAAAAGAAATAAATAAATTTGCATTAACCGAGCTTAGCTGAAAAATGTCTGGCTAATAAAAGTTGGCAATAAAAAGCACATAAAATTAGTGTGGAAGCAAATAGCAACAACAACAGCAGTAGTAGCAGCAGCAACAAACAAACAGATACGCGCACACTAGATACAAGATACAAATGTATCTGTCGCCTTGCACGTTAGCACAAATGTATTTTTTATTGATTTACGCTTTCTTTGCTCCCCATTACCCCTCTACCTACCACAACATATTATTTATAATAACATATACCCCCCTTTCCCATGCCTTCCCCCGCCCATCCTGCAACTATTTTGGGCTGCGCGTGTTGCCTCTGGAGGTGGCACAGGTGAACCAACATCCAACATTGACACAAATTTTCCACATAATTGAGCAACTCATTTCATTGTTTCTATTTGTTTTTTTTTTTTATATTATTTATAATTTTATGTGGCTATTGTTGTTGGCGAAACGTGTGACATAAATTGTCAACAGCGTTTGTGTCAAAATATTTTGCGCCTTTCAATGTATTCCACAATGTTTCTTCTTTAGAAAACATAATTCGTAGCTGTATAAAAGCACATAAAGAGTGGCATTTTTATATCTAATGGCATTATAATTTTCACAAAATTAAGCATTAAATAACAGCACGCTGTTAACGTGTAGTTAAGTTATTAACATGCTGTTAACAGCTAACGAGTGTGGTTTAAAAATCGTGTAAATAAATTTATTGTGTCCTAAAAGTACCTAATAAAAATGTTAGTTATTTATTGCAAGTAAAAGATCGCTGTTGTAAGTAAAAATAACAGTTTAAACCGTTACACAAATGAGTATCAGTAAAAAAGTGTAGAGAATTCAGTGCTAACAGCTGTAAGTACATGCTCTCTGTTAACTTACTGTTAAGCCCTTAACAGCTGTAGCTGTTAGAGCAGAACCTTCAAAACTCTGACAGCTCTTTCAACAGCCAGACAAGATTAAGTGCCATTAAATTTGCTTATAGCAGCGCATATTTTCATATACTTTTCTAAAACCATACAATACTATCAATCAACTTCAATTGGGCTGCGTTAAGCGCCAAATAGTTGGTACAACAACAACAACAACAACAGCAATAGCAGAGTAAACAAACAGCAACATTTGATGTGACTATCAAAATTCGTTATTCATTATTCGGGTTCGCACAAATTGAAATTAATTTGCGGACAGTTTCAATACCGTTTACAAACAGCTATCAGAATAAAATAGTAGACGAGACAGTAGAGGAGTAGACAAGACTGTAATAGACTCTGCACTGTTAGTAATAACAGATTCTATTACTTAAACCATAAAAATTTCATAGCAGAGCTTTCAGTTTCCGACAAACCTGGCACACCCTTTGCACGTTAGCTGCACAGGGTCTAGGAATAAAGGAAAAAAGTGTAAAAATGAAACGGCTTTTTCCACGTTGCGTTAATAATTTCTGTTATGAAAAATTGATTGAACTAAATGAGCTGGTGACACACTTGTTGAGTGTTGAACGTCGAGTGTTCAGTCTATAATTCCCCCCCTCTCACTCCGCCATCATCATCATTATCATCATCATAATGATCATACACTGATGAAAAGAGCCATAAAATTTGTTTGGTCTTTCATTTGTTTTTTATTTTTTTCCTTTGCTTTCTGAATATTTTTTTATATGCTCACATTTTAATAACTTGCATATTTTATTAAGATGAGCGAACGCTAAGGCAGCCAGGAGACAGATTCATTTAATAAAAACGTCATTAAACTGGCAACAAGAAATAAATTTACAACAAATAAAAAAATTGTTATTAACTTGATGCTATTTCCAGTCGAAAGTGCTCAGCTTAAGCCACAGACAGCTGTTGGAGAACTTTAAATCAATTCGCTTTTAATGGCATTTAAAATGGGCCAAAGGAAGGCAAGTGTGATTAGGCCCGAAAGGTGCTGAAGTCTAGCAACAGTTGCAATAAAGTGGGCAGAGTTGCGAGATAGTAGCAAAATGCGGGCAGATACTTTTTCTGTATCTGCATCTGTAGAAATTGACGACCCGCATTCTTGGCTGCTAAAATCAAACTGTATCGCAATCAATTAGCATTGTAATATCAATAAAAAAAAAATTAAAGCAACGAAAACGAAAGTGAAAGTGAAAATTGTAAACGTGCAACGAACTCAAAAATGTTGGAGAAACACAGCCACAAGATACAAAGATAGAAAGCTACACAGTTGCAGCTACAGTTGTAGTTATAGATACAGTGCTGGCATAAAAAAAAAGGTATGAGGTATTAATTTAGCGCTTGCAGCAAGAGGAGGGCACTGAAAGAGATGGATAGATGTGGCAGGCAATGTCTGACTGTGCCCCTATGAGCGGCGTCTGTCTGCAGGCGGTTAATTGGCTTAAATTAAGGTAGCGATCAAATAGCAGCAACAGCAACAGCAGCAACAAATACTTCAACAACAACCAGACAAAGACTTGCATTGTCAGATACAAGATACAAGAGCAGCAAGAGCAACTCCATTTTGTATGTACCTTGCAACGTGCCTTGGACCCGGTCGGTAGATACAACAAAGTTGCTTGCTTATTTACCAAGCGGCCATAAGTGTCTCACACACACACACACACACACACACAACATTCATTTACTAACTGTGCGTGTGTGCGTAGCAATTGGCTGACCCTCGGCATCAGCATCGCCAGCGACGTCGTCATTGAACACAAAGCAATCTTCAAGATACTTTTGCTGTTGTTGTTGTTGCTGTTGTTGTTGCTGTGGCTCGCCTGGCAGTCGTTCACGTTCTTTATGATCTCCCTTTTCGCATGCTTGAACGCTTTTTTTCGAACTGATTAAGTCGACTCTTCAGCCAGTTTCTGTATCTGTATCTGTAACTGTGTAGCACTGTATCTGTAGCTGTCTGTATGTTTGTGTGTGTGTGTGTGAAAACCAGTTCCACTCTTTTTATTTTTTCTTCAGTTTTTGTGTTTCATTTTTTTTTTTCTTCATTTTGCTTTTGATTGGCGCATGAGATCATCGTCTTTTACGTGGAATCGTTGCGTGAAGGAAATGGCAACCACATGAGAGAGAGTGGGGGAATAAAGAGAGGGCGGGGAAAGGGGTAAGCGAGGGTAGCTACGGTCGAACCACGTTAAAGTTGATTTGCCACGAAATTAAAGTTGATCTTTGAGCCGCAGCCTAAAGTCTGTTTGCCACACGGCAAGCAGCCCAAGGTCCACAACTTGCCACAAACTCACTCACTTCTGACTTCTGACTTTGCCTCTCATGTTTCTTCTCCCAGTCCACTTCATTCTTGTATGTGTGGCATTCCATTCGAAGTTGTTTCTGGCTTATCGACTGCTGCAGATCTCACAGTTAATTTGCTTTTTATTAAAAACTGGCTTATACACTGAGAAAAATGCAAAAAATGTTTAATAATTTATTTCTTTGTTAAATTCCACTTGCAGTTCCCTCCTTGGCCTCCAGCTTGAATGAGTTTCCAGCCCTAGCACTCAGGCCCAGAAATGTGCCTGCAAATGAGGAGCTTGCCACGCATGCGGCAAGTGCCACAGCGAATGCAGCAGATGACTATTTGGTCAAATGCACGCAGTGCCACAAGCGCTTCAATGAGTTTCAGGTGAGAGAAAAATTTATATAAAACTTCTAGTAAAACTTGTTTTGAAACCAACTTTAAGTGACATTTTTCGACAAATTATCTAAATTTCCACTTTTATCTTTAACTCTTCCCTTTACAGTCCCTCAGCGAGCACATTGCCAGTGAACATCCGCATGACAAGCTCAACTATGAGCCACATCATGCGGCAGTTGCCGCTGTGCAGCCGGAAAGCGATGCCGAGGAGGATGAGCAAAGCAATTTGAGCAGCAACAGTCGACGATTTGCCAAATCTCCATCCAACAATAACAACAACAACAATGAAACAGCCAAGAATCAAAATAACAACAACAATAGCAACAATAGTAGTCACAGAAATCCACATTCTTCGCCATTGTGCTCACCTGTTGCTCAAGTGCCGCCCAGCGATTTATTTGCCCACCTGCCGCCACCAACGCCGCAGTTGCCCGCCCATTTACATGCTCAGTTTATGGCTGCTGCCGCATTGGCCATGCAATCGGCACGATCCGCGAGTTCACCCAGCCAACAGCAACAGCAATCGGCACAACAACAACAGCAACAACACCAGCAGCAACAGTTGCTGTTGCCACCACCACAAAATGGCAGCAACAGCAGCGTTGGCAGCAATTCCGCCTATGAACTGGATTTAAACACACCACGTTCCACCTCCAGTCCGGGCTCCACAACCGGAGATCTCAGCGCTGCCTTGCCCTGTATGCAGTGCACGGCGGCATTTGCCACACGGGAGCAACTCGAACAACATCAGTTGCTGCACTCACCCACGGGACAGCAGACCACACAGAATGTGCAACAGGTAGGTTCAAATTTACTACTAAAAATATTATTTATCTTATTTACATAAGAAAAGTTCAATCAAACTGAGCTCAAAACTAAAATTTGATTTCAAAATTCAAGACGTTTATTTATGTAAAAATGTGAAGCGTGTTCACTTTCAAGAAGTTTCACTGTAACTCTTTTCAAAAGACGCACTTGTTGTATGCTTGGGTTTAAAGTTCATGATCGCAGACAACATTGAGCTACAGATTCTTTGCTCTCTCTCTCATAAAAACTTGATCTTTGAGCAATACACAACAATGAGCTGGCTTTGTTCGATGGATTAAAGTTGTTGTTGTTCCCCGAACGGTTACGGGAAGTGGGCAACGATAATGTGGCACGGATAAGAAGACGGTGCCAAGCACAAAACAAAAAAAAACACAAAATACCCAAAGCAACCTTATGAATGTGCCCACGTTTCCTGTTGACACAATATGAAATTCATAATACTAAATGTACACACGATATAGTGTATATATTTGTGTGGGTATATCGACAATAATGAGAAAATAATTAAGCCAAGATAACAGCTAACAAGAGCAGGAATTTCATTATATTTCGATATTTTTTCCTTTCATTTCGAAAAGATAACAATTATTTATACTTGAGGTTTTTTTTCCAACGCTCAAGAGGTTTTTCTACGTCGAGGAATTAAAGATTGTTGTGTGTGAGTTTTGTTTTTTATTGCATATGCTTACGTAAAGTTTATCAGCAGAAACAACAACAGCAACAACAACAACAACTATAAACTATGATAAGCAACACCGTCATAATAAAAAAAACAAAAAGAAATAGCAACAAAAAACTGGCATTAAATAAAACGTAGGCGTTTACCAACACACACACACACACACATAGAAAATGAGAAGCGCAGAGCAGCGTAACACACATAGGAAAAAACCCCAATGACGCGACACAAGCAGCAAAATAAAAGTATTATCTGGGGAGTGAATGAGAGGGAGTACAAGCCAAAGAAAGAGACAGCAATGGCGTACGTCTGTCACACTTTGTGGCGAGCCTATCATAAAGAGTCGCAGAGTCGCAGCGTCTCGGGTCTCAAGTCTCCAGTCGTCTCGGGTTTGTGGCAGTACTACTATACTTCTTCTTGGGTCGGGGTTTCTGTCACTCACACGCTCGTAACTCCCAATTGTGCAGTTGTTTTTTTCTTTTCTCTGTTTTCTGCTCTCCATTTTGCTGCTTTCGCCTGGCCGTGTGATAAGGCATTAAAAGAAATGTTGCTACAGGCAGACGAGCTGATAAGACATACACACTAACACTAACACTTATACGCTTATAGGCCTATACGCCCTGACTTTTCTGCTGCCCTTTTCCACTGCCATTTTCCCCTACTTCAAGACGAAACAATAATAAAAAAAAACTGGTCTGTCTCAGAGTTTGGCGATAAGCAAGTGCTGTAGGAAGAAACACACACTCCCACACACACTCCCACACACACCTTTTGGGCCCAGAGCCAACGGCTATTAAAGCCACATAAATTATAATTTTGTTGCATTAGCTACTCTAGGCTGGGGTAGTTGCAAGCCTCTGTTGGCCAGTGGGCGTGTTCTGCCACCCCCATTTTATGCCCTCCATCAAGCGTTGGTCATAAATTCATATGGCTAGTTTTGGCTTCTTTTTTTTGCTGTTTTTTTGGCTTCTTTTGCTACTTTTTCTTCTATTTTGCGCCTTTTTTTACCTTCAACGAAATGAAAAAGTTGAACACAGCTTAAATGAATATTCATATGCGAGAGCGGACAGTAGCTACAGTAGTACATGCCTATGTGAGCAGAAGAAACAAAATAGTGTTTGGAAATGTAGAAATATTTGACAGCCAAAAGAAGGGAAAGGCTTTAAAAAGGTATTGAATAAAATGTTTAGGTTAATGTTAAATCAAAGTATATTCGTGCCTTCGTAGTCTGTGCTCACTGTAGCTGCTTTAACTCTGCTTGTTTTGACCAACAACTGCCTTTATTAATATTTACCTAAACCGTCAGAAGTCGGCATCAAAAAAGCTAATAAAGCTGCCAACAGAGCCACTGCACGTTGAGAGGGTTCATTAAGCCAGAATTGAGCTTACTGCCACAACCTTTAGTGACCTGTTTGCACGTTTGCAGCAGCATGCCACAGCTGGCAAGTTGTTGACTTGCACACACACACACAACCATATAATTTACGGCTTTTGTTAATGACATTTAAACATTGAAACACATGCAAAGTGCATACAACGGAGCGGGTCAACAGGAGGCGAACAAAAAGTCTGACATATTGCAACTATGGCCAATAAGCATTTATTGCCGTCTATACGTATATATACATTTAATATTTATTATTGATGGGGCGGCAAATTACACGTGTATACGCGTATTAAATTATTATGTGTGAAAACAATTAATTATGCAACAAAAAAAGGCAAGGAAAATGCAATAAAAACAATAACAATTGCTCATTATGAAAAGCGAGCGCTCAAAAGTAGGCAACACTTTTTAAATGCCTACATTTTGTATTGCTCTCAGTTGGCCATGGCCAATTGTTATTGAAAAGCCATTTAAATTGGCCGCAGACGTCGACGCGTGGTCACTTTAAAGTCACAAAAAGGTCAACATCATTAACAGACAGATAAGGGGCAGGAATAGGGAGGAAAAGAGGCCGTAATTGTTGAGCAAATGGCGGCACATAAATTATTGGTCAAACTCAAAATGTTGGCAACAGAGGAAAAAAAAAAACAAGGCAACTGACGTTGGCAAACTTTCAGCCATAACAACAGAGTGCCAGAAAAAGTGCAGCAATTAAATATTTGCTTAACTGCGCTACACACACACACACGCACGCACACAAACAGTCGCACATTCAAATAAAAACAGTCGCAACTTTTGGCCACAATTCATTTGGGTCGTACCACCTTTTTGGCCACCACAGAATGACCAGAGAGATCCACTGTGTGTGTGTGTCTGCGAAAACACGAAAACATTTCAAATTGAAAAATTATATGCACTTTAGGTGTCCTACCGCACAGTTACAGTTCCAGCTTCAGTGCCCCCACTCCCAGCTCCAACTCTTCACATCATCGTCGTCGACGTCGTCGTCGTCGTCTCGGCGCCATTCGCCACTTGACGAACAACGTTGAAAAATTAATAGCAATTTATTTACTCCAGCTTTCCCCTTTTTCCCGACTTTCCCACTCTCATTCCCATTCCCATTCCCATGACCAGACACATTCCCGTTTCCCGCATTTTTATTTTATTTTATACACATACATTTTTACTACACTTTGTAAGGTCAACTCTGACCCTGCTCCGCACGGCCCCGCTCTTTGACCCGCTACCAAAGTTTAAAAATTATTTGCAATTAAAGCAAACAAATTAAAAAACTTTTACGCGCATGTTTACAAATAATGAAAATTTATTGAAATTTATAACGCAAAGTTTGTAGCATTTATTCAAAACCACTGCAAATAATGTAGGTACATATGTAATGAGTATATATCTGTGCGTATATAATTCATAAAGTTTATTCAGCCTGACACATGTTTCAATTAGTATGTCACAATTGGAAAAGTAGACTATTTATAACGTTGTTGTGGCACAAAAGTGCATGCTAATGAGGTGAAAAGGAGTAGAAAAGGAGTAGCTCATATTACTTACAATAGTAGTAAAAGTAGGAGGCATTTTATTTGATTAAGTAATGTCACAAAGGTGCATGCTAATGAGGTGAAAATGAGTAGAAAAGGAGTAGCTCATATTACATACAATAGTAGTAAAAGTAGGAGACATTTTATTTGATAAAGTAATGTCACAAAAGTGCATGCTAATGAGGTGAAAAGGAGTAGAAAAGAAGTAGCTCATATTACTTACAATAGTAGTAAAAGTAGGAGACATTTTATATGATAAAGTAATGTCACAAAAGTGCATGCTAATGCGGTGAAAAGGAGTAGAAAAGGAGTAGCTCATATTACTTACAATAGTAGTAAAAGTAGGAGGCATTTTATTTGATTAAGTAATGTCACAAAAGTGCATGCTAATGGAGTAGAAAAGGAATAGTAAAAGTAGGAGACATTTTATTTGATAAAGTAATGTCACAAAAGTGCATGCTAATGAGGTGAAAAGGAGTAGAAAAGAAGTAGCTCATATTACTTACAATAGTAGTAAAAGTAGGAGACATTTTATTTGATAAAGTTAGCAATGGGATAAGTGGAAGTAAGGTGAGAACTAGGAGAAGTAGAAATCAGTAGGGAAATCAAAGGAATTTTAAAAATTGAATAAAGTATAAAATAGTATGAAAATTTGTACTCCTAGTGTGAATAGAGACTAACAATTTTAGAGACCTGAAAAAAGGTAACAGTAAGTAGTAAACTTATAGTAATGTTATTAGACAAAGGAGTAATGGAAGTAAAATTATAAAAATAGCACAATTATTAAACCTATTCATAAGCTTTTACTAGTATCAGATGCGGTCACAGGTGTTACTTAAAATAGTTGTGTAAAAAAGAAAAAAGTCGTAGGCATGAGTAATGAAAGTAATAGTAGTAGTAGTAGTAGTTAATAGAACAAGTTGTGAAATAACTTCTAACTTATTATTATCTGCCTTCTTTCCCACCAAACTTAAGTACACAAGCAATAAAAAAACTCCAGCTACTACCCTTAAAAAACCTCAGCTAATTATAATTGTTTTAGTGGCTGCTGTTCAGAGAAATCCATCAGCTACTTCCTATGGCGTAGAACTTTTAAATAGCTATATTCCATGCTCAGCACCTGCCAATTTTTTACCAGAGCACAAAAAAAGACATGCCAAGATATTTCCCCTCCGCTACACTACAGTATTTCCGCACAGTTTTACCTTCTTGCTTTGCTTCTTTCTCCGGTTTGCTCTTGGGATTTGGATCAACTTTCACCGTGCACATCATAAATAATGTGTTGCCCCCCTCAGAAAAAAAAAAAAAAACGTTTGTCAGTGCATTTTTCCCACATGGAATTTCCCTTGCGGCATTTCCCTTGCGGCTCCTTCACTTTTGTGCATTGCGTGACGTTTATTATGCGGTTGTGTCTCCGAATATGTTTAATGAAGACACCGGACAGAAACTGAACCCCAAACGGTATACCTAACTTCTGGCTCAAACTCTGCTTAGTTTTGACTAGCAAAAAAATATAATAAAAATTTTTCATAATTTTGGCAATTTTTACGACTTTCGAGCAGCTTGTGTTACAATAGTTTTATTTCGGAATTGAGGTCTAAAGTCCGAGAGTCGTAAAACTTAAAAACAAAATCATAATAAAAAGGAAAATACTTGTGTGGATATTGAGATACATTTGAAACAGCTGTTGTCTCCCCACGGAGGCAGAGCGGTATCTACTCTAAAGCCTTTTTTTTTTTAAAGACATCATTTTTCATAATATGTATTATGAGATTTCTTTGATTTAGCAACAATTTTGAAGGAGCTTTTATCAAAAGTTATAAATTAAATTTATTTTGCGGCGGCGCCTAATTTATGTTTTCCTAATACACAACTAATTTCGCATGTTTAGACGAATTTTCAGCTAGCCAATAAAAGAAAAAGCAGAAAAAAAAAATAGTATTCTGTGCATATACACACAAGTATATAATATTTGAAAGATTTTTCCCTCAAACCATTTCATCCCCACGCATCATTGAGCAAAACGTTTTATTTATAAACAATTAAATTTGATTTGTCGTTCGCTGGCAGCCAAACGAAAATGAAAATTCAACGTGTTTCCGCTTGTCTTCTTGGCCAGATATACTTTGGTTATAATACGCTTTGGTTAACCAAAGGGAATTACAATTTGACTACACTTAAAACTGGTTGGAACTATATTTTAAAGCTATAAATTGCATTGAATTAAATGACTGTTTCTCAGTCAATTTACTGGGTATCTCTGCCTCGAGCAGTCTGCACATTAATCTTTAAATTTCTTTGCTTTTGGATTGTTTTTTTTTTTTGGATCGCTTTATCAGCTGCATCTGAGGAATCCGCCTCATAAAATATTGAAAAATGCGGCAGCCGTAATGAATTGCGAAACGAAGCACAGTGCTTAAAAGTGTTTTCCTGTTAATCAATTTGTTCTTTTTAAGCACAAAATATAAATTTTAAAAATATATATACACATATCTCTTAAAAAAATTTAAGACAAGACACACAACTCACTAGAGACCCATTTGACAAAATGGCGCTGCGACTTTACGCATTTTCCCAAGAAAATGTTAATGAACTTTTGAAGAGAAAAAAATTAAACTACAGCAGTTTTTGTAGGTCTCACTTAAAATGTAACTGTGCCTCAATTTGGACTAATCAGTAAAATATATTAAAAATATATATAAGCGCACCTCTATGTGGGCTTTATGTACGTGTGTGTGTGATTGTGTGTTATCAGCGGAGTTCAAAAACCCTGGCGTTGCGGTACCTATGCTAAACCACTTTCGATAACCCTAATCGAACCGGGCACAACGTGTTCCGATTTAATATGAATAGTACACGTATTAATACTACTGATTAGCATTTTGTAGAATATTATTATTGTTTTTCTTTAATTCTCTCCCACTTTTGTTGAGTTTAAGGTACGTCAATACTAACTGAAAATTCATTCATTGCTCTAATCAGCGTCAGCCTTACAGAGCGTACTATATAGAAAATGATATAGTGTGTGTGTGTGTATTTATGTGATTTGTAGAATTCTTCAGCAGCTGTCGCCGCGATAAGCAGGCAGAAGCATTGCAAATTGGGTCGCAGTTGCTATAAAGCAGTTAGACATTATTTTTATTTTATTATTTTTTTGATTTTCTTAAACATTTATTTTGTGGCGTCGTTAATAATTTTTTTTTTTTTGGTTTTTTCTTCACGCAGAAAATTTGTTTAGACTGACCTCAAAACAAAAGCAACAACAACAACAACAAAATGACAACAACTTGAGCATGTCGCTTGTTGTTATTTTTGTTTACGCGTTGCCACAAGCGACAGGTGCGTTTTTATATGTCGACATATATATTCTGTGTATGTGTGTGTGTGTGTTTGTGTGTGTATTTCCATGCTGACGATGGCATTTTGTCAATTTTGAAGCAACAACAATGTCTTTGAGCTTGTCACTTTAAAAAGCTTGTTTGTTCCCCTCCCTTTACGGCCAATTATGTGCGCTATTATGGCCAAATTCTCATGTCACTCAATGCACAAAGGCGTTCGTGAAATACTTTCACAAATTAGCGGTATCATTTGTGTGTAGTTTTTGTATTTATATATTTAAGTCTGCTGCGACTTGATTTCTCTATTAGTGCGCTTGTCATTTCGCTGCGTCTGCGTCTTCGTCTTGCTTTGCTCACTCTCAATGTCTGTCTGCTATGCTTTGAGTTTGCTCGTCTGTGTAAGTTTGTGTGAATTCAGCGACCACCTACGTTGAGTTATAATTATATAGCAAAAAGGCTTCTGTCGTCTGCAATTAATGTTGCCGGACCTGTCGCTGGACGTTCCTCAATGCTTACAATTTTACACACGCTGTCAACTGCGTTTAGTTTGATATGCGCTTTGAAGCTGCCTGCTGTGGCGGCATGTGTGGTCGCTCTCTCTTACTCTCTTTACACATGCTGCAGGGCTTCCGGCTACTTTTTTTTTGGCTAGCTTTCGACTGATAACAAATACGCAAGTGATAAGCTCCTAAAAATACTAAGAAATGTTTACTATACGATGGTTTCATTGTCTGTCAGTGACATCATATTGTTGTGTGCGAAATGTTCTTATGTTAAGGTATACATGAGTATAGAGAGCAAATGCCGCACTTAATTGGCTGCCACGATGAGACATGAAAAATTCTCTTGAATTTTTATTAATTAGGCAGCTTTTAGAGCTTGTGTGCGTACATGCGCCACAATAAGCCTTTATACATATACTGTGTCAAATAAGTATTTTGACAGATTCTGAAATAGTTCCCTTATATTTACTTTTAAATAATAAGCAAAACTATTTAAGTCACAACAATTACGTGACTAACTGTAGCTGTTTCATAGCACTCAAATTTTTGTACGGCCGTTGAGCTACAGTGTGTCGACCCCAGGCACGTGTGTGCAGCTTATCAAAAGCTCAAAGGCTATAGCACACTTTTAAATGATTTTGATTTTTTTTCTTACTTTGAATGAATTAATTTCCTGTAATTGCTTAACGTTTAGTTTAGTTTACATTAGTTTACAGTACAGAGAGACAAAAACACTTGAGTCAACATTCAAAAGGTTGAGTTCCACTCGGTGCCGGGCATCATCTTCGTGGGGCGATTCCATTATTAAACTAAAGGTAGCTTCAATTGGCATTTCCGGTCGGAGCACATGACGAATAAAATGCATTAAGAATTTGTGCCTACTGACTCATTCACAACTCTCTCTCGGTTGGGTTTACCTTTAGCAAATGTACAGTTGTGTTTTATTATGAACGGTGAGCTGCCATTTTGGTTTACATTTAATTGATAACAATAAAAATAACAACAGCGAGTACGAAAACGACAACAAAGCGAGTTAATGTCCACACTGTACTTAAGCAGAGAGGTGGGCGTATGTACACACCCATACAGATTTAAATGCCTACACACACACACACACACACACACATGCTTGTGTTGTACTTGCACTCTCTGGCTCTCCACACACTGGCTTACTCAATGTTAGAGCGACAGAGAGAGCGCTACTGGGTAACTTCACACCACACCAGAGCAACGCGATAGCAATAGCGATAACGAGTTTTACTTTGTATTTGTGTGAGCGCAACAGGTAGACGTGGCCATGCTGAGAGCATGTTAAAACTCGTTCGGTCGTACGCTTCGTACTTTTGTTTGTTCGTTTTCTACGCTAGCTCGCTTGCTCGCTCGTTCTCACCACTTACGTCTGTCTCTGTCTTGCTCACATGCAAATGGCGATTGTTAAAGTCATGACGTCACACAATTATAATAACAAGTCAAAGAACAGGTAAAGCAACAAAAATTAAACGCCCTCACGCCCACACTCATCATAACCAGCGGAAGCGGAAATTTATGTTGCTTCTTCTCTTCTGTTCCATCAGCCGCTGCCAGCCGGCGCCCAACATATCACTCAAATAAGAAGGAAGAACAAAAAAAAATCAAATTGTAGTTTAAAGTTTTTCACTTTCCGAAAAACAAAACAAAACAAAATATTCCCCAACGATTTTCGTTTTATGTGCCAACGGCTGTTAAACAAACAAATTAGGCCTGAAAACTGGCTGCGCTTTTTTATGCGCGTAATTATTGGGCGTATTTTGTATTCTCTATTTTTTTTGTTTCTTCCACTTGCTATACAAATAAACAAATTGTCACCGTTAATGTACGAACTAATTAGACTGGAGAGCAGCAAAGAGCAGTCGTTATAGTATCGGTTTTTGACCCATTTGAACATTAAACGTACGAAACCTTCGTATTTTCAATGACCATGATTGTGATCTCATGTCAAAAACTCATTTCTCATCTCTGTATAAATTGGTTTTGTGTATTGAAATAATGACTAATTTGTGAACCACACTACAGTCAATAGATACAGATACACGCACACAAGCACATGTACGTTAATTGAAATTCATGCAAAAGCTGCTTGCTGAGTAACGCGTCAAAGTTGAAACATTGAGAGCGCAGAGAATGCGCGTCATGCAGATCCAAAGTCCAATCAAAGCTCAGCTTCTTTACATAAACATCCACACACACACATGCATGTGCATGCCTCTGTTTCTATGCATTTCTCTTACGTTAATGGCATATTAAGAACACATTTAAAATTGTTAAATGCTGATAAACAATTTAAACAATGTCATGAACTTTACAATAACAAAAAAAAAAAAAGAACAGTCTGGCGCATTTTACAATTATAAATTACTGAGGTGAGCTGGAAATGCAGCAGCAAAAGTTCAATGGCTACACTGTAAACAACAAGAGACAGTGGGATGGCTGGAGGGGAACTGAAAACGATCAAGTAATTGGAGAGAGGGTGGGTGTGAGTAGGCAGGGAACACGTGTTGCCATCTGTTGGGCGGGCAAGTGAAAGTGCCGCAAATCTTTCAGCGCGCTTGCTAAGTGGAGCCCCTTGCAGCAAAACCTGTCAGTCATTTACATAGCTTTTGTATGTACCGTTTGTACACTGTACACCTTTTCCAGCATCACAAAAATAACAACAACAGTGCTGCATACGATATTATTGATGCGTTCAATTTGTTGCCAAACAAATCAAAGACAAACAAATTCACACACACACATGCACATACATGAACGTGTACGTACCATTTTGATGGCTGCCGTTGATTAGCATCAGCTGTTGAAACGTTTTGATTTGATTTTTGATTTCACTTTTAATTCTTTTCTCACTGCACTTTTGTTTATTTCTTCACTTGCCGGCGTTTGTTGATGTTTATGCTTCCATTCCTTATTGGCGCTTTGTCGCAATATATCCATTGAAGTTTTTTAATTTATTTTTTCACCAGCACAACGCGACGTGAAACAATTTTTATGCTTCTTTTGCGCCAATTTTCGGCTTCACTTTTGCTAATTGCTTTTAATGCACAGATGGAAGCAAGCTCAGTGCTATGTCACTTGTTCAGTTGTGCGTTTTCTGCTTGTGTTTTAGTTACAGTTTCGTGATCTGCGCTGCGCGCAACTCGTTTTTATATTTGTTTGTTAAATAAATTAATCAATCGCTTTGAAACTGCTTGCCAAATGCAACAATTATCGCATAAACGTAAAAATATAGCCAAACATTTAACGATGCTGTTCAAAACTTAGGCAAAAAAAAAAAAAAGAAATTAAATGTTTCAATTTTTTCTTTGGTTTTCTCATTTATTTTTTTTCGTGTTTTGTGGTCGCATTCGGATTTGGTTTTCGGTTTTTGCTTTGTGGGCCTTGAAACAAATTAAAAACCGTTAAATTTCAAATAGCCCAGCAAAACAAATAAATATACAAGTTTGTTGATTTAAACAATTTTTATTACCTGTGCGTCGGTGTGCGTGTCGTGTGATTCGTAAAAATGTGTGCGTACAACGAACGTACAAAGAGAATAGTAGAAAAGAAACAGCAACAACAATGTTAGCGTACCAGAAAACTAACAAGAAGAGGAAGAAGCAAAAACAAAAACAACACTATGGCGACAGCTGAGCTGGTGTCGTTCAATGCTTGGAATGAGAAAGTGAGAGCGAGAGTGGAAGAGACTTAAATATGAAGAGAGTACAATTACAGTGTACACTCAGTATAGTGAACTTAAACATATTTGATTAATAAACTTATGGTAAATTGTTATTTTTAACTAATTGAATTTCGCTCTTCTTCTTCCATTTCAGACATGTAAAATTTGTCACAAGGCATTTGCGAATGTTTACCGCCTGCAGCGTCACATGATCAGTCACGATGAGTCCGCGCTGCTTCGCAAATTCAAGTGCGGACTGTGCGAAAAGGCCTTCAAGTTTAAGCATCACCTGAAGGAGCATGTGCGCATCCATTCAGGTGAGAAGCCCTTCGGATGCGACAAGTGCGGCAAGCGTTTCTCCCATTCGGGCAGCTTCTCCTCCCACATGACATCCAAGAAGTGCATCAGCATGGGTCTCAAGCAGAGCAACGGCAACACCAACAGCAACAGCAGCAGCAACCACAACAACACTCGTCAAATGCTCAAAACATTGGATAAGAATGTGAGCGCCGGACGCTCACCAACGGATGCTGGCAAGCGTATGTCTAAATTGTGTGAATCGAATCCCAATGCAAATCCTTTGCTACCAAATCCCATGAACTACTTTGCTGGCGAGGCACAGGTGCCTGGGCCTGCTGCCAATGGAGCTGGTCCATTCTTTCCAAACTACGGTGCCATGAATGCAGCATTGTTGGCATTCCCCAATGCCTTTATGGCGGCTGCACTCGATCCTCGCATGCATCCCTATAGCATACAGCGACTGCTGGAGCTCAGCGCCGCCGGACAGCAACAGCACCAGCAGCGGGAGGAGCAACTGCAACAACAGCAGCAGTTGGAGCAGCGGGAGGAGCCACTATATGAGCCTGTTAAAGATGAGGATGAGACACCCGATGAACCCAAGTTGGTCATGGATCTGGAAGAGTCGGAAATAAAGCCCAGAACACCAGAGTTGCCGTCGGCAGAAACTCATAATGCAGCTGCCGCCTTGAAGCAGGAACCCAGTCGAGAACCCACGCCTGTGCTGGAAGCCAGTGAGGCAACCACGCCCATTAAACTAGAGCAGCCGGAGGAGGAAGAGGAGCAGCAGCAGCAGGAACAGGAGCATGAGTTGCCGTCTGTAGAGCCAGAGACGTCACAAGATTTACGCTGCAGTCGCTGTGCCAAGCAGTTCAATCATCCCACGGAGCTAGTGCAGCACGAGAAAGTGCTCTGCGGTCTGATCAAGGAGGAGCTGGAACAGCACTACCAACAGCAGCAGCAGCAACAACAACAGCATCAAGCCTTTGCCAGCGATGCCGATGAGGACGAGGAGGAGGAGGAGCCACGACAGGATTACAGCGCTGGAGGCGGCGGCGGTGGCGGCAGCAGCGACAGCGGTGAACGCAAAGTTCGCGTGCGCACCGCCATCAACGAGGAGCAGCAACAGCAGCTGAAACAACACTACGCCCACAATGCGCGTCCATCACGCGATGAGTTCCGCATGATCGCAGCACGTCTCCAACTCGATGCTCGTGTCGTCCAGGTCTGGTTTCAAAACAATCGCTCGCGGGAACGCAAAATGCAGAGCTACGTGAGCATCCCAGAGACAACAACAGGAGCAGTTGCAGCAGCACCCAACAGCAACAACGCTGTGCAATCCATGCCACAGGCCAGAGCTGGCGAGGATCAGCCACTGGATTTGTCTGTGAAACGCGAGGCATCACCAGTTTATGGCCTGGCGCCGCAGCAGACGAGTCTGAGTCAACCGCCGGTGGATTTTGCCGACAACATGGCCATCAATCTGAGCCGCAAACTGTCGAGCTCGGCATCGATGTCGCCTGCCTCCTTGTCGCCCTGCTCGGGTGCATCCTCCTTGCAGCAGCAGCAACAACAGCAGCACCAACAACAACAACAGCAGCAGCAACAACAGCACACGGCTGCAGCTGCTGCTGCTGCGGCAGCTCTCTACTTTGCACCACCCTCGCCGCCCAGTTTGCCACGTGGCCCACCCTTTGCCGGTTTACAGCAGTATATGATGCCACGCCTGCCCATGGAGGCACTTTTCCAGATGCGTCCCGGCGCCGACTATGCACCCAATCCGCTAATGAACAGTATTAAATTGCCCGATTATCGCGGCACTAGCCTAAGTCCTGGTGGCTCCGAGAAGCGTTCATGGCGCGACGATGACTCGCGCATCTCCCACGAGGATGACTACGGAGCAGCTGGTGGAGTGGGCGGATTGTTGCCCCCAAAACCTAAGCGCATGAAGGCGGAGACACATGGACATGCGGGTGATCCCGATCTGCCCTTCGTGTGTGATCAGTGCGACAAGGCGTTTGCCAAACAGAGCTCCCTGGCACGTCACAAGTACGAGCATTCCGGTGAGTCAACCCACACAATCATCACACATGATTCATCCTATTCAAGTGACCACAACTAATCACAATTTTCATTTTTGTTGTTACAGGTCAGCGACCCTATCAGTGCATGGACTGCCCCAAGGCCTTCAAGCACAAGCATCATCTGACGGAGCACAAGCGTTTGCATTCTGGTGAGAAGCCGTTTCAGTGCTCCAAGTGCTTGAAACGCTTCTCGCATTCGGGTAGCTACAGTCAGCATATGAACCATAGGTACTCCTATTGCAAGCCCTACAGGGAATAGGTAAGCGACACCTCAGTGCCGCCCACCTGCGTTGTAGCCGCCAATGCCTCGGCAACGGGTACGCGTCCCAGACGCGCACCAGCCAACAATAATAACAATAATGCAAACAGCAATACCGCCAGAAATCATCACAGCAACTATCCACATCAGTTGGCTGCCATGGCGGCATTTCAGCAGCACCAACAGCAACAGCAGCAGCAACATCGCTTGCAGCGACTTGCCTGGCCACCGTCCACAGCCGTTATGCTGCCGCCGCAGCAAACGCCGTCAGCAGTAACAGCGCCACCACCGCCGTTACTCTCCACAGCAGCAGCAGCAAATGTAGCAGCACCGCCACCGCCGCCTTCGTTCTTTGCCAGCTCATTGCATCATCATCCACATGCGGCACTGATGGCGCCACCGCATCCGCTGCAAGCAGCCACAACACACAATTTCAATTTCTTCAATGCCAAAATGTTGCTGAACTAAAGCGAGTGGTTAACATGCGGTTAACAGTGAGCTAACAGTGCACTTAAATGTTGTACTTAACAAACCAAGACACCAAAAATCTCAAAATTGTGCAGGAACACAAACAAAAAAAAAAAATGTTTTTAATGAAAAATGGAAAAACCTTTAACTTGCCACATGTTGCAAGCCGGCAGCCAACTCAGTTCGAGAGCAGAAATAATATTTTTTATAGCAATTTTTTAACATGTCACAGTTTTTTTTTTGCATGAAACCTTTCGTTTGAGCGAATTTATTATTATTTTACGTTAATATTATGATTATTCTTATTATTATTATTATTATTATAATTATTTGTACTGCTAAGTTATCGATATATTTTTTATACATTCAAAGAACAAACTATTTACGTTTAGTTTGTAGGAACAACAATCCCAGTACCAAGTGCTGCGAAATACTCAAAAGCTTTCATTACTCAATGTGGCAAGTGTCACATTAATCAATATTATTTTTAAAACATTATTTTTACAGCATTAGTGAACATTATTTTTCTTACTTTATTTTTTGTTTTGTTTCTATTATAATTAAAAGAAAGAAAAGAAAAACGTTAAGAACTTGGGTTTACCACTAACCGATTTATTTGAAAAGAAATTAAGAAATTTAATTGACAATATCGTATTTAAACAAATTCAATATGATGCCGAGCACGATGCTCTCTCGCAAAAGTATTAAACAACATCCAACTGTATTAAAGCCAGAATACAATAAACAATAAACACAACAAAAACCACAACTAAATTAAAAAAAACCAATAATAAAATAAACTAAAATCGTTGCTTATGTTAAATGAAAACCCACCGCTTGCTGCGCGTTTCAATTTGAACTTGAACTTTACTCGATTCGATTCAATTAACAAACTTAAAATTAATAACAAACAAAAAAAAAAAGTAATAATCGAAAACGATGAATAAACTATACGATCATTCCATTTAGCTAAAGTAGCGCTAGAAGAAGGTCTCTCTCTCTCCATGCATTTAAGACCTTCGGCAACTTGAGCATAAAAACAAAATATAAAAAAAACAAAAACTATGAAATAAAACGAATGTTTTGTAAATGTAATGTAATGCTTACAAATAGCAAACAAACCAAAATTAATAATATTAAATTTAATATTAAAAACAACTAACACTTAATATACAGAAATTTACCATTTAAAGCTAATGCGCAAGAAAAAAAAACTTAATTTGGCCTTATTAAAAATTATTTAACAATTAATTACTTACCTAAAAAACAAAAAAAAGAAGAATACTATTTGTAGTTCTAGGTTAACAAAGTTTAAAAAATTAATTAAATAAAACTTAGCAAGTAAGAACTTTTGGAAAAGTCTCTAAAGCAAATAATTAGCAAATTTCAATGTGCGTCTTGTATGTAAAAAAAAATAATCCTCCTAACAAACTCGAAAACAAAACATTAAAGAACACTATTAACATTAAAATATTGAAATGTTTACAAAAGGACAATAAATTTCTAAATAATTAGAATGCTTTCGATACTTGCTCAACAAATTCATTTACTCCGCCAAAATATAAAAAAAACACAATGAAAAAAAGGTTTCCAGTACAACGAATATTTTATTTGTAATGTTTATTAATTAATCGATTTCTCATAAATCTATGTACTGTTTAATAATTCATTTACTTTTGCTTTTCCAAAAAACAAAAAAAAAAAAAGAACAAAAAAAAACACAACTTACGCAAATAAAAAATTGCATTTATTACTTAATTAATTTTTATATTTGTATTTTTAAAAATCAACTCGATATATACATAAATATATAAAATAAATATATATACATATATATTTTTTGTAAATTATTTCGCAAGAAAAAAAGCTAGAGAATCCAAAAATGAAAACAAGAACAACTGTTTAAATAAATACAGCCAGCACTCGTTTAGCATAAATTAAATAATTCATTAATTAGACTAGTTAAACATAACTTTATAAATGTTAAATTAAAATTTAAACAAAAAAAAAAAAAAAAAAAAACGAAAATGAAAATGAAAACTAAATAATAATTAATTATATTTAAGCGCAAATATTTTAATTGTGATGGAGATGCCAGCGATAATATTTGCACTCTAGGGCCTTATATGAGATACACATACTTAAACATACACACACACCCACACACACACACAGATACCCATAAACGTTGTTAGTTATGTTAAGATCCATTGCTGAACCAATTTCCTAAGTTAATCCAAACTCTTGTATTTTGTATGCCTCTCTGTTAAAGCTGTTCATATACCACATAATATTATTTGTTTTATGTTTTGAAAAACTCTATTTTATGTTTAGTTATGCGTTGAAACAGCCATCAAATGTTAACTGCTATACACCAATATAAATACACAAATAAACAACAACAACAAACGAAATAATTATTAAAAAAAAAAGTGTAAAAAATTAAAACAAAAATAACTTATATTTCAAATAACTTATATTAAATGTATTTTAATCAAAATAAGCAAAAAACAAAAATGAAACGGATATGATAAATTTACAAAATTATTGTTTTTGGCTTATTTTGATTAAAATTCATTTATGCGTAATATTTGAAATATAAGTTATTTTTGTTTTCATTTTTTTTTTTTTTATTTTAAATGTGAAAATAAAACAACAAAAAATTATTAAAATTCAAAACTCCAGCGGCGTTTTTAATGTGTTTGAAACGAATTTTCAGATGGGCTTTGGAGGGGCTTTTTAGGAGACTTCGAGACTACAATCAGAACGGACAACTACATATATACGTACAGCTACCTTAGATTAAATCAGTCCAAAATCGGACTTTTGTATGAAGACTTGTAGTGTTAGTTGAGCGATTGCAACCCAATTCGTGCCTTAAACTTTTCTCTCACGAGTTAAACTGTTCTCTCCAAGTTTGGTTCGGATCGGACAGCTATATCCCATAGCTCCATCCGCACTGGAATGAGTATGGGGTCTTTTACAGTCGAGTCGTAGCTTTTCTTACTTGTTTCAGCACATATAATCTGTATGGACTCAATCACTGATCATCGTGGAACACAAACGATAAGAGTTAAAAAATTTAAATCAAATTAAATCCCAGTTGTCACCCACTTCCCATAAAAAACAACTCACAATTTATATTTTAAAATTTTTTTTTAACATATTTTACTTTCCATTTATTAATTTGTTATTGTATATGAATTGGCCAAGGCACGCGTATTGTCAATGAGCTTAACTTTAACATTTGTTAAAAGAAAAACAAATAGATAAACGATATGCGAATTTTCAACAAAAATTTCCAATTCAAATCGCACATTACCAAAAAACGGAACTTACAAAAAACAAATTAAAATCTTTTTTTTTTATGTACTTTTGCTTAAACATTGAAAATTAAACTAATTTATTTGTTAGCGAATTATAAACTAAAAAACATCTTAGCACTAGAAATTGTATTGCATAATTATGTATATAAAACTATTACAATTTATTCATAATATATATAAGTATATATAAAGTTTATGTAAATTTATATAAGATATATGTTTGTATATATATAGATTTGTTTATATTTTTTTTTGTTTTTATTTTCTTAGAGAATTTCTGTTGAATATTATTTAAAAAAAAAAAACAATTTCATTTGGCATTCAACAAGTTTTGCTAGATTAATTAGTTTAGTTAATTATATTATATGTATATGCATAGAATCTATACGATAGATACAATTTAGTTTGTTCTTCTTCTTTTTAGTGGAGAGGTGTGTGTGTGGTGAGGGGAGAGGACTGTTTTTGGGCGCGTTATAGATAATGAGCATGTGTGATAAGAGTGATAAGAGCGCGCCCGCGGGCATTATAGAAATTATACAGATAGTTTGAATTTTTTTAGATTAGGCTTATAAGACCCGCTTATATCGCTAAATTGGTGCGATGCTGTGCGTCTATCGAGATCGGTTCTCATTGATCCACATCTCTCTCTCTGTGTCTCTCTCTCTCTTCCTCTCTCTCGGTTTCGCACACATTTTAAAAAGTTTTCAGTTTCTGTTTCAGTTTTGTCAAGCTAAAATGGCCAAAACCCTATCCAGCCTGCTGAGATAGTTGCCATTGGAGTTATGTGTATATATCATTGTTAAATTGGTCCAGTTGTGAGTGTGAAAGTTTTCTAGGTTTAGTTAAATTCGCTCATTCAAGGCATATAGTTCATGAATATATAAGTATATATAGTTTTAGTTTGTTTGAGCACCAGAAAATTGGTTCGATTGTTATTATTAACATACTCATACCGTACATAACTATTTGTATTATAAATATATATTTATGTGTGTTTGTTTAAGATCTTTAGTTAACAAAAAAAATCAAAAAGTTATGACTCATTTTATTTAAATTTATTCAGTTCATGCAATCAAGCATATATATGTGTGTATGTGTTTATGTACTCGTACTTTCTAACCATTCGTAAATAACTGTTCTTTATGTTTTTATAAATATAAATTTTTGTATGTTAAATATGTAGTTTTTTTCTTGCTGATGTGTGTGAATTCCATTTTTAAAAGGTTCGCAAAATATTTCAAGTGCCTCAATTTAATATTTTTATTTTTTTTTTTTTTTAATTTTTGGCAACAAATTCCACTAAAACTCAAAAATGCATATTAATTAAAAAGGTTGTTTAGGACTTTACAGCGTCTGTTAGCGTTTGCAGTAGACTTAACAGCGCCACTGCTAATGCTTAACATAGACAGACGTCAACAGAGAGACTTAACAGAGCTAACAGCTGTTAGCTTGCAGCCCACTTCACGAGCTGTTAAACATGTGCAGCTGTTAACTGGCTGCAGAGAATTAACAGCGCCGCTGTTAACACGCTCTTGGCACACTGTTAAAGCGATTTCTGTCTGCTTCTCGCGATTTTTGTGACTATTTGACTAACAATGATATATGTGTGTACTATATATATTTTATATATGTATGTTATGACCGAGATCAAACATAGACCGGCGCCTGATCGTCCGTCATGTCCGGCTGCTGCCGATCATCGAAAAATCTTCTAAAGGTAAATTCGTAAAATCCATGGAATTGCCTATCATTCAGATCGATATCATCGCCGCTGCTCAAATTGGAATCATTCGATCGCAATTTATCAGGGTCAACGGGATCAAAATTGGACGTATCTGTGGGATGTTTGATTTCCGGTATATATGGTGCCTTCTGTTTACGCATATCCGCAAAATCGATGCCCTTGAAGAAGTCATGGGCCTTGACCTCATCCACACTCTTGCCCAACCTTTTGTCGGATGAAGCGCAGAGTCGTCGTATCAGATCAGCTGCCTCACGCGACAACTGCGCCTGCGGCGGTATGTGCAACGTTTTCTCCCAGTTTATAACCTGCAATTAAGCCAAGGTATTAGTTAAATAGTTATAGATAGAGTAGTGTGATTTGTACAACCTTTTGCTGCGTCTCCATGGGACTGTTGGCCAGAAACGGTGGCTGACCCACCAGCATCTCGTAGAGTATAACACCTACGCTCCAGTAATCACACAGCTGTGTATACCCGCTGCGTTCCAGAACCTCGGGTGCTATATAATTGGGTGTGCCAACCAGTGAGTGGGCCAGGACTCTTTGATGATCTCGCATGCGTCGTCTGCACAGGTAATACAAATGTTAGTTTTCGTGCTTGATTAACAAAAAGATTTCTTAGACTAACCGCTCCAGCACTGTAGGTTTGGTACCATTCTCCGAGTAGTCCTCCCAAGGCTCCATCGAGTCCTGCCGCGAATGATTGCCTAAAATATAAACTGAATTAAATTTCAATCCATTTAAATTAGAGTTATTTAGTAACAACCATTTTCCTGATAGTATTTGGAATTGTGCGTCCATCTGAAGCCAGTGCAGAGACCGAAATCGGTGAGTTTTATGTGCCCATCACGATCGATGAGTATATTGTCAGGCTTAATGTCCCTGAAAGCGTCGAAAATGTATGGATTAAATAGTTGCTTTAAAGTATGACTTTGGTGAAGTCTCACCTGTGAATGAAGCCCATTTTGTGTACACTGTCGACGGCGCAGGTTACCTCAGCTATGTAGAAACGTGCCAGCGGTTCCTCAAAAATTCCCAGTTTGATCAACAGCGACATCAGATCGCCGCCTATAATAGATAAATTCGATTAGTAAGAAGTAAGTAGCAAGGATTTAAAAGTAAGACTCTACACCCACCTGGTATGTAGTCCATAACGAAATATAAATTATCCTTATCCTGAAAACTATAGTAGAGCTTGACAACCCAATTGTTGTCGGCCTCGGCCAAAATATCACGTTCGGCTTTCACATGAGCCACCTGATTGCGCTTCAGTACATCAGCTTTTCGCAGTGTCTTCATCGCATACAGATGATTGGAGGTGTCGATCTTTCGCACAAGTGTCACCTCACCAAATGCTCCGACGCCAATCGGTTTGAGTTTCACAAACATGCTCTTATCCATTTTAGCGCGCTTGAGGCGTATATAATTGCTCTCCTTCTGATTGAGCATTTTCCTCATCTCGATTTGGGTCTCATCCGATAATCCCACCTTGAGCATTTCCTTCTCCAACTGATTCTTACGGAACGTACGCTGACGATACGATTTGATCACATTTTCAATATGTTGTTCCATAAAGAATTTAAATGCTTGCGGTGAATATTGTCGTATCCGAAACTCCTTGCGCTCCTCCTCCTTCTCCTTGGAGATTTGTTTCCTCTCCGGTATGGGGGATGCATGTTTGATCTTCTTGCAGCCAACGGCTGTGGAGTTGCCGGTGGCATTGGTGGTGCTGGCGGAACCATTGCTGCCACCAGAACTGTTGCCGTTGTTGCCACTGGCAACACTGCCACTGTATTTGGCTGGTGGAATTGGTGGCGTTGTGGCCAAATTGCTGTTGCTGATTTGTATGTTGTTGCTGTTGTTGCTGATATTGTTGTTGTTGTTGTTGTTGCTGCTGCTGTTATTGTTGTTCATAGCTGGTTTCAAGTCAATGTTATTGTTGTTGCTGTTGTTGGCCAACTCTGGCGTGGTAACGCGTGCACTTTGGTAAGGCGGTGGCGGCGGCAACTGCCGATTGCCGTTGCCATTGCTGATCGACAAGGGTTGCTGCAACATGTAAAAAAAAAAGGAGGGGTAAGTAAAAGTTCTTATTGTTGCTTGAAATTGGCTAAAAAGAACCAGGAATCAAAGTATTTAACTTAAGTTCTGTTTAGCCAAGCTCTACTGTACTCGGTACACACCTTTTGCTGCTGTTGTTGCTGCTGCTGTTGCTGTAGCTGCTGTTGTTGTTGCTGCAACTGTTGCTGCGCCTGCAGCGCACGTAACGCCTGCAACTGTTGCTGCTGTTGTTGTTGTTGCTGCTGCTGCTGTTGCTGCTGCTGTGGCTGCGGCGTTGTTGCCGCCTTCGCCTGCATGCTCTTGGCATAGGAGGGCGGCTCCATGCTGGCAACCTTGCCCACCACCGCACCACCGTTCAGTGCTCCAGCCAACAGTGGCGGCGTCGTTGGTGCAGGAGGCTTCACTGCACCTGCGACGACCACCGGACTGGGCACGAGCAGCGGTGAATGCTGTTGAGCAGCAGCGGCTGCCTGCTGCTGTTGCTGTACCACCGCCGCTGACTTCTGTGGATAGGACGGTGGTGCGGCCAGCACATGAACAGGTGAATTACTGGCAGATGCACTAACCGGAGATTGTGGTGCCACAGCAGTTTGCAGCACCGGTTTTTGCACCTGCGTTGACTTCACGCTCTGCATGATGATGGGTTGCTGGGTGCGTGCCTGGTAGACGCGGGGCTGTGGCCTGGCCACGCCTGTGGAGGCGGAGAGTATGCCGCTGCTGTTGCTGACGGTGATGGGACTCGGTGAACCTGCTGAGGTGGCCGAGTAGCCACTGCTTGGGGATTTACGGTAGTCAGATTGCTGTGACTGTGTGGGCGACTGACGGGACTGCATGGAGGCGGTGTAGCTGGGTGGCGGTGGTGCATTTGCCACCACCACCGTGTTGATCATGTACGGCGGCGGTGGTTCGACCACAGCACCACTGCTTGCACCCGGGTACATGTTGAGTGCCTTCATTTGTTGTGTCAGTTGTTGCGTCAGTTGTTGCTGCGGCGTCTTGCCACCATTTTGTGGTATCACCGGCGATGTGCCACGCGTTGGGGCACAGTTTGGCGTTATTGCCGCCGGACGATTGAGCGCTGGCGAGCGACGCTTGAACATCTGATTGCTGGTGGGCGGCGGTGGCGGTGGGGTTGCCGAGCTACCCACTCCCGTGGGATTACGCGGCGGTGGTGCTGGCGGTGCTGCATCACTGAAACTGCTCGGCGAGGGCGAATATTGTCCCGTACTCGTCCGACCGCTCAGCTGCTGATGCGTATGCGAGTGCGGACTATCGGAGCGGGAACTGCCGGCGCCGGAGTCGAGGGCGGGACTGCAGCGTAGGTAATGCGTGGGCGTTTCACGCTCGATACTCGGCTTGCGTATCAGTTTGGGCGGTATCAGTGAGTTGATTATCTTTGGCACATGTCCGTTCACCGTTACCGCTGTGGGCAGCGCAACGGCTCCGACGACCGATGGCGTGGGCGGGACAACGACATCGGGCGACTGGGTGGCCGATGGGGGCGGGTCCAGTGCCAGTTTTGCATGGTGGTAATCGGTAGCATCGTTACGACCATTGGCGGCGGTATATCGCAGAGCTGTATAATTCTGCAAAGCGATAAAAGGTCGATTAGTGATCGGGAAACTACAATTTTTATTAATGAAACTTAATTAAACCTAAAGTACGCCAAGTGTACTAAAATGTATCATAAAAATTCTTGATTTTAATTTCCAACAAACTAAAACTATTGTTCCCCCCACCCAATTGCTATTTCACTACTACAACAAAGTCCACACATTTATGACCCCCTCTAAAATCCCCGCCACTGCCAGGGACAGCATTCCTCTGCTGTGAGAAACATTTAGTTGTATATTTACATACGACTGTGCATGCCTGTGTGTGTGCGTGTGTGAGAGAGCTTGTGTTTGGCTTTAATGGGCAGTGTACGTGTGTTTGTGTGTGTTTGGATCAGTTCAAAAACTAAACAAAAGGCGCGCATACAAAATAAAAACAAAAATGCGAACAGCGCCTAAAACAAAAGGCACATGAAACGCGGCGGGCAAAGCAATGCAATCAAATTCTTGCCATCGTTCAGAAATTCCTAAAAGTCAGGAGCACTCATACAGACACTCACACACACGGACATACACAGACGCGTGCGCTCAACAGGAGAGCACAAAGCAAACGAAAACAGATACAAAGAGGCAGACAGCGAGAAACAGAGAGGGAGAGCGTGAAATAAACAACAACAATGGTAGCAAAGCGATCGCCGGCTGACAGATTGCAGCAAACAACAGAAACAGAGGCAACCTTCAGGGCGTGTCTGTGTGTGTGTGTCTGTCTGTCTGTCTGTTCGTGAGTGTGTGTTTGCCTGTGTGCACTTTAGTGCTGCTATTGTTGTTCTTGTTGTTGGTGGTGCTACCCGTTTTACGCATTCTTTTGATGCTACTACATCATCGTCTTTCTTTTGTGACTGATCCTCACAGTTTGACTCTGTGTCTGCCCGTTTGGACTTGTACTGACTTTGCATGAGTGATGGCCATAAATTTGTGATGGCAACGTGACAAGAGATAATTTATGCACATATTTATAATCGCCAAATCACGCACAGGCACGAATTCACTTTACTATAAGTTATTACAACGAATATTCACCACTGTTAACGTTAACATTTTTTAAAGCTAGCGCTGTAAACAGTTTATAAAAGCTAAAAGCTCTCAAAAACTAAAGCTTTTAGTTGATTAGTGTATAATTGTTGACAGACTAGTAAACATCCTGTAAATTACTGCAATTAAGATTTCTCTTAATATTTTAAATACGAAATGATTTTTATTTTTAGTTTGCCAGATGTGGAATTCTTTCCGCTCTACTTGCAGTCTTTTATGTTTACAGGGTATACAGACGCATTACATGTGTAGTATACGTGTACTTTAAATTTACCCTCAAGTGGGCGTGCATTCAATGCGCGACGAGACTAATTAAAACCAAGGACGTCGAAACCCAACAAAATACCCCCAGCAGACAATCTGACGCGATGTCGTCGTCTTGGCCGTCTTCTTCTTAGTCTTCCTCTGCCTCTTCTGTTTTATTGGCCCGATCCGTCGCCTTACAAGCTAACCAATTGGCGGGCAAATTAGCCAAAATCCCAATGGGCGCACTAAATCAGCTGAATTCCGCTTTGTGTTCCTCCCCTGGCCGCTAGGTGTCGCGCCTACGCAAACAATTTTGCAACGCGTAATCTTCAAATGAAATAAAATAAATTGGATTTGTGGGCAGCAAGCGGTTAGAGAGGGGCTGGGAGGGGGGCGTGGCGATAAACACTTTTGCTAATCCACTTAAGCGATTGCCACTGCAATTGGCCATAAACCAAAAATTAAACAAGAAATACCCTAGGGCCCACTGTACCACCTTGACCGCTATAATACAAACCCATATAGATATAAGCTTTGTATGTGTGTGTGTAGTATATTATTTTGTTGAAAATATTATGAGACTTGTGCGCGGGGAATTTGGAATATTTTTCGAGGATTTTCTTTTTGTGGCATATACACTACAAGCGACCATATAATTTGGCCAAAAATCGCACAAAACGAGCGAAAAAAAATACATCAAAATTCTTGGCAACTGGCAAATACACACACAAACACACACCTAGATACATATATCGTAGATATATATATTTCTAGTATCTTGAATTTTGGGGAATGCTATACCAGAACAGTCAAACATTTTTGTTTTGGCCGCCTTTGTTATTATTAGAGACGGGCCAATGTTCTTTTTTGGCCGTTTGGGCCACTGAAAAATATATCTATATATTTACATACATATATATTTATATATGTGTATTGCATACATATAATTATTTAGGTGAAAAATTCCTAGGAAAACAGCGACACGTCGCAAGAAATCTACAAAATTGCACATCAGGGAATTTTGGGAAAACGCAGCTGTAGAGACTCCAAAAAAGGAAATTCTGCGTAATTTTGGAATTAAAAATTGATTTTCTATAAAACATAAACCTTTGGAATACCAATTTCTTAATAAAGTAATTAAGGCCTAACAAAAATTGATTTCCTGTTAAATAACTTTGAAGTCAATCAATCAGAAATATGCTTTACGATCATTATATGAGTTATATACTCATCGGAAGTAGATTCATTTAAACCTCTTGGCTGACGTACACTCGCATACCAAGAAATGATTTTCCAATTAGCTGATATCAAGCATATAAACGTGGGAAAAACTAAACTTTATGTCGATCAACAAAGCGTAATCAAATTTTGACCTTCCTGGCCAGAGTGTGTGCATAGTTTTGTTGGGCACTGTGTATGCGATTTATAAATAGCTTCGGGGCTTATGACAACCAATTAGGCTTAAAGGCCGGATTACATGTGTACACGTAATACCCTGTACCCAGTCAATTATGGGTGTGTGTGTGTTTAGTTACCCAAAAGATCAGTTGGCGTGATCAAGAGCTGAGTTTTGAGTTTTACATTGTTTGCTTTTATTGACTTTTTAGGTTTTTTTTATACGAGTATATTGTATTTTGTAGAGGTTAATTTATTTATGCATATTTCTTATTGTTAACCACTTTGATTTTAATTTTTATATTGTCATTTAACCCACTGACGACGGCGTTGGCGTTTCTTTATTTTTTTCATAATTTATTTTGATCGTTTTGTTATTTTAATTAGTTCTACGCAAGTTTTAGCTGAGACCCTGTATTTGTAGCGTAGAAAGGGTGTTTAAAGTTGATGGTGAAGTTTTCAAATCGAAATTTATTGTAAAGCAAATTTGTTTTATGTCCTTATACTATCAAAGTACGCAACTTACAATGGGTGTTTAAAGTTTGTGCAAAAGTTTTGGTGTTGCAGACTGTAAGAGTCAAATTTGTGTTGCAATACAAAATTTCAAACTAAATTCCATCCAACAAGAAAGATACAATTTTTATTCCTTTTCTACAGCTAACCTACAGGGTCTTTTACAGTTGGATTGCCTATTCTCCTAGTCTGCTAGTGTTTCTCTTAAATACTTAATTTTCCATTTTTGTCCAAATTTGGCTTGCACTCGTGTTTGGGATCGGTCTGGGTCTGAGCTCCACTCTTAGACCCAGTCTGTCGCTGGGTTCGTGTCCCCGCTAGAGTCGCGCTGCCATTTAATTATTTATAGCACTGTCAAATGGGGCACGATCGCTTTATGGTAGCCGCCAGAGGCGACGGCGTCCAAAAAAAGCGGTAGATCGTGGGCGTGAACATGGCCGCCGAAAGTGTTGAGCGAGTCATGAATAAATTTTATTAGTTTGGTCGGGTCTGGCCCCAAATATGGTAACAATTTTGGTTGGGGGATGGGAGGGGTAATATATCGAACTACAATACGCTATAAATGAGCAGATTATGGCCAAAGTATTTAGTGCGCAGCATGATCAATTAGCCGTAGCGAAAGAGCCACGTGGCTGGCCAAAAATCGAGAACTTGGCCAAAACTGAACAGTGAAACAGGGGAAAAATGTTGCAATATGCCTTCTGCTTGCTCCTCGTGTTTGTGGTCAGTTCACAAACATTAAATTCTCAACTGTCAATGCGTCGAACTGGCCTGGTCATAACAATTTGCAGCATCCCGTCAGTGAACATTTTTTATGGCCCAAAAGCCGCACTTTGGCCACAAATTCCCCAAAACCCGCCCGAACGCATTGGCAACGCACACCGATGTGAGTTGTGGAGGGCGGGCAGGCGAAACGGCTTAGAACGGTTTGGAGCTGGCTTTGGCTTTGGGCCGCAGGAATGCGCTTTCTGGCTAATCGCATGGTACGAGCCAACTCGCTCGATCATAATTTACAATCGCACAAACAGTAGCTGGCAGTAGGAATCGTAAAATTTTAAATTAATGACCCGTCAGATCATATTTAAGCATTTTTATTGCTTACCAAGCCAATGTCGGTCTGTCTGCCTGCCTGGGAGCCTGCACTTTCAGCTTAAGGCTAAAACAATCGATAAACCAAAAGAGCAAACCGTTTATAAATCATTACTTGCAACTTGTTGCCAAATTGTACGGCAAAAATTCAGTTAAGATTGAATAAATGCCAAGCAACATAAAATAAATTTGCACACATTTTAACTTTTCAGAATTTCAATTTAGTGCACAAGGGTTAAAAATGCCCACTGTGCTGCAAAAAGAATAAAAATGGTAAGACTTCTTCATATGTCTTAGACTGTCTGTCACCATTTGCTCTCTCTCTCATTTCCCCTCTCTCAGCAACGCCCGCTCTCATCAGGCAGCGCCTGTGGAGCTTTTGAAGGCTGTGACGTCAATGCTTAATATCCAGGGTGATCATCGCGTGCAAGCACTCACACACACACACGCACACAGCATGCAACAGCGGGAGAGAAATAAACTGAGAGAGTAACAGACGACTGGACATATTGTCTGACAGAGAGCCGCCCACTCACGCTCTATGCGTCTGTGTTTGTATGCTTTTATGTGTTTTTGTATGTGTAATGGCAGAAGGTCAATTGCATTTCGTTGGCAGTTCATTAATTTCATTTCAAGCTCTCTGCGTTTATATTTAGCAGCCACACACACATACACACTCACACACATGTACACATCTTTTATTTGAAAGCTTCTTGCTGTTCTTGCTCTTCTTCTTGCCCCTGAGCTTTGACCAACTACTTAGTGTTTTATGCCTAACCAGGCTAATTGCCGACTCCTGTCGCTGTGACAAATGTCTTGGCCAACATTGATGTATTATTACGTATCCATCGCACAGGTGAACAACTTTGCGATGGCTCGTGCCATCATCAGGTGAACATGTTTCCACAGACGCCCACGCAGCATCTTCTTCTTCCGCTCACTGTTTCTCACTCTCTCCCTCTTTCTTCTAGCTGTCGCGCGACATGAGTTTTATCTTGCTGTTAATTTTTTATTAGTTGTCGTGTTTTTTGGTTTTGTGAGTTTTTTTGTAGTGTTTTTTTACAACACCTGGAAAATGTTGCTGCATCATTTGTAAAGCACTAAAGCGACTGATAAGTTTGTTTTTTATGTAAGCTACGCTTCCATTTCCTTCTTACCTTAGTAGACCCACTCTCTATCTCTAACTCAGGCATTTCAGGAATTTTTCATATTTTTAACTATTTAGTGAATCATCAGAGAACTTTAATTCCACTATAGGATCACAAATACTTGGAATTTCTGAGCCTATGATAAAATAAATGGGAATTTTAAGTGCAAAGTTTGTACATTAGCATAAAAGCTAAAAAAATCCCAACCTTGTCTTTCAAAATTAAAGGGAATTTATATAAATTTAAAATAAGAAGTGTTCTATTGGTGTGACCATAAGTGTATGCATTTACTTGTTACTCACCTGATTATTTCTATGATTATTTTGTACTTCGAATCGGGTTAGATCCTGTTTTATGCTCTCGAGCGCTTCCGCTGTGTATTTATCATTGGGGCGACCGCCCCTTTTTTCGCCCGCTGGATGCATTATGCGTCTGCTTCTTCTCTTTGTGATATTTAGCACTCATATCACAAAATGCTCCGTGCTCTCACCCACAAACACACACACACACACACACACTGACACAAACAATACACTCTTGCACTCTCTCACACGCACACTGGCACACACACACGCGCACTCACACACACACACACACACACTCACACCGGAGTAGCAGAAACAAAACAGCAACAAACCGTTTTGATTCACATAAATACTTTTGATATTTATACTATTTTTTTTTAGACTTTTGTGTGTGTGTGCGCATAGAGATTTTCAGCTTCTTCTTTCGCTGCGCTTTCTTATTGTAGTTGTAGTTGTTGTATTTCACTCGCTGCACTTGTATTGGGACAGTTTATTTCTTTTTGTTATGCTTATTTTTGTTATCAATTAAGATAATTTAATTTATTTTCAACTTTTTTGTTGTTGTGTTTTAACACTTCACTAAGGCACTTAATTTGCATTATAATGCAAAGTATTTTGTTTGCTGCACAAATTAATTTTGTTAAATCTTGTTAAAAAAAAATTCACTGATTTTTTCATTATTATTTTTGTTGTTTTAAACGTATCACATTTTCTGCCGTTGCCCTTTTTTTATAAGATTAAAAATTTATAATTCATTTTGTTTATGTTGTTTATCACATTTTGTGGCACTTATCAACGTCATCATGATGATCTTGGCAAATATCATTAATATTTTGAGCGGATACTGGAAGTCAGTCGATGAATGAATTTGAATATTTGAATACAAATAAATATTCGTTTATTCGTATTCGTAATTTGATTTGATTTCAACCGAGCGGCAAACAATTCACAACACGGCTTTATTTTTTTTTTTTTTCTTGTTGTTGTTGTTGTGGATTTTTTAACTTGACGGAATTTTAATTAATAATATACACGATCGATGTCGCCAACTTGCTGAAAATAGACACAAAATAGAGAAGATACAAAATATAACTAAAAACGTGAAGAGGACGATAAAACAGAAGCGACGACCAAAAGACAAAAGTAAGAATGTTTTGTCTGTAAGAATGATCGACACTAAGTTATCCTAGATTTTATGCAGATTTAAAAAGCTTTGATTTCTCTCAACAATAAAAAAAATCCAAGAATTTATCAATAAATTTGTCCACCTAATTTTGGGACTCTAAAATTCTTCCAGCTACGAGAGATGACCGCCTGCGGGAGTTGTCTGCGACTAGAGCTTTTACTGTATTAAGCTTTATAAATATTCCTATAAAGTGTGTATATATTTCTACTTTTAACATTCTTTTATCGTCAACAGTATCTTTATTAGTATCAATTATATCTTTGCTAAGATTTCAAATTTACGATTTAAGTGTTTGTTTTAAACTTAATTTTTATAATTCATGTGGATTAAGTTTTTACAATTTATTTTGAAATTGTAACATGGCAATTATTTACAAAGAAGGGTTTAGCAAATTTACTAAGAACTAGTAAACATTTTAAGTTGTAAACTAATTATCAATATCATAAGCTAAATATCATTTCTGAAAAGTGTATTTTTAATAAATGACTTTTAAGAATAAATATTGGCTTACAATTTTACAGCTGCTTTTATGTAAGAAACATAGGAATACCGCTGACAAACCTATTTAGTATACCCACTTACTTAGTCACACCTTAAATTACAGGGTATATTAAATTGTCACACGCTACGCAGACGCGACGCGTTTTAAAGGCAACTAAACTGCTCCATCACTCATGCACACACACACACACACACGCACGCACACTCATGCACTGCTCATTTACATGCCGCAGACGTGAGTCAGAAGAAAGAGACGCTGAAAGCTACAGACCAAAATTAAGTTGGACACTTTGTTACACTTTTTGTCGTAGGAATGCTTAAAAGCCTTTTCAATTTGGGCTTTTGGGAACAGCAGCAGACAATGGAAAACGGCAGCAATCGTCACTAATTATTTGCATTTAATTTGCCAAAGGAATCGTAAAAAATCCCACCCTCAATTCCACACCCCTTCCCCTTGTCGCTTCTTGAGAAATTTGCAAAACTTTCATGATCATAATTTATGCGTCAAGTAGCGCATTATGTCATAAGCGTATTCTGGGAAGCCAATAAATTGAAATTCCCTCAAAAATCAGTTTATGACGAACCATTAACTTCTCACACCATCAAATTGGCAACAGAGGGAGGGGTGGCTGGGCGTGGCAGTAGGGGTTGTGGATTGGCGTGCGCACCTGACTATGAAAAACTGTTCATCAATAGATACACGATACAGACGTAAACACACTCATACACACAACTAATTTGTATGTAAACAAACAGTCAAAATTGCCGAAAAAAAATTCGGCGAATTGTGGCAAGTGCAAATGAGCAAACTGACTAGCAATTGCAATTACACACGCACACACACAGGTGTGTAAATACAAACATACGTAGTCCAATAAGAATTTACTGTAAAAACTCGATAAAATGTTTGAAATCTGGTGTTGGTGAACGCAGATAAATCTGAGTAAAGTAGCCTAAGGTTTTCCAGTAATTTTAAAATTTTCCTACATTTTTTAACATTTTTTTTTGTCTATTAAAAATATTTTTATCTTCAATTGTTTTCTGTTAACCTTAACATAGCATTGACGCATGTTAAACAAACATTGCAGCTCTGTAACAGCTACCTATGTTAACATAAATTAACATAATCAAGCAATGTAAACAACTTAAAGTTGTTTAAAAATAAATTTCCTCAACATTTCTGTGTAATTATAGCACATATTTAAACAATTTGCCAAAAAGTTTAAAAAATAAACTTTTATGTTTAACAGGCGAGCTCAACTCGCGAGTTAATATTTAAGCCAATCGTTGTGGAATGCGAATTGTGGGCTCGTAAATTTGTTGCTTATGTACATATTTTTGCACTGACAAGAGAGTAAAATTATTATTATTATTTTTGTTGTTGTTGTTGACTAAAGTTGACTTTTGCTTGCGCCTTTGTTGTGGGTTGTTGACGCTACGCATTTTGTTATAGTGCTGTTGGAATGCTGAATTTAGAGACTTTGTAGAAATATGTATGTATATGTGTATGCACATATGTGTGATTGTATTGTGTGTACAATAAGATAAGCGAGTCTAAAAGGTGATGTGGGATGATAAACAAACACGCGCCAAATCCAAATGTCAACATGAGTGGCCCCCAGAGCTATGTATGCTATATAGAGCCAACCCGAGGTGCCCCCTTATGCCCCATCCCCACCCATTCCAATCCGTTCCCTACATCAGATGTTTTGTGCCAATTTTGGAAATTTTCACATTCCACAAATACCGCAAAGTATTTTTGCGTGCGCAAAAAACAAAATATATTTGTGTGTATCTTAATACATATATCCAATAACTAATTAACAATACAAACAAGTAAGATTGCGGCAGAGTAGAGTGCGCCAAACTAGCATATACCCTGCAAAAAGCTAACAGAACAACTGCCAAACAAAATTACACATTTTCTGCGCTAACTTTAACACCCCGCCACACATTCACAGCACAGGGTACAAATAGCCTTTAACAACTCACTCACATTTTTGTCTGTCTATGCGTGTGAGAGCGTGCGAGCAAGAGAGTGGGAGAGCGGGAGCGCAACTGAGCGCAGAGGGATTTTTTGATGCGTTATTAAGCGGCTCGTTGAATGCGACGCTATTGGAATTTTTAATTGTTTAATTGCGGCCAAATTTTTGCTCGCGATGGACTTGAAAGACAATATGCCGCATTGAGATATATTTTTATGAGCAATTATAAACATTAGACATGAGACAAAAACATGTTTGTTATAATTAAATTGCAGCAGCATTGATTAACAGCACACATTGCAGAGCAGACGCAAGAGTTAACAGTGCTGCGGCATGCTAATTGGTAGCCTCTTGCCTCTGTTAAGTTTTTATGCTAATGGCGCATGTTAAAAGCCTATTTTTAGTTAGTTTCTCTATTGCTTAAACGTCACTAAAAACGATCATAAAATACGTGAGATTGTGTGTGTCTGTAAATGCCTAAGTGTGCTTGTGTGTGTGCGGGGGAGTCGCGTGCGCCTGTAAAAAGCATAAGAAATTGGCCATCAAAATGCAAGGCAAGTGCAAAAGCAAATAAAATACATAACACAAATGCCAGTCGCTTTGAAGAGACAGAGTGTGAGAGAGAGAGCGTGCGATTATGAGTGTGTGTAAATGCGACTGTGAGAACAAGCAACAGGAGAGCAACACTCTCACACACACATACAAAACACATCGACACTCTCACTTACAGAGGCAACAACACAGACGCAGCAGCCTCGTTGGGCCGAAAGATAAAAATAGTATTAGTTGCTGATTATTATTGCAAAAATGCGCATTCCTCGACGACTTATCCCCATCCCCACAAAAGGCGGTTGCTGCTGCTGCTCAGCACTGCTCTGCTGCTGTCGCTGTGTTTCCATTCTACGCGCTCTCTGTGTTTTCGTTTCGTTTTCCCTTTTTTCATGCACAAACACACTTAAACATACTCGCACACTCACACACACACGCATGCAATGTATGCATGCGCAGTTGCAGCAGGCATGTTTCAAAATGTGTAGAAAAAGAGAAAAGGAAAAAAAAATTGAAGCAAGAAGCAAGAAAAACGAGCTAAATTGCATTTTCGTCGTTGTTGTTGTCGATTGCAACTTGCAGCAGCCAACGACCAGTGGCGGCGCATGCAAGAGGGGTAAACAAGGTGCAAGGCAATCGATTCGATGCAACAACTCTCTATGCGCCATCAATGGACAACCCGCCCACCCAGCGCCTTCTCGCCTTCCCCCAAAGCATAAAACTAGCCACAGCCACAGACTGGACCCCGGCTTGAGTTGAGTTAATTTTAGTTGACTTGACTTGGCCCAGGCCTGGTCACTTTTTATCGTTCATTTACTTTTAAAAAGCAGCAGCAGCAACAACAACAACAACAGATCACAGTATTTATTGCCCTGCTCATGCCTGCATAAATGTACACAAGTGTGTGTGAGTGTGTGTATGTGTTTTTGGAATGCACACGATCACATGCACATCGCCTCACCTGTTTAGCCGCTGCCTGCAGGCGTTACAGCCCACAACAGCAGCAGCTACAACTAAAACTACAATTCACACACAGACACACGCTCGCACTCACACATGCACCAATACACGTGCACACTTACACTATAATCCACTACGAATTGCATGCTGGAATGTGAATGGAATCTCAACAATTTTCAGCGTCGCTGACGATGACGCCGTCGACTTTGTTGACGTCGTTTCGCGCAACTTTTTGCACGTCAAATCAAAAAAATAAATAAAATTAAATGAAAAATCAAAATAAAGTAACATTAAATTGCAACATTTACGTTTATTTTACACACACACGTAATGTGTGTATGCAAATACATGCAAGTATGTATGTCATTCAGTTGACAGACCCCAAACATAAATAAGCTGCTTGAGAAATTATTGTCGCACTGACATTGAGGCGCATGTTTCACAGCAGCAGAGGCAGAGGCAGCGGCAGAGCCAGAGGTAAAAGCAGAAGCAGCGGCTGCGACGCGACGTTGCTGATGCCTCTAATTACAAGCGCACCCGCAGTTGTAGCTGTTCTGCTTCTTCTTCATCCTCTTCTTTTTGTTGTTGTTTTTGTTCTCTTTTGTCTTGCAGTTACTTGTGCCACATTTTGCATCTCTCATATTTACATTTTACATTGTACATTGTACAGACGTTGTTGTTCTTTCATAATATTTACAATAGGGGCATTCCCGTAAGCAAGAAATTAATGTACACTGCTACAAATGGAAAATATGCATTGCTATTTATGCCATAAACAGTGTTGAAAAATGTGACAAAAAAGTCTTTAAGGCAGAAAACTCTACCTCTTTTTATTTGCTTACTTACTGATCAGACGCAATTGAATTATGACAGCTGAATGCAATTAAAAATAACTATTGTTTATAATGTCTTTAAAAAGTCAGGCATCTGCTTTTGTGAGGAAAAACAACAGTGACTACAGTAAAACAATTGGTAATTAAACAACTCATCGAGTGTCAACTAACATATAAATAAAGTGATTTGATTGATGATTTGCAATCAGATAATCAGATCTGTGGACACCCCTAATATGCAAATTAGCGCTGCAGTTGCTGTCGTCGCTGTTTGTTGCTCTTGTTACCTTTTTGTTTGCTGTGATTTTCGTTTTCTAATTGTAATCGGCGAAGACGACGGCGTTGACGTCGCTATAATTGTCGCGCTTGTTTTCCTTTTCGTTGTATTTTTATTATTTTTATCAAATTGCACGCGAATTTGAGAAACGCCCACGTCGGACGCTTTTTGACACCTGAATTATTACGGCAATTAGCTGCAGATGGCATTTAAAAATTAAGTTAAGGACAAGGCGGGCCGGAGTAGGCGAGTTTGGGGGGCTGGTCATAATTTTGTGCATATGCATGTAAGTGCACATAGAACAAAAAGAGCAATGAAAGGGAACAAAACAAATACTATTACAAAGTGCCAAAGAATGAAAAGGAAGAAGCAAAGGGAGTGGGAGTGGGAGCGAGAGAGTGAGTGAAGGCAGCTGCTAGAACAGAGCAGTTGCAGCTGAAGAATTTAATCCGATTTGTAGTAAGTAACGAGCGCGCAGATGTTGCCAGCGAGCAACGACTTCGGAGTGCGGTGGTGGGTAGGGGGCATAGAGTTAGGAAAAGCAACACACGCACACAAATACACATACTGTTACAAACATTCACACACACACACTCACATTACTGCAGTCCACACTCACAAACTGGGGAAATAGTGAGAAGGAAAAATATGTAAATACATGAACCGTTGCATGCATTTGGCATTTTATTTTGGATTTTTCACAAAGCACCAAAATGCACTCACACGCTTGCGTTTGCGTGCGTTTTCTTTATAGATTTTCTTGGATTTTTTTTTAGAAAGAGAAACAGAGCCAACCAGCACAATTGGAAATACATATGTACATACACGACACACATATACACACACTCATACGCACGCACGAACAGAGAAGTACTGAATTTTCGAGCTAAAAACACACGTATCGCGCACTGTTTTCACATGAATTCGTTGCGTTTTTCATCAAATTTACCTTTACGCGCTACGTTTTTGCACTTTTCACAAATTTTCCTCCACCTCCACGCGCTGCGTTGTTTTAATTAATAATAATAGATGGGCGATAGACCGTGGTGGTTAAACGATAGACAGTCTTGAATTGTGGTGGTCGACCGATTATAAAAGTTACAGTGTTGCAAGCAGCTAAACTATCGATAATAATGTAAGAGGTTGGCAAGTCTGTCCTTATGCTCACAATCAAACTCTGTTTGCTATAGTTTTATTTTAAGTTGCGGCAATTCCGAGTTTGAAAGTAATTATTTGAAATATACAAAATAATTAAACAAATATAAGTATATGTTAAATTAAACATTTTCATCTATTTTGAGATATATAATAATTATAGAGGACGCTACCGAAATTTTATTCTATACTTATTCGGTTTGGTCTTATTTGGTCATAAAATATAAGATTTTCTTATGTATTTCCAATTCACATATGTGAATATGCTAACAGCTTTGACACTTTTACACAATGCGGTCTCACAACATAAACGAAATCAGTATATAATAATAGTACTTATATAAATGTAAGACAAATGACAAGTTAATTGTAAAGAGAAGTAACAAATATATAATGAGGCATATGGATGTTTATAATATATAGTTTCTATATTACTAGTATTTTCCTGAGCTAATAGTATTGTGGCCATTTTATTATTCGGTCACATTGGTCACATTGTTTGCAGTAGTCTGCGCGCACTTTGCATGAACGCTTGTTGTACGGTTGGCGGAGTTTTCGTGGCCCCTTTTGGCATTTTCTGTGTCGTCGCTCGCTTTACGCCTGTATTAACAAAAGTTTGCTTGCAAACAGTGTGTTGGTTATCAATTCGTGAAAACCAGCAATCGCTTGTTTTTTGGCCAGTAGGTGGAAATCGTTGAAAACTACGAATGCTTATGCGTCGTATGCTTGAATGTGTGTAGGTGTGAGATGGCGAAAATCAATAACAAAGCAAAGTAAATAAAACGCAGGCGAAAAGTGCATACGAAAGTCGTGAAGAAGAAGAAGAACAGCGGTCTTTTCGTGTAAATGTTCTGTTGAGTGAGAAAGCAAGCAGCTTTGAGCCAGGCTGAGGAGCATTTGCTGCAACAACAAACACACACATACAAATCCACATTAAAGAGGATCGACGTGACGTGAATTTCGTAAAGTGCGCCGTTATAGTTGTTGTTCTTTTTGCTTCGTCTGCCTTTGCATTTCACTGCGGACTCTTGGAAAAAGAGAAGAATAAAAAAAAAACTGCTCGCTTATGTTATATATGTTCTGTCTATATTTTAATTAATTCCAATTCTGGTTCTTTGGCTGCGAATAAGGTCAAAATAAAACACGCAAAAGCGGTTCAATTCTGGGTATTCTCTTAAAACAATTCATAAGCGGTGTCGGTGTCTGTTACTGTGTATCGGTGTACGTGTATGTGTGCGTGTGTAAACAGAACAAACGCGCGTGATTCATACCTTTATACGCGGACGGACAGGAAAAGTCGTCGACAGCAGCAGCAGCAGCAGCAGAAGCGTATTTGTTGTTGTATTGTTGGCCAGAAAGAGTCGAGAGTCGTCCATTGAACTGCCGACGACGGCTGCGACAGTAACAGCAACAGCGACTGCGACGCTGCAGCGACGCAATTGCTTCCTGGCAAAACGGCAACTACAACAGCAACAACATTACCAACGACAACGGCAACATGGACAAAAGTAAGTAAGATGCTGAAGACGAAGAAGAAGCTGACAAAGAGGAGTGAACAGAAACGAAAAAATACTGAAAACTATGAAATTCGTGCCTTGCTGCAGTTTTTGTCATTTTTAGGGTGGGTCCATCTTTAACATTTATCTATGCGTTTTGCGCTCTCCGTTTTGCACTCACATTCGCATTGTTGGGTGTGTCACAGGGTGGGCGTTCGAAGTTTTTTTTTTTGTTGTCGCACCCAAGGACATGAAAACATTTGTAGTTTTTTGTTGTTGTTGCTGTGGATGGCATCAAAAATTGAGAAACATTCAAAGCTACCGTTAATGGACTTCATTGTGAATGGACACACTTCGTCAAAGCTTTAGATTTTCGCAAAACAACAGAAAAGTATAAAATAAAAGAATAACGAAATAAAAAGATTGAAACCGGTTTTACAGTTTAGCTTTGTTTTCTTCTTTTGTTGTATTTTTTTGTATGTTAAATAAGAATTCTTGATGATTTCATAAAGCTTGTTTTGACTGCGAACGTGAGGGACTCAAGAAGATTTACAATACTAGATCAAAGAGCACGGCACAGGTAGAAAAGCACAAACTGTTGTAAAAGTAATTCAAGTTGAAATATAACTAAATATTTGCATGTTTTTTGGCATCACATTTAAGCAATTAATCATTGCAGATTGTCAAAAAAATGAAAAAAATTTAGAAAGTTTGAAAAGAGGCTACAAAATAATTGTTGGTACACAGTTGGTGGCACTAGAGTGTGTTGCATAAGTATGCAGATGATTAATTTGTGGTAATAATAAATTTATGAGGTACAAGATGTAAGGCGAATAATTTAAGTTTAACTTTTTATGAAGAAAGTATAAAATAAAGTTACATAGTGATAGGCGGGGAAGAACTTTTAAGATTTACTTTTCCATTAAAGAACTCGTGGTTTTCTAAGAAAATTTCCCAGCTTAAAGACAACAAAGAATGTAAAGATAAGCACAGAATATTGCAGTCCTGAGACCTGTAATCTTTTCGCTTGAGTTGTTACTTTTAGCACACACTGTAACTATTGTGGTACATAAATGCGCAGTGTCTATGTCTGACTGATAAGAGAGGAGAGTAAAGCGGTTTTAATAAATCTTGGGTTTGGTTTCTTTGTTATTTTTTTATTATTATTATTTTGTTGTTATTGTTGTTGATGTTGGCTGATAATATAGCTGATTGGTTGCATATTCATTTGCCACCGCCCGCATGCTACCTTTCTTGCCTTTATAACAACAGTTTACTTTTTGTATATTTTCCACTGATGATTTCTTTTGATGGGCAATTTCAAAAAAAAAAAAAAAAAAACAAAGAAAAAAAAAACACCACACAATGAAGATTGAAAATGATTTTGTCTGGGTCGCATTTGCATCTCGAACAAAAGACCGAAGACTTTCTTCCGCTTCGCGATGTTTAAGTGATTCCATTTGAAAACTAAAAGTGAAAAATAATAACAATAATAATAACAATAATACAAAAGCGAAAAAGAAACAGAGAAACAGAGAGAAATACAGAAAAGAGGCCATAAATACGCTGATGACCAACAACAGGAAATGTCTCTATCAAATCTTTATTAGCCTCAAATCTTGCAAAACTCACATATCTTTTGGCTTATCAACATTTGATTTGATAAATTACTTTCTAGCAACGCCTTAATTAGCATTGTGGGTGTGGTCATTTGCCATTTCTACTCATGTCTCATTTCCTTACGAAACTTTCAGCATATCACATTTAATGGATTCACTTCGTTTCGCTTCTCCATGAGTCATTCCACAACAAAAGTCACCAACTGAACAAACGACGACATTTAAATGCATTTTGCATACAGTTGTAAGACGTTCGACTGAGAAAAGTTGAATCTTGTCGCTACTACCATATCAAAATAGTTGAAATACAAGTATACGCGTATTTATTTAGCTGTTTAATTGCTTATCTTATCGCTGAACAATTTTTAGAAACGTTTTTTGTAGCTACTTATCAGAGGCCAATGACAAAAAACAGCCAAAAAAAAAAAAAACGTTTTGTTTAAAGCAAAACATATCGGACTAAAGCCCAAAAACTTAAAAAATACAAAAGCTAAAACTGTGCCAAGTGCAACTATGACTATACTGATATACATAACTGTATATAGTATGTATCTTTGTATCTGAAACTGTGAGTGCTTGATTGGTACTCGTTACTGGGTTTCTTTGTTGGACTGTCTTATCAGCTGATTGTTTAGGCGTCATTAATTCTGGCTGCAAACAAGCAAAGAAATGCGGGCACTACACACACACACGCATACACTATGTGTCTGATATCATTGAACTGATAAGCGGCAACTGAACTCAAGGCCTTGTCTTCATTGCTCACAAATTTAGCTTCAATTTCTGTATCGTTTCGACTGTCGCAATTCTACAATTGAAACTCAATAAGGGAAGTAACTATTGTTGTTGTTATTCTTATTGTTGTTGCAATTTATTTTTCAATTCTGGGAATTTTTACTAAACAAATTGGATACAGTTATTGCAATGCAGTTTGATTTGCAAGCGAGTAAAAAAGAGCAAATGTATTTATTAGATCATATGAGCAGTAGGTTGAAAAACAATAAACAATGTTTATAAATTTTGCCCAAAAAAAGATAAAAATATGGATAAATATTAAAGCATTAAAATAATTTAAAGAAATTTTTTGTCACTTCTGAATAACGATTCAATTAATCAATTCCAGTTTTTCAACAAAATTGAATACCATTAACATAAAAAATAATTAAATGCACATCTATTTTAATGATTTTTGGTAATGTCTGTTAATGATTAATACCTAATTTTAATATCAACTAATAAAACTGACATTTATTTTGGTAATTATAAGTTCAAATTGAATAATTTGAAGTAAATGGACGTACTTAAACCCAAATTTGTCTAACCGAACACCAATCAAAATTTCTAAATAGCCAAACAAATCTTAAAAGCTTTAACATTGTAAGCACTTCTCACAAATCAATTTAGATACAACTAAATTTGAATAGTTTTTAATGCTAACCAAATGAGATTTCAGCTCTTAAACAATTTAAATTGCATTTGCATTTGAAGTTGTTGAACTCTTAACATTTGCTAGGGCCATAAAAAGTGAATGATAAGAGGCCTACAAATAATTTTCCATTAATTTAAAGTGCAACTGTAGGAGCAATAGGCAAAATGCATATTGCCTTTTGGGAAAATTCAATCAGCTAAAGCCTCTCAACTGACAGCTGACCTCTGGTATTTGCTACTACACCACGGGTAGTTCAATTCAATCAAGAAACATGTGTGAGAGTGTGTGTGCCTAAGCGTGTACTTGTGTGTGTGTGTGTGTTTAATAGCTAAACGCTTTCCATCGTAAAGTCTTTTCAATTAGTGAGCAAACGCAGCAAAGGCTTTTCCAATTGAAAATCAACCTTGATAATGAAAATGCAACAATTGAGTGCGTGTGCGTGTGTGGGGGCGTATGGTCGCACGGGGGCATGGTCATTAATGAATGACAAATCAGACAATGGCAATGACTTAATCGAGCTGCATGATACACACTGTTTAACCCTGATAAGTGTTGATAACAGCACAAGCAAACAAACATTTCTATTTTTTATTATTTATTTATTTATTTTTTTTGTGTTCTGAGTAGCCGGAAAATTCGTCTTTATTATCAGTTTGATTATAAAAACCCTCGAGCTGTGATTCATGCCATTTGCGTTTGGCTAACTGCTTGATAATTGGTCAACAGCTGAAGCGGTTACTCACCTGAATTTCCAAGTATTCCAAAGCCAACAAAAATGTGAATATTTTTAATATAAAAATGTGTGGCTACCAAATTTCTTCGACCTTGTTTTATTTTGTTTGTCAACAAATTTTGTTTGCATTGCATTTGTTACTTGACACGCAACATTTGCGGACTCGATTTGTATGAACTTGACCCTGAACTCTTACCAATTATCCGTAACACGACAATGTCATGTAAAGGCCCAAGGTCGTCAGATGGTGAAGGTTCAAGGACGTGTCAAGCACTGAAGCCAGCTGCAACAAAGTGTTGCATACAAATTGATTGGCTCTTGGGATGCTTAGAAATTTATTTAGATTTTATTCTCTTTTAAATGATGTCAGAAATAATCAATAAAACTTTGTTAGCTATGTTCCACTGCTTCCTTAAATTTGCCTACAATTTGTTAGATAAATTTAACTTAATTTTACAATTATATTCCTTACTTTATTATGCCGTGTTTGTGTTCTTTTCCACTTTGTTGAACTTTATTTCACTTGCTGTTCCCAAACAACTTGTTTTTTTTTGGCCTAGCTATAAAAAAGCAACAGCCGAAAAATGCAAAAAAACTTAGAATTGTGTCTTGGAAAGTTTTTGTAGTCCGTCAAAAATCTTGTTAAATTACATGACAACTAGCAAAAGTGGGCAAATTAAAGCTTGTGTATAGATTTATGGCGCCAAGCCACGCCCACAGCCCTGTTGAAAGTGTCTTAAATTATGTAGTAGAAATGGCTGCAGTGGAGAGCAGCTGACTGGGGTAGACCCTGTACTGTACTTGCATTGTTAGAAGGACTACAAAATATTCGACGTCTTTGTAAGATTTAAAAAATGTATAATAAATAAAGTATATAAAAAATGTAGCAATAAATTGTATACAAAAATTATAAAAAAAAGAGTAAAAAAGTTATTTTTATAAAATTATTAAATATTTATGGTTTTTAATCTTTTTTCCAAGTTCAACAACTTTTAATTTTATGGTCTCTCAATGTAGACCTTCAAACAGCACAATTGCTCGATAAAATCTATATACACTTGGTAAATTTTCTCCTACAGGGTCTAAAATATGTACAACTCACGCAAACGCAATTTAACATTTACGGTTCATGGCATCAGCGAAAAGTCAAAGACAGTCAAAGCCAAAAACTGATGGTTAAGCCAATTAGCATGTGTTTGTTACAGAGTGAAAGGGAGGGAGAGTGAAAGAGGGGGTGGAAATAAGTAGGAGGAGCTGAATGGGAATTGCTAGAAGGCAAGGGAATACATCATAACACACAAACTCACACACACTGCCACTGCTACGTACACTCACACACCCACGCAAAAGGTGTTTATTTTCGAAAGGTGCTGCTGATGTCTGTAGGCCGCACCTTGCCCGAGGGGCAACAAGAACCGGTTAATGTTGCATGCCCCCTTTAACAACTCTCTCTTCTCACTCCCACTTTGTTGCAAGCAGCAGCAACCGCTGCGTTTTGTCTGTTGTCAGGCTTTGTTGCCGCTGAAGGCAACACGACTGCAAATTGATTCATTTTTGATGAAGACCGTGTTCGACTAGCGTAACTGTGGCTAACACCTTCACCCCCTCCAAAAAAAATAAAGGCGCTCAAAGAAAGGTCAATAAATCATTCAATCATTCCCACAAAGTTCAATAATCCGCGTATATTATTAAGTAGGTATTCAAGCGGCAACAAGCAAGTAATTAACTATAATAGAGATTACATTTTCATATTGAATTGTTTAAACCTTAAAGAAAGGGATTCAATGGATTTATGTTTGTCATTCTACAAGAAGTTGTGAGGCTTTAAGTCTGGAAATTTTCTTGTAAATTTATTTAAATTTTTGTGTATGTTAAGAGAGTAATTTTAAACAGATTTTTGTTAGCTACTTTTTCATAAATAACTCAAATAAATTTGAACTAAATTCTGTTGCCAAGTCATATGCTTTTTACCAGCTCATACCCTGTAAATTTACAGACTACACTTGATATTTTATTGCATAAATTTTCCAGCTACTAAAATAGATTTGAAATAAATTCTGTTGCCAAGCCATATGCTTTTTACTAGCTCATACCCTGTAAATTTACAGACTACACTTGATATTTTATTGCATAAATTTTCCAGCTACTTTAATTTGCATTTTCATAATAAAATTTGCATATTTTTATGGTTTGCTTTCGGTTTTTTGTGCGCTTTGACATTGGCAAGTCTATTTAAGTTTGCTGAAGCTCATCCAAGTAGGAAAAGCGCACACCCCTTTTCACTTCCCTCTCCGTGCCCATTTATTAAATTCTTTGTCAATTTTTGACACATTTGCACGATTTCCCAGTTGAAACTTGGCGCGGATTCGATTTGAGGTTTATTATTTTTTTTAAGTTTTTTATTTTGTTTTGTTCACACGACACCGCGCACCACGGTCGACATTGCCTCATTTTTCTACAGCGGTTGTTGGTGGTGCTAGTGGTGGTGTTGGTGGTTGGAGTTTTCACCACTTAATGCTGCAACTTTTCACCATTTCTCAGCATTTAGACGGCGTGCCTAATTTCACAAGCGGCGTTGGCAGTGCATGCTTCCCATTCTACACATGTGTGTGTGTGTGTGTGTGTTTGTATCTGTATCTGGTGTAGTGTATCTTCGCTGCTTTTAAGCTTGCTTGTTTGCTTATTAAAGCGCACATTCAGATGCGAGAGAGTGAGTAAAGAAGTAAGTTAAAAAACGCTTGAATAGAAAGAGCAACTGACAAAAAAGAAGCAGCAAAAATAAAAGCAAAAGAAAAAAAGCTAAAACCACATTAAAGGTTCATTTGGCTGTCGCTTTGTTTGGCTTTGGTTTTGGCTTTTAGCTTTTAGCCGTCTCGTAGGTTAAACTGTAACTGAAATACGGCCGTGTTGGCCCAGTTACAAATTGGCGGATACTCGATGTGACTTTGACGTCTGCTTCAAGCACTTATGCCACTTCCCTCCCTGTCATTCGCTCTCTTTCCCTCTCCTTCCCTCTCCTTCCCCCTCTCTTTCACTTTTTGTGGACTTTTAATGCTGTCGCCGACGTTGTCTGCAAATAAAGTGAAATTATTATGTGCGACAGAAAAGCAGCTTTAGATTGGATTTGGCTGCTTCATCAACGTTGGTGGCACAACTCATAAACACACACGCACACCTCATGCACACAGACACTTACAACGGTAACGCGACAAATGAAAAGCTTTCAAGTCACACAACATTTAACAACGTGTCTTAATTGTTCATTATCAATACTATTTGAGTTGGCATCCATTAACTATCGGCTATTACACGTTGCTAAATGGCTTAAAGTCTCTTGGCCAGCCTATGACGGTTTTATCATCCCCCCTTCTCTCCCCTCCTCTCTTTTCACTGTCTCCTTTGCTTCAATTTTCATTTATTAGCCCTGCGCCGGGTTTGATCATAAAAGCAGACCAACATTATTGACCCATATAAAGTACAGCGTATATTTGTACTGATTGTGGCAACAACATCACGTAGCATTGGTATTTATTTGCTTTTACATACCCTGTAGTTATTATACTAAAGGAAGGTATGGTTTTCTGGGTTGTTTTTAATGTGGTTAGCAGTTAAATGTGGAAGATTGGAAACAGTTTTATATAATTCATTATTTTATTGATTATATGCGGTAAAGAAATGTTTTTATTGTTGTTAACTAATTTTATATACATCCTAAGCTTTGAAAATATGCCCCTCGCTTTTAAGCGGCTTTAGAGGGTATTGCTTGGATATCTTACACTACAATATTGTCACCTTGTGCTCTTCTCACTTCTTGTCAGTTGTCAGTGCTGTAACCTGCCCACTATATCTTCTCCTTTCCCCCCTTATTCCCCTCTTCGTCACGTCTCCTAAGGCAATAAACGTTTCCATTTGAGCTTCAGTTTTGGGCCACTCTTGAGTAGACTTTATGTAAACAGACATATAAGTCAATGAGTCAATCGTGCGGGGGCAGCAACCTACAATACCAAATAAGTATGGTGTTTATATTGTTGTATCTCTATTTGTTGTTGTTGTTGTTTTTGCTATTTAAATTGGTTCGAAGGCAAGCGAGCCGAGCAACGCTCATAAGTAATTATGGTACCGGTATTTTTATTGTTGCATGTATCAGACAGCCACACACAGACACTCACACACACTCATACTTTTGATGTGTTGCCCATGGCATTGTTGTCAATATGCGTCATGACAGATTGCTTTTCTTTGTGTTGCTTTTTTTGACTACATAAAATAGTGGAAGTCGACTGCAAACTGCGCTATGTGTGAATTGTTTTCTAAATTGGTCAAACAGCTCGGAGCATTAGTTGGCAACGGGATGTAAAGATCGTTTGTAATGATTACTAAAAGTCTCGTCTCAATTCAAACTTGTTTCATTTGGCAAATTGTCACCTTAGTATGACCGTAGATGGTTATCTGAGCATCACAACAAAGTACAATTACTAAGGAAAGTAATCGATAATGCATTTTAATATATAATTTATTTTTGTGCACTTTTAAATAATTTTAGTGTAGCGTTTAATCAAGTTTGTGAGTCAGTTGGACATTTCCAAACTTAAAATAATATAAAATAATATTTTTATACTTAATTTGTATAAAATTGAAATTTAATATAAAACCTAATAATGTAACCCAATCAATTAGTGGCAAATTCTAATTAAATTTACAACTGCTTTTTCTACAACAAACTTGACCATAATTTATCAACAATTACTCACGCTCTCAGCTACAAGTGTTAAGCTCAATGAAAGCAAAATATGACATCACTTTAATTGACAACAAATCCAGAGTACAAATATGATAAGAATGATGACAAATAAAATAAAATTTTGAGAGGTCAGTCAGAGATCCAAATATCACAATTTAAACGCCCAGTTGGCTAAGCTCTTATTATCAATTCCCCTACGTTACTTTAGTTCAACAAAAGAAAAAATGGAATCGAAGTTCTTCACGTTGTGTGACTTTTACTTGTTAAGCATTTTAACCAAAAATAGACCAAAATGTAAGTGTCACGTAGTGATGAATCGAAACAAAGACGAACACAAAAAGGGGAAATCGGGGGTATTGACTGGCTATTGCGTAATTTCAAAGCAATTGTAAATATTTGCACTTGGACTGTGGCATTATAAATGCGCGTGTCCCATATAAGGTTACCCCATTAGCATATTTTATCACTCTCTCTCCCTCTCTTTACTCACCCTATTTAAAAATATTTACTCATTTACTCACACTTGTGCATTCTCTAATACTTGTAGCAATCTGTGCAATAGTGGAATATGAATATGCGGCTAAGGAACCAGATGAGCTGGACCTACAAAAGGGTGCTATTATACATCGCATCAAACAGATGCCCGGCGGCTGGTGGCAGGGCACACTGAAGGCCAGCGGCATAACGGGCATGTTTCCAGACAATTTTGTACGCGTATTGGAGCCGAGCAGCAATGGCAACCACAGTGGTGATGACAGTGCGGTGGTGCAGTTCAGGTTGGTGACGCAATACGCCTAAAGCCCCAAATGACACTAGCTGAAAAATGGCATTTTATAGATTACTCGCACACTGTTTTATTTTGTGTGTGTGTCTATATACAGTAGCCGTAAATGAGCTTTACCATCTTTTTTTTGCGTTTTATGTAAGTTAGCTTGAAAAAGCACATAAACATTTATTACATTGGTTTGTCTTAGGAGTATAATGGGTTTTACGTCCTATAGATAGTTTAAAAAGAGACTTGAAACCATAAAGTAAAAACTTTACTAAATATAAAAAGATCGGAAAAATGATTAATACAATTTTTTAGATCACCAAAAAGCTTTAAGTAGCTTTACATACACGTTGTACATTTTATGCTTCATATTTACACATTTTTGCCTAACTACTAAATAAATTTGTTCAAACTTAAACTGTTAAAAGTGGAATTCTTTTTTAAATATATATAAAAATATTTTATAAAATGATGAAAGTTCATTAAAAGCGCTTAAATTATAATTTACATGCTCATAAACTACTACTAAAACTATGATTGATTTTTTTTTTTTAATTTTTGTAACTTTTATTACAATTTTTTTTGGTTGTCCTTTATTTTATGCACACTATTAAAGCTTTACTGTATCTTAAATTGATAATTAATTAAAAACAGTTAGTTTAATTAATACAACTTTTAAATTATGTAGAGTTACTCTATAGCTTACTTTATTGCACATAAAACACTGTGAACTAAACCAATCAATGATAACAGTATAAATGCCATTTTCAGCTATTGTCATTTTAAATAGCATATCGCAAAGCTCTCTCTCGCTCTCTCTTTATTCGAATACTTATCATTTGAGTTGACTCTCTTGTTTTGTGCTTTGCTTTTTGCTCTCAGGGAGAAATCAGCGACATCGAATCGCCGCTGTAAAGTCATCTACAGTTACACACAAGTCAACGACGACGAACTGACGCTGGCCGTGGGTGATGTCATTGAATTCCTAGGGGAGGTATGTAAATACAGTTAGACCGTATGTGTGTGTGTGTGTGTGTTTGTGTGCCCACAACCCCCATTTAACCTCTTTCCCAATAAGACATAGAAGTACAAAACCGAAAGAATATGAAAAAAAAACCGAGTAAAATATTTATTTTTGTTTTTGTTATTTTTTCGTTTTCTTTCTTGTCGCCTTTGTACGCTGCTCATTTAGGTCGAGGAAGGCTGGTGGCGCGGACGTTTGCGCAGCAAAGTCGGTGTTTTTCCTTCAAATTTTGTGGAACATATCGAACCGTCACCGATTTTGGCCTCCAAAAGGCCGCCAACGATTGGTGCAACGGTCACGACATCGGCGCTAACGGCGAAGGCAGCAAATATTGCCGCAACAACAGCAGCAACTGTGCCAACAGCAGCAGCAGCTACAGCACCAACAACGACAGCTGCTCCTGCCACAACAGCAGCAACAACAACAACTAAACAACAAACTAAAAGCAGAGCCGTGGCATCCACAGTAGATGCAACCACTGCAGCAGCAGCAGCGGCAGCCGCGGCCGCAGCAGCAGCAGCCGCAGCTGCAGTGCCAACGTTACCACCGAAACCGCAACGCGACTTTTGCCGCGTCGAGTTTCCCTATGCACCACAAAATGATGACGAGCTGGAGCTCAAAGTGGACGACATCATCAGTGTCATCAACATGGAGCTGCCGGACAAAGGCTGGTGGAAGGGTGAATTACGTGGCAAAGTGGGTGTATTCCCAGATAACTTTGTTAAGCTTCTAGCCCCCTCCGATGGTGAGTAGTAACAAAAATTTAATTCTTAACACATCAATGAGTTTTGATTTTGATATGTCAGTCATCAGTCGCATCTGCATCGTCGCATTTCCCCCCTGCTCCTACTTGAATGCGTTCATTAAGGTGTCGCGGTGTTAAGTCAATAAACGTTTTGTGTACTAATTGAATTATTAAGAAAAATATAAGTTTTACGCTCGCTTCAGTTCTAGTTGTGGCAGTCTCCCCTTATCAGTCGTTGATAAGATTGGAAGAATGTTTGCACTTGCTTTCCATAGGCAGCTAAGCAGCGAGCTTTAAGTTGTCGATAGTTCGATGAGCTTAAAGTGTGTTTAGTTAAAGATTAATTAGTGTAGTTTCCCTATAAATGTGTTTGATCAATCTAAAAGGTTACAGAAGTTGTTAATAATAGAATAAAAGAGAGGTGAAGGTAGAGGCTTGAAATATATTTAAATATGTAGTCTAATAAAAAAAACTTTAAAAATTCAATACGTAAGATATCAAATTAGAAGATTAAATTAAATTTATTAATTTATTTTTTATAAAATAAAGTTATTCAAAAAGGTTAACCTCTCATCCTAAATGAAATACATAAATATTATAACTAAATTATAGAAAGTTTATTTAAATTTACAGATAAATCAGTTTTTAAAAAAATTGAATTTTTTGAACAAATTGTATAGAATACTTAAGAGTATTTCTAAAATCGAGCGCTCCAAAACATCCGTTTCTCAAACCCATAAGGAATACCACTAAGAAAACTAATAAATTGCTGCCCTTATGGGCTTAAAGTTCGTTCAATTGATTGTTGATTTATTGTAAATTATTGACTCTGTACTTCCCCTGCACAAAGTAAACAAAAGTGTGTACTTTCCTTAAGCATTGGTGCACTTCAATAATCACACATGCACTCACACGCATACATCACTTGACATCAACTGACACACACACACATACGCTCATGCATACTAACTCCGACACATCCTCATTTTCTCAATTGATTTCTTAAAGTTTTAAAGGCGAACGTCATTGCATACAACATCATTTCATTTGATTTCATTTCACTTCATTCCATCGATATCGACATCGACATCGTCATCGTCATATTCGATTTATATTTATGTTGATTATTACTTGCATTTTGTTGAACGACTTTTATTGGCATTTTGTTTACGTTTCACTATCGCTCTTACGACTCTTTTCTCTCTCATTTGTATACCCTGTGCCGAGGGGTGTGCTATGTTTGTGTTAAGTTTTAGCGTAAACAAAATGTCTGTTCAAAATTGGATTTAAAGACTTTTCGTAGGAAGGAATTATAATTTTACTACCGATTGGATCTCATCAAAAGTTTTTCAAATTTGGTTTATAATTTCGGAAGCTTTTAACCAAAGTACCAAAAAATTTCCGTAGACTTAACCTACTGTGCACAGGGTATTTTCCACTCGGTTACAGCCGATTAAAGCTTTGTTTATTTATTTTATTTCTTGATTTGTATGTATGTACATATATATGACTTGATGTCGTTGTCTCTGTGTGTAATTTTCCTCTACATTTTTCTCCTTCTTTTCTTCAACTTCTTCTACTCCTACTTCCCTTCTCTCTTTCTCTCTCTCTATCTATCTCTCTGCCTTTTTTCGTGTGTAATAAAAACTTCATTGCAACGACAATGGCAACAACAACAACAACAACAAACCACTCCACAAAACCACACACTCGACTCGACTCCACTCTTGACTCTTCTACACTTCACACTCCACACAAATGTAACAACAACAACTACAACACTGTGCACCGATGTTCCGGGCAGCCCCTCTGCCACCACCAGCACCACGTCCCCGGCCACGATCACGATGTAGTGGTGGCAGTGCTGCCTCTGCTGCAGTGGGTCCGCAACGCGGCGGCTCTTTCGAGTTCTTGGGCGCTCGTATGGCCAGCTTTATCACCACGATTTGTATGTAAACGAGTTTTTCCAGCTATTGGGGAACGTCGCCTCTGGCTTAGTTTTTCTTTTCTTCATTTTTTTTCTTTTCGTTTTTGGCCAGTTTTCATTTTCCTTTCGCCCGTCCCAGAGGCGTCTCTCTTGCTCGCTCTCTCTCGCACTCGGGGTACTGAGTGCTTGTCTAATTTGAAATGGAAAATTTAGCTTGGCGCTCTTTTTGGCCATGTTCATAATTTCTATGATTTATTTTCTGTTTTCATTATTACTCGCATTTATTTGGCTTTCTTTTGGCGCCGGCGTAAATGCTCTCGAAATTTTTGTTGCACACTCGAGATGAAAAGTCGCGGAAAATCAGAAAATCACAAATGAAGCTGCTTTGGCATCGTTTTCCATTTGCGGTTTCGGTTTTTTTTTTTATTTCACTTTTATTTATCATTTTGCATGGCAAACTAAAAACAAGTTTATTTTCCATTTGTTGTTTACATTTATTATCGTCTTGCCTTCTGGCCGTTTATTTTTTGTAGCGTTTTTGTGTGCGTTTCAGGCGCTGTTTTAAACGCTCACCAGTTGCTTGTTTATTTGCCAGTTATTTTTGTTGTTTTTCTCCGTTTTGCATATTGTAAAAAGAAACCTTAAATATTTATTTAAATTTGTGTTGCATACTTTCCGGTTGACTTTTTAAATAAATATTTATCAAGTCTGTAATACTTAATTGTTGACTCTGAATTGCTTATTTTGCGGTTTATGCACATTCAAGCGGGTCTATAATTTAAAGTTGCAGCTTGAACGCCTCAACAAAACTCAAACGCATAAGTAGTTTCCATTAAAGAAACTTTGTACATTTTACACATAAATTATCGACTTGGTAATGAAATGCATGTAAATAAATCTGAAGCATAGTATAAACATTTAATTACTAAATAAAACTATTATTTTTATTAATGCTTTGAATTGTTAATGCCGCATATTTTAATCTGTAGTTTTTAACGATTAAATGCTGCATTAAGGAACCGTTAAAATATAAATTAATTTCTTTATTAATAAACAACTTAATAAAGCCAAAAGCCAATTAAATTAGTTAACACTTGAAATGGAATCTTAAAAATAACTTGAACAGCTTTTTTTGTTAACTCTGTTTGCATTAAAAAGAAAGTCTTTATGTATAATTAATTTTTAAAGTCTTTTAGCTTAAATTTTAGCCAAGTTTAAAGTACTTTGGCATGTTGGCAATACCTGCACTAATGAGAGTATTTGTCATTCGTTGCAAATACTTTTGACTTACATATAAATCAAATTTTTATGACTTTTGCTTTGCTATTAACTTTGTCAACGTCGCAGTTCCAAAACAACAACCACAACGACAGCAAACCACCTTCGACAGCATTAACAACAGCAACAAGAACAACAACAACAACAAAAACTTGAGCAGTAATATTAAAATAAATAGCAGTTGTTGTAACTGGTTTTCAGCTACGTTAATACTTAATATTTTTGTTGTTCCTTTTGTTTGAAAAGAGCCGATTTATCTTGTCTCTTTGTTTGAATGCTCTTTGTAATATGCAGCAGCATTCACGCTCTCTTAGATCATAATCACTATGTTAATGATTAGCAACATGTTCATCATGATCATTAGCAATGCTTGTTATGAACGGAACTTCATTATGGGCGCACATTAGCGGCGATTATCTGAGACGAGCCCCACACCAGCAACATCACCACCACAGCAGCGACAACAGCAACAATAACTCGAAGTTGGGCGCGCGCTTTACTTGTTGTTGCTCTCCTTCCTACCCTTCTCCCTCGCTCCTTCATTCCTCGTGCTCTCCATTGTCTTAGCTGACATAGGCATATCAACAATGTTGCCAGAGCGAACGCGACTCTCTAGTTTCTTCAGTCTGTGTGCCTCTCTGACTCTCTTGATATTTGAGCTACGTTTCTCATACCTTTGCCAGCATTTTTGTTTACCTTTTTGGCTCAGTACGTTTTGATTTCTTGACCATTTACGTTATTGAAATAAATTTCGTTGGTGCGGCAACAACAAGTTTTGTTGTTGTCATTGTTCTTTTCGGTTCGGTTTGTGAAATTAATTCTTCTTTCTCTTTCGCTTGTGTTGGTGGTGGTGATGGTGCGTGTGCTACAATTACCGTTCTTGCGGTGCTGTTAACTGCAATTGCAATTGGCCCAAAAAACGGAAAACGAAGAAATTCATCTCAAGCTAAACATTAACTAATTGGCAACTGATTATGGCTTACGAGAGTTGTCGCCTGACTTTTTTTCCTTTGAAAAATACAGAAACATATAATTATGTGTGTGTGTGTGTGTGTTTGTGTGTATGTGATTAATGATTAAATTGTAAAGAGTTAACAAAAAGTTAAAACGAAACGCAGTCATCATTAAATCAGCGCAGGCAAACCAAGTTTGTTGCCTAAGTCTTTCGTTTTGTGTTTGTGTGCGCATCGGTTTTGCCCGCGAGCTACAACAACAATGACAACACCACAACAGCAACAACAAAAGCAGCACCTCACTCAATTACTCAATACTTAAAAATATAAAAAAAAAAAAAATATATTAAATTCCAATTCGCACACAACAATTTTGCCGTCTGTCGTTGACGTTATTGCTGCGTTTGTTGTTGTTGTTTATACTACTGCTGTTGCTGTTACTATTATCTGGTTGTCATTTGGCAGCAGTGAAAGTCGTTGGCACATTCGTTTTTGCCATTTGCAATTATCAACGGCTTTGGCCAGCTTGTCTATTCTATGGCTAACATTTGTTACCTTTGTCAGTTGGCCATTTGTCGCTCTTGTTGTTGTTGCTGCTGCTGATGTTTGGTTTGTTGTTTATGTTGTTGTTTTTGTTATTTCATTCACTTGACCTTTACACATTTAAAGCGGTTACTCAATCAACGTTTGCTTTGATTTCTGTTGCCATCACCATTTATTGCCGTTTATTTATTGTATGTATGCTAGTGTCGTTTGCTCTTTTCTCGTAATCGTATAGTAGAGATGGCAGCGTGAGGCGTGACACGAAAGATTAGGCACGACATTAGAATGTGCAGAAAGTTTATAAAAGAGAAAGCATGGAAACAATTAGTTGGATTACGATGAGGTTATCGAATAACTAAAAATACTAAGCAAAGTCATAAAGGAAACTAAATAAAAAATTAGTTAAAAAACTGATAAGAAATATTTCATACTTTTATACAACATAACAATTGAACTACTAAAAATTATCAGTTTTCTAAGCTATAAAATATTACATAGATTAAATTTGTACAAAAACACAAGTTTATATAAAAGGTAGCAATTAGTGTAACTTTAATTATATTTTTAATAAATTTAGTGTCTGATGACGTGTCACGCTGCCATCTGCAGCGTTTCTCATTTTGTTGCTTACTTTGTGTATGTTTTTTTTTTATCTTTGCTCCTACGCTTGCGCTTTGTTTGATTTCCATGTTAATTTATTGACATTTGGCAACAGTTGAGCTGCTGAGCAGTTTGAAACTAGTTTGTTGTTTGCATTTGTTGCTCAGCTGTTGTCATTCTTAATGTTAGTCACGCCGATGTGCTCTCGACGTGCTCATCTTTAATAATAAACCACAACTCGACTTAATACAACTCAAATCAACACTCAACTTGAGGCAATTCAACTGGTCTTGAAGTGCGCGCGTTGGTGATGAGCAAATCTCGTTGATGGGTGGCCAAAAAAAATAAATAAGCGGCTGCCCACATGCGATAAAATCCAAAAATACAAGACTAAAAAAACCCAAATCTGCTATTGTTTAAATAATTGCTTATTTTGCCCTTTTTGCAGTCGCGCCCATTAACGAACCAACAACAACGGCAACAACAACGCAACAGTCGTCACAGCGCAAGATCATCAACACGAGCCACATGACCACAACGAACGCTAACAATAGCAGCAGCAGCAGCGGCGGTGGCAGTGGCAGCGGCAGCGGCAATAGCAGCACAACCACAACAGTGACGCTGCAGCAACAGCAACAGCAGCAACAACAGAGCAGCGCTTCAAGCACATTGAAGGTTTATGTTAAGAAGTCAGGGAACAGCAGCAACTCGTCGTCGTCGGGACGCAAAGAGAGTTTCGGTTCTCGTGATTCTCTCAATGATATACTCAGCGAAACGGGACTACCCATTGGCACTGTGGCTGCCCAGCGTAAATCGTTGGAGAACAAGAACCTCGATCTAACCAAATTACCCGGAAAAACAACAACAACAACAGCAGCAGCAAACAACATTAACAGCAATAACACAACGCCAGTGCCCGCGTATGCAGATCTACGCAAAAGTCTGGACAATATGGATGAAAAAAGGTTACCGGCAGCACCGCCAGCGGTTGGCAAGAAACCCAATGTGCCGCTCAAAAAGACGCCCACTGGAGGTGTCACAGGTAAGTCATATAAATATGATATATAACTCTCCAAATAAAATAACTCCAAAAGCGTTGGCATGAGTACGTGTTGTGTGTGGGTGTTGTGCATGAATAGTAACTGCACAGCACTGAGTAGTGGTGCAAGAAGAGCAGGATATCAACAAACGGAAGCTAAGTAAAAGCTCGAATGAGAAATTGAAATTAAAGTCAAAAAAGTTTTGGAAATGATACTTCTTTTCTTGATCATAATACTCCAATCTAGCTTATAATAAACAAAGTTTTTTTCTATATAAAAAGTAACAAGAATGAATGCTATAGTCGCCTTCCGACTGCTTGGGCACTGTATCTTTCATTTGCGACCCCTTTCATCTTTCTAGCTCTTAAAGTCTCTGAGATGCTTTTGTTCATACAGACGGACATGGCTATATCGAATCGGCTAATGATGCTGATCAAGAATATATATACTTTATGGGGTCTGCAACTCTTCCTTCTCCCTGTTACATACATTCCAACGATTATTGTAATCCCTTTTACTCTAAGAGTAAAGGGTATAAAAATAAGAAAATGAAACACGCCAATTATTGAATTAAAATTCTATAAGTTCTATTTATCGTAACTCTACAAAACACTCAAAAGCTACAGCCCACATATTTCGTTCTTGGTTATGAGTATGACTAATTTTCAACATTTAGCATGCGTTTCAGAGCTTTTATATTATTGTTTGCACTGCCACACACTACATTAAACATGCCTAAGTTCACAACGCATACACAGAGTAATTGTATTTGTAAAAGAGAGCAGTTGAAGTTTTCCACAACTAATTATTTGTATATTGCAGGCAATATTATGGGCGGTTCTGGTAGCAACATGAAGAAAAAGCCTTCAGACAGTAAACTAACGAGTGCCGTGTCCCATGACGTCTCCGATGGTTTGGCTGGCAGTAAATTGGCGGGCGGATTGCCGGAATCGGGCGTGGCTGGCAATGTGGTGATGCGACGTGCTGCAACAATCGCCGTAGAGGATACGGACTTTGATACAGTCGAGCGTGGTTCAATACTACAAGATATGCGTGCTGGACGCGTGAAGGCGCCCAAGCGACGTCCACCATCGGCGGCTATAAATGTGCTGGGCGAGAGTAATAATAATTCGGTGTATGTAAATGGCAGCGGAATGGCGAGCAGTGCCAGTGAGCTGAGTGAAGATGGTGGCAAGCAGGCGACTGCCTCATCCGATGACAATTCAACGGGTGAGGAGCCACAATTGGTGAAGCCAAAGCCAAGGGATTGGGAGAAGAAGAAGGCACCATGGATGGCCGAGCTAAAGTTATCACAGGAGACACGAAAGAAGACATCGCCCAACGTTGAGCCACGTGGTGGTGCCATCTCAGTGGCTGAGCGAACTTCCAAACTCTTTGCCGCAGAACAAGCGACAGCCACATCCAGTGTGCTATCCACTAGTGCTACCAGTAGCACCACCAATAGCAGCACTAACAATAGCAGCACCACCAGCAGCAGCAGCAATACCACAGCCACTAGAGTGCAATCGAGTGCGGTGACATCCTCCAGCATTATGCAACAATCAATGATTGTGGAGAGCAGCAGTAGCAGCAGCAGCAGCAGCCAAAAGAAGGAGTCCTCGACTAGCAGTAACAATCACAGCGATGCCATCATGTCCAAGAGTATGTCTACGACAAAGTTAGCCACGACATCCTCCACTTCCACCAGCTCCTCTGCCTCATCGACAGCAGCAGCAGCAATTGCTGCAGCGGCAGCAGCCAGCAGCGATGAGGAATTGCGTGCGACACGGCCCAATAGTTTATCGATACGTAATCGCAGCATATCGCCACTGGTTAAGGGACCAAGTGTCAATAGTTCGACGACATCGCAGGAGAAGAGCAACAATATTAGTTCCCACGATAGTGTTACAGTGAACAACAGTCATCAGTCAACGGATGTGCAACAACTGGAGAATCGTGTAGATAAACTGGAGGCAATGGTATTAACCCAACAGCGTACGATTGAGGAGCTGGTGCGCAATCTGCGCGAGGAGGCGGAGCTTGTGAAGGTGCTGCGTGGCGAACTGGATAAATATGCGCAGTGCGTGACGCAAGTTTGAAGAGCAAACAACGAGTTCAACTCGAGCTCTTGAGCTCCATGTCGAACATTTACATTTAATTCCCATCCAAGCACATTTGATTATTGTGTTTAAAGTTCATTTTTACTTTGTTGTTGTTGGCCCGCTTAGCTGTGCGTTTGCTTAACAAGATTTCTGTAGTTAAAGTCAATTTTAGCTAGCTTTAATCTATGATTTCTATCCGTTAACGAAAAGTACCAAGTCTTTTCTTTAATTTTTTTATTTACACCACGAAACACATTCCAAATGCTTGTCAAAACTGTGTGACAAACAAAACAGAATCCACGACAATCCCAACACGTAGCATACTACTATAAAGATATACTTATACTATATATTTAGTGAAAGAGAGATGAAAACAGAACCTGTACTTATCAGCGAAACCTTAAGCCAGTTCATTTAGAGCTGCCTTTTAACTGATTGTAATGAGTACTACTTTAACTACATTTATTGATAATTTTTTGCCATTATGCAAACTTATATCAATTGCATGCAGTGAACTCTTCATGTTTCTTCAGTTTTCAAAATTAATATTTTATTTTTGATAAGTATTTTAACAACTTTTCCCTCGTTTGTTTTTGTGGGCATTGTGTGATTTAATTCTTTTTAAATGAGCTGCGCTTTAGCATTTAAGGCTTAAATTCCATTACAATAACAATTTGTTTTGTTCATATGATTATGATTATTTTTATTATGATGTATTAAAGTTTATGAAAAAAAAAAGAAAAATTGTACTATAAAATACTAAAGGAAAATATACATAAAACACTTATACATATATGAAGATGGCGTAAGCGTTATGTATTCCAAATAAATCAACTAAAATTATATTGATTGTCTTTTTTGGTTTTTGTTGTATTGCCATCATATCAAGTCAACTTAATAATTCATATCATTAAAGATTCCCATTGCAATTTCACACATATACCATAAAATATATTTGTACAAGTATAATAAATGTTTAGCATTGTAGATTAGTTAGATTAGTTAACCCTTGTGGCATTTGCATATTATCAACATCTAATCAATGGCTCAATCTTTCAATCTTTTTAATACAGACAGCAAACACGGCGCGGGAAATTTGATAATTGGATGTTCTGAAGCAACAACAATGCAATCAATCTATTATTGTACAGCAATTCCTTATAATTTTGTGATAAGCTATTCAATTACATTACAAATATTGTGCATTTTGGAACGTTAAATCATTATAAACAATACAATATACTCCAGCTAAGGCTAGGCAATAAAATAAGCGTAAAAATAATTTCCCTCAGCCCAATTACTAGCGAAATGTTGCAATTGATTTTGATAATATCGCATTTAATATTGCTTGTAAATACTGTAAATCGAAATGGCTTGATAATAAATATTAATGATTAACTTAAATACATATTACATCATTTAAAGTATTAAAAATTAAGATTAGCCAATTTTGGATTTGAGTCCCTTTGATATACTACATGGGCTGAAAAGTCCCGGGATTTTTAAATATGTAATGCCACTAAAAAATGGACAAGATTCATTTCGAGAGGTTCATCTGACACTAGGTAATGTGTGAAGTTTCATGACATTTCGTTCATTTGTTTACAAACTACAGTAGTTTAAGTGTCACTACCTAAGCATTCGTTCTGTACCATCACGACAACGCACCGTCACACACGTCCTTGAAAGCAATGACCAAGTTAGACCAATTACGATTTCAATTGGTTGCTCACCCACCCTATTCTCCAGACTTGGCCCCCAGCGACTATTATCTGTTCCCAAACCTTAAGCGGTGGCTCCAGGGAAAGAGATTCACATCGAATGAGGAAGTCATCGGGGAAACAGAGGCATATTTAGAGGCATATTTGTGCTTAGACATTTCGTACTACAGAAAGGGAATTGAAATGTTGGAAACTCGCTATGCTAAATGTATCGCCTTCGAAGGTAACTATGTTGAGGAATAAATACAAATTTGCCCAAAAATCGATTGTTTTCATTAAAAATCCCGGGACTTTTCAGCCCATGTGGGTATTCAATACTGGTATTCAATACTGGTGTCCGAGATAACAGTGGGGCATTTCAACAGTCATATATAACAGTGCCAAATTGAGTACAACAGCGCCAATGGAGCACATTAGCAGATGCATGTTAGCGCAAAATGCGTTAGCAGACTTTGTATTGGTCGACCCGCGTTGCCAACTATAAGAAAAAGTGTTACAAATGATTTCTTTAGTTGCCGAAAATTTGTATAGAATAATGGTTATTTATTCCAGAACATCGTTAAAAAACATGGTAAGTAATCTATACAAATTTAGCGTACAACGTTTAACTTATTAAACATTTAAAAAAATCAACCGATTTGGCGCGCTGACCGTTGGTCTAGCCGAAGTTCACACGAAGCCGACAGTGGTACGAACGTTTTTTATGAACTTTTATGAGTTCTATAAAAGCTTCTACGTCACTGGCTCTCTGCAAATTAACTTATCACTTTGTACTGTGGTTTCGTTATAAATATTATTAAATAGAAAGAAAAAAACTTGCGTACAATTTATAAGCCGTAAAGTCAAGGTAACTTAAAAATATTTATTATAACTCCAACTTAATTTGTATGGCGTTCATAAATGCTTATATATGCAAGATAAAACTATTTTCAGCTACTTTTTAAAAATATAAAATTAAAGTCAGAACAGCGCAATTGCTCCACTGTGCGTCGCTCGGCCGACTCTCCATGTAATTTTGCGAATGTGTGCGTTTGCACGTGCGCATGTGTGAGTGTGTATATGTGCAGCAACTTGTGCTTTTGCCTTTCTTGAGCGGCGGCGGCAACGCTGTTGTTATTGTTGTTGCCTTGGCACTTGGCGGTGGCTGAGACTGGCTCTGTTTCTGGCTCTGGCTCTGAGTCTAAGTTTGAGTCTGGCTTACTGAGCTTTTAGCCAGCCTTCTTGGGCGCTAGCCAACCCGAGCACTTATCAGTTTTCTGATCGCTGTGGGAATTCAGTTAATTGTGGACGCTGTAGCCAAACGGACGCACGGCACAACCTGCAGAAACAAATACAAAATATATATAGTTTTTTGTTATATATATTTGAATTTTCAAATACGATTCTGGCGTTGCGTTGTGTGTGTCTCGTGTGAAAGTCAAATTGCCACTGCCATGTGGAACTTAAACTGGAAGTTGCAACTCAACACAACTCCAGCAAACAACTAAGCAAAATTAAATTGTAGAATTTGCTAGCAGAAGCACAGCTGAAAACATATTTAAGGACCGTTCTAAAAGTCAATGAACACTGCAACATACAACATACGCACCGTTGTACGCAACAATTTCAAACAAAAGTGCAAGCATTTCGACAAAGTCAGTTAAATATATAGTTTTCAGAGTGTGTGAGTGCGGCAACAATCAAATCCAAATAAAAATCGAAATCTACATAAATATTCATAAAAACGACAATAACAATAATAAAGGCAAAAAAAAAAATAAAAAGAAAGAACACAACGACAGTTATTAATAAACAAAAAGAAATAGCATTAAAAAAATTAATTTCAAAATTTAAACGAGCTCAGATTCTAAAAGCCATAAACAAATCGTCATTAAATATCGTATTTATATATGACGCGCGCCAATATTGCTCCAATTTAACAAGAAAACGGCTTAGCAACAATTGCACCGAGCAACAACAACAACACGAGAAAAACCAACAACGACAAGTAAAACAACAACAATAATAATAATAAGAGCTCGTATTATAGAAAGCCAAACAATCAAATACAAAAAATCAACTTCGACAGCAAAAGCAACAGTAACAACAACAGCAACAACAGCAACGCCAACAACTACAACACGGGATTAAAAATCCAGCTACAACCACAAACAATAACAACAACAACGGCGAGAACAACAACAAATGTGGTGGGTGCATTGGTAAGCTCAGCGGGTAAAAAAAAAAAGTAACGGTTAACAACCAAAATCGCTAAAAATTGGCCAAAAACGTTTTTTATGCGCAAACGCGTTTTTATGCTTAACATTTTTTCCATGTTGTTATTGTTGTTGTTGTTATAGCCGTTTGTACTCGACGGTTTGTTTTTGATTATTTTGTTGTTTTTTTTTTTTGCTAAGTTTTGTTAATTTTTGCTGCCTTGCTCAATGTTTTTTTTTATCTTTCGTTTTTCGCTCTCTTACATTTTGACGGCTATAAAGTGGATTTGTCTTCAATTGTGTGTTTAGAAATCTGCACGGCCCAAAACGCTAAGCCGAAAGTTTAAGCCAAAAGCGACTGCAACTGCTACAGAAATATGTCGGCCAAAAAGGTGCAGAAAAAAAGCAACAACAACAGCAAAATGTAGCCAATGATTTGCGTCAAGGTCATCGATGAAAGTGTGCAAGTGTGTGTGTGTGTGATTGTGTCTGTGTGTGAGTGTGTCTGTGCTGCTATTTGGCTTACAGTTAGCTTTTGTGGCAAGCAACGCTATCGAAATCAAAAGCACATTGAAAAAGCCTTTTTTCTAGACAAATCAGAGGGGCGGGCTGCTGTTCAGGGGCAGTGGGAGGGGGCACCACCTTTGTCTCCTGCCATTTGATTGACAGCCGTGTAGATCAAATTTGATTGAGCAGATGTTTATCGTGTCCGTCGATAGATTGCAGCAATGCCCGCCTGTTGTTTGAGTAGTAAAGAAACGAGGTATTAAAACTATTTGCCTCTTGACGGACAGACAAGACAGGGAGCTCAAAGGGGCAGTGAGAGGCGTCGTTGCGACGCCAAATTGTTAGATGCGGATCTGAGAGTATAATTTAGTACGCTCCGTTGTCAGATTGTTTGTTCATAATTAACGGTTAAATGTAATTGACCATTAACGATGGGCTGCAACTTGGCCCAAAGTTATTGCCATAAATGCAGCAACGGCTCAAAATTTAATTATGGCATAAGTGAAAATTGTAATAAGTGATTTCCTGCTCATGTTTATAGAAAAGTTACGTCTTTGGAGCAGGTTTTTTGTGGGATACAGCATGTAAAAGGAACAAAGGGTCTGCTAGGTAAAGTAGAGGTACAAAAAGCTAGTTAAATTTGAAACTAATTGAATTTTTTATGGATAATTCCTAGAATAGATTAATATTCTCAATGCTGGGTCTCATAATTTTAAAACTTCAGCCTTTAACACCAGTTTTTTAGCTTATTTTCTGAGCAATTTGTACTATTTGCGGCTTTCTTATGTTGCCACTGTTGTTTTAACTTAACATCGATTAAGAAATATTATAAATAATTTGTGTGAATTAGTTTATATTTTTTGCTGCTGCTGTTGTTGTAGTTATTGTTGGTGCACATTCTATGGCAAATTGCAAAACGGCCCAAACAGCCCATTGCCAAACTCGTTCAACAATTTTAATACAAATTATTATTAAAAGCTTAATTGCAGTGCAGTCGGCAACGAACTAAGCACACATACTCTAAGATGGCAAAAGCAAACAAACAGCAAACACAACAACAACTACAACTACTAGTACTACTACTACAACAATACTTTAGACTAAGCTTTAAGCCACAATAATTAACGCCGCAAAGGCAAAAGTTAACAAATTGTTTAGAGCTTCAAAACTGGTTGCAATATTTATACACTGCAATGGCACACGAAACTCATATTTGACAATAATCATAAAAAAAGAAGTGCAATAAACTTTTAAGAAATTCCATGGAAATATAAACAATTCAATGGTCGCGGACATTTGTCTGACTTTGCTTTAGTTATTTTCTTATATTGTATCTGTTTTGGTTTCTGTTTCAGTTTCTGTTTCTGTTTCCATTTTAATTTGTGTTTTTTAAGCATTAGTTGGTTTTTTGGCCGTCTGCCTGTCGCACAAATCGCGCATACGCCGCGTGGCCTCTCCCTTTTGGCTTGTGTCTTTGAGCCTGTCCGTCCCTCAACTTGTTGGCTTGTCAATTGAATTGCAATCGTCATTCGATTTGCTGCCGTCACTGCCATTGTGTGATTTAAGAATGTTTCGACAAATTTGTCACAGAGTCCAACACTTTGCGACCCATTTTCTACACACACACTTCACTTTACTTCACCTCAAATCAATTCAATTCAATTCACTTCACTTCAGTTAGTTTATTGTACTCTGTATTGTGCCATATTGATACTTAGTAACAATTTATTTACTTGCCTTACTTCTGGTTTTTTTTTTCTTTCTTTCTTGCTGTTCATTTCAATCAAGTTTATTAACCGGAATCATGCACAGCATTCTATTGTATTGGTTTTTCTGGGCGTAACCATCGGCGATCGATTAGCATTCTAATTCATATACTAACTAACTCAATTGCAAATTTTTGACGCCAATGGCCATGCACAAGCCAAGTGGTTGAAGCCAAGTGCAAGAGCAAGTCAATATACGTGTTAACACAGCTTCCATTGCCACTGCCAAGTGACAAAAATTTGTTAGACTCCCACTCCCATTACAATTCCCAATCCCGATTCCAATCTGTAACATGCACTGCGGCAAAAAGGAACGGGTTCTAAAATAAAGACTTTTAAAGGAATGTCTTGGGTTAAAAATCTATAAAGTTAAGCAAATTTATTTAAAAAGTGCCAAATCTGAAATTTATTCTAATAAATTCAGAAGTTTTGGACCATTTAGTGATTAACTATATTTAAATTATTCTATTTTAGTATCTAGAATATTCACTAGCCAAAAGCTGTAGATTTCTGTTAGTGTATTGGTCTGCACTCTGCAGTGGTTGAGACGTTGCACTACACTATCATTTCCACTGAAGTTACTAATACTCTTTCTAGTTTTTGCAAGCAAAATAAATAATATTGTTGATTTCTAGGTGCAGCAAAGACCTGTTTAGTCAAGTTACAGAGTCGTAGCTGGTTTCTAGCTGTAGATAACAACGACCTTTAGATGAGTTTTGTGACCAGCACTTTTACTTTTAGGTCTGTTCTCAGTTACATAAGATAATCAGCATAATGATAACTAGTTGGCACCTGTCAAAAGATAACAAATCATTAAAGAAATGCGTCACAAGCTCCCAGACAGTCGAGTCAAAAAACTCATGCCGAATTTAAGAATTCACTCACAGCAAAAAAAAAAGTAATTTCCATAACTTACAGTCAAAGATACGTTTTATGTGTCGGTTGGTTAATTAATGAGCCAAGTTTAGCGCGAATTTTTATTTCATTCTTTTTTATTTTTTGCCCAAGAAACTTTCATTTTTAATGAGCTGAATTTTAAGTCATAAACATATTGTTTTGTTATAGTCAGATTCCTGGGTAATTAAAAGCCATTGAACGCTGACTATGAGTAATTATATGGACTGTGAAGAAAACAAAAAAGAAGTCGAAGATGAAGAACAAGAAGCAAAGTAGCTAAAGCAGAAGCTGAAGCAAAAGAAGGCTTGATAAGAACTAGAACTGGTTTTTATAGCCACATTTCGGGCTTCTCTCTGTTGGCCAACTATTTTTAGTTGATTATTATTTTATGCCACATTTGACTTTGCTTAGTTAGTTTTGCGGCTTAATTACATACTTTTATATATATAAATATACATATATATATGTATTTTAGGCGGAAATGCCGCTGAGCTTAAAACTCAGCTGCTCGCTAATTACTTCGAGGCTTTAATTAAATTAATCTTTGATTGAAGCGTGCATAAAAAGGGCGCCACTTGCCAAAAATGTAAGAAACGATACCAAACTAAAGGCTAATGTGCGCCGCGGGCCAAGATGAGTATGCCAAAAGTCTACACTAACGATATTCCCAAGCCCAAAACTACAAACTACAAAAAATCCTCAACTTCGAGCCAGCTTCAATGACATGCCAATTGTTGTGGCTATCAAAATATTTGTCATTAATTATAAACATAGTATGTTGAAATCGCAGCACAGCTGAAAAACAGCTAAAAAGCAGCTTAGCATCTTGGCTTGGAACTGCAGCAACTTGTTGCGACTTGTTTTCTTCACTCGATGTTGCCTCCTTGCCTCGCCCAACAACCAATCTACCCCCCGCTACTGGGTTGCCAGACAAGTTCAATGATTCTTCTTGCCGTGATGCGATCGCATTTGGCAACTCTTAAAAAATTAGCTGCAAATAGTCAAATATTTCTCTGTCTGTCTCGCCTTTTTGAATAGTTGTATTTTTTTTTTTTTGCATGCCTCACCTGCCGCATCTGCTTCGTATTGCCCCAACTGCCTCACCTGTGTGCCCCCGTAACTGTTAACTGGCAAGTGTGAAATGCACCTTGACATTTCAATGCATATACATTTATATTTTTTCTACAATATACTTGTATTTATTATTTTTTTTTCTCTTTGCCGCATATTGATTACCGCTCGCAATGAATTTGTTTTGGCTTTGGCTAATGCCAGCCAATAACTTTTGTAAATTATGCATCAATTTTTTGCAATTTAGTTGTTTATTCGGTAATCATTTTAATGTTCTTGCCATCCCGCCACAAACCACTTAATTCCGTGTAGAGTCTTGGTGAATTTTGTGCTTGGCTGCAAGCTAAGAATCAATTCTTGATTCACTAAGCCATCAGCCATCGTTTAGGAAGACAAAATTAGTATAATACAAGTTGTAGTGTTTGTTTCGCAATAATTCTATACACTGCATACCAAAACTGTCGACAAGTGTACTAAAAGTTCACAGCCAATCTCTGGCTGTTGTTCAAAGTCGGCAAATTTATTGTTCTTTTAAATAAACGCACTCGCTAATTGCTCGTATCTGTTCTTTAATTTCAGTCATTAACAAGAGCACACCACAAGAGCACACCACAAGAGCATACACAAAGACACACAAACAAAACAAACAAACACACACTCCAAACACAAAAGACCAGAGACGAGACGATAAGAAGTAAAGTGACCCTGGAGAATGCTTCCCAATTTGAGCATGATTCAACTGCAGACAAGACAAACGGCCAAATGAATCACTTGATGTGCCAAAGAAAGTGAGCTTCATTAAGAACTCAATAAAGTAAGAGCAGCCAAGATAAGTTGGCAATTAAAGCGTTTGATTTAAACCTGCTAAATTGAAGTGATCACCAAATCCGCTGTTTCAAAGAACTGAACTTAACGCACACTCATGGCACAATTCTGTTGGTATCTGCAATTGGTATTTCTACTGCTGGTAAGTACTAATTTCTAGCACTAAAAACAATTTAAAGAAAGTCAACAAAGACTTTTATTTATTTCCAAATATTTATAACCATTATTTCCAAAACACGTTTGAGAATTATTTTTACTGCAGGCAGCATTTTATTAATACGCTTTGTTATTGGCCAATAAACCAATAAGGTTTCATCTTCCTATATTCGACATTGAACTTTATAATGATTTATTACACATACGCAGTGTTGGCTCAAATTTATGCGGGTTCGTTAGTTTTTTTCTCAACAAACTTTAATTCAACTTAACCCTTTAAAGTGTAGAATCAAATTCGCTAGAAAATTGCTCATTTGGTCATCAAATTGCAACTGAAATTGCATTAACAATTGCTCACTTGGCAATAGTTTATTGCAGAGCAACAAAAATGTAAAACTGTAAAAATGCAATAAATGGATTAATTGCTTATGTTATGTACACAGTTTTTCTTAATGTCTGCATTGGTTTGGACTCACATTTATTAGGCCAAATCATCGGTAATGCGAGCTGGTGAGTGTACATTTTTTAAGCTATTTATTATTAATTTAAGTCCAGTTAATGGTCGAGGAGTTACAGTTCCAACTTCAGCTGATCGTGTGTATTGTTAGCAGAAGTAAAGACGGCTAAAGTGGCCAAAGTAAGCTAAATAATTGCACGCGATTTGCGAATTGAGTTGAAACTGAGACAGCGTCTCAAAACTGCAAATGAAACTTTAGACGGCGAAAAACTAAAGCAGCAAATGGCGAGTTTGCTGCGCTCGATGTCGATGACGATGGCAATTTGCAAATTATGCGCAGCGGGCGGGACGTTGATTGAGTGCAGAGCAGAGCTGAGTAGTAGGGAAGGGGGAGGTAGACTGGGAAGCGGTGCAGTGCAACGTCGCGTGGTGCAACAACATTCTAAAGCCAGCGTCAGCATGTGTGTGTGTGTGTGTGTCTGATATGCATATGACGATTAGCAAAACTTTATGTAGAATCTAGTGTAACTGGCGAGGAGTGTTTTTCTAGTGCTGTGTAATTAATAAATGTGTATTATTACATGTCAGACAAAGACGGAGCGAGTGAGTAGCTAAGAGCGAGACATACAAACACACACACTCACTCACAACTGCAGTGGCATTGAGCGGCCCTAATGTGTAGCGCACTTTTGGCCGAAGATCGATAAATCGATAGTGACATGCCAACTTGCAACAACTTGTTGCAACACTGGTCACTGTGCTGGCTTTAAGAGACAGCGGGTGGTAGTTACAATTAAACAATGCTCGCCTGGCAACAGACGCTTTATGGCTAATACATTCACATTGTAGCCAGCTTGCAACTGCAACTGCAACTGTTGCTGCTGCTGCTGCTGCTCCTTTCAACGTAGCAACGCCCACTACAAAGCGCTGGGGGCCACAACAGTTTTAGCTGAAAAACTATGCGGGCTGGTCAACTCCCCAATCCCAATTCCCAGTTCTCAGTAAGTGAACATGATACCTACCTCCCTCCTGCTCTCTCTTGGCCATTCGCCTGTTGCCTGTTGACCAATTTGATAAGCGAAAAAAGTTTTCATTATTACAGCCTAAGCGACTTTTTCCGTGTTTTGCGACTCTCTATGCAAATGGCCTAAAACGCTGTGTGTGGCTTTGTAGTTCGTGTCTTGAGTCATTCGTTTTTATGCAACTGAATCCTGTTTATTTGTGTTTTTTGGTTGCTTTTATTATTTGTTGTTTTTGCTGCCACATCAATCATGAAGCGACTGCTTAATTGATTAGTCTACACTTCCGAAATTTGCATACAATCATATTAAATTCAATCAAATAAAACATTAAACGATTTGAAATTGAAATTGAAACGGAGAGTTAAGTTGAAAGCGAAACGCAATTGAATTTGTCAACCCATAAGCATAAGAATAATTGTATTAATAATAATAAAAAATGGTCAACTCATAATAGAACTCGTTCGACGCTTTATGGGATGATTGTGGCTAATTAAATGCTGAAGTTGAAGCAGAAACTGAAGCGGCACTTGAAAGTACGGCCAAGTACACGTAAGAGCCGTTCATTAAGGCGTGATTATTGCTTAATTGTTCAAAATGTATAACAACAGGTCGCTCTATTGATTTGGCTAAGGCGGATATCTCATTGAGTTTCACCGACAGCGTTTAGAATTTCAATAGACAATTTGGAGCGCCGTCGAATTTGATACAATTTTTTTTTTGTGTGGTATGTGGCACTTTGACACTTCCGCTAAGTTGACAGCCGTGAAAATTGTCAACGCTGTTGTGAAAGGTGCAACAATTGAATGATAAATGATAAATGATTGTACAATAAATGATAACTGGATAACGATGCTGCGTAAGTGCAAAAGAATGTCTCAACAGGATTAGCATTTTGCCAAATTGTCAGCTGTTAGATAAATCAATCAAGATTAGGATAAATGATTGCCGATTGCCTATCTATTTTTGGATTAAACTTTAAACCAACCTGAACACATTTAATGTTGATTTGATTTCATTCATTAAAAAAAGAACACGTAATGGCACTGACCAGTCGGTTCAAATAACTCTGCACAATGGAAAGGAATGTTTGCGAGATTGTTAAAAAAAAAAAAAACAAACAAAAAAATGTCATTTACAAGAGAAACGAGTTGTATATTTAGAACGCCTGTCTTTAATTTTTTGAGTGTGTCCAACCGAGGGTTGTTCAAAGGGGTAACCAAATACATGACACTAGCCCTAGAGACACTTTGGCTCTCCAGTGGCAGTCCATTGTTCTAACCACTGCTCGTATTGTTATTAACTTTCAGCAATTTGTGTGTCAATGTTAAATGCTCATTCACTGCCCGCAGCAGCTGCAAATGGAGTAACTTCTGCAATTTTAGACATAAAAGGCAAGGCGAGCCGCCTCACTGGTGACTAACTCCGGCTGCTGACTGCTGACTGTTGGCTGGTAACTGGTAACTGGCCAGTCGCCCAGTAAGAGCTTATAAGCTGTTGCTGGTACTGCCTGTTTACTCTGTAATTTTAGCACATGTGCGAAGGTGTTTTTGGTTGCTCTCGCTGCCAGCAATTGTTACGATAGAATCGCTTTAAAATATGATCTAGAAATGTTCACTCTAAAACAATAACAAGCGACAAGCGATCGGCGCCCACCTAATCCTATTTGTTGTCGTTGTTGTCGTTGTTGTTGTTGCACATCGTTGCACTGTCAAGTAATTTGCTTTTCGAGCATAAAAGCTGCCGGATGTTGTCGCTATCGGTGTCTGTCTTGTTACTGCAGTAATACCGCCTATAACTATCATATTTTACAAAATATACTTGACTTACTAAATTTATTTTATGATTTAAATTTATCAACTGAAATTGTTTTATTTTCTGTTCGCTTTTTGTTTAAAGTTTTCAATTTGCGCCTTTCCATTCACATTAACTTTTATGGCTCATAGTAGTGATATCAGCGGATATGTATGTGTGTGTGTTTGTCTGATTTATCTCAATTACAATTAGTTATGCTGATTTTGCCAAACGTAATAAATTTGCTTTATTTTTGCCATTTGTCTGAGCTCTTTTATTCAATTGGTTAGTCTAAAGGCGTTGCAGGGCAAGTTCGTGTCCTAAGTCTTTTGTTTTTCCTTCTATTATGCTTTATGGCTGCGGCATTAAAAGCCGACAACGGGGCGGAATTTTGAATTGTTTTAAATTGATTTATATATATTTGCAGCCGAAAGCCTAGTTCAAGCACACTCAAACTGAAACAAGACAATAAAAAAAAGAAAGGGTATACAGAGAAGGTCAGCCATATAATAGACAAATAAACACAACTATTGAATAGTTAATGTCTAGACAGCGTACCAAGCACATTTTATATATTTAATGCTGGCTTAAAATCTTTCTTCTGACACAGAACACCTCCACAATCTTTAATAAATTGTAAGTTTAACGCTTGTGGTTATTTGCAGAACTCTGTGCTCATTTGCAGAGAGAAAACTTGACTTCTCTCAAATACCCAATAAGTTAAAAATAACGAAAGAAATCTGAAAATGAGTCAAAGCAGTAAAATATTAATTTAAATTGTGAAGCAAAAGACAACTGAGCGATCATATACTTTCTCAAAAATAAGCGGATTGAATTAGTAATTTCATAAAGTCATACAAAAATTATTAAATTAAAGCGATTGAGTCTCAAAATATGAAGTTAATGAATAATTCTGCTTGCCCTTTAATTGTTAAAAAATTCTTAAGAATTTTATTGCAAATTTTGGTAGCACCAAATAAGTGCCAATTGCCTACTTTGCTTTTTGTGCAAATTGGGTGTAAGTATTATTAAATCAAAAATAATAGTTTACTCTCAAAAGAAATTGTATTGAATATTCTTTTTAAAGATTTTGACAATTTTGTGGAACTTTCTACACTCAAAAGAAGTGGGAATACCATTAAGAAAATATATTTATAATAGATTAAAGCTTTCAGTGAGACAGTTAAATTAAAAATGCACAATTTTCTCAATTATATTCATAGTAAAGTGCAGCTCCTTGTAGCGCTCAAAAGATAAAGTGTTGACTATTTATACGTTGTCTTCATTAGCTGCCACTTGCCACCAGTTGAACGCTGAACAAACCATTTGTCAGTTATTCGTAATTATGACGTTGACCAATGTAATATGCAACACACAAGTGACCACAAACAGCAACCACAACTACTTGGAGTTGTATGTAGATCAAACAGAGCCGCAGCATTCCATTGATGTGTTAATAAACTCAATACACTGCTGGTAATCGTATTATTCAAATGTCAGAGCTTCATAGCATGAGCATGACTTATGCATATCAGGCCAGTATCAAGTATGAAGACATTGCGGGCTATAGCAGCTATAAAAAATCATATCCGATGTGGAATGATATTTTAATTACGCAATTGTATAAATAGATCGCTGAGATAAGCTGATCTTGAACGATTGAATGCATCATGCAGCACTTGATTTGCATAAAAAACGCATTGAGAGGAAATTGTAAAAAATCAATTGACATGAACACATAAAACTAAATACATATTTATGTGCTATACTATACTAAACAACACTACACTAGTACATAATTTTAATGGCATTTTCTTCATTGTTGCAGATGTTGTGCTGCGGCTATACGCGACCCGCTCCCGCTCCCGCACCTGTGCCTGTGCCTGTACCCGCCCCATCGTCTGGTCTGCGTACAAGTGAACTAATTGCGGGCAATGAGTTTCTTAAACTGCTACTCGATCACGATGAGCAACAGCGTAGCTTGCACAGCGAGGAGAATGAATTCGAGGGAACTGGACGTCTGAATAATGCCAGAAGTCTGGAGCATAAGACACGTTATCGCAATGCCAATGGCCAGCAGCAGATCGATGCTGAGGGCAAACAGGTCATCAAGCTGGTAACCACTGGCAGTAAAATTGTCTTTCTGGAGGATGCACCAGTGGATAAGTTAATAAGCTCCAAACCAAATGCCAGCGATGAGGTCAAGGTGGTTGCGGTCAGTGTTAGCTCGTCCAGTAAACGTGGCAGTCGCATAAGTCGCACCCAATCACCTGCAGTCAAGGCTAGCACACATCATAAGCACTCCCCTTCCCATGCACGTGCACATGCCCCCAGAAGCAGTGCTCCCAGTGCCATCGGTGTGGATTTTGTCAATCGTTCGCATAAGAGCGAACTGTCCATTGAAGAGACTGAGCCTCGTTTGGCTGCCGATGTCATGGATGTGGAAAGTGATTCCCTGAACAGCGCCTCCAATATACAAAATGTTTTGGCGTCTCCTTTGCTGGCTGCCTCCGCCTCCAGTCGCTCCAATTCGCTGGCTTTTCGCAATGCCAGCGAAGCGGCAGCTGAGGACAAGTTGTTGCCATTCCAGACGGTCATCTATCATGATACCAAACAGGGTCATGGACCACAGTCAAGATCCATTTCTTACAGTTCCATATCTCAAAATGTGGATGATTTGCACCTGCCAGGAGGTTGGCCCAAATCAGCGGGCATTTTGGCCGAGGCACAACGCAATGTTAGCGATAGTCTGAAGCCCATGCCCCGTCTGGCATCGGAACCATCCAAATTCTACTCTGTGCCGTCTAAAATGTACAGTGTGCCAGCGAAATTTTACTCGGAACCCGCTAAGGTTTATTCCGAGCCGGCTAAAATGTATGGACAGCCAGAGAAGGTTTATTCGGAGCCTGCGAAAGTTTATGGACAACCCTCGAAATTCTATTCGGAGCCAGCGAAAGTTTATTCGCAGCCGGCAAAGGTTTATGGTGAGCCGGCCAAGACATATTGGCCGCAAACTGGTATGGCCAGCACGACCAGCTCGCCCACGACAACAGGAGCAACTGCCACAACGACGGTAAAGACAGCAGCAACAACTCGATCAACGACAACAAAACCAAGCACAACAACAACAATGCGGACAACAACAACAACAACAGTGGGAAGTATAACTGTGCCACCGGGCGCTGCCCCAAGCACCTTTGTGCCCTCGCGTCGACCAGCAATTGTGTCGAGGATTGCATTCGGAGAGGCACAAACAACGACAGCAAGATCTATTGAATCACAGGCAGCAACGAGCAGCACTTTGGCCACTGTTGGCAGACACAGCACTTGGCAGCAGCATTATCACCAAGCTCATAATCACCAGCTACAGCAGCAGCAACCACAGCAGCAGCATCAGCAACAGACAGCAACAAATGCGGGCAATTCGCAACCGCGTCGTGTACTCTTCAATTTGGATAAATTACCTTATGATTTATTGAATGCACCGCAACCACAGTCACAATCACAGCCACAACCACAAAGGCATCTATTGGAGCCAATTTTATCATCAAAGAGTGCAAGTCCAAGCGACTATCAGCAACAACAACAACAGCAGCAACAACATCATCGTCCATGTTGGCAACAGCAACAACACCGTCTGCATTCATCACTGTCGCTTCAACATTCTAATCAAAATGCCAAAGGATTGCCCAATAGAGGTAAGTCTTTGTTAATATTTTTGGCTAAATAAATTACACTGTGCTACAATGTTTAGTGTGTCTATTAAATAGGCGTTCATTTTTGCGTTAGTTTCATAATTGCTGAGATTATAAGTCATAAATGTGCAGTGCTTAAAGTAAAAGTAGTTAAAACTTTTAATGAATTCTTTATGTTAGTTGGTAGTAAGAGTATATTGTTTTGGTCGGAATATGAACACTGTTTTCTTTAAGGATTTCGAAAGAATAACAACTAAAAGTTTCTGAAAAAGGGTTAGAACAGTATTCTATAAATATATTCAAGTTAATCTGTTAGTCTAGCAGTGCTTATTTTAAGAACTTCTCTTTTGAATAATATTTTCACAGTCGAACAGTTAACATTTCCCTTATTTTAATTACCATTGTATTATAATTTATTTTATGTGTTATTTATTTCCCAGACTGCCATAAAAAGAAGTTAAAAATGTTCTCTATCGAATAAGAGTTAAAATTTGTATTAAAGATTAGTCGTTACTCCTCAATTCAGATGATTTTAGCTTAGATGTTTCTTGAAATTATTTTAATGTTTTCCAAGCACTTCTAAAATCAAATATCGTAGTTTGGCTAGCAAATGTTAACACAAATTTAAAGTGTAATTAGTTGTAGCACAATGTTCTCAGTATATTGTTAGTAGCAATAAATTAACAGCTGAGTGTATAAGTCAGCTTGTCAGAGTGTCTAACGACAACGCACGCCTAACTAAACTAATCTTGAACTTATCAAACAATACGCTGAGGAATTCTTCTTCTCTCTCATTCTTTAGATCTAGTCAAGTGTGTTTCCAAATTCGCACAGCAACAACAACATCAACAACAACAGCATGCAACACCCGTTAGCAACAGCGCCTATTCATATAGTTCCAGCTCGAGCAGCTCATCATCTTCATCATCTTCTGGCAGTGTCTCTGCCTCCGTGTCAGCTGGCGATGCTTCTTTGGTCATGTTGCCACATTTTACAACCGAACGCGCTGAGCTCTACACACCGACCCCAGAGCAAAATTACGAAATAGAAGAGTCCGTAAGTGTTATGACAAACGGACGAGCCCATGGCCTGCAGGGTGGCAGCAGCAGCGGCAATGTCCACAGCATAAATTCAGCTGGCTTCTCGCTGGTCACAGCCACAACACCAGCCACACCAACAACAGCAACATCAACAGCAGCAGCAGCGGCGGCAGCAACAACACAACGCAGTCGCGGCATAGACAGAGGACGTGGCTCGGTGGTTTATAACGCCAACGCAAATGCCAACGACTACAACGACGATGGCAGCGACGACGGTGGCAGCGACGACGGTGGCAACGACGACGACGACGGCAGTAGTGATGGCAACTCTGATGATGGCAACACTGGGGAGGAGGGCAGGCGGGGAAACACGGATGAGTCAGATGATGATAAAGTTGCCTATGTGGTCGAGGGACGCAACTATCGCAAATATCGCGTTGAGGAGAAAACCGACGATGGCTTCATCGTTGGCGAATATGGCGTTGTCGACCACAACGATGGCAATTTAAGCGGTGTGCGTTACACCGCCGATTCAACCATTGATCGTAGTTTGATACAAAAGGGGCTGTTGACATTTTTGAAGCTCAAGTAGTCGCCAAACAGTCGAGTGTACACAGCCAAAGAGACACAACAAAAGCTGTGGAGATTGTTGAGCTGTTGACCCAGCTGCCTCTCACCGCCTCTGATGACCAGCTGCCACAGCTGCCCCACAGCTGCCACGGCTGCCCCACAAGAGCCACAAAAACAAAACTGCCACAATACACGGTTGTGGCATTCATTTCATACACATGTGATCCAAGTCGTATTGTAGTTAGCGTAGCTTAAATTAATATTAACTAGCCTTCATTTATTCGAGCCCAAAAGTGATACTGGCTGAAAACGACATGAGATTTTTGAGCAACTTGCATAAACTTGAAGTTGTGGGAATAAGAAGAGCTTTAATATGTTTTCAAAAATGTAAAATTGAAAGAGTTTTCATTTAGAACTTTATTGCCAGTCAATAAAATAATAATATTTATAGGGTTGTCAGTATGTGGTAGTATTAAACTGCTTTGCTGCAAAGTAAAGCTTAAAACTGCAGTCAAACTTCTTAAAAATCTAGTTTTTACTAGACAAATTAATTGAGTCTTTGTTAAAAGTATTAATCATTTTTTGATGGCGTTTAGAATTTTCTTAGTAAGTGATTGACGTAAAAGACTTTTGGGTTAACTTTAAAGTCCTCTAGCATTTCTATGCTCCCACTTTTCAACCAATTTTTGCAGACCTTATTCCAAAGTTTGATTGTCGTTTTCAGCCAGTGTCTGTGGCCATTAAGTAGCTCTTAGTTAGCTTCGTTAACACATGCCCCCAACTCTTTGTCCTACTTAAATCGTACAGTCCCAAAACAGCAAGTGTATGTGTGTTTGTTACTGTAAATGTAATTGTAACCTTGTCTGCCTAAGTGTTTGTATGTGTGCGTGTGTGTCAACGTATGTAATCGAATTTGTTTAATAGCTTAGTTAATGTTTTAATTAATTTATTGTAGTTGTTGGTATTGTAATTAATTTAATTTAAATTATACAGTTAACTAAAACGAGTTGCAAACAATTTTTCTTTGAACCTAGCAAACTTGCCATAATTTACTCAATAACAATGTTGGCCAAGTTACTTGGCCGCTCGAGAGAAGAAGAAAGAAAAAGCACGTCTGCACCTAAATGCACCTAAACTATCCTAATTAGTGTACTAAGTAACAAGTAGCTAAGTTTAAAGTAAACGAAGTAAATAAATAAAGAACTCTGAACGAAACTGTAAATAATCGTAATAATAAATTGATCCAGACAGTGGAAAAACGATGGGATGAGGAATGGGGGATGGGAGAACGGAACTGGTTCCGAATAATGTAAATAATCATTTAAAATTGATTAAAAACATGCTGCCTACGGCGATCGGCACTCAGGCTCGACAATATCATTAAACTTTAATTGATATGAACAAATGACAAAGGGCCTGACATTCAGCAGTAACAACAACTACAACAATGCGAAGTGCTATCAGTTTCGACAGCGAAATGCGGAAACTGCGTGTCAACGGATTGAGAACAAAGTCAGATCACAGAGCTGAAGGCTCAGTGTCTCTGAGGGATCAGGACACTGGGCTTTTATAGCTGCATTTGGTCAATTAAGAACTGATGGTGGTTCCTCGTTAAATGATTTCGCACAATATAAAGAGTAGTAAGAAGATGGCACAAATGGTAATGATCCTGAAAGTGAACCTGTAAAATCAGAGAACATAAACTGAAGGTCGCTGAACGACCTTGCTTGCGGTCGCCCGGACATGTTTGGCGTCATTTGGCTTTTTGTTCTTTTTTTTTTATCTTCTTCTCTTTTTTTATTGCCACTGAGGGATTGAACTGCAAATTCCATTGATTGCATGCGCCAGACGCTCGCTGCCATACAAAAGAATTATAGAGAGCTTACCCAGCTGAAGCTATTTATAAATTGTTCAGTTCGCTCGAAGACAACCGAGTGAGTGTTGCGGGCTTTGGTATGTCATCTTATCGTTGGCCAGTAATCAGTGCCAACATGGAGCCCAGCATCGTGGACGCAATCTGTGTGAAATACTATGCATGCTGTGCCCATAAACTTGGGCGAAAAGAGAATGTAGCGGCGCAGATTTAATGCGAACGGCTTGAGAGCTCAGAGAACTGAGACGGTGGTGCTGAAACAGAGTCTCACTTTGAGACTGTGACTGAGTCAGGGGCAGTGGTGGTGGCAGCAACAAAATGTAAACGTTAAGATGATGATGCTTCTGCTGCTGCTGCAGTACCCTGCCGTGCTATGATGTGCTGTGCTGCTGCCGTGCCCTCTGCGGTCAGCTGCCTGATGGACAGCTAAAGGAACTGGTTATAGTTTTGTACCGTTGCAGGCAATTACTGCCCCCCTTTTTAGACCCTGTGCTTAAGGAGTTTCAGGTGTTCTGCTCAGCTTGTAAGGCAGACTGAGTTGAGTTTGGGGGAGAAGAAAGGCTGAGAAAATTCTATTTGTTTACAACTGATACTGGGTACTTGACGCATAGACGGACTTTCCTTCCAGTACAAAGTTTTACAGAGTCTCATAGAGTTGAGCTCACTCTTAATTACAAACTGCCCCACTAGCTGTTGTGCTGTGAAAATAATTTACAATGTTGGAGAACAGCCACTAAAAGTGTCTGTGGCATGATGAACGTTAAGCGAACACGTTCGCCTCAGGTCATGGCTTACTAGAATGAGGATCAGATCGGGATATCTGCACTGGATCTGTAACAGAATCAGAAACGGAATCTGCGCTGTTGTTGGGGGCGTTTGGAAGTGCGTGTCGGCAATAAATTTGAAAACTACACGATTATTTAAGTTCCTTCTTTCACTCTATCTCTGTCTCTTTTAGTTCTTCTGACAGGTTGAACGACGCTGGCAGCACGCCCCTCACGTCCTTTTAGTTGCTTTTTAATGTTGTGGGCGTGCCGAACGTATTGCCATTCTGACAGCTTTGTAAGCAGATTTTACTTTTTGGCCCCTTGTTCCAGTTGCCTTTATTAAATTGCCAACATTTTCCAAACTGTAGATCGACTACACCTGCATTCGCTTGCTTCCTTTTGCCTTGAGCTGTTGACGTGGCTAAATTTGTTATTTTTTGTAGCCCCCTCAGAACCTCCTCCCTCATTTGCAGTGTCCTCTGTTAAGTTAATTACAGCTGAAAATATTCCTTGGCTTAATTTTTTAATAAAGTTGCCCGGTTTATAGACATTTTTCATTATTTATGAGCTATTTTATTCAATATTCCTGTCTTTGGCCTGATCGATCGTGTATTGGAAATTTATGACATGACATTATAATTGACCGATTTGTCATTATAATTAGTGAACACGCTGTGCTCTGTGCCAGCACCAGTTATAAACTCCCGACGGTAGTTAAATCTTATGGACAGGATCTGGTAAAAGGGTTTTGCAATCAATTTATGCATATTCAATGTGCTATTTATAGAACACGCTGAGCAGGAAAGTAAATGTTTTCAAGAATGTTGCTGTGTCGGTTCTGTATAGACTACAATTATCTTAATTCAATTAATAAACATCGTATAATTAAATTTATACTTCAATTAAAGCTAAAAGTCTCAAAGGAGAAAGGAGGAAAGTACAACATTTCTGTAAGAAAATTAGTTACAAACTAGTTTTTATTTATTTATCTAAATATTAATTAATTAAAATAATTATTAATTAGTTTATTTTATAGTTTAAATTAAAACTTACTTAAATTTCCTCCGTTGTAGACATGTTGCCACATTGTTGTTGAAACGCGACATCGGTTGGCGAAGTTTGGCAACAAATTAATATGTGGCACCGAAAAGTATGCAACAAGTTTTTACAATGTATTGTAAACTGATAGCAGTGGCTCTCAAACCTGTGCTGCTCAACTGTCTTAAACGGAATTATAAGAAATTCAGTCTTTAGAGGAGAAAATAGAACAAGAAGCAGCTTAAATTAAATTAATTAATTATAAACTAAGAAAACTAATAATTTATTATATACTGAACACTGGTTGAAGAGGCTGCTGCTCAATAAAGAAAATATCGAACGTCTGAGTCCTAAAATATTGAAAATCACATCAGTAGTTCTTAAGGTTCAATATTGTTCAATTAATAATAAATATATTTCCAGTAAAGTCTGTAATCTCATTAGGCAGATGTAGTTTTTCCAGCAAAATGCCAAACAGAAATTTACTAAGAAGTTGATACTTTAAGAGTTAAACCGGAAATCTGCATTAAAAATTAAGAAAAGTCACGAATCAAGCAAAAAGTTAATTCAGCAAACGAAAAAAAGGGAAAATACAGAAACACGGGATGTAGTTCCAAATGACCGTATAAGTAAACAAACAAAAGAAATGCAAATCATTGCATGTCCAACCTGCAGTTCTTCCTCACCTCAATTGGTGCAACTGCAAGGATAATACATGTGACCCGAAAGATGAGGGATATGTGGAGCAGGACTAATTGTGCGTTGAGCAATTAGCAAGAAATATATATAAATATATAAAACTCAACACTTTACTAATCTGCAAGTGTCAAGCGGTTTGAAGCTGATGATGCCTTAATCTTAACAGATGCCGGCGTGCTCCTGAACCAGTCACACAATCATAATGGTGGTAAAGGAGTTGACAAAGCCAGACTGTCAGATCGTCAGACCCATTGGCAGGGGTTGAAGTGTGCGTTCCAAGTATCAAAAAAAAGAAAACAAAAAAAGAGAACGAAAATGGTGAAAAATTTTGTAGCTGTAGCACCAGCATAGAGCACACGGCGGAATCAGAATTCTCTTGAACTTGAACACAAGGGTTTGTTGCGGCACTCTGACTCAGAAGAGGTACAGAAAACAGCACAGAGGAGGGAAAGGGAATCGTTCGTTTGATGACAACAGGTCTTTATCTGTCTTCTGCTCTCTCCCACTCAATCTATTGTATGTGTGCTACCTTTTCGCATAATGAAATATAAGTACTGAGATGCTCCTATAAACGTTCTGATATCAAAGGACATTTGATCGGGCATGCAACATACGCTCATTGCTGCGCCTTCGTCTTCGATTTTGCCTTCATCTTTTGTATAGCATTGTCTACCTCATTTTGTTAAGCGTTTTTCACGTATTTATGCCAAAGATTACATGTTGATCTCGCATATCTTTCATCTTTCGTGCGTGCTTCCCACGTCGCTGTCATTCGATACCAAACTGAGCAATGAAACGAAATCAAAATGCCGTCAGTCAGTTGTAGTTTAGTCAGCTACAGTTGAGCAGCAACGAAAGTCATGCCAATGCATTAATTAATTTACAAAACTATGATTTAACTAAACAAACTGTATAAATTTATTTAACATCCCAAATCGAAATCTTGATAGCGTTTAATGTTGACAACTTGACAAGTTGTGCGCTTCTCTGGTAGTCAAAAAAAAAGGGGAATATTCTTATGCCTATTGTGCCCACGCATATGATGTTTGGAAACTGATAAGACATGGCCAGAATTTCTCCTTTCTCCTTTATTCTTTTATTCATTCATCAATCAGGCAGTTAGCGAACCTTGATGAGGGTTCATTCCATAATTGAAACAAAAAACATATTGCGCATACACAATTCAATTTCAATCGAAAACTAGATTGATCGCAGCTTCTTGAGATTGCCAAAAAAAAGGTAGAAAAAAACCCTTTCTCCTTTGGTTTACACTTGTGTTGTACCTTCAGCAAAATTCTTTAATATTTACTATGAAAAGAACATTTCGCGGAAGTTAATTCACTCATATATTTTTATTTGCCATTTATTTCTGTTCTGCTGTTCTTCATTTTGTTCGCCTTTTCTTTTTTACAAATTTTTTAGAGCAGAGCATATCTCCCGCATGATTGCCTCGATCGGGGGAATCACTTGTCTAGCGCCCCCATCTATTCAATTACATCTATCTCTCTCTCTCTTATTTGGGAGCTACTCGAGTGTTGAATCAATTGTTATATCTAGTTGGCAGTTAGCGCATCAGGTGCCGTCATATTGTGCACGATAAATACGCCTTGAATTACTTCTCTATATTCAATATTAATCAGGCATGTATCCTTAAGTGGGGACTTACATTGCATCTTCCCACGGCAGATTATGTGAATAAAAATACTTTTTATTATAAATTAAGGTTAAGGTTAACGATCTATACAAATGGAGAGCAGTGAACTCCGTTTGATAGAGATCAATATTAATGAATTTGTTCAGCACTGAGTACAGTTTGTGTGTAATGGCTTTCTGACCGATTGAACATTATTTAAAAATACTAAGTATATGCAATAAACTCAATGGATAATTATAAAACATTCCCATTAAGATGGAAAATACGTCTTAAAACAACAGTTTAAATTATTTTGTTATTTAAAATCGAACAAAATTCAGAAATATTTTTCAGATAAGCTCTACTTGAAATTACTTTGATAAAAACTACACCGAAATTATTAAAAACTTTCAAAAATGAGTAAGGATTCTAATATTGAAAAAATTGTTCCTACAGAAACCAACAGATTTCATTGTCTAAGTTACCAAAACGGTAGGTTACTGCTCGATATTTAAAGCATTTTGGAATGTATTTAAATATCACTAGATATATGCCGACTTCCTGCCGAAGCAAAGGCAGTTTCTTGTGTTAATCTAATCAAAGCAAGTTACCGCTGCTAATGCAACTATCTACAAAATCTAAAAAGGAGACAAATCTGCAAAAAACAAAGTACATTTTGCGACACTCTTAGCAGGAAAGCTGGATTCACCTCGAGTAAAAGATATGTATCATTGTAGGGTAAGTGTTAAGAATGTTTACAGGAAATGTGTAAAATAATGATAATCATTGGCTGAAATCGGAAACTCAGCTGAGATGTTGTTGGCCAAAATGAGGTGCAGGCGTGAGAAATGCAACGCAATGGCAATAACTATAAATGTCTATCATTGCGAACAAATCAAATAATCTGCGCATGACATAATCTTTAAGGCTTAGCACATGCAAAACGACTAAAGAGCGCAGACTTAAAACTGAAAAGGCAACCGGAGAGCAACAGGACATCCTACTTACGGCTAAAACAACAACAATAATCACAGCAACGAAATGAGAGAGCCAAAAACACAAGAGCACAACAGAGGAAAAAAAAATGTATATGAAATAAAATTCAATTCTAAACAAGAAAGAATGCTATAGTCGCCTCGCGACTTTAGGATACCGTTACTCAGTTTCAATTTGTTATTAACAATGGTTATGGCTGTAATAGCTTGGCAAACACAGGACATTTTCATACAAATTCATGTTTAGAGCATATTTTCGACCTTTCGTTCCTATGGGAGCTATACGATATAGTTGTCCGATTTGGATCAAACTTGGTCAGTATATATATATTGTTGGCAGATGTATTCTGTGTGAGTTTGATTAATGTAGCTTAGTTAACGCAAAAGATTTCCATACTAACTCATATTTGGAGCGTATTTTTGACCGATCGGCCCTATGGGAGCTATACGATATAGTTGTCCGATTTGGATCAAACTTGGTCAGTATATATATATTATTGGTAAATGTATTCTGTGTGAGTTTGATTAATATAGCTTAGTTAATGCAAATGTTTTCCATACTAACTCATATTTGGAGCGTATTTTTGACCGATCGGCCCTATGGGAGCTATACGATATAGTTGTTCTATTTGGATTAAACTTGGTCAGTACATGTACTTCCTAGACATGTACTTTCCGTGTAAATTTGGTTTAGATAGCATAGCTAACAAAAAAGTTTTCTATACTAAAACATTCTAGTTTAACCTGTACATTTACCTTTATATGCAAATAAAACGCCCTAAAGTGGGCGTGTCAAAAAAAAAAAAACAAACTTGTACTGCTTGGGTATTGTACCTTTCATTTGCGACCACTAGCATTTTTCTAGCTCTTATAGTCTCTGAGATCCTTTTGTTCATACAGACGGACGGACGGACGGACGGACGGACGGACGGACGGACGGACGGACGGACGGACGGACGGACGGACAGACGGACAGACGGACAGACGGACATGGCTATATCGACTCGGCTATTGATGCTGATCAAGAATATATATACTTTATGGGGTCTGCCACGCTTCCTTCTGCCTGTTACATACATTCCAACGATTACAATATACCCTTTTACTCTACGAGTAACGGGTATAAAAAGGCAAACAAAAAGTCCTTAAGTTATGTTGGCAAATGGAATTGAAAACAATAGAGACGAGTTCCAGCAAAAGGAAGGAGGGAGAACGCGAAACTCTTGAGAGGACGTTGGACAAAAGGTAGATGGCACTTATGCAAACCTTCTTTTTGGACCAATCTCACTAGTACCAGGACACAACAATCAATTGAAATGGAAGCAGCGACTTCATCACTTGTTTCCTTTGCGCGCGCTCCTGTTGCATAAATTGCGAGATTCTTGAAAGAGGACACGCTCGCATATCAGGTTAACATACGAATAATGCTCGAGTACGAGATCGGGATTGGAACTGAGACGGAGACTGAGACGAAAATGAACTCTCTCATATGATTCTTGGAGGTGTGTCTCATTGTTTTGAATGCGCTTCCGTGGCGCAGCTATATGAAACTTATCTCAGCGGATGCCTCAATATTATAGTTGTGTGTGTTTTCTGCACGTGCAGCTCTGGGAACCGAGTCCTGCAACAGATTGATCCTACTCTCTCTTACTGCCTCTTTTTTTTTTGTGTTACCTACAAAAGTTGCTCATCTAGCTCCTACTTTACGCAATTTTGTGCCATAACCTGGTGACATTTGAGCATTTTAATTTCATGTTTTTATAAAATCGTTCACATGATTTCTCAAGATCAGATTGCTTATCTCCCTCTGTATTCTGTTCTCATTTCCAAAACTTCTACTCCATTTGCTGCTCTGATTCAATTTGCGCTTTTTGTTGTTGTTGTACCTTTTAGTTGTCGTTAGTTTTTTTTTTTCTTGATTATAATAGTTTACTTCCTGGGTTCCAGCCATAGAAATCTGTTGCTTAGCCATTTTGACGTGATTTCTGAGTCGTTTCCTGTTGTTGACGCCTTATTTTACCCTCATTTCTGTTGCCTCGATTCTGTCTTCCTTTTGTCTGCCTTTTTGGGGACTTGTCTGTTTGTACTTTTGCGATTGACATGCTTTTTGCTTTTCTGAACTTTTGGTACTCGTTTAAGCGGAAGTTACTCAAAAGGGTTATTCATTTCCGCACATTGGATGTACATTTTTATGTCGTATCTAAAATTTACATAATTTGTGCGCCAAAAATACAAATTAAATAGCAATTTCCATTTATTTCAATAAACCAATATTTTGCGCGCCAAAAATCGATGAAAATGTGGCAAAAGAAATGCAAATGAGTTATGTTTGTGAGGAAGTAATTACATAAGAAAATGTTTGTGCCATTTAAACGATATCCTGTCTCTGAATCTCCAATGTCGCATGGATGCAAACACACAAATAGTATTGAATCTACTGAATACAATATTAGTAATTTAATATCAAGTAAGAAAACTATAGCGCATGGAATGAAAACTGTATTTTCAAGCAAAATTTTGATAAACTATACAAATGAAATTAGACATTTTTGTACATTTTTCCAAGTTTTGATAGAAAATTAATTCCTAAAATTATTAACATTTTTTTAAGGTAAAATAAATTTACTCAATCTGCAACTAAAATAAACACGGGTTTCTTAATACAACTGATAACAATATGGCATGAGCACTTTAGAATAATAATAGAAAATAAAAACCAAACTCTTATCAATTTAAAAATCTACATGCTGTATAACACGTAGGGTACATAGCCATAAAATGATTTTTGCCAAGTCATAAAAATAGTACAAAACGTTCACCTAATGACATTTCGGGACTTTCCCATCAAAAGTCTGGGCCGATTCATAATAATGAGCAAGGGAAGAGTGATGATGGTTAGCGGTAGCGGGGGAGGGTGACAGAGGGAACAGCCGGCGTTGCTCAATGAACGGTAGCAACTTTTGTGTCATAAAACGAAAACAATACTAATAGTTAGATGAAATTTTTCCACACTCGAGCCAAGTAAATGAAAAGAATTTCCCAAAATATATAAATATTTTTAACCCTTTCGGTTGTTTCAGACGAAGTGTCATTAGGACTGTGGCGTCGCCGTCAGACGCCTGACAAACAATGTCAGTCTTTGTAATAGTTGCACCGATTTGCATTCTGGCCATAACCCTTTTGGGCCCCGTACAAATAATGGCAATTCATAAAAACGTAGCGAAAGTGCCAATGATGCTCATAAAAATCGAAATGCCTTATGAGTGAGTACTGACTACCTGCTGACCGTTCGTTCATTCTTCGAAGACAAAAAAGGTGCTAACTACATTTTTTCAACATCATCATTAGCCTTAGCTCTGGACAGGCGACCACGGGTCGATCGTTCGGTTTGCTACCTATTGTGACACCTCAAATCAGCTCAACTCAACTCAACCCTTTCGCTTTCTACTCGTGTAACCTGCAAACGCAGAGGAATTTTTGCTAAAAAGTCATATGCATATGCGCATTTCGTGGAACAGATTTTATTGAATTTGTTAAGACGCTGACCTTGAATGGGCCGAACATATGCAGAGATCCCTCTGCTTACCTGTTAGTATAAAACTGCTTCTACCTGTGATCGAGATGCGCACGCTGTTTAAAGTCTTGTGGTGGATTTAGCGCTAATCCGCGGGGATTAGCGGGATTATTGGCTCAACGGCGTTACGGCGTTTTCATTAAGTAATGGAGCTGTACTTCAACTGAATGAAACTCATTGCTGAGCTTCGAATTTTCCTGCAAATTTCCATGATGCAAACTGAAGTGCAAATGGAGCAGAAGTTTTGATGTGAGAAAGTTTCTCTAACGAAAGCAGCTGTTTTACTACGTGAGTTTGCTACAGCATCAGCTCATTTAATATTCAAAAGTTCCCACGTTTGACCCCACTGACCGATGGCATACCAAAAATTGATATGTCATCGTCATCGTCATCTGGTTTAGTAGAGCATCATAATCAACAGTGTAGTGTGGGATGCTAGCTAATGATCAACATCGTTATAGAAATAACATCGCATTCGAAGCAAACACGCGAATGCATTCCCATGCAGTACACCTGAAAAAGGCAGTGACGTGCCCTGTGGTGCACGGTGTTACCCTGTGGTGGTGGGTGGTTATAACACATGCTCAGTGGAAGCCAACAACCCTCAACACTCGGAGCTCAGCATCAGCAGTAACTGCTATCAACAACCCCTCGGTTGTTACTATTCTAATTAGACCCTTAGAGCCCTTTAGACAATTGCTTTTGATATCATGTCAGAGCATTTTATTGATCAAGTTACGCATCCGTAATATGAATCGAAATATAATTGCTCATTTTAAGTGTCTTGTCATATATCAACAACAGAATGCCCATTTGCATTTTACGTTTTCCCACGTATGCAGTCTCGTCGGATTTTGACAACCCCGAAGAGGACATCGGAGCTCGGGCCTAGAACATCGGAGAACGGTGAACGGATCGTGTTAGGCGTTCAATTTTTAATCGCACCAGACTTACGGGATCTTGCTTAACATTATTAAGTACAATATTTTTCGCTTGAATTCTATAATAAGTGCAGATTTAAGAGAGCAGCGGAGAGCGCAAGAATTTTTGATCCTTTTGTTGAGTTTTTGCCTCTGCGAAAAGCTTGCTTTAAATTATATGCCCTTGGTTGATCTTGATCTGATCAGTCTCCCTGTCCCACTCACTCGCCTCTAATCTGCTTAAGCGGCACGCGATTAGGTTGCTGCCACCGCATTAGCCCTGTTTCTTGCCCCTTGCCTCTGCTACTGCCTCTTACTTCTTGTTACTAGTCTGGTTGATTTAGTTAAGCGTTGAGCGATTAAACTGATGCCACTTGAACTTAATTTGAGCTGAGTCTTGGCCAAAAAGGCACAAGATTAACTGGCTTAAGTTTTGGGTAGGAAGAGGGATGGACTGAGTGGGTGGTTTTGGTTGGGGAGTGGCAAATTGCTCAATCAACAGAAGGAGTCGAATTATAAAGCGATTGCATCATAAAAGTGTCGTTTATTCAATAGATGAATGAATTACAATTACAATAAAACTACGAGTGGTGGTAGCAGCAACAACAACCCTTGCACTACGTGGTGCGGTGGTGTGGTGGTGTGGTAGTGCAGCCGACCCACAGGTACTTCACACAAATCACAAAGCGGCAACAATGGCCAGCGCCATAAATGTTCTAAGGATGTGCCTGGTGCTCATAGTATTAACAACTGTCACACACTGTCAGCAAAAGACCAACAGAGAGAGAGCGACAAACGGAGAGGAGAGTGAGTGGAAAAGAGAGCCAGAGTCAGGTAGTCGCTCTGCTCAACGGAAAAAGACCATAAAACCCCGGAGCCAAAAAGTTGAGAATGAGCGACGCACACGAAAACGGCTCTCAATGAAAATTTTTGCAATGGCAGCCCGAAGGATCAAAAATCCCGAGAGCATCCTCTCCGAGAGCAGCGCTCGTTAGAGGCAGCGGGTGCGAGCGAGCAGGCAATAGACGGGCCAACCCTCTTTGCCAAACGAAACGACCAATAAACGAAGACCATCAGCTACCTAGGGGTGATCTCGACAGTTGAATGAGTCGCACAGGGATTTTGGTAGCGCGTAAGGACTATTAAAACAGGAGCTGGGTGGTGAGCAGACAACACAATCAATCGTGATCTCAACGAGTACACTTCGCTCGTCCTCGTCCACGTTCTCGTGCTGTGCTGTCCAGTGTAGTGCAAAACTCATACTTAGAAACCAAAAACTGAACTCAAAACTATTTACGAACTCAGAGCAATTGATTAAAATTGCAGTGTAGTGTCAATCGCAAAAAAACACAACGAAGAAATAACGAATTCTTTTCAAATTGTGCCTATTTAAAATCGCCAAAATTACGCCCCACATCGGTATGCAATCGTCGGAGGGTTCACCAGACTTGATGGATCAAAAATACAACAGCGTGCGATTGTCGCCAGCGCAATCAAGTAAGTATGCAAAGCATGGACTGCTTCAAATTAAAATTGTTCTCTGCTTTTAGTGCCTCAACTAACAATTTAATTTCTTTTCTTTGTGCTTCCAGGTCGCATTTTGTATCATGTGCCGTGCAAGGTTTGCCGGGATCACAGTTCCGGCAAACATTACGGCATCTATGCCTGCGATGGCTGTGCGGGATTCTTCAAGCGGAGCATACGTCGCTCTCGACAGTACGTGTGCAAATCCCAGAAACAGGGTCTCTGTGTTGTAGATAAAACCCACAGGAATCAGTGCCGTGCCTGCCGTTTGCGCAAGTGCTTTGAGGTTGGCATGAACAAGGATGCAGTACAGCATGAGCGTGGTCCACGCAACTCCACGCTGCGTCGCCACATGGCCATGTACAAGGATGCCATGATGGGAGCCTCTGAAATGCCACAAATACCAGCCGAGATTTTAATGAACACTGCTGCATTGACTGGTTTCCCTGGCATGCCCATGCCCATTCCCGGTGTACAGCGTGGTCATCATCATCCTGGACTCAGTGCCGCATTCCAGCCACCACCGCCTGCTGCTGTGCTGGATTTGTCCGTGCCACGTGTGCCCCATCATCCAGTGCATCAGGGTCATCATGGATTCTTCTCACCCACTGCCGCCTATATGAATGCCTTGGCCACACGCGCCCTGCCGCCGACGCCTCCGCTGATGGCCGCCGAACATATCAAGGAAACTGCAGCGGAGCATCTGTTCAAGAATGTGAACTGGATCAAGAGTGTGCGCGCTTTCACCGAGTTGCCAATGCCCGATCAGTTGTTGCTGCTCGAGGAGTCCTGGAAGGAGTTCTTCATTCTGGCCATGGCTCAGTATCTGATGCCAATGAATTTTGCTCAGCTGCTGTTTGTGTATGAATCAGAGAATGCCAATCGGGAGGTTGTTGCCATTGTTTCCCGTGAGGTGCACGCTTTCCAGGATGTTCTAAATCAACTGTGTCATCTGAACATCGATAGCACAGAATACGAGTGTCTTCGAGCCATTTCTCTGTTCCGTAAATCACCGCCAGCTGCCAGCTCAACAGAGGATTTGGCCAACAGTTCCATTTTGACCGGAAGTGGCAGTCCCAATTCCAGTGCCTCGGCTGAATCTCGTGGTCTGCTAGAGTCTAGCAAAGTGGCAGCTATGCACAATGATGCCAGGAATGCACTACACAATTATATCTCAAGAACACATCCGAATCAACCTTTACGCTTCCAAACCCTACTGGGTGTCGTCTCACTGATGCACAAGGTCTCCAGCTTCACCATCGAGGAGTTGTTCTTCCGCAAGACCATTGGAGATATTACCATCGTTCGCCTTATTTCCGACATGTACAGTCAGCGTAAGATCTAAGTATCTGTATTGAAATTGGATTTGGAATCGGAGTTGGAATCGAAAATTTGCCGTCGGTAAATTTGGATCCGTGCACTTGAAGTGCCTTCGTAGTGCTGGAAACTGTGATATCTGAAGTTGGTAGAACGGAATCGGGATAAACACTGCCTCAGACAGTGATTAAATGATGTAAACATTGGACAATATTCAACAGTGAATTACTGCAGAAAGCTGAAAAAAATCTCTCGGAGTTGAGCCTTAAAAAATGTACTTATTCGTTATACGTAATCTAATCCACAACGTGATTCAAAATGGCATTCTCAAAAGTTGAAACTTTTTGTTGTAACCTCAAAATTAGTTTAAGTATCTTACTTTTTAAGTTCATATCAAATGTTTAATTAAATTAGCATAATAATTAAGAAAAGAAAATACTATTCAAATACAAATACATTAAGCTAAAGCTTTTGAAAAATTAAATACCTTTGACTTATTTATTTACTTGGGTTTTTGGTACTTCAAATATTTTCAAGTTTTCTTACAATTGTTCGTGGCTTAACTCGGAGTTAAGAGGAAATTTAACTATGTGCATAAATTGAATATTTTGTTATACATACTTTATCATTTTCTTAAAATTTAGCTAACTTTTGAGTTAAGGACTTTGGAAACTACACATTATTAGTAAAAAGTTTGTTATCGGTTGGGGAACTTTAATATATATTAAACCATTTGATAAACTATCTAAAAACTATTAAATTTTAAACACTTTTCAAGTTAATAAAATTAAATTGAATTTAATCGATTGCATAAAATGATAATGAAACTACAATTTAGACCGACAATCCGCTTTAAACAAATAACTTTTTAGCTTATAACTTTTAAGTTATATTAAAGAGTATTTAACCTTTTCTCTGACCTTGTTTGGCGCCTCTTTATTTGCGAGTTGACGCTTGGACAAATTGCAAATGCATTATGTAAATCCAGGTACAAAAGAAACTGCATTTGGCATTGAAATCCATGAAATTAGCATAGTTTTTCCACATGAGTACAACCAAAGTCGGGATTAATTTGGAATGGCATTGAAAATTTTGTTTTGGTCGCTCCAATTTTGTACCTCAGCTGTCTCGCTCTCTTTCCCTTTCTCTTCCAGTATCTCTCCCTTGATTTGCCGAGAATTCAAAAAGTTAAAAAGCAAAAATTCACTTTTGATGACTTTGTCGAGCAACGGGCGTTGGATAGTTGATATGTTGTTGTTGCTGTTGGATCGCTGCCCTCATCGTGGATAGATAATAACAATTGAATCCTTTAACAAAAGCAGCACCCTATTATTCACAATACCAAATGGATCTGAGCTAGCCAAAATTGAGTTGTGCTACGTGGCAAGAAGGCTGAACAAACAAACGAAGCGAGTAGAGCGAAAAACAGTTGCCAATCGTTGTAGTTGTTGGTGTTGTTGTTGCTTCTTGTTTTCTGGCTGCTGCAAATTTGTTGAAATTGCGTTGGCCAAAGTAAATAGAGAGAGTGTGTGTGTATGTGTGTGTCTGACATACATCTATATTGAGTCGAAAACCTACCCTAACCCGTAGCACCCAGAGCTGAATGCTTGCGGGGATTTAGAATTAAATATGCTTCGTTGCTGCTGCCATTTCGACTTTACCAAGGTCCACACTTGGAACAGTTCGACTTGGCATGGATGCTGTTCCTGCCCATGTTGTTGTTATTGCTGTTGTTGTTGTCTCTGCTGGCACAAAGCGTTTCAACTGCTGCTGTCGGGTTGTTGAGCCCTTTGAAGTCCTAATGGCCCTTTATTATCTGCCTTTAGACTTTTAATAGACTCAGAGGCGACGCGACTGCTTCTATGTATGTGTGTATATAGGCATATATATGTATTTGGGTATATCTCTGTGCAATTGTGGTTGTTGTTGGCTTAATCCTCATCATTCTGTCATCAGTGACGTTTTTCTGCACATTGTTTGCCTCTCCATTGTTTGGGCTCTTAATTTGTAGTTTTTTCATTTTTTCGCCATTGGCTATTAACAATTTTTTTTCACTTTTTTGATTTTCAGGAAATCTGTAAAAAACTGTGGAGCAAGCCTTTATCGGCAGATCAGTTTTTGTTCACAGTTTTGCACGCGTGCGTAATAAGCTTTATCCACCATAGGTGGAATTACTAGTTTACTGTGGAATAATGTGTAAGGTAAGAAATGAAACATTTGTCCCACTGTGCAAGTGAAGAGTTTTATTTCTAATACTTAGCACTAAAAAATTCAATAGTATTTTAATATTTAACTCGATATACCAGCGCAAAACTACATTTCGTTTACTAACCCAAGTCTCAGCCAAGTTTATAAAATAACATAAATAAAATGAATTTTATTTATAAACAGCCTATGCAGCCTACAGTCAGCTGTGCTGTAGATTGATCTACTATCTTTGAATTCAGATCAGACAGGGTTTAACTTGTGCTCAATCCAAGCCAACCACTTGAGCTAGCCACCCACTCAGCCAGTTGGTGGGTCAGTGGGTTTGCTTTTACTTAAGCCAAGTCCAAAGCCGGCATGGCTCTTCAGCTCAAGTGGTTTGTCTTTTGGCTGTGGTTCGTTAGAATCCTATGGATTTTCAGTAACACTTTTAATTCATAGATTTTCGTTGATTAAGTAATCCGAGGAGTTTGTCAGTCGCTGACGATCAATGAAGGGCGACGCGCATGATTAACGCAATTCGCGTAAGAGATTCCGTTGCACATACCTGAAACTACCTCGAATTCTGTGCCACAAGACGCGAGCGGCAGGTGTGGAAAGTACACCTATGTGGGCCCTGGCAGGTTCTCTTAAACCCTTAGACTGACACTGGTTCGGAGATCGTGCCGAGCTGAGTCGAGTCTGTCTGCGGATCATTGCATTCGTTAGCGGTTATCCATGCGCAATTACCTAGCGAAAACAAAACTATGAGTATGCAAATAGATTTTAATGGGCTGGATTACCCTTTTGCTAAATGCTCAAATCCTGGCCGGGCGGTCCTGGCACGGCTAACCAGTCGAGTCTGACCGAGACTGACCGAGCTAGCCAAAACTGATCGACCCATTGCTTATTGTTTTCAAATATAATGAGAATGTCTTTAAGCCAAAATATTAAACATCCGTTTGATCCTGGCCAGCAAGCCGCTGCAAATCCGGCTTCCGTTTACCTCATTGTTATATACCTGAAGTCAGTTGGTCGCTCTGACAACGAGAGAGAGATCCAGAGAGACGGAGAGAAAGAACGCCCAAAAACGAGAAAGTCAAAGCGGACGAGGTCGGCGTTGTTTTTGTAAATTGAGTAGCACGATTTATCGTCAGATCAATTTTCTATATCTGCCGCACAGATAAGCGACAGAGAGAAAGAGGAACAGAGATATCAGAGCTAATATGCATACTCTTTCTATAAGTATTATAATTGTTATGTGGCTTATGCTAAGCCCTACATCTCCTCATACACTGCCCGAAGATACCTTCTGGCTGATGCCAAACTGCAGCTCTACGGCTTAACTTACTTTAGTGGGCAAATGGCAGTTTTTCGGCAGAAAATTCTTTTGCATTTTACTTAAAACAGTGGAAAATGGCATGAGGCGGCTTTGTTTTTAGCGCTTAGCTAAGATAATTTGGCTTTTTGTTCGATCTAATGATGATCATTAGGAAAATGCGTTCAATCAAAGGCAGCGGTAGGGCTAGCAAAGAAATTAAGTAAGAAAATGAAATTGAAATAAAATAAAAAAAGGTCTAAAGGTTAAAAAGATATATATTTTTGGTGATACTTAACTATAAACTTCGCTTTTTACTAGATCAAGTAAAAGTCGTTGAATTTCAGCAGCTGCAAAGATCATTTCAAGATCAATAGATCAGAGGATCGTTTGATCAGTTTTCCCAAGACAATTCCAAGCGACAATAAGGCATAGACTTTACTTAGCTGACAATTAAAAGATCAGTGAAGCGTCTGCTAATTGAAAGTCCTTGTACTTGCCACATTGCCACAGCCAGGAACAGATCCTTGCGTCTTTTATGCACTTAGGTACTTGATGCCCAAGTCTAATTCTATCGTAAATCCGCAAAACAGTTTTTTATATTGTTACAAACTGCGAACGGGAGCAAACAATAGGGTAACTAAGGGCAGCTGATGAGTGGACCTCCTGGAGGTGAGAAAAATATTGAGGGCAAATCCATGATAATATGTTCGATGGAACAATGATGTCCTTACGGTTGCCTCACGGTGCCTCTTACCCGAGCTCAAGTGCAACTTGCGTTTAACCTCAAGAAAGTTGCAATTGCCCGCATGTTTCTACTTGATCCTTTGTGACGGATTCGCTTGAATCGGATTTCTTCTTTTTTTTTTGAGACTATATTGACAGGCTAACAAGTGTTGTATGATCGGGAATGTCGAGAATGATTACATTCTGTTGCTCGATCAAAAGCTGTGTGAGGAAACAGACCACCAGGACGACAAAGCGTTGTGTGTGTTCCCTTTGGGTTAAGGACTCTCGGTTTCTCTGGGTTAGAATAGGGGCCAAGTCTGGGAAACTTTATTTCGATTGAATGTTGGCAGAGGAAGTTGGGCTGTCTTTTAGGATGCTGCCTTAGCCTCTGGCCAAAATGATGACGTAGCTACGTAATTGAATTTGTTGCCTTTCACAATTAATGTTGATTTTACTTTGCATTTTATTTTTTCCGTTAACACAACAAAGCGAACCGCGAACTGCCCCGAGGCATTTAAGGACTACGCAGATAGTTCATTAGGGTGACTCGAAGCAGAGTCATCCTCATCCTCATTCTCAATCTCGACCTGAACGTTGGAAAAAAAACATGGCGTCGCAGCTGCAGTGTTAAAAAGAATAGCTATAAATTTGGTATGTAAGTACGTATACTTATGTAGCTGACTGTAAGCTATTATTTAAGTCGTTTGTTTAATTAAGTTGCCACACGAAGCTCCCACTCCGAGTGCATATAGGTTACACCCCCTCTGTGTGGGGTTGATAAAGTTTGAAACTTTTCAACTTCCGGTCAATAAAGCAGGTGGTCATCAGGTGCATGGCGCATCCGTAAATGAATGAAGCCATTACCATACTATGGATGATAACACGCAAGCCGCATTCAAGTCCTGGGAACTTGCGACGAGTTGACCGACAACGGTAAAAAGTGAAAAGCAGTCGCGTCATTCGGACACCACTGTGGTGCTCTCACCTTTGCCCAGCAGCGACATCAAGAACATCATCATCAAAAGGGCCATATGTCAAAATAACAAGGCTCTGTCCACCCCTGGCAGTAACGGTAATTTGGTCAACTCCACAGTGGAAACAGTGCAACCCTGTGTTGCATTCCAAAGCAGCGCGACAATTGACGAGAGTGCAATGCAAATATTGAAAGGTTACGTGGCAGTGGAATGGGTAGAAATATGGTAGGAGTGGGGCAGACACCGTGGTACGACATGATGATTTTGTAGATTAAAATTTAAATGTGCTAGAAAAATAATATGTAATATTAGTGTTAAATTATTTTATATGTAACTATAGGATATTGAAGGAATTAAAGTACAGTATTTATCATAAATTATATTCGTTAAAATGCAGCAAATTATTTTGAGTTGTTCTGCATATCACACATCATAACTTAACTATTTAAAAAATCATTTAAATTAACTATTTCTATTCATAAAGTTATTAAAGTTTTTAAAATCGAAAAATCGTTCTTTTCGCCCACTGTGCGTTATTGAGAACTGTAGCGGTAACGTGCTTTGCACTTGAGAATGTAACAAATCGACTTTGACAAAGCTTCGGAGCCGCACACACACACACACTCACACTTCGTATGTGAACAGGGCGTGGCAAGCACTTTACCGCCCAAGTGGCCACTTATCACTCACAGAGCGCGAAGCAAATTCGTTGCGATTCTTTTGCCTTTGGAACAAGCGCACACATTAGTTTTGCATTTGCGCTCCCAGGATATTGAGGAGAGCGAAGTTTTTGAGTAAAAACAAAAGGGTTGCTTTTGGGATATATTGGCAAACCAATTTTCGAGAGCTTTTGTTTCGCTGAACGACGCGAATAAGCCACAAAGGATCAACAATGCTCGAGAATTATTTTGTAGAGCCAGCAAGCGAGCCACTTCTCAATGTGGCTGCCTGTTCAAAATTAATTTTCCATGGAGGCAACTTTGTTTCCAACGCTCTCAAGTGGCTATTGGTAATGATCGCAGCCATGAGACTGAAACTGGGTACTGAAAGACTCAGAAATGGGTTTGGATTTGGATTTGGCGTCTGAAGTGCAACGTCTCGTATATGTGTGAGTGTGTGCGTGTGTGTGTTGTTGCACCTTTGGGACAAAAATAACGCCAGCTGTCAATATGCCACAACAACAAAATCAACTTCAATTTTATGATTATGTATTGCACACACACATAGTTTACTTTTTTATCGAAGCCATTTTGTCAAATAAAAGGGATTTAGTGCAATAATCCGCAAATGGGACAAACTGTCAACGCATTGCAAGATACTTTCGACTAGCTCTCCTCTCTCTCACTCTCTCTCTCTCCCTCTATCTGTCTCACCGTCATTGTCTATCGGGCGGGGCGCCTGATCTCTGACATCGCAAATTGACAAAGAGCTAGAACAACAGCTGGTTAACTGACTGCTGTTGACAGCAAGAGTTCATCATAAAGTACTAAAAAAAAACTATTTGAAATGCTGCAGTAGAGTTAAGCCGACTGCTGATGACCGAGTACGTCTATTAAAAAATAAAATAGCTAATCTGAAACTTAGTAAGACCAGTTCAAATTCTGTTTTCTTGTTTTAAAATTCTCTAGAATTTATTTTGGACAACAATGGGTTAAAAACTTGTGCTCTTTGAAAAAATGTTGTTTGTTAAATTCTTAACAAATCTCGATTCAAAGAGGTCTAAGTGATACTAGCTCCAATAGTCTCTAAGCTGTACATTCTACTATTTTTATACTCTCTGCAAGAGTATATTGGGTTTGTGCAAAAGTATGTAACAGGCAGAAGGAGGCGTGGCAGACCCCATAAAGTATATATATTATTGATCAGCATCACAAGCCGAGTCGATATAGCCATGTCCGTCTGTCCGTCTGTCCGTCTGTCTGTCTGTCTGTCTGTCTGTCTGTCTGTCTGTCTGTCTGTCTGTCTGTCCGTCTGTCCGTATGAACAAACAGATTTCAGAGATGGTAAGAGCTACAAGTTCGAGCTTGGTGTCAAACGATCAGATATTTAGTCAGTCAATACAAGAATTTTTTTTTTTTTTTCGATGCCACGCCCCATTCGCCCACAAAAAGCAAAAAACTGGACACACCTCGTGAAAAATTGGTGTTTTCGGCAAATATCTCAGTAACTATGGCACCTAGGATCACCAATTCTTGTACGGGAGTTCCTAGCGACAGCATAGTTGCATTGCCATCTATAAATTTGGACTGCCACGCCCACTTTTCCCACAATTTATAAAATAGTTTTCAAGCTTCAATGCCGTTTTTTCCGTATCGTACAGTATTGTAGTTTATAACTGGTGTGGAGACTAACTATATTAAACTATCCTGAAAGGCGCATTAAAATCGGACTATAAACAAGAAAACTAGAAGCGTTACAATATTGTTAATTGAACGCAATATCAACCCATTGGTGCAAGCGAGACAGAAACACACAAGCACATGCTCGAACGTTTTTGCTGCCTGTGTGGCGGCAGCGCTGCCGCGGTCGCTGGCTGCGCCGAATACACACATACATACATGCATGCATCATATATTGTCAAACGTATGTGTATTCGCAACAAACAAACAGATGTGTGTTTGATTATGCTTAGATTGTTTTTGTTTCAACGTGTTTTAATGCAAGTACTATTCATTGTAATATCTGGATACCGATCTTGTTTCTAAATAAAACTTAGTGAACCCTCTTAAAATGTTTATTACAGGGTCTAAAAAACGCTTTCAATTCGGCCCAGCAGCGAGATTAGCGAGAATCCTTGCTGTACTCCGCACCCCCCGAATCTGAGCACAATTTAAGCGCTTACATGGGAACTAATTTGTGAAGTGCCCTTGAACACTTCATAAAATACATGCACGCTCAACGTATTTGCATCATTTTGTGGCAAGCGAAGCGACAGCCCGCTGCGGGGATTATCATTTGGGCAAACATGGCGACAGTCAAATAACAAAAAAAAAGAAATAATTCAAACGAATCTACTGTAAGTATCTAAAGGATCGCGTTAGGTGGCACTGACTTGCCGTGGCTTGTCAGCTTCATGTGGGCTGCCTCAAAGGCCTAACGGTCTCAACTGCTTGCCACGGGGTGGCAATCAAATGTAAACAAGGATGCGCCGGCTGCGCGTGCTGCGAACTCAATAGAATTGAGAAGAGATGAGTTGAGTTGAGTTGAGCTGCTTAAAAAAGTGCCATGACCCGTCAGTGTTTACCGTACGGATCACACTCGAGAGCCGTTGACAAAACTGTTAAGCTCACGCAACCAATTGGACAGCAACTCCATAGATGGCACACAGCACTGAAATGTGCTACGTGAACTACAGTAGCCACTCGCTGAAAGGGAAAAGTAAACTTTTTTCAACATAAAAAAAAAATAATACGAAAATTTCTTTCCATTGACTACGATTTCTTTTTTAAGGAGCAACATGTTTTACGAATGGTTTAAATTCATTGCTTACTTTTTAAGAAATTCAATATTCCAGAAAATAAGTTCTTGACAATAAAAATTCTATACCAAAGATATACCTAGACACCGTGTCCCTCGCTTACAAAACTGACCTAAAATCAAAGTTCTACTTAGCGAGAGTGTACTGTATTAAATGTACAAAGCGTAGTTCATTCCTCTGTCGACACAACCTACTTCAAGGTGCGTTGTTCTGTGCGTTGGTTCGTTTAATTTTAATGAGTGGCACTCTGACTGACTGTCTGTCTCTCTGTCTGATTGTCTCTGTGACTGACCCAATGCAACTGTTTCGGCTTTAGACTGGTTCACTTTTTAGGGGTGGTCTGCAAAGGGGAGGAAAGAAGACGAATTCATTCGCACCCCGCCCGATTTGAATGCAGCTATGTAAATTGTCACATTATTGTCATAATTCTCAGGCTGGGAAATAGGGAAAACCCATCAACATGTAAATACTTATGACATAATTTGTGCTTTGTTGTGGTTAATTGCCAGTTTGCTATTTATGGGGCGTGAGATTTAAGTTGAACCAACAATGGCAACACTTATCCACAAAAATGCAAGAAGTTTGAGTAGCCAAAAGGCGAATTAATTTGAAAATAAACTGTGATGTATCAAATAAAAATAAACTGGTGAGTAAGCCTAAAGAAAATAATAGTTATTTTCATTGAAAAATCAATTTCGAAACTGTACAGTAAAGTAGTTAAATCAACGAGTTAAAAAAGTAACAAATTTGTTAAGAAATTTACATTATTTTTTTTACCGACTAAAACTAAAATTAAGTCCAAAATGTTCACATAAAAGCAGAATCTTTTCTCGGAGCTATCAATCCTCGGCAGTATTAGCCAATTAACTTGAATTCAATGAGCTGTAAAATCGCGCAATGCAAAAGCCGCTGAAGAAACTAAAAATCTGGTAGCATATCATCTTAACAGGTATGTTACAGATCTCTTTGGTGTCTGCTCGAAAACCCGAAATAATTGAAACCAATTAGTTTCCAAAAACCTTTTAATTGTGTGTGTGCGAGTGTGTGTGAGTGTTTTCAATGCCCGTCGAAGCATGTGTAAATATTTTCATAGAGAGTAAAGACGAGAAGCACAAAGAGAATAATAAAGTGAAACAGGCAACATGTGAGAACATGGCAATGACCAAAATAATCCAGCTCATCAAAAGGAAAAATGAAAATAGAAAGAAAGGTAAAATGCAATGCATTTTCTTACGAAAAAAAAAATGTAAGATATTGCCAAATAATTGCAGACGGCTAGGAAAATGTTAGGAAAAGAAAAGCGAGGCATAAAGACAAAAAATCAACCACAACGTTTTTGTCTACAAAGGGAAAGAATGGAAACAAGCAAAAGAAAAAGAAAAATGAAAAACGTTGGCCATAGTATTTGTTAAGTTGTTGCTGTTACCAACTGTCGATGGGCTGTCAAAACTGTTGTCTTACCAGGACCCGCATGTATTGGCTACTGGCAGGAAATATTAACGGCATTTTAACAGACTCCGTAACATCCATTATATTAGTTTCAATTCTTTGTTGATTTATTTACTTTTTGATTTTACGTCGGCTGCAGTTAATTGGCCCAATTTGTTGTCAGTCAGGCTAATAAAGAGAATAAGGCTCAGCCGAGGGCTGTGTAAACAAATTTACATCGCTCATCGACTCAAGATTGCGACATTCTCATGTAATCAGGATGTGATTAGCTACAGTTGGCATTTAAAAGAAATTCTCTGGGAACAGTTCAGGAAATCTCTAAAACAGTCTGCGCCCCCTCTCTCCAGTTCTCCCTCAGAAATGTTTAAGACCTTGCCATATAAGCATCACCTTTGTTCCAAATTCCATTGCCATAATTAGCTACAATTTGCCGGTGGGCTGTGAACACAATCAAATTTTAATTTGATCTGAATTTGGATGTGGATTTCAAAATGTTTCGCTAATGCCACTTTAAATGAAATCAATAAGCAACAGTTTCGCTCAGCATGCTAATTATGATTGGCATATCATTACCGCAAATAGACCGTCTCAACCCGGCCCAACAGAGACTACCGCAATAACAACTGGCCAACAGCAAATGGCTAACAACTACTGTCTAACCGGCTAATTAAGCAGTCGCAGTGCCAGTTCAAATCGCCGCCGGGTACTCTAATCACCTGTGAAAAAGGCTGAAAAAATGGCTGAAAGGCGAACAGTTAGCTGCTCGAAATTTCATTATTATTATTTTGAATGTGTTTTCAAAAAGTATTGTTGGGTTTTTACTTAAAATATATTTTTAATAAATATATAATAAATTCGCAAAGCTTTAAAAATCAATTGGTTTTGATTATAATGAGTTTTTAGGTTATGGCAACGGAACGAAGTGAAACCGGGAACTGGAACTGGAACTGGAACTGATTCAAGTATTTGACTCTCTGCTTGCCCTTAGCAACAGTTTATACCAGCAATTTGATTTGCGATGTAATGAAAGCAGAACTGTCAGTGGAACTGGAACTAGTTCCGGAGCTTACTTTCTGTGCGACTTTTCCTTCATTCAAGATCAAGTATTTACTTCCTTTGAACTACGTCAAAGTTATTAAATCACAAGCCAGTTCAATTAGTTGATAAAGTTTTTAAGCTGGCATGTCATGTTCAAGGCGGAACTGGAACTGGTTCAAGTGCTTTTTATTGTTGTTTGTGTTCCAGGTTGCAATGCTCTTAATGCTTTGATCTTTGCTGGAGCATAGTTCAGCCAATTAATGTGATATCCCGGAACGGTATGGACGAGATTGAAGAGGAGCCGAGTATTGTATATAGTTTGAATATTAAAATGCTAGGATGGCTATTAAATAGCTAAAATGGCAGCGCAAAGATTGAGTTCAAACGACAAAAGCACTTTGAATTGATGGTGTGAATAAAAACTCTGACGAACTGAGTGAGATTCTTGGAACTGAAACTGAAACCATTTGAAGTGTTTACTTTTTAAGTGAACAGGTGAAGTGGAGTCGTAAGAAGTGCGATAAATATTTTGAGTTCAAGTCCAAAATATGAAATAAGTCAGATCGATGGAATGATGACGTTGATAAATTGCCATGTCATGGGAGCGGAACTTGTATTTGGAACTGGTTCAAGTGTTTGCTTTACTGTTTGTCTTTTCATTGGCTTTGTTATTATTGCCTGTCAAATTCTTGCACTTTGACTCGTTCCAATGATTGCAGCAGGTCCGGTACAAACACAAACGAGCATACAAACACACGCACACACACACACACATGTGTACAACAACAGCCAAGACCAAACCCACAATGGTGTACAATTACCCGCAGTTATTGGCCATTTGTCGCCATTGTTGCTGCTGTTGCTGCTGTAGCTGCTGCTGCTGCTGCTGTTGTTGCTGTTGCAATTAATAGTTCACTTGTCACAGAGCAACAAATGCGCTGACATTGAAATTGTGATTATATTCAACAAGACATGGAAAATTATAACACAACAATTTTTAATCGAATTTTGTCAGCTTGGGTAATTAATGTGTAATTTGGCTTAAATAAATGACTCACTTGGTCCAGTGACTGAGACACACGTTGCTGACCTTCCTGCGATGATCAGCAAAACATGTCATTCAATCAGTTTTATAGGCAAAACTATGAAACAGAAATAGTTACTTTAATTAAAGACAAACATCTATATGGTCTACTAATTACAGACAAGTATGCAGAATCAGTTAGCACTTAAAAACCGAACATGTTCTTCTATCTGACTTGATCTGCATGGAGTTCAATGCACGTGTCCAGCTTCTCAAGGTTGGCCAATTTGGGGCTGTCAGACAACTTTCGAAATGCAATCGCTCAGACGGTGGCCAAGAGTCAACAGTTAACAGTCAAGGCCAAGGAGGATATAGAAGTTGCCCGAGGATGCTGGCCCAAACTGGAACTAGACAGTCTCACAACCAGTGTCTACTACCAATTTTCCCAGTGCAAAATGCGGAAGTCTATTGGGTTTGCAAAAAAACCGCTACGCATGCGCCCGGAAAACTCGTTTTTATAGCCAGGCCCATGCGAAACACACGCACTTGGCTCAAACGCAACTCCAACAGGCTGGCGTTATTGACCTTGATATCGAGTAGCTGTTGAGGGGGATAACAGGGGTGGGGTTATTGCAAACTGGTCCAGTGACACTAAAAGCCACGTTGCGGCAATTGCGTCGAGTCTAAGCCAAGTCAAATGGATATAAATGAAATTTGACTCGAGTTGTAATGGAAACCCATTTCTAGCCAAAAATTTACTGACAGATGCGCAATTAGCGCTTCATATGCCCTATAAATGTGTAATTATTCAGTGTATCTATCTCACTTTAACTTCTCTTTTGCCCTCTCTCTCTCTCTCGGTCTTTTGTTCTCTCGAATTACAAATGATTCAAAACTGTCTGACTTTTGTAGGAAATCGCTGACGGGTCATTCATGAGTCATTTCAGTTGTTGGCTATCAAATCACCATCTCTTGTGAATCCTATAAATCCTGTGAATTCTCTGATTCTCTGGGGCTTATCCCTGTCCAACTACATCTACAGTACGAAGAACATATCGCATTTCTCAACTAGTTTAGCGAGTTTCAGTTTGACTTCTGGGCGATCATTCGACGCTGATAAGCGTTTAGCATTCAATTTGAGTTGAGGAAAAATGCCGAACCATATATAAAATATAAAGAATAGATTGTTAACCTTTTCAAACTGATTCAAAAAAAAAAAAAAGGAAAAATAATAATAGAAATTTTGTGCAGACAATGAAGAGACATCAACTTTCAGTTGACTCGTTTGATTTGGAAAACGCTCGACTGCATCTTAAATTACAAATAATCGCAATTGTCTAGGTCGCACTGTATGCCAGTCTCTCTCTCTCACTCTCTCTATCTCTATCGCTTGGCATGTACTCATCATAGGGTGGTCGATTTTTGGCAGCAGCTGAAATAATTGAGAGACAACGCAACACTAAGAGAGATGATATGTTGTTGGTACGTTTTGCATGCAATTTGTATAAAAATGGTATTTTTGAACCCATCGTAGCCACCCCGCAACCCCGCTGTAACCCTGAAACCCTCTTAGACCCCTCAACCCGCAACCCTCATTATCATTGTGATTAACTCGCCAGAAGTGAAAGCATCAAAATAAAAGCCTTTAAAAACAACAACGAGTCTAAATCAAAATTCCAAAATCCAGTAAGTGTTCTGGTACTCGACTGAAATATACCCTGTGTGATTTTTGGTAAAAATTGTGGATTAATAAAATCAGTTACGTTATTTTTCTGTCAGGTACATTTTGTTAAAATCAATAACTATATTTAAAATATAATGATCGTTTTATTGATTATAAGTCTGTTAAATCTGATCTATAATGCTCCGACTTTAAAGCTGCTTTCCATTGCCTGTTATAAGCATACTGTTTCACAAACCAAGCACACCCCTTTAGAGTACAGGGTATCAAAATCGAGATGAGTTCGCGCTGCCATTGGGATTGCCTTTGGTATTGCCCAGGGTGCCAGTATCGTCACATCAGGCACATCAGGCAAACGCCTCGAAATCAAAAAGGCAGCTCAAGAAACTTTCGCAATAGTTTTTTGATCAGAGCGAGGTAAGTGGAAGCGGCAAGTAGCAGCAGCCGGAGCAGCAGCAGAGGCAAACAACCCTCCCAATTACACACATATAAATATATATATACGTATGTGCATGTATATATATCCAACATAGCTGTGTATTCGTGTGTTGCACCCTCAAGCTAATCCAAATGAACAGAGACCTCGTTTCAACGCCATTTGCTGTTGCTGCTCCTCGCTGTGGTTGTTGTTGTAGTTGTTTGTCAACTGATTTAATTTCCTGGACTGTCGCTGCTGCTGCCACTTTTCCCCTACCCTCAACCACCTCCCTTCCCAGTGGATCACCCCGCTGTGAGAGGGCGTGTTTTGTTTCTGCTGTGTTGCGGTGTGTTTTGTGTTTCTGGTCACACTAATGACAAAACTGCTCTCAACTAGCAAAAAGGGCAAATCCTTCTCGTAATGCTCTAAATGAAAATGTTTCTACTTCAAACAGTACAAGAAGAAGCAGAGGAAGAATAACATTGTAGACCACATGCGGTTGATTTAGTGTCAGTTAAATGGTTTTCCATGCGGATTGCTCATTAAAATATGGAAAATCGTTTAAATCTCTTGCAATTAACAACAAGTTTAGTGCACATACGTGTGCGTGTGAGTGCTAAGCCACAAATACACGTACACGTGTCGCCACAAAAGACCTCAATTCAGAGACACTCGATTGCTGTTGGCCATAAATTATGCAAATGCGAAAATGTAAGCGTTGTACTAGATGATGTGGGTGGGCGCTCCAAATGCAACACACAACAACAGCAACAACAATTGCAACAAAAACGACCGTAACCAGCTGTTGGCTATAAAAAAAACTAAGGCAACTCAAACAATGCCTTTTACTGACGGCATTTCAAACACAATAAATTATTGAAGCCAAGCGCAAAGTCAACAAGTCAAAGACATTACAGCAACAACAACAACAGTTTATACTATATATTTTATTAACTGATCTGTTTGTTGCTGTTGCCAAGCGCTGACCACACCATAGAATACTTGGCCCGTGATATAAATCAGCATTTGAGATTGTTAATGCCTATTTATAAGACTTACTAAGCAGTTAAAAGCGAGTGTGCAACTTCAACTACAACAGCAACAACAATAACCAAAACTACAACAACACCCGCGCTTGTTGCAACTTATCGCAAATTTCTTAATCTTAAGCCGATTTAAACATAAACTGCCACAGTGTTCGTCAATAATTCCAATCGTTCTGCTCGCAAATTAACTGTAATACTCTAAACAGGAAACCCATAAATGTTACTTTATCATCTGGTTGGACAAGTTCTCAGCTATATGCAGAACAAACTATAAGAAAGTTATACAACTTTAATTATAAGCTTTTAAAATTAAACCCACTTCAAACTATACATTTTATAGGCATAATGATCGGCTATTACATAACTTAATAAATTTAATGGCACCAATTACGTTAACAAATCGAATTATAATTTAAGATAAACAATAAAGATTAAGCATTTAAAATAAAATAAAATAAAAGTTGTGCTGCAACATTTTATTTGTTTTAAAAAATATTTTGAATTTTCTTGTTTTTAATAGGCTGAATCATTTATTTTTAGTGATGAATAGATTATTTATTTTAAGATGAAAAAAGAAAATTTATCCCAATCTTTATTCTAAACTAGTTGCTTCTCTTTTCTGATTAAAACAACAAATATTTTAAGTTACTTACATAGTTTCCAACACATTAATTAAAACCCTATTTATAGTACTGTACAGAATTAGAGTAATTAGCTTAGTGCCATAGACTCCAATACTTCGACGGCTATATAATTTTGTAAATTTTTGATTTGATTGTTTGGTTAGTAAAATTTGTAGTTTTTTGGGTTGGTCATGTTGGTTTTGTTGTTGGCCAAATAAAATGATTGCCACAAAATCAAATTGCATCATGCAACGCGAGTGAGAGAACTTCGCGCAGGGATATCAAATGCTTCAACGATACGGATGAATTTATTGTAGATATATAAATTGGTACTGCAAAACTTAAATGTAAAAATAATTTAAAAAATAGTTTAAGCTTTCAGCATAGAAAGCAAAAAGTAAGCGAAAGAGCAAAGACAAAAAAAAACTGGTAAAACAGCTTTGTTGCCAGAGTAACAGCAACAACAACAACAGCAGCAGCAGAGTTGACTTACTAGAGCACTTAGCTCAATTCTTGTTATTGTTACTGCTGCTGATAATACCAACAACAACATGTTGGCCAGCTACCGCCTAGGCGGGCCGTGAGTTTTAGAGCCCAAGCCCGTAACCGTCGTTGCGTCGTATCGTCGTATCGTCGAGTCATTCCAAGGTTTTCCCAGCTGCTTGGCTGCTATAAAAGCTTGGGCGGCTCCATTGCGGAAGGCAGTTCACTTACACAACCCATTGCCGTCGGTCTGGCACTCAATTGGTGTCGAACTCGATATTGACCAAAATACAAATTCCCCCTTCGATTCCTTGTTGACGGACTATAAGCGTAAAGGCGCTAAGAAAGAAAATCAATTCAAATCGCGTGTGATACTCAAATCAAGTGCAGTTTACGTAGTCGCTTTTCAAGGATAACAATTAACAGTTACAAAATGTTTCGCTTTGTGAGTTGAACTCTCTCTCTTAACTACCCTGTATGTGTGTTTAATGGTTTTTACCTGTTTGCCGCTTAGCTCGCATTAACCATATTGGCAACATTGGCAACTGGCCAGCATTATCATCAGGATCCCAAGACAGCGGCTATTATCAGTGAGCAGCGTTATCTATCGGGGGATGGTAAATTTGGTGCTGCCTACACACAAGAGGATGGCATCAACTTCAAGGAGGAAACCGATGCAGATGGCACTCGTCATGGCAGCTACAGCTATGTGGATCCCTCGGGAGAACGTCGCACCATCTCCTACACAGCGGGCAAAAATGGGTAGGACTAACCTTCAAAAATTTATAAATTCAATTAGCTACAATTATTTGTTTGAACAGCTTCCAAGCTTCCGGTGATCATTTGCCAGTAGCACCACCTGCACCACCACAGCCCGTGCCCACCTCGGGCTACCAGCCACAGTCGCAGTATCAGCCACAGTCCTACCAGGCTCCAGCGCCACAGCAGCCTGCCTTCCGTAGCAATGACTACGGAGATGATGGCTCCTACGACACTCGCTACAATGATCCCTCTTTCGGCCAGCAGCAGCAGTCGTATCAGCAGCCCGCTCCTCAGCCACAGTACCGTCCTGCTCCGGCGCCAGTGCAGCCCCAGTACAATCCCGCTCCTCAGCAGACATACCACCAGCCTGCTCCTCAACCTCAGTACCAGCCACAGCAGCAGCCCAACTACTACACCACAACCACACCCAATCCCCATCGTTTCTCGCCTCCCGGCAAACTGTCGTTGAACCGTACGCCCGATGGCTTCACCTACTCCTTCAACAAGGTCTAAATGACGGAGAGAGAACTACATAGATTGAGCTTGTTTCTATTGTAATTTAAACTAATCTTTCACTCTATCTATCTCTTCTCTTAATTCCACTCTCACTTTCTATGCTGCTGTTTCACTCTTGCATTTTCATCACTTTTCACTTTACTTTGTTCTATCATCGAAACTCTTTTGTGATATGTATAAGAAAGAAAGACAGAAAGATATAAAAAGGAAACTGTTTCGTAACTCCTATCCTACGATTTGTATATCTAGTATATTCAGCAGTTTTTTGTTTGTAATTTATAATACTCCTTAATGCTGTTAAATCCCATTCTACTCTCCTAATGTGAAGCGAAACCAATAAACTTGTAAGTGTGTGCGGTTGATAAATCAAACAAGAAAATTGAAATGTTCTCGCAAGGGCCTCGGGACGTATACGCAATATATAAGTATTGTAGCATTAGCCGATAGTATATGCAATATTTGTATAGACTTTTAAGCAATATACGATATAAGCTATTCAGACGTACACTCAAACAAATTAGTAACAACTTCTTTCACTTTTTACTCACTGTTGTAATCCAGTTTAGTTTTAGTTATTTAATTATGTAGAGATTTATCCAAACACCTTGCTCGGTAAACGCCCCCTAACATTGCACAACAAACTTTCAGTCAACTTAAGTGTTGAATAAGTAAAACAAGAGCACATACACTGGCAAACAAGTTTTGGGTCTGGGAATCCAGTTCAATTCTATGCAACAAACAAGGAAAGATTTGAAACTGGTTTTGACTAGCGGACAATTGTGCAAAAAATAAAATCAAAAAGTAAAAAGAAAAAAAGCTAACTAAATTCCAATGAAAATGAAATCAAGTAAGTGCCACCCCCACCGTACGCCCCTCCCCTACACACTACAAACTCCTTGGCCAAAGAACCGGCAAAATGTTGTTAGTCGTGTGGGCTGAACCGGAAAGTTATGTCTAATATATATGTATCTATAATAAGTACATAAATTCTGCAACAATCCATAAACAATTTTGGATTTGTCACGCTTCAATTGTTTTATTGTAACTTGTGATTGGTTCATTAATTATGCGCTAATATTTTCGAGTTCTCTGCGCGTTTGCTCAATTATCTGCCCCATCGATTTGCCTTGTTGAATTTGCAATTCCAGCACGCCCCTTCCCCCCTTCTGCCCACCTATGCCAACAGGTGCTGCCTAGAGCCAAGTTTAAATCGACTTTAACGCTTACTTTTCACTTCTTTTGTGCACATTCTTGGCAACACCCCAAGAGCTTCGGTTTTGAGTTCGGACTCCGACTCGGATTTGGATTCGGATTTGCTTTCAAGGTCAGATTTGGACTCCGACTCGGCTTCGAATGTTGTTCAGTCAATTAAAAATATCAATTTTTGCCTTTTGTTTTACTTGTTTACTTTTGCACTCACTTGGTTGTTATTATTGTTTTTCTATTATTGTAGTGATTATTGTTATTGTGCATGTTGTGGCAACTTTTATTGCTTGCTTAATTGCCGTGTCAGGCCAAAATAGCTAGATTTATTGAAAAAGTGGCGTAAATAGCAAAAAATATACATAAAATAGCTAAGAAATTTGTTAAATGTATTTTATTATCAGTTTAAATAAGTGTTATATTTAAAAAATGTAGATAAAGAATATTTCAATCCTTTTTCAATTTTTCTGATGTTAATTTCGGCATTGCTTTGACTGGCGCCATCTGTTGTTGGCAAGTTTCTAAATGTATTTCCTGTTGTTTGACTAGCGCCATCTCTAGCCAACTAGCTTCCCTATTGAAGCCTTTGAATAGCATACCAACCAATAGATGACGCCTGCAAACTCGGGCTGCCACCTTGTTAGCAAAGACAACAACCACACCAAGTAGTCAAAATAGTATTTTACTCCGCTTAAGAAATTAGATTTCTATTTGAGAAAATAAGTACAACAAAAGGGATTCACTATATTTACAGCAATAACATAAATTAAAATACATATTTAAATAAGTAGTTATTAGGGACTACATCGTCTAATTAGACGTTTGAGTTATACGCTCAGACATTAATGACCAGCGCTGTGGAACGATACTTTCTTTTAGGTTTGAGAATATGTTTGGGCTTCGGGGAACGCTTCAGCTCGACGCCCGCCGGACGTCTGTGAGTTCGACTGCCCTTGGGAGGCGGCAGTGGGGGATGCTCGACGCTGTAGCTGTTGTGCAGCGGACCAGGACCCGATAAATTTGGCGGAAAGGTTTCAAAGTCTTCAATGTCCAAATCAGGTCGCAGCTCCTGCGAATCATGTTTTAAGTACTTTTGCAATTTGGGATTATTAATCAACTGCAGCTTGATGGCCTCGTCTAGTAATTTCTGCTGATCTTCCAAAAATGCTTCGATTTGTTTCTTGGATGCTACACTCTTGTAACGCTCGTGATTCTTTGGACGAGCGGGCACATCGTAATCATCATGATCGGTTTCAAATACTCTGTAGGAGTGACTGGAGGCGGCGGTAGCTTTGGGTGGAGGCACCAAATGGAAGGGATCCACATCGGATTCATACGGTGGCTGCGACCACTTTAAGCGCTTGGACGAGAGAGGCTCATGTGGAGCATGATCTTCCGCAGAACTTATATCGGAGCCGTATACCTGTCTCCCACTGGTCTTAAAGGGCACCGTGGAAGAGTACTTGTGCTGCTTGTTAAATCCAGTGTTTGATGACGCTTTCTTGGGCACCGTGATGGGATGCTGTACTCGTATCTGTGTGCCTATCGTGTACTCCCGACTGTCCTGAGAGTTTTCCGCAGAGTAGTCACCCGAGTAGTGTTCGGCGGAGTAATCATCCTCTTCCTAGGCACACAAATTTATTAAAAATACTATGTAACTCAATCTCAAACTCACCGATGTGTAGGGTCTGTAGTGTGTCTTCTTGGGATACTTTTTGGTCACATCGCGTCGTTTACTCTCATTCGTCTGCAGATCACTTCGATAGCTGGGTGGACCTGGATTAGCTGCCGATATCAAGCGTACGGGTCCAGGTGGACCCGACGAGCCGTAGTAACTACGGCGATAATAAGATCTGGGTGGTCGTACGCCCAAGGTTACCGAGCTCAGCAGTAGAGCAGCTGCCAAGAGCTGCAAAAATTCGTAGTGATTAAGAACAACACTTTCGATTTTAGTTAACTCGTTTCTTTGCTTACATTCCAGCAAAATCTCATGATTTAAACTGTTTGAATTGAAACTTTGGGAAGCACTTTTTGAGGCACGTCTTGAGCGGTCGTGAGGCAACAACGAAACTGAAAGTTTGAGCAATAGACGCAACGGTTTTATGCCAACTTCCTTTCTTCTCTAACGGCTAAGACGGACTGCCGTAACATGTTTTGCAACTTGGCCAACTTGAAGTCAGTTTAAGCCGCTGCGAAGAGCAAAAGTGATTGAAATCAGCAAGTGTTCGGTGTGGTGTAGGGGAAGAGGCTTTAACGCATCAAGCTGGCCAACTAGCTGGCTAACAAACTACTTGGCTAGCTGACAGTGCAGAGGAAGCTGCGTTTACAACAATTGCTGCCAGCTGTAGCAACATTTGCATATCCAATGTATAGGAAATGGAGCACGCGGCATAAATAAAATGTTGTTTATGGCTATAATTGCAAATAATCATTAAGAGAGAGGGACAGAGATAGAGCGAGAGAGGGGGATAGAGAGAGCACTGCTTTAATGGCCAACAAACTGTGCAGTTGAAGTCTTCTCCATGAGGTCTAGACCATGACTCTATGTCTCTATCTAACAGTTAAGATCTTTGTTGGCTCGTTAGTTAGTTAGTTAGTAACTGGTTTTTTGCTTTTGGCTGAAGATGTAGCTACTAGCTGGCCTAGCTAGCTATTACCCAATACAAATTGTTGCCACTTGCACTTATTTTCTTTCTGTTTTTTGTGCCGACAGCTTGGTACAGGCCTGAAGTTCAGGTTCAGTCAGCGCCAGGAAATGACGTCTACTTCCAGTTGCAGCAGCTTGGCACATGTCTTGGCCTTTTGGTTGGACTACTTTCTATGCCAGGATGCGGCACAGTCCAACTCCAAGTCGAGGTCCAAGTCCAAAATGCAATGCGGAAGATTTTCTTTAGTCGGAAATAGAAATGGAAATGCGAATTGGAATTGTACGTGCACAATTGCATAACATTTCATCATGAGCCAGTGGAGAAAAACGCTTTTCCGTTAAGCTTATCCTGCTGAGTTTGCTGCTTCTCCCACTCGCACGGTCTTTCTCTCTCCCTCTTTCTCCCTCTCTCTCTCTCTCTTTTTAATTGACAACAATTAAATGCTTTTTATTGCTTACTTAATTGTGCAATTTGCTTCAATTAATTGTAATCCATATGCGTGATTTTTTTCATTTAACCATTTTTCCCATTTTCCTATTTCCATCTCCATTTGGTGCGCCAAGCAAGGTCAAGCTCAAGTTCAAAACGTGTGACAATTGCAGCTTGCAACATAAAGTGGCAGGCAACATCCACAGTCGTTTGTTGATAGTCGATTGTCATAATTTCCGTTTTCCTTGTGAAAAAATAAAATTTATCTGGTCACAGCTGAGACAAGACTCCACTCGGACTCAGGCTCGTTTAAGTTCCGTTAACAAGCGCTTAACAATACAAGTTCAGTCAACGCGATTTAAGTGAAATGGAAATTTTGGTGAAAGGCTTTCAAATGGCCACAGAGCGAGGGAGAAAGAGCGATTAAGGAGAGCGAAGCAGCACGCCCAGAGCTACTCCTGACTGCCTTTAGGAGTATTCAAATTAAGTTGCTTTTTTTTGTTATATTAAACCATAAATTAAACTAATGTGCACTTTAAGGTGCTCTCAATTGATTTGCTTATACAAACAAAAATCGATTAATCAAGTGCTTTGGACAAACAATTTATTAAACATGCCAATTAATGGCTCATTAAATGTTTAATTTTTTTTAATTTATGGCTTAATATGTTGCCTAATACTTGACTTGTTTTGTACAGTAAACAAATAAAATGCTAATGTTTAAAATATTAAAATTTTTGATTGTTTGTTAGAATTATTCCAACTGGCTTAATAAGCCTACCAGTTAAAGGTTTAGCTACTTTAACTACTCTATTTGCATTTTAAACAAATAGCTAGACTTTCTATGAAATAGCTATAAATTAACTTAAAGCTAATCAACTTTCGTATAATTTCTTTAAGTTTAGCACCAAGTTTGATTAATTTTCTGTTGTTTATTTTATTTCTTCTAGTTCAAAAAATACATTAAAAATGTTAACAAACTTTATGTATATTAATTAGTAAATATCTATGCTTAAGTCTTTGTTTAGTTGTGCATATTTTAGTTGCCTATTTTAAAATTAGTTCATTTAGATTGGCATATAGATTATGTTTGATTAAATCTAGAGTTAGTCTTTTGTTTTGAGCTCAATTATGAAACTAAATTAATACATTTTGGCGGGCCAACAACATGATCAACTACAATTTGTGTTTGCATATTAGGCAAGATCATTAGCACTTTTGTATAATTTATTTATATACAGAATCGATGAAAATAAATGTTTTATTTAGGTAGTGGGTGAAGTCGACGCCAACGTATTTGCATAACACAATACAAACAACAATAAGAGCTTAAAAAAAAACTTAGTAAGCTTTTGCTGCCGACGTCGCTGTCGACGTTATGGTGCGCAATCAATTAAGACTGCACGACGCCAACGTCAAGTTGCATTCAATCAACACAAATAATATCAAATAACAGATAGATAAATAACAGATAGATAAATATTAGTGCTGCTGCGTTCAGTCTGGCAAGCCGACGCTGACGCGCTGCCCGGCTGAGCTGCGACGCGCTAGCGCAGTAGCTGACGTTGACGGCGCAGCAGCACCCACATCGACAACCAAAGCGTCGCCGTTGAAGCAGAGGCTGCTGCGCAAGTGTTTGCGTGGGTCAGAGGGAGATGGCTGCTGCTGCTTCGCCACTGACACCAACTCCTCTGCCTCTGCTCTAGCGCACGCCGCTTGTGTGTCATCAAAGCGTCGACTGCGCAGTGTTCTGGATGATGTTGTTGTTGTTGTAGTGGTTGTATTGTCTGACATTTTTGGCAAGATTTTCCGTGGCGAGCGTAAGTTGCTATGGTTGTTGTAGTTGCTGTTGTTGTAATCATTGTTGTTGTTATAATTATTATGGCTTTTTTTATTATAGTTATTTAATGATTTTGTATCGCGACCAGTTTCCACATATGGACCCATGTGTTGTTGGCCATTTCCTGTGCGCATATTTGGCTGTGACAACGAATGTCTCAGCTGTCGCCCCTCGCTTGGCTCCCTCCCTTGAGGTGCCTCATCGTAGTAGGCATACTCGTCGGCCTCCTCATTGTAGGTAACATGTTTGGCTGGCTTCGGACTGCGCAGTCTCATGATGCGCATGCCGTGATCTATGTAATCCTGCACGGAGTCATCGTAGTCTTCATTCCAGGGCTGATTGCGCTGCTCTTTGAGTATCTTCTTGGGCATGTGCGGCGGAGGACGTCCACGCCCCCTGTCCCTTTCCGTTTCCCGCTCTCGCTCCCTTTCGTACTGCCTTTCCCCCTCCCTTTCCCTCTCCAACTCCCTGTTTGGCGCATCATTTAGCGGCTTCTTTGTCAACATTCGCACTGGAGTTGGCTCAGCACTCAGGTGTCTCACATTGTGCTTCACCTGCAGCTTGGGACTGTTTTTGGAATTCAGTTCCACTTCACGTTTGTTGTTCATGTCCATTTTGGGACGTCGTGTGTTGTTCTGAGTGGTCTCATTGTCAAAATCATAGAACTGGATGGTGGAGCTGTAAGCCTGCTTGCGTTTGGCGGCACTGGGATCCACCTCATCCACAGTCTTTAGCAGCAGTTGTCGTGGAGTTGTCTCCACATCGGTCAGCTTGGGAGTCACCTCACGTCGTGCACGATTCAATCTCGATTGATTGTTGTTGCTGGGCTGTAAATTGTCGTAGAACTGTATGGATGATTTGGCAAACTCCTTGTGAAACATTTTGCGTGTGTCCACCTCAGGAGTAGCCTCATTCTGTAGCGAGTTGAGTCTTTGAGCAGGTGCATGAGTTGTTTCCCTTTGCAGACTGTTGCGACGCTTCACTCGCGTCTCCTGTGCACTATCCACTCTGGTGTCGTCGGGCCAGAAGAAGTGCGACTCCTGGCGATTCTGACCGTTGCCACATTGACGGTCCACCATTTTGGGCGGCAGCCCTGTGTAGAACTTGCCATTGAGCATTATCGAGCCGTGACCGATCAACTACAATATTCGACAAAGACTGTGCGCCCAAAGAACATAAAAACACGGCTAAAGCGCAGCTGCTGACAGAGTCGCCGTCGCAGTCACAGTCAGCGTCGCCGTCGTCATCGGCGTAGGCGTTCAAGTTGAAGCTCGACCGCGAGCTTAACTAATTTGCAATTCTTGCGCAAAACACAAAAAAAACATTTGAAGTATAAATTTATTAGTGGCAGCATTGCTGACTGCGCCGCTGACGTCGACTGCAACGACGAGTTTCCGTTTAAGGTCAACCTGCCGCATTTTTCAATTCGCTTGGAACGAAAAGTTGTTTTTCGTGAGTCCGAAGATCGCGAGTCTCTCAATTAAGCACAAACAACTTTGTTTGTGCCGCACAAAATACAAAAAAAAGAACTAACAACAGCAAAAAGTGGCTCAAACTCAACTTCTTTTTGGTGTTTTTTGGCAACGCAATTGGCGAGAACAGCTGCCAATTATTGTGTGCTCTTAAGGTGGCTAATATGCCGATTTGGAATTGCGACCAATGGCCAAGTAGTGATTGTATGTCAGTCAGAATTTTAATGTGGTCAACTTGTCGTATACGCAACGAGTGACATACTTAAAAATTACACTGAATAAACTGAAACATAGTCAGAAGTGGATTAAAAACTAAATATTGGAATGTATGGAATATTTTTCACAAGTTCTTATTATTTAAAAACAAATTTTAATTATTAAAATCAGGAAAAATAAAACTCAAACATGAATAAACTGTTTTTGGTCCTATAGTGTTGAATAATTACTTCTAAGTCATTAACTTCTTAACAAAAAATTAAATTTATAAAAATTAAGCTAAAATATGTGAAGATTTGATTATAATTTTCTCTCTGTGTACCAAACTTGTTCAGCTTCGAACTTCATTTCATGCCTAGAATAACAAACAGACAGCGCAACTCAAAAATTGTTAAATTTTATTGTTAATTTCATATATTTTCAATCATTTTCACATTGTTTTTGTCGTAATACGATAATTTTTTTGTTTTTTCACTTTTTTTGGTATTTTGTTTTGAGTATCATTGATGGACACGCTACTGGAACTACTTACATATATATATAAGTATAGGTAAGTAATTTTGGTTTCATTGTTTGTAAGAGACATAAATATATATAGATTTATATATATATACTGTTTATCTGTTTAGCGTAATTAATTATAAACAATTGATTTAAACGCGTACTATACAAATGCAAATACAAATACAAACACATTCACTTCATGCACTTACAAAGTTAATAGATTTTTTATTTGTTTTTGTTTTTATTTCTTCGCTACGAATATTCGTAATTGGTTTAATGTCAAACTCAAGATGTGAAACTAGAACATAAAATGAATTTAAGAACATAATATCTCAGTGTTATGGCTGCATTTATGTGGGGAGTTTTCAATTTTCAATTATCGCTCGTTTTAATGGATATGTAAAATTACTTAGACTAGTTAGTTAATGCGGATTTTATGTTTTAATTTTTATTTTCATATCATTTCAATCGTTTTGAATTCGTTTCAAAAAACGATTTGATTCGAATTGAAAGCATTACATGCGAATTATTTATTTTTGTTTTTAAGTTTTTAGTTTTTGGGTTTGAAAACTTCTGCTATCGTCTGGCGTATCGTATATTTCATTTCTTACACTTAAACATAGACTTAAGGGTTCTCATATCTCATTTTTTCTCATTGTTTTGGTTTTTCTTTTTTTTTTTTGGTTTTCTTTTTTTTAGTTTTAGTTTTTTAAAAACTTTATTTACAATTTGTATTTATAGCTTGCTTGCGAGCTGAGGCTGATTGCCAGCTTCAAGACGGATGACTGAGTTATCCTGAGGCAGCGAACACACTTTCTTAACTTGGCCAACAACCAAAGTGGCCTTTCTCTCAAAACACAGACAGACTGACAGCGAGACTTTTCCCTTTGGGCTTCAAATTTTCCGCCTCATTTTGTCAGTACTTAAACTTAATTGGAATCTGCTTACTGCTGCTGTTGTTGTTGCTGTTGCTGCTGTTGTTGCTGTGGCAGCATTGGCGACATGACAATTATGTTGGTGGTTGTGCCACCGCCGCCATTGCTGTTGCTGGGCTGGCCATAGTCCAGCGGCAATGCTTGCTTCTGCATGCCAATCGCATCCGATTCCGGGGCACGAGTTATAACACAATATTGATTGCCATTGTAGGTGACAATGGGCATGTTCATGTTGCTGGCATCGGTGACGCCAACACCAACATTGCTGGCGTGCAGACCATTAAGCTGAGCCTGCATATAACTGGCTGCTGTGGGTGAATTGGCAATGATGTGCGACACGGGCACTGACACCTGCGCGGAAGAGGAAGAGTAGGAGGAGGAAGTGAAGGATACAGATTCAGATACAGATTCAGATACAGATACAAAGATACAGATATGAAAATTGTTGTACAGTGAAAGTGACAATAATTTTTCATGCTCATAGCGTGTGCTGTTGCGTGTTGATGTTGTTGTTGTTACTGTTACTGTTGTTGGTGTTGTTCAGTTTACTGTTGTTGTTGTTGTTAATAGTTAGTTACTTCGTGTCCCTGATGAGTGCCGTTATTGTTGTTGTTATTGTTATTGTACATAGGCGCGCTGGTCTGCTGCTGTTGCTGCTGCTGCTGCTTTCTGGCCGCTTTCTTGCCGCCAGCAACATGTTGCTGCTGCTGCTGTTGATTTGCATTGAGGATCATCTGATTTTGTATGATTATCTTCTGGCTGTTATTGTTGCCGTTGCTGTTGAGTATTTGGTTTTGATTTGCATCCATTTGATAGCCGCGGTTATTGTTGTTGTTGCTGCTGCTGCTGTTATTGTTGTTGTTGCTGTTGTTGTGGTGTTGTTGATGATTGTTGTTCTTAACGATGGCGGCTGCTGGTTTTGTGGACTCTACGACTAACCGTTCCTGTTGTCAATACTGCAAGAATACATATTCAAAGAAGCCCAGTTTAGAGCCATCCGAAAACAATTGCAATGATTACATCGCAGATCGCCCTTAGGCCCCATTGGCCGGGTGGCTCAACCGACATTTGCTCACCTCCAGATGACTCTTGGCATGAATAGACCACTCGTCCCGGCTCGAGAACATGCGACCACACAGCTCGCACGTCCACGACAACTGTTGCTGATGATGCGGTATTATGATCCCCGGTATTGCCGTGGGCGCCCCTTGCGCCGACTGCACTATAATGTTCTGGGCGGCAACCTGAACGGCCTGTTGTTGCAACTGCAGCTCCAGGCTCTGCTTATTGTCCTCCGGCGGCGGATCTGGTTGTTCTTTCTTCTTGACCATATTATTCAGACGCTTCCCAAGCGGTGCAATGTTTGTGGGCGTCACGTGTTTGAACTTATTCATATGAATAACTAGTTTGTCTCGCCTTGCAAATGCCTTGTTGCACACCTGAAATTAAGAACTGCAGGTTAGTAGTTGCCTTAAAACGTTGAGTCGTTTCTAAGATTCAAGGACTGCTTATACTTCACAAATATAGGGCTTCTCGCCGGTGTGTATGCGCATGTGAATCGTCAGCTTGTCCTTTCGTGCCAATCCTTTGCCACACACGGTGCACTCGAATGCTTTATTGGTGGCTGTCAAAGATACGAAATTTTTCAGAAATTATTTTGATTTATTTATGTAAGTAAGGTGTGTGAACAAACTGTTGTCAATCAAATATTATAAAATTTAATACAAGTAAATATAATAAATTTTCCTTTAATCCCTTTAATTACTTTCACTTTTCACTTTATGTTATATCTTTTAGCTCGCTTTGCAAACAGTACCGCAACTTATCTTACTACCAGTTTTTAGTATTTTTCGTATAAATCTTTACTATTTTTTATCGACTTTATGAGAAGGAATTATGACAGAAGCTTTTATCAATATGCGTTACTTGCTTTGAGTAATTGATTTACTAATTTTCTAATGCCTCATGTTTTAAATGAAGAAATTTTTAAAATAGTGATTCGATTAATACAGTATTTATTAATAATAAAATACTCGTAAATTAATCTCCTTGAAAACGAAGGTAAATATAGTACTGAGAGAGACTCTCTGACAAATTTTGTAGGGTATAAACTATAATGACAAAATCATGCCTATTCATAGCTAATCCCAGTTGATAACAGCCTATGCTAGTGCTGAAAACAGTCTCCAGAAACTCCTTCTGGAAAGCTTCTCCAAATGGAAAGCTTCTTTCACCGTCTGAATCTGTTGTCCATTACCTTACTCAACAAATATATGTATAAAATGATTGATGAAAAACTTGGTATCACTTGAATTACTCACACTTTGAGGGATTCGTTTTGCGCACACCGGAGGAGGCCTGTTGCACCTGTTGCAGCGCCTTGAGGCGACTGGCCGGATGCATGGAGCCACCTTCGACATAGGGTTCGGTGAAGGGTATCAGATTCGGCTTTGGTATGTTGTAGGTGAGTTGCTCCGCCGCCGACCAAGTGCCCAGACTTTGTAGCACCCTAACGCCTCCCTCGAAGCCCATGCCATCGTCGGGTACCGTGAAGGTGCTGTCACCCGCTGTGCCACCAGCACCTGCTGAACTGGAGGAACTGATTTGTGGTACTTTAATGGTGGCCGCATAATGTTGTTGCTGTTGCTGCTGTTGTTGTTGCTGTTGTTGTTGCTGCTGCTGTTGCTGCTGCTGCTGTTGTTGCTGCTGCTGTTGTTGTTGCTGCTGCTGCTGTTGCATGCTGCCGTTCTGATTGGCTGTGGGTGAACTCTGCTGCTGTTGCACGGAACTCTGTTGCTGCTGCTTGAACTGTATGGCCGCCTGGGCCATTTGCTGCTGCACCGCCATGTGCGCCTCCAGATATGCGTTCTTCTGGGCCACCGTCATCTTGTCCATGTTAACGGTGCCGTCCTGTACGGGAAACAACATGAAATGAATGAGCTGAGACCATCAAATTGAAACACTCGACTCGCAGTTGTGTTTTATAGCCGTTTCACTTCCGTTTCATTCCGCTTCGTTTCATTTCACTTCGTTCCTTTTGCCACCCCTAAAAGGCGCGCAAGTGTTGCGAAATTTCAAGCAACCCTCGTCCCACCCCCGTCGCCAAAAAGCAATACACTCGTAAAATACTCAAACTGCCTGCCCTTGCGCAAAAATTTGCGACTTGAGCTTTTGCTCGGCTTTCCTGATTTTCAATGCTGCCTGTCCGAGGCTTTGACTCTGACTCTGCCTATAATTTCTACCCCCCAAAAAAACGAACTCTCCTCCACCGCTCCCCCTTCTGCTCTCTTAGTGCTCAGGAAGCCGTGCTGCCGGCCGTACTCCCTTTGGCGGCGTTTTTCCTCGGGTTTGAGGCTTTTCCGTGTCTGCCTTAAATTTATTTTAAGCGCGTTCGCACAAATACTTTTTATACAACATTTTTAAACAAACACATTTTGCGGCTAAGACGAGAACACACTCGCACACACACACACTGGCACTGTTCACATAAGCACACTTTATTGACATTTTCCTTGGTCGTTTTTCTTTTCTTTTTTTTTTGCTATTTTCTGCTCGAAGTTTTGCAATATTTCCCAGGCATTTTCTTACCACAATTGAAAATCAATAAAAACGAACGCCGCGCACTTTGTGTTGAATTTAACTGCACACTTTCCAATAGGTTCAGTGTGCTGCGTTTAAATGTAATCCACTTAAATTAAATAGTATTACTAAGCGAACTTTGCTTGCTAACTGCTGTCGTTCACTTCCTCGAGCCAAAGCCCAGCGCCTTTTGTTTGTGTATGTATTGCGAAACTGATTTCGAGTCGACTTCGACGCTCGACTCTCAGTCACTGTCGCTGTCGCCGTGAACGTAGCCGTCGACGTCAGCAGCGAGTTGAATTTGAGTAATTATTTGTTATTCTTGTACGTGGAAGCACACACAGGAGGCACAGGAACGCTGACGATGACGATGACGACAACGACGTTCAGACAGATACTGAACTTGAGTGAGTAAAGCGGAAGCGTTCGAAAAAAGTATTGCATACAACAGGGCGCCAGGGCTGAGATTCGTGGAGAGTCTCAATTTGTTTTTCAGGCCCTGTAGCTAGGAAACTAATGGAGTCTGATAGGTTAAATGCTGTAAAAGGCAGTTGAATAGTAATGTGTGTCTATTTCTGGTCAAATGATTTGTATTGTGTCAACTGAGCTGTCAATTTGTCTCAGAAACTATAACAGTTGGTGCCATTACCAATAACCGGAGAGAAATAATTAGTGTTTTTGGAAAAATTTATATAAATTGATGAAATTCTCTTGAAATCGGACAACTAAGCTATATGGCTCCTATAGGAAAAATCTCTGAAATATAGCGATTAGAACAGAATTCTTTTGTTATCCCATATTATTGCTACAAAACAAGTACACGGTCTTTTACAGTCGTCTTCCACGACTGCTGTCTTTGCCACAACTTACGTTGGTGGTTGTTTGTGAAACGAAATGGAATCGAAACACCAGCGGCGAGAACAAGTGTAACTTTGACAATGGCAGTCAGCGAAGGCCGCTCATTGACAGCTAACAGCAATCAGCAAGAGCACTGAGCAATAAGCTGGTGGCCATCACTCCTGGGGGCACTCACCTGAAAGTCAATAGTACACCTAACGGTGTGCATGGAGGCCGCATAATTGCGTAGCAAGTGTTCATTCCTAGTGCACAACTGCCGCCATTCGTACAGCTGCTCCAGTCTCTGCAGGCACAGCTCACAGATCTGCTTAGGCAGCGAGTCGTCCTTGGTGATCTGTCGAAATGGCAAAGCTCAGCACGACACTGCCGCAAAGTGGCATGTGGCAGGTACTTACATTCGCCTGCAGAACCGCCCGCAGCTTGTAGAGCACCTGACGCTGTTCGGCCTGCGGCTCAAAGATGTGCAGCTTGTTGACTCCGGGAAACTGATGCAGGCAGCAGAGACGACAAAGCTCGTGGAAGCTGCCAAAGCTAAGATTCATCTCCTCCTGCTCCAGTTCCTGTACAGTGGCTGCAAACATGTGACTGCCAGGAGTTGCCAGCTGAATGACATGTTGAGTCTCAGTTGTTGGGTCTTGCAACATGACGGATAAATTGCCTGCTTTACATGTTGGCCAATAACTGTTGACTAATTGTTAATTACCCCTCACACACCTGCCCAATTTAGCTGCCTAAACACCTGTCCAACAGTTGGAAAATCGATGCAACAATTAACAATAATTAAAGCCAAGTTAAGGCAGCTTTTACGACTAGCTTCATTTTGAAATGGCTCACACTTTTGGCGCCCAATTGACACACATTCGGGTATTCACACACACCATATACACACATATGCACACCCCTGCTGCTTCATCTAAAATTTTTATCTCTTTTTTCATTAGCCACAAAATAACAGCAAAAAAAGTAAACGTTAGCTGGGCTCTTGCCTCTATTGATAAACTGTAAGCTGCAGCTGCTTGTCCTGTTGCACTGCCGCGTTGTCACTGCCACCTGCCACTTGTCACTGCCCACCTGCCAGTGTCCACCTGCCTGGCTGAGTGTGAGTGACTCGCTTTGGAGTGAAAAGTGCATGTAACCCACACACCACCAGACCCCTTCTCACCCGCCTGGTCACGGCGAGTGCGCAATGCAGCTCCAGTCCGGTTGACCAAGTGGGTGCTAAGGTGGCTCAAAGTGGTGGCACAGTGGGTGGTGCCTAGTGTTGCAGCTTTTATGATTTTTTTGTTGGTTTTGTCTGTACACCAGCAATTTTTTAGATGCCCAAAAACGAAAACAAAATTTGTAGCAAAGCATAAACAGACAGGTGGCAACAGGTGTAAATTAGTCGGCTGCCTCGACTGTTGCATCAGCACCAGCTGAAGCGGGTGCTGCTTCTTCGGCAGGGGCTTCATTAGCTTCTGCAGGAGCTGCCTCCTCAGCAGCTGGCGGCGCCTCTTCCGCTGTCGCAGCTGGCGGCGTCTCTTCTGGTGCTGCAGCTGGTAGAGCTTCCTCGGCGAGTGGAGCTGGAGTAGTTGCACCTGGAGCCGGAGCATCTTCCTCAACACTTTCTGCTGCAGCAAGGTCACCAGCAGAGGCCTCTGGCTCCTGCTCATCCCCACCAGAATCTGATTCGATAGCCGGAGCAGGTGGACCACCTGGTTCATCACACTCGGAGTCCGAGTCAGCATCCATGCCCTCCTGTCCTTCGTACGGTATATCTGCATAGCTCTTGGGCTCCACATCGGCCTCTTCGGGCTGCTGTTCCTCATAGACAACAATCTCCTTCCAGATAACCTCCTCCTCCATGCACACGGGCTCATCACTCTGCGGCTCAATGCGTTTGTTCAGATCCAACTCAGAGGCGCAAGGCTCGCTGTGATCAAAGCCGCCACAAGAGACACACGACGAGGTGGTCAATAACAGAGACGAGTGTGGTGAGGTGCTGGTCAACATGGAGCTGCTGCTGACAGATTTCTCCTTGGGCTTGGCCCGTTTGCCAACTGATTTGAAAGTCATAGTTGTCTGCTGGCCCTTCTCCTGCATGCACATGTCCGGCGCCACTTGGCACTGATTGGAAATCTGTGGCAATGTAGAATTACTGCGCACCAAATAGTCAGCAACACGACGCTTCCAATCCTCCTGGCTGCAGTCAACATTCTGTATGATATCATAGATTTCCGAGATCAAGGGCTTAATCATTGGCCGATTACAGAAGGTGCCTTGATCAAAGAGATCAATGGGTTCGTGTATATCTGAAGAGAAAACATTATTTTGGGAATTATCTATATAAAATCCTACTCACAATTGGGAAAGATAAAGGTGATCTCACGTGCCACACTCTCCGAGTGCTTGGTAATGTGTATATTGCGCTCCAATTCCGAAGCGGAGCCGCTGAGGATCAGAAATTAAACATGATTCAAATTAAATTTAAACTTACAAATAGCAAATCATAATATTGAGCAGCTCCTGAACTCCATTCTGCTTAGTAACTATGAAGGCCTCGGAGATGCCTTTGGATAGCAAAATAACCTCCAGCATGAAGCCCTTTTCATCTGCATAATCTGCATAGAATTCAGCGGCCAATTCGGGTGAAAAATTCAACTTGCGATTGCCTTGAATCTGAAAACCAGAGGACAACAATTTCAGCAGCACAGGACGACGCTTGTGCATGTAATCCGGTTTGATGATTAGCAGCGAATCTTCAAACATTGTTAAGAAATATATTTGTGTACTTATTTACAACAATTTCAATTACAATATTTTATTTTTCAGTTTCAATTTCTCGTTTTTAATGTTTAACACTTTTCTTTTGACGTCTTATGTTTGATATGCTTTGTATTACTTCCGTCTTGTTGGTGATAAAAATAAATCATAAGAATACTAGTTAAATGACATATTTTTTAGTCTTTTTATTTGTGTTTACTTTAAAATTACATTTTATGTTTAATTTTGCGATGCCCACCGCGCATTTGCTAACAGAAATCCATCAGTTTTCAGTTTCGTTCTCATTCTCTGTCTCGTTTAAACTATTACCACATTTCGATTATCGAATTCAGCGCATATTACAAGTAATCGAATATTTAAACAAAAGTGCACAAAAGTAAGTAGATTTGTTTTTAGATCATTTACAGTCACAATGGATTACAGAATGTAAACAGATAAGTAAAGATATAATTATATTTATATATAGTTTTGTAAATCATGTCGCCACAACTGCGACACATCACAATGCGATTGTGATTTTTTGTATCACTGCTTCCACTTAAGCTGTAATCAAATCGTATAAGAGAAATAGATTAGAATTGAAAAATCTAGGGAATTTGAATGGCTAACACACCTGAAATTCTGGCAAAGGCCAAAGAGGACTTCTCATGGTCAAAGCATTTGCCAATTTCGGCACAGACGTGCGCTTGATCAATGTAGGCACGCTCAGCCAGGTGCATGATGCTAATGCCATAAATCGAGATCATTTCCGAGCACTAAATATGCATAAATAAATTATTCACAAGATTCAATTGGTTTAAGACGCAGTTTGTACTTACAATGTTATAGTATTTGGCTGGCAAGTTCTCGCAGGCCTTTGAGATCATGTCCTGGGTGCTGATATCATCGTGCTTCTTCTCCGCACGGAAGAAAGGCAGCAGAACTTGGGTAGCACCATGACAGACGCCACATTCAATGATCTCATCATTGACAACCTCACTGAAGCACAGCTGCAGTTTCTGACAAACTTCCTTGGGTGGCACGCTGCTCACCAGACTGATGATAGCGGTCATGTAACCATCGACAAAGGAGTCGCATTGCTTGCGAATTGTTTTTGGCAAGCGTTCGCAGACGGTACGCAGAGCCTTCTTGATTTCATCCTGTTCGGTTTTGTTCTTCAATTCACTCTCCAGTTTTGTCATTACAAATTCGCAGAGCACACAAGTTGGTGGTTCATCAACCTTGGAAGTATCCAGGCGTGCCAACTTATCGTCTTGGTACTTGGGCAACACAACGACATCGTATTTCAGGGCTTCATCGACTTCAACTGAGAATTTTTAAAAATTAATATATTTTTTTAAGTTATCTATAAGTTTGTTCTACTTACGATCCTCCTGCTCGTTGAAAAGGCACAATCCCAGTTCTGTGCATATCAACTTAGGATCCATTTCCTTCAACAGCAGATCGGCAATTTGATCACCAAATTTGTCAATGAGTTTGTGGCATTTGTTGGCCAATGGTTTCTTCATTTTGTCACATGAGTGTTCCAGGGCATCCTTGATTTCAGCCTTGGTGGCATGCTTGCCAATTTTCTTCTCCAAGGTCTTAACAAGCTCCTCGCAAAGCAGGCAATTGGGTGATGCACTGGAGTCCTTGTCGAAAACAATTTCAAGTGGCAGATTCGATTCGATTTCGTTGCCTTCAATTTCCTCGCTGCTGGACTTGTCGTCTTCATCGCTTCCAATCAGAGAAATGCCCATTTCCTCCAGATAGTCCTTGGTCTTAGGGCACAGTTTCAGTTGCACACAAATCTCCTCAGGCTTAAAGTCCGTGATGAGCATGTCAACCAGTTCGCTGGAGTACGTTTCCACAAAGTCCACACACTCGGCACGCAATTTGCTGGGCAAATGAGCGCAGAGACCGTTGAGGACCTTCTTGATGTTATCCTTGGACTTGTTGTCACGAATCTTGATCTGTGCTTGCTCCACAGCAAACAAACAAAGTGGACACGTGGGTTTATCCTGCTCTCCACCGTTGTTAACCGTCACTGGATGGAATACCTCAATGTCCTCCTGCTTCTCAATGTTGTGTGGACACATTTGCATGATGGGACACACGCTGCGTGGATTCAATCCTTGGATAAGCAGTGCAATGACCGCATCGCCATACATTTCCACAAAATTGTGGCATTGGGTGGCAACACCCCTTGGCAATTTGGTGCAAATATTCTCGACAGCATGCTTGATTTCATCATCGGTGGCGGGTGTGGCCAGAGTCTCCTGGATGAAGTGCAGCAGGTACTCGCAAATCGTGCAGAGTTCACCACCTTCTACCAACTGGCTGGGATTGGCAGCACCCATCAAATGATCAATTGGTAACTGCATGTCAAGGATCTGCTGCTGGCTAAACTTGGGCTCATTAGCGCCCAGCTTCTTCATGGTAATAACAACCTCTGCGGGAGCAATGGCTGGCAACATAGGCATTATTGGAGCATCTTTGGTTATATCAAGACCCTTGGGGCAAACGCCGATAAGGAAGCAAGTGCCATTGGCATCTAGATTGTTCACCAGCGTGTTGTAGATGACATGATAATACTGATCCACAATGCTGAGGCATTCATCCTTAAAGCTACGGGATTGCTTGCAGAATCCTTCCAACACCTGTTTGAACTCCGTTTCCGTTGTGTTGGCCACAAGCACATCACGCAAATGCTTTACCAACTGCTCGCACAGAGCACATGGAATATCATCACCGACAGTCTCTAGACTGGTATATGGCTCTGGTTCCTGAATGTCATCCTCGTGCTGATGGAAACGTGCTGCACACACTCCACTTATATGACAAAGTCCATTTGACTTTAGGTGTTGTTTGGTATTCTCATACAGGTCATTGAAATAGGTCAACACCAAGTTGGCACAGGCATCAGAGAAAGTGGACATGCGTCCACACACATGCAACAGTTGCTCAACCATTTCATCACGATTTGTGGACTCGAATTTCTGCAGCATATGACTTGAGAGAGCATTGCAATTGCCACAAGACAGTTGAGACAAATCCTTGGGTTTGGCTTCCATCTTTTCGTCCAGAGCAACATCATCCTCCTGGAGAGAGCCTTCAAGTGCTGCCTGATAGCTCTGCTGCATCAACTTGTCGATTCTGGCGCTGTTGCACAAACCAGCAACGGAACAAACTTGCTACAATTACAAAAAGAAATTAATTTTAGTAACAGTAATTTAATTAACTGGTCTTTACTCACATCGGGATTCATTTGGGAGGAAAGGGCTTCAACCAGCTCGGGAATAAAGTTGTCGGCGAGAGTAATGCACTCCTTGCGAACCAATTTAACGGGTATCAGCTTGCAGGATCCTTCAAAGACCTCCTTCATCTCCTCCTCGGTTTCATTGCTGCGCAGCTGTTCGCGCGCCTGTGTTACCATATCCTTACATATCTGACAAATGGAAGCCTGATCCACAGGCACAATGCGTTTTTCCCACACCGTTTGAATACAATGTGTTGTTGCTTTGCATTCCTTGGAATTGCTGCAGATAAAAACAGATATTGAAGAGATTACTAAATACGCTCAGACATGGACAAAGGAAGTGCTACAGTTGATAAGTCGGCAATTAAACTGCAATTCAGCAAAACATAAAATGGATCAAAATGACCCGCATTCATAATCGACTTGCGGCGTCTTTGGCTCGAATGGGCCAAGTCAGCAGCGAGATCAGAGTCCAAAAGCATGAACACAACCCTCCACGAGACAGTTGAATGCACCCGCAGCTCATGACTTATGTATATGTAAAATTATGATACTTATCACACACATAAATATAAGTACAGATATAAAATGCAAAACAAGGGGGAATATTATGCGTTGTTTCCTCTGCAAATCGGATAATTTTGTTTTGATGAATACATTTCAAATAACAACTCCGAGTAGACTGCACCATAAAGTGCTAATTGTATAAATGTATAGCAAATAATAAGCTCACACATGACCATAACAGTGCTTACACAGCAATTGCCTACACAGTGGGTCACAGAATTCTGTTGACCACTTTAAAATTTCATACCAATTTACTTGCTCATGCTTAAAAGTAGATTAACTAATCTTGCATAAAAAGTTGCAATTTTATTACGACAAAGAATTTACGCGACTCACTGTACTTCGTCTCGCAGTATTATTGTTTTTTAAGAGGCTCAGAAATGTCGACGAATTTTCGCTGAATTGGACAAAGAGTTAAGAAATGAAAATAAACATATAAACAAAGAACTGGCATATTAATTGATAACAACAAAAAGTGTTTTGATATGAAATATTTTTAGTCTGAAAAAAAGTAAAGCGAGAACTGAACTACACAAGGAAAATTAATGGCCATTGTAATTTGATTACAGTTTGTCTCAATAAACAACCTACGACAAATAAGCAAAACTGCTCCAATACAAACAGAGAGAGCGAGCGACGAGTATTGTAGATAACACACACAGTGGCATTTAATACACTGACAGTTGATAGCTATGCGAATTCGAGACTCATCTATGACACATTTAAGAAAGTTAATCCGAGTTAACCAATGAGTTAACCAATGAGTTAACCAATGAGTTATAAAATAAGTCCCAAGACGAGCCCAAGCCATTAGTCATCACAGATATCCGCTTATGATTACATTATGCACACACACATATGTTTACTTGTCAGTGTATTAGTAAGCTTAGTTTGAAATGTTTCTGTTAATTTAATTTAAAGCAGAATTGAAACGGGAAACAAAGCGCAGAGAGCAAGAGCGGTAGAGAGAGAAACAATGAGTGTGCTTGAGAGTACAAAGTGTAGTCAAGCAAAGGCAAAGAGGCGACAAAAGTGTGCAAAAAAAAAAACAACAACACAAATTAAAGTGCAAAGGAGGTGGGTAAGAGAATAGAAAATTAGAGCAACTGTAAAACTCATAACAAAGGTTATCGATAGAATAAACTGAATATGGCGACTCTGGTTTTAACTTTAGCTGATTGTCTTATCAGACAAGTTCTTTGCGACAATTCTTGTACTTGTACACAAACAATGGAGCAGAAATGCAAGAAAACAACGGGAAACTCGCAGCGGGTTAATAACTGCGTAGTGTCCATTGTTTTTTGTTGTTGTTTGTTTTTCTGTTCGGCAACAATGCTGAGGTCGTTGTGGGTGGTGTGAGGGGCTGTGCATACTCTGCAAATGTGATGACAAAGCGTTTTCCCAAAATACGTTTCGGTTTGAAGACTTACCGGAGATTATCGCACCAATAGGTAGGGCCCCAAGTGCATTTGCTGGCACCAACAAGCGGCTGGTCAGCGATAGGCGACGATGAAACGCAAACGCCTAAAATAGAAATGTATTTCAATTGTGTATGTGTGCATATATGTATATATATAAAACGTAAAACTACTTATTTGCCACTTTGGAAAAACAAACACGCAATATTATTCACTTCAATGTCACCCTACTTACCGCAAACAAGCACAGCCAAAATGGCCAAAAGGCCCGCGTTACGCATAGTGTGTTTTAATATTTTAGTTAACACTTGGGTAAATTTGTTAAGACTTTACTTAATCTTGCTGTTCTAACACTCCAGCTGCAACTGCAACTGCACTGAATGATTTTTAGATGATTAATGAGAAAAAAACGAATTGCGTTACTTTGCTTTTTGTTATTTCACAGTGTGACCAGACTCGCTTGCAAGACGATTAACCATATCGATATGCAGATGCAACTGTCTATCGATAGCAATGCGCGCAATCAACGATATATAAAAACACAAACAAATTTATAATAAAACTAAATAACTGACATTTTTGTTACAAAGGCTAGATTGTTATTTGTACAATTGAAATAGATGAATTAATAAAACTATTCCATTTGGTGCATAGTGCTGCCACAGTGATATAGAAAAAAAAGAAGCACATGTTGCCACTTCAATGAAAAACAAATAAACAGATAAGCACACAGAAACAAGTGCATGCGGTCGAGGGTTCGAGTGCCAGCAATGACAATATAAAATAATAGTTTTTTTTTTTTATACAATAAATTACATTCAAATCTTATTCTGTTTTTTTGTTTGAATACAAAACTATTAAAGTTTATAAAATTATCTTAAAATCAGCATTGAATTGTTATGCTGATAATAAAAATCTTATGTCCGGTTCAAAAACATTAGTTAATTTGTTTATACCACTTTAAAATTACTTTATATATGTTCTTTCAAATGCTAGTCATTTCTTTAATGCCAGTTCTGTTTTTATCGTTATTAAATGGCTGACTAAACTGTGGCAATAACCACGAGCAAATGTTCTTGAACTCTAGCTTAAGTGTTTAACTCTCCTAAGTGAGCATAGTTAGTTAAACACTTACTATCGCCCCAGCAGAAATCAATTTTGCATTAAAATTCAATTTTAATTATAGTCAACAGCCAACAGAGTTGTAAAATAATTGATTGATGCCGATCGTAAGCATACAATTTAATCAGCTGAAAGTGACACTGACTAAATGTCGTCATAGTAAAGAATTTTTTGAATGAGTTTTTAAGATTTTCACATTTTAATTAACTCACTTAATTGTATTTTTTTTTTCTCACAGCTTAGAACAAACAAATCTTGGATGTGCTGATGCCTATCAAAATGCAATTTTTCATGAGTAATTACATAAAAAAAAGATTACAACAAATTTTGTGTGTGCGAACTTCACGCAATAAAGAATGTTTGAGGCATTTTGCAGCTGGCTGTTGCACTGAGCCTTAGTTGAAAGTCGAGGTCAGCTGGTGGCTGGTAGCTGCTGGTTAACTGGCTGTCTGTTAACCGAAATGCCAAATGCAGCCATCATCGATCTAGCCAATATGGCTAAAATCTGTGTCAAGCCGCCGAAGGAAACTTGAAACAAGTCGGTCGTGTGCTATGGCCAAGGTGGTTCGGCTGCCTCAACAGATTTAATTACAATGCTGCGAAATTAAGAATGCACTTGACCATTGACAATGGCGTATTGGCCAACTTTAAGAACGCAGCACCACTGAAAATTCGTCTTTAAAAGGCGACTTACCAAAAATTCAAGTTCATATTTAATTCAAGTTCATTTGTAACCAATAATAACAAACGCTAAACGTTTTTTCTTGTTACGTAGAAATTTTGTACATCTTTTTTGTGGTAGCATCTAACTTTGGTTCACACGGTGAGAGCCCGGCTCATTGCCAAATACTAGTAGTTGGGGTTTTGGATGACTTATAGCGTGACATGGATACACTATCCACCAGTGAAGAGAGAGAAAGAGAGATTGTCTTGGTTGTAACCCTAATTACGTGCGTAATTACAACTGGCAACAGTTGTGGCAGAGAAACTTCAAGTGCGTCACATACAATTCATCTAATGGTAAATTGTTTTATTGCTCCTCGTTAGTTTTTTGGTCGTAAAACTTGTGCAACTTCCTTGACGGTTGATAACTTGGCCGAAAGCAGTGCAACACGCTGCTTGTCCAAAGTGCCAAATAGTAGTCATTAACAATCATTCTTTCTTACCACCGCTGACCATTGGCCAAGATCAGCGCCATGCGGAAATGAACTTGACCTTATCGATTAAGCCAACTAACCAGCATGCCAGCAAGCGAGCCAGCTACCTAGCCAGCCCCTTAAGCTTTAGCGGTTTTGTGCGAACGGCATGAAACAAAACTTGAGTTAATAAATTCAACAACAACAACAACAACAAAAACATACCATGGATTTGTCGATTTTTATATTTGTGAGTCAAATTGTTACTCTTATGATAATAAAGCAACGGAACTAACGCCACAATAACAACAACGCCGAACTTGATCGTTGTCTTCTCTTCCGCAAGCTGTTGGCAAGAAGATCTAGTTCAAGTATACTCTGATCTGCAGATACTAAGCTATGAAGAATCCCTTGGACATCGACCCCGAAACACACTAGTGTCGTTTTTTTATCAACTCAATTCAGCTACAAAATTAATGATCATTTTTATTGTATAGTTAAAGGTTCAATACTCAGTTTTTCAAACAACTTTTAGCCACTCGTTAATTCAGAACATTTCCATTGAATGTTTTCGATTTCAAATACGAGTAGTTCCAATAGAAATCAGATTATACATAACGCGACGCCTTTGAAATGCCCTTGCTTTAATATTGTCCATTGTTAGCCAAAAATTGCATCAAATTTGTCTGTCAATCAACACAAAGTCTACGTTACGTATGCTTAATATTCACTTCCCCAACCTGTAATTATTCTGTCACTCAAACTCCGAGTTAAACTTTAAAAAATAATATTATTTTTACAATGAATGAATTAAATTATGTTCAACAAAATAGATTTTAAAATAGTATTAAACAATTTAAAGCGTCAGGGACACATTAGAAATATGTAGACCGGACCTAAAGTTAGTGGTTACTAAACAATTAAAGAATGAGTAACTGAAAAACAACCAATACACAACTAATTCCCTGCCTCTGTGATTTTAGACTAAAAAAAGTACATTCACAAATATTAAAACAACTCAAGGTACATTAGCGATAGTCAATAAATACTATATGCTAAAAAATTACTCATAGCACTATAAAATTACAGTACATAACCGTATTAACCCATTTCATAACCAATTTCTTGGACCTTTATATTTATTAGTGATTTCGGGACGGCGCGAACGCCATTCCCGGCTACCAAAAATTACACGCACGAGTTATTCACATTAGGAATAATCGCAAAGGTCAACTCAGCCGAAAGTGCAATGGCCAAGCCTCGCTCCGGAGGAACCGCCTTCGTGATCACGGTTAACCTCTACGCCAGGTAAGTATGCTTTTCTCCGCTCTGGAATGCCCAGACCTTTCCAACTGAGCCAAAACAGTTTGGGAATTACAGGCGCAAGCAAGAAAAAATTGGCACAGCAAACAGAGCCAACTGTTCTGATATGTTTGTTTGTGTGTGTATCTGTTTGCAGCAAACCAACTCAGTGTATCGATAAGAGGGATGACGACAGTGTAAGCTATATGTGTAACAGCATGCTCAGAGTTCTTGACAAAAATAAAAGGGTATACGGAATGCGAAACATACGCATCGGTGCAAAAAACTTGTTTGTCTTATTTTAGTTGAATAGTGTTAATTAATAGTCTATATAAAGTTTATAATACCGAATTTATATCAAAATATATTTAATAACACCCGGAAATGTAGCAAACTAATTCACAAACTAACAAATCTTATGCAGACACTAAAAATACTCTATTTTCTATCTATATCTTAGAGATACATTGCGGACAAAGAGACAAATATTTGTGAATAAATACTTTGATATTATGATGCAAATCATATTCAACGCAAAAACATACAATTACCAAATTAAAGGGTATTAGAATGTTGGCTAAAAGAACACAGTTTTTTGGATTGAGACTTTTTCACCCCTAGAAATTGCTCTCTTGCCGGTTACTTTCTCCTTGACACGCACAGTCATCCACCCTCTTTCACATCATCACAGTTTGCTTTGCCTGCTTTTCTCTTGAAATGTTTGAGTCGGGCGCCTAGTAATTCCCAAACGGTTTTAGCACAGTTGGAAAGGTCTGGGTATTCCAGAGCGGAGAAAAGCATACTTACCTGGCGTAGAGGTTAACCGTGATCACGAAGGCGGTTCCTCCGGAGCGAGGCTTGGCCATTGCACTTTCGGCTGAGTTGACCTTTGCGATTATTCCTAATGTGAATAACTCGTGCGTGTAATTTTTGGTAGCCGGGAATGGCGTTCGCGCCGTCCCGAAATCACTAATAAATGATAAACTAAATTTAAAATTGTGTAGATTCAGTCTGTAGATACTTATTTATATTATTTTGAATATAATTGTAACGGTCTTACGGTTTGACCTTCTGCTCTTTGAAGTCAAAAACTATCAAATAAATGCATCATCTTATTAAATATTATTTAATAGTTTCGTTAAGCGTATTTGTTTGCTTCACATTTTAAACCTGCAGACTAAAGTCCCAATTATGTTTTCTTGAATGAAGTATCTGCACAACTTAAAACTCAGTGGAGGAGGGGATTTTTTGGGGTTCTTTTTAATGGAACTTGTTCTTATGTAGATGAAGGCAAGCAGCTTATTCAATTGTCGAGAATTCTATTTGTGTGCCAGTATATAGTCGTATAGCGAAAATAAAAGAAATAAACGATATTATGGTTAAGGATTAGTATCTCATAAGCGGCGGGCAAGTGCTGAGTAGACGGTGACTTGCTTCTTTTGCTAGTGCCGCTTTTTATTAGAGAAGCTGATAATTTGTGCCTAATTAAAGAACGATTCACTGTCCAGTTGTTACTTCCTAGACAGACATAAACAAAGACTTATCTTCTGAATTTGAGACGTGATGGAATAATTAAAGTTCAGGGAAGTAGACATAAAACAGTTTACAGATGCATATGATAAGTAAACAATTGATTTAAGATATATTTTATTTTTTATGATCGCAAGGGCATAAACAAAATTTTTGTATGTTTATGAGTCGAGGAACTCTTGATTTGTTAGTCGAACTAGCTAGAAAGTAATTTACATAATTTTGTATGCAAAACTGGTTTATGATTTACATTCGAATGTCATTTGTATTTTGTTTTTGTTACAAGTTCTGTTGAACCCCAGAAATCCATAATTAATTGGTTAACAGACAACAATGGTTGACTTCAAGCGGACTAAGACATAGAAGGGTCTTCGAGAGGTTTTTGGGTATCCAAGTCTTTATGCTGAACAGGTTCTGTTCTGTACCCAAAATAAAAACATTGATCGACTATAATATATAACACAAAAAAAAAAACACTACAAAAATTCGAATTTACAAAATTGAAGTGCACTTCGATTTTATTATAAAAAATCCAGTTTGAGAAATAAATTTTATTTTTGAGTTTTTATTTAATCACACATGTATTATAAATTATTTCGGGAGAACCTGTTAAAATGAATGGGAAACACGAGTCCGTTAAACCTTTCCTCTACAGCATTTAAAGGTTACAGGGTATCAGAATGATATTTGATTGGATAACTCGTGTTAACTATCTACATAACTTTATTACCAAGTCAGACGAACACAAAATTCGTTTGATATTAAATTAATTCGAAGTTCTTTCAGAATAACATGCGGAACCAGTTATATGATGATTTTTTTTCTTTACTGTTTTGATTTTTTAAAACTCTGTTTTGTTTCTTCTGTATGCCGGTATCCGTGACCATGAAAATATTTTCCATTAGACGGATGTTGTGGCTTACGTGAATTGACTTTGGACCATAAAACATTTGATCATTTGGTATAAAGAAATTGCATTTAAACTGCCAATTCTAAATAAAATTTGAAGAGAACTAGTTTATGGCTGTGCGAATTCGCTCAACTCGTATGAAGGCTGCAAAACAACTTTTGGGAGCATTTTGAAATTCTGACCACTCCAATTGAATGCTCCCATTTTGACGGTACTTGTGCTAGCGGATATGACACAGTAAAGTTTGTTTTAATTGCACTCATCTAATGAAATATATGCAAGTAGTGGAGATCTTTTTGAAAGAATACCGCGAATTCATCCTAAACACTTGCTAATTGCTCTCAAAAGGTCGTTGCCATAAAACGGGAGCAAAATAGAGAAGGAGGACCGACCACAACTGTCAAGCAATTGTCTGCACAATTAACTGCATATGAGTTTTTATTTTGTTGGAGTTACCAAATACAAGGGCAGCAATCACAGTCAAAAATTAAAAATAAAATACGAAAAAAATAAAAAATAATAAAATGAGAGACACAATTTGTTGTTTAGTGCCACACAAAAAAAAAAGGCAACAAAGCGTCGACTCATGTTGCTCCATGACAAAACATTTGGCAGCCACTGCTGCGAGCAACAAGTAGTAAAACTCAAGAGTGTAGTAGATTTGCTACTACCTTTTTTATCCACAGCCAGCGATCGGCTTGATCTCAAGCTAACACATACACAGACAGAGACACAGACACTCAGACACCCATAGAGACCCTCGGCCAAGCCGAGCTGAATTGAGACGAAAACTCAAAAACCCGAAACGTTAACCGAAAATTTAGCACTTCTTTTTAAATTTTTATGCAATCTCAAACTTTTTGTTAGTTGTGTGTCGGAGTTCGCGGCGTTTGTGTCGCGTGGAAGAGAGTTCGAATTAACGTAATACCCTAATACCCTAGAGCCGGGTCCGGGTATCCCCCCGATTTATTTCAGTGTGCACTAACGTGTTGACTAACAAAAAGGACAAGTGTTTGTGTGTGTGTTTGGGCATATAATTCAAAATGTCCTCGAAAGTATTTAGTTCATTGATGGCCGAGAGTTTATTGCTCTCAAAAGTGGCTCAAATCGTATCGGGTTATTCGCCAGTTACCATTTTCCTTTTGGGCGCCATTACCATTTTCTTTGTGGTCTACAACAAGAGACGCGCGCGTCTGGTGAAATACATTGAAAAGATACCAGGACCTGCGGCGCTACCTTTTCTGGGAAATGCCATTGAAATGAATGTGGATCACGATGGTGAGTTTCATCTTATTTGATACACTGTAGTTGGTTCTATGCGACCTCAGGGTCGGCAGACGACTGCTCGTAATAGATCGATCTGATTGATTTGGCTAACAAAGCAGATAAACTAAATAAACCGTGTACGGATCGTTGTAGATATATTTACGAGGTGCTAATTAAATGACAAGCAAATGAACAAATACTCGACGGGAGTCAATGATGCTTGGAATTGAATTGATTCCCAAAAACCGAAAATTTGGAAAGTGTTAATGAACTTTGCATTACATTCAGTTTTACTTTCATTGTCCCAAATGTAAGCCGATTACCGGTTTAGACATATTAATCCCTATTTAAGGAGTATATAGTGTTTAAAGTACTACGTGACTTTACAAATGTCAAAAGTGCTAATTAACAGTCACTGTTTAATATCTGAGCATTGTTGTCGAACCCAAAAAGTAGCATTATTAACATATATTGCACATATATATACGATAATTTCTTTAGATCTTTACAGCTCTGAATAGATTTAATTAAAAAGTCGTGCTTCTAAAATTTGTCATTCTTAATGTTATTTACAAAATCTGACAGTTAATGTTAATTGGTGGCAAGTGTTGAGTTAATTTGTAGAATATTATTTAATTATCGTTAACAAATAACTTTTGTTTTCAGCAAAGTCGTAGAATAAATTATCGTAAGATATATAGAATTATGTAACAGGCTTAAGGTCTTTAAGGTTAATGCAAAAATTAGGCAAACAGTCAAACAACGTTTACATAAAATTAAATATAAATTTTGGTTTCAATTGAAATGAAATGAGCTTTAAAAGCAAATAAAGTTGATGCTTAAAGAACCAAAAGACAAGCAAACAAACAAAAGAAAAACTAATAAAAAACAGTAGCCGCTCATAAATGAGTTAAGTAAGAAGTTCCAGCCAAATACTACAAGTGTTATAAAAACTGACCATAAAACCGCTAGTTCTTCAGTCACTTAGTGGCGGACGTGCCGCCATCGGGAGTATTCGATCTTGGTCTTGATCTTGATTTTGGTTTAGGTTTCTGTTTCTGTTTCTGTTTTTACTTTTCGGTTTTCATTTTGATCTTGATCTTGACATTCAAAAGCTTTTCGTGCAGCTTTGCAATTGACGTAAACGTTTGATAAAAGCCCAAAGAGCAGACATAAAACACAAAAACAGAAAAACAGACAAAACAAAAGATTGGTTGCGTTGAACCAATCTTTGGATGATTAATTCACCAGCTTATATAACTGTTTCGCACTGAAACAAAAACAATAACAAATCAGACAAATATTTAAATGCGGAAACGCAGCAAGAAACACCGAAAGATACACAGTCGAATTGTTAGATAGATATTGTATCTACCGAAAATGAGCTAAGTTACAAAGTCTTGAGCTTCATCAGTCGGCCAAGTTCAACAGCAACAAGATGTTTAAGATGTTTAACTTGCTATTCAAGAAGTGAATAAAGAATTTCCAAATATTCGATATGCGATGAAATTTGTTACTTGATTCTTTGTTCTTCGATTGCTGCTTTCAAGTGGAGTAAAGTGGTTTTTCTGGCTAGATGAGTTTTTTTTTCCAAAGGTTTTTTATTTCTATTTTTATTTTTTTGGTTGTTCTCGAGCATTTGAAACTGTCGGAAGTTGGAAGTCGACAGTCGAGTTGCCTTCAAAACTTAATGCATTCGATTAATCGATATTGCGATACTTAAGCGCAATCATAATAAAGTTAAAACTAATTGTAGTTAATTAAGTTATAGTTATATATAGTTATATCAACTTTAGACAAATTATTAGTAAGAACTGTAGTTTCTTCTACTTTGAAGAAAAAATCTTTCTCTTCATTAATCAAACGAATCGCAGAATTCTTTGTCTAATGATAAAGATTATGCAAATAAGTGTTCGGTTCTTAAAAATTATATATGTGTATAAAAAAAGAGATATAAAACTTAAATTTGTACCCATTTGACTTTTTGTCGATATGCAGCGCGTTTCAAGGCAATCGAGGAACAGCTTTTTAGAATTTTTTTATATTTTATATTTTTTAGAACTCAAGAACTTAAGAACACACTTAAGAACGAATCAAGCGACAAACAGTAGCATCCACAAAATGATGCTGCAACAATTGTTTAGACCAAGGTCAGCAAACGTTGGTGTCTGTCTGTAAATGGCCCAAGTGCCAGCAGTGATCAAATCATAATTATTAGACCTTGTAGCTAAAGAGTTCAGAGGGTGTATAAGGTATAGAGTCGACTTTAGCAGTGAGTACTCAGAGCATATTTTAGCTAAAGAAAAAAATGAAGAATTAATTAAGCAACATGATTAAGGTCTTCTCTTGTCGTAGTTTAAGTTTGAAAATCTAAATGCCACTCTATCGTATTGATTAAATCTTCAAACAGGGTCTTTGTCAGTCTTGCACTTGCTGCTTGCTGCTCTTGCCACTAGTTAAATCATAATTTGCAACATTGCAACAGCGAGCATGGCCCAAGGCCCGTGTCGGTTTTGAATTCCAGTTAAGAACATTTGGCAGTCAGTGCCGACATGTCTCTGGGTCTCGGTTAAAGTCAGTCTCCAACTCAGTCCCCGACTCAGTCATCGTCTTTATCTTTGTCGCTGTCTCAGTCTCCACTTCAGTCTGTGGTTGTGGGTGCACATTGTTTGGCATTGAAACTCAGCTGAATTGACAACAATTTCAACAACAAACAACTACAGTAACTACAGTACTACAACGACTACTCTATACGCAAATTATCTATTAATGTGCAACAATTTATGCCACAGTCCGAGACACAGTCAAAAATTATTGCAAATTGTTAACGCAACTGGCAACAGCCCAACAAATTTTATGTTTGCCGTTTGTCAACTTTATTTAAAGCAGCAACAACAACTACAACAACAGCAATAACTTACTATAAACCAATTTCAAAGCGAAATTATAATGAGAGCCGGCAAAAAAATTGTTGAAATTTGTTTTGTTTTCTTTTCTTTTATGATTTTTATGCTATTTGTTTAATTTTTGGAATTTTTTATCTTTTTGCTACGCATTTTGATGGTTTGACATGCAAACTTCCGAACGAAGGGAACAGGTAAAAGAAAGAGCTGAAAGAAGAAGAGAAGAGTGCCGATTGGGTGTTGTTGCTGTCGCTCAAATCAGAGTTACATAAAATCATTATTAGACATCTTTTAAAACGGAACAACCATCGATGTGTGTAGAGTGTGTGTGAGAGTTTGTGTGTGTGTGAATGTGACAATGTGTCAGAGTTTTAATTGATGCAACGCCAATGGGCGGCCAGCCAGGCGTATAAGCAACGTGCGACTGCGCAGGTCGCCCCACAAGCGTAGTGAAAGAGAGCAAGAGCGTGTGTTGGAGCAGTGTGGAGAGCAGCAAACCGTGAGCCGAACTCATTTGTGTGTTTACCTTTGTGATAAACAAGTGTAACACATTAAAATGAAATTAACACAACGCTTTACATGAGATTGTGGCGACCTTGATTGTTTTTCACATCTAAGTCAAGATGGTTTTTCATTTTTCATTAATTGATGTCGCAAGCAAATAAATTTTCACACACGTGAAACGTGACACATGAAACACAGACGAAGAAATACTAGTAGCTCAAAACAACATTGACAGCGGCTTTATTGTTGTTTTGTCATTTATTGATTGTTTATTTACACTTTAACGCTCGTTAGCTGTCAACGGTTTGAGACAATTACGGCCACAAGTGTTTCCAACTTGTCTGACAATTTGTTAACTTTTTATGTTATTTATTTCTGATTTTTGCAGAGCTCTTCAATCGCGTGATGGGCATGCAAAAATTGTGGGGCACGCGAATTGGCATCAATCGCGTGTGGCAAGGAACTGCGCCGCGTGTGCTGCTCTTCGAGCCCGAAACGGTGGAGGTAAGTAGCTGCTAAACCATAAAGTAGAGGGTTCTAACTATTTGTGCTCCCTTTAGCCCATACTAAACAGCCAGAAGTATGTGAACAAGAGCCATGACTACGATTACTTGCATCCCTGGTTGGGCACAGGGCTGCTCACCAGCACCGATCGCAAGTGGCATTCCCGCAGAAAGGTAAATACACAATTCTACTAATTAAATATATTTTTAAAAGGCATTTAACTAAATGTTCTCTGTAAATCATACGCTGTTCACTTATTTGATTAATTACACAACTAATTACTTAATTAATTACCTCGTATTATTTGCAGATTCTGACACCTGCATTCCATTTCAAAATCTTGGATGATTTTATTGACGTTTTCAATGAACAAAGCGCCGTCTTGGCCCGCAAATTGTCCGTCGAATTGGGCAACGAAGCATTCAATTTATTCCCCTACGTCACACTGTGCACTTTGGACATCATTTGCGGTGAGTGTCAATGTTACAATTACAGCTACAGTATACACTGCTTATAGTGTACACCGTATTATGTTTCAAGCTATAACCGGTTTCTTTCTAATTGCGTCACAGAAACTGCCATGGGACGCAAAATCTTTGCGCAGAGCAACAGCGAATCCGAATATGTGAAGGCGGTCTATGGGTAAGTAAATAGAGGGGAATAGGGGGAACTAATTAAGTAAAAGTATATGCAATTATTTGTTAAAAAGAGGTGAAAGAAAGTGAGCGTAGCACGGTGATAATCATCTTTTAACAGAGTACCAAAATGATTCAAAATAAATTAAATTTTGTGGACAGTGAACTAGCGAATTAAGGACAATTAATCGAGGATAAAAATATAGTAATTATTTAACAAAACATATTATTCCCATATTAATTTCCTAAGTAAATTCAAGATTTATCAGTTGATACGCAATAAACTTATTAATATTTAAGGGAATATAATTTTGTAGTGCAAATGAGCAAAAATGTTTATCAGCCTTTCGGGAAAACGACATGAGATATTGAGAGCTGTCAGAACAACTGTCAGTGGGTGTGGCAGTTACTCACACACACGCACATTATTTTTTGGGGTGTGATCCGCTCAAGCGCAAAATATGCGAGATTAAGATGTCAATGGGATGCTTGAACGGCGACTGTTGCTGCCGTTTTGCTGTGCTCACTGATAACATGGCTCATAAAGCACAAGGTTCACACACACATACATATACACATATAATATATATAGTTGTCAGACAGTCAGACAGACAGGCAGCCAAACACTTGACTAACTTTCAATTTAATGCAATTCTTTCCCATCCAATTTGCACCCTCGTTCCCGCTCCTGCTCCGGTTCCCGTTCCTATTCCCCTTGCCCTTGCTCTTCATCAGCATTGGTTCCATTGTGCAGAGTCGTCAGGCTAAGATCTGGCTGCAGAACGATTTCCTTTTCCGCCTGACGGAAGATTACAAGACCCATCAGAGTTACATTAATACGCTCCATGGCTTCTCCAATATGGTGATACGTGAGCGCAAATCTGAGGTGGCCATGGCCAACAACAATAACAACAACAACAACGATGAGACACCCGATGCCTATGATGATCTGGCCAAAAAGAAGCGCTTAGCTTTTCTGGATCTCCTCATCGATGCCTCCAAGGAGGGCACAGTGCTATCAAATGTAAGTAAACTAAATATGTTTTCTTTAAGAATTGTTTTTAATTAATCACTTCTGCAGGAGGACATACGCGAGGAGGTGGACACATTCATGTTTGAGGGTCATGACACGACTTCCGCGGCCATTTCCTGGACACTTTTCCTGCTCGGCTGCTATCCGGAATACCAGGAACGTGTCGTCGAGGAACTGGAGTCCATATTTGGCAATGACAACGATACACCAGCCACAATGAAGAATCTGCTGGATATGCGTTACTTGGAGTGCTGCATTAAGGATGCTCTACGACTCTTCCCCAGTGTACCCATGTGGGCTCGTATGGTGGGCGAGGATGTGAAAATCGGTAAGTGAATTAATTGCACTTTTCATAATGTTTGCTTAACTAACAACTGTCTTGACTGTAGGTGACAAACTGGTACCCGCTGGCACTCAGGCGATCATCATGACCTACGCACTGCATCGCAATCCGCGTATTTTCCCCAAACCAGAACAATTCAATCCGGATAATTTCCTGCCCGAGAACTGCGCCGGACGTCATCCCTTTGCGTATATACCCTTCAGTGCTGGGCCACGTAATTGCATTGGCCAAAAGTTTGCCATTTTGGAGGAGAAATCTGTCATCTCGACTGTTTTGCGTAAATACAAAATTGAAGCTGTCGATCGTCGTGAGGATTTGACGCTGCTGGGTGAATTGATCCTACGTCCCAAGGATGGACTTAGAGTCAAAATCACGCCACGCCAGTGAGCAGTATTTGTGCGTCATTCCAAAGTATTTAATTTGTAAATAATTAGCTATAATTAACTTTTAAGTATGTACACCTTATATATATGCTAAATTAGCAAATAACACTTTGACCTCTGTGGAATATATATGAAACTTAGCATAAGTCTTGAGCTCAGTGACTTTATTCTTCTTAACTTTAATCGAGTCACTTCGTCCACAATAAAACTAACTGCACACCTGTTTAAATTAGTTCTAACTACATATGTAAAAATATATATATTATCTTGACGATATTATGAAACTTTAAAACTCTAGTTTTATTTCAACATGCGTCTTCTTTTTGAAAAAGGGATTAGCATGTGTTTTATATCTATTGGGTTTATAAATATTATTTATTTATTACAAGCGAAAAACAATTAATTTACAGCAAGCACAGCATCCATATATTGTACACATGTATCCCAATCTCTCTTTGCTGGTACAATTTCGCTTTTAGGTACACACTTTAGCCTGGACACCAACCACTTTGTATGTGTTAAGATCAACGAATTTGCACGACAGACAAATCCACGTTAGATGGCGCCACGTGTATCAAGCATTTGGCGTATTTATTTATTATGGATGCTTATGTATGAATATAATAATAACACGCTTAGAAATTTAATATTGAAATATAATCAGAACATCTCGCGCTTTTTGTTTCGCGCGTCGTATTAAAGTTGGCTGCGATTTCTTCATCTGGCTACACCAACCAGTGTTGACAACTAGGTGCTTGACTGGGTTGCCACAAGCAAGTAGCAAAGCAGGCAGACAGCTACTTGTAAATTGAAATGAAAGAAGAAAAAAGTGAAAACCATAATTATAATTATATAAAAATAAAATAATTGCTAGTGGTTACAATTGGCCATACAAAATTTTTGCATGTAGCACGTAGGTCATTTAAATGCTATCACATAAAGCTGATCACCTGGGCACGTTTTTCAATGGAAAATGGACAATCATCAAGTGATCAACAAATGGCGCCAGTTAGCTGCTGCCCTGGCCAATGACTGCCAGGCATGTGTGTGTGTGTTTGTGTGTGGTGTGTAAATGTATCCCACTGTGGCCCGTTTTCTTTTTGCAATTGGAGCGGCGCCAGGGCTTAAAGGTAACTTAAGTGCGCTTAGGCTGTGTAATGCACAAATAAATGCCGAGGCAGGCAAACAAATGTGGTACCTGGCGATTGGTTATATCTACTATTATATCTAAATGGATATTATGAGCATATGTACTCGCGCACACACACATACCTAAGTAACTCCTAGTGGAAGGCTCGGGAATAGATAACTAGATCGATAGGTTACTCAGAGACAGATAAGCAGACACTGTTCCACAGTTGTGGAGAGTAGGAAGCAGGGTTGCCCCTTTAGCTGCTTTACAGCGAGTCTTGGCATTTTTTTAAGGAAATATCTATAAATTAAGAGCTACTGACTGAATGGCAATTCAAACATAAGTTTTATAAATTATTAAAAGCATAGAATATTTTATTTGGGACTATGTCTCCTGTTGGTCTCCTGTGGAGACTCCCCACTTTAAATCAAATTGCTATACCTGCTTGACATCATAAGGACCAGTATTATCGATTTGCATCAAAATATCCAAAATAAAATTTTTGTTAATTTTTGACAAAAATGCAAAGGTAACATCATAAAAATTGACAAAATATATAAAATTTTCAAAGTTTTCAAATCAAACCTATTTCGACTAAAATCGGTAGTATAAGTTGTCTAGAGTCTAAAAAGGTACAGCTTTTCAAGATATCACAACGTTTGGCTGATTTATGAGCTTTCAAAAATTAAAAAAAAATGTTCTAAAAAGGTTCGTTTCCATAGTTTAAACTTAAGCTTTAAGTTACATTTTTTTCAACAGTTTAAGTAACCGATTTGGCTTTTTTTTGCTGACTCCGGCAGCACTGTTGGGAAGAGATTGAAAGAGCAGAGAATGTGGGACGAGTGGAGGGTGTAAAATAGCGGAATGTGCAAACAATCAATTAGAATGGCAAAATCTTGCTAAATATTTGTAAGCCACAAAACGCAAAAAGGGTCTAAAAAGTAATTCCCGAGCGAGACAAGAAATCAGCAAAACAAGCGATTCACGAAAAAATAAATAAATACAGAAAAAAAAATTAAACACAAAATGGCGAAAATTATACTAAATAAAAGTTGAGGAAATGCACTCGCAGTTGGAGACTGAAAAAGCAAAAAAACTTGAGAATGGTCAATAGAATTAAATCGACTGGAATTGAATCGTAGCACTCATCAGTCAGCTGGTAACTCAACTGGTTTTTTATACTTTTCAGTTGCTTTTTTTCACTTTTTGCTGAGTTGTAGCAATAAATCGATTGGCAATTGCAGTTGCAGTTGTTATATTAATTTATGAATTTACAATGCCAACGATTACTATTTATTTTAGTTTAATGATGGGGTTAAAAAGCAATCGATCAATATGTGGTTTGATTGCCCAAAAGGGTAAAGACAGCGAGAACAATCACAAATGTGTCATTTGGCGCACAAAACCTATAAAACAGAAACATTGTAAAATTCTTCAACTGCGTTTTGCTGACATACATATAAACATATGCTACGTTTTACCAAAAGTATTTAGTCTAGCACTTGAACTGCTAAGAATTGTCTTTGAACTCTCACATCAAACACAAATTGCAGTCCCCAGTGTAAAGCACACACAAATCTGATTAGAATCAACACACTTGCAGAGGGGGGGTAAAAATATGGAAAAGCAACCCTGTAGATTTGTGATGTGTGAAGTCGGCCTAATTTGATTGACGTTAACGTCAACGCGACAAACAAAATGTTGTGGGAACTAAACTTGAGGCGAGCAAGTGAAAGTGGCTTTAGCTGCTACCAGTTGGCAGTTGCCAGTGGCTTTTTTTTTTTGGGCAGGTAGCCAGTACAAGACGAAAGGAAGGAAGGAAGGATGTACAAAATGATATCCAAACAAACTCAATTTGGTGTGCTGCCAACGCGTTTTGATAGATTAGCAACAGGAACGAAAGAGGCGCGACGTCGACGGCGAAGGCGACACGTGACCAGGCGCAAACCAGTTGACCAAAGCTGGAAAGAGGAAGGCAGGAAGGAAGTGGGTGATGGGTAGCAATGTCACATTCGTTTTCCATTTGACGAGCAGCATACGAAATTGTTTTGCTCGTTGCACAAGCTAAATATTTGCCATCACTTTTGTCTCCCATTAAGCAGCTGCTGAGACTTGGTCTGAGTAGAGTGAAACACAGGGCACGTGTCGTGTGGAGTCTGCACTTGCAGTTGCCCTGCGACACGTGACATCCCGGCAAATTAAACAAGACTCACTCCCTGCCTTTAACCTACTCCCGCCTCTCCCTTTCCTGCGCATACGCTTAAACCAAATGTTAAACAATGCAGAAAATTGAAAAACAATCAAAAAAAAAAACAAGGAAAAATGAGCAACCACATCCGCACTTCCACAAAGGAAACCAAAGCTGCTTTGGAAGTTAAGTGCTGGCATTCAGCATATCCCTGCACATCCGCTCCTTTCCCATCCCTTTCTCCTCTTTCCTTCCTTTCTTTCCGTGTCTCTTTCTCTATTTGATCAGAGCGCGCGTTTCAATTCGTGTCGCTTTATTTGGGCATAATTAGCTTAATGCGCGAAGCAAACAACCAGGACATGCTCTCTCTGTCTCTTACTCCCAGTACTCTTTTACTCTCAGAGTTATACATTTCACCGTGCGTGTCCTTGCTATCAAATTGCCATGACCAGGCCAATGAAAATGACCAAGCAAACAAAAAATGTTCGACAAATGCAACAACAAACTGAAAAAATATGAAAAGTCTGGCTAGTAAATACGAAGCTTGAGTTCCCTAACATCTAACATAATTTTTTGAAAATTTTAATGAAATAATTATTTTAAGAACAATACAAATAATATTAAGAAAAGTTTCTCTTTAAAGTATATGATAAAATATAAAATCTTATACCTTCAGTATCTAACACTTCTTAGCTTGATTTTCTAACCTCTTAATATTTCTTTATTCATTTGAAATTGTAATATAATTTCTACATGTAACAAACTCCACCCGAATTCGTCTATACCCAAACTGCGAACATCAGAAAAACAATGAAATCGTGAATCCCTTAAAAGGTTCTTAATCTGTCGCTGCTGTTGTTGAATTTTGTTGCTTCATTTACTGCATTGAAGTTTCCACTGGCTCCAAGCAGCCGAAATGAAAACATTACGCATACGCAGTGTAGTAGTCAGTAGTCTAAGGTGCGATCGCATTGCCAATCACACCACCTTTTCGCGAGGGTTAGGGCTGTCAATGAAATGTCTAGTGACTGTCACTAGAGTGAGTCGTCGTCATATGACCGGCAATCAGCTGCCAAATTGATTTGTAGGCAAATGGCATAATGAAAATAGGAACTGATTTATTTATAATGCTTAGATATATACTTAGTGGTGTGGTCAATATGAGTGCAACTCTGCTGTGTTGACCCTGTAGGACCGATATAACAGTAGAAGACCCTCCAGACTAACCACAACGACGACGGTGATGGTGACGGTGACGACAACGTCAGCGACTGTGGGTCATAAATTGAGCAAACATTTTTGTGACTGTCGAGTTGTCGTCGTTGTCGATTGCGTGCAATGCAATGCAAGTTTTATGACACTCTCCGTGATAGCAGCTCCGGTCGAGGGCAAACAGAACGCTTTACGACTGCTTACAACAACTACAACAACAACATCAGCTACAACAACTACAGCAACATGCAACTGCAAAAAAAAAAAGAAAAGCAACAAAAATTTCAGCGATCAATGGCTAAAGGCTAAAAACGACAACGAAAACGACAATAACCGGAGGCAATAAGCAAAATGTAAATAATTTTTACACTGCTAAAAAAAGGTATTAGTCTGACAATAGAATTATGTTGCTAGAAAAGCGTCAGCTCAAATTTGAAACAGTCGCTGGGGAGAAAATTATGTGGAGTTGAATTATGAATGGTAACAGGGAAATTTTAATTTTTTAAATTATGTTTTTATCAGTGTACGCACTGGAGAGTAAATGAAAGAGAGAGAGAGAAAAGAGCGAGAGAGAGAGAAAGCAAACCTGACGCAAATAAAATAATAAATTTTATACAAAATTGACAAGCTGGCTTAGCCGCAGGCTGCCTTTTTCGCCGCTACTGATAGCAATGGCCAACAAACAGTGTCCAGAGAGCACATGGAATCAGTTATTAGAGTACACAAACGAGTGTGCGAACAGTAGCCAAATTGGTAGTTAGTGGACGGCTTAGTGGATGGCCCCGAGGGCTGTAAACTTAAGGACATAATTGCGAAATTAAAGACAGCTAGCTGTTGGTTAACCAGGCTAACAGTCAAGCCAGTGTGTATTGATTGCTGTCGTCATTGGTGTCATTGTTGTTGGCCCATTCCCACGCCTCGTTGTCTATAGTCCCCACAATCATTGTTTATGCAAAAAATCAAAATGAAAACAATGACAAAAACGTATGCTCCTCTGATCAGTTCTAAAAACAACTACAGCTACTGTTGCCAACAGTGTCAGCCTAATGCCAACAACAACAACAGTAAATATAACAACAACATAGAATTTAAATTGAAATTATTTATTTTTGCATTTTGAAAGCGCTCGCGCGTGTCAAGGATTCTCACGCACACGAGACACCCCCTTGCAAACACCCCTTACGCCCCCTTTTCTCTCACTCACTCCCCTACAATGCCAAGTGAGACAACAAAGCCGCTTGCTTTTGCTTTTATAATTTGAAAAATGTATAAAAATAACAAAGTGACAGCACATTGGCAATTGCCGAGTATGACGAGCTGATTTCCAAATGCCAAAGTACTAACCAACATCCTGAATGGGGTCTAAAAAAGGCATCTAGGGAGCAGCTTTGCTATTCAAAGTATTCCCAGTTTTACAGAGACTGTCTACAACAGAAACATTTAAAATTAAATTCCTAGTTGTGTCATTTTTCAAACATCTAGTTGGTTACCACAACAAACTTTTATAATTCTTTAAATTAACTATAAAAACTCTAATATAATGTGGGGCATTTCAGCTTAATGTACATCAGCAAGCAGTGGCTAATCCTGCTCACAAAACTCAAACCGTTAGTTGCTTCAATATAGTTTTTCCCGCTCTTCGTATTCCCTTTAAATAATTGAGTTAACAGCTTAACAAGAATACTTAAATATTATGAAAAATATTTTAGCGAATAAATCAATTTCCATAAATGCTAAGAACCAAAATAATCCACCCAAACATAACACTTTTACTATCTTTCAGTAGCTGGATTTATAACATCACTTAAAACCATCAATATGACTGAATCAATCAACTGCTTTAAGTATATATATTTCGATAATCTTTGTATTTGTCGACTACTTATAAAAATACGCTGAGAAACTTAACACCTTTCCAACTGTTTTCCCACGCCCACGTCCCTCCACAAACCGAGGTAGTTTTAAAACCTTATGTATAATCCAAAATCACACATTTTAAGCTAAACAAATATGGAAGACCCCTTTCCCCGTGTGGGGGAGAAAGTGTAAGAATATTTACACCTGCGCGGTAGGAAACTTCAGTTTCGATTGAGGAAATCTTGCAAATGAATTTTTCCTCCTCCAGTGTGGGGAAAATGGCGTTTTGATCTGGCCAAAGCCCAGGGGGCTTACCAAGTTGAACCACTGGACTAAATCAGTCTAATATTTCTCACGTTTCTCGCATGATAAATTGAACATATGCGTATGCGTAGGCAAATGGAACTAGAACTAGCAATGGGAACTACTACAGAGATATGGGATTTTGGATCTTCTTTGGAGGGCAACTCAACTGGTGATGGGTAAATATGTGTGTATATACGCACTCGATGAATGAATGTGGTTGAGGTGGTTGTTGTTGTTGTTGTGCAGTTGTGCGGTTGTGCGTTGTGCGGCTGCTGTCTTTTAGTCGTTATAAATCATAAGCAAACATTTTGATATTGTAATCCCCATTTTAATTCGAGCGCATAAAAAGCCGAAAATCAAACTTTTCGACATTGGTTGGCGGTGTCTCTGATGTGTGTGTTGCTTGCAGCTACTGTTTTCTTTCGTGCTCGGTTTTTTTTCCTTTTTTGCTCAAACTAAAAATTGATGGATTACTCATTGGTAGCAGCCCCCCCTCCCTGGATTCCTTTCTCCCCGTTGTCAGCTCCACAATCGATTTCATGGCAGCCATTTGGCCGACTGATAACAACTTTAGCATTATTTTTGTTGTGTTTTTTTTTTTGTTTTTGTTTCTGATGATGATGAATATTTTCTAATGCTTTGTTGTTATTGTTCTCGACTCATTAATTAATTATGTACAAAGAGTGCGGAAACTGCGGGTAACCAACGCAAACATTACGAATGTTGCATGTATCGAAATCAAATCGATAAAGAAATTGGTAATAACTTAGATAACTATCAAGTGTGTGTGTGTGTGTGTGTGTGTGTGTGTGTGTGTGTGTGTTTGTGTCAGCCATGGCTGAGATCATTTGGGCCCTTTTGCTGTTGGCGGCAACAGTTGAAAGTCATTTGTTGTTTCACTTTTACTCTTTGTGCGCTTTGTTTGATGTTGCGGCTTTTTTGGGGGTTGGGTGTTCCGTGGTTGGGTGGTTGGCTGGCTCCTCACCTGGTGGTTGGTTGCTTGGTATCAACTTTGAAGTACTGCCGCCCACGTTAAGCAATGATGGAGTTTTGTGCTAGAATTGTTGCTAAAATAAAATTCTACTCATGTTTATTCATAGCAAATGATTAACAGCTCAGCATAAACTTTGAGAAACTAATGTATGAATATTAATTAAATTAATAATTTCTTACAATCCTAACTACAGTTTAAATCAATTGAACACCTTTTCTCAAAGTTTTAGATCAACTCACTTAGGTAAAGCCTTACTTACGCCTTCGGTGTCCAACAGTTTTACCGGGCCCTGTTTCATCCCCCAATTTCCATAGTAGAGCAACTCTGCGCTTCATTATTGCTATCAAAACAATCGCAAACAGCTGTTCGACTGCTGTTAAGCAGACAAATCCAATCTTGGAAGGCTGCGCTTCAACTCCCCTACATCCCACGCTCTACTCCCAAAGACAGCCAGAAAATGCAACAGCCAGAAGGGGCAAAGTTTTCCATGGAAAACGCACGTCCTGGGGAAAATTCTGCGCACGGCGACAATAAATTTGCGCATTCGCCACACGCAATCAAAAAAAAAACAGGCCCAACTTCAGACCACGCCCATACCAAAGCAACACTCGCCGGGTGTGGCCTAAAAAAAGTAACGAGTAACGAGAGCGTAGCCAATCAGAAGGCAGCAAAGTTACAGCGAGTGGAATGGCTGGAGATAAGCAGGCAAAGAGAAGGGAGAGGGAGAGAAAGAGAACGAAAGAGCGAGAGTGTGTGCGTGAGAAGATGATATAGAGTTGGTGTAGCACACACACACACATTCGCAGAAAGGATGCTTGCAACAGTCGCATCACAAATGGAAATTTCACACTTACCACGTGCCGCGCATAAATTGGCCAACAATCGATGTAACTTTTGGCCCAGCCATTGTTGAGTTTCGCCAGCAGAAGGAAATGTCATCATATTTTCCACTGCATACTGTACAGTGTTCCACTGTTTGGCACAGCCAAGTTTTTGGGTCTGTCTATGCCACTTCAGTCGTGCCATGTGTGGCTGCTTAATTTGTTTGGACCTCTGCCGGTCTGTTGGCCAGCATTTTTTCCACTTGCCACAAGTTTTCTTTTCTCTCCTTTGTTCCTCTTTCCTTCTTCGTTTCCTCTTTTTTTTTTTGCTTTGCGTCCAGTCATATGTATGCGACATCATGACACCGGGGACTTTGTTACAAGTACTTTACGGTAATGGAGGATTTTCGCTTGAGCATCCCTGCTAACAAAAATTAATTTAAATCGATATGCTGCCGCAGGAGGAACGTGGCTGTAACAGACTGTGACTGCCACATGCTCCATGTTCCATACCACATGCCTCAAATAGCGCTCAATTTACTTCTTTTGCTTCTCTTTTTTTAGCTTTCTCATCTCTCACTTTGGCTTGACGCTTATTAATTAAGTAATACAGCAATTTGCTTGGTTTTTTCTTTGGTTTTTCCTTTTGGCATTCGTTTGCTGATTGAACTGGTCGCTGTGATGCCACAGTTTGTGGCAACATCTACATGCTACTAGAATTCTTTTGCTTCCTGCAATTTTTTATGCTGTCAAATGCCACAAATGCTGGCAATGTCAACAAGGACATGCCACGCACACTAATACCAGCAAACGAGTGTGTGTGTGCGTATAGTTTATTGACTGCTTGCGAGAAGTGCTATTCGCAGAGATCTTCTGGGGCTAAAGAAAATGTAAGGCTGGCCAAACAAAGCCGTTCGCAAATCCTGAAAATTGACTTCGCTCGGGCAGGAAATCAATGCCGCCATTTTGTGAAAGAGTTGCCCACTTCAGCTGTACGAAATTCGGTAGTCACACACACACACGCACATGCACACGCACACACATAGTCGCACACATTCACATTCGGCGCCGCGTGTCTCATAAGGCATACAAAATTAGTTTGGAGCAGCAGAAGCAGCAGCAGCAGAAGGCGTACGGCGACATCTTCAGCAGTTTGCTCCCTATAGCTTCCTACTCCTCCCTACCACCCCCACTCCCTACCGGCCTCCCTCCCTGCCTCTGCGCTGGGGCCCCACGCACCATCGTATTTCATTTCGTCATGTTTCGGGATTAGGCGGATTAGTTGACGACTGAGCAATGGCTCTGAACTTTGCAACGACTGCTCTGAACTTTTTGGTAGTTGCTTAAAAAGGGAAATGTGACAACAACAAGGGCGCGGACGTAAATGTACGCAAACGGCAACGGAAGCGGGAGCCGTAGTGGGGACAGAAAGTGGGAAGCGGGAGCGGGAACGCGAACGCAGTTCTTAGCATCTCGCGAGAGTACACTGATAAAAAAGAATATGTGCCACCAAAAGAGTTAGTCTTCGAAGAAATGTTTAATCTTTTAAATAGTGGCAGAAATCTAAAGAAAATTCTGAACTTATGAAGAGGATGAAAAATGAACAAAAGACTCAAATCACTCGTATAGTGTACAGCTAATATCTAAATAAATGGCCCCAAGATTAATAAAAAACGAATTTTATTAAAAATTTCATTTATCTTTTTTGTATAGGATTACAAGTTTTCATCTGCATTATTCATTTCTATTTGTTTTTCATATTTTTACATGATTTATAACTTTTCCCAAACTAAACTTTATCTATAAAAACATTTCTGTATTGAGTTCAACTCCTTTTTTACTAAATCTTTTTTAGCAGTGTACACAGTTTTATGTACAGCTATATGTACACATCTCTTTGTACAACTGTGTGTGTAGATTTGTGGCACTTTCGACCGCCTTCAAATGCTTTGCATATCAATTTCCCGAGTGCGTGTGACTTTACGAATGTCGTGCATTAAGTTCTGTTGTTCGGCCATCAAAGAAAAGGATACACTTGACATACATATATCAATAGACTGCACTTTGAAGAGAACACCTTTGTTTTTTGTGTATGATATAATACACAGAGATGGGCGTACATAGTTCAGGGCACGTAGCCCCTGCTCAATTGGAAAACTATTTGGTACGCCATTTTGTTTTAGAACAGTATTTTGGCAGATAACAAAAGGCAGTGACTACATATAAGCCCCATTTGCGCATTGGTCCCCCCCCTTTACATACATACAGATATCAGAGAATGTCAAAGTCTAATTTTGTTTTTATTTTTGTTTTTCTCTGTCTCTCTTCTATGGTCGTAATTGAAATGTGCCTGGGTAAATCCCACTGCGCACAGTTCCTGAAATAGATACGATGTCATCAATAGAACTGCTCATTTTCCCATTCCCCCGCGTTTACCATTTCCAATTCCTTTCCAATTTGCCCTGCATTGATTATATAGGTGATAAAATGGGCTTTAAGCAGGACTCTGGCCCTGCCACAAATGTAATTACATCGAGGAACATCCGCAATTTGTTTTAACCCTTTTATCATCTGCTGCCCAGGCTAAAAGCTGACAGGTGTTATTCATCGGGGAATGCAGCAGCGAAGGTATTTTCCATATCATTGCCTTTCATAAATGGGTTATACTTTAATATTTCCAAAGTATTCCCATACGCAAGTACTTCAGCTTCTGCATTCTGTCTGTATCTGTATCCGTTTGCTGTATCTATCTTTGATTTTGAATTGATCAGTCGAGTGATGGGCCAATCGAAAGTTGTTTTCAGTTTATATAACTTCAAAGTCTGTTCACCGCTCATCAACTTGACACAGGTCTGGATCTGAAGTGCTGAAGTGGACTTTGTTTGGAGAGCTTTTACTTACAGTAAGAGATTACAAGGTTGCACTTCCATTTATCTACAGAGGTTCTCCCTTCGCCACTAATCTAATGAACTTTTTTAATTGGATTCTCAATTACAAATCAAATGCGTTTGAATTTCGCTCAATTCGAAATAATGCTCACAACACAAGTGACTGAAGTGTTTGAAACACAAGGGAGAAAATATAATTTAAAAAAATAACTAAATAAACCAATAAAGATTACACGTTTTTAAAGAAAATATGAAATAATAAACCTAAGTGAATTAAAATTCTTTTTAATAAGTATAAAATGGATTTTAATCGAAATATAATATTTCAAATCATTTAATATAATGATATCCCCTTTTCGAAGAAGTCTTAAAAATTTTAATATCTAACAAAGCTTATAATGTATTTAAGGCATATTTAAATAAAATTGGTTAAACTGATAATTGTTTTCCGAAGAAGTAACTATTAAGAACTACAAAGTATTTAAGACATTTTAATATTAAAATACTTAAAAACTTATATCTTATATCTTACAGCTAAACAACGTAAAATCAAAACGAAAGTATTTTCAGTTCCCTGAACCAAATCCTCAAAGTGAGTAGGGAATCAAAGTGGCAAATAATAATAAAAATAATAATAACTAGTGTAATAATAATACTAACAATAATAATAAGTCACAGATATGACAGAATATCCGTTGATAAAACAAAAACGTGCACTTTATTCTAAGTCTCCACTTGAGTTCCAAAAAGGAAAAACAAACAACAAAAAATAATATAATAAATGCGAAGAAAAAGAAAAAAATAAGTATAAGAAAATAAAGAAACTGTGGCAAGCAAATGCGAAATAAAAACGAAAATTATGAACTGCACAAAAGCTGTTGTGAATTTTAATAAATTTTGTTGTTGTTGTTGCTGAAGCGATGCCGCATTTTTTTGGCAAAAAGTATCTGCCAACTGAGCTGGGAGCTGGAAGTGAGCAAATCAAACAGGGAATACAACAAGGGGAAGTACCAAAGGCAGCAGGAAGCAAGTACGGAAGGAAGAAAGGAAGGCAAGCAAGGTATGGGGTGAAAGGAAAACGATAGAGAGGGGAGGGAAAGGAGCAACGAGTATACGTCAAAAAGAACAGTTATTTATTTATTTGTGCGCAATCGAGAGCAGAGGCATGGTAAGCCAGAGGGACAGCAAAGACACTGAAAGGGGCCAGGGGACAGGAACCAAGGGACGGGATGGCACCGCCTCAAACAATGGCGGCTAACGGAGAATAATGGGATAACAAAACGCCCTTGACACCCAGTAAAAAGACAGTCAGCCCTCAAAAGTGTACGATAGAAGTAGCCTTATTATTATGAACATTGTGGGACTTCGGGCTTCGGGCACGTACCAAACGGCAACGGCAATGGTAACATAATGGCACAGTAAGTGGTGAGAGGGGGGGAGGTAACAGCACAAAGGACCCACAAAGTACAAATACAAATCAAACCCTTGAGAGCGCCTAACAGCAACAACAACAACACAAGCCAAATAATAAACAGAAGCAGAGAAGCAAAAGTACCAAGACAAAAGGAGAGAGAGCGAGAGCATGAGTGGTGAGTGCCAATTGTGTGTGGTGTGTGGGTGATGGTGGGGTGCCATACAATGCCTGGGAGCGGAGAGAGGTGCGCGCGCGCAGGGAAGCTCAAAGAGAACAACAGCAAAAGCAAAAGCAACAACAATAACAAGAACAATAAAACAGAACTGGAGCAATGGCGCTCTGTAAACACATTGGTGTGAGCCTCTGACGCGACAGACGCCACTAGTGTAAAAGAGAAAGCCTGCAAATGAGCGAGATAGAGTGCAATTGAAACGCACAGGGAGAGCAAGAGCAAGAGAGTGAGAGTGAGTGAGTGTGTGCGATAAACAGACAAACAGAACGTAACGGCTTTTGGGGTGTGTCTTGACTGTGTGAAATGTTGTTTAGTCTCTCGCTCGCACACGTGTGTCATTACGGCACTCGCTACTCGTCGGCATGCGCTGACTCCCTTACACTCACACCCATGTTGGTGTGCAGAGATAAGATACAGAACACATGGAGACGCGCAAAGGGGAACTGTGGTGTGGTGTTTGCTGTGCTGTGCTGTGTGGTGCGGTGTGGTGCGTGTTGCGTGTGTATTGTTGCGAGCTAGTTGGAAAAATCAAATTCCGTTATTCAGTTGCCGTTTGCCAGTTCAGTCGTCGTCGCTGCTTACCGTTCGTATCGTCGTGTGTATGGAAACTCGCTGTCGCTATCGTTGACGTTGACGCTGCCGTAGCCGTAGCCGTTGTCGTTGCCGTTGCGTGTGCAAGTTGCAAGCAAGTCAACCCCCTCACACTACGCGTGCTGCCTGCCCCCTGCTCCTGCTACCCAGACTCACGCACTCGCTGCTGCTGCTTCTGCTGCTGCTACCGTTGTCGTTGTCGTTGTCGCTTCGACACATCCAACAGATACTTTTGCGTATGCTTTTGAATTCGTTTTCAATTCAGCCACGTCCTGTTACGGGTGCAGACGCGTTATTTCCGTTTTGAATGCTCTTCGCTGCTTCCGACTGAAAGAGAGAACGCCCAGCAGTGAAATACATTTGAGCTACTTCATATACTTACCCTAATTACGCGCTGGATTAAATTATTAAAACACTAAAGCCGACGCGGATTTAGAATCAACAGCCGATTCCACCGACTGCAGCAACAATAATAATAACAACAACAACAACACCAATGAGTGTGTCTGTGTGTGTACATTTTAGTGTCTGTGTGTAAATGTGTATGTGAGGCTATAACAGCTAACACGCTGGCATCAAAGTCGCATTAAAAACATATCCATGAGTTACTTAAAATTAATCACTAACATAATCACTGTGATTTTTATTTGAGCTGCCGTGTTTTGCACACACTCTCTCTTCTTCACTCTCTCGCTCACTCGCGTGTGCATCAACAAATACAATAATAATAAAAACAACAACAAAACAGCGACGCCAAATTGTGTGTTAACTATAAAAAAGCGTTTAAATGTTTTAGCCTTTGATTAGCAATCGAAAAGAAAATCATCACACAACGACAACAACAATAATCAAATTCAAATCAATAAATTTTCCGACAACTTAAAAAAAAAAGCACATCCAAAAGATTTTCAAGATTTATTGCCGACGCAACCCACGCGACATTTCGTCTAAATAAAAAATTTCCTCGATTATCGCGCTAAACTCTCCTCAAATGAATTCCAAATGAAAGCAATTTGATTTATTGCCAAAGTGCACAACATTTGCCCCACATTAAGTGATCTGCCCACTGAAAAAGTTCAACCAAACTGGAACGGGAAACTAAAATAATCGAACTGAACCAACGTATCTATCAGATATCCAGCTGCCGATCTGACGGCACATCAAGTGGATTAATTTGAATTCCTTTCCGCAAACTAGAGGTGAGTTTTAGCTGAAGAAACTTGATTAAATTAAGAGATTTTACAGCTGATTTTCTTTACAAAGAAATTGTGAAACTGGTAACATATTTAATATTTTTTTTGTTAATTTTGTTGCCAACTGAAATTAGTTCAGTAGATCTTAAACAGAACAAATCTTTAAATGTCGGCAATTTCAGCTGAGATTAGACACACCTGCTAGTATTGGTTACTACCAAGAAGTACGGCTATCTAACGGTATCTAACTGTATACTAAATTCGGCGCTAGACAAGGCCCCGTTAGCTTAATAAAAAAGCCAAAAGCAAAGCTCCCGAAAAAAAAGTACTCTATGAGTCGGCAATAAAAAGACTTGTTGAACTTGGACTTAAATGGCATTTAAATTATTTTTTAGCTGCATTCTCACGCCAAACATAAATCACAGCCTGTATCTGAGACTCATAATCATCAGTAAGACAGTGCAATCATAAACTGTCTCACTTTCATGGAGTAAATTCAGTACACTGGGCGGAAAGAGGCCCAAAAAAAGAGGAAGGAAAATAAAGTAACGTTAATGGCAATGCGAAGGCAGAAAGCCAATTGACGTCACTTAAACAATTAGATTTGAATTTGTATTTTGGTTGGCAAACAGTTCATGGAAAAACACCAAAATCCACACACACACTCTAACAACAAAAGATACTCCCAACGAAGCCAAATGTGCAGAAATGTACTTTTAAATAAATTTGTATAAAATTTAATAGAAATAACAAGACAAAAACATAGAAATCTTGGCACCTTTTGCCTTTAACTATTTACTCAGCAGCCAGCCAAGAAAGCATCGCACCACCGTCGACCCAACAACCGATAACACCGCCACTGCGTTGGGGGAAACGGCCAAAAAAAAAAAATAGAATCATAAAAAACACTGCTGGCAATAAAGTGACATAAAATAATTTCGGGCATTCTTTGTCTTAAAAAATCATTATGTAAATAAATTCTCACTTCTGAAATAAAAATGTGTCGTGACAAACAACGCAAAAGTATAAAAAAAACTAGAGCAAAAGATACACCTAAACACAAGACAAAGGAATACGAAGAACGTCAGTAGACTTGAAATATATTTATTGGCAAAGTGGCAAATAAATATGCCACAAATGATGCCACAGAAATTGACAACAATATGAATGCACTTCAATCAAAAAAAAGCACAGACAGAAACCCCAACAAAAACGCCCCTAATAAATAAAAAAAATGAAGGTAAAAAAAAAAAACACGGCAGGCGCACGTTGTTGGGTTTAAATTTTGTTAAATGGGAAATTATGTTTATTATTGTTATTAAAACAAACCGCAAAGCAATTTAATATTACAGCCAGGCTAATCCACTGGGGATCAAGAGCAGATCAACCGGCATTATCAAGTATAAATTTTCAATTTGAACGTCAAGCTGAAACGGCATGGAAATGAAAATGAAAACGAAACTTAATTCAAAGTCAGCAGCGAAAAGCGAAAGTGACAAATCAAATTAAATTTAATAATTTTAAACATAGGAATTTAAAGCAATTAAACACAATTTTTGGTAGAATTTACGAGTTTCAAGTTCAGAGATTTTTGTTTAATACTAATTTTCATTTTCATTTCCTTTATTTATTTATTTTTGTTTAGTGTATATAATTTATGAAATTTTTTTTTTGTTGCGTTTTCTTTACAACTATTCATTTCGTTTTTGAATGCTTTTATTTTTGTTATGATTGAGATTAGATAACAATTTATTGCAATGCGCGCGTTGTTTGGCTTTCAGTTCAGTTCTGATAGCGAAATGCGAACACGGTACAAAAAAAAGAGCTCTATAGAGAGACAGTTTTTTACTTAGCTGCTACTTTTTTTTTATTCTTTGCGTGCAATGCCTTCGATTACTGGGAACAGTCACCACCACGAAATTGGCAACAATTAATTGATTTACGAACATTTTTTAGTGCTATTTTTAGAGTGCTGTCAGTGCTTTTTTAGGGTACAAAAATTTATGGGGCGCCGCAGCAATTGCCAAATTCTCAGCGGCAATAAAAACTAATAGTAGTAGAGTGGAGAGAGGACTCGAGAGCGAAATGAATTCAGAGAAATGTAAATATTGTTACATTGATAAGCAGCAGCTTGTTATCTCTTGAACGCTCTCTATCTGTTTGTCTCTCTGTCTGTCCCACTGTCTCTCCGTGTGTGTGCCAGTGATAAGCGTAGGTGCTGAAATGTAGTAGGAGTCTGCTATGTAAAAGCAAAAACAATTTACGATTGCCACAGCTCCCAACTCCCAGCTCCCGATCTGGCATCATTATCTGCGCTTACAACTCACAGCATCTGTGAAGTGACAACTCTGGCCACACTGGCAACACTGGCAGTGTGGTATTAACCCCTTGACGTGTTTGGTGTTAAGTTGCCATTGCCATTGGTGTTTGGGTTAAGCTCCCCACTGTTTGCACCGATGTGATAAAAAGAAGCGTTTGCTTTTGCCACAGGTAGCGAGCAAGAGATACACACCAAAAGATTGAGATACAACTAGTATATATAGTATATTGTGATTATGATATGATAACATGAACTTTCCTTGATTGTATATCATTTCTGTTTTCATTTGCAGCATCGCAGCGCGCATTAGCAGCGCCAGCGAGCTCAGATACACAGCCACAACTTGGATCTGCTTTCGCCACAGTTGGAAGATACCGGCCTCAAGACGACGACATTCTTGCAACACTTTAAGGACGTCGTCACGACGAAGTTCAACGGCCGTGATCATCATTTACCGCCGCTCCATCCCGCGCATCCCGCGCACCAGCAGTCCGCCCTGCATCACCACCATCAGCCGCACCAGGCTGTCGCCCAAAGTTTTTCCACCATTTTTCCAACGTATCTTGGCATGGATCGCGCCGGCGGTTGCGGTGCGGCGGGCGGTGGCCTCGGTGTTGTCACCAGTTCGGCCACCGCACTCGGCCCTGGCGGCATACCAGGCGGTGGTGTCGGCGGTGGTGTTGTCACTGGTGCTCTAAATGGTTTAGAGGCCATGTCGGCCGAATCGACAGGTCTGTGCCTACAGGATTTGGTCAGTGCCAGTACAGCGAATGGCGCTGGCTCAGCTGGATCGGCGGAGAGTGCTACGACAACGAGCACAGCGCTGAGCAGTGGTAGCTCCACGGTGAATGGCGGTGGCAGTAGCGCCTCGGGCACTGATCATCTGCACAGTCATCACAGTCTGCATGACTCAAGCTCATCGGTCAGCATTTCACCCGCCATCTCGAGCCTAATGCCCATCAGCAGTCTCAGTCATTTGCATCACACGGCCGCTGGACAGGATCTCGTTGGCAGTTATCCACAGCATCCACATCATGCCGTTGTGCCACCGCACACACCGAAGCACGAGCCGCTCGAGAAACTCAGAAGTAAGTACCGAATAGAGATGGGTATCCCACAGTCGTATAAACTCCACACCACAGTAGTTTCGGTTTAAGTTTATGGTGTCAATTTTGTGGGCAATTTGTTACCAAATTTATTCTTTGTTCCCCGTCACATTTTGGAATTGGGGTCTTTGTCTTCTACTTTTCGTGCGCCCCTCGCGGAGCAGCTAACAAATTTACAAGTAATTAATGCGGTCATAATTCAGGCAGCGAAGCATCGTTATACGCTGCGTATGCGTGATATTTGTTTTCTCTAACTTGTGTGCGGTTCTGTGTATGCTTCAACAAGTGTCCACATTCACATTGACTTCTCTCTTTCTCGCTCTCTCTCTATATTCATTGCATATAGATTTTTGCAACTGTCAGCAACAACTGTCGTCATTTCAATATTCATTCATTTATTCATTCGCTCATTCGTTACAGCAAATCATTCACGCTCTCAATATTTCAAGTGCTTTATCATTCATGCGACGCTTGTAAATATCTAAACAATGTGCAAAATTTGAACAACTTGTCGTTTTCCTGTTTCTTCTCCTGCTTTCCCCCTATTGCTGCCCGTTTCCCCTCGTTCCCTTCTTCAGTTGTCAACATCCACGCCTCATGCATATTCATATAATCATTGTGTAATCATTAGCGCATAATCTTCCTAAAAGCGTAACAAAGGCGCAACAAAAAAACAAAAAAAAAACGAACATCTGAAATTTTTGGAAGCACAAAGAAGAAGTAGAAGTCACGGCTAATTGAGCACCCTTCTGGCGTAGTGCCGAAGGCAATACACACGCTACCCAGTCCCCAAAAAGTGTATATAAATATGACCATTTGCCACTTCCCATTTCCATAGACACTTCGTGTTGCGAGGGTCGTTCGATCTCTGAAATTTGATATGTGCATTGTAGTCAAGTGTTTGTTGTTCCGTTTAGCCTAATTGTTATGGGAATTTGGCTACAAAGAGACACTCAGCGTGCTTGGGAGGTGTTATTGTGTAGAGTATGATGTAAAAGTTGATTGCTCAATTGCCTGCAGTCAGTCAAGTGTCAAAGGTAGGAGAGGAACTTCGGTGGCCTATGGATGCTTAAAAAAACATAAGTTGTTGGAATTGCTGATTATTATTAACAGAGGCAATAGATGCCCAAAATCTCATCTCATTTTAAATAACTAAATCACTTGAAGTTTAAGTTCTCAAAGTATATTAAATCGCTTCATTTATTTCATATGGTTAGATTTGAAACTATTTATCATATTCAGCAACTTGTGATAAACAATTGCATTTGCATTATAAAACAATTCCTAGTCTACACAAAAAACTTTTTTACTTAACTTTTGAAGTGCATCTTTGCTGGAATTTGTACGTGCCAGGGATACCAGTATTTGTCTGCTTTTGGCCAACAGATTTGTTAGCTGTCTGCTCTCACACGCTCTCTCTCTCTCTCTTTCTCTCTTTTACTCTGTCTGCCTGCTGACTCAACTTTGGCCCAAACACCTTGGCCGGGTTAACAGCCCTATCAACTTTGCACTTGGCCCGGCTAACAACGTAACACAGCTGGTTGGCCATTTATTTGCGTGCCAAAACAATTTAATACAAAAATTGTGCGCATTTAAAATATGCACGAGTGCAGTTATCCTTTGACACACACACCACAACACACACACACACGGCAGCCAGACAAGGTTTACAGTGGAAGTTGTAGCCAGTTGTAGCTTTGAGCTGCAGGTGCGGATTTTGGCCAGGAGAAACATGTTGCCAACAAATTTCACTCTACTTCTTGTTCTCGTTGTTGTTGTCGTTATTGTTTACGCTCTTGTTTAAATAATGGCCACACAACGTGCCTCAAATGTGGCTCGACTGTTGCACATTGCAATTGGATTTTCAATTATTGGCCAATTTAATGGTCAACCCCCCCTTTGCCCATTTTCAACTTTTCCCAGCCTCCTAAAAACTTTCGCTGCTGCTGGAAAATCAAACCACCTACACGACCATTTGTTTGAGTTATAAAATATTTAAGTTTTATTTATATGCGAGTGTCTCTTTGTCTGCATGTGTGCGTCTGTGTGTGGAAATGTTTTTTCTGTTCTTTTTATTAGTGCAGTTTTTTACGAGTTAGCTTTTTCTGTAGTTTTTTTCAGGTTGATCATCATTTTATGGTTTCTGTGCGTGTTTTTATATCGAATTTTGCGCTCAAAGGATTTCAAGTTCACGTACACTAATTTACCATTTTTCCCCCATTTTCCACTTTTCACATTTCCCCGTTCCAACGTCCGACGGCAATTTTTATTATGCATGCAACACTGCAGCATGTAAAACAATAAAAAGTTAATGCTTTTTAATACCAGGGCTACAACTCTTTAATGTCGTAAGTGTCCCCACTGGCAGCTGGCCATAATATGTCCGTCAGTCCATCTGTCTGTCTTTTAGTCTGTCTGTCCAACAATCTGAATTATGTTGTCAACAGCTGGCAGGCCTCTAAAGAGCTTTAGCTTCTGCTCTATCAATCTTCAATTTCCATACACATATAGCCAATGATCCTGTGAGTTTTCCGACTACTCTGATTAAACACTGATTATAAACTATATTACTACACAAAGATACAAACGCTGTTTACCAAATACTAACATTAAACCTCAACAAACAGAAATCTAAAAACAAAAAAAAAAAAAAATCAGAGCACTTTTGGTTGTTCTGCAAATAATAGAAAATATCATGTTTTATTTGCTGCGAGTCCTTTGCGTGTTTACCAAGTTGTAACAGCTAAAGATATCGCTACAGATACAGCCACAGATAGAGAGACACTGATACAGATACATGCATGGCATACATATATTGTTAGTACTACGTATTTGCCTATGACAATGTTTGCTCTTGTAGCCCTTGATAAAATATTAAATTGCCTATCTAAATTGTAACTAGCTGTATCTTGTAGCTTGTATCTGTAGCGTGCTCTGTATCTTTGTATCTCTGTGCAAGAATTTTGCTGCTCGACTTTTTTCTTATGAAATCTTGTTATCTTTGGTGCCTCATTTGTGTTTATTTGTACAGTACAAAGTGTTAATGGCACGTGCAGTGCGAGGAGTGGGAGCTTAGAAGAGTGGGAGTAAAGAAGAAGAACTAGAGCTACATTTTCGGTTTTAAGTTTGTATCTTAAAGCTGTGAAATAAAATATTAAAGTGCATAATAAAACAGTTAACAAATAAAATTTGAACAAATCAGAGTCTGATCATAAGAAAAATAGAAGTTTGATCTTCTCTTTCCATTAAATTCTACTGCTATAGAAATATTTGTTGCTTAGAAAATTCTTACTCTTACTATAATACACAGATCTGAAGTTCTTCACTCACATTTAAGCACTTTTCTAAATTTAAATTCATGCTAAATTTAGCAATAAACGTAGATTTTTTCTACCATTCCATTCTGCTTGAATGTGCAATCTTTTCCACCTCAAGCTAATTTTCAAATGTTTCTTTAATGAAGAGTTTCGTAATGGCACAGACACGGCGCACATGCGACACGTCGTAGCTTGAGATACAAAGATACCAAGACACACAGATACAAGCTGCTACAGCTAGGCCCATGGTGTGTGGCCAAAAACACGCTTTGTACTCCAGCCTACTTTAAATTCAACGTGTGGCGCGTTGTGGGTTCTGCTTACACTTATTTGTCAGACCTTTTCCTTTATGAATATAAATACACATTTTATCGATTTTTGTCTGCTGCCATTTTGTTTGTACTTTAAGTACTTTGAGGCACTTTAAAACCACGTATTTATATGGCTGTATTCTTGCGCAGTGCATCAGTGTTTGCTGAAAAAGAAAATCTCTGGAAAATTGCGCACATATGTCATGTCAAAAGCAAAAAATCGTAATGCAATTGGCAAGCAAAACACCACATAAATTGTGAATGGAACCCAATGGATAATCACCCGATTTGGTAACGCCCACTTTACAGAGTCAAGAGTGAAAGAGAAACAGAGTGGTGGAGAGAAAGAGAGCAACTTAAAGACAAGACAAAAACTGCCCATATATCAATCCTGGCCAAGCAGACAGCACAGAGACATCATGTGGTCTAGCGAGTAGTGCCTGTCTTCTACTAGGGCTCTGCTTCCTCTACTTACTCCACTTTCTTCCTCTTGCCACACTTGATGGCACTGATTTCGTTTATATAAATTATAATGTCATTATGGCAACCAGTCACCCTCCTCTTAGCCAAAGAAAATCTCTAACTGTACGGCAAGAACCACAACTCGACCAAGACCGCAATTACGTCGCAACTGCAAAAGTTTTTTTTTCTCTTTTCTTTCTACTTTGAGATAGACAGAGAGTGACTTCCGTGTGGGAGGTGGTTAGAAACTCCAGTGTTGTCGCCTCTTTCTCATTATCCGGTATCGTGCAATTTCGTAAAAATGTCGCATTAGAGATTATCTGAGGAAACAAACTTGCACGGCTGTCCACTCGGTTGGGTTTTTCGCCCGACAACATTTCTCTGGCGGAGTGGGAAAGCGGGGAAAAGTGAGCAAAGTGGGAAAAATGGTCAAATGACCCAACGGCATCAACTGGAGCCAAAAATTTGAGCTGACAGTAGAGAAAATTACTGAGCAGAAAAAAGGGCAGTGCAGTGGAAAACTAAAATGAGGAAGGGGAGAAGGGCAGGACAGGGGAGTAGAGTAGAGACGGGATAACTCTGTAGTGTAGTTTAAGCACAAGTCTGTATTTGGTTGGACAGTTTTGTGTGGGTTCTCTTCGTGTCTTAGTCTTATCTGCAGACCCTCAACTAATGAGCTTGTCTGTCTGTCTTTCTGTCTCCCTGTCTGTCTGGTCAGAACTACAGCCAGAGGGTTGCTCGGACTTTGGGCCATGTCAATGTTATTGCACTGATTTTTATGTATACATGTGCATGGGTGTGTCTGTTTGTTTTGGGCCAAGTTTTGCTGGCAAGCTCATTATATTGCCATAACCACTGAATATGTTCTGGCCATTGTCATTGTCTGGCAACTACCAAAGGATTAACTTTATAAATTGTTGTGATACTCACTACACACACACAAATAAAAATTAACTTGATTTTTACAGCATTGCCAGCTAATTTCCAGTAGCCATAAGAAATCTTAGGGCAGAATGCCAGCATATGGCCCAAGCTAAACTCAAACCTGTCGCATATTAACACTTTGCGCTTGGCAAATGTAGCGTGAAATTGGAAAAAATAAATATATAAATTTATATATCTATATGTCTGTTTTGTTTGTTGTAAGCGACCGCAGCGTTTAACCCTTTGTTGCCAGTATTTATTTTGCTCCCTTCCGAGTGGTTTACAATGAAAGCAACTAACTTGTCAAAATAGGGGAGAGAGCAGGAAGATGGTAGGGGAGGCATTGAGGCTAACGCCCGATTTCGTACTGTCTGTTTGTGTCCTTCCAAATTCCAATTCAACTGTCACATTAATCGTTTGTTTTTGGTCACAAAATGCTACAAGTAAACGTTTGCCATATTTTCTTCTATTTTCCTTTATTTTCCTTTTTGTTTTTTTTTTGTTGTTTTGTTTTTGTTATTGTCATGTCAAAAGGGCGTACATTCTGTCCAGCTTCCCTTTTTGGCACAGAGTTTTCCCAAACTCGACGATCCTTTTGTGTGCCATACGAAGTACGTACTACGTACCGTAGGTATCAGTGTGTTTGTTTATTTTGGGTGTCTACTGTGCTGTGGGTTTTAGCCCGAGGTTTGACAGTAAGAGTTGGGATAATTTATAGCTGCCTTTGCCGTGTCGTGTGTCAAAGTTTTTGTGGAAAATGTTTATGAATGAATGCGACAAATGGCCAAATGTCTTCCATCCTCTATCTAACGCTCTCTGTGTGTATGTGTGGTGTATCTATTTATTTTTCTCCTGCCCTGTGGATATAAAAATCAAAATCATTGCATTTATTTCTCATTTTTCTGGCGTTTCATATTTGCAGCATGATTAATAGTTTACCTTAATTTAAGGGTGTGTGCATTACACACACATATTTCTGTTGACTTTTGTTGGCCAACAAACGGCAAAATAGAAAAATCAAAAAAGAGAAAAAATTACCAATTTGTTTGCTTAAACGCCTCTGCAAAATGGCCGAGTGCAAAAGTGAAAGCGACTTTGACACTTGTTGTCACAGCTCGTGACATGGCCAAAATGTGTTTAAGGCAACGCCCACCACAATTCACTACCAGTGCCTGTATTGGCCAAGCAATATTGACACTTGCCACTCACACTCACGAACCTTGAAAAACACATTGTAAAAACTCAGAAAACGTCTGGCTACAAAATGTCAACGCCAACTGACAGTAGACAAACACTTCTGATTTTTTTCTATATTTTTTTCTTTTTTTTTTTAATTTGGGGAAAAAATCAAATTCAAATTAGTCGACGAAAATATTTAAACAAATAAAAATCGTTGTGGTACGTGCTTTTCTCTGCGTTTTTTAGAGCGCATCGTTAAGAAAATATTTTTACATTCCTTTTTTTTCTCTGAGATCTTTAAGCAGTCGTTGGAGACGGGGGGGAACGACCCATTTAAGAGCCACATGCTCAGGTTGAAATCGAGCACAACAAGAAAAACAAAATCTGAGGCAACTATAAAGCAGCATTTTTCCATTTTCCTGGGGTGTGAGTGGGTAACAGTAAAAAACTTGAGTAATCAGCGGAAATAGCTAAGAACTAAGAAAGTGGAGCTACAATTTTTCCAGAACTGATCAAATTATTTTGACAATTTGCAAAAGTTTCGGAACTGTGCTCAACACTTGCATTTATCAATAAATTTGATGCTTTTTCACTTATACTCCTGCTAAATTATTTTTGCTAAAGGGGATTTATGAATTTCCCATAGTTGTTTGTCATTCCGCATACCCAAGGAATTCTATAAATTTTATACATAAATTGCCTTAATGATTTGCTAAAAATATCGATTAGGCAGCCCAACATTTCTAAATGCATTTTAAGCAATTTTTATTTTATTTTGCTGACATAAATTTTTAGGAAAATGCAGCGTAATTAATGAAGCCAGAAATGAAGCACATAAAAGCAGCCAGTCACTTGCCCATTTGGGTAAATGAACGACCCTCGAATTTTACACACAAGCGCCACGGAAAAGCGGTAAAAACTAATTGTTTTCAAAATGTCGCCGCGGGTGTTTGCCACCAGTCGGAGTCAGAGTTTCAGTTCCACTTTCAGTGCCCGTTTCGATGTCAGGCACTTTAAAAACCACATAAAAACTGACAACATGTGAAAATGCCATAAATTATGCAAAGAGCGGATGGCAAGGAAGTCCATAAGATTTAGTTGCAGTGGCCAGGAAGTCGAGACCTTGGCCATATGGGCACACACCTTCTCCCACACCGGTGTTTGGGGTCCAAGGCCAAGTATCAATTGTCTGATCATAAATCTACATTTGGGAAAAAAGATGTCAAAGTCGAACTAATTAATAGGAAATTGAGCATAACTAACTAGTGTAATCATTGCATGCTAACCAAACTCATGCCTCATTTGAGTTTGCCACAAGATTTATGGTTAAGAGAAGGCAATTTTCTCTGATTATCTTCCAGTTTGTTTGCTTTAAGTTTTGCCATAATGTGAGTTTTTCCTCCCTTCGAGTTTAATGCCTTCAATTAATGGCCCAAGTCTTGGCCTTACACTCAGTTCTCAACTCGCTGAATCCCCGACACTTGTGGCCTTAATCGAGCTAACCAAAAGGCCATTTAAAAACTGATTCTGACTCTCTACCTCACATAAATCCTTTTTTAAACGCCTTTTTTATGGTCTACCAGAGCAGCAGTTTTCCCACTGCCACCCTGGCACTATAATACGAATTGCTTTAATGCCTTTTAACCTATGTTAAAACATTAATTTTTTGTAAATTTTTGTGCCCTTTGCTGGTTTATTTTTTTCAGTTTGGGCCGAAACCGGTGATTTTCGTGATAGTCATAGCTCCATGACCGCCGTAGCAAATAGTTTGGATAGCACACATATAAACAACTTTCAAACATCCTCGACATCCACCATAACGAATCGAAGTCGGGATCGCAAAGATGGTAAGTTAACAAGTAAGATATATTTACTATATTTATAACTGCTGTGACTTTTAAAAATAGATAGACCTACTAATAACTAAGATATCTGCTATAATAAACTGAGATTGATTTCCTAATACAATTAACGTTTTAGTCATTTAGTTGTTTAGTAATATTAATAAGCGTATGACAGACGACGCATGGACAGAGAGGGGGCTACTTGGAGAGCAAAAGAGACGGGGAGTGCATAACTGATTTTATACGAGCGAGTACATTAGATAAGAAACATAATTTATAATAATTTTCTAAAGCATGGCCAATGGGCGACGCTTGTAGGAGTGTTGCTGGGGGGTGTTGGGATTGGAAAGGAAGTGGGGGATGGGGCAGAGGTAGGGGGTAGGTGGAGTGGTTACCTCTTGGCCTTTGTCGGCAAAATTTACTCACTCGCGTCGCGTTTAGTTTTCGATTAGACTGCTTTGATTTGCGACACAATGACGACGTTGTCGAGCCACCGAAACTGATATTTCATATGGCACCCAGTCATTTAGTTTATTTGATTAAGTTTTTTTTTCGGCGTTGAACGCAACAATGCCAATAACAATAACAACAGAGAAAGCACGCCGCCATGATCGATGACATGCCGGGAACACACATTAACGGGTTGTAAATCTGGTAGCTGGCCGAAAGTACAAAAAAAACTAGGCTAGCTCCGTCGGCATTTTCACTTTTGATGTTTTTCGTTAGCAGTGGGTGGTTCCAGTGGCGGGGAAGCGGTAAAGAATGGGGGGCATGGCGTCGTTTGAAGGTTGCATGGCAATAGCAATTAGTAACGCCATCGGAACTGGCCAGCAGAGAGGGGGGGCACTGATTAGGCGGAGCAGGAGAAATGCAGTCATTGCTTCTGCTTCTGGTTTTCCTTATCAAATGCAAACCAGATAAAGATAAACTAGCTGACAAACAAATTAATTATGAGAACTTCAAATGCAACTTACTCATTGTGATGAAAATAAGCATTTAAATTTAAGAAAGGGAATCACAATTTTGTATTCATTTATTACTTCGTAAAAAATAAATTTTTATAACGAAATGAAATTAATTTAACTTCTTTAAAAAACTAACTTAAAATCAGTTTACTATCAATACAGATGTTAAATCATTTTCTAACAATTTAATTCGATTTTGCAGGCAATCGCAGTGTCAACGAGACAACAATCAAAACGGAGAACATATCAAATTCCGGACATGATGAACCGATGACAACCAGCGCCGATGAGCCCAAAAATGATAAGAAGAACAAACGCCAGAGACGGCAGCGAACACACTTCACCTCACAGCAACTGCAGGAGTTGGAGCACACGTTCAGTCGCAATCGATATCCGGATATGTCCACGCGCGAGGAGATCGCCATGTGGACCAATCTAACCGAGGCCAGAGTCAGGGTAAGGGCACAAATTCATATCATATTAAATACATATACATATATAATGCCAGTGTAAACAACAACGGGAATAAGTAGAAGAGAAAGAGAGAGAGAAAGAGCAAGTGCGATGAGTGCAGCATTGGCAGCGGCAACCGCATGAATTGCCTGTGCAATTATGCGGCAATTACTGCGGCGCCTGCACTTCTCTTTCTCTCCAAATGACCGCAATGCAACCGCAGCACGTAGCTGACACCAATACAAATTCAGGCACAAACACACAGAGGCTGATACGCCAACTCGTAAATATGAGTTCCATCTCGCTCTCACTTCCCCTTCCAAAAAGTACCGTTTGAATTTGCGCGGCTTAAGCTCGCTGACCAAAAAAAAAAAATCGCCAACCATCCGCCATTTTGTACTGCAGTGTAAATTTATGGCGCAGCCGTTGAGTGGTGGGGGTAAAATTGTGTGTGGTTTGCTGGGTGTGTGTGTGTGTGTTTGTGTGTGGTTGCAGTGGCGCAAAGTTGCCATAAATTGCCGCCTCGATTGCGGCTAAAACTTTGACGCAGTTTGCAGTCCAGCCTTTGTTTTTAGACCCTGCAGTTAGCAAATGTAAAGGGCTCACTATGATTGTGAACATTTTGAAGAAACTTGAATCGACCGTATAAGTTAAAACTTGTAAATAAGAGCTTCAAACTCTTCAGATAGAAGCGATTATTATCGAAAATGCTTAGCTCAGCTAAAACTGTGTTTTACAGGGTCACAAAATGTTGGTTACCCTCGTCGACGGCGCTTAGTTACTAGTTTTTATGTTGTTGTTTATGGTGGCAACATCGATGTAAACTGGGCCGAGACCGCAACACGTCGAAGGCTTATCAAATGTTCAGCTGTTTGTAAATGCCACGACAATTGCTACTGCTATTGACAGCCTCAAGGGTTCTATGGCCCAGGCAAACTTCAGATATATACAGAAGATATCAAATAGTGAAAGGGAAAGAGGAGTGTTTGCTGGGAGTGGGAGATGAGGTGGGGGAGTTATTGTATCTAGACGCAACAAACAGTTGTAATTGTTTGTAAACGATAGTTTGGTAAACAATTGAAGAGTTGTATGCTTTTAAGTGGCGCCAACGGGACAAATATGCGTTGGCAAATATAAACCCGACCGATAACTTCGATATGAATAGATATACGTATTTGTAGTAGTTGTTGTTGTTGTTGTCACTCAGACAGCAGAAGACAAGCGACACGCTGGCAGCACTTTATAGATACAGATACAACTAAAAGATACTTTATAGTTTATCGACAGCGTTTTGATCGATGATGATCGTCAACGAGTTGATAGACTATGGCGACATCCGCTAATTGAACTAGAGACCAGGAAAAAAAGGGGCAAATGACTAACGGTAAGAGCGAGAGGCAGGAGGTGGGCATGTGGCAAGGGGGCAGCATAAAGAGTCATTTATCGTTTGCCTTTTTGCCATTTGCTTTGCAATTAGTTGACAAATAAAAAACATCTGCCAGATATACATTTCACAAGCTGACAAATTGCTGCCACAATGCATTTTTCATGGTTTTTCTATGCTAATATTTTCAACTATGCAACAAAGTTGCGCATATGCCCAGAAAAAGAGACATTCAAAAAAAAACCAAAGAACTCCAGAATACACTTGACTACAAATACAGGAAAATTAGTTGCGGCCTCTCCGAAACAAGTGTCAACTTTGTACTCTGTCGTAGGGTGGGAAAAGTCGGGAAATTATGTCAATCGAAACATGTGTTGAGCGAAAAATGCATAAAATATTGATACAGTTTGTTTTATGGTCCATAATGATGACAAAAGGTTTGCATTTGTATCACTGGGGTGCAACCCTCCCAAGTTAGCTCGCCTCCCTCCCTTACCGCCGATAAAATGCAAAACAATGCCAGGCAATTTGTCAGCAGGCTACGAGGGTTGTTTAATGAATTAGAAACCGCACGAGAATTAATGATCATGATCGCGCGATGTCTTTCCCCATTTGACTGCAATAATAGCAAAGGCAATAAAATTTATCAAATATACAAAAGGATTACACACAAATACACACCCAGGCACACACACATTTATATATATAAATCTGGGTGGGTTTAAAGTTGTCAAAAAATGAAAATGGAAAGAAGAAAAAAAGTGAAAACAGCCCCGTCTTGACAAACAAACTCTGAGGCGGGTAGGAAAATGCTGACTTCTTGTATCTGATAGCTGATAGCTACTAATCTGAGGATTAACATGACTTGGCAATTATGGCAATATGTTCCTAACTCTCCAGCTGACTTTTAAATGCATTTCAACATAACGGAAATAGGCAGCATTCACTTATTTTTCATATTTCATTCAATTATCGGTTAAAGTTTTTCGCCAACAAACAAAGTCATAAAAACATTTGTTGCTTCTGCTACTGTTTCTGTGGAGTGTGTAGTAAGTTGCCCAATGGAGCAGAGAGTACATAAAAAATGAGCAACAGCAAGAAAAAGAGTCCAGCAATTGTTTGTGTTCTCCTTTTTTTATGGTCAGGTGTTGGCAATGGTCTGGAAACACATGAAAATTCAGTCGGTGTATAGGAAAACCATTTGGCTCGTTGCTGCCATAAAAAACGACAATGGCCATAAAGGAGCCACAATATGGCCAGTTAGAGTCGTCGTATTGGCGGGCAAATATCTATTACAGGTCGTGTTTAATGGTGTCGAAAGGTTCCGTTGTGGGTGTAGTTTAAAAGAGCAACAGGGGAAAAATTACCTTAAATCACGTGAGTCTTTTTTTGGCCATGGAATTGTGACAGGTTAAAAGTGAGCTAAAAGGTGTAACTGTTTAAGCTGCCAAATAGTTATGAATTGGATAGGTTAAACTGCTTTGAAAAATCTTAGAAATCTGCTTAAACTTTAAAGATTTCAAGAGCTTACAAAGCTTGCTTATAAAATCAAATAAAAGATTTGCTAAATCAAAAGCCGATTTTATTTGTTTGTTTAGGTTTATTTTTCAGTCCAATTAGACAAGCTTTTTAACTCAAATACGTTGTCTCAAGTTAAGCCATTTAAGCTCTACACTTTACACATGGAATTGCATATAATCAAAATGAAAAGTCAAAATATTATAACACTTTGAAGGTTTTTAAATTCCAGCAAAGCCGTTGTTATAGCTATAATTATTGAGAGATTTCAGTTCATTCAGTTAGCTGACATTTTATGAAGAGCTACTGATTGTAGTCGCATGCTTATCAACACTGCTGGCAATCAAAGTTTTCACTTCAATTTGAAAGCACAAAAACCCCCGGAACTGTGTAAAATCGAGGGACAGCAGCTAGAATTAAGCAAATAAAAAAACGTATTTAGCTGCAATTTGTGGCCATCAATCAAAATGGCAGCTCTTCACTTAGAAGACAGACCCTTAGAAATCACAAAAAAAAAACAAAAACTCGAACTCAACCCGTAACTTTTGCCACATGTTCACTTTGGGCCACTCATATTCCAATTTTCTTTTTCTATTCTCTGCTATTTTTTTTTTTATAACAACTTTACCTGATGAAGCGTTGCGGCACCAGCATAAAACATAGGGAAAAGGGAAAGGGATGTGAGATCGGAAGGAGCAGAAAGGGAGGTGTCATTTGCCGGCTTTCATCAAAACCAATTAGGATTTTCTGCTTGAGTCAGCGGGTGATTCTGACTCTGACTATGACTCTGGAGTGTCTGCTCGTTGAGTGGAAAATTGCGATGGTTTTTCTCGCTTACTCGGACGTTGGCAATTTTCATCTTTTTTTTTTTGCTGCTGCTGTTGTCATTCTTTAGTTTCTTTTTTTGGTCCTGCAGTCACATCAATTTTCCATCATGCAAACGTTGCTTTCCATTTTTTTGTGCCAAAAACTTCAACAACTTTGCTAAATGATACGTGAAAATGACAGTTGACGAGATCGATGACGTTAGTTTTGCATCACAGTCAAGCTAAAGCTGATGATGATGACGATGATGATGAGTAGGTTTGGTGATAAAGACGATGATGATGATGATGCGAATGGATGGAAGTCCTGCTGAGCGATGTACCTTGACAAATTGACACATTGCCGTAGCATGATATTGAAATTGGCAAAAGGCTTTGATTTATGTGCGAGCCAAGTTGATAGCAACTTTAAGCAATTTCCTGTAATTTCCCACGATGAAAACAAAACAGTTGAAGTTACAACTCAATCTGTGAACTAAACTCATGCGATTTCAATTAACTGCCGCAACTAATTTGATTAAACCAATTACCGGGCAAATAAATGCGCATTAAATTGTTCACGCGCCACGAGCTATACAATTTTCCACTTGCCACAAATTTTGTTTGCCGTCTTTTCCCACAAAAACAAACAGTGGCCAAACAGTTATGCCCAGTTTTTGCATACAAACCCAAAACGTGTTCAACGCGTGCCCGAATTTAGTTACGGACACCGATTCACAGCGTGGCAGGACCATAAATTTCATCCCCAGCCGATTTGTGCGTTGATTTAAGTACATTTGTGGCAATGCGGCAACAAGCAAATGTTTCAAATGCTGCAAATGTGTTGCATGAACTGGCAAAAATTCAAACTGGTAAATTACTCCATTACTAAATGTCTGGGAAAACTAAGCAATTTGTTGTGCCTACTTTTAGGCGCTTGCCTGGAAATATTTTGGCTTCAGTTGCTTTCCATGAAATATGTTATTTAATTTTCATATTCCCATTTCCTATTTTATACACTGCATATTTACTCAATCTCCAACTGAGCATACGGATATACGAATTATAAATGCAACTTTAAACTTTATTTGCAAAAAAAACTAAGCAAAGCGTAGCTTGGAATGAATAAAGAAAAGTAGCTAAGGAGGACGAGGAGCGGGCGTGGTGTAGCAGGCACTAATAGTGTGTGGGTAGAGAAACTCATCAAAAATGCTGGCAGCGTCTGCAGAGCGCGCGCCTTTGTCATTTGCCTTAGCAGCAGTAGATACTTATGTATCTCGAGCTGTAGTAGCTGTAGCTATAGCTGTATCTGTATCTATAGTCGCTGTATCTGTGGCTCTGTGTGCGCTGCGCAAACTTCAGCAATAAATTACAAAGTTGCCATTTTGTTTTTTATCTACTTGCTTTTCTCTTTTTTGTTTTGTTTCTCTTTACTTTTATACTTTTTTGTTGTACTTTTTTGTTTGCAAAATAATTTTGATTTATTTTTTACCCCTCCACCACAGACACCCACACCCCCACACCCACCAGGGCAACACAAAGAACTTTAATGCTGTATACTGAGTTTCTTTTCTGTCTCTGTTTTTTTGCATTTTTCTTGGTGGGGATGGTTTTGCTGAGTTTATTTATATAAAGCTCTCCATTAAAAAAGCAACGGCAACAACAATGGCAGTATTTATGTATATTTGTATTTATAATTACTGCACATGCGTATTACGAGTCGCCCTTTACTGCCATTGAGTGGGTTGGGGGCGGGCTTGGGGTTGCTTTTTTGGGGGTATGCTGTATTTTTGGGGGAGTTTTTCCCGTTGGCAAAAGACAGACTAACCGACCGACAGTCGAATACATAAATTTTCAAGTTGGCGGCAATATAATAAATTATGCGGCACGGCGACGCAATAAAAGAAAATGGCTGCCGCAGCCTTTTAAAATGTAAAAAAAAAAACTTTAACTAACTTATGTTTCTCTTTCTCTGTGTCTTTCTCAGGTATGGTTCAAGAACCGACGAGCCAAGTGGCGCAAACGTGAAAGGAATGCCATGAATGCGGCTGTGGCAGCTGCAGACTTTAAATCTGGCTTTGGCACACAGTTTATGCAGCCATTTGCCGACGATTCATTGTACACATCATATCCGTATAACAATTGGACCAAAGTGCCATCCCCATTGGGCACCAAACCCTTTCCATGGCCGGTGAATCCCCTTGGCTCGATGGTGACCAGCAATCATCATCAGAATTCGGTTAATTGTTTCAATACGGGCGCCAGCGGTGTGGCTGTGAGCATGAACAACACCATGTTGCCGGGCAGCATGGGCTCCACGTTGACCAATACGACAAATGTGGGCATGGGTGCCGCCCCCTGCCCGTATACGACACCCGCCAATCCCTATATGTATCGTGCCGCCGCCGAGCCGTGCATGAGCAGCAGCATGTCATCGAGTATTGCCACATTGCGTTTGAAGGCGAAACAACATGCCACTGGATTCAGTAGCCCCTATTCGGCACCATCGCCCGTATCCCGTTCAAATTCCGCCGGACTGTCTGCCTGCCAGTATGGCGTCACCGATGTTGTCTGAGAAAACGCACTCGGTGCTTTGCTCAATCAGCATCAGCACCATTTGCAGCATTTCTCCGGCCAGCATAATGGCAATGCCATGCAACATCATCATCATCATTTGACCGGCAACAGCACAAGCAACAACATGTTGCACCACAACAGCAACAACAACAACAACAGCAACAGTAATCACAATAATAACAATCATTTGCTGCTGGATCATAGTGATTTGGGTTTGGGCAACGGCGGGGGAGGCGGAGCTGCTACTGAGGAGGGTGCTGGTGGCGGAGGGGGCGGCGGTGGTGGCACAGTGGGCAGCATCGATGACAACAACAAATCGCCGCTGGGCAGCAATGGGTTAATGTCGGCCGCTGCAACAACTGGAGGCGCCACCGACAATGGCGACGATGTTGACGAGGAGATCATCGATTGAGCGATTGCTTATTAAATACATCAAAATCAAATATATATAAATATATTTAAAAATAAAACTAAATAAAAAACCGCAACATATTTAAATCAACGTACTTATAACATAAATAATTAACGATTTGTTATTGTAAAACTGCATAAATCAGTGAACAAAAAAAAATGAAAGAACAAAAAAAAACCAACGGCAGAAAACCAAAAAAAAACATAGTATTAAGCGTACTTAATTCAAATTTTTAGATGGCAAAGTCGCAGAAGCAACAACAACACGAAACGAATGGCAAACAACTTTTTTCGAAGAACAATAATTACATTTACAACAACAACAACAAAAAGCGCTAAAATAATATAACGAAACAAAAAAAAGCGAATTGAAATGCCAACTTTGTGGGCAATTTTAATTAGTTGGCATTAAGAGCCAGCCAGAAAGGCAGCAAAATTAATTACAAATTGATAATTGTGTTTTATTTTTGTGCCGATTAAATGCCAATTATATTTTACCTTCCCCCGCCCCCAAGTAAAAATAATAATAATAAATAAAAAGCATTAATGTATAATGTTAAGTGTTTTGTAAATATAAAGCAAATATTTAGCTATAGACAGCAAGCTGTATGTATAAGAAAATAAACAAGTTCGATCTTAACTAAATGAACTAATTAGCTATACCAAGAAAAAAAAACCAAAAACTACAAACAAATCAAGTTAAAGTTGCGAAAATCTTTTGAAGCAAATTTACAAACTAAACTCCGCCTATACCAAAAACTATTTTTTGTTTTTTTGCAGCTCATATACCAAATACTATAAATATATATAAAATCGTGTATTGTAAACCAAATATATCAAAGATTGTAGTTCAGTTTTTAAGGAGTTGTCTAGTCGTATAAACAACCAATAAAAAACCGAAAGAATAAAAAATGAACAACAAGTTGAGAAACTACCAAAAAACCGAAAACACACACAAAACTATAAAACTAAATATAAAAGTAAATATAATTACTATATTTAATAATTGTACACTTAACATTATTAGTTATAGAAATTGAATCAAACCAAAAACATAAAAAAGAACAATAAAAATTATGGAAAAAAACGTTTTTGCTCTAAATTTATTTGCTCGGATAATGAATGAGTTTTTGTACTTATTAATAATGTATTTGCAAATGTAAAATTAAAAAATCAAATTGTTATTTATGCAGAGAACCTGCTGAATTAATAGGCCAGAGGAGTGTTGGCCCTAAATGACTTGGGCACTGGAGACCTGGACTTGGCCACAGTTATTGCGGTTTAATTTGATGCTTTTACCAATGGTTTGGGGTGCAAAAATATCCATCCATCAATTTATTCATTACAATGAAATTATGTCGAATTTATATGCACCCCACTGCCCAACAGTGACAACCCCTCCACTCCCCTCCACGCACCCGGGGTTGGTGGAAAATCACCGCACAATAAAAATAATAATAAAAGGACATGCTCCTGCTGCCTGCTTTCTATGCAAAAATCTTCCGAAATGCCATTGTCAGCCATGGGGGGTTGTTTTAGCCCCGATTTCCAGTATTGCCTGCCCTTGGCCTAAGGGTGAAAGTGAGTGGAGTGGGTCGAGGAGGCTGGGAAATGGGCAGGGGAGCATCAAATTTGAATTTCATATGCTGGCTGCCGTTCACTTGCCGCTGATTGAAGGCAGGCTAATAAAGTGCCAGGCCTCTAAAGGGGGAAAATCGTCAGCAGAAACTTTAGGAAAACCCCCGCTGTGTTAAGCGAGAGCCGTGGACGGGGGCGGGGCAGACCATTTGATTTATTTTTATTTCCCTTCTGCCCGCTGTTAATGTTTTAATAAGATTGATTTTATTGCGGCCGCTGCTCAGTTTTACCGTGTGGGTGTCAAAGGGTTAATAAGCCTCCCGACTGTCAGTTTTTCGCCTTACGCTTTTCCGCTGTCCTCCTGCCTTTCGCCTGCTGTTTAAGCACTTTATTAGTGCTCGGCCATGGCCCAAAGGCAATTGCAATTGCCATGCACGAAATTAGCAATTAAATTGCTTGAATAAACAGACAAACGGAGCATGGATCGTAGTAGGATGAGCAGCTGTTGAAATGATAACAGTTTATAGACCCTGCGCTTGAAGAAGCACAAAGAGACTCTGAGGTTTGTAGTAAGAAATGCGTTGAAATCACAGATTTCTACAAATATTCATTGGTAAGTATTTTGTGCTTTTTGGTAAATCAACTACAGAGTCTTTACATGCTTGGCTCTACCTACTACGTGAAGTTTTAGGGGCCAGATTTCTACGCAACTCGGGAATTTATTCAACTAAAGACAACTAGTACTCTCAAACCTATTGAAGCCAAGTTAACGTTATCGCCAACTCGACACTCGACAAACACGAATGACATTATTCTTTGGCAATGCGTAATTAACTTTTTGGCGTAATTAATGCCAAGTCTAATTATTGTTAATCATGCTCAGCCTGGCACAAACAAGCCGTATATATGAGCTTCAATTAAAATCAGCAGCATTTCAACTCAAATACACAACGAATTGGTGTTTGTTTGTGTGTGTTTTGTGTATAGAAATAATGATAGCAGCTGTAAGTGGCAGATTAATCGTGTCGATTCTATAGACAAGCAAAGAAATATTAAATTTTGATACTTTCTTGTACTTTAAAACGGTTTTTCGCATTTCACACACAACAAAAACCGTTTAACTCTTGTGAAGCGCTTAATCAAAGGCTTAAAGCAGCCAGTGTCATTGCACAGTAGTGTATGTATTTGTTACTTCTACATGTACGAGAATGAAAGCTGCGCCATCTTGAAATATTCTTAAGACAAAACACGCACAGCAGCAACAACAAAACTCAGCATTGTCAGCCATTACTTATTTGCCTGCCAACCTACCAACTTCCCCCCTTCAACCCCAACCCAGAAAACTGTGGAGGCAGCAGCAGTAGGAAAATCAGGCAGCATCTTCAGCTTCGACTCGTTGGCATCATTCTCCATCATTTAGTTTGTCAGTGTGCGGCAGCTTCATCATTATTATTCCTGCTTGTTTCCCATTGTGTTGTACACAGAAACTCGTCATCGTCAGCATGATTTGTATATTGTTGTTGTTGTTGTTGCTGTTACATTTGTGCCTTGCGTACTTGTCTTTCTTAACTCATTGCGTTGGCCATAAATCTTAGTTGCTCTTATCTTGCCACGCACACTTTGGGTCTTTGCCCTTGGCTTTTTAGCTGCCAGTTTCTTAGCCCTATCCAGCTCTTAGCGCTCAGCACAGTTTACCATAGGCCTGGTTAAAATGTATGACACCTGCTTAAGTTTGGCATTAGAAAGTTGCTGTCTAATGAGCAGCGTTAGTTGTCCAGCTGAAAATTCAATTTGCAACACTTTTTACGATAGGAGTAAGAAACGAGTTTTAGGGCTCATTTAATGCAAATGAAATATGGGCCAAAAGCCAAAATAATTCGCAACTTATAAACGCGATAAGAGGAAGAGAGAGAGAGAGAGGGAAAGACAAAGAGAGAGCGAGGCAGCTTATAAAAATGAACACAATAAAGAAACCAAACTCTAAATGTTATTGCTTAAATGCAGACCCAAGGAAAAAGGACAAACACATATATGTATATGAATGTGTGTATGTGTGTGTGTGTTGCCCTGCTTTTATGGCCAAAAGGGCGCACATAAAACACAACACCATTTTGTTGTTGCCACTGCCAATGTTTTGCTATTCGGGGGCCAAGTTTATTTATTTCAAATTTACTTTTGGCCATTTTATGTTGGCAAATTTTGACCTAAAAATCATAAAAATTGTAATCAAAATGCAGCCGCGCACACAATTTATGGCCAAGAGCAAGAGAGCGAAACAATAGAAGCAGACGGAATGATGCAGAGGGAGACAGTTGGTGCTAGAAAGAGACAGAGCAAGTTCTAATAACGTCTAAGCGCGAGTCCAGCCCGGAAGCTCGAAGCTGGAAGCTTGAGGCTCAACGCTTATGGCTTTTTAATGGTGCCGTGTGTCGGTTTTGTGGCAAATAAAATGGCGCACATTAAAAGCATGTTACGAAAGAGACTCCACCGCCCTTCCCCCCTACTCCCCACTCTTGGCCGGCAATTGCATTGGCCTCTTGTCCTACCTACAGCACCCAGTATATTGAGGTCATGCATGGCTCTCGTTTCTCGGCTCTGGGTGTAAATAAAAAATACATAAAAATATTTTACGAGTTGAGGCAAATGCTAAATGCAGGAGCAAAGGAAAAAGAAGTAAGACTAAGTCAAGGAATCTGCAATAAAAATGCCGGCAAATAAAACTGACAATATTGTCAGTCATGTGCAACGATTTGAAGACTGAAGACCAACAAAAGCCGAAAGACCGAACAAAATGAGTAAATTTTAATTTACTTAAAAGGCATAAATAAAAATCATTAGAAATAAAATAACAGAAACAACAACAACAACAACTGCAATCAGTCTCTCACACTCGGTCTCCATGTCTCACTCTCTCTCTCCCTCTCTCATCTGTGTCTACCACTGCGTGTGGAGCCAATGATTATTCTGGGTTTTGTCATTTCAATTCGCATTATCCTTTGCACTTATTTTACTACTTTGTGCGCTGCTGTTTGTGTTAAACAATCTGCCTGCCACCCCCCTCTAAATTTGTGTGTGTGCGAGAGTGTGTGTGTGTGTGTTGGGGTGTGTTTGCGTAATGGCGGGTGTGTAGTCGTTGTCGTTGTCTGCCGAGTAACTCGCATTGTCATTGTGCAAATAAAATATGTCACGACTCGCCCACTCCAAACACTGCAGTGCTTTTGTTGAGCCCCTGTCCCTGCCTCTGTCCCTTCGCTTTCCTCTCCCCTCTGCCTGCCTCGAAACACGCCCCTTGCTGTGTATGTGTGTGTATCTAACCTTTTGTTGCCCATTGTAGTCATTCTACACCACACACAATGAGCCACACTATCGGTTGCTTGTATCTTCCTCTTGCTTTCTATCCTGCGACCAAAAAAAAAAGGAGACGAAAATCGCTTTTATATAAACTTGAATGAATGAGCGTTGAGAATGTAAATTGGATTGCAGAAATGAATGCAGTCGAACTGCGAGAGAACCCCAAACAAAAGTTTATGTAATCGATAGAAAGGCGTGCGATTAAATTATAATATAAACTACTCACTGGGTGTTCCCCCAAAAACGAGAAGGAAGCATTTCTCTTAGCTGACTATAAATTATTCAAGCGTTTTTTATTAAAATGTTACATAAGTGATCGTAATAACCAAAATGAATTGGAATATTGTTTACATCTCTTATATAACTCTGATTTCGAATATGTTATGACTTAGCTGTCTATTATTTTATACCTTTTAAGACTCAAATGAAACAGATCTATCGATAAGCCTAAAAATATAAAAAATAATTTCTTTCGATTATTGAAAATAGTTTAAATACTATCTTATGTTCGAAATTACCAAATTCAAATAATTTTCATTACAAGCGAGTCTACTACTGTCGTCTGACGTCTGAAGTCCTGAAAGGTATATCCTAACAAGATACCTGTTCATTTCGTCAAGCTATGATTTTTCCAAGCTAAAAATTGATAAACTATTTAATTTATTTACTTACCTGCTTTTATTATACAATCACACTTTTGTAAAACTTATGTTGATAAGTTCTGGACTCTTTTAAGTCGACTTTAATCCATTTCTGGCCACTTAACATCATATAACTAACTTTTTGGCCTTCTTAACTCTAGCAACACTCCAATTCTCTACTCAATTATTCCCCTTTTAAGCTACATCTGTATTTATTTTTAGCTAACAAAATCATTCGCTTTTCACCTTCAACTAAAACTATACAAGAGCTGAAATCCAAATCCATGATTTTAGCTACCAAATCCTTTTCAAAGCTTCACTCAGGTGAAAAAAATAAGAAGAGCACACAAAATATACATTTATTTTTCATATTGTATACACATTTTTATAAAAATGTTTTACGAAAACCAAAGGCAATACACAAACGAATGGATACCAATGTGTACTATATGAAAATGTATGTTATTTTTTTTGGGGTAACTCTAAAAGACATTTTCAGCTTGTAGTTTGTGTCTCTATCTCTCTCTCTATCTCTCTGTCTCTATTTCTCTGTGTGTGGAGTGCTTTTTGGCTAAATGCGAAATCGATTGGAAAACAATTTCCAATTTTTAAAGAATTATCGCCGCCATATTCGCGCGTGCTATACTAAATCACATATAAGCAACCTCTAAATCTGCTACCAGGCACTCACACACACACACACGGGGAGAGAAACAGACACATACACTATGATACATAAATGGGAAACCTTTTGGCGAAGCTTTTCCTTTTTGCCTCGTTTATTTCTTTTTTATTTCACTGCTTCTCGTCGCAATATTTTCCATTTCATTTTCTGCGCGGTTTGGCTTTGGCTGCACGGTTGACTGAGTGTGTGTGTGCGAGTGTGTGTTATCTTTGCCACAATAGCAGCAAACATACATATTCATATATATATAAATATATATAAATATATATTCACTATATATACTCTTTTTATATAGAGAGACAACCCGCAGCCATTTGCTTTTATGCTGCTTTGGGTTATTGCACCTTTGACTTTGAGTTGTTGAGAGTTTTCTTCTTTTTTTTTTGGGCCACACACACACAGTCCTTCGTTTCCCCTTATCCCCTCTTTGCAGTCGAATGAAAGCTAAGCAACCATTTCACATGTCCCATTTATTGTTATTTCCCTTTTTAACCAAGCTAAAAGCAGCCGCAAGTATTTCCTAATCAGGTTTTAACTACTATGTAATGGGATTCTGAGACTTTGGCATTGTCCTCGTCTTCGTACTCTTGCTCGTCCCAGTCCCCGTCCCCGTTCTCATTGTCGACGGAAGCAAGGTGCCAAATCGTAATTTACATGGATTTCGTACAGATACCCAACGAATTGAATTGAAAGCCAGAGCAAAGCTACCGCTAATGTATTGTAGATTATGCCAAATCCCGCACAGTTTTTATGCCACACGCATGTGCATTAACAACATCTTCAACTGATGTTTTCCTTTCTTATTATTTTCTTTTTTTTTTGTGTTCTCCTCGTTACACTTTCATTTTCCCTTTCGATATCCGGTTAAACAATACTACTGTCCAAACTGCTGCTGGGACTAAAGTGTATGTACCGCATTTGTCTTCGTTTTCGCAGGAAATCGCGCAGTTCGTACACCACATTACAGATCACCAGCATGAGCATCAGCGCAAGTATGAAGCCACCAAAGATCAGTAGAAACCAGTGGAAATAACAGGACATTGTCACAGGGCGACTCAGCCAACCAATCCAATCGCCAGTGCAGTGCTCCTCAACACATCGCCCAATTGCATTCCTCACACATCCCTTGGCACAGCAACCGTTTGGACTGATCTTGCTACAGTCTGTCAACTCTATGCCGGCTACTGAACAGTTAACTGTTTGACCCATGACTGGCCAAAACAACTGGCCAAACAACAGTGCAGTCAACAGATAAAACATCGTTACATCAGTTGCAGTTGCAGTTCCAGTTGCTGAGTGGCTTAGATGTGAGTGCGTTGGCTACAACTACAGCTGATATAACATCAGAAATTTGGAACTGTAAAATGTCTAGTGAAATTATGAGTTTTATGGCAATGTATCAAACCGTTTACATAAAATTTATATTTATTTCGGATTATTCAAATATATTTGATAACGTTTTTAACCTTAATGTTTATATCATTAACATAATATTTCAAATTTCAATTGTACATAATTCACAGCGTTTAGTAATGTAATTACTTTAAAGATCAGCTACTCCGTGTCTTTCTTGGCCGTGCTTTCATCATTTTCCCTCGGCGTATACTTTGGCGGTGGTGCGGGAACAGGATATGCCTCTAGTGTCATCGCCAGCACAATCATCTTAAGCTTCCTCTTTTGACGCTGTTCATAACAGTGTTCAATGCCGAGGACAAGAATTGCAACAATTGCTACACCCAGCAGAACACAAAGTGCAGCCATTAAATAAAGATTTGCACAATGTTTTTTCTGGCACTATAGCTAGCAGCAGAGATTTCAGCACAACAATAAATTAATAGCAACAAAATTAATTTATAAAACGAAACCAAAATCATTCTAAAGAATTAAAATAAGTAGAACGCGTCAGAGTGATTTTTGTAACTAAATTGGCTCTCAGCTTTGGCAACCACTTTTATAGGCATTACGATATTCGTGATTCGAATTGGGAATTCAGAGAAAAACGAAATCTGGCGATAACGCCCAGGTCGGTACTCTGGGGACTCGAGAAACAAAACAATCACAAATTATACTTTAAATCAAAATTATTCCCTTGCTTAGTCAAAGGTTAGTAAAGAGGAGAAGAAAGAGGAAGGGATAGAGAAAGAGAGAGGAGAATCAAGACTGTAGAGGAGAGTGGGAAATGAAATTCAAATCAACATTACAAAGTGATTTTAATGCAATTCGTGATTTCGCATAATTATTAAGTAAATAATTAAAATTTGTGTGCACAAAACCGAAATGAAAACATTAAAATTTAATGCTGCCCCCCGAAACGTTATACGTGTGAGAGTGTGGGCATTTCTGTGTGTGTGTGTGTGTGTGTGTGTGTGAGTGTGCCACAATTGTTGGCAGGTGCATGGGGCATTTACAGTTGGACTTAGTTGTGCTTATGCACATGCATCAAGCCCCTTGTCTCACTGTGGCACAACCCTTCGCCGACCCTCGCTCTCCATCCACTTGGCCCCACACGCATATAACTAATGCGTAAATATTAGCAATTGGTCGAAACACTTCCCACTCCACTCGCAGTCAGCCTAAAACCTGAAACATATAAATTTGAGTCACATATGCAGAATGTCCAACTAGACCCTGTACTTGATATTTTTGAAGGGTATATGAAGTAGGGAGAAGCAGATGGAGTGGCCGAGAAAAGTCAGAGAATATTATTAAATTATTTCAATTTATGCAGAAAATGTTACCACAAATAGCATGAAATAATCACAGTACAGAGTTCTGTGCAGTCGATACCCATTCAACAAATACAATCCCACTTCCATTTCTTGTTGTATTTGTAATAAGCAATCAATTATCATTATTGAATTTAGGCGCGGTTTGTATTGCACGAATCGGTGGGGACGTGGGGCGTGGCAGGTGTCTGAGGTACGCTTGGTCAACTCGACTAATGCGCCTAATGAGAATTTAAGCATTTGCACCACCTTTTCCCCCAATGTAAACGGATTTGTAAAACAAACATACGCCAGCACTCACGCACATAACCTCACATGTGTAAATGTGCACATAACCTCACTTACACAAAGTACAGTTGCGTAAAACATTATTACATTTGAGCTCATTTAGACGGTTTTTGGTTTCAAATTAGTTCAAAGTAGATAAATCTGTATTGCATTACACTAAAGTGGATATTAAATAAGTAAGGGTTAACATTTAGTGTTAGTAAGTGCGTTATTAACTCGCCATTTTGTGCATTTTTAACCAATATCAATTTATAAAAGCCGAATCAAATGCGAATAGAAGATCACGAGTATTATATCAAAGTGTAAATGGCGTTTTAATAAGTTTAGAATTATGTTTTTATTAAGTAAACATTTTCTAAAAATTATAAAGAACTTATTAAAAATGTTTATTAAAATTCTGAATTATTAATCAGGCTTTTTTCTGTATAACCTAAATAGATACTGGATTTCTGGCACATCCGGCTAATTTTCATTATTTTCTTTTTTAAGAAATTTCTTGGTTAGAAAAGTAACTTAAAGTAACGCCTTTACCGTTACGCCCAATCGCCGCCATTAATAGCGTAGTTAGTAAATCGATTTGGCAATTGGAAACGCGTTAATGATAATTTAATTATTGCCCCGAAAAGGCGTGGCATTTGAGGCACTGAGCTCAGTTGCTGCTCCGCGAGTTGCGGCAAAGCTTACATAATTGCAACAAATCTGCTTTGGGGTCAGTTAGCCAGTTATGCGGCCCACTGGACGTGGCCCAAACTGAGCGTTATTAACTGTTAATTGTGCAAATGTGCGGCCACTTCTGCATTTGCCAACTCTGCTGGCTAAATAAACAAACGACAAGTGGGAAGTGACAGTCACAAGGAAAATAGTAAAAATGCCATTAAAATATTTAATTTGTTTAATTTGTGAAATTCAAGAATATTGGTAAAGCTTCAATTGTTGATTTTGCGTACGGCTCAATGAATACGAATACGAATACGATTTTCAATACATTTTGCAATACATTTTCAAGATAACACTAAAAACACGCGCTGACAGCGCTTGCGATATGAACAATAAATAAAATATTTTACAAAATGCAAAAGCAACAAATGAAAAGAGTAAGAACTAGCAATGCACGATTGTAAGTTACCCAGCATTTAGTTTATTCTTAGTCACACAAATTACTGAACTAATTAAATTTGGGTAAAGCTTTTATTTGTAATGTCTTAATGCGTATACTTGATATAACAGTTTTTAATCATTACAATTTTGTATATTCAAGGAAACTATTTAAGTAAATAAATTCACATAAACAGCTCAGAGTTATATGTAACCTATAAACCCTATAACCTCATTAAAACTGATTAAAAATCAGCTAAGAATTGGCTTAAAAGTTGAAATTCAGTGAATTTATAAAAATTATTACAGACTTACAGACGTTATCAGCCTAAACTTGCCTAATTTTCATTATTTACAGGGTATAGAAGCTGTCAGGCAATGTCACTTTGCAATTCGACAGATGCCGATGGCGCTGCGGATACAGATACGGATACAGTTATACGAAATCCATATTGAAAATTGATTTAAATTTTTAATAGGCTTTTTCTCCCTTTCTCTCTTGCGCTCTCACACTCTTTCTCTTGATATGCTCCAATCGACTTGCCCCGCCCCCTTTCCCACTGGTTGACATATACACACACTATCTCTGGGCTCTGCCAGCGCTTTGATAAAAATGCAATGCACGCAACAATTGAAGGCTTATGGCAAAAGATACGATATGAAGCGACGGGGATATAGTTAAATATGGAAACAATAACGAAATGCCAAAATGAAATCGGGCAGCGAAAAAGTAACAGAGAGGAGGGGAAGGGGAAGTGAAGGGAGAAGAGTTGGAAATATGCATATAGTACTATATGTGGAAATGTATATATGAAACATATATAGTATTTCTCATGCTGTCAAATCATATTTTAATCTGTTTTGATTGCTGACTTTTGTGCAAGGGATTTGTGCAACTGCAGCAGCAACAGCAGCAGCAACAGCAACAGCAACTGAATATGCTACGTACAATGTCATGAAAAAATTGCATTTTATTTTATTTAGCAAGTGTGTGCCAGTGTGTTTGTGTGTGTGTGCATTTTCCATTTGCTTCATTTGATGTTGCCAAAGTTAAGCAGTAAAATCCACTTTTTACGAGTATGCGAGTTGCTTGATGTAAGTCAGATGTGCATATATATATAGTTATAAATGTTTGTGTGTGTGTGCCTTTTAAAGAACACAAAACACTAGAGGAATTTGTTATTAAAAGATTGCAAAAGTCAACAGAGGCGTACAAAAAATGTATGCAAGAAATCTGAGCTGAATTTAAAGCGAATTGATTTCAATTATATTGTTATGTATTAAATTATAAAATTACAAGGAAGAAATTAAACTTCTATGTATTTTGTATTGAAGTTTATCAAATTTCCATATGTTCCAACTGATTTTCCATAATTTTTGCCAGCTCCTCCGACAATTCTTATGTTCTGTCATCACTAAAACGTGCATAGTGCCCTTTCTACATTGCCCGATTCTGGGGCTTTGTCCAGTGACTTAAATACACATAACCATAGATGGCGCCACTGTGCTGGAGACAAGGCAGCGTAGAGATTGTCAACATATTAGCTTCAAATTGCTAAAGTTCTGCGACTTTTGCTGTTGCCTCATTTTCTCTAACACACAGCCAAACTGTGTGATTGTGAGTGTGTTGGTGTGCGTGTGTGTGTGTGGGACGCTGTTTAATGTGCTGTTGCCAACTATTTTAGCCAAAGCTCACACGGGTTGCGTTAGCGGTAGCGGGAGCGAGAGCGAAAGATTTGCTTGCTCAGCTTAACAGACAGCAGCCCTGGGACTGTCCATCTCACTCTCTCTTTCCCCCACTCACTCCCCCTGCCTTCCTATCACTGTGTCTCTCTGGCCAACTGTCCGACCCGTTTGCAAACGGCCAAAAATGTTGAGCTACTTTGCTTGCGTTCGGTTGACATTCGTAAAATCTCAAAATCCCGAAGGTCGTTGCCAGGGATTTTCTCAGATTTTGTTAGATTTAAATGAATTAGTTGCGTGGCCGATTGATTTTTTGACCTTTTTTTTTTTTGGTATTTCTTTGGCTTAAATTTGGACAAACTGTGTGTAGGCCAAACTGCAGTTGCCGCATGCCACCAGCCCGCCTGCAATCACAACCAAAATGAGTACAAATGTACCACAAAATAAATTACAACAAATTTGTTTGATTTTTCTTTTTTTTTCCCGTCCGGTAAATGTATAAAAATGTGCAACGTGTTTAGCAAGTAATTAAAATATGACTACAACCAGATCAGCATGAAATATGTGCAGAGAGTCAACAATAAATGTTGATAGGAGTAGCTGAAGGGACGGAAGGGAAGGCGGCGGGGACAGGAGCTTGGAGACAGCAGAAGGATGGCAAACGGTCTGGGCTTAAAAAAGCATCAAATTTCATATTCAAAATGTCATTTTACATGTTGAGCATAATTTATAAATGCACGCAGTCCGGCAATGCCAACAACAGCAACAACAAGGACAACAAACAAGCAGCAAGGACATGAAATGTGCTGCGGCTGCAATATTTTTGAAGCGACACTGTCGACACTCTTTGTGTGTGTGTGTGTGTGTGTGTGTGCATCGATGGGGCATGCCACATTGCCACGTTGTCCTTGTCGTTGCCGTTGTCCATGCTCATGTCCATGTCGTCGCTGCGGACTCGCAAACAGCAAACAAGCCGCAGGCTCTCCTCATGTCCTCCTCTTGCCACCCTCCCTCACTTGCCCCTTTCCTATCCCATTTGAGCTGCAATACCTGTGCCTCTTGTTGTACCTCTCACTTGCCACGTTTATACGCAACTATTTTAGTTTTTGCACAAATACATCAAATCATAACTAGCAAACGGTTTTTTCGTGCTAAAAATTTAAACCATTTTGAACTTTGCATAGTCATAACTTGGCCAAATGAAGTGATATCTTGAAAAGTCTTACCTTTTTTGGACTCTAGGCAACCAGGATTATTGATCGTAATCACATTTGGAAATTTTCAAAATTTTTATTTTTTTGCAAATTTTTGTGATGTTACCCCTTTGCATTTTTGTCAAAAATCGATCAGAATTTTGTTTTCAATATTTTGATGCCACTGGATAGTCCTGGTCCTCACGAGCTCAAAACGGCATAACAATGCAATTTTGGACGTCTAAGTCCCAAAATATTCAAATTAAAAGGTGCTCATATTAAGGAAGGGGGAGATAAACCTCTCATGATCATATCTTCAGCCACAGAAAAAGCGATTAGCCAATTTGTTTTGTCTTATCAAAGCTTGTAACTAGAAACTCAACAGTTTTTCTTTTAAATTTCAGCTAGGAAACCAGGACAAGAGAATTTTCAATTGTCAAAAGTCGAAGGAATAGAAAATGTGACAGAACATGAAATAGTGACAACTGCAGTCTTTTGAACTGTACGTAATCAGTAATGAGGAAACACTGTAGCTGCAAAAAGTTTAAATCTCAACAACTAGCTCTTATAGCTTAGTTTACAAGTGAAATTCCTAAGCAAACCCATCGAAACTAGACTGACTTTAGCCTTAAAAGTGTTCACTTTCTGCTAAATCGATCGTGTAATCTTCATTGCATAAACTGGCAATTTTCCCCTCTCCATATTGCCCCACCTAGCCTAATACCTGTGACTGTGCCTGTGCCTGTTCCAGCGCCTGTTCCTGCGCCTGTTCCTCCCGCTGTCCGGCCGCTGCCTGTGTCTTTTAATGGCCTCGTTGGACAGGGCCAACATGTTGAAAGGATTGCGTCGAGTTATGTTTGTGTCTGTGTGTGTGTGTGTGTGTGTGAGTGTGTGTGTGCCTGCCACAGTTGATTGGCTGTTATTTTTGGTACGCGAGCTGAAATTTGCATATCAAAAACGTAGAGAAAGACAGAGCAAGGCACAGAGAGACAGACAGAGAGGGAAAGCACTAGGGAGAGAGAGAATGGAGTATGCAAAGGACATGCCGGACCACTGTGTGTGTGTGTGTTCAGATTGCTGTAATAGCCACCCAAAAGTCCAAGTCCCACTTACCAGTTACCACTCCCAGTTCCCAGTTACCAGTTCCGAATTCCAGTTCCAGTCTTTTGGGCGGCTCTATGAATTTATGAACATAATATAAATTTATTTTTGCAACTTCTCATGTTTTTGTTTGGGCCGAAAAATCTGCATGTGCGCTGCCAGCATACAAAGCCTTTCGACCAGGCCAGAATGCAGCCAGTCGGTATGAGGTGGACCAGCACAACAAAGGGATTGTTATGTCATGTTTGAATGTGTGCGCGTGTGTGTGTGTGCATGAGATAGTGTGTGTGTTTGTGTGTGTCTGTGTTGCATTTACTGTGCTTTCGAGCACGTTCAAGTTTATTTATGCGTATGCAGAATACTTAATGAAAATTTAAATGTAAAAGTTACTCGTAGATTGTAGTCCGCTTCAGCTGTACACCGCTCACCCCTGCCCATAGAGACGTCTACCCTTACCATAGCTATCCCCAGGCTCAGGGAAAAATGGCGAAGCTTCTGCACTGACCGGGCAATCAGTAAACGAAAGAAATATACTCATAGTAGTTACTTTTTAGCATCTTCAACTTGGCAACACTTAAACAAATGAAAATTACGCTTGCATGAAAAGCTCCAAACTTTGTCCAACTACAACAAAATTCCAGTGAGCCCCAGAGGCTGCTAAATATTAATTTAGTAGTGGCAATCATATGGCAATATTTTCAAAAGTCAACTAAACAAATTAATAAAAAAAAAAAACTATTTAAAAATAAGCGTTCGAGTAAAATGTTCTTCACTATTTAATAAAAAAACTTTGTATTTTAAAACTCACTATTCAATTTAATAAATTCTAATGTTTGTGCTTTATTTTAAAATAGAAAATTAAGTTTTAAAATATTTACGTGTTCACTATAAAAATCGTTGAAACCCTTTCTAACAATTTAAAAAATATTTCACTTTCACACTGAAATAACTCTTTATTATATTCGAATGTAATATTATTATTTATGATTGTTGTACTTAGAAAACATTGGAAACACATAAATTAACTTAAAAATTAATTATTTTCTTTCACAACTATTTTTAATATTTATTTTTTTTAAATAATACCAATCAGCAAAACATAGAAAGTGTTTCATTACTTGCCATTTAAAAGTTCAATTTAAAATCTGCAATGCAAATGCTTTGAAATGCAATTCTTTTTTGTTAATTTATTGGATCAACTTGGTTTGCATTTAAACAATTCATTTATATTTTCTTTTTTACACACACACACACGCACATTGTACCTCAAATAAAATGGAATGTAATAAAATAGTAAAACCTTCGCTCTAAGCTGGGATTGAGCTGCTGTGTCCAGTTGTAGCTTATTATGCAAATCTAAATTCCTTCAGGCATTTCGTTACTCCTTTCTCTGTCCAGTGAGCAGAGCGCTTTAAGACCCCATCAAGACCCCCTTAGCACTCCCTGAAGCCCCTCCTTATCTACTTTCCGCCCAGTAGCATTCGATTTAGATGCAAATTCATCATATAGCCAGACATAATGCGCTGACCAAAAGGAAACAATAAAATAAAGTATAAAGCAAGCATCAAAGGGAGTTCAAAAGATATCCTGTAGATAAAAAGGCAAGTACACAACGGCAACTATGCGAAATGCCAAAGAAATCAAGCTTTAGTGAATAAAAAATGTCAGTAGCATAGTATACCCACTTTCAACACTACCTACAGGGTATCAATACTGACATTTTCGAATTGAAATTTCATCCTTTGGCTATTTCCTGCATAATGCGGATGCATAATTTAGTGCCTAAAATGTAAATATGTAAATACATAACTCAGAAATCCAATTGCCATAAATAAAAAGCAGCTTCAAAACACCCAACAAAAAAAAGTAAAACATGAAAAACTTTTTGCCTGCTGTGGAAAATTCGGGGAGAAAATTTAGATAGGAAACTGAGTCGGAACTCGGAACTCGTAACTCCATCAAATGATGTACAACTTAACACATTTGCTGTATAAATCTTGTTCTCGCAAGTCGAGTTATTCAAAAATCGCTTCTAAATTGGCTACAATATGTTGTTGTTGTTGTTGTAGTGATTGCTGTTATTGTTGTTTTGTGGCATGTTTTTGTTTTGCAGTTTTTTGTGCAGCTTTCGATTTGTGTGTAGATTTCGTGCACATTTATCTTGGGGCAGCTTATGGAAAAAGTTATGAAATATGCGCACGAGCATCGCACAAATTGTCTATGAGCCAAAAGGGTTGTAGGAGGGGGGGTAGAAAGGGGTTGGAAAAGTGTAGGAAAAGTGGTGGAAAAGTGGAACTGCAAAGTTGTAGCTCTACCAGTGGACCCTGCCCTTCTAGCCCACTGCTGCTTACCACACTCCACTTGCTCCTGGTTCTGGCCACAAAGCAAATTGTCGAAAAAGCTGTTTTTTATGACTGCCCAGAGTCATTCACATTCCCATTCACATTCGCACTCACATTGCCATTCAGATTCACATTCACATTGACATTCACATTCGCCAACTCATTCTCAGTCACATTCTCGTAGTGACGTGCAAATGTATTTGACAACAGATTTTCATACCTCTCTTTTTTCTTGATCTAAGCTGCAACTTGGAGTTTTTAAGACTTTTAATGATGGGAATTTAAGCAATTTTTGCTTTGAAATAAATCAAGTTTAACTAGGTTATTTAAACGATGGTCAATTTCAATGAATTACTTGTCAATTTAACAATGAAGAATTCATATAACTATCAGAGGTAATATAAGAACATTATCTTCTTAAATTAGACTGAAATCAACAGCTCATTAAATCTTGCTTTCTGGGTAAAATTATTAAAACTCTCCCAACATTTTTTATTGCTTAAATTAATCAATCAATTAGACTTCCCTAATTTGTTAAAAAGCTAGTCAATTACTTTTTGACTAAATTTTAATTTTTATTAGTTGTACAGCATACATTTTATAAATAAAACTCTCATGGTTCTAATGAAATTCGAAGCCTTTCCAAACGACCAATTAAAATACTTCAGCATTAAAGCTTAATAAAAATGCATAAAAACCAAATAATGCTCAAAATTGTATGTTGAAAATGTACATAAAAAAATTAAACCAAAATGAATCATAGACTTTTTTACAGAAAGCAAATCTTTGAATAAAATTTGTGTATCTATAGTGCATATAAAAAACAATTTAATAAATGAGTTGTTTCACTATTAGTTCTAAAAATATATTACTAAAAATATATAGACAAGCTTGCTATTGTTTTCTTGGGTTTTTACGCTGTAACTTTGATAAGACAAAAGCGTTGATAACGCAAAATGTTGTGCTATTAGAGCTGTAGTACATGTTGTGTGTGTGTTTGTGTGAAATTAAATAAAATTAAATGTATATAAAATTAGGTTAATGCTGGCAGCAAAAGCAAAGAAAAGAGCCAAAAAAAAAAAGCAGCCAACATCGCCTTTTATTTTATTGTTATGTAGATGAAGCGAGGAAGCGTGGCAACAATGTCCTGTAATGGAGAAACGCACTTGCCACATACGTAGCCCCCACTTTCCCCCTGTCCCCTTCCCCCCGCCCTTCGACAACCCCTCCTTTGAGACACACCCCTTGTACGCCAAAAACATGGGACTTAAACAGGACTTATGGTTATCTGCGCATTTTATGGATATTGCGCTCAACTGGCAAACATTTGGCCTGCTTTTCAATGTGGCTCACACCAACACCCCTTACCCCACCCCTTTTGCCAACGCCTTGATAAATAAATGAAGTTACTTGCCAGCCATATGTTTGTTAAATGTGCTATGTAAATGTAGCGAAAGCACTTTAATTTCACTCAAAGCCAAGCAGCCCAAAAAGGGACATTAATTTCCACACAAGGAAAGTGAAAAACTGACGCTGAACTTGAGTTTTCGCCTTAGAATTTTACGCAATTTCCAATTAAAAGCAAATAAAATGCAGCAAGCGAAGAGAAAATTATGAACTGTGTGACGCACAGTGGGGCAAGAACACAGAGAGTGCAGGGGGAAGACGATGAGACTGCGGCGAGTGTTTTCCCAAAATAAAATGCAGGCGCAAGTTAAGCCTAGTTAAGCCAACAGCCATGCAACATGCTACATGCTGCATGCTGCATGTGGCATGCAACATAGCAAACTAAAAACTGCTCTCCAGCACCGACAACGTCGCGCCATTTGTCGCTCGAGCTAAGCCCACTTAAGCCCTAAAAAACAGCAGCAGCAACAACCAAGGGGAAGTTGCAACAGCGGAGATAGGGGCGGAACAGGGGAAGTGACTGCCATAGTCGAGCGGCTGTTCGATTTGACTTATGGGTTCATTTGCTTCACTGTCAGCCAAGAGTCCAGTTGCCAGCTGGCTATATATAGCCAGAAGTTGTAGCTATATCTTCTGGAATCTGAAAACATTAAACTGTAAGCTGTTCGTCGTCTTCATCATCATCATCATCATCTTCATCCACATCAGTTGATCGGTTGATCAAGTGTAGTCTGTGGCAGGTTACAGTCAAGTGTGCCACGCCCCTGCACCCAACCGCCCTGATAATAATAGACAATTTCACGCACTGCCAGAAAACGCGTGTCCCAACAATTCTTTCATCTAAATTATGAGCAGCGATTTTGCGCGAGAAAATCTTTTCAATTTTAGAATACAATTGAGGCATGACGACAAGCAAATTGCCTCGTGAGCTGCCTCATTACGTCACTGAGTTGTGGATGCGTTGCATGCCACGTAATTAGAAGTGAAAGTGGGAAAAGTGGAGAGCGTGGAAAACGTGGAAAACTCCTTCCCCCGTTCCTCGAATCTTATACTTGAGCTGGGGATTACGAGCTGCCAAAGTCAGGCAGCTGAAACGGCATTCGTATTCAAATTTTACTTTACATTTTTTTCTCTTTTTCTCATTTTTTGAGGGGTAGTTCATATTTGTTTTCATTGCACACGCCTTAAATTCGAATAACAAATATTATAATATTTGAAGATAGAATATAAAATTGGATTATTGGGCTGGAACTACGCATCAGTGGGATAGGGTACGTGGAAAAGTCCTTGAAAAGTCACAACAGCTGTTACTCTAAAGCAGCAGAAGTATGATTAAGTTGGGAAATATTAAAAGATATTTTAAAAGATTTATTTAACAACAAACATGTTAAAATATAATGTAAAGAAAGGAAAAAATATTTAAAAAGCAGAAATTGTATACAGTTGAGAATCTGTTGCCAGTCTAACAAAAAGTTGAATTAAAAATTAACTTGTTCAATAAACATTTTTAAAAATTATAAACATTTCTTGATAGACAACTTAACATTAGAAAAATAATAAAATGAAGTTGAATATTTTATTTGAAATTTTAAATTCAAAGTATTCATTGACGTTAAGTTGCATAACAAATATTCAAAAAGCCCCTAAAAAAGTCTACATAACAATGCTTAAATTTAATGCTTAAATTTAATGCTTAAATTTAAAATTTTAAATATTTTAAATCAAATATTTTACATATATTTTAATTGGTTTAAAGCCACTATTCCAAATTGGCTTGTGATTTTTAATTAATTATTGTTTTAAATATATCAAATTTTTAATTTTAAAGTAAGCATTTAATTTTGCCTAAGTTTTACATATTTAAAACTAATTTTTCAATTATAAAGATAATTGATTTGATTCTAAATATGAATGAATTTAATTCTGTCAGCTGCTAACTTAGCGAAGTGGACACGTTTAAACCTGTAACACAAATCTCAAGTGCGTCCATTAAAACATGATTCGTTTCGCCATTTTGTTGCTGGTGGTGCTTTCGATTGCTGTTGTTGCTGGTTGCTGGTTGTTGCTATTGTAAGCAGCAGCAGCAGAAAACTCTCGCTCGTCCAACCCCAAAAAACTCAGCTTTCGCCCCTCCTTCACTTAAGCACTCTCCGCCCATAATAATGGTTTGGTAGCACTACTATATCCATATGCCACCCACACACCCCTTTAATTATGATTCAGTGCACACAAACTTTTGTTGCGTGCCTTACGCTTTGTTGTTGTTATACTTTCTATTGTTGTTGTTGTCCTTTTGTGCTAACTTTTCAATTCCTAATTATAATTAGAGAATCGGTTGTGTTCATAAATATTAAAAAGGGTCGGTACTACGTAACTCCCACAGTGCTTCACTTGTTTGCTCTTCTTCCTGTCGTTATTGTTGTTGTTGTTGTTTGTGCTGTTGTGCTGGCAACGACATTGCATGAATAATTAACTCAAGTCTTTATGGGGGGAAACCCCAACTGCCAACAAGCGCCACCCTCTACCTTACACTGGGCATCCATTTGCCATGCGCCATCTTGTTTGGCAACAACAACGATTCAGAGTGCTCCAAAGACGTGCGGCGGCGACATGTCATGAATTTACTTATGAATATTTGCATTTTTAATGTAATTTGTGCTATGCTTCTGTGCATATGTGTTTGTGTAAGTCGCCACTTTGTTCAATAAGTGCTGGACATTTAAAATAACAGCTGCAGCAAACTAAAGTTAAAGTGCTCATTAACAATTTAATACAACTCTTTAGTAATCTTAATTAAACACTTTAATCACAGGAAATTTGAACAATAACAGTTAATACTCAAACCAATGTAGGAAAACGGCTTTAACAAAGATGCACACCTTTTGTACAGCTTAAACAGATAATACACAAACCCTTGTAAGTTCGTTAAGCTCGTTAAGCTTAGACGTCAACCAATTGGAGTAGTATAACAGTCGACATCAAATACTAAGATGAATTCACCACGGTGGTGCGTGTCCTTGCTTAACTAACCTCCGCACGAAAGTATTCAACATAATAAAAATATAAATGCAGCAGAAATTTGTATCCAAAAATATCATAAATCCTTTAAGTTTTTAAGCTTTAATTTCTTACAGAACGTGAAAGGGTTAGTAAATTTTAAATAACCAATTAAACATAAAAGTAATGAAACAAATTTAACAAATTTTCATCTGATAGATCTTAGAGCTTAGAACTACAAAGTCTGTTTTAAATTAAAGTCTGCAAATTATAATTTTGTTTAATATATATTTTGTTTTAATATAAGTAATTGAATATAAAATTGATTTAACCAGATTCACAATTTCTTCATGGCCATAATAGAAAAAAACCTTCTTCACAAGTCGATCGATTATCGTTATAAGTAAACTAACAAGAGAATCCCTAACTACATAATAGCAAGTCTGTGTGTGTGAATGTGTTGTGTGTGTGTGTGTGTGTGTGTGTAGTGTACTGTGTATGTTTGTTTGTACATAAGTTAACAATATATCGCTCAACAGCTACAACTAAATATTAGTTAAAGTATCTAAAGCTTCTAAACTATATACATTTTGACAGGATAGCTCCGCTGAGAGGAGTGGAAAGTCCTGTCCCGTTTAGGAGAGCATGGGTGCACTGCAGCCGTTGTTCAGACGATACTCGGCATAGACAATTCCCGTGTTGTGCCAGTGATAGAAAGCGGCCACAATGATCAGATGCCACCAGTTGTGGGAATGGCCAACAAAATCGACCTTGCCATTGAGCCAACGCTCTGGAATCTTGGCGGCATAGAAGACAAATGCCACCAGACAGAGGCCGTACATAATGACAATGCGAGGTACCATCAATCCAACCAGTTCGTGCTCCAATCCGCCCATAGCCACTGCCCAATGTCCCAGAGGCAGAATACCGTAAGCAGACCACAGCAATAGCACAGCAACTTTTCCATTCATCGAGACATTCAGTTTGGGTATCTGCACGGCAATGGCCAAGCCGAACATGCCCAGCGCAATCGTGGAGTACAGGGTTCTTAGGAACTGCAAACAGCAAAGAGCACAGATTAATCCACAGTTAATCACTGATTTAAGTCAAACACTTACCGTATGGCACCAGAAGGCGTAGTACATGCCACTTATGTAGATGGCCACCAGTGACAGGGATATGCCCAGAAAGTCCACCGACAGAAAGAGTTCATAGTGCTCCTCCGATTTACAGGAGAATATATGATATATGGCCGACAACAACATGCACAGACAGAAGCAGACAAGCAAACACACGACGAGCACTTGATCACTGAACTCGGCGTGTTGACGCAGAAACTGAAAGTCAAAGATGGTCAGTCCAATGAAGAGTATGCAACCAGCCAAGTGACTCCAGATGTTGATCTGTGAAAATCGAAGAGACAATTTAGAAAAGCTTTAGATTTGGTATAAAACTACTGCAGCTTTAAGCTCAAGCTCTTTTGAAATGGAACAGAGCTTTGGATTAATCTTATATTGGAAACAAAGCTTCAAAGCTTAAAGCTCCTAAAATTTGTACATTTTAACTCACCGTCTCATTGGTCCACCAGAATATGCTCTGCAGGCACAGCTTATTGGAGAGGAATGTGCGATAGCCACGACGTATGTACGGATTGAACTTCAAGTGGGTGGGCGCCTGCAAAAGAAGAGAAGCAGAAAAAGATAATGTTAGAGACCCATAAGTTTCTATTGGTATTACATGGTCGACTGAAACAACGTGTGCATTTCAAATGAGAGTCATTGAAAAACAAAACGCAATGGCAAAAAAATAAAAACAAAACAACAAAAGAAACCAAATTAACAGTTGACGAACAGCAAAGCAAAGAGTCTTTTGGTCACTGGCCAAATGCCAAATTCAAATGCTCAAAGTCTCAAATCAGCAATTATACAATTAAACAAATGATTTAAATGTACAACAAAGTATTAAATGCGTTCGAAAAGTTTGTGCTGAGCAGCACGAAGTGGGTATACTCTATATGCAGTTGAGGAGGAGTAAAGTGAACGAAGCTCTCTAACTAACTTGACGAAGCGCGTAGCAAAAGCTCAACATTTTATAGGTTGATGCAGTCAGCGTGAAGAATGCACTTGTTTAATGCTAGCGATTTAACGAAGCTCTTAAACTCACTTAACGAAACGTAGAGTAAAAGTTCTTTATTTCATATGTGATTAAATGTCGTATTTAAAGGGGCTAAACAAAATAAATAATGCTCAGAAATTAACTAAGTTTTATAAAATACTCAACGAAACTTAATATTTTATATGTAGACCAGTTTCGAGCACATAAAACATTAACATGTTTATGACTGAACAAGTAACATAGCTGCTTAAAAGAAAGCTGCCGCAGTTCAAGGTTAGGTTACCTTAACTGTCGACTAACTTAACGAAACTTATTAAGCTGTAAGCAAGCAAGCTTTCGCTATGCGTGCACCGTTATAGTTAGTCTTTTTGAGTAAACTAAATGAACGAAAGCTTTAACTATCACTCTTTTAAAGCTTAAGTTGCCAAACTTCTCCCTTTTTAAGCCTCAACGGGTAAAAAAAAAACATCAAAAAGAGTGATGCCACCTAATTCACAGTGTCTTCTTCAACTACAGTTTCTATGCGGGTTTTTCTCTTTTTGGTTTCTTTTGGCTTTCGGTTAATAATAAAATCGACCTTGATTTAGTTCGCTTTGCTTAAGCTTGTCGCTGTCGTTCAGATTGTTATTTTATTTATTATAGTTGTTTTTATTGTAGTTGTTGTTGTTGTCTTTCGTGCCTATTTGTATTATTTGGCAATTGTTGCCACGTTTTGCATTTTTCGGCGTCTTGGGCTTTTACAACACGCACTCGCAAATAGTTTGAGCACACACATTAAAAATATCAAATTTACTAAAATAGTTACTAAAAGTGTGCAAGTGTAGTGGTGTGCGTGTGTGTGTGTGTGTGTAGCTTTAACAATGATAGTTAAACACAATTGAACAAATGTAAATTGAATGCCAAAAGCGAATTTCTGCTTCAACTTTTTTGGCCTTTTCAACTTGTCCCTGCGGCTGTTTGCCAATTAAAGCAGCGACAATTGACTTTGAATTGATCGCAAAAATTATCAACGATATAGTATACTAATAACTAAATTTTTAGTGTACTTACATCATCAAAGTTGCACAGCCATTTGAATTTGGACAACTTGTCATCAAAGTCTGGGCCATGTCCCAAAATGTTTGGCTCCTCGTTGGCCGGAAATTGATGTGATATATCCGTGGTCAAGTCAGCAGTCAGTTGGCCATCGAGCTGAAAGATCAAAGTCGAAGTTCAGAATTAAAAGAATTGGCAGTAGATAAAGAAGAAGCAGCAGAGATAAAGCATAACCGAAATTAACAATTAGTAAAAACGTAATTTGCATTTGGCTAAAACTTCCGTCTAACAAAAATAAAAAAAAAAAACTTTCTGCTTTTTGCATCTGTATCTATTTTTAATGCACTTGTTGTTGTTGATGTTTTTGTCTGACTATAAAATACGTATTACAAAACTGCAGCGGCTAAACAACAACAACAACAGCAGCAGAGACAACGTTGGGGGCTTGACTATAATTTGTTTATCCAATTTCTAATGCAAAAAAAAAAGCTAAAAACGCAATACTTGCTGCACGTGGCTGTAGTTGTGCGGGTTTTTCTGTGTGTGTGTGTGTGTGTGTGTGTCTGTGTGTGCTTTTACAACATGATGACGTTTTGTTTACATTTACAAGATGCAATTGCTGTTTTTGTTATTTGCATTCTTAAAATGCTTTGGGAAAAGCTTTTTATGAGCACTTGTCTCCGCACAAGTTCAGATAGTACAACAGCCAGAGCAAAGTGTTAGTACGTCGATCAGCTGTTAAAACTACCAGTTAATAGTTAAACATTTGCTTTCATGAGAGAAATAAACAGTTTAGTAGCATTTTAACTATTTACTTGATAGTTTTGAATAAAAAAATACTTTAATTAGCCTTTTGTTTTACTTTTTATATGCAAATTCTACCCTTTTCGTTTAATAATGAGTTCTAAGACAATTAATAGCTACTTTTAATGTTATTATCATTATTTTTACTATATAAAATTCTGAAAACGAATGTATTTTATGACAATTCATAACTACTATTATTTTTATTATGATTTTAATTACTGTTAAAATTTCTTAGAAAGCTTAACATTTTTTATGACAATTCTTATTTATTTATATTATTTTTATTTATTGGCATTTTATATATTTTTAATTATTTTTTGGTTTTTATTATTATTATCTTTAAATTTTTTATAATTTACTTATATTTTTATATTTTATAAGCAAAACTCTTAGATTGTCTTAGAAAACTATTGATTTCTAGAATGTTAATTTTTTAAAATTCGACTTATTAAAAAATCATAAAGCTTTAATATGTTTTTGATACGTTCAGTTATTAAAGTTAATTAAAACTTAATTTAAGAATTTTCTAATGCTGTATTTTATTATATCCTTGCAGAGAGTATATTGTTTTTTATTAAATTAGTAAAATATTCCAACTGAATTTCCAAAAGTTTAGTTTAAGTGTTGCACTATAAGCTACTGAAATGTAATATAAAATAAATAACTGTAGCTTAAAAAATAAAGTAAGCGCAAAATTCAGTAGTTTCGACTTCGCTTAAAAAATGAAGTAAGTGTTAAATTCAGTGGTTTCCAAGTATCACGTCTGTGCATACGCATAAACTTAGTTTATTGTTTAAACAACACTCAGATTTCAATTTCTAGCTGCAGTCCCAGTTTCAGTTCCAGCTAATTTCTTGTATTAACATTTCATATCGAGTCTATGTGATCTCACGACTGTTTACGTTCCAGGTAAACAAAGCGATCAGCTGCTGATCGAGTAGCATTACCAAGTGCATTATCAAATATTTTAACAAAAACACAAAATACATAACCAATTGTTGTTGTTTTGCTGCCTTTTTTGTCACTTTTCGTATTGCACTATTGACAGAGCAAACAGATTTTAAGTCATTGTCATTTTGAGTCAAGTCATTGATAAACAGGATGTGCAATTAATTTAACCATTGACTGACGTACTTCCCTCGATATTTCGTAATGTTCGATGAGGTTTCAATTCAATTTAGTTCAGATAAGTTTCAATTTCATATAAATCTTACATTTTTCTTTTTGTTGCGCTTCAATTCTGCTGTGGTGGTGGTTGTTGTTGTTGTTATAACTGTGGTTTCCATTTTTCAATTACTTTATGATTTTTTCAAAAAAAAAAGATCACGATTGCAAAATTGTTAACTTAACAGATAGTTTCTTCCAAAAGTTGTAACTTTGTTATTGAATAATTAAATTGAAATTATGCAACTTATTTGCAGTTTCATGTTTTGAAGTTTGAAAAAATATTTCAAAACTGTTTGCTTTTATTTATTGATCACTTGCAAACTGTAGAGATGCTATCACAACCGTTTCGTTGAATAACTTGAACGAAACTGAAATCTACGTTGTCCAATGCTCACAAAATGAATTGAAAAGCTGCTCGCAAAAGCTCACTGCTGTTACAGCAGCCAAACGAGACAGAGAGAGAGAGAGCATGTGCGTGAGAGCGCTCTTGTGAGTGTAGTTTTATGGGCGAGCGTAAAGTATTGCAAAACACTAACATACATAAATAAAGTAAACGAAATAAAAGCTCAATCAAGCTTGAGCAACTTCGTTGGCAGACACGAGAGTTATGCGAAATTTTCGTTCGTTCGTTGAGCCGGCTTGGGCTTTCGTTTTGTTGTGCAAGCCTCTTTTTTTTTTGGTGCTTGGTGATCAAACTACGGCCAGCCCCCACCCAGATATTATATAACGGTAAACAGCAAGTGCGTCATTGTGTGCTGTGTGAGAACTGCATACGAAGAGTTTTAACAACAATAACGAATGTCAAACCCAACAAAAATTTCGTCTACGAACACTAAAAGAAACCAGTTTCAATATCAACTCACGGTGAACTTCAGGAATTGCGCGTGTGCGGAACTTTTGCAATGCCCTCGAGACCAAATGCGCACAATTATACTTCTGCGCGTGTATGTATGTGTGTGTGTAAGCGTGGTGCATTGATGTAAGCTAGACACACATACATATGCATGTCATTGCTACTCAAACTGACCTTGACTTCATTTGTGTGGTAAATTAATTTTATTGCAAGCTCAGCTCTGGCTCTCTTAAGCGCGCATTCACTCTCTTAGTGTTAGGCTGCCACTGTCTCTCTGCACTTGCAGTACACGTGTTTGCGCTTAAGCCTTATCAATTACAGCAGTTGCTTAGTAACACTCACCCAGCTGTCAGCATCCTTTCCCGTTTTGCGATTATAGGCGCCGCTTAAGTCGCAATCGGGCATAAGCGACGACGCAACACTTTCATGTGGTCGTGGAGCCATCTATTTGTGATACAAAAAAAAATGTTGGTTACCTTTTAATATAAAAATAAATAAGTCGCGTCGATGTCCATTCGCGGTACAGTGTGAAAATTGAGATAAGCTTCTAAACAAAAGACTTGAAAAGCTCCGAGTTTGTTGCCAAGCGATGGGGCCAACATGGACTTACGGTCAAATTTATGCACACTTTATTTCCGGAAAAACCTTTGAGCTTTAGTTAAATAAATTTGCAAAACATTTATATTTACATTCCTTTCGTTAAGTAATTATTTTAATCAAAATATAATTATCTCTCTATCTCACTCTTGCTCAGTTCACATGCATAGTTCGCGCTGTTGACGTCGCTGTCGGGTCGATGGTCAGGTGGCGGGGGGAAAGAGAGCGCATACAGATCACAGAAATAAACTTCTATTTTTTATTCTGTCGCTGTTTGTTTACATAACCAAAGAAATTTTCTATGACAATTTCATCTCAGCGCAGAATCATAAATTTTGTTAACCTTTTGCACGTGCAAAATTTAAATAAACTTTACATTAAATGAAATTTAATTGCTTTCCAATCACTGGGCCAACTCAAATTGATTTCGTTTTACATATCTACACACATATGCACATATGTATTTTATTGTATGTATTTGCGTATATACACTTGCAGCATACACGCATTAGCATATGTATTTGTGCGCACTGTACATACTTTCTGATCTAGTTCGCCACACAGAAACAGAAATTTCTCACTTTGCGAATATTTCTCACGAACCACTCGCGTGGCAGCTGAAAGTAAACTGAAGACAGCAGCGGCAACTGGGGAAACAGAGAAGGCCCCCCGAAAGATTGGGAGCCAAAAAAAGACAACAAATCGAACTGAAATACCGGTGAAAAGCGTCAAAGAGAGCCATAGAGTGAGTTCAAGCATGCGAGAGAGCAAAAGAGCGGCAAAGCGATCAAAGCTGGCAAATGGTCACACCTATACACATTGTCTGCCTACGTGCTTTACGCGCCATAACGAGAGCAGGCGTGACGTCATATAGCTCACTCGCTGCAAATGACACGTTAGCGCGTGACGTTTTGTGGCGAGAGAGCAATAAAGCTGTTAATGTTATTTCGCATTACCTTTCCGTCGCTTCGATTGTTAATGGTCGCCGAATGAGGAAGATGGCAAAAAATACAGAAAGCTTCGCCATACTCAGTGCGACAGCGCAGTCACAGTCGGCAGCGACGGCGTTTTTGACGTCGGCGTTAACGCTGTTTATTAATTGAATCTCTGAATTGATTAAATGTTTATTTAGCATGCTGTGGCTGTTGCCAGCTTCTGAAAACACACGCGTACACACTTGGCACTCGTTTGAGCTGAGTTTGCTTTTTCCGTTTGTGCCACTTTCATAAAACATTCATTAAGCTACGAATTTGAAATTCCCTGTAGTTGGAGTGGGTGCTGTAATTTTGTCATGAAGTTTGCACAGACTTTTAATCTCTTAGTTATCTTAACTGGGTACTCCCAAGTCGGAAATTCTTGTTAATTATATTTTAAATTTTAATTTTTATCTTAACGATTTTTTTTAGAAACAATCAGGAAACGAAATCTGCGGCAAAACAAAAAAGAACCTTTCTTGTTTTTTGCAGCTGTTGGCAGTTGTCACGCCCCTTTTTCTTGCCTAACCTATAATATTTACGAATTCCCTTAAAAATAGAACGAGTTGAGTCTTATACTAATATATAGCATCCATTTCTCGATCATTTAGCCAATTATACCCACCAAGATTTATTGCACTTACTTACCATATCTAAATTAACCGATTTTATGATTATTAACCAAGTCTATATCTTACCAACTTGTAGTTGCCCTGCTTTAAAAATACATAACAATTCTTAATAACACTCTAGTTAAGTATAGTTCTTACAATCAATCCAATATTTAACTAAAACTGAAAAACAAACAAATTTTATAAATCGTTTTATTAACTTGATACGTTTTCCAGTTTGTGTTTATTATAGTTTAGTAGAAATCATAGATAGACCTATACATACACACATATACATATATATGAGTCCTTTAAGCCCTAATCCAACTATCGATCAAACTGTCAATCAATATTATTTTTCCCACTTGCAACGTTCGGAAAAATACTGAAAACTTTCATTCATTTTCTTACTTTTTTCATTAATCTCAACGCTTTTGTCGCTGCTTCTCAATCGCTTTTCGCATTCCAATTTCAATTTAATTATAAATGTAATAATAATAAGAAAAGTGCGAGTGTTTGTGTGTGTGAGGGAGTGTGCAAAAGAGACTGTGGGCAAAGAGAGGGTGCATTACGGCGCATGCTTTTGAGACTTAAGAGAGCGAAGGGGAAAATTCCAATTCGCGTTAGAAGAATTGAATTTTTGTAATTTTTATTTTTCCGGTTCTTTTTTTGTTTTTTTTAAATATAATATAATAATAATAATAATTTTCCAGCTGATCTTTATTGTAGTTGTTTTTTTTTTTTTGCTTTTTTGTTGTTGTTGTTTAAACTTATTATGTGTGGGATGCTGTGTTGTTGGTAGCTGTCTCGCTTTAAATGTTTTATGCTTACATAATTTTTTGTTTTTTATATTTTTTATTTTTCTTTTCTTTTTTTCTTTCAGTAATTATTATTAAATTATTTTTCTCTTCATGCTGCTGCTGCTGCTGTTGTTGTTGCTTAGCGGTCAAATAAATTTGATATCGATTTGACAGTTGTTGTTGCTGCTGCTGCTACAGTAGTTGTTGTTGTTGGCATCATGCCTCCGTTCCACTCGTGGTGGCAGCAGCAGGTGTTGCTGTTGCAGCTCCCTGTGATATTGTTGCTGCCACTTGCTGTTGTTGTGGTCAACATGGGAGTTGTTCTTGCTGTTGCGGAGAATGCAGCTGTTGCAGCTGTAACTATTGTTGTTCTTGTTGTTGCTGTTAAATGTTGTTATCTTCTTTGTTGCTCTTTTTATATTATTATTGTTGTTGTTTGCTGTTGTTGTTGCTTTTGCTTTAACTGTTTTATTTGCGGTTGTTGCTAATTTTGTTGTTGCTGCTGCTGTTGTTGTTGCTGTTGTTATTATTGGACTGTTGTTGCTGCAATCTGGAACGCATCACATAGCATACTTCCTAGTCCACTCCCGTGCCAGCTCATTATATTTTTCCCGATCGGTTTTATATATTCTGGCAATCTCTGGAACAAGCGGATCATCTGGATTGGGATCACAGAGTAGAGAGCAAATGGATAATAAGACTGAAAAGGAAAAGAATTTTAATTAATAATAGTTCATGAATTTAATATTACATTTAACTTCTCACCTTTTGAAATAGTTAATGCTGGCGACCACTGAGATCTTAATATATCGAGGCAAATCGATCCATTGCTGTTAATGTTTGGATGGTATATGCGTGTTGTAAATGCCACTTTTGGTGGCTTAAAAGGATAGTCTGTTGGGAAATGTATAGTTAAGAAAAATACACCTCCTTGATAAGGGCTGTCCGGCTGTAAAAAGAGTAAAAAGGTTTATTAGTTAAATATATTTAACAGATTCAGTTAAAAGACCATCTGTTTGTGTTATAACAGCCTAAAGTTAAACGGTATTTAATCCATCTTAAGATTACTATCAAGGTTAAAGATAAGATTTGAAGCAGTATACAAGACACTCTTATATTAAGATCTAGACACCAAGAATGTCTGAGTTCCCCGCGTAATTACTTCTATGAAAGATATATGACATAAGTTTCGCAATAACAGTTGTAGATAAACCTGGATAGCTTTCTCTATTTTGTCTATATAAACAAATCTTTTAAACGTCTCATAATTCTCAGCTAATAGACGGAGAGTATGTGATTTCTAACATGAATTAGTCCTAAACTAATGTGTCCCAATGGGGTGTTGCTGCGTATGTCTTCTTACCGGGCCCATTATTGTAGCTTGCCAGTGAAATACTGTAAGAGAAAAATAAATAAATTAGTTAATAAATTCATAATAATTGTATACTTTATTAACAACAGATTAAGCGAATTCTCAACATTAGTTGCAAACTCCAAACTGCATTAAGTGTGCTATTTATAAAAGCTCTTTCTCTTGCAATGCAACTGTCCTCTCTTTGTAACTCAGCTCTCTAGACTCTTAATAGCTGCCTCAAGCGCGCCCTTCCACACACACGCTCTGCCTCTCTTTCCTTGGTCTATCCAAAAGAAAAAAGAACAAAAACAAACAAATGCTAAAGAGCCTTGGCACCGACTGCTGGCAGCTACGCCGCGTCGCTGCATTTGTCGCTGGCAGCAACATACAGCTCAGTCGCCTAGCATGCCGTCCCGCTTTGTCACATTGTTCAAGTGCTTTTGGCAGCTCTACTTGCTCAATGTCAAACGGCAGAGCAGCGCTTGGGCTGAGAATTGGGCCGCGCTGCAGAATGGGTGGGGAGGTGGAGAGTTACTTTACACTCCCTGCGGTCTCACTGCGTGTGTGATTTTGTATGCATTCAATACAATTACAATTACAATAACAGTAATTTCATTTATACAAAAGTGCGATGGAGTTTCTCTGAATTACTCACAAACCGCAAACTCGACTTCCATTTATCGATAACAATTGCGGATACCATTGGATTTTAATTACAAGAACAGTCATTTTCGATTGTATAAGCACACTCTATACCTCTCACTCCTTCCCATTTGTAGTTCTTTGTCTTAGGGCTCATTTCGCTTGAAAAGGGGAAGGCGGAAAAGAGACGAGAGATCCCTTGCAATTGTTTATCGCCACGTAATTTCGTATATTTAATTTCAAGCTGATAAAAATGCAATCGCCGTCAGAGCTCTGATAAGAGCAACTAACGAGAAGACCGCATTTGATTGCTTATAAAACAAAATGTACAAATAAAAATATAAAGAGATAATATACAGTTGAGTAGATTATCTCTCTATCCAGTAGACAATAATGTTACTTCCTTTTCAATTATTTCTCTAAGTTCCAAGATAAACAAGCTAAAAATCTATTTTATGCCTATCTATCTGCTAATCCTATACAACTAAATGGATATTAACTGATGCTAAATGGCAATGACTGCGCATTAGTGTTATCTAATCTATTTCTTGGTATCACAGCCCAAAAATTATAGGTTAATTAGAGTAATTATTGATACTCATGCCTAACAAACATGTGACTTCCATGTTATGGTTTAAAAACCAATTTGAAAATTATATTTAATTTTAAAAAATATTTTGATGATTCAATGTTTTGAGTTTATGCTGAATTGTTCGATTTGGTCAGTTGGGTGCGACCCTAAAAAGCAACTTTAATTGCAAGCGATTTCACTTTTCAGTGACGTCATTGAGGTGACCTCCTTAACGGCTGAATCTTGGCTCAAACGGTTAACTGAAACGTGTGTATGCGAGTGCTGAACAGTTAAAGAGTTAACAGGCACGTAACCCTGACTGTGTGTGTGTGTGTGGAGGCTAATTGCAAATTTAGAACCGTGCCCCCAAAACGATCACGAATAAAATAAAAAATGGAGAGACTCGGTACGAAATAAACTTATGCAAATTTAAAAATAAAAAAAAAAATAAATAAAGCTGTCAAGTCATGCTCTGCATCTATGACGTGACAATCTAACTTGGCTATAAAAATAGGTGTATAAAAAAGCTAACTATTTATAGAACACATCAGTTGAGGGAGCTACAAAGAGAGACAGAGAGAGCATAGAATCTTTAGAGATTTCGACCCGTTACATAATGCAGTTCACGATTGTTGGGCTTGTTGAGAATTTATTTATCGCTCAATTCAGTCAGTAATACTCACAATCATCTCCAACTGGTCCAGCTGAACATTGTGCAGGTGGATCTCTGCCCAGATCTTGCAGTTCCTGTAAACAATAAGGAAAATACAATTAATTAAATTGCACATATAGAAAAATATGTTTATTTAAACATTAAATTTAATTTATATTTGTTTTATACTTTGCTTTAAAGTCGCATTTCTTGGCTAAAGACATGAAATTTCTTCCGCTTTTGTTTTTCTTTGTTTTGATCTGATTTGTCATTCGCACACACAGAAACAAACACACACACTTGCATACACATACATCAGACATCATATGAAATGCAAATGATGATGTTAATTTTAAATGCACAAATTAAACAGCATTTTTAAACAGAGAAAAATATGAAAATTTTTGCAGGCAAGAAGAGACAAGAGAGAAATTGCGAGAGTCAAGAAAATCAAGTTCGTTGGCCCGAATGAACGAACCAAAAGACCCAAGCTCGCTTGCTCTCGCTCTCTTCCATTCTCTTTCTCGCTCTGCCTTCCCAGTCCAATCTGCTCCCCTTTTTTGTGCTCTCGCTTACACTCGCTTATTCGCATGCACACGCACACAGCTGAGCGGCGGTTTGTCCCCGCCCCCGCGCCCATAATATCACAGCTGCCAACTTTGGGGCGAACTCACACACGCAGACTAACACAGTGGTGTAAAGTAAACCGGCAAAAAATAAAATAAAATACAGAAAAACAGCAAAAAGAGGAATACAAAAAAAAAGAAGACAAGCTAAACAGACGGTGGGTGAAAAGAGGCGAAACTTAAAAGCGGCTTCGGCATCAGTTTTTTTTTCTTCTAAATATTTTATTCTACTATTTGGCGATATTTTTGCTCTCTTTGTGACGTTTGCAACAATGTACGCAGTTGGGGTCCCGTTATCCCCCACCTCCTACGCACACCAGCACACCTAGCGCGACAATTCATTTACCGACGGAACATGAGCATAAGTAGGGAAAATATGTTAGACGTATTTCAAAAATAGCAAAGAACAACAACTAAACGGCAATTGGGCGAACGCTTTGCTCTCTTTCATCATCTGCACATGCCACGCACTTTCGTCTTGTACCTGTTGAGCAAAAATATAATTACAACAACAGCAACTAGACGAAGTGCTGTGTAGAGGGGATGGGGCGGAACGGTATTATTACAAAACGGAAAACGTACGTAAAACACCAAGTTCGAGGGGACTTTCATTGCGGCCTCCGTCACGCCCCCGCAGCAGACTACATGAGTCATGAGTTCGTTGTTCGCCACTAAGAACGGCACAAAAAGACAAGTGATAGCGTTATTTTTTCTTCTTTCATTTTTCGCTTTATATTTCAAATAAAAACAAAGTAACGGTCAGCTCGTAAACACACATACACACGCAAATGGCTAGATCACTCGACAGCAAAGAGAGAGAGAGAGAGAGAGAGAGAGCAGCTGAGCCATTAAGACCCGGCTCATACTTTTCGGTTTTGACAATTGAGGCCAAAACGACAGTCGTCGGCAACAACAACAAATATCCCAATAAGGGAAACCTTGAGAGAAGACATTGTTTTGCTATAACAGTGCATCGTGTGAGGGGCAGGGGGTAATCAAAACAGTTACTTGCTAATTGCATGTTGGAGATCATTACATAAAACAACAAACGCAAGAAATTAACATTAATTAATTAGATTGTATTTGTCTTTACTGGCTTCCTCATTTTCACTAGCTTTTCATTTTCATTTCATTTTTATACGACGAATAAGTTTATAATAAACAGCGCGAAAGGAAAAATTCAATGGCCATGACGCTCGTTTGCTTCGTGACGCGCTGCTTTGGTGCTGTCGCTACTGCGGCAGTCGCTGGTGGTGGCGACGTCAATGCTAGCGTCGTCGCTGCTATTGTTGCTCAAGCGACGAGACAGTCAGCAGACCCCAACACTAAAGTGGATACATACATAAATACACACATAAATATATCTTTAAAATATACGTGTAGCATATTAACAAACAAATTTACATATTTAGCTGTATTTGCTAAATTGTAATTTTTTAACTAATTATTGGTTCTCTACATGCATCAGCGTTTTCCAACACTTTATTTAGTTGCCATCGCGCACACACACAAACACACACCCTCTTAGCACTGCCCCATTCGCTTTACTTTAGCATGTAAGAAAGAGCCAAACAGACTGTAGCCAGTCGACCCAGCAGCTGCCGCCGATTTTTGCCATCGCTCTTTGGGCGTCTCATGGGGGTGTGTGAGCGAGACGGTAAAATTAATATGCTATGTGGTGCTGACTGTGTCTGTGCAAAGCCAGTGTACACGCATACACTGTCTATGTGTGTTTTTGGCCCTGTGTTGATGGGGACTATGACGGTGAACCGGCAGCACTAAATTCGAACTTTAATTCTCAACTTATATGTATATATTTTTAAACTCTTTAAAATGTAAATATAATATCGACCACTAGTTTCAAGTATAGTAAAATACAAGTCAATAATCAGACTGTAACAGAAGATACAACATTAGTGTGAGAGCGAGCGAATAAGGGGCAAAAATATTTTGCCGAGGCAGAGAACAGCAGATGGAGCAACTAACCGATGGTGAAACGAAAACACACATACTTATAAATATGAACATGCGACTGGACTGCAAATGCAATTTTATTTGTTTGAATATTGGATGAATCAAACTAAATATTGACATGGACAATTTGGAGTGTTTTCTTTTTTATTTTAATAACGTACATCAGATATAATTATCAAAAATTTACTCGCTTTCACACGCACACAAACAAACACATCAATGCAATTCGCATGTTCCAATATATGTACGCATATACAGGTACATATACATAGGCATATATATACGTACATATGTATGTTTCATTCTATGGATGTGTGTATATATGTAATAGACAGCACTATTTCTGAATTATCAGCGTAAAAAGTAAGGTTAGGTTAAATTTATACGCTTTTTCTTGTATTCGCCGTGTTTTATTTTTGCTGGATCTTTCTGCGGCGCTGGCAGCGAACACCAACAATACACACATACATAAGAGCTAAGTCAGTGGAGTGTGTGCGTGTGTGTGTGTAAGTGCTCTGCTATACACACTCATACATTTATATATATATATACATATATGTATGACAAACAGCAGCGTGTATTGGGTAACATAGCGGAGCCCAAGAGCGAAGTGTGCTAAACTGAGACTCTGCTGGCCAAAAAGTGCCCAGATGACGATGACGACGTCGACGGTGACCAGGTGCCCGGCTTGAGAATACAAACACAACCACCCGCACAAAAATGCACTCGCACACACACTCGTATTGGACTACATGTGTAACGGAAACGAAGCCTCTACAAATCATACAAATGGCCGTACACGTTGCCCAGCGCACACACGGAAAGGACAATGGCTATCCTAATGTTTCTAATTAGAATCCCATAAAAAGCCCGTTGTGGCTTTTGCAATTTACAGACAACTAAAACTAGACCTGAACTTGTTTTACTTAGTTTTAGTTGTAATTAATGCACGTCGTCATCGCCCATTTTTCCTATGCTTCTTTTGCTTTTTGCACGTTTTCTTTCGTTCACGTATTCGGTTCGTTTTTTTTTTCTTTGTATATTGCCGTTGTCGTTCCTACGTTTCACATTTCTTGCATAAATTTTTTTCTGTCGCACACAAAAATTTCTTCACCGTTTTTACAGTACGAATTAAACTTTTGCACTTTAGAAATGCATGCTAACTAAAATGCTTTTTACAATTTTATTTCATTATTTTTTTTCACGTACCTTATTGATTCTTTTTAACGCCATTTTCTGATTGAAATTTTATTTTCTTGTGTGTGTGTGTTGGTGAGTGTGTATTAGTTGTTGTACGTTTCTTTGCTTGTCGATTAATTTTTGTTCTTTGTCGATTTGCACGAAACGAGAAATTGGTTTTGTAAATTATTGAAAATGCTATAGAAAAACCAAACGAAACACAAAAGCTGCGGTAGGCTTTATACTTTTCTGTGTTCTGGCTATTTTCTGCTCAGCTTTTCTCCGAATTACAGTCCCTTTTGTCTAGAAATATTGCAGCACTGCGAGTAGAACGGCGCCCCGACGACAACTACGGCGACGATATTTTTGCTGTTCAAAGCGCCGAGCGGAAGTGAGAGAGACCGACACGATGACGAACAGCGGACAAAACGAGTGATTATATAAAGTGCGCGAGTGCGACAGAGATGAATTTAATGTTCAAGTGTCTCGGTGTTGTAAAATGTGTGATTATTTCCAGCACTAGTCAAGAGAGGAGCACAGCTACACATATGATACAGTTAACTGACTGGCCAGATCGATATCTGTGGAAGATAATTTGACAATATTAAATCAATGTGGCAACCATTAAATTGGCAAGCTTAGTTAATAAATTTTTAATTCACTTACCTTTCATAAAGCAACAGCAACACATTGGCAATGAGACAAGGAGAAAATGTGTGTCCAAATTTAGCTATCGAAAAGAACTGGCACCGTAGAAATTCAAACCAACAAAAACTGTTTAAACCGGCGGCGATGCAATTTGTAATGTGTATTGTCCGCTGCGTTTCCTGTCTGCGCGCACTAAATGCTGTTAGGTTATTCTATTTATGATCACACAACGTGTTGCTTGCTGCCGGAATGTTTTTACTGATGAATTTTGAAGGAGTTGTGCTGTGTATTTATCATTTGATAATGTTTAAAAAGCTACTCTGTTTAAGTTGATCTAAGGTCTCACAACAGCTGTTGTCTGTGACAGTATGGTAGCTCTATTTTTAACAGAGATGCCATAAAGTGGTACTCTTAGCAAGTGGTAACTTTTTTAAACATGTTCAAGACGCTATGTTTCATTTGGTGTTTTTTAGTACATTTTAGTTGCAGGGATGCCACCCTTGATAAAACAAGAAATACCAATTGTTTTATGATTCCGAAGGTATTGGAATTCAGGCACACTTAACTTGTCTGCAAATTTAAACAAAAAGGAAATTAGCAAGCAAAACTTTGCAATATTTAATCAATTCCATAATAGAGATAGTAAACGCAACGCGTCAGTTTTGCCCGTTTCAAAGCGACAACACGTTTCGTATTCGGTAAATTACCGTGGCACTACGCTTGTTCCAGTTTTGAGTGTTGTTGTTGCTGCCGATTTGCAAGGCGACAAAGTGCTCGTGTGTGTATGTGTATGTCGTATATGAGTGTGTGTGTTGAAGATTATTTTGTTAGAGGTCATTTCTATGCGTAAGCATTTGCAACATGCGGCAGCCAGTTGATGAAAGTGGGACCGCCGTCTTAAGATACACGCGCCATAATAACAAAGGACGCTTGCAGCAGCTGTACGCCCACGTCCACGCCCACAGCAAAGCGCGCAGCAGCAGCAAAAGCGCAAGCTTCATTTTATAGTACGCGGAGTCATGCCAACAACAAAAACAACAACCAAATCGACACCAGAAGAAGAAGAAGACGAAAATTGCGATACGCTAATGGCGTCCTTAACAAAAACTACACCAACAACAACAGCAGGGGAACAGCCACCACCAACGCCGCAGCCGCAGGCACAGTCTCAGTCGCAGTCGACAACGACGCGACTGCAGTCAGCGACTGATGCAGCTGAGGACGCAGTAAAAATGCCAGCGCCAGCAGCACCGTCTACATTATTGACGCGGCCAGCGCCAACGCCTACGCCCACACTGTTGCCCTTGCTGGCCTCAGCTGCCGCATGCAATAAACAGTTATTGTTCTGCCGGCGTTTAAAGGATGCTTCGGCCGGTTCAATGGACGGCGTTGGATTTTTGCGTAACTTTAATTCATTGCCGCTATTTGTCTATGCGACGTCGCCGTCGACGCATGCTAGCTCTGCTGATGGTGTTGGTGTTGCCAGAGAAGCTGCGGCCGCTGCTGCAACGGCATTTACTCAAAAGGTAAGCCCAAATTTCTCTAATCTCTATATCTGTCCTTGTCGCACGCTTTGTTCTTGAATTGCGTAATTGATCATTTCCGTTGCACTTATTGTTAGGGTTGGGAAAAGGGGTAGGAGTTCAGTCAGTGGACAGTGCGGGTATTCGATCGTGCTTTTATAATTTATTATTATCTATTTTATGCTGGGTGCTGTTCTGCATGGCTGGCTAAGTTCTGGAGTTGAGTCTCTGCACTTGTCGTCGCCCCGCGTAGCCCCCACCTCCTCCCCTTGCTTCCGACATGTGCGGAAATTGCTGGACGTTGTTGTTGTTCTTTTTACTGTCTTGTGCGATATCTAACCGCTGCAACGGCAGCCACAACAACAACTTCAACGCTTAACTCGCTCCTATTTTTTTATGTTCAATTCGTGGCTTAAGCGGCCAACAAAATATGCGTTTTTAATGTTAATAATAAAATTGTTTTCGTTGTTTTTCTCTTTTTCTGCTGTTGTTGTTGGTGATCGCTCAAACGTGTCGTCATTAATGAACCCAACAGCAGTCAGCCTGAGCGTAACTGTGCTTTTGTCTCGTGTGCATGTGTGGGGGAGGAAGGCTTTTTAGGGGAGAAGGGGGCGTGCAATATGTGTGTGTGTGCGTTGTATAGTGGTTACAGGTGCAGCCATTGACTGAAGTCCATGTTCTGCTATTGTTGTTGCTTATTGCGGTTCGTTCGCTCTCTGGCTCTCTTTGCGGTCTCTCTCTATCTCTCAGCCGAAGTAACGCTTCACTTATGCTATGCTTGTTGTTGTTGTTGTTGTTGTTGCAGCTCAGTGACTTGTGACGTGCGCGCGCTGCTGCTCATAAGCTTCATTAACACAAAACTGAGGACCAGAAGCCGCAAAGGCTTTTGCAAATCGACGCCATTTTGTGTGTGTGCTCTCCCGTCGCTTCTTCTCTCTTCGTAGCACTGCATTCAATTTTGCGCACATTTTGGAGCTTTTTGTGATCGCACAATTGTTTATTTTTGTAGTTTACGCTCTCTTTGCAGATTCGTCGCCCTAATTGAACTGTAAAGTGGGCGGGCAATTTTCACTCAAATCTGTATTTCTTTCACTCCTAATGCAATTACCCGCATGTGCACAGTCTCTCTCTCTCTCTCTCTTTGCACCCTTTGCTCTCCAGAGAGCGTTGTTTACATTTCAAATTTAAATCAATTTTGTTTTCTGATTGCGGTTTAAGTGGCAGTTTACAAGCGTTTGCCGTCACCCAACCCTTGTGTCTTGTTTATGCTTATTGCAACCATATGTGAGTATGGGTGTGTGTATCTCTGTGTACTTGTATCTGTATCCCAATGCTCATGTTTCTGTATCTCTTTCGTTGTCGCCTTCGTCTTCTCAAATTTTCAATGCGCATTTCGAATGAATATGAATATAAATCTAAATGTTTTTTTTTTTTAAATTTTTTTCTTGTCAATTGTTCCGGCCACTTTCCATCTTCACTTTTGTTCAATGTACATAAGTTATTTATATCATTTGATATTGTTTCGTCTCGGTTTCTCCTCCCAAGAGGGAAAGATACAAGCTCATTCCCACGCCTTTTAGGGCGATTTTTTGTGTGTTTACATTTTCACGATCAATATTTGGGTGTGTGCGAATGTTGAGCACTGATTTATTTAATGAAGAGATAAGAAAGAATTTGATTTGGGGCTATTTTTTTTTAATTCCTTAGAAATCTTACTTTACTACTGTGTTTGTGTAGCTTTGTAGGTGCTTTGAAGCTACACTTTTGATTATCGAAAGCTAAGAAAGCACATTAATATGTCTGGTAATCTTTTGCAAGACTACAAAGCTTGGGATCTACGGTTCTAAAAGAAACTAAAAGCTTCAAAGTATATTTAAGCTTGGCTTGGCTTTCTTAGCAGCTTTTCGAGTGTATTAAAGCTTTGTAAGCGCATAAAAGTTTCTTTAAACACTTTTTAAAGCGGTTTAAAATAATCTGTTCTCTTGAAAACTCTCAAGAAGCTGAGGAAAGCTTCGTATTTTTATCTTAACTTTTTCTTTGTTAATTTTAAAAGCTTGCAAATGAATGAAATTTGCTTCTCACTTTAGTTTTTAGTACTTTCAGTGCTGATTGCACAGTCACTTAAAGATAAGAAAACAGTTAACAGTGTACAAATGCTTAAGTTTTCATATTTGGTATCTGTTTCCTCTTTTTGGTTTTTTTCTTTTTCACTTTTTCTTGTATCTTTTGCTTTGTTTGATAATTAAAACAGATTGGAGAAATATAGTATGCAGTAAAAGTAGTTTAATGGATTTACTGAGTGATTCGGTTTATCAAATTTGCATAAATATCAAACTGAAATGTCAGAAGTTGGTTGGTAACCCCCTTAATTTCCTACAAGCTTTCATTGATTAAACGTTGAAGAACTTTTTAGTTTGTTTTTGGCGTCATGGCAACATTGTGTTGTTGTTTTTTTGTTATTTATTATTGTTGTGGCGCCCTTGTCATGTGTGTTCTTTCTCTATCACTATCTCCTCTCTCTATCTATCGCGTTCTGCTTCTTTCGCTGCGTGTAATTAAGCAGCGAGATAAGCGGCAACTGGGCAGTAGGCCATTTTCCATGTGTATCTTTTGTCTCGTCGCCTTTTTGCCTCATTTGCTGTTGTTGCACTTGCTTCTTTTGGAGTTGCAGCTAATGACTTACTTGGTCAGTTTGTTTTCTTTTCCAGCCTGTTTCTATCTCTATATCTCTATCTATTATATTCTATGTCTATCTTTTATAGTGCATTACCCTTTGCCACACATTGTGGCGTCGGCTTTTTAAATACGTTTATAAAGCACTTAATTACCTGTAAATTGATTGGCTACTTGTATTTCTCTGTTTGTTTACCTGCACATTATGCTTGAAAAGCTGCATAAACAAATCGCAATAAACATTACAAAGAACATTTTAAAATGCAATCATAAGATACATTTGTATCTTTTGCAGCTGCTGTTTTTCTGTTTTCTTTTTGTTTTGAAATGTTAATGTTAAGAGCGACGCTCTTTATCGAGGCTCTCTCTCTCTCTCTGTTCGTAATCAGCGCTAAGTGTCACTCTCTGCATTCAGCGCCTTGCACTCATTCAGCTGAATGCTAGACTAGACCTGAAGTTGCTTAATGCTCTCCCGCTCTCTGTCTAGCAGCCTAGCGCTAACGAAAGTCACTCACTCACTAACAGTGAGTCATGCTAACTGTTAGCATGCTACAGACTACTGCCTACAGTTTCACTCACTCACGCGATCTCGCTCTCTTTGACTCAAACTGTTGTTTAACAGCGCTGGACAAAATGGTAGGAAAAAAACATAACAGCTGTTGTTGTTTGTATTGTAAAAATTGGCGTTGAAGCGTGCGGTCGGCTTCATTGCGAACGCGCTTCGTTATAGGTTGATTGCACTACGAAAAAGTATCTGACAGATACACGCGTCTGGTATTTTGGGTGCTGTAGCTGTGTGTAGTGTTATTGTTGTTATTATTTTTTCGGGTATTTTTCGCCACTGAATCATCTGCTTCGTTCGTGTTCTACTCAGAAACGAATTAACTGATTCTTGAGACAAACAGAAACTCAAACACTCACACACACACACTCGGACGTGAATCGCGTGCTCTTCCTCTTTCTCTTCCTTAAAAGTCAATTCCCAAAGTCGGTTTATCGATATATCTTAATGTGCATATTATGAAATGATTTTCGCAAAAACCGGTCAATAAGAAATTTATATAAAAAGTTTACAACAAAGGAAAAAAGTGAAATTTTTATGTATTTGCTGTTATGCAAATCTAATACGATAAATATATATATTTATATATATGTATGTATTTGCAAGTGTCGACTGTGACTTGTGACCAAATCTAAGATACAAAGATACAACATAACACAGAGAAATAACAAATAACTAAATAAAATCACAGCAACAACAAAAAATCGCTGCTTTCATTTGGATTAATTGAATTTTTCGTTGGCTTCAAAACTGAGACTCGTTTTGTCAATGAGATCAACTAGATAAATGGTGCGTATCTTGTAACTAAACTAAACCGACTCAGAGCTCGTATCTACGGTGATAATAAATTGGGCATTTTTTCACGTTGTATGTAAATTGCGACGGAAGTTTCGAAATGGAATAAAAAAAAGATTTCTTGATAAATGTGATGGGGAAAATCAGAATTATATTTTGAGAAATGACGGCAAATCGAGCAGACTTAGATTATGTTTTAGTTGTGGGTGTAATAAATGGTTAGATACAAATTTCGTCTAGCAGATACTTTAAGAGTAGGTCTAGGTTGTGGGTGTGTTGACTTTAAACTTTATTGGAGTTTTTCTATAAAATCAATTGCTTAAAAGTATTTACTAGTATTGTTGAATGTATGAGATAAATAATGTATCTCTTAGAGCATGACAGATAACTTAATTAATTGTTGCAGCTTTAAGATACAAATTTCTAGCTAGTCTAGCTAAATCTGTTAAGTGATCAAGTTTCGTTTCAGATTGTTAATTGAGCCACAAAACAAAATGTTACACATTGTATCTTTAAGATATTGTTTGTCACAGCTTAGATAGCTATAAGCTGGGTTCGGTTCGGTTCAGTTCAGTCACCTCTTGTCCTCAGCTTAGTTGCATTTTAATTAATTAAACATAAACATTTGCATAACAACGTTGACATGCAAACCTCTTAAAGTGACCAAGGTAACTCCGTCTCTCGCTCGAGCTGCCTTTATATCTATCTCCTTTGCTTGCCAGTCTAGTCTGACATTGTTTATCTTGTTAATTAAGCAACATAGTAATAACTACTGTTTAATTTTTAATTGTTACCACACTCTAATTTGTATCTTCTTTATGCCCACTTTTCTGCTTGGTCATTTAAGCTACGTAGCTTAATAATTATCTATCGTTCCACAATATTCTAGCCTCTCTCCCTGTGTCTCTTCATTTTTGCGCTCTCCCTCTCTCTCTTTGCTCGTGAATTCTTCATTGGGATTGATTATACACGCTCTCTTAAAAAAAAACACACACGCTGCATTTCATTTCCATGCGGGTCTCGAGTTTCGAAAGCGAACAACAGCAATACTCCCCCCACTTCTTCCCCTCTTTTCATTACTCTCTCTTGACTCAGTTCCCCTGCGCTCACTCTCTCTCGCTGCTTGACAATTAATGTATAAATACAACTGCGAGTGCGAGTGCGAGTTTGAGTCTTTTTTTTCTGCTGCTTCTTTTTGAGTACTCACTCACACACGCACACATTGTTGGCATATTTAACAATATTATTTATATTATTTTTGCCTTTTCTTTGTTTGACTTTTTGCACTGCTCCGTTGGCACTTTTTAATTGTTGTTGTCTTTGTCGCTCTCTTTCTCCCTCTCCTTTATTTTTCTGGCTCTTCGTATCATTTAGTTTCGTTTCTTTCTTTCATTGTTTAATAATTCAGCAGTTTTTCTGGCACAATTCAATTGCCGTTAAGTTTCTGGTCAACTAAAAATAAAATATTAAACAATTAAAAAGGTTTCTTTACTAATTTTATTGCCTAATTAAGTTGCCAACTCCCCCTTCCATTTTTCCATTTCCTTTTGGGAGTTTTCGCTGTGCGTTTTGTTTTTTTTCAGCTAATTACACAAAATTATTGAAAGCAAAAATTGAGAGCAAAACTAATTGAAAATTGTTGTATCTGCGAGATACGTTTGTAGTGAAGTGGGAGGGGTGGGAAGTTAAACAAGGCTGTCCAGCAAGATATAAATGATTATTTAATGTATTTAAACTAAGTTTTGTAGCCTCAACTTCTGATTGAATGATTCATTCAAATTATGAATTTATTCTTGGAGTTTCAGTTGGAAATATAGTTCTGTTTTTCCACTGCTTCTTTGTTCATTTCCCCATAATGATTCTTTGTTTACCTTAGCTGCTTTCATGTGTAATAGAATTCCAATGCTTACACAGATTTTCCACTCGATTTCCATTGATCAGCTGTTTTATTTATTTAGTTTCTTGTTTTTATTTGCTTTTCTCATTTGTTGCGCTCTGATTCATCCGATTGGCAAAACTCCAAATCCAAATAACAATTGATATTCATATGTATGTATTTGATAAAGCTATAAATACATATGCTAAAAAACGTATCTATGGCTTGACAAATGTATCTGTATCTGCATCTCAGCTGTGCTTTAGCGTATTATGCTTTCAGGTCGTCTACAGTGAGCTTTAACCTTGACGCTGAACACGTTCCATGGCGTTGGAGTGTTCGCTTAATCATCTTACACTAGACAACAAAAGTAGAATTATTAAAACAAATTTAGTTTCAACAGCCAATTAAAAATTATTAACAATTTAAGGCAAACTTTTAAGGTTTCAAATAACTTGTTGTCTAGTGTTATTGTTATTGTTCTGTTTGCTCTTGTAATCTTGTGTTAAATTTGCAAAATTTCACACATTTCAATGCGTTGCCCGCCCAACTTCCCCTCATCACCTCTCACTCTGCTCCTCTCCTTTTTTTCCCCACCTTCCCTGCCCTCCAACGCTTTTCGACGCTCTACTGTGAACTGGCACAGTTGGCAGATAAAATAATGCATATAAGTTTATATGATTGCCTTAATTTATTTTTATTTACTTGCAAATTTTTTTGTATCTCTATTTTGGTGGTTTCTATTGTATTATTATTATTTTTATTATTATTATTATAATTTGCAATTGTCATGTGATTTTCGGTTCGTTTTATTTATTACTTGAATTTTTGTTTGCCCTTTTGTTGTTGTTGTTCTACTTTCTACTGGCGTGGGTTGCTCAAACTGTTTGCCAGCGTCAATCATCATGTTTTGTAAGTAATACATTTAGAGATTTAATATAAAAATTGCCATAAATAAACCAAAAATTGCAAGTGACTAAAAAATAATCATAATCAAAGCCAGCGCACGAGCCATCAATTGTTGCAAGTTGGCCAAAAGTGGTAAGAGGTGGAGTGGTGAGAGCCAATTGGTAGTAGTCCAAGACGTAGCATAAATTGCGCCATAAAGCGCACAATTAAAGTTGCAGTCAGTCAACGACAACAGCAACAACAACGACGACAACAACTTTGCAAATTGGCAACACTTTCCAATTGAAACTACAAGTAAAAGTGATCTAGTTTACACTGATGCACTAGCAGATACCCAGTTAATGTAACAACATCAAAAGTATGTTGCTTATATTTACTAACGACTTTTCTTTTAGTTTGCTCAATATACCCTTGCTCTCTGTTGTCTACAGGGCATCTTTGAGTTAGTTTAAATTGCCACGTCTTGGCTCTTTTGATTGTAATTGCGATCATTTGATGATTTTGCAATATAATCGTCAGCCAATTTGGGTTAGATGAGCGAGTTATCAATGGCTGCCCCTTTCCCTATACCGATTCCCCTTTCTACTCAAACTCCCCTTTTGCTCTTTTGTTCTGTTATATCACATGAGTGAGCTTTCGAAAGCCTCTTTTCTCTCTCTGTCTCCCTCCCACTTTCCTGCATCATTTCGCTGCACTAGTTGCCTGCGGCGAATCTTTTTGTTTATTGAGTGCAATCATTCTTCTCCTTCTTCTAACTTCCTACAGCTAGCTGTTTCACTCACTCTGCTGCTGTTTCGCTTGCCTGCGGCGAATTCGCTCCGATGACATGTACGCGCTATCAGTAGCTGCGCCACTTCTCCCTCTCCCACATCGTTTAGCATTTGCCGAAATTCGCTGCAATTTTGCTGCTCTCGCTGCCTGCGGCGAATCTGTCAAATATGTTTGCTGCTCTGTTTGCTCGGAATGCGGAAATATTGTTTGTCTGTTTGTTTGTCTATCGCATTGTTGTTGTCGCTTCTTCGCTGTACTTGCTGCTGTTGTTGTTATTATTATTGTTGCTGCTGCTGCTACGTGCGCAATTTTTGCTTTTCTTCTCGATTTTGCTTTCTGCTGCTTCTGCTGCTGTTGTTGCCGTCTTCGTTTTGTTTCGTTTTCAACAGCTCATAGATACGTCGGCATTTTCTATGGTGCATGACATTAAAGTTTTAAATTTAACTACAAAAACTGCAAGTCGAAAAGTCGCTGCCAGTCTGCTCAGCTCCCAGTCTCCTCTTTCCCCTCTCGTCCCTTACTTCTACTCCATTCAATGGGCACTTAACCCTTGTGCGCACAATTGAACTTTACCAAGTGCGTTGAATTGTTTGCTAAAGTCGCGCCCTACTTTCCAAGCAGTTTAAAATGAACTTACGCTGACAGTGAGCACTCGATAGAGCGCACTAAAGTTCAGATACTTAAATTTGCCACTACTTTTATTGCTTACAAACTGATCATAAATATAGTTTAGAAATGTTTTGATCAAGTATTTAGCTCGACAGTAGTTCATTTTAATGTGTGTTCACTGTGGGGCCAGCTGCTGCATTTTCATCATCACTTGCTTAGCTCGCCACCCACTTGAGTGTGAAAAAATGCGCATACGCCGCGTGATACCGGAAAAGTTGTATTGCATTTGGCTCAAAGCGAATTTTGCGCGAGACTTTTGCAAGTTTCAGACGATCGCGTGCCGCCGTCACTGACAACAGTCGTTAAAACAACTATTTCAACAACAACAACAAATGACACAACCAAAGCGACAGCTATCACAGATTCTATACACTTTCCTTTGGCCATTAAGCTGGAACAGTCTGTGGGAAATAACTGTATGGAAATCATTAAGTTTCTTAAGCTTAAGCTTTTTAACGATTAAATTCAATAGTTTTTCAATAAAAGAAGTAGAGTATTAAGACTTCGTTAAGCCAAAGGTTACCCTTATTTTAAGAGTTGTCTGATTTCGTGCAAATGTCAAAAGTGTGACAAAGATTTCATTGACGAATTGCACAGTGACATGATTCCAACTAAAAGACAGTAAACAGTAAGCAACATCACATAAATTGACCCACTTACAAAGTGGTTCCATGACTCTGTTGTGGTTCTGTGGTTCTTTTTGTTGTGCCGGTTCATCAGCAACATCATCCGATAGTTGTGCCCTTTCAAGCTGCAGTTTCCAGTTTGCAGCTTCTTGTTTAGTTTTCTTCTTTCTTGCTGTTTACTTTGTAGATTGGGCACGATTTAGATTTAAACTTGAAATAATTTGTAGCTACATTTGTTCTACATGTTTTCTCCCGCAACCTGCCAAGATCACGTGGGAAGTGAGACAACGTATGTGCAGTTTTTTAAGGCTAGCTGATTTCACAAGTTGCTTGTTGTTTTAAGCCTGGTCAGGAAGCGTTTTGGGCCTTGAGTGTGTGGCAACAAGTTTTGTATTTTTGTTGTTCGTTCACATGTTTTGATTGATAGATTGTCGGACTTTAATTTGACAATTTGTTGTAAGGAAGCAACGTTTAAAGTTAAGTATTAATAGTTTTATAAAAGTATCTAGCAGATAAAATAACGCTTAGGTATGCCGATTGCTTGTATCTTTGTATCTAACGCTAGTATCTACAACACACAACTGCTGCCCTGTGTGTTGGCCAACAGAAAAAAAAAACAAGGCACAAAGCATACAAGAAAAGAAAACCACCTTGCGCATAGCACAGTTAGTCATTCACAGATACAGAAACCGATACAGATACATTTACGCGCATTTACAGATACATGAACAGAAAATACGGATATCTGGCCGGCACAACAGTTAACCAACACAACACAACTGCCAATTGTTAACCCAAATGTGCTGCCAACTGAGTTACGAGCCAAAGAGGGACAGGTGTTTGGTGGTTCATGGTTAGGGGGAGGCGGTAGGGTAGCGGAGTTCCAGTGATTGGCGCGCCTGTTCAGCGCGTTGCCAACTGATTTGTTGCGCATTGATTGAAGGGTAAATTACAGGTTGCCACATGCGATTCGATGCGATTTTCTGTTTGCCGCTGGCTTTTCTCTCTCGTATCTGCAAGATACACACAGACATAGTTACACACATGCTTTTAGCTACTTTACTTTTATTACTTTTAGTTAGAATTATTTTTGCTTCAACTAATTTGTTTTTTATTCGCAATTGCGTCACCTGTTGCCAACAATTTGGCTACGTTTTGGCCAAGTTTTTTTTGTACCCATATTTGGGCGATCCCCTCGCAAAGTGTATGTGTGTATCTGTGTCATGAAGTGTCTCTGTGTGTGTGTGTGTGTGCGTGTCTGCTAATAACTGCATATTTAATTCGATTTCAATGCTGTGTGTCTCTGTCAGCGTTCAAAGTGGGCTGTCACGTAATTAAAGTCACATAAGCATATGAAATTGTTATTAAAATAAACGTAAATATATTTTATTTTTTTCGGTTGATTTTCGCCTCATACGCTTTGGCATTTCAAGCACTCTCAAAAATAGAAATACTCGTCGAATTATTATTATTAACATCTAAATAGAGATACCGGCAAAACTATGCAAAACAAACGCCAACCCGAAACTGAATCTGAAACTAAAGCGTCAACTATGACGCACTCCTTGTCTGGAACTCGTTCACACTGAGCTCATTTCGTAAGATTATTTACTGAATTGGAGCTTTGCTTCATTTTATTTTTTTGAAGTTTATTTTTTTAACGATCTTCTGATGTTGTTTTAAGTGGAAATCATTTATTTTGGCATTTCCTTTTGGGCAAATTCCCTGTATTTAATGGATTTTTTATACTTTTATACTACCAAATAAATTAGTTGTGCCATTTAGAGTTATGTGTGTGAAAGACAGGATAATTTTCACGATACTCGTTGAAGTTGATTTACGAATTGTACTAAATGGTTACATTCTTGTCATTCTTGCCGTTTTTGAAATAGTCAATATATCACTTATTTTTAATGAATCAATTCGATAGCTCGTAACTTGCCAAAAAAATTTGTTTTTCAATCGTTACTCGTTAAGATTTGACGGAGAGACTCGTTACTTTTTTCGTACCCAATAGTAGTTTAAAAACATCGCGTATTTGGTTTTTCCCAGGCTCTCAAGTGTTATGCTAGAACCAACGCCTAATTCATTAACAGGGCCCTACTGATTCACCTTTTTTACGACCGCAAAGGCCGCGTGGTAATAACAAAAGAACGAACAAAAAATACACAAAAAATACTGCGAGCATTTCCTTTTTAATTAATAAGTATCTCATTCGTGTTCTCGTTTGTTCGCATCGCGTTCAAAAGCCTTTGGCGGTGGCTGCCAATAAAAGCAAAAGGTAAACCAAAAAAAAAAAAAAAAAAACTAAAAAAAAAAAACTTTATGGCACACGGTGTGGTTCATCATAAAATACTTAACTAAAAGTACAAAAAAAAAAGAATAAAAAAACAAAGACAACGATGCGGATATGATGACCTCATTGGAAATAAATACTGTAGACACCAAACTAAAACACACACACACACACACACCACGACTAATTGAAGCGCCAAGTTAAGACTTAGACAGTCTCTAAATTTGCACTGTTCTAAGCGTAGACTCCACTGATCACTTATAATTCGCTCGTTAACACAATTAAATCCACAAACAAATAAAAAACCAACAAAAACTCATTTGGGCCAACACATTTGCCAATTGGCAGCGTATATTATTTTTTGTTAAATTTTTTGGTTTTATTATTTGTTATTTTAAATAATTGTTGCAATCAAATATAATTACCAAATGCATCGAAATTGTCCATTTGCATTGTGTTTCCTTTTATGCATAGCAATTACATAAACACAACACAAACTTGGCTCAATTATTGCAACTGGCAACTAGCAACTGGCAAACTTGCAACGTGCAACAACCAGAAGAAAATCTTCATGTCTCGATGCGGTAACATGCTTCAATTTTGGTTGCCAAACATTATTATTAGTATTACGAGTATTTCGCATTTACCTACAATATTCCACTATATTTCATAGTTTTTTTTGTTATTGTTTTCTTACGGCGATTTGATGTTGTTGTCAGTTCAGTTCATTTCAGTTCAAACGGCAGCCGGCCACAACAATTGATCATTTTCTGTTGGCCAGGAAAAAAAAATGAAAAGCTACCAATATTTGTTATGAAAACGTGCGCAAAAAAATTGAGCTAAAAAATGGTTGTTTACTGAATACTCTACAAAGAAGAATGTTTTTAGAATGAATTAAGCAATCTAAAAAAATAATATGTTATATTTTGAGTAGAGTAAAATGTAGTTTATTCTCTTAGTAGGCATTTATTTTATATTTTATTTATATTGTATAGTTTTCTTTAAGGCAAAACTGTCAGCAACTTTCTTGATTTTATTTCCATTTGTTTAACACTTTATTAAACTATTTTTTTATTGCAATTATTCCTGTTTAATAAGCCTTTTTTATTGCAATCGTTACTCACTAAAAGCCAACTGCAATCAGCTTTACAAACTTGTGCTAACCTTTTTTTGGGTAAGGGCATGAGAGACAAACAGCAACGCTTACAGCTTCCACCTCTTTCTGCTCCTCCTGCAATTGCAATCGGGCCAATTGTGTACAGTGTGTGCTAGATGCGGTGCAACAGTGCAGCAGGGCAACAGTGCAACAGGGCAGAAGTGCAGTTTTATTCTGCCCCCTCTCGCAGCAACCCGTTGACTTTGGCACTTTGTTGTCTGTGGCCCCGTTGGGTTCCAGTTGCAGTTGCAGTTGTAGTTGGAGTTGGAGTCGCAATGCTTCAGACTGGCTGACTGTCTGACTTGCTGACTGGGTGACTGCTTAAAAACCCATCATCAATGGACGCAGCGGTGTCTCGTCTAACTGTAATGTCGTCAGCGTTTGTTGGCCGACTGTCGACTGTTTGCCAAGTTGCCAAGCTGCCTGTTGACTGTTTGACGATGCCATTATGAAATTGCACAGTGGTAGGTGGAAGTTAAATGAAACTGCCACAAAATTGCCACACGCAAGTGGGCAAGACATTAAGAGACCCTGCGCAAGAAAATATTTCACAAGTTTTTACATGTTTTGCTGCTTTTTAGGACAGCTTTAACGAGCAATAGGCCGATTACAAACAAACTTATTAAATATAAAAAATAAAGTTTAGTGCTTTTACTTACTTAAGTAGCAAGAAAAAGTTAAAGTTACTTATGCTAAAATTCAATGTATGAACCTAAATATATGTTGTGAGTCTACTAGTGTCTAAACTCAATGATAACTATATGAAACTCGGCTGCTATTAAGTCTCTTTATCTTTTTAGTCCTACCTCATATACCCTTTGTACTTTTACAGCACAGGTTTCACTTAAAAAGAAGCAGAAAAACCAAAACAGATGCAAAGTTTGTTTTTTGCGCTGTCTCGAAAGACTTTTCACCTGCCAAGCAAAGAGAAGTCAACCCACACCCGCACCTATTGCCCCAAAAAAAGCAAATCCAACTGACAGTGACTGCAAAACACCGTCTGACTGTCTGGTCTGTCGGTGTGTCTGCTTGATCGTCCAGCTGTTGCCACTAGTGTTGAATGTTTGCACTTTCCTAGCCTATATTTGTATATAGTAGAGTATGGTACTAAGTTTGTATTAACTCTTGTTGAACTCTTTGCTTGATCAATTTGAGTTTCCAATTTGAATTCGCTTTTCAATTTCTGATTTCTGTGCGCGCAATTATTGTGAAATTAAGATGTTTTTTTTTCGCTTTTGTTTATTTTTCTGTTTTTTTGCTTTTACCTGCTGATATTGTAATCGCTTTTGGCAAAGATAAAGTTTCAATGCGATTAACTTTCTACCATTGTTTTTGTTGTTGTTCTAGTCAATTGAATTTCTTTAGTTTTTGAACTTTTCTTTTGTATTTTCGATGTGTGTGAATTTATTATTTGGCATGATAAGATATTAACTCTCTGCGCTGTGCTAATTATAGTTAGAAATTTTCAACAAATTCAGTTGACATACAAACGAAAAATAAGCAAAGCAAATAGATAGAAGCAAACCACATGAAGCTGTCACTTTTTTCACAAGAAAAATCTGTAACAAATGCAACACAGCTGCTGCTGCTGTTGCAGTGACTGTAGAATAAACTTTCACCCGAAAAAGCAAACAACAACAACAATAATAATCATACCGCAACGAGCCACATGTTGCAACTGTTTTATGGCTTGAAATTCACACTCTTAATTGCCAAGCTGAGACCTAAAGCTGCAGCTGTCTTGCGAGTGCGTGTATCTGATAGATATAAGTACTTGTACACACAGAGAGAGAGAGATACTTAAGTATCTGTGCCTTTTATGTGTGCTTATTGCCACTGAGCTGGCAATTTGTTGCGTCTCTTTTACGCATCTCCAGACACACGAGTAGTAGTAATCGTTATACTCATACTAGAACGATTATTTTTCAAAGCCAGCACAATGAAAGAGAAAATTAATAGACTAGATTGCAGGTTGCAATTGAGGACTGTCGGTTAATTAAGCGCATTAGCAGCTCGTACAATCAGTGCACGATTTAATGACCCTTGTGCAATAATATGAATGACAACTGGGGCATAATTATATAGGTTTATTAATTATATAGATGGGGTGTAGATATTATTCGATAAATCTTATATTGTGGCTGCAAAAGATTGCTTAAAGGTTTATAGACAAACAAGTTTTTTACAAAAAAGAAGTATAATTGTTGAAAGTTCTTTTATTAACTCTAGAAGAAATCTATAGAAACAAATTTTATTTCTTTATAATCAGGTTTTTAGACTTCTCAGAGCTTTTCGGTCAAGGAGTGTCAAATACCTGAACTTTTAATTATTTACACTTAAGTTTATTACAAATCTTGATTACCCAACTGAGTATTTACTTTTATAACTTTTTGATTAATGTCACAATCTGATGGAAATACTAATTACAGCTGGAGTGTATCAATGTAGAGTTAGGTACTCAAACAACTGTGCCGTTCATTGCACTGAAAATTCCACAAGCTTTTCACGTACTCAAAAAAACTTAAAGCTTTGTGTAGAAAATAAAGTACAAAACTATAAATACATGTAGTAAAAGCAGTACTTAAATACTTGCACTTGAGCTGCTTGTAACACTTAATCTTTGTATTTAGTATTTCATTTAAAACCTACATGTTTTTTAGCGGTTTTTTATAGCATTCACAGCTAAAAGTGTTGGCAGTGCGTATGCGAATCAGTTTTAGGTTTCGCGGTCATTGCAATTGAAATGATTCGCAACTGGAGCTGCAACAATAGTTATGATGATAATAATAAATAAGTTACTATACAACACCCACTTGCCGTTGTCATCCACATTCGAGTTAAAGACACACACACACACACACGTACACTCGATTTTACACACACTGTTAAAGCAGATAATTTTCTAGCGTTTTACGCTCAAGTTGGAAAATCGCTCGTGAGTGTAAATTGTGTTAAGTTCTTTTTGGCTTTCTCAACGGCTTTCTATTTTCCCCTCCCCTCCTCTAATGACGTTTTAGCCTCACTCTGAGACGGACTGAATCTTTGTCATTCCGTCCGTCCCTTCTGTTTGTTTGTCTTCCCGTCTGTCTGCCTGGATTGCCATTTTGTTTGTAGTAGGAGGAAGTCGCCCATTGCTCTGCAGCTTATTTCATTTGTTCAGTTTGCTTTATTCAGCTTTTTTTTTTCTTGTGTCTTGTCCGGCTGCGTTTCTCTAACAAATTCTGGAACGTCATAGCATTTTTTGTCTTCTTTATTTCTTCTTAAAATTACACTCACACTCTAATGATAATTAGCGGCATTATTTTCCCATTATTCTTTCGAAAGTCTTTTTCACATCACATCACAAGAGCAGCAACAGGAATAATAAAAACAGTTTGGCCGTCCAGCATTTCAGTTAGTGCAATTAAAGCGTCATTTAAAGGGGCGTGGGAGACAAACCCACCCAATTTAACGTAATATTTTATAAACTAAATGGGAACATTTACATTTACTATTCTATGTTGAATTATTTATACACAAATTGTGTCAATTCATTCGCAATTAGTTCTAATAAATGGGGCATTAAAAACAGTTAAAAATAACTTTTGGTATAGAATAAATAGTTCACTTTAATTAATGCAGTCGGTCATTTTATATATAAAATAAACAAATATTGATTTGATTGGCTGCTTATGGCCAAAAAGTTGAATTGAATTATTAAATCTATTGACTACTTATTATATAAATAATAAATAGCTGACTGCTAGCTCAGTCTTCTCTACCGCTGACACTTGACAAATTATGCGATACACTGCAGATTTTATTTATAATTCATATATTTTGTTGGTGTTTGGCCAACACCATGAAATTAAATTGCGAAAAGGAAAAAAAAAAACATTTTTGTTAATTAAAACTACAAAAGCGCCAACTGATGAGTTTTTGCAGTGGCTAACAATTCAATTAAAATTAATAGCCATGATGCATGTTATAAATGAGTTAGCGTCGTGTCCAGTTCAGTTCAATGGCACATTACGCAAAATGAACAATAAACAAAGACGTAAAGAAACCCAGACAGACAGACAAATGCAAATATTCAAGAAATCTAAATTCAAATTCACAACTTGAAATGCAATTGGGAATTTTAGTCTCATTGGTTTGCTCCACTTTGCATGGTCGTTGAAGCTGGCCAAGATTAGTGGCAATAAGTGTTGAGTTGTTTGCCAGCTGCTCAGCTTGATTTTGGACTGGCTTGCGCTTCGTTGCTGCTCTGATGAAGACAACATGGCAACAACAACATGCCACAATTGCCAACCCGCAACTCGTAGTTTAGTTTGGTTGCTTCTTCAGCTGCTGTGTGGCTTACGTATGACGACGGCACGCTTCCGACTTTCTCCAGACAAAAACACACACACTCGGAGACAAGCACACACACACACACAGACATACACTCAGATACACTCACATGTTTGTGTCTTACTCGCATTTGCTTTGGCGCGCTATAACAAATTCAGTTTGCTGCTTTCTGCCGCTGCTCTTGCTGTTGCTTTTGGCCTGGCTAATGATCCATCCGTGAGTGTCTGAATTTCATATGCAAACCGGCCTCTTGGTTGCCAAATTGAAATGTGCGCAGCTCATGCCTTTTGTTTAATGCTATTCCACCCTCTTCCCCACTTTTCTCCGTACTACCACCATGTCAGGCCCTGCCCTGTTGGTCATTTGCCAAAAAACTCATGTTGGCCATATACACGCTAGGGCTTAAACTTGCCTTTTTGATAAATTTGCTGCCAACTGTTGGTCATGTCTTAACTTTAGTCACTATTTTTGTTGATGTCGTTTTTTAAGTAATTTGTAAACTTTTCGTAAACAACAAAACTTTGATTGCTGCATATGTTGGTGAATTAGAAAAGTCCCGGGTATTACAAAACTTGCTAAAGTTGCAATGTAGGCATAAAACTAAAGTATTACTTCCTTTATAAGATGTCAAAATTTGAAATGTTTGATATTAAAAGTTATATAAAAGTGCCTGGATTTCCAAAATTTAACTTTTCTTAACAAATTTGTTAACATTCTTCAACTTAATTTCTATATTTATTCAGAGCCTAGTACGCAGTTTAGAATTCAACGTATAAAAACTTCCTCACTTGTGTTTATAGTTCTAAATTGCTGCAAATAATACTTAATGTGTCTAATAAGACTCGTAATTCTATAAATAACTTTTAAAAAATCGACTTGTAATGCAAATTAATGTTTTAATGTGTTAATTTTGTTCTTTATCTTTGCAGGTGAGTTTACAACTTACAGTGCGAAATTGTTAACTGTTTTTCTGTCCGTGTCTCACATCAACATCATTAAGTTTATGATGATTATCATGTGGGTAAGCATAAGAAGATTGTTTAACTTAGAACAGCATCAAATTGGGCAACGAAGCGAGACTCTTGGCCATGAGATAGGATGTTGATGTGGTTTGTTGTATTTTTGGCCAGACTTTAAAGTTGGACTCAAGTTGGATTCAAGTGAATTGTAAAAATATGTGCAATTATAATAAATTATATTCGCGTGGATTAACGAGTTAATGACGGTGTCGGGGCTGGAAAACCATAAGAGCGCGTGTTTTTAATTGTTAAATTGCTTAAAAGAAAACGAAGCAACAACAACAACAGCAACAACAGCAGCAGTAGCAACAACTACAACAAATGTCTGTGAGCGGCGCTTACCAAATTTGTGTCATGCCCCAAATAAGACAAATCCGCACAATCCGGCTGAGACGACGTCGACGACGACGACGACGACGACGACGACGACGACGACGACGACGACGACGACGACGACGACGACGACGACGGCACTTCCCAACGGATGTGGCTGCCAAGGCATATGCGGCGTATGAGCAATGTTTTGCAAAAAGAAGCGACAAAATTGCGGTTGGTAAATGTGCAATGAACAAAATGAAAAAATGGAAAAAAATGCTACAAAATGGGAAAAATTATTGAAAAATGTGGATGCTAATGCATTGGCCAGGAAATCCATGAAAAGGCATTGCCAACTTGTCGTCTGGCTATATTTAGCCAAGTTATTGGCGTTGCCATGTTAACAAGTTGCAGACGACAACAGCAGCAACGGCGACGACCTAAATTTACCGTAAAAATGCATGAGAAAACTGCTGTGCGCCAAAAGACGTCATGAAAATGTCTTAGACAGCGGGTGGCTTAAAGAGAGTACCAACGAAAGAGAGATAGAGAGAGAGAGGAAGAGGGGTGGGAGTAAGACAAGACGATTCTCAGTGCGTTGCAAATGTTTGTCTCGTCTATAGTCTCAAAGTCTCTCAGAGTCTCAGGTGTCTGCCTGCTGTGCAGCTGTCGCTGGCAGATGCAACAAGTTGCCAGCTAACGTCGCCAAGGTCATCGTCGTTAAATGTGGCCAACAACAACTTCAGCAACAACAGCATCCATAGGCACGACAACTTTGCCTTTTAAACTGTTGTTTGTTTTTTTCTTGGTAGCTGCTTTGCTTCGTTTTTTATACACTAGCAAAGGGTATTATAATTAGCCATTGAAATGTAGAGTGACTGGGAATTGGACTAACGAAGCTCTTACCGTTATAAATTCCAGAAATTTTTATTAAAGATCAGTTTCAATACAAAAAAACACTTCTTTTAAGTTTCTTAAAGGATTCCGCTAGAGTATCAATATATCGACTTGAAATAAATAACTTTTCTTTCATGTTGTTTTTAGCAACTTCTTTTTCTGTTTTGGTTTTCGCTAGTCTGGCCAGTTTGGCCAGTTTTTTGTGCACTGCTGTTTTGTTTTTGTTTCATGCTTGTTGGGCTTCTTCTTCTTCACCGTCTTGCACGGCATCATCATTTTGTGAGTGTTGTTCTTGTGCTCGTATTTCATTTTTGGGGCCGCCGCCTTGTTGCCTTTTTGTTTTTTTAGCATTTTGTCTCGTTGTTGTTGTCTGAGTGCCCATATGGCGCCGCTAACGTATTGCCATCGCATTTAAAGCGAAAAATTTATGAAATCCACACAGAGACAGACAGTCGGACAGACAGACAGAATAATCACTTAGTATACAATTTCACAATAAATTATGCAAGTGCATAACCTTTCAATAAGTCAACGAACTTGAATCATTATCATTTGCTGCATTAGGACCTTATTTCAGTGGCAGGACGCACCCAAGTGGGCTAGAAATGTGGTCAATTGGGGAGTGAACACACCTGAAAACCCACTGAACTGTGGCAAAGTCATACACACACGAACATACACAAACGTTTATCGCAGATAGTCAGTGCGGCATAGAGTTGAGGCCTGTCAACGCGGCGTATACTTAATGTGTATTTCCAGTTATAGGCGGTTAGACAGCGCTTATCGATTGGCATGAATATTAGACGATGTCCTCATTTACAAGCACACGCACACAGCCTTTCGAATATGTTGCTGTGTTTTTTTTGCTGGCTACTTCTTTCATTTTAGCCAAGTTACTTCTCTCCTGCTCACAAGAGCAAACAACATGCAAACAAGTCTTTTATGGCGCTTTTCCAGTGACAGTGCATCACATGGCCATGTTTGGTTATCTTTAACTGTTTGTAAGCCAACGGAGAGTTGCCAAAGCCAAAGTTGTATTTTTATTTTATTCCCATTCCCCTTCTTCTCTCTCTCTCTCTCTCTCTCTTATTTTTAAACTGATGCTCGTTGCAAGCTCAGCTTGTTGTTGTTATCAATGACGCCGGCAGTTGAACAGGTTTTTATATTAATTTCAGTTTGTTTTTGTTGTGCACACAACTAATTAGCCAACCGCATTTTTTTAACTTAACGTTTGAAATGAAATTATTAAAGATTTTCAAGAATTTGTGCAGTCTAGGCTGAAAAACTCAACGAGAAAAATGCCTAATGACCTCAATGTGAGAAAGAAATGGAAGGAAAATGGTTGAGTGAGAGAGAAAAACTTGACAAAATAGAACTGTGAATTTGGGTAGTGAATAGAAACTAAAAAAAAGGCTTGAAAGTTTTTAATGTCTTTAATTCTTCTCTGATTTTTGCCTTGTTAGTTTTGAGCACTTTAAAATGAAGCAGATTATCTCTGTCCTTTAATCGTTGACTAAATCAAGTTAACCCGTCTAATTGAATTGTCAAATCAAAGCCAAAGTGAAACAGCAAAAAACCTTCAACTGGCTTCTTGAATTCGTTTCCATTTCCATGACAATTTGCTGAAAGCAGCACAATTAACTAAGCCTAGTAAAAACTAAGCTCGATGTTCAATTGCTGGCGATTAAAGTCACTCGAGCAAACTATGCAAATGCCACTGTGCCTCTAATGGGAATAGGAATTGGGCTTGGTAACCGTCATCGTCATCGGCAACGTCATCATAGTCCCATCATGAAGCAACACAAAACAAGGTCTTCTGCTAGTTTTCTGGTGAAGGTAAACTAAAGTAAACTATAATCTGTTTGTCTTTTAGAGTCGGTTACATAAACGCTAATGAAAATGCCGCCGCCTCATTAGCCTGCACCCTATGAATACAATTACAATTGCAACTGCAGCTAAACGAGCGTAGAATAAGTGCAATTCATGCGGCAAGTGTGCCATAACTCTCAAGTAGGCAAGACATCAAATTATGAGTGCGGAAGAGTGTTGCAATTAAAGCATATGCGACTTGTGAATGCCCTGTAAAGCGATGAGAGTGCAATTCAAACAAACATTGCAGTTAATAGAGTTGTTTTCCTTAATTTAAATACAATTATGTTTATTGTTTGCCGTTCTCCATGGTCACTTTCTGTAGCACAACAAAAGACTTGTGTAAATTAACACGTTACAACCTCAATTGAAAGTTCATGAAGTTCAATATCTTAATTTGCTATCGATTTACAATTACTTTTGACTTTTGTTTGTGGTCCTCCATGGTCAGTTTGTATTTCCTCAAATGATTCACACTTCAAATTTAAACGATAGTTACTTACATTAATTAGCAGTCAATTTAAAAATACTTTTGACATAAATTGAGTGACCTCCATGGTCATATGATTCAAATGCAGCAATTATAAATGCTGTAACAATTATTGAATGTATGTTTCTTGAATTTAACAATCGATTTACAAATACTTTTTGTTATCTTTTCTCCATGGTCACATGATTCATGTCTGGGAAATATCTTTACTACTTTAAACGATAGTTTAATTCATTTGAATAGCAAAATTACAACAGTCACTTGAAGTTTCTAAAGCTTACATTTAATATACAAGTTGTCAATGTTTTCCATGGTCACTTGTCCTGCTGGTTTCCATGGTCACTTTATTACAATTGTTTAATGATGAACCTTTTATAAGTAGCTGATATTTATATAATTTTTATACTCTCTGCAAGAGTATATTGGGTTTGTGCAAAAGTATGTAACAGGCAGAAGGAGGCGTGGCAGACCCCATAAAGTATATATATTCTTGATCAGCATCACAAGCCGAGTCGATATAGCCATGTCCGTCTGTCCGTCTGTCTGTCTGTCTGTCTGTCCGTCCGTATGAACAAACAGATTTCAGAGATGGTAAGAGCTACAAGTTCGAGCTTGGTGTCAAACGATCAGATATTTAGTCAGTCAATACAAGAATCTTTTTTTTTTTCGATGCCACGCCCCATTCGCCCACAATGAGCAAAAAACTAGACACACCTCGGTAAAAATCGATGTTTTCGGCAAATATCTCAGTAAATTTTGGACTGCCACGCCCCCTTTTCCCACACTTGAAAAAACTTCAAATACCGTTTTTTGCGAACTTGTTCGTATCATACAGTATTGTTATCTATAATTCGTGTGGAGATTAACTATATTAAACTATCCTGAAAGGCGCATTTAAATCGGACTATAAACAAGAAAACTAGAAGCGTTACAATATTGATAATTGAACGCAATATCAACCCATAGGTGCAAGCGAGATAGAAACACACAAGCACATGTTCGAACGTTTTCGCTGCCTGTGTGTCGGCAGCGCTGCCCGCGGTCGCTGGCTGCGCCGAATACACACATACACATGCATACATATTTGCATCATATACATATTGCCAAACAAACAAACAGATGTGTGTTTGATTATGCTTAGATTTCTTTTTGTTTCAACGTGTTTTAATGAAAGTGCTACACATTGTAATATCTGGATACCGATTTTAATAATTTAATCGGGAAAAGTGCAGAGAGTATTATATAGTCGGGCGTGCTCGACTGTACTTTTCTTTCTTGTTTTTCTCATCCCTAAGTGCACCTTACAGCTATAATTGAAAGTATTTACTTAGACTGTAAACTTATTTAGCTGTTCGTCTGTCTAACACACCCTTTTGACGGTCACTGTTGACTTGAGTAGACTTCATAGACTACATACTAAGCGCCACTAACTAACTCCTCTTGGCTCTTTAATTAGTTGAGTGTAGCGAGCGTTAAGTTAAAAGCCAACTTTAATGTTGTTAACTTTCTAAAACCGAAAAAGAATTCTTAAAGCGTTTTTCTGGCTAAACGCTACGTGATTTATGGCTAACATGGCAAGATTGATGCTCAGTTGAATTAGCAAAGACAACGGACGGTTATGATTATGACAACTTCTGGATAAACTTCTTAGCTACAAAGGAGACGCGATAGAAGAAACCTTGAAATCCAAAACGATGTTCAATTGTTTGATTTAGGTTTTGGTTTTCGTTTTGGTCTTTTTGGTGTGGCACTAAATTGGCTTAATCTCGTAGGCAAATCAAGCCAAAAAAAAAAGAAGGCTAAGAGCTGCCTTTTGGATTTACAAATTGGCTGCGCTTTCAGTGTTAATGGCCAAACAGTAAGGGCCACAGCTGGAAATCAGGCAAGAGCAACAACAACACCTAACAAAACCAACAATAATAGCAACAGCAGCAACAATGTAATGAACTTGCCCTCTGCTGCCCCACGCCCCCTTTGGCTGCCTTCAACGTCGTCGTCGTCGTGTGGCAAAAGCAATTTAATAAAGCCATGAACCTTGAGCCAAGTAGTCATAGAGTACATAGAAAAAACTAAGCATAAACAACTATTTTATTTTTTTCCCTTTTCGTTGGCCATTATTCGCTGTGGCCTAGCCTCTTGTCTGTTATTATTATTATTATGTTTCTTTTTTTTTCGGGGCTGCCGGGCATTGAGCTTGCCAAAAATAAAGAAGCAGAAAAAAAAGCAACATAAATTTGCGTAGAAACTGACAACTGAAAACTGTCAACCATCGCAAGCAGTGGCAACAAATGCAAATAGAGTGAAAAATCAAGTCACATCGTCATTCAGACTGTCAGACAAACACATGCCAAATAGTGTCAAGTTTAAATATTTTTTTTTTACGTATGTCAAAAGTGTCTTGACTTTGTAGACAACAATCGTTATAGGCCAAATTGTGGGCCAGCTTTGTTACAATTTCCAGAAATTTGTTAAGCCTTAAAGCCATCGATTGGCCGAGAATGCGAATGGATCGAGACACAAACGTCGCAATTGTTTAATGTGATTCCACAATCGATTTTTATCAACCTTTTTATTAGATTGCAATGCAAACTAATCGCAGTTTAGTCTATTTTTTTTCGTCTTTCCGCCGAGCTATTTATAGTTATTATCGCGCCATGTTGGAATTTTTAAAATGTTATCGAGGCTTTAAAGATATCGCAGGTATCGAGAGGTATTTCCATTAAAATGCTTTGTTTTTTTTTGCCATTGATTGATGTACACTTGTACACGCTCTGGCTTGAAACAACAAAGAGGAGGTTTTTTAGGCACCGGAAGCTCTAAGACAATATTAATCGTACTTAAAACTGAACTGGACTACAGCAATTATTTAAAAATGACAGGTTTGAAAGCCACTTAAAGCTTTAAAGTGACTTGTGTCTTAAATTAAGCGTATTAACAAACAGGTGTTGGTATTGGTAGACAGAGACTAACTGAATTAAAAGTAATTAATGCTATGCACAGTTATATTTGTGGCTAAATATTGTCAGTTTGCGGCACAAAGTCCTTTTTGATACAACTGAAAGTTTATAATCATTATTGTTGCAACTAAAATTCATAATACATGCCTCACTAATTGAAGAAACAAGAGAAATTGGCTTCACCCAAATAAGCAGCTTTAAATAAAGCTTTGAAAGCAGAAGCTCGTAAATTATATTAATCGTACAAAAAGCTGCTTTGTCTTGACAAAGCGATTTCGAGGATGGCAAATGAATCATCGCCCAATCTTTGCAGTTTTGCAACATCGGCTAAACTCTCTTTCTACCTCTCTCCCGTTCTCTCTTTCTATGTTGCTCTCTGCCGCTTTTATTTGACGTTTCCTGGTGTGTTTTGTTAGTCTGCTTATCGTGTTTGTTTAAGCTGTTGACACCAGCTATATGGTTAACGAAATTGAAACAAACAGGCATTGGAACAGGTGAAAATCTTGTTGGGTGTCTGGCATGTGTCATGCGATACGTGACTGTCTGTCTTTGGAAATTACGTATACGTATAAGTAGATACTTGGGGAGTAATTTGCATTATTCCCCTACTGGTTGTCTAGCTTAAAAGCTTCAACGGCCTAATTAGCCAAATTTGGCGTAGCTCTTAGCTATTTATGGCCTTCAACTGAACCTTTCTATTCGATTGGGTAATTATAACTCGAGTATTGTAGTGTCAATTGGTTATTTACAATTGCCAGCGCTTATTGCTTTCTGATTTGCGATTGCAGTGCAGCGAATGCAGCGATATGGTATCTTTGAGATGCAATAACTGCAGTTGTTTGCCAAATGGAAGTTGGTCTGACTTTCGCGGCCGTAAATGCAGCAATTTCGATTTCAATTTTTTTTTTTTCTGTTGTTTCCAACAATTTTACCATGACCTTTTTAGCGTACATTGTTATACTATTGGCTGGCCAATTGTTTGCGCCATTAGACGAAGTGAAAAGCAAACACAAATTGGTGCTAAATTATGCCGGAACTGTAGTCGCATCGTAAACACTATCGAAAACGAAAACACTATCGAAAAGCCATACATGTGTGTGTTTTTATTTTGTTTTTTTTTTTTTTTTTTTGAACAAACAAACTTACGTCATGTGAAAATGAAGCTGCTCTTGATTGTGTAACAAAGATTTGGAGTTCCCTTCTCTCCTATCCAACTCGGAAAATCTTTGGTTGCAAAAGTTGATTGAACCTGTGAAACAATTTCAAAATAAATTGCACTTGCAGCTGTTAATCGCTGAGATCCTTTCATTTTGCGCTTTCATTGAAAAGATCCGCAATTAAAATCATAATGCGTCGTTATTCGTCACAAATGGCGGTAACACTGTTGACGCCTAATCATTGGTCTCGGATCAGAAAGTCGGCTAATGAAAATATTAACTTTTAATGAAATTAATATTTCAGCTGCTTGAGATACATTTTTTTATTACATGCTCGTTTTAAATTAAAAAAAATGCCACTCAAATGTTGGCCAAGCGAAAGTGTTTGCCGTTAATTTACCACTACGCATTTGGCTGTACAAAATGCGTCAATCACTTGACTTTGACTTTGACTATGGCTATGATTCGTCTTGGACTTTGTGGTACTTTCGAAACTCATTTAGCATGTCTTAATGAAACTGAAATAATGCTCCAAATAAGTAAGTAGCAATCAAGACTTATTATATGCATATATGTCTATAAAGCGATTTTAATGATTGTCTGTCACGTACAATTTATATATACTAGCAAATATATATTCTCTCTATCTCTTCGCTTTCACACAACTCCTGTTACGCCCCTCGCTTGCCTTCATTTATAAATAGATAAACAACGGCAACAAATGCGCCCTTCAATCGAGGTTGCATTATTGTTAGTGTTGCTGTTGTGGTTGTTGCTCATTCGCCCGTTTATAATGTAACCGCAGTGTTTTTTTTTTCTTTTGTGCTTTTTTATTTTCTACTAGACATGTAATTTTTTTTTTTTTTTTTTTAGGTGGAGAAGTAGTAATACTATAGCTAAAGCTAACGCCAGGCGTTGTAACATTTTATAATGCATGGATACAGTTGAGGTTATCTAAAAGTCAAGTTAAGTTTGCAGGCGGGAACATCAAGTTCATTCAAAAGCTCAAACCAAAATGTTAACACATGACTTAGAGACTAAGGAGAGACTAAATGGTTCTGCTGGTTTTATAGAGTAGCATTTTGTATATTTATTTAAATAAGCATAACGATTTTGATAAATTCAGTACATAGTAAGTAAGCACTGGTCTACAGTTAAAACGATAATTTAATTGAAATGTTGGGGTAGCCTATAAATATAAGCTAAACCCTGACTTATTAGCCAACGTCAGCTGCAAGCCTTTCAGTTGGTTTTAAGTACAGTTATTTTTATTATTTGCCCGACTTTCCTCCCTCAATCCAACAATTTCCATATTTCATTAAGTTTTGTTTGTGATTGTTTAGAGTTTTTAAAGTTATTTGAAGCTAGCAAAGTTGCTTCAAGCTTTATCAACTTTCCGTTTTGAAGTGTCAAACGGCAGCTGCCACAGCTGCTCTCCGGCATCAGTTTTCTCTGGAGGAACAGAGTAAGCCGCGTTTGTTGTGGTATTTTGCCGCTTGCCTGGATGCCATAGGGCAATGTGACACGTCACTGTTTCCTCTCTATTTCCACTGAATTGATGATGATAATGCTGTGGTTAGCTTTGTCGGAAAGGAAAAGAGAGACGAGGAGAGAGAGGGAGAGAAAGGTACTCCCTTTTACACAGCCCTGAAGCGGAACAGGCACAAAAATGGGAATTACAATTGCATGGCAATTGTTTTTCTGTGTTATTTTTGTTGTGTTTTGTACTTTGTTTTGTTTTGACCAAGAGTGCAATTGCTGGCCCTTCCGTTTTTGTTTTGGGGAGTATAAAAGTTTCTGGTAATGGCCATAGTTAGAGCCATAGTCAAAGCCAGAAAGCTAAAGCCAAAGTCAAACTGTTCGATGCCGCACCGATAATAAATTTTCCTTATTGTTGGCTGCCCACGTTGTTGTTGTTGTTGCTGCTGCTGCTGCTGTTGTTGCTTTATGCACACAACATCATCATAATAAATTTCGTCTGATGTACGATGCGGTTGTTGCTGTTGTACTTTTAATAAGCAAAGTGCTTGGGCTTGGACCCTCGCTTGGTTGGTTTGGTTTAGAGCCGCGTTTCTCCCAACCTGGCCAATGGCCACTGTTTTGTCCACTTGGCCGCTCAACCTGCCAGGTTTATTGAACCTCATCATTAGCATTTGCAACGTCATTATGATTAGCACAATGATGTTTAACAGCGTCATCAGCTGAGTTAACTTAACTTAGTTGCCGGCTATTTAAAACTTTAGCTTTATTTATTAACTTTACACGCGTCTTGCAATGTTGATGTTGCTGTTGTTGTTGTTGCTGCTGCTACTGCTGCTGTTGTGGCAGTCACATTATTCAGTCCCGTTCATTTGCATGCGTCACAGCAATCTTTTGTGACTAAGCGTCGCATTTCCGCCTTCACCAGCGACAATCACGACTGCCAAGATACCCACTATAACTTAACATTAATTAAAAGCCAACTTGAGGTGTTAATTAACACACAGCGCACAGCTTCGCATGCCTAATAACTGGGCTAAGACACGACTGCAAACTACTTACGATTTCTTACACTTTTCTTAAGTTTATTTCATTTCTGTTTTTTGACAATGTGTCACAGTGACGTGAAGTAGATTGCATTGTAGTGTCACTGCATTAATCATATCATCATCAATTTTAATGATGGAAAACGTGCCATACTCCACTCCACTCACGACATTTTTCACAATCGCATAACTGAATTGAAGATTATGGAAGAAACATGTTAAGAAATTTATAAAAAAAGGCAATTCATTAATAAATATTTTTCTGTGAGAACTGACTCTGACGTCATTGGTCAAACAGACATTTTCACTTTCATTGAAGAAAATAACATAAAGCACATTTGTCAGGCATAAAAAAAACAGCAAAAACACAAGTTCGCTGATCTTAAGCTTGTTGTGGCTAAATTATTATTACTTGTGTTTTATTGTTGTTGCTTATTAGCCACCAAGTTGCATTTCTTTTTTTAACCATTTGTTTAATTTTATTGTTTCTTGCGTTTGGCATGCAAATTACTTGGCGAATTGCACGGAGCATAAATATATGTGTATGTGTAACCACAATAACAACGACAACAACCACAACAACATAAAGAAGAAGAAGGCCAATGTAACTTGTTGAAATTGCTGAAATATTTTCACTTTGCTAATTTTTGTGCGAATTTTACTGCCTCCGTACAAGACGCTGCAATAATAACTTAATTTTGTGGATGCACTGCCCAAAGTTTTGGGTGGTCTAGTGGAGTCAGTGGATGGAATTTGTAGAAATAGTTTGCGAAATCAATTCTGACATCTTTATGTATTAAATAATTCATTTTAATTGCAAACTTTAACACAAAAATATTGTTATATTCGGATTCTTTTACTTCTTATGCTAGATGCCCATAATTGTACACAAAACTACAAAGAAATAATTAATTTTGCTAATTCACAAGTTTTTTTTTGGCAGAAAGCGTATTAAAAGTGCAGTGTCTCTGCTTCATTTCACTGAAGTCGACTGCTGATTTTGTGCTTTTCTCAGCAGCAGCTGTTTATTATGTTTGCCCGATGCTCTTGTTGGCTTTTGTGGCATTGTTGCTCATACGCCCCGTTGCTGTTTGTGGCCTGAACTCATTTTATTTCACTTTTTGTGCTGTTGTTGCGAGTTGCAAGTTGCCAGTGGCGAGTTGCCATGAGGGAAACGCAACTCGTAAGTTTGCCTGTTGCCGCCTTGGGGAGACAAGGCGGAGAATTAGCACGCCATCATGTCTATAAATAAGAGAGTAGCCTCAACATAAATAGCATTGAGTTGATTTGCTGCTGCTCATGCTGCCGACGTTGCTGCTGCTGCTGCTGCAAAATGTCAGCCAGCTAATCAGCGTACTGGCATCGCATTTGCTGGTAATCATTATTAATAGCCAGGCAATTACAACACCCAACGGCGGACGCGTCCAAGGCGACGAGTCACCTGCAATTGCTGTTGATAAAACTGACAAAAAAAACTATAAACTAAAAACTGAAACTAAAAACTGCCAACTGGGGAATTCAATAAATTGATTGCATGCTGTCTTTTCAAACAAACAAAAGCTTAAAAATATGTAGCTACCACGTAGCTACAAAAAAGACAAAACAAAATTAATAATAATAGTGAAAAAACGACTAATAATAAATAAAAGCGGCAGCTGTTAAATTAATTCGCCAGCTTTGTTTGCACGGCCAGATATTAATGTTTAAATTTGAATTAAAAACAACAGCAGCAGCAAAAGAAATAAAAAAATTAATAAGAAAAAAAATAAAAAACAATATTTGCCACCGCAAATCACGACACAGAAATCATGCAAAAGCGAACAAATTGCGCAAAATGCATTTTAAATTGAATATTGTAGTATATATAAAACTATTCAGGTAATCAGAAAGACAGACAGACAGACAGACAGACAGTCAGAGCGTCAGGCATTTGGGTATACAAGTATTCAAGTATTCGACTATTCGTATTCATATTGTGTGAGTCTTAAGACTCACACTCAATTGAATGAGCACTGAAGCGGCATGCCAAAAGGTCATTGTCTGACTGCCAATCGAAGCAGCAGCTACAGCAGCAGCCACAAAACAACAAATCTCAAGCGTAATATCAGATTATTAAACAATACAAAAAACCAACAACAACAATACCAATTTTAAGCAAAATGAACACACACAAAAAAAAAAATAGTCTGGGCAACAGCTGTGCTTTGTGTTTTTTTGCCATGATTTTTTCTGTGGTTTCTTTTTTTTTTTAATTTTGCGTTACCGCCTTTGAAATTTTTATAATAATTATAAGTATTTTTTTTTTGAAAGGTGCAAAAGTTCTGTCTGTGTATAGGTGTGTGTTGGGGCTTCCCTTTCCAAAATGGCTGATTGCAGTTCTATAAATTAAACAGTTCCCAAACACTCGGTACTTGCATTGTTTCACAACTCTTATAGTCAGTCTTATAAACTTAATAACTAGTAATTACTGATATTGCTATCTTTCTTTTTTTTCTTAGCGTTTCTTTGACTAACATTAGCTGCATTTAGCCACCATTTAGACTGAAAGCAATGACAGACTTGTGTCCAAAAGGCCTTGGGAAAAACACGACACAAGAAAAAAAAAATCACAATGGCCAAAATGATGACTAAAACGAAGGCGTTGTCTGCCAAACTGCAATGCCAACTAAGCATCAAGTCGAGGCTTTTAAATTTTAAACAGTTGTCGGCTGTATGCAGCTGAGCTTAGATTATCAAGCAATTTACTGTCCAATTTTTGTGGTTTCACTTTGTGTTAACAACTCGCTTTCACACATGTCACTAGCTCAAGTTTCTACATTTGTTGGTCGAATTCTTTTAATTTCGCTTTCAAAGATTCTGAGTGTTCCTCTGACTTTAAAGCTGGTCAAAAGATGCCATTTGAATGATTTTTCCTTTAATCTCCTTTTGGAATAAGTTTGAGATTTTTACAGTCTCACTTACAGTCAGTTTGTTTCTTTTGAAATATTTTCTACAAGTTTTTGTGACAGCAATTGCAAGCTGAAAGCGGTTTATTCATTTCCGTCTCTCTGGCTCAACTGGACTTATGGTTCTCTGTTATGGCATTTTCACTTTGGTTTTTTAGCTTCATTAACACCTTGTCGCCATGAAGAATTTCACTTTCACACATGTCTGTGTCTGGCTTGGCTGCCAAATGATTAATATTTATGAAAATACCGCATGTTGGTAAAGCCTTTGACATTGAACCGATCTGACATTAAACCTAAGGCGCCAACTTTAAATCTCTGTCATTAATTTGGCATATAAACTGCTTAATTTATTTAGTATTTATTTCGTTATCCTACGAAATTTACACAATTTTTCATAGTCTTAAGTTTCATGCTGCTGCAAGGCTTTTCTTTCATCGTGTGTTTGGTCGATGGAACGAATTTTCCTATCTGACTTTGAGTGACATTTTCCGTTGCGAAAAGTGAAAAGTTGTTATTCATTTTTGCATCACGTTGGAAACGCTGTAAGCTCAAGCTGACCGGTTAAAATCGATACAACCATTTAATATAGACTACTAAAACATTTAGTATTTATATGTATAGGTACTAGTATATATAGTTGCTGTCGATTTTCATGCAAATTACTTAAATACTTGTCGATTTGTTGTTACCAGTTGTTTGTTTAACCTTCACATTTTTGTATGCTTGTTTTAGCCATTTTGTTGTTGTTGTGTGTGTTTTATTATAATAATAAATGATTAGTTAAATGTTGTTAGACATAATAATTAACTAAGTTTTAATTACCGGAAGCAACTGCAGATATCTTGAATTATTTTATACATATTTTTTTTTTCAATTGTATGTTTACCTTTTGAATACAATTTAAAGGCACTTAGCGACTGTCTCGACTGTCATTTATCAAATGGTTGAAACAACAAACCTTTCCCATAATTAAATTAAATTGTTGCCATTAATAATTGTCAGTCAGTCAACGAGTTGAATCCTCCATTGACACAATACTACTTATGTGCGGCCCATATATGTCGGCCCAAATGTCAGAGCCATAAATTTTCTACTCAAACGGCAAATAACGGATAGCAAAAAGTAAAAATACAAAAAAAAAAAAACATAATAATCCATGTGACAATCAAGCATACGAAAAATTAACCATCAGACCATTTATGAAACACACTAACAAAATGCCAGACGAAACCTCACAATATTCAGTGATTCCCCCTTTTCCCAATCCCCACCCTCTGGCAATTCAATTGAATTCGCATTGAATGGAAATTGGATTGTATATATACCGTAAAATAAACGAGACTAGTGCCAAATGTGGGCAGCTCAAGCGGGGCATAAATATGCGAGGAAAATCAGCCAGAGGCGACTGCCAAAATACCCTACACAAAAGAAAAGTAGTAAGAGTAAAATAAGTTATAAAATAACTATAAACATTTTTATTTAACCGCTATATTATATAGCCAAGCATAGCCTGTTTGATACGTCTTACCGGGTATTTGGCAGCTCAACGAAAATTATGTAAATTTTCTCAGTTACACAGATGAAACCCGAGTTTGCTTGCCACAAATAGAAAATATTGCAGACAGCTAAATTGATTGTAAACTACATAAATACATATGTAAACGATACAAGTCTATAATATATAGTTACATACATGCATAAAATACGTTCATATATTATTTGTATGACTTGTCATTTTACCAAATTTGGTAGCTTGCTTTTGGCCTTTTTGGCATTTCGGCTGGGGGCTGCCAAAAAACCGTTTACTGTAATCAAATAATTGCGTTAATAAATTTGCTTGAAATCATTTTAAGTGCCACGATTTGCACTTATAATTTTACCCTCCCCAGCTCCTACCCCTGTTGCTTGTCGCGTGTCTGTTGTCAGTTGATATGATTTATACATATATTTATATCTCATGTTATATGTATCGCTTGCTGACCAAGTTAATATGCTGTCTTAATCTTAATCTCATTTGAGTTTCATTGAACATTTTTGTGTTTTTACCGAGTTTCTAGTGAACTTTTAACCTTGTTTGCATCGTTGATCTGCTGATCTGCTTTCTCCAGTCATCAATGAGAGTGTGCAACATGCTTCTGGCCCATTGATCTGAATTGGCTGAAATCGAGTCTAAAACGAGGAGAGTTTTCTTGCATAAAATGAAGCTAATTCATTAAGAAATTTATGGCGTATGATAATTGACAGAAATTCTACTTGCAATTATCAATTGGATTTAACTTAAGCTTTTTAAAAGCAAAACAGGAATATTTTTGGTATTTCGACTTTGATTTAAAGTTCTGTTTCATTCTTGAAAGCAGGTATGATTTTTGATTAAAATACTGCTTATTGTTGAAATACAAAAGATTCATTTGTTTCTTAAAACGAGTTTATACGCTTTATGGATATTTTTAGTTGATAAGCATAAACTCTTTGACTAATTTAATTGCTCTTGATCTTGTTTGCCAAGTTTGTGTGTTGGTTATTTTTGTGGCATGAATAGTTGTCGCTCACTTTTGTTTATTAAACTGTTTGTATTTGTAAGAAAACCAGTTTTTTTGGGCTTGTGCTTATTCTGGTTCCACAGTAGAGTTAACTTGCAATCTTCATCTTGATCACGGCCCAAGGCAAATGTCGTAACATAAAAGAAGAGTTTGTCTAATGATCATCACAAGTTTTGAGTTCATTCGTTTTCACTGTCTGTCGATGTTTCACGCATTTTCAAGCTCAACTGTTGCCAACTGTTGCACGTTGTTGCCAATTGTGAAGTAAATCCACAAAATGCCATTTTGATTATTTTTACATTGGCTGCGCAGTATTTTCCTTCTTTTGTTTTTTGGGGCGGCCACAAAAACTGCACAGACAATGGAAATCAGTTTTAATGGCTAAAGACCATAAAAGCGTCATGGCCCATAATTCATCGCTGTCGCTGTTATCTCTGCGGGGCAGCGATGCCATTTCACACCAACATCGTTTATCGGCGCTTTGATTTGGCCCACTACGATTTCAGACCCCATTCCCCGACTCCGTCCAATTCCCCATTCCTGTCTCAATTCCGGTGTCGGCCAATTGTCCGATATGCCAATCGCCAATTCGTAATGGGTGAAATGGCAGCTCCCCGTTCCTGCTGTTCCCTCAGCTTTTGTGGTATGCCACAAAATGCCGCTGCTCCATTTGAATGCCGGTGTGTTGGTTCGTTGCTTGGTTGTCCATGCCAGCGGCTGGCTCGTAAAAATTTTCTAAGCTCATTATTTGCTCATATTTTGACCGGTAACAAACGAAAAGCTAAAAAATAACGTACAAAAATAAAATAAAATTTTTAACGCTTGTTTTTATTTTTATTTTTTTATTTTCTGCCGCTGCTGCTGTTGCTCTGCGATGACAAACAAAGTGAAAGTTTTTTTTTTCCATCTGTTTTGTCTTTGCGGCAAACAAAACGTAACAACTAAACAAAGCTGCGGGCCATAGGCACACACACATATCTATATGTACTATATATACACATATATACTTTAGGTACATACATGTTAAACCCTTGTCGGCTGCTGTTGCTGCCCATGTCAAAGATCACACATCGTTTGTCGTCTGTCGTCTTGGCCATTTGCCTGACATCTCTCTCTTTTTGGTGGACAGTGGTAAGACAAGGTGATAAAAATTTGTCACATGTTATTAAAAGCCATCAAGCTTTTCTGCGAGAGAGTTTTTATTTGTCTTCCACACCCAATAATAATCCAACAAGGTACATGTCGTATACGCAATTTATGGGGTTGCCGCATCTTCAGAGATATTTGAGTTGCGGCTATTCTTAGCTTTAAACTGGTTGAAAACAGTTTCTTGTTGCCAAGTTGACGTGACCATGAAATTGTATTTGTTTGCCTGTCAAATTGAGTAAAAGTATTGCGAATTGTTTGCCGACAAGTGTTGTAAAACACCAGGGTTGTGCAATGTCCATATAATTGCGTTGATTAAGCAACAAAAAACTCATTGTTAAAAAACACCTGTGTCGCACAAAGCAATCACTGATTGGTGGCATTCAAATTGATAGAAAACTTTCAAGTTTATGTAGAATATTTATACACAACATTGTGCAAAGGTTTTGCTCACAGTTTAAATTTATACTAAAGTTTAAATGTAAAACATATGAGGCAAAATTAAATAGAATGAGCTTTGATACCACTAAAGTCAAACAACGTTTACATAAGCCAGAGCTTTAATGTGCTTTTAAAACAGGAATAGCCTAAAGAGACTCAAAAGATCTATTGATATAACTTACAGTCAAGTTAACTTCTGCTTTTTAAAGCATTTTAAACTTAATGAGATTTGCAGGAAATATAACTTATTTTTAAAATTCAACGAACTTTAATCAGATTTATATTTCCGACCATCTCAATTTAAAAAGAATCATTTGATTGCCACACGTTCAAGCCAGCAATCATCAGTTGGCTATAATTTTTTCTTTATTTTCTTTATAACAACTGTGGACGTGAGTCATGGCGCGGTTATCGTATATCTGCTAGCCATTATCGCAGCTTGGCCAAGTTAAAAGAAAACGTTTTGCTAACTTTATCAGCCAACAGTCAACCGCGGAATGGCAAAAATAAAAAGAAAAAAAATAAAAAGCGAATTGCTAACTGATAAGCCATATAAAGTTAACGCAATTCAATGCGCTTTGATATAACGTTGCCAATTTTGGTCACACACAGTTAAACGAATGCAAAGTGTGTGTGTGTGTGTGTTGAGTGTGTTGTGGCACAGGTGGGCGCAGTGTCGATACGATCCGTAACGTTAACCGATCGGGGCTGGGCTAAAACTCTTGTGGCGCTGACAAACTGCACATAAAAAAAGTATAATATGTATTCGTATATTTTTTTTTAGTTTTATTTCTTGTATAAAATAAATCAGAGAGTCTGAAAGTGAAACGTACCGGATGTTGGCAGATTGACAAAACGTCGGCGCAACGCTAGCAATGAAACTGTGATTATATATATAGATAAACAGATAGATAGATAGATGGATAGTTGGATAGATGGATAGTGGGATGGATAGATAGATTAATCGCTTGGGTGGCTGCCAGTCAAAAACTTAACTCAACTCAACTCAACTGAACTCAACTCAAACAACAAAAGCAAACTTGGCTATTTTGTTGTAGTCATTGTTGTTGTTATTTGCCATTGTAAAAGTGCAATGAACAGCTAAATTAAATGCAAGCCAAGTAATGCGGAAAAGGGCGTGTCTGTCTGTCTATACTATTTAGGACAGACTCGAAAGCTAAACAAAAAAACTTAAAACTAAATCAACAAAATGAAACAAAAAACCAATTTCAAAATTCTAGATTTAGGGCTAGGCATTACAGGGTATTGACCAGCGTACTGTACAGCGTATTGTAATCAAAGACTTGCAAATTTGCCGAAAAGTAAGCAACTTCCGGTTTGACTTTTGCTTTGCATCAAATTGCTAACGAAATTATGGCCAAATGCTAATTGGCAGAACGAGCGACACAAAAAGTGTGAAAGTGTTTTTTTTTTGTCGTTTGGTGTTGTGTTGATGACGGCCAACAAATTGTGGCAACAATGAAATATTGACAAAAGCTAAAAGCCATACACTCTTTACTACACTAAACTCTAGGCCTCTTTTGCTAAGTTTTTCTTTTCGGCCTAGCCAGCGGTCATTTTCACATGTTTGGCTGGCAGCGTTGGAAAAATCGATTAGAAATCGCTGGCAAATGGACAGCAAAAGAGGTGTGCCCGTTGGCCATAATACAGACAGGCAACAGCAAAAGCAACCACAACAACAGCAACGACTGTCAACAACGTGGGCCACTTTTGAACATGGCCAACAGCAGAAGTTGAAGTCCCCAAAGGATACGGATACGCTACGATACGATACGATATTATTGACAGAGGGTTGGAGGACTATGGAGGGTCAGTCTGGGAATTGATTTTAGCCAATTTATGAGTGTTTATCAAAACGCAAGCGAAAGTGAAATGAAGTCGAAAAATGAAATCGAGTCGAAATGAAACGATACCAAATTAAATGAAACGTTATTAAAATGCCAAAAAACTGCAATTAAAACTATAAAACAGTTAATTAATTAAACTAACTAGTGACTGGACAGAAACAGTAACGACTGACCAACACTGGCGCCTAACTCTGTGTTAACCAAGTTGTTAATAACTTTTGGCCAAGTCTAGCTCTGTCCAGCATAATTTATATGCTTAATTAATTTTTTCTTTTAGTTTTGCGGAACATTTTGTAGCCTGGAATTACATAATTTTTTGTGTCTGCCTTGCAATCTCCAAAAAATAAAAACTAACGGTCATTATAAACACTTTTTTTTTGTTTTGGGTAGTTTATCAAGTTGTAGTTGGTCAGTTGGCGGACAGTCTTTGGCTGTGGCAGTTGTGCATAAAGCGCACTGATTTATGGTCAAAAGTAATAAGAAAATAAAGAAATCTAAATATTTTTGTGGCCAGAGTTATCGTAGATTAGTTGTAAGTTGCAAATTAAGATGTTGCAACACATTTCAAATCGATTTCATGTTTGGCATTTGCAACACACTTCAGCTTGCACAAGCATTTAAATAAAATGAAGTTGAAGTTGTTAAAAATGCAGAGCTGAGAATTATGTGTGAGGTCTTCAAGTTAAGTGAGCTTCAGAAAAGTATTGACGTCTTAGATTTGAGACTTCTGGCAGTATTCAAGACAGTTACAAAGAATGTTTATGGAGTGTTTTAAGCATTAATTTTTGTTTATTGGTAGACTTTTAACTACTTCTATAGCTTATAAATGAATACAACTAAAAGTAGCTTATGCGATTCAAAACTTCAAAGTCAGTTTCATAAAAAGTCAAAGTCAAATAGAGTTCAAGCAGCTGCTCAATCAAAAGTAATTTTCCCAATTTACATTTAAGTCAACAACAAGTAAATCAACATTAATAAGTCAAATTAAATAACTTTTTGATAATTACACCAAAAAAAACAAAATGAAATGGGAGAAAAATGAGTGAAGAATACAAAAATAATAAACAAAGTGGAAATGTGACAAGACAAACAGATAGACAGACAGACGGCAAGACAAAGAGTTAGATAGACGCTTCGTCAATTGTCCAACAACCAATGATTTTAGCATTGCAACAGCTGTTATTGTTATTGTTGTTTATCTTGTAATTTTGTTGTAATTTAGGATGTAGTTGTTATTTTTGTTGCTGTGCGGTAACTGCCTTACAATGTTTGTGTGTGTGTGTGTTTTTTTCGGGCGCTTTTGTAAAAGTGTCGAAAAATTGTTAATTTAATTACAACACTTGCGTCGGTTGAGTGCGACGATTACCAACAAACAACGAAACCAAAAAGACGCCAAGAGCCAAAATACATTTAAGACAATTGTTGGCATTGTTGTTGTTACTGGTCGATTGCCACATACGTTGAAACATGTTGCAAGCTGCACATTCAGTTATTTTTTAATTTTGTTTTGTTTTCTTTAATATTGTTAATGGCTCAGAATTATAAAAATTAAAGTTGGTAACAAAATAAATAATAATATTACTTGTATGACAACCAACTAATGCCAACTAATGGTGTGGCGGCTTATGAACTCGCAGATGTTTAGATTGTGGCAACAGTCATAAGCAATTGTCTTTTAATATGGCCTACACTACAGCTGTAGTTGGTAAAACGCACAATGGCCCAACCCCGTTTCAGCCCCGCCCCCGGCATAAAGAAATAAAAGAGTTGCGTCAGAGTTGGCCGAACCCAAATGAGAGACGCCAACATGGAAACTGCTGCATTCAAACTCAAACTCAAACTCAAACTGAAATTCAAATTGAATTTGAATTGAAACTGAAATGAAAATGAAAATTACACACGTTAGTTTAATATTGGCGTAGTCGAATGTGCAATGACTCTTCAAAATGCAATAAGCCATGTATCAAACAAATGTATCAGTGTAATGCAATTAATAAACGCTCCGAAATGCATTAAAAGACACTAAGTTCAGCTTGATATCATGTGTGTGTGTTGTGTTTCCGCCTGAGTGTGTGTGTGTGTGTGTTATGCAAACGTTTCACTAATTGAAAAGTGCCTGCACTTCAACTTCAAGCGGCATATTCATTTTCATATTCGTATTCCATTCAAATATCATCGAACAAACAAGCAACAAAGTAGAAATTTCTTGAGACTGCCACACGAAAGGTGGTTAAATGTAATCACAGTAAACAATGGGTAAAAGAAACCTAAAAACAAAGGTAAATAGAAATTTTTTCGTGTTTAGAAGCGCAGTGAAAATTTTGCTAGTTGGAGCGTGGCATATAAACAGACAGACAGGCAGGTACGTTACGTTACGTATACGACGTGGTGCACATTTGAGACGATGCCCAACAACAAGAAAGAGAAACCGCAATATAGCCCCTAAAATCGATCAAACTAACATGGCAGGCACACAAGAGCAAAGGAAGAGGTGCAGAGGGATAGTGTAGGGTTTTGGGTTTGGGGTTGGGGTTGGTACAAAGCCAAAACAACAAATCAATTGTCACAGTTAAATGTGGCAACATACGTATGAAACAACAAGAGACTTGGCTTTTGGGAATGGCATTCATTTCATTGATTTTCGAGGCCTTACCAAAGAATTCAAACAGAGCAGAGCACTGGCAATTTGTGTAATCTTAAAAAGGAAATAAATAAAGTGTTCTGATGAAATGTGTCTCACTTAGAATGTTTTTTATAATTTATAAACATTTTTAAACTCTTCAAACTGTTTTACTTCTTTATTTCTAACTGTTTAATGATTTTTATTTGGCTAACACTTTAGAAACCGTAACAAATTTGGACTTGTTGATATAGCTTTTAAGCCTTTCTGTACTATATATCGCAACTGTTCCCATATGCTGTCAAAGTTTCTCCCTCTTTCTTTTTGCTTTGCTGAAAGTTCTTAAAATTGGCAGCTGTCGAATAAAGTTTCTTTTATTCATCATCAAACTGTTGTTTTGTTTTTAATCATTTGTTTTAATTATGTGCAGTTGGCGCTGCTATTGTTTATTATTCACTGTTTATTGTTAGTTGTATTATTAATGGGTTTTGTGTCTGGCACAGGTACACAGTATATGTACAGGTTCAGCTAACAGAAGTGTGGTACAGGTACGCGTATTAACGAGTATTTCTATAAATAATCAGTTAAACGGCTCGCATGTCTTGTCAACATAAAACTGGCTATTTCTGTAGTTGTTGTTGTTGTTGTTGCAAGTTGGCGAATAGAATTTTTTATGCGTTGGCTGTTGATTTCTAATCTAACAGCATTACTGACGCATGTGGCAAGCATCGAGAGTGTGTGGCAGCTGCTACAGTCGAGTGGTGGGCAGCTTAATTGAGCGGCATCAGCGCCAAGTGCTACGAGAGTACATCTCATTTTAGACCCTGTACCTAAAACAGACAAGGTGTTTGCTGAAGCGGGCGTCTAAGACAGTAGCATCGGATACGAATCTTTGTTTTTCATAGTGTGAACATTTTCTGACTTCACAACGTGTGTACAGAGTCTCTTCTAGTCGATTTGTTCGCTTTCGTACTAGTTTTTTCATTTTCCATCTGTCATGGCTTACAATCATAATGACAACAATGATAATGATGATCAGATCAACCCAATTGGGCTGAAGATTCAACAATGCGTGGCAGTTACAGACGACAGTTTGCGCCCACGACTATCATGAGGAAAATGATGATGATGACGCCTCTTATGGAGTCTTCATTGTATGAAGAGGCGCAGCTTGAACAAGTTACGAGCGAGTGACAAGAAGACACTCGAGTCTATAAATATGTACAGTGTAGGACTGTGTGATGTATATATGCATATATATATATATATATGTTATTTCTTTATATTAGATAATTAGCCCAAGCTTCGAGTGACCAGCTTAAGTAGTTATGGGCCAAAGGCCAACTCTCTTGGCTAATTGAACAATGAAACTTTGAAATAGAAATCATAGAGTATGGATATAAAACAAGACTTGACAGTCTTGACTCGACATTGAGCACTTTTTATTTTATTTGTTGTTTTTTTTTCCTTTTTTGACTGACTGACAGCAACGCAACGCGACTTTTCAATTGTTCGGTTTCAATTTCGTGGTTGACAATGGATTTTACTATATAATTACACGATCTTCAATCTAACTATTGAAGGTAGTTGCTTCCCATGGCTTTGCATTCGCCACGCTCCACAGGCAAAGCGGCCACATCTGACAGGTCTAATTAAAAAAAAAAAAAAACAGTAAAAGGCATAAAAAAACAGAAAAAAAAACAACACAAAAGTGCATTGTGCTTATGCAATGCGATATAAAATTATGAGTTTTGCTTCCTGGCCGTAATTAGCTGTTAAATAATGGCCCAACAACGATCTATTGATGCGAATGTGGGCCATTTGTCATGCTTCATTTGCAATGATTTTTAGTATTTTTCTGTTTTCTGCCATTAAACTGACCCAACTTCGCAATGCAATCAAGCATCGAGTCATTCAGTCAATCAATCAAACTGCATGCAATCTCTAGAATAATTTGCGAATCGCTATTCGCCAGTTTGTTATGTTTATGGCCCGCTTTTTGTTTGATCAATAGTCCAAAGTCTTGGCAAAATTTATATTCATTGCATGTGAAAGTATTCACAAGTAGTCAAAGTAGTAGTAGTAGTGGTGGAAAACACAATTCGTGAGGCGAGAATATTTCTGGAGTCTAGTGAAAGCTTGTGTGTTGACAAAGATCACATTGGATTTTTGCTTCATTTTCTTTACTTTTTATTTCTTTCAGTTTGTTACATTCTCCAGCTGCAGCTGCAAGAAAAATGACTTTTACTTGGCCAACACACTCGACTTTGTTCTAGTTGCATTTCACATGAGTTTGAGTGTGTTCATGATGCTAGTCATGTGGCAGACAAACAACGTGATTGTCACAAATTGCTAGCAGCATGAATCGTTAAGTTGTTGTTGTTGTTATTGGTTGTTGTTGTTGCTTGTTGCATCGATTGTCGCTGCACTTTTGCTACAATTTTCTCTGCGGGTCACCGCTTTATTCATACTGCAATTCATCAATCATAATTTGTATGTCATTCACTAATCGCTTTATGCTGCTCCTGAACTCCCTCGGCGCAATATTGCCACACGATGATGAATTGATTGTTTAACAATTTAACATTATTTTCCTATACAACATTATAAAGCTTTTCTTTAACCCCTCAGTCATTAGCTCTGGCAATGCCCTTGCTTACCTTGAATTCCGCTTCGGGCCAATTGCAGTCCCGTTATAGACACAAAACTAAAAATAGAGCTGAACTTTCCTTTTTTTTTTTCTTTTTTGGTGAAAAATCAATGTTATTAAAGTTTACTACATATATTTTCTAGCACTTTGATGTCACTTTCTTGTTCTACTTTTATTCACTAAGCTTTCAATAGTATAAGATTTGAAGATCTATTCTTAGATGATTATCTAATCAACTAATTAAATGCTTAGTATGAAGTAATAGCTACTAAATTTTAATAATAGTTGGTGATGATGATAAAGTGTCATTTTAACTGAACACATAACTTTTTTACTTTAACAAGAATTCTATAAATAAATCCATCTTTGTATTTGCTGTCAAAACTATAATTTCAGCAAATTATTTAAATTTGCGAAAGAAAAAAGAATACATATTTAATTAAATGTTGTATAATTTGAATTCAGCAAGTTCTGCCCACTTTTTAAGCTATGTGGATAATCATTTTGTAAAGTTTCCAAATTATCTTAAGTTGTAAATATTTTTAATTGCTTTTATATAAATTTGAAGTCCTATTTAATTACTAATAAACTTTATTTTTATTTTCTTATTACAGAATGAAGGCTTCGAGTTTCCCGCAACGCATGGCAACTGCAAGATCGACAGCTGCAGTATTAGCCAACTCAGAAATAGCAACAATAACAACAATATCAACAGCAGCAACAGCAACAGTAACAGCAACAGCAACAACAGCGTTAACAACCACAACAGTGGCAGTGGCCACCCACGTGTCACACAATTGGCCAGCGGGGCGATGGAATGTCTGCCAATGAACGGTGGCGTTGTCACCCATCATCCGCATCTGATGGCAACAAGCGGTGCTGGCGGTGCTGTGGTTGCCTCACCAACAGCAACTGTGGTGGTTGGGGCCACATATCCACATCATTTGCACCATCATCATCATCATTTGAGCCACCATGCACAATATAGCAATAGCTATGGCAGTCATCCACATCATCCCATACATAGTGAGCAAACCAAGTCGCTGCAGGAGCTGCAGCATGAAGTTGGAGCTCTATTGGAATTCCGAGATCTGGTCATTGAAACGTTTCCCGATCTCAAGCATAAAATGGCCTCCATGTCCACCACACCATCCACGCCCAACTCTGTGGGCGCTCTAGGTGGCAGTCACTCAGTGGGTGGTGGTAGCTCCTCGTTAGCAGCCAGGTGAGTAATTTAACTGGGGCTAAAGCATTTCTAAAAACTGCAACTAATCAAAAATGTTTCTTTGCAGACGCGAGTGGGAGCCTGGGATACGCATGAAGCGTAAATTATCGCACAAGGAACCGTCCACGACGACGACAACGGTGACGACGACAACAGGAGGAAGCGTTGCATCCGCTGCTGGTACCGTCGAGCCGTCGTCCTCATCGCTTACACGCAGTCGCAGCAATTCGCACAGCGGCAAGAAAGAGCCAAAGAGCGGAGAGAACAACAACGGTAGCGTTGTGCAGGACTCCGGCTTCTCAACGGAGACCAGTTCCTCCAAGGAGGGTCACAGTGCCTCCTCCACCAATGGTGCTATGACTGTGAGTACTGTAGTATAATATCTAATGAAAAACTTACTTAAAACACTCCCCTTTTTCTATCAGGTTGCCATAGCATCGAATCGTCTGAGCTGCGCGGAGTCTGACGATGAGCTTCTTAACCTGCTGGATGTCATACATCGCAAGTCGAATCGTTTACGCGAGGAGGTTGAGCAGTTGCAGAGCTACGAGCGACAGCAGGGTGCTGATGGAGTCAAGGGTCAAAAGCAAGCGAGTGGCATGACACCGCAACAGTTTCGTGAGCAGGTGGATCGACTGAATCGTGAAGATATCAAACAGCTGCGCAAGGAGCGTGATCGTTTGCTGGACAAGTTGGCCGAAATGGAGGCGGAAACGTTGACGGGTCGCATTAAGGCGGCCAAGATGAGCGATCAGGTGGAGGAGCTGATAAGCGTGAAAAAAGATCTCGAGGAGCAGCTGAAATTGGCCATGGCCCAGAAGCTAGAGCTGAGCTCGCGTGTGCAACAGCTGCAGCTGCAACAACAGCAGCATCAACAACAGCAGCAATTACAACTGCAACAAAGTAAAAGCTCTTCCAGGTAAGTTACTACATGTGCAAACAAATGAGCTTTAATTAATTATTTATAATGACTTTTGCAGCGCCAGCCAATCGGATTACTCCAGTCAACGTAACTTTTCATCCTCGGCGACAACGGTGCTCTCAAACAGCAGTCGTCCAAGTCTCAGCAGCACCAACAACACATTCCAACCTGTTGTGCTTGAACAACAACAGCAACAACAGCAGCAGCAGCAATTGCAATCCCAGCAGGAGGCATTCCATCAAAGCTCATGCAGTGATAACGCATTGAGAAGGCAACAGCAACAACAACAGCAGTCGCTTGGTCGTTTGGATGGCGTTGTTAGCACGCCTGGTGCCCGCAATACCAAATGTCGCATTACGGACTCTAAACGTTTCTCGGCCATTCTGCTTGAGACGAATGTCCTTGAACTACAGCGACATCTGCTCACATTGACTGTACAGAATCAGGTGCTGGCTCAAAAATTGGACTCGTCGAGTAAATCAAAATCATTGCTGACCAAAAGACTGGACAAGAGTCAAGAGGATACTGAAGAGTTGAGGTTTCAGCTGGAGGAGAAGAACATTGAACTGGAGGGCACCAAAGCGCAGTTGCGTGTGCTGGAATCACGTCTTCACACGAGCAGCAGTACGAATTCCTATTTGAATTCATCCTCGCAGCATGATTATGAAACGAATCGCTCATCGGCATCCACGACATTGATGCTCAGTCGTCGTGGTGTGCCCGATTCTGTGGATTCCCAATCAGCAATTGTAGCACCAACAGTGCTGCATCGATCAGATCAGATAAGCACGCCCAGCATGAAGGCCATGGTGCCATTGGCCATGGACGAGCTGCAACAGCATAGCAGCAGCACTGAATCCGCCCATGAACACGAACCGGATCACACGTCCAATGACACGCAAAGCAAGACAATTATTGGTCTTGGTCTTGGAAACACGCCCAGTCCATTGGGCAGCAGTACGCCCACTGCTCCCAGTGGCAGCAGCATAGCGGCGCGTGTCATGAGCTCCAGCGTTGGTGGTGTTAGTCCTTATGAGCAGACTCCGCCACGGAATTATGCCTTCCGCAAGTTTAATAGCGCCAGTAAGCCAAGCAAGATTCCTTTGCCGGGCAGCAAGGCGGCTGCGTATTTTGCCGGGAAGCCGCCAACGGGTAGATCCAACTCCACGTCAACAGCGGGTAGATCACCACCATCGGTGCATAATTCCAGCAGTGTTTCGTATGGCAGCAAAAATTCGTTAAGTCGCAGCACTGGCAATCTAAATCAGAGCTTAAAACGTGCCGATTCCGCATCGAATCATTCGTTGAGCACAAATACAAGTCGCAGCTCGACATCCTCCTCCATACCGCTGGCCACAACACCGTATTCATCGAGCTCTGCTGGTGGCAATCGCAGCAGCAGTCAAACAACACCAATAACAACAACTCCGTCCCCGCGTGTACTGCAGAATTCACCGTTGCCGAAGTTAAAGCGCGAGACGCTTAGCTCACGTGTGCGACATTTGGATTCACTGTCACGTGCTCAACAATCACCCGAGCAGCAGCAGCAACAGTTGACGCTTAACAATAGCAGCAGCAGCACCTCGCACAAGAGCAGTCCATCGAGTGGTGGCAGCTCCAGTTCCATTGCCGCACAGTTGAGCACAACCTTGCGTAAGGATCTGCAGCTGAGTTCATCATCGGTGTCATCGTATCACCGACGTGGCACAAACTCTGGCAATGGCGGAGCTGGAGGAGGTAGCGTCGGTGTGGCGCGACGCTTTAGTAGTGCCTCTGCGGCAGGTGCAACAAGATTGGGACGTGAGCAACACCAGCAACAGCAGACGGCAAGCAACTACGATGCAAATGCCACGCCCACGTCCAGTTATGGCGATAGTGATAGTGGCAAGGTACGCACTTTAAAGTCAACATTTTTGGGTTGGTTCAAATGAATAATAATCATAATAATATAATTAATAATATTAGCTACGATACTACTGATACTGATATTGATAAATATTAATGATGCATAAACATCTTTACATACATATATATGCATATATATCTACTGATTACTGTTTTAATACGCCTTCGATTATCACAAGAAAGAAACAAACAAAAACAATTAGCAAACAACAAACATTCATCAACAACGACAACAGCTACAGTAAAAAATTAGTAAAGAAACCACAATCACAAACAAAAATCAAAAGAAAAAATAGATCAACTGGCAACATAATTAATTTATATGTTTAAACAAATCATACACCTTATACTCATACGTAAAAAACGCTTTCATGAAGTAGTTCCCATTTAAATTGTTAAAAAGTCTTTAGATCATTTTGTAGTAAATTGCAAATTTAAATATTTTTTATGTTGAATTAAAAACGTATCGATTTAAAAAAATTATATTTTGGTGAATAATTGCAACATTTGCAAACAATATTTCAACGATAAATCGTTTAAACAATAATATTCAAAATGTGCAATGAAAGATTTCATATATTCCTTACCTCTTATTTCTTTTTGGGAATCCCTAAAGTTTTTCAAATGGGATTTACTTCATTGAAAGTATCCATTACCACGTGCATATATTTATTTATATTAAAATAATATACATACAAGCATATAACTAACCTTCGATGCATACAAACATACAAAACATATACATAAATACATACACTTATATATATTTAACTATATATTTAGAAAGATCTGTATTTCTAACCAACCTTCAATAGATCGTCGTGCCTATGCAAAAACAAATAGAGAGAAACGAATGCAAAAAGAAATCCAGATGAAAATGATAATGATTTAACTAGAAAACTCCGCATTGTGCCTGACCTTTTCCACTAATCCCCAAATGTTCCCCCTCCTGCATTCTCGTCTCCCCGCTCGTCATGCATGCTGAATTGAAAGGGCTTATCAAGCATACGCAGCGTGTGTTGCGCGTTTATCAGTTTCAGTTTATTCTTTTTTTTGTTCGTTTTTTTGTACTTTTTGGTCATCGACCAGTGAAAGGTGCCACTGCACTGCCAAATCGACGGCTTTGCCTTTTGGAGCAGCTATGCAAATTAGTCGCGCAGCTGCCGCTATAATTAAAAAAATCGAAAATTAAAAAAAAATTAACATTTTCACGTGCAAACAATGTTTTTTGCTTTCTTATTATTTATACAAAACACATAAACATATACACAAATATATATATATATATACATTTATATATGTGTGTGCTTAGTTATTTGTAAATACTCGTAAAACAATGCCTATAAATATATAAATTAAGCATAAGTGCAACACCATTTATCGTATAACTCGTATACTCGTACATTATGCAAAATCATGTAAATTGTTTACCATTAATTTATCGTTATTATTAGTCTATTAAATTATATTTTTTTTTGCAATCCATAAAATATTGATTGTCTCATACATTATTGTCTGGCAGGCACTTTTTCTACATAATTACATATACATATACATATATTTATTGTTTAGTTTTTGCGTGTAATTAAACATTATTATTATTGTTAACTATATAAGTTGATGTACCCATTTGGCTTAGTTTAAATGCTAATTACTCATTAAATATTATCATGGTCTTAATTATATATATATGCATATACACACAACATACACACAAAAAAAAATATAAACAGAAAAGAAAAAAATCAAATCTACAAAAAAATCATAAACACAAAAATATCAACTTGTATTCAATTATAGCCAGGCCTAAAGTGCAGCTTGCCTTTAAGTTAACTTATAGCTTGCCAATAATATTTGCTTAAGAATCAACCAAGTCATCCCGATCATCAACGTCATCATTAGTCATTACTCATTACTCATTATTCATTGTCATTGTCACTGTCATTGTCAGCTTGATCAACGCTCAAAACTAACTACAAAGAATACACATCACACACACGTACATGGTTTTAACTTGGCTTAGAAACGCTGCTGTAAACACCAAACAAAATATTCGTATCTAATGCTGTAATTTCTTTTTACTTTTACTTTTTTTCTTTCTGCGCGTTTTCGCCCCATGTATGTCTACTCCACATGTATACAAAAAAAAAAAACAAATATCCCCCAACAAACAATTGTTTAAACCTGTCTGTTTGTCAAATAAAAAAAAAACTCACACTGATTCCTATTTTGTATATCCAAAAACTGACCGTACCAAAAAATATCCTCAAATAATTATAATATAAATATTATGCCCACCCAACAACTACAATTCAAAAACAACAAAACCATCCACCAACAATCCAATCCAATCCAATACAACAACAGCCTGTTGAAAACTGTAACTAAAAAACTAAAGAAAATAGTGAAAAAGTCTCCCTAACTGCAACAACCGTATACTTAAATGGAAACCCTTGGAATAATCATGTACATTTTATATATGGACTTGTGGTGGTGATTGATTGATTGATAGATTGATTGCGTGATGCGATGTGATGTGATGTGTTTGACGTTGGTGGTGAAAATTTAAGATGCATGCTGCAAATGAAAATGCTAACAAAAAGCGACATTTCACAACAAAACAAAACACGTGCTGCAAACTCTCAGGAGGTTTTTTTTTGGTAACGGACAGGCGAACAGGCCCAAAAGATGATGACCAGGTCGGGAGAGGCGCCTTAGTCTTGGCTTGAATCCAACTTTAAACAACTTAAAAGCCAAGAGTGTGTTGAGCTTTGTTCTTCTGTTCTGTAGAGCGTGTTGTCATCTTTTGTTTTAGCCAACAAAAAAGTAAACCAAACCAAAGCAAAGCAAAGACAAAGAACTAAGACACTTTGCCGCAAATCTGTTATACGCGTAAGTCTCTATCTCTGTTGATTATTTGTAGGTTAAGCTACCTTTTCTCGCCCACGCCCACGTCACCAAAATCCCCTCGCTCACCCTCTCGCACCAACACTGCTTTAATTGCTTACCAACACTGGAATGTAGCGAAAAAAGCAAAACAATAATTGGCTTTCATTTTGTTGTAGTATTTGCAGTAGTTTATCCACTTTCTACACACACACCAAACACACACCCCTCTCTCTTTTAGCCCTCTCTTCTTACCAATAAAAAAAGAATGCAAAAACAGGCAACCAACAATTGAAGAACCAGAAATTAATTACAGATTCGATTCGTATTTATTTTACCTGATTTGTATATATAATTTATTGCAACTGTTGCTCTGTGCTAACCTTAATTTCTTGCCAAAATGGTTGAGGTGTTTCTAACTCTTTTTTTCCGCTCTACTTTTGTGTTTAACTTTTGGTATCTAAAAAAAAAACATTATACATACATTATTCCTTTTTTATTATGCCTTGTGTTTGTTCTGTCGCATGCCTTTGAAACGATATAATGGAGATAAATTTCTGATATTCTATTCTTCTAATTTCTTTTGCTTCTCCACTCGATTAGAATTTGGCAAATTCCATTTGTAAGCCAAATTTCCGTTTCAATAACAACAATTGGCAATTGTGGCAAACAAGCAACAATAACTACAACAACTACAAGAACAACAACAGCAACAACAACAACAATCAGATGACAATTCTGGAAGAACAAAGCTATTTCAATGAGCTATTAAAGGAAGCCGAAGCTGGCAACTTGTCCGAGGAGACAGCCTACGATTCGTATTATACTCAGTATACAACGCCCGATTCTTTGGACTGTGGCAGCGATAATTTGCTGGTGACTTTCGATTATGGTTACAGTGATTCGATTGGGGCGCCACCGATGCCAGCTGAGGATGAGCCAACTGAGGGCGGTGCCATTTGGTTTGACACGCCTACAAATGATGCCAACCCCTTCAAGGTGCATCACGTACAGCACAAGCCGAGTCTTTACTCTTTAATTTCATACAATGTAGATGACATTGAGGAGCTTTCGGAACCAGAGTCAGAACAGGAAGAAGATTCCGATTTGGAGCAAGAAGAAGTTTTTTATGACAGCATTGAAAGTTAAATGCACTTAAATTTTCATACCACATAACACACACACGCACACATATATAAATATACATATAAATAACGGTAGTAGCATTATATAACCACACTATATTCTACATCTATTTAGGCGGGATTGATTTGATAACTGATTACATTATTTAACTAGTCTACGAAATGCAATTGAGCATCTTTCAACTCTTTGTTAGGCACTGTAAAAGTTTTGTATGTTTGTATGTAAGGCTAAAGACATGATTTATTCAATATGAAGTATAGATTATATATCTGTATGTATATTAGTTTATATTTAGTATGTTTTGAGTATGTAATATGTTTGCTTATCTCCTATTTATGACTAAATTAAGTATACGCCATGTATACACTTTATAGTATATGATATCAAATTGATTGTCTGCATCGGTATAAGTTCTAAATTACTGCACTACGCCTACTTATATATTAAATACATATATACATATATATTTGTACTCTCAAAATAATTTAATTGACTCTCGTATTTAGCAGCTAAAGTCGTAATAATATTTAGTTGTTATACAAGAAATTTAGTTAACAGATGTAATGCATGTAATGTATATAGTATATATACATAGTATGGATATTTAATTTAATTTTGAATTAATATTGTTAATTAAGCCAAGCAAATGATAAATATATATATATTTAATTGTCAACACATAGAACTTACACTGTTATCAAAATGCGTTTACTACATTTATAAAACGAATCAAAACTGATGCAAAAAATATGTGAATCAAGTTGAAAGTTGAACTTTGAATTCAACACTTAAAAGAAATTAATACTAAATACAAAAATATAAAAAAGAAAACCATTTAAAATATATATTCAAAAGGCGACAAATGTAAGCATACATATATCCATTTAAATAGCAATTGTAATTGAAGACAACATTCTTATTAAAAAACAAAACAAAAAAAAACAAAATAAATAAAAAGAAAAACAAAACACAAAAATAAAAATAAATTCTAAAAAATACGTAAATTGAATTGTTTTATTTGGAAATACAGGGCAATAAATGAAGTGGCAATCAACTAAATTGATTGAACTACAATGAGCGAAAGTGAATAGCAAAAAGGAAATACGCATTCTTAACTTGTGTTTGTAAACTGTTGCCTAGCTGCTGATCAAGCTGTGTGCTCTTTGGTAAGAGTTTTTAATCAATTGCCGAACTGAAAGAGTCAAGTCTCGTGCGCTTTCTGCTCAATCGGCGAGTGGCAATAATTTATTTCTAAATTTCAGATATGGAAGGTTTATAAAAATACCAAACTGAGTGAGTGTGACTGCGAGAGAGAGTCCCATGCTCTTTAATAAATTATTACATTCTTCTCTTGAGCAACGAACAACCAGTTCGTAAGTCACATTCAGTGGCCATACAACGTGCTGATCGGAACAAGTTTGCTCAGTAATTCAATAAAATTAAGCATATAATGGAGTTGTGATTCGATTTCGGACTTAAACATTGCAACCCAAACTGCACTCGTTGGTGTGTGTTTGACGGTACAACATGGATTTCGAAGAGATTCTCGCCAAGTGCGGAAATAGCCATCGTTATCAGTACTTGCTTTTAGCGGTTTACGGTTATCTTATGGTTTTCGTATCCATGCATTACTTTTACCAAAATGTGATCAGTTTTGTGCCCGATCATTGGTGTTATCACGAGCTGTTGGAAAATCGCAGCTTTGCAGAGATTGAGGCGATCTACAAGCGTTACGAGAAACCTTCATGCACTCGACTCGCCACGATTGATTTCGAAGGAGGTAATTCTACAGTTAGTTCTGAACGCTGTAATCGTTGGATATATAACTATGATTATGGCTTCAAGAGCATGAACACAGAGGTAAGGAGTATACAGATTCACTTCTTGTCAAAAATATGAAGTTTAATTGTCTGCAGTTGAACTGGGTGTGCGATGATGCCTATAAAGCGCGAGTTGGCCAATCTTTCTTTTTTGCGGGCTCCATGTTTGGCACTCTTGGCTTTGGCTTATTGGGCGATCGCATTGGACGTGTTAAGCCATTGATTTTGGCCAATTGTTGTGGATTCTTGGGCGATTTCGCGACCATATTCACCAGCAGTTTGACGGCGTTCTCCATAACACGTTTCATTTCTGGCCTGGCTGCCGATGCAAACTCGTATCTGATGTATATTCTGCGTAAGTTTTTCAATTCTGGCCAAGTGCCAAGTGGCTTGTCTGACCAGACTTTTCATTTCTTGTTAGTTATCGAATACATTTCGCCTTCGATGCGAAATGTGGCTTTAAACACAGTCTTAAATATGTTCTACGCGCTGGGTTTGTTTAGCGCCTCTTGGCTGGCTGTTCTGGTGGGTGACTGGCGTCGTTTCTTGGCCTGCTCCTCAGTGCCCCTATTGCTGGTCACACTGTTTTATGTCCTGGTGCAGGAGAGTGCTCAGTGGCTGGTTACACGCGATGATATCGATGGTGCTATCAGGAGACTACAGCGTGTGGCTAAGATCAATCGTCGTGTGGTCAGCGATGATGATTTTAAAGCTTTTCGTAGCTTTTGCCAGAATAATTACCAAAAGGGCTGTGTGCAGGAACCGCAAACTAAGCTCACGGATATGCTGAAGACTCCACGCATGCGCAGTGCCGCTATCAAAATTATGCTCGTCTTGTAAGTAATGTAAAATTGGGTGTCAAAACATGTCTAAGCTGACTGCTCTTTCAGCATGATTGTCATGCCCTGTTACAACACCATAGCACGCAATGTGGAGGGACTGGGTATCTCGGCGTTCGTCATGTTTTCGCTGAATGCCGTGGTGCTGCCACCGGCGGGATATTTACAGGGTCTACTTCAGGATGTGTGTGGACGTAAGCTTACGACCGTCGGTTGGATGACCATCACTGGAATCTTTGTTGTCGCTGTTGGACTAGTCATGTCCCTGGGACAGAATCAAAGCGTTGTTCTACTAGTGGGCTTAACTCTCGCTGCGCGTTTTAGTGTCTCGATTGCTGATGGAGCCAGTTGCCAGCTCTGCACCGAACTGATTCCCACCTGTGTGCGAGGTCGTGGCGTGGCCGCTGCTCATTTGGCTGGCTTTGCTGCCTCCTTCCTATCGCCATATATCATACATTTGGGCACCTACTTCAAACCCGCTCCCTCCATAATCCTTTGCCTACTTTTTCTGGCTGGCGCTGTTATTTGTCTACATTTGCCCGAGACTGGCAACAGGAAACTGCCCGTTACGTTGGAGGAGGGAGAGAAGTTTGGATTGGGTGAACGTGCGTTTGATTTCCTTTTTACTCTAGGAAAGGGTAAGGAAACGGAAGCGAAAGTCGAACTTGAGACAGAATTGAATTTAAAGGAAAGCGAAAAATTAAACTAATTTACTTTGCTTAAGTTTCGAATAATTTTCTTAGTTTTGTAGTGCCATAATTATATCAAATAAAACATCACAGCTGCCACAATATAAGAATTAAAGAAATTTTAAATTTCTTAGTCACTGTTAAAACTTTGATTTGTTTTAGTTCAGCCATACAAAGCAAATAATACAAAAAAGCTTAGCCTTTTTGAGCTCTAGACAACTACTAGAATCGATTGTAATTCAAATTGAAATGATTTGGAAAATTAAATTTTTTTAAAATTTTTGGCAATTTTTATGATGTTACCCCTTTGCATTTTTTTCAAAAATTGATCAAAATTTTTTTGTTTGATATTTTGATTTTCATAATGGTATCCGATAGTCCGGCTTTATACGAGCTTAAAATGGTATACCAATCGAAAATTGGATATCAGAGACTAAAAATATTGCAAACGAAAGTGGCAAAGCTTTGATAACATTGAGCCTGGGCCTGAAGAATATGATAATCTTATACTGTCAATTACTAAAATTGTATAGACATTCTGATAACAGTAATTAAATGCATACAACTGAATTTGAACCATTAAAACATTAAAAAACTCTTTGACTTTCATAAAGAAAAAGATAAAACAAAACGTTTTATTTCAACAAGTCTAATCTACCCTCAATACGGGGCATATAAAACATAAATACACTTAGTGTAGTGGAATTTAGTTTTTGTGCGATTAAAATGTATGTGGTCCCACGTGCTGATAGTTCAAATCTCGATCACTGTGCGAATCGAGTATAGATTAGTCAGTTGGAACATAATTTAATCTCAAACGGTGCTGATTTGGACTGTAATGCGATACGAGATCATTACAATGAAATGAATACGATTAAAAGTTAATAAGCTCGCGCCTTCGACCAAACCTGATAAGCGAGCTATGAGTCGAGTTCACTTATCAGCCAAGGAAAGACCAAAGAGAGACATTAGTAGCATAGAGTGAAAAGTATAGACGAGTTTAGCTGACCATTACTTACCCTGTGTTAGTGCAGACAGAGTATCAAATTTACTCACAGAAATTAATTAATTATTTTATTATTTCTTCTCACTTTTACTTTTTATTTGGCTAAAAATTCAGACCACACTTTACAGCTATAACAAATGGCCTTTTAATGCTCATCAAACATATTTAAGTGTACTTAATCAGCTCCAAGTTGCCAGCTGCACACTTTAAGCAAACCCATAGCACCCGCTGCACTGGGTGTGCATAAAAAACTATTGTGGAGCGTCGACTAAAATATCAGCTGGTTGTGAGTTGCTGTGAGTGGCGCTCGCTGTGAAAACATGCTCTTAACTATTGGGGGAAAAGGTCTCAGAGAAGCTCACGTCAGCTGGCAGTACGTGCGTGGCATCGGCTGAGAGCAGACGAAACGGCTTTGTATTTTTGGGTTTTTATTGCACACTTGTTGGCCATAGCACAACGTACTACGGTTTGTTTATGGAATCTCTAATTCGTTTTGAACACGTACAAATATATACATAATGGAATTCGATGAGATTTTGGCCAAATGTGGCAATAGCCATCGCTATCAATACCTGCTACTCGGACTCTACAGTTTGTTAATGTTTGTCACTGCGATGCATAATTTCTCACAGAATGTGATCAGCTTTGTGCCCGATCATTGGTGCTATCACGAGCAGTTGGAGAATCGCAGTGTTGAACAGATCGAGGCTATCTATAAACACTATGCGAAACCTTCATGCACTCGTCTGGCGACAATCGATTTCGATGGAGGTAATGCCACAATCAGTGATCAACGCTGCGATCGTTGGATTTACAACTATGATTTCGGTTTCAAAAGCATGAACACTGAGGTGAGTTCCGTTAAATGTTGCACTCCAAATTGATTATTATCTTATCTGTACTATTCCAGCTTAATTGGGTCTGTGATGAGGCCTATAAAGCACCGGTGGGACAGTCGTTCTTCTTTGTGGGCTCCATGTGTGGCACCATGATCTTTGGCTTCTTGGGTGATCGCATTGGACGCATTAAGGCCGTTATATTGGCCAATTTGTGCGGTTTCTTGGGTGATTTTGCTACAATCTTTACCGCCAATCTTATAGAGTTTTCTATAACCCGATTTCTCTCGGGTCTTGCCATCGATGCCAACACTTATCTCATGTTCATACTCGGTAAGTCTAGATTCTATTTGCTTGGGGACTATGCTAATCTCTTTATATTTGTCGTAGTGCTCGAATATGTTTCACCCTCTCTGCGAAATACTGGACTCAGCTTGAGCATGGGCATATTTTATGGCCTCGGCATGGTTTGTTCCTCACTACTGGCTGTCTGGGTGGGACACTGGAAGACGTTCCTCGCCTTCTCATCATTACCATTACTGCTGATTGTTTTGTTTTACTTTCTGGTGCAAGAAAGTGCTCAGTGGCTGGTCACCAGAAATGATTTCGATGGAGCTGTCAGGCGTTTAAAACGTGTGGCCAAGTTCAATCAGAGAACGATCAGTGATGCAGACATTGGTGCATTCCGCAGTTATTGCCAGAAGACACAATACAATAAACAGGAACAGGACAAGTTCACAGATCTCTTCAAGAAGCCGCATTTGCGCAAAATCTTTTTCCAAGTGTTGGTCGTATTGTAAGTGAGAAGAGGAATTCGGTATACCCGACTAAAACTAATTCTAAACGATATTAGATTCAAAGTTTGCCCGCATATTTATTTGCCTAAAAATAAATATTTGTGTTGAGAAACATTTTAATTATCAAGTTTGTGATAAATAATATGTACTCAATTTAAATATTTCAGGTTTTAGCGCTGAGTAAAACTCCTTTAACCGCAGATTTATTTTATATTTAAAAATCATGTTTGAAAAATTCAATTTATTTACAATTTTATAACTATCGTGTAGAAAATCGATTTAATATTTTTATCTCTCTTATTTTTAGCATGATCATCACAGTCTGCTATAACATAATGTCACGGAATGTGGAAGGAATTGGCATCTCACCCTTCATCATGTTTGCGTTAACTGCCGTAACACTGCCGGTTTCTGGGATCGTTCAGGCCAACATACAGGACCGTATTGGCCGCAAAGGCTCCTTGGTGGGTTCCACATTGCTCACGGGATTTTTCACAGCTGCCAGTGGAATTGTGTTGTCCTTTTATGGCGACTCCAGCGTAGTGCTGCTGGTCATACTTACGCTGATCTCTCGATTCGGTGTATCGGTTTGTCTGGGCTCAACTCTGTTGTTTTCCACGGAACTGATGCCCACCTGTGTGCGTTCGCGTGGCTTATCCCTGGCCCATGTGGCCGGAGCAGCCATCTCCCTGGTGTCACCCTACATATTGCATCTGGGCACCTACATTAGGGCAGCTCCATCGCTCATTTTGTGCCTGATGTTCTTTGCGTGCGCTTATGTGTGCCTTTGGCTGCCGGAAACAGCCAACCGGAAGTTGCCCATTACACTGGCCGATGGCGATGAGTTTGGCAAACACGATCGCATGTTTGATTTCCTAAGATCTTCAGAGACTGAAACGAATAGCAATGGTGAACTCGATGCAATGCATGCCAGCAACTGAACTAATTTTCAATTAGTTTCAATGAAAATCTGCGGCAGCTCATTAAAAGTACTACTAGACTATAGTAAACCCTTGACAAACAAAGGAAAAATGTGAGAATATTTCCATTTAAATATTTAGAAATAGTTTTAGTTTGAAACACTTGACAAATTCAATTCCAAAATCTTTTGATTTCAATCTCAAAAAATTTATTAGATATTATGGAGTTAATATGCAAAAATTTCATGATTTAATTAACAAACGAATTTGCTTATGGAATTTTAATAGATTCAGTATACAGTTATTTAATTAGTTTATAGTTTTGCCAGATTAGCATATTTTATATTTTAGTGTTTATTTTTGGCAGTTTATGCCCCAACTTTGTTATTAGTTTGAACTAAGTATTAATAAAACTGCAAGTAAAAAATCTTAAAACCGACTGCGAAATACTCTAAAACACACTGGGATCCATAAACAACACATTTTGCCACATAAATTTAGGCAAGACACTATAAAAATCTCCACAGGAAAGTGTTGTATTTAATTTATTTAACACAGATTTTGCACGTCATGTCGAAGCACTTGAAGAACATTAAATAAAAGAGAAACTACAGCTATAAATCCGAGACGGAACAATAAACTGTATAATCGTATTTACATTTCGGGCGACCTTTTTTATTATAAAAGCCTGATAAGAACCGCTGCTTGATAGCAACGATTTGTTAAATTTGTCGAATCAATTTGCTGATCTCAAGAGTGGAAATATGTGTGAATTGGAAAATGTAATTAGTACCAAGTACTCACATGTTTGTTGTGAGCACGACGCTCCCGACTGCGAGTGAGCGAAATTCACTTAAAAATAATAAAACATTTATTTCGTAATACGAAGACTAAGTTAAATACACGCGAATGCGAGTGTGCGATAAGCTCAGCCAAAACAATCTTATCGGACGCAGAAACTTTGACTGAGTCTAAGAACAGGAATGGAGAATGAGAATAAGTATGCGACAGGGACAGCAGCTGAGCGAGCAATAAAGATAGCAATAACGAAACAACTGAGAGTATCGCAACTAGAGACATTTCGTATGGGTGAGTGAGTGAGTGGCATTTATAGTCTGCTCTTCTGGTCTTCAGTCTTAATTGAATCTCAACACGAGCAGATGAGAGCGCACAATAGTATAACTGCTTTTTATTGTTTACTATTTTGTCTGTCATGGATTTTGATAAAATATTGATCAAATGCGGTGATGCCGGTCGCTATCAGTGTCTAGTGTTGCTGCTGCTCGGCTACATTGCGTTTACCAGCACTGTGCATTACTATTCCCAGAATATCATTGGTTTTGTGCCACAACATTGGTGCTATCACGATCAGTTGGCGAATCGCAGTCACGATGAAATTGCCGCCATTTACGCACCTTACGGCAAATCCGCTTCCTGCACCAGATTGGAAAAGATCGAGTTTCTGGAGCAGGGCTTTAATGTCACAGTGAGCAGCAAGAGATGTGATCGTTGGATTTATAAATATGATTACGGTTTTCGTAGCATGAATATTGAGGTAAGTTTACTTAAACCTTAGAATCTCAGAGGCAGACTCACTAAATTTGGTGTTTAAGATTTTAAGAAGTGTAGTAAAAACATGTTTTTGTAAACTTGCTTTTTGATTTAAATATTTATGTATGTACTGATTTTAGCATATCACTCTGAACGTGAATATTCAAAATTGTTGTTAAAATTTCCAAAAAAAAAAAAAAAACTACAGAAAGATCGTTTCTTAAACAGCTATGTTATAAACAAAAAAAAAATTTACTGGCTTTTTGCCAACAGCGCCAACTAAGCATACGCTGCTCTCGTGTCTTGTAGACCGCGTACAAAAGTCCATTTGGTTTGTCACCATGAAAAGTGCGTAACGAAAGTCGAAAAAATGCGTGTCATTTGCCATAAATAATATCATTTTTTGATTAGTCCCAACTGTTGAGTACATAAAGCGGCTATAAACGCCTTGATTTCCGAGCTAAGAAGCGTAGGAGCCTATAACTTTATAACTGTATCGAAAGCTTAAAAGATATTAAAGATATCTGACTAGCTCTCTTATAGAAAAGTACAGGGCCTTTCACAGCCGATTCGCTTGACTCTACTCTCCCAATAGTTTCACTCGATAACACTAAGTTTTCTCTTTCAGCTGAATTGGGTCTGCGATGATGCTTACAAGGCGCGTATTGGACAATCCCTGTTCTTTCTGGGCTCCTTGGTGGGCACCTTTTCGTTTGGCATGTTGGGTGATCACATTGGCCGAGTACGCGCTGTTATTTTGGCCAATCTGTGTGGCTTTGTTGGCGACTTTCTCACCACCTACGCAACCAATTTGGCCCAGTTTAGCGCTTTTCGCTGCATCTCTGGACTGGCTGCAACCGCCAACTATTATCTCATGTTTATACTGGGTAAGCAAACCGCCTATCTCAGTGTCTCTCTACGTTTTGTTGTTTATCAGATTGTCTGATGTTTCTGTTATTTTCGCAGTACTCGAGTACTTGGCACCAAGGTTGAGGAATTTGGCTATCAGCGGCACGCTGGGATTCTGCTTTTGTCTGGGTGGCCTAGTGGCACCTTGGCTATCGGTTTTAGCCGGCAACTGGCGCATTTATCTGACATTTTCAGCATTGCTGCAGTTGATTGTCGGTTTGTTTTATTTCGTTGTACAGGAGAGCGCTCAATGGCTGATAACGCGCAACAATGTCGAGGGTGCCATTGCCCGATTGAAGCACATTGCCCATTTCAATGGACGTCAGGTGGCGCCCGCTGATTTCGAAGCCTTTCGCCAACATTGTCTTGCCAAGGCCAAAACAAACAATCATCAACAGAAGGCCAGATTGTTTGATCTGCTGCGCACACCTCATCTAAGGAAAACTGTACTCACGGTGATCTTGATCTTGTAAGTTGAATATAAAATTTATTGAAAACTTAAATTCAGTTGTCTTGAAGCAAGAATAATATGCTTTAGCTTGTTTAAAGATAACTCGGCAGCCATTCTTAGAGTTGTTTTTGAATATCCTATTATTTTCTGGCTTAAATTGCCTGCTTCTCTTAAATTCCTTAGTTTCACTCTGCATTTAATTCAGATACTACACATGTGTTTTTTTCGACAGCATGCTGACAGCGCTTAGCTTCAACACCATCTCTAGGAATGTGGAGGGATTGGGACTGTCGCCTTTTGTGGTATTCTCGCTATTTGCCGTGGTGGTGCCACCGTCGGGCATACTACAGGGTCTGCTGCAGAGTCGTTTGGGCAGGAAGGCAACCAGTTTTCTCGCACTGCTGTGCACTTGTTTAATGTCCTGCGCTCTGGGTGTGGCACTCTGCGACGAAGGGGCGCAGCATAATGCCACATTGCTGTTGGCTTTTGCATTGCCCACAAGACTTGGCATCTCGATGTGCTACACTTTAACCTCACAGTATACGTCGGAATTGTTGCCCACCTGCGTCAGATCAAGGGGCATGGCCACAGCTCACTTAGCCGCGGCGGCTGCTTCATTCACCTCACCTTATCTCATACACCTGGGCACAAAAATGGCGGCAGGTCCGCCATTAATACTGTCCGTGCTGCTGTTAACTGCCGCAAGTTGCACGCTCTTGTTGCCGGAAACGAATAACAGGTGAGGAAATGTATTGTCTAAAGTTGTATATCAAATTTTTGCGTGATTTTTTTAAGTGTACCTTTATGTGTGCTATAAATATTTAATATTCTTGCCTTTGTTTTAGACAACTGCCCATTACTCTCGAGGACGGTGAATCATTTGGCAAGGGTGAGTCGTTGTTCTCCTTTGACTGCTGGCGAAGCAAGAAATACGATGATGTGCTTAAAGAACCCACGGAGGAGCTCAAACTCAATGTTGTCAGTGGCAATGGCGAAGCGGAAACGGAAGCGGATGTGTAGCCGGAAGTCGAGATGTCGTCTAATGTCCTGTATTTAAATTGTAAGAGCATAAGAGGCAAAGGAAAGACACTTGAATTCCGAAAGTTGTCAATAGATGCGAAATTTGCTTTTATTTGATTGATTTCTTGGGTCACAGTATTCAACGTAATTATAATTTAAGGTGTGTGTGTTTGTTATTTTATTATATAATTTTTGTTTTATTTCCATTTGCATTATCAATACAATAAGTAATGTATGTATATGTATATACGTGTGTGTAAACTTTTGTTATCCTGTAGTAATTGCTTACATATATAAGTAAAGTTGTACATAGATATGTACGAATACTCATTAAAGGGTATGTAAACATTTCTCTTATTTTTGTTTAATTTTATTTTCAACGATTTCCATTTGCTTTTTATTTTTTACGCTAATGTATAGCTAGAGAAAGTCTTATATATTACAAAATAGAGGTTGATTAGCCCTATTTGAAACTCTCAATGAAAGTAGTTTAGCTTATGTCTAAGTGTGGTATATCCTGGGCAGAGATTGTGTGTGTTTGTGTGTGTGCCAATCGAACTCCTTTCAATCCCAACTCATGTATTTATTCTACCTTAAAGAAGTGATATCTGTGTGTGTGTGTTTTGAGTAACAACTCAGTTATTTAACGCGAATCAACATTATATATTTTTTTTTAAAGTTATATTCATCACATCAGTTTTAAGAGAAGAACAGAAAGATGTTCGTCTATATATTCCAATATTAATTAATCTCTAACTTGAACAGAAGAACTCTAATTTAACGAGATGTGGCAACCATTGGTTAAATCTTTGTATATAATTTTATTTTTTAACGCAACTCATTCTGTTTTTTGTTTGTAGGGTCAATCTATGGGCCCTTCTAATAACTCTCTAATTTAATTTTCATCTTTTATCTTATTTGCTACTTTTTGAGCACTTTTTTGCAATTGCTGTCAAATACAATAAGTACATAAATCTTTGCTGATATATCGTATGTATCAGATATACATTCATCTGCTGAGATATCAACTCTTTACTTTGTGAAGGAAACTCTATTCGAACCCAAAACAATTTGGGAACGTTCTATAACAGTTTTGGGCTACTTATGTATTTATTGTAAATCTGTGTATATAACTGACTTTCATATAATATGTAGGATTGTATTAACTGTGTATATGTAAATACCATTCACAAAAGTTCAGTTTGAATCCCAAAAAATGCGTAATCAGTAAGCGGTAAAAAGGTAAAAAGATTTCTCATTATATTCCCCGATACGTCAGAGAGGAAATATTATATACTTTTTGTGTTCTTTTTTTTTGTTTTTGTATAGCACCATGTGAGTGAGTTGAGTGAGTGAATAAATTTTACAGGGTATCAATTGTTAAAACACAATTCACAATCTGCATAAAAGAGGACTAGTGGGTAATAAAGTAGTAGTGTTCGATTTCGATATAGAAATAGCTTTAGTTTAAGTATTAGTTTAGTTTAAATTTAAGTTTTAGTTGTAGATTTAGCCAAGGTTTAAAAAGTAAAAAAAATAGATATGTATATAGATATATACAAGATAGTTATGTATATATTATATGTATGTATATATATTTGTTGCTACATTGAACATTTGAGATGAACAAATAAACTACTGTCAACAATTTATCAATTAATCAGAATATAATTTGTAATTATATTGGTCGGCATTGAGAACCGACAACTTTCAGTGAAAGTGTGTGTGTAGGTGTGTGTATTTATTTTAATCATTTATGCTACTAAATACCATTGATTTCTTTTTATTCTTTATGCAATATTTGCTGATTATTGTTTAGCGAGAGAACTGCAATGCCCACATTAACATATCTTATCATATCAATATCAAATCTCAACCGGGTCAATCCATGTGGGCACTTACATATCATCATTATCTTTTAATTATCATCATGTGAGTGTGTGTGTACGTGTGTGTGTGTTTCGAAAACATTGAGTATAAAAGACAAGCGGTATTTAGGCAACGAGTGATTCAGCAAATTTCATTTTATCAAAAAACATTTCCTATAAATCTTTTAAGTATCATTCAACGTTATTAATTTGTATGCGGCCTACATTTTTCCACAATGTAAACTTACACCAAAAGCATTCATAAGATTCGTTTTTTTCTATATTAAATTTTTGTCCTTATATTTGGTTTTCCTTATTTTCTCATAGGTTATTTTCATAAGTATTATTTTCCTTTTGTCTTGGTTTTTTTTCTTTTATATTTTATCGAACGCTTTAAAGAGCTGCCAAGTAGTTTTCATATCAAAATGCCACGACATATAGATTTTTAGCATCAAGAGTTGGAGGGAAAATGACATATACGTATATATACTATATATAGGATTGTATTTGGCTATTTTAGAGATATTTTTTTTGTATGGTGGGTCACAAGAGCTTGAAGTAGTATGTATTTAAAGAGGTATTATCCACAGTGAAGCCTAGCCAAGTTTTAGTTTTGCACAGTGATTGCGATATGCTTGAAGTCTGGATTGATTTCAGTATATAAATATATGTATATATCTTTTATGTAATGAGTATGTATAAAGTTTAGAATGCCGTTTGCTTAAGTGCTAGAATACGTAATAAAAATTAAGGAAATCAAAACGAAATGAAAAGAAAAGTTTGCATTTACAAAATTGTTATTTGTATTTGTCCATAATTATTGATAGTTAATAGTACACATTATGTATAGTTTATATATTTATAGCTTAGTTTTTATTGTAGTTTAATGCATACAGTATGCAAAATTGCAAAGTTTATTTAGTTTTCTGCTTTTTCTTTATATTTTTTGAAAAAAATACACACACAGTGGGCTCTTAAGTGTCTAGTTATAGGCTATTTATATTTGCAATTTCTATCGTCATCGTTTTTGGATGAGCAATCCAAATATGTATATATATTTATTTATTCTCTTCTCTTCTCTGATCTGCTCCGCTCTTAAAAAATAGTGCATCAATTTGATAACGGCTTTTGTTTAATTTTGTTTATCGTTATTGAACAATGTGCTGCTTAAACTACAATACAATAATTATTTTGCAGTGTCATCACGAATGCAAATGCTAATGCTGATTTCTTGTCATTCGATTGCCATTTATACGAATATTCGAGTATTCAAAATCATTCTAAATCGCTCTAACTTACGTGCTTGAATGTAGTGCAATCAAGCAAACGAATCAAATCGTTTCGTATCGTATCGAATCGTTATTTAGATTAATATATAGTATATATAATCATTCTTAAGTTCCTATTAATGCTTGTCTTTCAATTCTATGTTGTAACAACTACATGGTTCATAATTAATACAGTACAACACAATACAAATACAATACAATAAGTGTGTCTAACTGCAACATCATTTGAATTAGTATAGTGTTTATACTCAATATATACAAGTCGTATATATAATTCTATATGTTTTGTGGCTAAGTAATAAATTACTACAATGCAAATTGTGACGCTGGCTGTGCCTATGGCAATGTGGCGCGTATTCCATCGAGACTGGAGCGAAGCACAAGACTTCCTTCCACCCAAAAGTTGGGACGATCCAACATATTCTGCCAGAGTGACAGCTCCTTGCCGGTGGCATCCATCCACTCGACCTGTCTGCCATAGCTGCGACCTGAAAAATATTTAAAAAGTACTTTAATCTTAACCCATCTGGTTTCTTGTTTCTCTAGTACTAACCTGTGCCCAGTGAGAATCGTATGCCGCCTACAAATTCATTGCTGGCCAAACGATCGTGATCCCAAACGGTTAGCTCTAGTGCACGCTCTGACAAATCTTCCAGAGAAACATCCTCGTAGACAAATGTATAGTTCCAGGTGGGATGCAGTGTGCGCTTCACCACCGGCGTCTTTTGTTTGGAGCTGCGCGTGCGATCTGGCAATAGGTAACTGCAGCAAGGAAAACAAAATGATTAGAAAAAGCTTTGATAATTTCTTAGTAGTTCAACTATACCTCTTGCAGAAGGCATCACAGGTGCCGTTGGTCTTGATGGGACTCAAATGCTTGGCCTCCTTAACCAGCACATGGAGCTGTCCTCCCTTGGCGCTACGATCTGATTTAGATGCCACCGATTTGATGCTGCCACCAAATTTACGCAGATTGGAGGAACTTCCAGTTAGGCTAGAGCCTCGCGAGAAGATTGATGATTTAATGTTCTCTGGTGGAATGTATTTGAGTCCAACTACGATGTCCCCACGATAAGTGGCCACATCGTCAAAGGGTTCACTCTGCGAAAGAGAAAAGTAGTTTATTAGATAAGAAACTTTCTATAGAGTTATGTTAGTTAACTTACGCGTTCCTGTAGCAAATACCACTGTGATTGGGGATTGTCAAAGAGACGTCCCTGTAGATTAACGCTGACCTCTCCCAGGAAATCGTTACGGCCAAACATGTCCGAGTGCCACACTGTTAGCCACAAGGTGCGGGACTCGAGGCTGGAAACTGATGTGTGGAAGCGCAGAGTTTCATCAAATATGGGATTGAGTGTGTGTTTCTTGACTTTGGTTTTACGCTTGCCAGCCTTGGATTTATCGGGCAGCAAGTAGACCTATAAAGAGTAAAAAAGGGTTGAAGTTTAGAATCTTTTCTTTTATTGCTTAGGGTTAACACTATTTACCTTCACATAGGGATCGCTGCGATTGCGTTTAGCATCGACGGCAGCCAGATCTTTACAGCGCACCACATGAATCTCCAGTGCACCCAATTTGTAGTTGTATTGCATGCCAAACTCCACCTGACCCTTGACCACAACTGTGCCATAGCGCCCCTCACCGGCGCCTGAATAAACGCTGGCCATGGACTCCGAGCGAACCTGTTTGGGTGAGAGCATGGATTAGATTTAGTAGAGGGAAATAGATAAACTTCAAGTTTAACTTACACCCAATGAGCTGAGACTGCTACGATTTTGATGCATGGCCACCAGACGATCGATGTCCTCATCCGACTGCGCTGGCCACGCCTCGCTGGAGGCACGCGACTGTATGGGACTGGAGGCGGCATCCGGATGACGTTGTCCAATCACTGGCGAATGACTGAGTTCCTCGGCAGCGGCCTTGGCTTCCTCTGCAAAAAAAAGAAAATCGAACAAAACATTTTCAACTTTTTCCTCAATTAAACTAATGAGCAATCAAATACACACAGACACACACACACACACTTAACACACACTCGCTTACACTCATCAAAACAGCCATTAACAAGCAATGATTAAAGTAATGATTCAATTTATATATATTTTTATATGGCAGCAAAAGCGATCATCAGGTTTTGTCTATGTTTTTGGTTGCAACCAAATGTGGCACATGAAAGTTTGCATGCAAGAAGCGGGCAGTGAGGCAGTCAGGCAGGTGTCGATGGCAGGTGGCATGTGGCTGGAAGCAGTGCCGCCTACCTTGCACCTCCTGGAAGGTGACATGCAGCGGCGTGCGACGTTGCAATGTCAGCGACAGTCTCATCCGTCCATCGGCAACAGCAGCAGTTGCAGCAGCATTTGCAGTTCCACCTGTCACAAAGCGCGGCAAGTCCTCCTCGAGCGTTTCCAGAAAGCGATCCGAATTGGAACGCAAACTGTCATCCCAAGTCCAAGCACGTTGCTTCAACGACTGCTGTTGTGGATGTTGCTGTTGTTGCTGCACTTGCAACTGCTGCTGCGGCAACTGTTGCTGTTGCTGCGGTATCGGCGCTGCGTGCGAACGCATAAAGACCGTGGTCTCAATTTGCTCACTTTGCCTGTTGTTGTTGTTGCTGCTGCTGCTGCTGCTGTTGGTGTTGCTTGCAGCTTCGCGTTGCTTCATCTCCAATATATAAGCTGCAACTTTGGCATCAATATCATCGTCTTCCTCCTCCGGATTGTAGTGATAACGATTGTTGCCGCTGCCCATAAAGCGACAACACTTGCTCCATTGCCAGGGCCAGCAAAATTTCGATTTGCTGCTGCGCCAATAAAACTCGCGTCGATGTCGAGCACGCCCACGTCCACGTCCACGCGTACGTCGCCAGCAGCAGCAATAGAGGCGCCACCAATTGCGTTTCCTTGTTGATGTTGTTACTGTTGTGGCACAACTGTTGCTGCTGCTGTTATTGCGTAAGCGATTCAATGCCGCGTATTGAATTTTTCCAGTTGTCGCATGCTCATTTTGAGCTGATGATGTCTTGATGACTTTGCCATAATTATGAACAGCAGCTGGCGATGTTGTGACTCGACTCGAACGCGCTATGAATGCATTGTATCCGGTCGCATCTTTGGGCGCTTTATTTGCCTCACGATGCTGCTGTTGTTGTTGTTGCTGCTGATGCTGCTGTTGTTGCACCCCCGTTCGCCCTCGTTTGCCAATTAAACGCGTCACTTTTCTCATTACGCCAAGCTTCACAATTGAACGAATCTGCCATTAATTGAGAAACAACTCTGAAAATAGCGCTTCAAGTCATATTTATGCGCAGTACTCGAAATGAAAACAGAAGTCGCATAAGTTGCGTGTCCACGCAGAAGAAAGGAAAATGACTTTGCTTTTGCAGCTAAAAGTTGGGACAAAAGTAGGGCTTGGTCGGAATCTATAGCTAATTGTTATATAGTTTAAACCTTATAGGCATAACTTTAAAACTGTGTCCATAACACACCTACATTTCAGTGACTAGAAAGACATTGAAGTGAAACAGTTTAAAAACAAGTTTAAAGCTAACGTGTTTTATCTTAATATTAAATCACGATCGATTAATAAGCTCAAAGGTTTTAGGGGAAACAAATTAGAAAGGCTACAGACGAGCACTTGCTACTGTGCAATACTTAGCGAATGTTATACCTACAAAACAAGGGTTTGGCTAAGTGGCAGAGGCGTATTAGGAATTATTAGGAAATTGTTTAAGTTTTAAAGTTTGGCAAGGAAAACTTCTTGGAAGAATCGCCTTATTACTTTATCTGTTGCCTCTACCGAGTATCTTGCTGTCTAGCTCACTCTGCTTTTGCTCCCATTCCAGTTTGCTATAGTGGCGCCTTTTTGTACTGCATTTTGGCCAAAAGCAACTGGTGTCTGTTGCCAGCTGTCGCTTTTATGGACTCACAATGAGATTGATAAGTTTATAGAGCGATAAGCAATCTGAATGGGGAAAACTTTGACACGTAATTGGGTTTGCATTTCGACCATGTTATCTTAAAGTTGGCTAGTTGGCAAGCAGCCAAATCATTTCAACTGGCCAAGTAAAATTAAGGTGTTGGCTTTAAACTTGAACTTGCCACAGCCTTCAAGTCTCATTTGCAAATTATATTAGATAAACCTCTCCGAATTTCTCAGAAAACAGTTCCATAATTAAGCTGAAGGTTTTGCTCAAATAATTGGGCCATATAACGCCCAAAAAAGCGTCACAATTAATGAAGATATTCGACTTAAATATGTGAAATAAACTTTTATTTATAATTCAGTTAATTGAGTAATTTTTCAGTACTTAAAACTCTGAGCGTAGAGCAAACAAATTGTTGACTTAACATTTATTTTAAAATTTTATAAAAATAATATGTTGTTGACGTATTTTTAGGCATAAATATTCGACTTGAATGCAAATATCCGAGGGCTATTTAAGAGCGCTAAAAAAAATTAATTTTCTTGCCGTGTAAATTCTCTCAACTGCAGTCACGATTTATGAACAATCTTTTCATATTTTACTTGACCATAATTTCTGCTACTTTGGCATACTTAAATAGCGGAAAGAGAGGTAGAAAGAGAGGCAGAGAGGGCGTTGCTAATAGACTTCAAGGCAAAACCAAACAAAATGAAAATAAATAAAACTTCAAAACACTTTCACTTTTAAGACTTGTGTTTAGATTTTAAAATTTTTGTTGTTGTTTTTTTTTTTTCTTTTAACCGATGCGGCTGTCGATTTTTATTTCGATTTCGATTTCAATTTTGGAATTTTTTCTTTTTTATTTTTTAATGATTTTCGAGTATTTTGTTGCACCTTTTAGAGCGCAGCGTGTTCAAGTGCCGTTAAGCGTGTCGCGGTAACTGAGCCAGTGAACCACTGAGCCACTGAACGAGAGAGAACTCAACTCGAGATGCCCGCAAATCTAAGTTTTATTCAATTATTGAAATATTGAACTTTCTGGGTAAAAAGGTCGAGCGCCAAATGAAAGTGCAATTAACGAAACGATTCGACAATTGTGGCAAGTGCAACAGAGATGGCAACAGTTAGATTTGTTTCCAACGAGCCGAAAGGTTAATTTGATTACAAGTATTGTTTGTGACAAGTAACGGGTGTGTCTCCTAAACAGGGTGCTTTCATTTCCCATCCACATTAAATACGCTCCATTCAGGCAAACAGTGTTTGTGGCTTGTACAAACATTTAAATCATTTTTTTAATACAACATTTAAAATGCCGGATGGTTAGGCACTTCCGTGCACAAAGTGCACCGTACAATGTACAATGTACACTGTGCACAGTGGTGCCAAGTCATGCACGAAAATAATGCAGAAATATACATTGAAATATATCGTTACTACTCGTAATGTTGTCACAACTGTGTCCCCAATGGATTCGCAAAACATTAATTACTTTAAGCAAATGCAAATAATACTCAACTCGCCTCAACTAAGCTTCGGTTCGGTCCAGGAAATAAACAAGCAAAACACTTAATCAACGTCAAGAGCTTAAATGATATTGTGCGCAGACATTCAAGTGTACTCATGCTTCAGTTTCAATTTTCAATTTTCAGTGTTTAGTATTTGGTGTTCAGAGTTCAGTTTTAAGTTAACAGTTTACAGTTTCGAGTATTCAGTCTCAAATCCATTGAACCATTGGCCAACAGAATAATTGTATTTTTGGTAACAAATGCAGAAAACAATCTCGTTACACAGAAAGCTGTTTAAACAACAAAAGTCGAAACAAAACAGTTGCCAAAGGTAATTGAACGGGTGAGATTTTGGACTAGTGATGGCAGCGTGATTGGCTTTTATAACAATATTTTCATTAAACTTTTATTTAAGTGTTGTTGCAGTATTAAAAATTTAAAATCTTCAATATAACTTTAGTTTGAATAGCTGATTAAAATTTGGCATTAAGCCTTTATGATAATATAATCCTTGATTTAATTTAAAGTTTGATAAATGACTATGAAAGTCTTTCCCCAAGAGAACAGCTATTTTTTGCCAAAACAAGTGCAAAGTTCAAAGAATTCTAATTAAATTTAATACTCAATAAACACACTTTATATAAACTACCCATTATTTATTAGCTGTCAAAGTAACTTCTTGCCGTATGCGCCCAAGAAACTAATTTTTTAAATAACTTTATACCCACCAAAGGGTATTTCATAGCCCGTCAGCTGCAACTATTTACTTTATTCATTGTTTATACTTGTTTAACAACTCTCCGAAATTCAATTTAGTCTTGCATTCAATTAAAACCGAATGGCTTTTAATAACCTCAATGAATTTTGCAGAATTTTGTGGCTCCCATAATTTATGTACTTGCTTTAAATTCATAGACCCAAACACACACACACACACACACACACAGACTCATAAAGAGACCGCACTTCACATAATTATATAGTAGAGTATTGTTTAAGCAACTCTCCTGCTACCACTTTCATACAATTCACCCCTCGAATCACTCACGCATCCATCCCTAGTTTTGACACAATGGAAGCAAAGTTCAAAGCCCGTTCGAGCCAATCACAAGGTTCGGGTATGAGACAGAGTTCGAGTTTCATTGAGCAAGCTGCAAAACAGCTTTTTGGCCAACTAATAAAATAGGTAAAACAATAACAATAACAACCAAATAATGATAATAATGATGATGATGACGATGTGGATAAACAACAAGTGACGCCCCCGTCAAAGCGGAAACTGGCAACAACAGTTGGCGCGTTTTTTTTTTTTTTTGTATTTTGCGAAAATCGCTTTAACTTGAAGCGAGAACGAAGCTGGCAGCGAGCATAACGCTTAATATGGATACAGTTAATTGACCTTGATTGAGTTGAATTTTGGACAAAATGCCCCCACGGGCTTACCCAGACACCCAAAGAAAAGACTGTGAGCTGCCCAGTCTAAAAGCGGCAAAAAAGAATTCACGTGTGCTCAGAAAAGATGAGGCTAAAAGAGGCCTAAAAGAGCAGAATAGCAGCAGAATAACACATAGTTTACAGGGTAATAAACCCAGTTATAGGGTATCTTTGGCATTGTCTACAAGTTGCTGAAGCTTCGATAACTTGTGCTATCTAGGTCACAGATTATAGGCTATCTTTTTTTACAATTCTAGACAACACTCAAATAGCACATAATTCACTTTAATTATAGAGCATTAAAATATGTGAGTTTAATTGTTGAAACTTGTTAAAAAACTGCTAAACTATAGACATTTTTTATGGTATTTTGTTGAGTTTAGTTTACCACCAAAGATTTAACTATTTACGCCAAGAAAAAGAAGTTTCCTTTGTTCTATTTGAGCAGGTTATAAAATTGTTATTCAAAGAATATCAATCCTAATCCAAATATAAGCAGCATTAAAATCAGCACTCAAATCTTATGCAAACCATAAAATCGTTCTTTTAATCAAAAGAAGAGCTTATCAATCAGATTTATTACAAAGCAATATAAATTTTGTATAAAATTCCCCCACTGCTCAGTGAGCACTTTCTAAGAGACCAAGTTTTATTCATTTTTGAATAATGAGATTTAGTTTGTAGCTCTCACACACTTTAAAATGTCTTTGACAATCAAAAGCTAATAAACTAAATTGAATTGAAATGGACTTAAATCTGAGCACTTAATCAATAAACTTGATTAAATTTGCTAAAAAAAAAAACAATGTTTAATAAACACTGTTTATCTCAACATAATCAAAGCTGGAATTCTTGAAACGCTTTTCTGGGAACTACAGCGACAAACAATTAAAGTATCTTAACTATTTGAAGCAGGTGCTAAATAGCACACCTGTGTGTAATGTGTGTTTAAAAGTATACCTGTGTGTGTTGGTGTGTGTGTGATTGTAATGTAATGTATGTAAATAGTGTGTGTTTAAACGCGTTAATTAACTCACCAGCTGACATATTCAAACGCTTGCGTGCATCTCGCTTGGAATAGAGAAATTGCTGCAAACCACCTCCGAGTTTTTTGCCATTGCTGCCAGGGGTGCTGCATGCACCGCCACTGACACTGTTGTTGTTGCTGCTGCTGCCACTGTTGCTCAGGGCTGCTGCACGTGCCGCCAAACCAGGTGAACGATATCGCGCACTCTTTGCACTGCCCGGAGCTGCTGAGGCGGGTGTGTAGTTGAGGGCACTCTGTGACTTGGTTACCGGTGTGCTCGTGAAGGAGGCACCCACCGATGCCACCGAACTGGTTGGCAGACGTGGCAGTGAATTGGTGCTGGCCACTTGACCGCCACTGCCCGTCAGACTACGTGGCAAAGTGGAGCGATTGACATTGAATTGCGCGGAGTTGCCTTCGTCGCTGGAATCCGTTTCATAGATGGCATCCGGTACACTGGAGCGTCGCACATCCTTTGAGGAATCCGCACAGGAGCTGGCCGAGGAGAGCCAAGGCTTGGCGGGAGATGACTCCAATTGATGGTGATGGACATCACCGCCACCGATGCTGCCACAGGAACGCACACGATCCAATTGCTCGCGGCTGAGACTCTGCTGATGCTGGCTGAACAACAGATCGCCTGCTGATCGACGCTTTGCCACGGCCAAAGCGGACGCAGACGAGGAGTTGTCCCTGTCTAATTGGCTCAGCTGGCTGAGTCGCGTTCTGGAATCGCCATTAGCCAGTAATGCCGATTCAAAACTGCCGCGCCATGAGAAGCGTTCATAATCGCTTGCCATGCCGCATTCCTCACCCTGACCCTCACCTCCTGCTCCTGTTCCTGATCCACCTGCAGTTGCTCCACCACCAACTGCGGCATGCTGCTGCTGCTGTTGTTGCTGCTGCTGTCCATGCAGCTGACTGTGCAGCTGACTGTGTGGCATTGAGCCATCCAGCAGTAAATCATGTGAACGACTGCGTAGTTTCAGTTGCTTCAAAGGCAACGCCTTCAGCTGGAACTGCTGCTCCGCCTCGTCCTCCTCATCCTCAGTGGTTGTGGCCGAAATCTTGGCCTGCACTCGCCGATTGTTGTGACGCGTTGATGTCGGCGTCGGTGTGGGCGTCTCATTGCCACTGCTCACCTCGTGCATTAGTGCCACCAATCGGGTGCCAATGTGTTGCATCACCTTGGCAAACAGTTGCGGTGAACGCTGCTCCGTGCTGCCTGTTGAAATGCGATCCTCATCCGGTTGTACATTGGGTATTTGCACTTCTCCCGGCAACACCTCGGGCGTTTCACCCACAGCCACTTTGCTGAAGGATGCCACCAGCTTTTGGTACACAAAGGCGGTGTCTCCATTCAGCGCATGTGCTTCATCCAAGAGTCCACCATCTCCACGAACTCCCTCCTCATCCACCTCGAACTTGTTGATGATCTGTTGACAACTGGCGGAGATTTGTGCCTTCAGTTGTCCCTTATGCTCGGAGCCCTCCAGATCGGAGCTGGTGTAGTCTGAGGAGTCGTATGAATCCGACCAGGTATCTTCGCTGCTTAGATACTCCACAATTTCACGCACTTGCTCATCATTGATGCCCGGCACAGTTTTCATTAGTCGTGTTAACTCGTTCTCAAAGTAGGCCAACTGAGCTGGACGAGATTTGGCTGCTTTGCAGGCTAATCTTCGCACTGAACTTGGCGTGCTACCCGCACTGTTCTGACTCTGAGTCTGGACGGGATTCTGGCTCTGACTCTGATTCTGCTGGGCATTCGCTGTGGCCACAATCAACGTCTTGAAGAACTGACGCATTTTGCTCATCATCAGATTCGTCTCCTCGTCGGAGCTCCAATTATTGAAGCTATCCTTTCGCACCAGATTTGAACTGGTGGTGACATTTGGGGACGTCACTGTCATGGGTAGACGACGAGCAGCGGCAGCTCCACCGCCACTCGTGCTAGGCATATCCATTTTGGCCAAGCTAATAGCTGATGCTGTTGACGACAGTTGTGGTTCGCGATCCTCGCTGATTTGGCCAAGCGCTGGAGTGGGAGATTTACTTGGCTCGCAGTCGGCAGTCTTAAGTAAGTCATCGTTACTACCCACAAAGCCGCTGTCCCGACTGTGATGCTGCTGCTTCTTGGCTTGAACGGTACCCAGCATGGCCGCATCTGACGCTGTCACACCAGTGGATGCCACATCCGACACCTCATGCAGTTTCTTCTCGTCTAGGGAGTCGTGTCGTTTACGCAGTTGCTTCTTACGTTTGATGGTATCCGAGGAGCTGCCATCGGAGGCTCGATCTCCCGTAGCCAACATTTGAATGACGGTATCATCGCATCCAGCCTCTGACTCCGACGTATCCTCCGCCACTGGAGCTGCACCAGTCGCCGTAGAGTCTAACGCATCTGCTTCAGGGAGCAGCAAATTATCCAAGGAAGAGTTGTGACTCCGTGGTGTGCCTCGTGCTCGAACAAGACGTTTGCGTCGCTGGCTGGGACTGGGATGTCCCTCGCTGTCGCTGCCCACACTGCCGCCACTCTCATCGCTATCTGCTTGTTTCTCGGCGCCGCTAAAACCCATGAAGCCGGAGAGGAAATACTTTTCCAAACGGGAGGAGGCCAGATCAGCAGCCGAGTGTCCGCCATCAAGCAGCTGATCCTCATGCGGCAGAGAGTCCACACTCTCGGAACACTCGGAACTCACCTCAGAGGCGGTGTCATCACCTCTTGTGTCAATGGAGCTCATCACTTTGCCATCGCCCAGACCAAAGAAGAAATACTTTTCCAGCTCAGAAGCACTGAGTCGATGGTGATGCTGCAACGTACGTTGTCGTCGCCTCTCCGCCAAATCCTCCTCCTCCTCCGGTTCCAAATCGTTGTCCGCTCGCATGGAGGCCACTTCGCTCTCCTCACAGCTCTCCTCGACTATGGTGTGTAGAGTGAAATCAATCGCTGAGCGATTGTAGCCACGTAATTCCTCCTCCCGATCCATGTACATGATGCGTCCACCCAGTTCTCCATCACCCTCGGCATCCTCGGAGTCTGTTGCTGTTGGCGTCGTTGTTGCATTGCTCAAATTATCATCCTCATCATCCATATCGCCACGTTGGCTTAGCTCCTCCACCCAGGAATCATCATCGGCCAGACCATCGTCTAGGCCAAGTTTTGGATTTGTTGTGGGTTCATTGAGGGAATCAACGCTGTAGGAATCACGGGACATTTCCCGCTCACTTGGCGTTGGTGTCACTGCAATCAGTTCTCGCAAATCGATAGCGAGTGAGTCATTGGTAAAGTTCTGGCCAGCGTTATGGCCAGAGTTACTGTTGTTGTTGCCAATCGTTGCTGGCATTTCATAATCGTTGTCGTTACTCGTTGTTGTTGTTCTTGGGCTTTCGTTGTCTTTTGTGATCATAACTAAACTGCGATACTTGGCTGAAAGTGAATTCTTGGCAGCTGCAACAGGTGATGTTGTTGCTGCCGTTGTAGTTGCAGTTGCTGTCGTTGTCGTTGTTGTTGTTGCTGCTGTTTGTTTGATTTCTTTAGTTTCAGTGGCTTTGCTGCTTTGCAGTTCTTGGTGACTGCCAAATATTTTGTCGTATTCGTTTTCACAACTTTCAAACACACGCGACGACGAAGACGTCGATGCTTCATTCACATTCACATTAACATTCACTACGTCACAGTTACTGCTACCTTGTTGGCCAACAACAAACATAGCACTGTTGTCGCTGCTTTTGTTGCTTTTAGTCTTTTGTGCTGCGAAATCGCCGTCATTATGGCCAACGTTGTTGCTTTTACTACTACTACCACTGCTGCTATTATTATTATTAGTATTATTGGTAGTACTGTTGTTGTTGTTAGTGTACAACTTTAGGCGCGCGTTTGTCTCCTCAACCGCAACGTTTAACATTTCATTTTCGACTGACTCCGCTGCCGTTTCCCATACCAACAACGACCGCGACTTTACTTCGGCTGCGCAATCGGCTTCAAGAGCAACAGGTAGCTGAGAGCGCAACAGCGACGGCGACTGAGAGCGCACTGTTGTTGCTCTCTTTTGCTCAACATCTGTCGCTCTCGTCGTTTTTACAGCTACCTGACGCTGTTCTGGTCTTTCAGGTGCTTTACTCGTCATTGCTGCGCGTGCGAGAGAGTGAGAGTGCGAGTGGGACTGTGACGAGTAGTCAGAGTCCAACAAATCGTCGTTTATTTTGCATGCTTCGCTGCCTGTCGCAACTCCCTGCTTCTCTTTTACCTCTTCCTCCTCCTGCTTCGCTGCTGCTGCCTGCGTTTGCACAGCTGTTCGTTCTTCTATGCCCGTCGTTGTTGTTGTTGTTTGCATGACTGCCACTTTATTATCGGTGTTTGCTTTTACCTGCGGCCGCTGCTCGCTTGAAAATCCAAGAGTCGCTGCCGCTGTCGCTGCTTCTTCCTCTGCCGCTGTCGCCGTTACCGACGCTGTCGCTGCCTCTGCTTCTGTTTCTAGCTTTGCTTTTGCTTCTGCTGCTTCTTCTTCTTCTTGTACATGTTTACCCTCAGCGCTGTTTGCGTTTTGTTTCGTTGCTTCGCTTTCGTCATTATTAGAATTTATATTTACGCTTTTCTTGGAATGATTAACAGAATGGCAACCGGATAGCGCGAGGGTTGCCTCCTGTGCATTACCTGCATTTCCAGCTGCAGCTGCCCACCCCTGGTCAGCCATATTGCACTCAGTTGGCTTCTCTACCACTTGGGTGGCAGCCCCACTAGTGCCAGCAGTGCCGCCGGTTAACAATAGATGATCCTCATTGATTTCAGCCACGCCGCGTCGCAGTCGTTGCAATTTAAGCTCCAGTTGTGAATTTTGCTTGTGCAACGCCAACAAACGATTCACATCATTCGAAATGCTATGCAATTCATCACATGCCGCCAGGACAGAACTCAATTCCAATGCCGACTGCTCATTGCAGCGCTCTAATTGCTGCTCCTCTTGCTCCTTCTCCTCCTCGACGTCGGCGAGATCTGGCAACGCACGCATGCCGTGCAATATAACTCCACCCGCATTGGCATCATCGTCTGTACGTCCACCGACAACAACAATGCAATTGGCAAGCTCATCGCTTGAGTTGGCAACACGGCGTTCACTTTCATCATCATCGTCGTCGTCGCTCACATCACGTGCAATTGCTGGCAATACTTGTGGTTGCTGTTGTTGCAGTTGCTGCTCCCCATCCGTCTCCTCACCCAAAACCTTTACATAGTTTAACACAATGCCGCAATCGGTGCGCTCGGTATCCGTATCATTATCGGAAGAATCTTCGAGATTTGCATCTGACGAGGATAATGAATCACCCTCAGTGGATGAACTACGTCTCACTCGCGCCGCCTGTCCCACCTGACGATTCACTATGAACACTTTGTTGAAACGTTTGCGTTTTGGGCGACGATCTGCCACTGTGCCGGTATCATCAGAATCACAAGACTCCGAGCTGGAACTGCTGTTGCTGCTGGAGTCACTGCTGCTGCTACTGCCCTCGGTGGTGCTGTGGTGCATCATTTGCATGGGTATGGGTGGTGGCGGCAGTTGTGGTGGTGATGGCGCCATCAATTCTAATTCCTCCATGGCCAAGGCAACGTCATAGCTACGTTCCACCAATTTGCGTGGGCCACGTTCATCTTCACTGTTGTTGCTGCTGTTGCTATTGCTGCTGCTGTTGTTGTTGCTGCTGTTGTTGTTGGCCGCATAGCTTTCGCTTAGCAAATAACCAAATGCAACAGTTCCCGCTGCAGCTCCCTCACCTGTATCGCTCTCAGACATGTTACTTGCTTTACTGCAGGAGCTGTTCAAATTCTTCGACTCTAGTTGATGTTGTTGGTGTTGCTCTCTAGGCGCAACGGCGGCAACAATCTCAACATTTTCGACTGCAACTTGGAAACGAGTTATTACCGCAGGAGCAGCAGCTACAGTTGTTGGTGTTGTTGTTGCTCTTGTTGCTGGTACTTGATTTTTATGTATATTTGTTTCGTTTGCTGTTTCCACTGCTTCGTCGTCGTCGTCGATGTCTTCGCTGTTGTTGTTGCTGCTGTCTTTACTCGCCAGGTAGGTTTGTCTTTCTGTTTCTGTTTCTGTATTTTCCGTTTGCGTTTGCCTGCCTGTTGTTGTTGCTGCTGTTGCTGCTGCCGCTGTTAGTGGTTTTATGTTTTGCACAGTTTCGCATAGTTTTTGGCATTTATTTGGCAGCTGTGCTGTCAATGCTGCTGCCTCGCTTTTATCAGTCACTGCAGCAACATGTGCGCTATATTTATCGCTATTGCCCTCGTCGTCGTCGTACTTGTTGTTGTTATAGTTGCTTTTATCATTCGCATTACACAATCTCAATGTTGTGGGCGTTAAGGCGGCGACGTCAGCGGCGACGTCGGCATCGACAGCGACGGAGAGACGCGTTTGTTGTTGCTCACACGACGGCGTGCGCGACGCTACTAAACCTAAACTTGTTGAAGCTGGCTTGAAAGCATTGCCAGCCATTTGACTGGCCAGTTGTTGCTGTTGTTGGTGCTGCTGCTGCTGTTGTTGCTGTTGTTGTTGTGCGAGACACAGACAGCCGGCTAATGTTTCCAGGCTACGACCCGCTGTGTTGTAGCCGGACGTTGTTGATGAAGACGTGGAGGCAGTGGAGCACAGCGACTGCGTCATCAGTGAGCCCAACGAGGCGCTTAGCTCCGGTGCTGAGGACTTGAAGCCGCCGCTGAGGCGGCTTCGCATTGCTGCTGCTTGTATTGCTGTTGTTGGTAATTGCTGATAGCTTTTAGTTGTTGCCGGCGGTGTGGCGTCAAACATGTTGCTCGCTGCGGCGAATTGCTGTGAATAGGCAACCATTGCTGCAGCGGCCGCCGCAGCTGCTGCCGCCTGTTGTTGTTGCTGCGGCGAATTCGGTGTTGCCGTTGCGGCAGCCGCCGCTTGCCACAACTGCTGCAACGAGGCAGCCAAATGCTCATCCTGTTCGAGCAGTGGCGCCCCCGGATGCTCCAGTTGCCAGTTGTTATAGGCGGCAAGTGGTACGGGTATGGGCACCGGTACAGGAATGGGTACGTATTGGGGCTGCGCAACTGTTGTGGAACTGTTACAGTTACAACGACTGGGCGTATGATGGTGATGATGATGCTGGTGCTGATAATGATGATGGCTCTTCATAAAACGTGTCTTTATTCTGGCCTTCATGCTAAGCGGTACAGTTGATGTTGGTGGCGTGTGGTTCTGATCGGAACTAGTCTGCGAACTACTCTCCGCCTGCATGTGTAGTTCCTCATCGGTTCCCGTATCGCTTTCCCTTATTTTGGAGCAATAACTACGCAATTGCCTTCGCTGTAGCAATGGTGAATCACTATCGCTAGACCGGCGACGGAAACGAGGCGGTGGCGTTGGCGTCATAGCAATCATGGTGGTGGTCGTTGTTGTGGTCGCCGCAATCATAGAGGGCTCAAAGTAATCCCAATCACAATCTTCTATGTTACTAACAATGCTGTGACACTGATGTGTGGAGCATGAGGAGCTTGATGCGGTATCCGTATCGTTGCCATCCTCTAGATCCACTTCCTCAACTTCATCGTCTTCTTCCTCTTCCTCTTCTTTGCAGGACGACGAAGAGTCCGAGTTTAGAAAGACAAGCTTAAACTCATCCGCTTCGACACTGTAGTGCGACTGACCGTACTGACCCGATATTGTGCTGCACCTGAATTCCAATTCCGATGACGATGACGTTTCCATGACATCGGTGTTGCTGTCACCGGATGTTGCAGCTGCCACCTGTGTCGTGGCTGACGAGGCTGCAATAGGGTGGATTTCGTTTGTACACATTTTCTATTCATTTCGTGTTCTTTTTTTTGACCAACACCACAGAAACTTTTAAATTACTGGTTTACATAGCCGAAATAGTGGTTAAATGGAGGGGTGGTTAATGCAGCAGCTGTGTTAGCCATGTTTAGTGGTTGCAAGCTTGTGTTAAGCTACTTTTGGTTTTAACAACACGATTATTTATGCCAGCACTTATAATTACGTTAGATGAAATACGTGTTAATGACGAAAGCAAGAACCCAAATTTCAGAATTCTTAAAATTAGCAATATTTAGTTAAAAAAATGTTTAAGGTTAAAACCAATTTTTAACAATTTAATTACCAGCAAACATAAATATTTGCTTATTTTGTTAAAGCTAGATAATTAAATATAAAATATATAAATGTTGTAGGTACCCAATAGACATAAAATTCGAAATGTATTGGAAACACTAAGAATACATTACTTATATCTTTAAATATTCCAGCTCAAATGAGATTTATGGAAGTGCTGAATTGACTGCTTGTTAGTTGTTAAGTTTACTCTGTATCAGTGTTGTCATTTTAGCTATTTTGTAAATGGAAATAGATTGTTGGCAGGTTTAGTTATTTTGCCCAAAGAAATTCTGACAGCGTTGATAACATTGTTGTCTGGAGTTTTTGTTGATTTATTTTGTATTTTCGAAGCACACAAATTGTAGCATACTTTACGGTGCTAACAAAAATGTAATGTAAGTTTGACAAATTTGTTTAAATCCAAATCGTTTGATGCATAAATAAGAACTACCGACTGCGGCGGTAACAGTTATTATTCCTCCAATTTTGGGTAACTTAAATATCCTAAAATTTAAGTACTTTCACAAAAGCGTAGTCGACAGATCTGAAAGCTGCTCTTCTGCTCCGCTGCTATCCGATAAATTCATTGTGTTTGCGCAAACAAAACAGGGGAAAATGGATGCATGTTGCACAAGTCGCTGGCATCCGCATTCTAATCCTCAACCCCTCAAACTGAAATCCCCCACCGTTACCCCTTTTTCGACCGTCGCCGCCAACGCAAAGTAAATATTTGGGCAACGCTTGCTTTTGGCTCGTTTTGAAAATTGCTCTTTCAGGCAGCACTTTAAGGCGTTTCAAGCTGAGAGCACACCTACATACACATACACAGACACACACACATACACATACACCTACATACACATCACCTACACACGCATACCCACTCGTACAAAGAAGACAAGATTAACGTTAGAGTTTTGACAGTTGGCTCCCATAAGCTTTAAGCGTGGGCAGAACAAGGCTGCAGTTTTGAAAGAATTTTTTGGGTTTTGTAGTCACAGCACCAGACAATCGCAAACAAAACACGCAGCAACAGGACATAAAATGAAAACATAACAAAGCAGAGCCCCGGGGAAAAATGATCTTGCTGTTGTTGCAAAAAAAATATTCACTAAAAATGTGTGGGCGATTTGTAACTGCGTGTGGCCATGGGAAAATAAATATTTTCAACCACAAAAGTGCTTCATAATTGAAGCTGATGAAAATTTTGTAACCAACTATCTATATTTTTCAACATTTTGTTGGTTTTGTTGCACATTGAAAGCTATTGAATTACATGAAAATGCAGTGGGTAGCTTTAAAAATTAAATGCGAATAAAAAGTGTTGCCTACTTTTAGGCAGCACTTGAAATTGAAAATTCATTTTAAAGAGCTATAAAATTCGTTTAGTAAATTACCCTCAATAATTGTGATGCCTTAAGAAGAAACAACTAATGATTATTTTCTCAATTAATTAAAGTGTCGTTAATGTATTTTGAACATTAGCTCCCCAACACACAGACCAACGAAAAAATCAAAAGAGATGAGGGGAAACTTGATTTTTAAGCCCATCAAAGAACTTGGCGCCAACTAAAGGTAATGTACTTAAGGCCAATGTACGCAAAAGGGCAAATGATGACCCACTTCAAGTGTAGACATTGTTAGGGATACTACAAGCCCTACAACCTGAGGTCTAATTAATTTTTGTACGAAATTAGAGAAAAAGTGTGAAACCCTTGCGAAAAGCAAAAGGGTCTTGGTTAGATAGAGGTCACCGTTACCACAAAGTAATTACGCTCCCAACACCAACACCAACACCGACACCGACAAACGACATACACACAAAGGATATTTAGATACAAAGATACGTTTAGAAGAGTTAGCAATTAGCACTCACCTTCCTCTGCTGCCTTTTCCTTTTCCTTCTCCTGGCGCCGCTGTAGCACTACCTTCTTGAAGACAACAGCCGCAGCTTCCACTGCATTTTGTAGCTCCTGTTCACCCAATGTGCTGGTGTGTGTTCCACCCTAAATAGAAAAGAGCATTAGTACACTGAAAAAATGTAGTCATAGTGTAAAATTTCAGCAAGACTGTGACTTTTAAAAAATGTATTAAAATTTGTTTTCTGTGGAAGAGATTATAAATATTTAAAAAACGCTTTCCGAATTCTTTGAAACATTTTTCTCCAACAAGTCACAAACTTTTCTCTGAGTGCAGTTTAGCGCATAATTGGGCTTACCGTCGCTGAGGCACCTCCAGTGTCATTGGCTTCATTGTTGTCGCTGCCTTTGCCTGTGTTCTTGGCGGATTTGTCGCTGGTCTGCTCCGAACCAGGCTCATTCTCTTTGCCTGCGGGTACTGTGTTAACGGGAAGTGGCGTTTTTTTCAAGCGATTGGATAAATCAGAGTTCTGGTGCTTAAGCAGTTCATGGAAGGAGTAGTGATGCTGTGGTACTCTACCTATATGTCAACGTTATTTGGAAGCGTTGGAGTGGGTGGACGGGGCGCGGAGCAGGTAGGAGGATGTGCAATATTTTAATAAATCGGGTGTATGCAACTAACTACAACTAAATTTTAATCTATTAGCTACAGGTTTCTACTTTGCTGCTTGGGTGCAAAAAGCAACTACAGCTACAGTTAGAAATCGCTAGCTCCGAACACTTACCCTCCTCGCCGCGACTGTTGCGTCGCCGGGCTTGAGGCAACTTTGAGGCGCCACCGCGTGTCTTGTCCAAGATATCGGCCAAAGGACGTGGACTGGGTATCTTTGAGGTTTCCGTTTTCTTTGGAGGCTACAAGTAAAATAAAGAGTTAGAGAAATAAAGACAGAGTTCCGGTGATAAAGAACGGTTTTAGATATTCCTAAGCTTAGCGACTTTAGGCACTAAATTGCTTACCGTTGATTCCTTTTCGGGATGTGAGAAGGATCGTCGAGTCACAGGTTTCGGCGCCGTCTTAGCTCCGGAGTCCTCTGACACGGAACGCATTTGCTCGGGTTTCCGTCGATCCGCATTGTTCTCTGGAACATTTGAGACACTCGGAGCAGCTGCAGGAGCTGGTTCGGTATTAGCCTGCTGAGCGTAATCCTCTTGCGGCATTGGCAGCTCCCGTGACTGACGACGACGCATGCGATTGTGCATGAGCGGAGTACGTGGTAGGGCAGCTCCACTGTGCATGCCCGCATGTCCAGAGCTGCTCATATCCGAGTAGTAACTGGACTGAGTGGGAGCCATGTAACCACCCTCCGTGGTCAGCACATTCTCGGCACTGTAGATGGGTCGCGGATGCACCTGTTTATAGCCGGGATCATCGGAGCCATCGTTATAGATAATGCGTGGCTCACTACTAAATCCAGCATTATAGTTCTTCTCGTACTGCACCTCATCGGATTCAAGGAAACTAGTAACACTGTTGCCAAAGTAATCTACATACTCCGGTTGTATCTCCAGTTCCTCGCTGACATCGGGAAACTGATGGAACTGTTGCTTGGCCTCGCCGAATGTGCGCGAGTGATCCTGCTCCTTGAGGCAATCCTGTCGTACCAGTCGACTAGGCGAACGGCTCGTAGACCGCTGTGTGGTGGGTATTTCCGGCAAGAGCCTTCGATTCTCCACATGATTTTTGTTACTATTCGAGTACTCCTCATTACTGTGACTGCGCACTTTGATCATCTTGGAGTGCGGATCACGGGAATGATGTATGTTCACGCTCTGACTGCTCGAGTATTGCTCTCCGGCACCGCTGGCCACACTGCCACCGCTGCCCAAATCTGTAGCACCCACCGTGGGCACATTCTGTTGCGAGAGAAACTGTCGCGGATTCTGTACGCTGGGAAAGAGGAAATTCTGCTTGGTACGTGGCGAGATCGGCATAAATTTCCCCGGCGGAGTTTGGTGTACGGTCAGTGTGTTGCCACTGCTAAATGCCTCCGGATTGGGCAACGTTTGTTGCCGTGTAAATTCCGGCGAGCGGCGAAATTGCGGTGAAGTTTGTCGCTTCGGTGGCGATGTCGGCAACAGTTTGACATGTTGATCCGGATTGGGTAACGTGGCCTGACGCATCATGCGTGGCTTGCCAAAAGTTTGTGTGTAATCCATCTCATCGCTGGCCATGCTGGAGGCCTGTGACTCATAGTTCAAAGGCGGTGCTGTTGGTGGAACAGTCGACGATGACTGTGTGGTTGGAATCGGCAGATTTGCGGTAGAGGGCAGCAATTTGGTACGATGATAATTACTCGACGGCGGTTCGGGAAACGACGTTTGCCTCTGGAATGGAGGATAGCGCTGCTGTTCACCCGGTGATCGTTCCGGTGAACGGCTATAAATGCGATTCGGTGATGTGGACATATAGATGCCAGGTGGTGGCTGACATGGATTTGCAGGCAACGTTGATTGGCGTCGCACCTGCAAGCGATGACTGTGCGTTGGAGGCGTCGCTGGTGTTTCCAGCTGTGGCTGTTGGATCTGTATCTGTGTATAGTTGTCACAGTCGGCAGCCGTGTTCATATGTATAATGTCGTCACTATTATAGGCGCTGGGATAGAGCGGGCTCTTCTGCAGCTGATGCGGTGATGTTGGTGCTGTTAAGTTGGCTGAATTATAGTTGGCCAAATTGGCACCACTGCCACTCAAATTGGGATCGTTATTCAGTGTGCTTGGCAGTGTGGATTGTCGTAATACACGACGTCCCAAATGCCACTTGCTGCCACTTATGGGCGTGGCACTGCCGCTATTATAATTGATAATGTGCGTTTGTCGCGCCTGTGGAGGCGTTTGATGTAACTGCTGTTGCTGCTGCTGCTGCTGTTGTTGCTGTTGGTGGTGCTGCTGTTGTAGATGCAGCTGCATCTGCTGCTGATGCAACGGATATTGATGCAATGTGGGATAACTGCCCGACGATTGGGCCTCAATCAAATGCTTTTGCTGTGGATACAAATTGTCACCAACGGGTTGCTGTGAATTCGGATTATTCGGATCGTCCTCGGGATCTGTAGAAAGTTCAAATTATATTAAAGTTTTCTTACACTGTTCTAGCAACTCACTTGATATGGTCCAAGAGCGTCGTATGCTTTTTCTTAGCACATCGCTGGTGCTCAAATGATCGACAGCTTCACAGGATGCATAGGCTTCCTTTAGCCATTCACCGCTGGCCGCTTGTAGTTCCCTGCAAGAGCAACAACAGGACCATTGCCATTTAAAAAACCAGAAAACATCGGTTAACATTGCGTACGCATATTTTGTACGTCTGCCCGTGACAGCAACAAACAGCAGACTGACTGAGTGTTGGACAACAATAGCAACAACACAGCAAAAATTGCTTAAAACACAGAAAACAACAAACAAACGAGAAAAGTGTGAATAGTGTGCTAACGGCAAGCCGCATAAGTAATACACTTTCACACATTTTAGTTTGTTATTAATAGCTTTAAATAAATAAATCCTTTAATGGATTTTAGAATAGTTGAAAGTATTTTATTGATAGAAGCAATTTACAGATTTTTGCAGCAAAAACTTAACAAAGTCAAGCTAAAAAAATGTTTAAATTAAAGACAATTTTGTAGCTAAGCTACAACATCTCAAGTAAGTGTATAAAATACATTAGACACCAACACAGAGAGCAAAGCAGCCGTAATGACTATACAAGGCGGGTGGCTCTTGGCTCTGGACTTTTACTGGAGGCGTCGCTGTTGAGGGAGAGTCTTAGACTCCAAGACTCGGAGACTGTCAGGCGTTTTCAAACTTGCAAACAAATTCCAATCAAGCGCACAGCAGCAGCAACAACTACAAGCATTCACATCCACAGCTATCAATATGCTCATATATATTTGGCAGAACGCCTCAAACTGAGACCCAATCTCAGACTTGGCAGTCTCATCAAGCAGCTGCAAGCGTTGTCTGCGTTGACAGCTGGCTGCCAACTGGGAGGCGTCATATCGACTGACACCTGTGGGCGACAGTGCCAAAACGTCTTTGGTTTAATTCTCAGCACGCAAAAATGCCACCCACCCGAATCAGAAGATTCCAAATTAACATACTAGTTACCCTGCAGCTGCCGTTGCTTGTGGTTGTTGCTGCTGCTGCTGCTGCCGTTGTTGACGTTGATGTTGCTGTTGCGTTGGCCAACATTTAATTAGTCCAGAGTCTCTGTCTGGCCTTGCTCATTTTACTTTTTTTTCTGTTTTGCTTCTCTTTTTTTCATTTTTGGTTTACGACTAATTTCGGGGCTCGGCAATTAACACTGAACTCTGCGAGTGTGTGGGTCGCCAGCATCATCAGCATTGCCAAGAAACAGATTCAGTTTCAGTTTCAGTTAAAGCGTCAACACTTCAACAGACAATTTCTATATTACATTTGTCAGTTACCACACGCTGATCTCATGCAACAGGGCGTATGTGTAATTAATATTTTTTCATTTGCTTAAATTTAATTAAAGTTAAGCAAGCGAATTTTAAGCAGCACCTAAATGAATAGCGATTTTTTTTGGAATGGGTATTATTTAACAACTTTTTACTAGTACAACTAAAGAGATTTAAATATTTTAATGTCTTCAACTTTCTAGACATTTTTTTTTCAACAAAATTCTGTTTAAATTCTGCTTAAATCCTACTTCTTTTTGTATAATAAATTCCTTAAAAGATGTGTCTATTTATTTTAAAGGAGAAACAAAATGTATACAAATACGATATTTATTTTTTGCAACCACTGCAAAACATTTCTCTAAATTCGTGCTGTTAATTAACTCAGGAAATAAACTACCTATTGCTTTCATAATACGCAAAAACTTTTTGAACTTGAGAATATTAAAATATTCTCTAGCAGGCAGGCTGTGGCCTTGACGTCGTTTTTTATTTAGCAATTTTTAAAACTTCACTTTAGTTTGCTTGATTTCTTTTTACAGCTCATATTCTGCACACTTAGATGAGCCAGAGACAAAGCAAGTCTAAGGTTGTCAAGTGCGTTGATGGAATAATGTGAAATAAGAAAATGTTAATGCGCAGTTGCTGTAAGAAAAAATAAAGGATATTATTTCCGTAAAAGAATGTTATCATATTGCCAACGGCTGTGAAAAAAGTTTCACAAACATTTTATATAAAATTTATACACGATTGTGGCCTTTTGAATTAAGTAGGAAATCACAACATTTTGCAATGCTTGCAAAATGAAAATTGAATTTTAAATGTTGCGTAGAATTTCAATAGTTTCAGTTAAGCTCATGACTGGCAACAGAGACATTTCCAAACTGTCGTATAAAATTACAAAATGTCAGCGAAATGAATGAAAGACTTTTAAGATAACTGCAACATTTTGCAATGTGCAACAAAAGACAGACACCATTTGAGGTCATCTAAAGCCCTTTCACCAAATAATCCCACATGCAATATATCACATTTCGGTTCTAAAGGTGTCAGTTGACGGTTTTCAGGTGTATGCAAAACTAAATTAGTTTTTGCAACAATGAAAATTGCTGAGTTTGCATTACAAAGTAACTGTTTTCCTCGTAAAACAATTTAAGCTGCAACTATCATTCGAAGGGGAAAAAGTTTGTTCAATACAGTTTATTCAACTAGAATTGAGTATCTACAAAATAACACAATCGACAGCTATTGTTGATGTTTTCGATGAGTTGCTTAAATGAAAGAAAAAGTAAAATCGAGTTGGAGTTAGGAACATTGTTTGTTGGACATTTTTAAAATACTTTGTATTTTAATTTTAAAAATGTTTTAAACATATATTTTGTTACTTATGTCTTCTGCTTGCTTAAAAATGTAACTCCAACTACAGTTGCCTTTTGTTTGTGTTTAATGCAAACATTTTAAATCCTGCCCAGAAAAGTATGCTACAGAAATATTCAAGTTCAAAAATGGTTCTTCATTTTTAGGTAACAGTTTTGAGATGCAGATTTCTAGTTTAACATAACTTAAATATGCTAATACACCAATAGATACACATAGATGCTAGCTAGTACATATATTAGTTAGTTAGTAACAATTATTGTGCGTGTGTGACAATGAATTTACAGTTGAAATAGAAGTTTGGGTGGCATAGTGAGTGACTGAGAGAGAGGCAGACATAGAGAGACAGTGAGAGAAAGACAGACAGAGAGAGAGAGAGAGAGAGAGAGTGAGAAAGACAGAGAGACTTACAGTTGCTTGTGACACACCACGCAGACCCAGTCCAATGCGTGATGGACTCGACAGGCTTTACACACGCGCAGTTTGCACACGCGGCAAGGAGCGCCGCGATTCGTGATGCGGCCCAGTTCGGTGGTGCAGCGAGCGCAGTGGCGACTCGAGTCGTTGTGTAGATTATTGTGGTTTTTGTGTTCAAGCTGTTGTTCATGTTGATGTTGTTGTTGTTGTTGTAACTGTACTAATTGTTGTTGTTGTTGATGTTGCATTGTATGTTGTTCTGGTTGTTGCTGTTGTTGTTGTGTGGCATCATCTGGTTGTTGCTGCGCTCCAGCTCCACCAACGACCTTACGCCTCAGCGCATACAATTCCGCACGTAAGAGCCTGTTTGTTGTTTACACGGTTGTTTTGTTTTTATTGTTGTTGTTCATGTTGTGTTGTTTTTGTTGTTGTTAGGGAGTTGTTTAATATATTTTTTTTTTGGGTTGGGGGAAAACAGGACCAGTTGACAGGACAAACGCATGAATATTATTACATATAAAATTAGTTAGTTTTAAAGGATACAAGAAAAGAAAAACACGTTACAAAATTTTTTAGTTAAGGTGGTTGAGGTGAGAGCGAGCGAGATAGTAATAAGAAAATTTATAAGCAAGTACGGTGTATGTATGTGTTTGGTGGGTGTGCGTGTGTGTGTGTGATTGTGTGTTTAAGTGTATGTTAGCATTAAAAACAACAGCACAAAAGTGGTTATTGATGAAAAGAGACAAAGAAAATAAGAATACACAAATTGTTGTTATTAGTCAAATTTGTTATTAATTTTGAATATTAAATGGTTACGTGAAAAATATATTTTAATGCTTTATGTTATTATTTATGCAAAACTCTAAATTAAGTCAAGCTAGCAAAATGATTTATTGTGTGCAAGGTTAGTAAATGTTTGTCAGATGAAAGACTTAAGCCAATTTAAGCTATTTTAGTAGATTTTATGATCTCAATTAAGTTCCGAAAATGTCATAAAAAAGACGGCACGAAAGACAAGCTTAAGGTGTGAAGAGCACAAATCTTAATAAAACTTTGTTAAATGCTTAAAAATGAAAAGAAAACGTATAACTGCCAACAGCAAAGATCAACTAAGCTTTGACTTAAATGAAAGACTTAAATCTAAATAAATATTATTAACTGCTAAAATGCTATGATAAAGTTTTAAATTCCCAAATTTTCTAAATTCATTAAATCTAACTTTTCCATTCAAGCTTAATTCAACAGTTCAAGTGTCACTTGAAGCCTGTGTTAGTTAATGAGAAAAAGTTTAGCTTTAACTACCAACGAAACTAAAATTTGTATTAACTTAATGGCAAACACATAAAACTAGCAGAGCTCCGAGGTGCCATACTCACAACCTATGCACAAACACACACACACACACACACACACATAGAGAGACGCGCACACACATAACTTGTGGTAGATTTATAAGGCATGTATCAGTGAAAGAGTCACGAAGCACGCATAAAAAGCCAAAAAGGATTTTCAGTTGTTGCTCAACGAATTATGCAAGGACAACAACTCACATCACAGCGCAACACAACACAACACCACATACACACAAACACCAAACAGCAAACATAACAAACATATACCACAACAGTTTTTAATTATATTTTTATCTGCATTCAAGCGTTAGCTCAACCCGCATGTGGCGCGTGTATTTTATTAGTGCCACAAAAATCAACAAACGAGAGCAATGTTCGTAGAACAAGGCAGTCAAACAGTTAAACAGCCAAACCCGTCCAAAACTCAACTCCCGAATCAGTGCTGCCGTTAACGCCGTTTTCCCACTAGATTAAATGTTATTTTGTATCTGGTTTGGTAGGTAAAAGTAAGTTAAATTCAATCTAGAGGCTATATTTCTAATGTTTCTAATGATAAATAATATTAATAAAATATTCTAAGTCTAAATTTCTTTCAGAAACTGTGTAAATGACACTAAGTGTCGTCGAAATACTGGTATAGTCTACTTAATTACTTAGTATAGACATTTTACTTTTCTAAGATGGCAAATAAAGATCTTTATTAACATTTAAAAAAATAAAAACTTTCTTAACGACTTTATAATATGTTAGATAATAAAAATTACATTTTAGACCTGAGTTGTTGAAAGGTTTTGATTATTTACAGAAATTCTAGTGTTTTTGTTCATTTTTTTCCATAAAAGCAAAGAGCAACACTGAATAGAGCTTAACTGGAGCTGACGCCACCCACAATTCCCAGTCGCATGTTGCATACTTCTGGGCGGCTATGACGGAGTGGTGGCAGCCACAGAGTGAGTACACCTGGCACACACACACACACACACATAGTATATGTTTATAAATACATACAAACTATGGCTGCATGAGTGTAACCACAACTCCTACGTTCTGTGGTGCTTTTGGCATGTTTTATTGGACTGGTTGACGCGTTGGGCTCAAGGCGAGCCTACGTCATGCCGCTAGCCACATACCGCATGCCACATGCCACATACCACATGCCACATGCTACACAGCTGCCACATCGTGTTGTGATGTGAAGTCTGTCGTTTGCCTTATGAATTAATATCAAAATAACTCATTAAGAACTCAGCACAACAATTGGCTGGCTGAAAAATGCTAAGCTAAAATGGCCATAAATTTAACGCTAGACGTGGTCCAAAAATTAGCTGACAGCTGCTTTAGAGGAGCTTTTTTTTTTTTTAAATTTATGTTGGTTTCAGGAGCAACTATAAAACTGCCTAAATAAATATTACAACGCATGGGTCATGTAAATAAGCCTACTAATTAAGCTGATGTTAATCAGCTACTTGACACGACTCAACTGTGCGAAATGTGGCCTACACGGAGCCACAAACAACAACAAAAAGTTCGTCTGTGGGCCACAACCAAACATTTGTTGACCTCATGTGCCCTTTGATGTTTGTCTTGCTTTAGCTTAGTTTACCTTTAAATTAAATGTGTTTCTTAAAGCAGCAACTGTTTGCTATTTCCAAAGAACAATAAACTTTATTTAAGCAAAAATTTTATGAAGTGTGAACTTTATTTAAGTTGTGGTTTAACCAACAAAAAAGCAATAAAACCAAGCTAAGATAGAGTATCTGCTGTTTGAGTAATGCATGGTCTTTAAATAGTCTAAAGCTTTAGTTCTTGTGGTATAATGGAAGAAGAATAATATTTTACTTTTACTTTCTCTCAAGTGAAAACTGTCCAGATAATATAGTCTAGGAGGTGGGGATGGGGCAGCTGCCACAATTTGAGACGCCAGCTGGTCGAGCATTAGATTTATGATTTTAATGATGCCTCTTTGCTGGGGTGTTGAAGTAAAACAGAATATAAATAATTACCGTGCTAAATATGATTTGTTGTTGTCACAACAATCTGCCCCCGACAACACCACTCCTCCTCATGCTGCATTCGGAAGCTGTGGCAAGGACAGTAACAAGACCAGAAAAGTCCTTTAACCATTTATTTTTGAGCTACATTTTGTTGCTGCTTATGGTTGGTTTGTTGCTTGCCACAAACTGTGTTTTTTTTTGTTTTTTGCTTTCTTGGTTTCCGTATCAAATGGAAAACATTTTTGTCAATGGAAAACTTTTACATGCTAATACTGTCGTGTTGGCTTTAATTTAAAATTAGCTCTTTATGTTGTTTTGGCCACCGGATATGTCCGTGTTTTAATTATGCACCACTCGAGTTTCCCCATGTTTGTATGCGGTTGAAAGTATGTACTACAAAAAATGAGTAATATTAGTAGTAATTAATTTAAAATGTGCACGCGATCCTTTGAGGTGCGTTGCATGTTTACACAGCTCATACACATAAAACACCTACACACACCCAAGCATCGGCAGTTTGTGCAATTTTCATACAGTTTTCCACCAAATCGTTTTGGCTGTCATCAAAACGTTTAATGCTACTCCGACAAAAAAAAAATCAAGTTTAAATCAAATGAAATATGAATTTGTGTTAACCTAAATAAATATTTGCGCCTTTTTGGTACGTTTTGTTGTCTTTGTCTTCTGTCTGGGCCACAATCAACTAACGATTTGATAACTGTTTGAGAGTTTGGGGAAAGGTGGAGTTGATGAGGGTTCTGCTTTTGGCCATGAGATTGGGATTAGGGACTGAATGGACATTTGCATAATTACGATAACATTTTGAGGTCCTGCGGCGCATATGCAAAACTTCCCACTCGGTGGGAAATTAATGGTTGTGGCATTTACTTTATGCTGTCTGCTGAAACTATTAGCTTAGCTTATGGCTCATAAGGCGTTGTCCTTTGTTGGCTTAAATGACACAATGAAGCACAATGGCAAATGTATGATAATAAGCTTATGTAGTCGTCGTACAAAAGCTTAGCATTATTTTATATGTACTATATATATACTATAATATATATATAAAGACATATATATTTATGTATATAGTAATGGGCGTAATGATTTTCAAGACTTAACTGTGGAAATTTGGAATTCATAATTTTACTTTCAACACGGCGTATGCGTAATACTTATGAGATGAAATCACGCATACGCCTCAAGTGCGTTGGCGTTGCATGAAAATGTATTCAACTGCATTTCAATCACGCATAATCGATCTCCAAGTCAAGCCACAATTTGTGCATAATTTAAAATTTTTTGTAAGAGCAAAAAAATTTCAAAAAATTTGTCAATTTATACGAACATAAAACAAAATTGACTCTCAACGAGCGGGCATAAATTTTATTGTGGGCTCATAACAACAGCGAAAAACAACAACAAAAGGAAAATGTTGATCTGAGCGTATTCTCACGCCGTTTCGCATGCCGTCAACTGAAAGTGGGCAATAAAATATGTGTGCCACAGCAACAACAACAACAACAACAACAACAGCAGCACACGGAAGATAAAGCGTTTACCACAATGTTGGCCATGTCGACTCACAAATATGTAAACTTCGCGCTCTGAGATATAGCACAATGTCCCACAAGAGGTTAAAGCAAAGGCAAAACAAAACCCAGCAAGGTCGCCGCGAAATAGCAGTAACAACTCAAATATTTTGACAGCTACCAAAACGATTGCCAAATGATAACAACTAGAAAGAAAATTGTGTCATTTACTGTCACCTGATGTTGCCGCTCAACAAAATTTATGGCCTACACTGATAAAAATACAGACAGAACACATTGAGAGAAAAATCTTAGAACTGCTTTAAATAGTAAGAATTTCTTAAAATTTTAACGACTATTTGCAGTGTAGCCAAATCCCTCACTGGACCAGACCAAACACACAGAAACACGTGCAAACTTAAGCCATAGACATTGTAAGGTCTTTTACGAGTATTACTAAATTAATGTTAGAACCATCCCTCAAGTGGGAATAAGGCCCAGCTTCAAAGCAGACAAAAAAAAACTTTGTGTTAAGGGCTTACAAGGGTTGCCATTTATTTCGACCAGAGCTCAAAGTGTTGTTGTTATTAAGTGTATTTGTGTGTGTGTGTGTCAGTGAGTTTTTTACAGCGCTTAGTTAAGCCATTCGTGCGTTAAATTATAGCCCAAAAGTCTGACTACATCCGTGGGCCGCGATTCCTGCATTTATTGTTGGCTAAAATACTGAGATTTTCTTTGGCGCCAAATCAAACAAATCGTCAATTTGTACTTTCATTTACATTACTGTGCGCTCACCGGTAAACAACAACAACAACAATGACAAGCAGTACAACAAATGGCAATATTGGGGCAAGTATGCTGGGTGGCAACTTCAATTGGGCAGCGGAAGTGGTGTGGCAGCCATTTTAAGCAGCAGCTAAATAACAGTTAATCGCCATTGCACTGCTTGTCAGTCGTTGTCATTGTCGCCACGATTGTTGCTATCGCTGATATTATTATTGTGTTTAAGTTGATTGTTGGTTGTTGACCATGGCTTTGTTTGTCAACTCAACAGTTTGTTCGTTTGGCTTTTTGGCCTGTTTATTTATTTTCGCCCGACTTTTGCGCGCCCTTTTTCGCAGAAATAATAATAATAATGTTTTGCCATTCCTTGTGCTTGTTATTGCCGCCTTAATTGGCCAGCATTTACAGTTTACTTTAAGTTGATTATAGCCAATGGGAATGCAAGCAAATTGGACGAAAAATAAAACTGTGAAGGCAAATTGAAAGAAAGCAGCTCTTGACCAACAATGGCAAACCATTTATGCCAGCCCAAAGTGGGAAAATTCTGCAACAAAGTTGAAAATCAAAAGAATCCAATTAAATTTGTAGACGGTTGCTATTGTTTTGAGTTGATTTAAAATTGTATATTTTAAATTAATATGAATTTAATTTGATTCCTGCGTGTTAAAGTTAAATTAATATTAAACTACAAAACGCCAGACTATCAATCAATTAATAAAAATTAATAACATATAAAACACCCTTTTTAATCACTAATGTCAGCTGGCTCTGGAAATTCCCTTTTGTATGTGCAGCAAACAGATTTGGGAAATGCCTGTGTTCTATTTAATTGAAATATCCATTTTGTGCCTAAGAGCATGAGATGGAGGCTACGTAGTACTGTATTAAATCAGCAGCCCCAAATGGAAACTGCTCTGCTTTATTGTATGCCTCTGGTGTTGGCTATGACAATGTTTTCTGGAGTTGGGTGCGAGTGGGGGAGGAGCACATGTTTCTATCCATATATTGTTATTAATATTTCATAATTCCCACATGCAAACTAAAACAAAATCAATATCAGGTGAGCAACGCACTCACACGTTGAATATTTAAAAGGAGAAAAATGTCCCAACAGAGTTTCTAAGCAAAATGTATGTATGTTGAAAAATTCCTCCGGCTAGATAAGAGCAAACGGAAAAGCATCGGGAAAGTAACAAAACTGATGTTGAAAATTTTCAGTTCAGTTTTTTTTTGGACTCGAGATATCTGGACGAAAAAGCCCTTAGGGGCAACACTTTAACCTTATCTCTGTCTCACTTCCTCTTATCGTCCCTTTTCTCTCTCTGTGCATTCGTGTTAATATTCAAATCGAAAGTCCTGAAAATCAAATGACCAAAGGGCAGGCCAAAAAGAACGTGGTCGTGGCCTGGGACTGAATCTAAAACTGTCTAAGTGAGTGTGTCATTGAGATGAAAGTCACGTAACGTTGCTTAGGTTTTTTTTTTCTCTTTCTTTTCTGCTTCTTTTTATTTTTGGTATTTCAAAGTTCACAAGAAAAGTAGAACCCATTGACAGGAGCAGTCAAAAGTTATGGAAACATTTAAAAGGCTTAGCCAACAGCAAAAATATTTGGTCAGAAAAAAAAGAGAAGCATGAGCTAAAATGCGAAGGGAAAATACGAAGAAAATTGCACAGCACTTTGTCCCAATAGTGTTTGCATTTTTCCAGCTGAGAGCGTTGGAAAATGTTGTAAAATTATAAATTAATGCCTGGCGTGTGCAAAAATCGCCAAGGCGTGGTCAAAGCTTTGAATGCTTGACTGATTGAAAAGAGTGCCAAAAAAAATGTAAATAAATGGGGAGAAGACACGTAAAAGACAAGTGTACTCGGCTGTAAGGTGCTCTGTAGCCAGTGGTAACAGATAATAAATTGTAAAAATATTTGTTTTAATTTACATGTTTATCTTTAATTATTAGACAAAGTATTAAGAGCGTTGAGCACACTGCTTATTCACCCATAATCGAGTTGAATTTAAGACTTTACTTCCTTGAAAAAAATTTTCTACTTCCTTCATTAACAAACTTCAAACACCCTTTAAAGGAAGAGTAAAAGCAAATGAAGAATAATTCAAAACGCACTTAAAAGTCACCATTACTTGTGCTGCCTAACCTATGGACTATAAATCAAACAACTTAACCGACTTTCACGCATATATATCCCTACCTTACTTCAGTTCGCAGCACTTGAAACTACTCCCCTTAGTTTTCTACCTTTTGCAACACTCAATCCACAGTCGTAAAGTGATGTCGCCTACACGACGCCAGCAACAAAAATTTTGTACGTGCGTAAATTGGCGGCCTGCCAAAAAGGTTGTTGACTTATGGCCGGCACTGTGTCGTGCCGCGTCAAGCCGTCCCATAACTGCTCAGCATACAAACAAACCATTTTTATTTATTTTTTATTTTACTTAATTTTCTTTTTTTGGCCAGTTAAGCAAGTCCAAGTGCCGTTGTTTGGCCATTGTTAATCATTCCGTTGGCCACTTCCTCTAGCTAAAAGCGTGACAATGTTCAATTACAGCTGCACTTCAGAATTTTAAGTAATTGAAGTCGGCGCACACGCTAACAGAAACATGAACTAACTCAACTTGGACTCACCGCAATTCATTCAATTATGTAATGCTCAGACGACGATTTATGACGCAGTCTACTTTCAGCAATTGCCCGCACATTTTCACGCTTTTCATGCTTTTCACGCCCAAAACTGCCAAATTGAAATTCGACATCGATAATGTTTGAGCTTGACATTTTGAGTAACTTCAGTGTTTGCGTGGCATACGCCAATGACAGTGGCCAAAACAACTAGATTAATCTAAGATAAAGCTCATGCTTTCCAGGCATTTGCCATCAGATAGCTTCTAAAAGCTGACAAAAGCTCTCAACAAGACAAAACTTAATTTGATTAATTGAGTAATTAAACGAATATATTAAGCTAAAACATTTTCCGACATTTTTAAGGCCACGACATAAAATTAATTGACTTTCGGATGCTAGGTAAAATTTAAAGTATAGGCAATGACACTAGTTGAAATCAACAGGTCTATGAAAGATAATATCAAAGTGTTTGCCAATCCTTAATCTTCCGATAACCCCAACTTAAGAGAGTCAATCAAAGAAAACAGATTAGTTTCAACTGTCTAATAGAACACTCTTGGCAAAGACCATTTGATTTCGAAGCACTAAGCGATATGATGTTGTGAGAGGAAATAAAGCCTTAACTAACTATTAATCCAAGATAAATGAAGACAGATGGCTTTCTAACCTGTGAAAGTAATCTGAACTTCAATTTTTATTTCTTATTTGTTTGAGTTGACAACTATAGTATGGAATTGTTAGTGCTCTTTTTGCCATTTGGAATTGTTTTTATGATTTATGTGCTTGAAGTTGAGCTTATTTGGAGCCTTAAACCAAGAGTATTGCGTAAATCAATAGGACATCAAGTAATTGAATTACTGCGAAACAAACAAAGCTCGAAGCTGGAAATGGAAAAGATCAATTTCTATTGGGAAAATCCTTCACTAGAGTAGTGACAGGGACGTCTAAAGAGAGAGTAGAACAGCAGTAAATACTTATTTGACATATTGCAAAGAACGGCAAAGAATTCGAGTATCATTGTAACTGCAAAAAAAGGAGAAGTGTGTGATAGGGGGTAATGTATGTTTTGGAGGAGGGAAATCGAGTGTGGGTGGGCAAACAGTTGGAAATTCTATGCCACAACCATATAGAAATATATGTGTATATATTGACATTTGCCGTTAATTCAACCAACACATGTGGCACTTCGTTGTGGCATAGAGACGCATTGCCATTTTCATTTTATGTCTCCAGTTTGGCTGCCCATAAAATTTATAGCAAAAACTTAATTCAATTTCAGCCATGTGTCAATCAACAGCTGCATTTAAGTGGAAAATTATGTGCAGCCGACCGCACGCCAAGCCCCCTTTTGCCTCCCGCCCACTTCCTTTCGTCCACAATTGGCAACAGTGTCTCCCTAAGTGTCAGTTTATGTATGTCGGCATATTTTGTAAAATTTTATTACAGGTAAAATGTTGCAAGCATTTTATTGTTGCCTTTTTTTGAAATTCGCAAAAATTGAATTTTAATATTTAAACAGTAAATGAATTTTTGCATTGTTGCAGTCAGTTGGAAAGTAATCATAAATAAATAAAAATTAATGTTTATTATAATGCAGGTCAGTGCAGCACGAGTGCGAGTATAAATAAAAATTCTCGCGTCATTACACTGACAAAAAAAGTTGAAAACTTCGAATGGTTTGTTACAAAATAAGAGGGGTCTTGATATGTCCATTGGAATAGAACATAAAAATTTAAAAATTGCTTATTCTTTACATTTATAACTGCTCTACATCTAACTCTGTTCACGGGGGCACTATTAAAATCGAGTACATTGACTTGAAACACTCCGATAGATGCCACAAGCCACTTGCAACACAGTCATCGACTTGTGTGGTTTGATTCGAAACAAGAGCAATGAATACAAGTACTCACACTTATATTCATACTATTCGTTTACCGACCCGTAAGTGCATTTTTGTTTGTCAGTCTTTCAAACTTGCCATTAAAAATTGATGCTGCCGGGTAAAATGAGTAACGGCGTAACATAACAAGAGCAGACCACAGTCATCCATAAATGTATACACCACCACCCACACAGGCACTCACGAATACAATGCTGGCATGGAAGTGTAAGCATTTTGAATGCCAAAACGATGTTTAGCAAGCATCTCTCTCACACTCATTCTCTTGCAACAATGACAACAGCAGAGAAAGCGGGCAATTTGTCAAAACCACAAGAAAATCCCTGGCAATCATCGTCAATTTGCATTTGGTGTGCGGCTGAAAGTAAAGCATACAAACAGAAGCGCAAACACACACATGAAATCAAACACACACTCACGCACGTCTGTACAACAAGTCGTATGACGAATGTGCGTGCGATTGGCTCGACATTACGCATACGCCCCGTTGGCTCTCTAAAGGCCTCCATTTCTTCCTCGGTGTTTTTTTTTTTTTTTTTTGAGGGAAATGTGGCAGGCCGGTAATTGGAAAATCATCCATTACCAGCGACTAATGGAAATCGAGTGAAACTGTTGCTAAATTCGATTAAGCATGTAAGCTCATTGATATCGAATAGAATGACAAATACAAACTCTGACTGCGATTACGATTTCGAGTTTGTTGTTTTTTGTGTATGTTTGGTTCTAAGGTCAAACCCTAATTATGTAATTCAATTTGAGTTAGCACAATTTCCACGCTGTGCTTTCTCATTATTATTTATAAGCACAATTTAATTAAACTCATGTTAAAAGCAGCTGTGACACAATCTAGACAGCGTCTAATATACTTTTTCCAAGCAAGTTTTAAACTATTTATATCTGCTGCAGTTGCTCTGTGACTTTTTGTTGATATAAATAAACATATAAAAAAATAAATATATATATAGATATAGATATAGATACTTAGTATAACTGACACTTGGACTTTCCACTTTGCCTTCTACATTTTACTGTCACTTGCAGTTAAAAGTTGTACATGTTGCATAAGTTATGGAATATTTGCTCAGCCTGCAAGGACTGAAAGAAGCATAGCAGCCTTCTGATGGCATTTTCCAAGATTTTCATATTGATTGATAAACCGCTGGCGATGCCTTGCTCTTGAACCCAATGGCCTAATGGGAAATGCACTTTGCATTTGCATTTAGAAAGCAGAGAGTTCAAATATATGTATTTTGTTTGCAAATTATTTAAATATTAGCTTTAAGTAAAAGGAAAACAAAACTAAATAACTTAGTTACTTTGAATTGAACTATATTGAAGGCAAAGTTCTCAAGAATTAATTTCTAACTAATATTAATTATCCTAATGTAAATATAGAACAAACTACCTGTAAACAGTTTATCGCCCTCTACATACAGTTACAACTGACTAACTCTTAATGTATCTCGCTGCACAGTGGGTCCAATTATTTATTCAAGTGACCATGACTTGGAGAATGCTTAATGCTAAGCTTCCGTGCAACTAAATAGCTGAAGATATTATAACAATTAATGAAATCAACGAGGGTTTTTCACATAGTTCAAATATGTTTTTTGCCATCTCATCTTTACGTTCCACACAGACCAAGCCCCAACTTTCCTTCTCTCTTTTTTCTGTCGATTAGCAGTGTGAGTCTGTGTGTGTGTGTGTGTGTGTGTTTTCGTGTATATTTATTGCCCCTTTGATGTTTAACAAAATGTGCAATAATGAGTATCATGTTATGTCAGTTGTGTTCAATGTCAAAATGTTGTGTTCAATGCAACAGACAAACAAAACAACAACGACAACAAATTAAACAAAATGTTTATCAGCTGTTAGAATATAAGTATTAGTATAAGCATAAGTATAAGAGTATAGGAATAAAAACAAAAAGTGAATGCAACATCCTGGAAACAAAGTAGTGAAAATAAAACAAACAACAACAACAACGATAGCAACAAATTAAATGTTTTACAAAACTACATTTTGTAGCTTGACATGCGTTGACACTTTTGGGAAATTGCGTACAATTCGAAATGGAAAAGTCTGCGCGTAATTACGCTGCGAGTAGACCGCAGGAAAACCGCCAACTGACAGTTATAAAATGGAAAGGTTATCTTAACCACAGACCACAACAACAACAGCAACTACAACAAATGGCTAGTAAGTGGCGGTTACTCCTGTTGTTGCTTCTGTGTCTTGGACAATGACTGATGGTCTGTCCAACGCCAGTGGAGTTCCAGCTCTTCAAAGCTTAGAGTTTGGGCACGGCCAAGATGATGATAATGATGATGACAGGGCAGCTCTTAACAAACGTTTAGCAATCAGATAACTAAATATAATTGACGTGCAAAGATCTTTAGTTGAAGATCTATAAATTTATGCGAACTGTTGACTGAGAATCTCAGCAAGTTCGTGCCACAAATGTTACCAAATTGGAAGTTTAATTGAAAAGATAAAACTTGGAATAAGGTGCGGAAGAAATTTCTAAGAATTGGAAGAAACTGCCGTAAAGAGAACTCGAACTTATTTAGGTAATTGCTAAAAAGATTCATTAAATAAATTTGTGAGATATACAATTAGAAGTTCAGCAAATTTTTAACAGAACAGCTAACAGCTAGCATTTTCCAAAAACTAAAGAATAATTCTCTTTAAATGGATCTATAAATTGATTATATAAAAGGCATTTCCTATCAGCGTTATGCATGGTTAATTCTTGGTAATCAATCATTTAAATCGTTCTAACTGCAGGCACTGTCAAAGTTTCACTAGAATTTATAGCCAACAATCCAACAAGTCACACACAAACGCAAACACTCAAATGCTTTGCCACAATCGATAGACATTCCTGAATTTGTCCTGAAGCCGCATTCTGTTAAGTGGTCGACCTTTTGAGAGCACTCTCGCAAAGATGCACAGATGCCCCACAAAGTTGCAACTCTTTTGCAGGCATAATGGCAAAAAGGATTCCAGAATGCCACACACAGAAGCGGAGTCTATCATCAGCTCTTTAAATATGTTAATCTGCAGTCAAAGGGGCAACATCAGAGTTGCATTTTGGTAGCTGCTGGTTGCTGGTTGCTGTCTGCAGGTTGCAGGTTACAGATTGCTGTTTGCTTGCTTGTTTTGTCTTTTTTCTGCTCATGCCCTTTTGAACAAAAAGGGTATAAGAGACCATTTAACCCAAAAGGGCTAATACATGTTACAGCTATAAGGAGAACTGAATCAAAATCAACAAGGGATTCGTTTGTTTTCTTGCACAAATTGTATGCAAATTGATTTCAGACTGAAGTATATATTTTTCCACCAATAAAGAGTAACTCACAGTCGAGCCCTCCCGTTCTTGTTTGTACTTTTTCTGTCCTGCTGTTGACGCATTTTCAACTGACTTAACTCTTGTTGCATGCACACACAAGATTTACTCAACTTTTACTTGTGCTTTTTCGAAGCAAACCGGTTGCAACAGCAGCTGGAAAATGTGTTTATAATAATATTGTTTGACTCGGTAAAACACAGCTGAAGTTTAAGTGCATCCATATGATTTTTGGACTTTTACTTTTAACACAATCTTTGCCGCACTATTAGTCTCCTCTGTTGGCCTTTTAGGGGGTTGTGCATAATTCCATAATGTAGACACAGACCCGCACAGACGCTCACTTGGTCAAGAATCTCGTTCAAAGTGTCTGGGATCATTTTTTTTCCTCTTTTGTTTCTCACTTTTATTTTATTTTTGGCAACTATGCTTTTGATGGCTTGATAAACTTTCTCTGCGCATAACTTTAAGTATGAAATAAAAGCAGAGTAACTTTTTGGCAAGGGCTTCAAGTATTTTTTTCTTCTACTTTTTTTGCTGGCAACTTTATTGTTTCAACAACTTTTTTGGGCTCTTGCAACGTAGACAGATAGAAGCTGCACCTTTCGTCAAGTTCTCTAGCTGTATATATATATAGTTAGATTTGCCATGACAACAAAAGTAAGGCAACCCAGTTGAGTGATTGAGCTAATTTTAGTTTGGTCAGCCAGCATGCAGTAGAAATGCTGAAACTGAGAAACTCAGAAACTGAGAAACAATTGCAGTCTGTTGCAGAGAAAACGTGTCTCAGCAATCATTGGGCCATCAAACTGGCTGACTTATGCCAAGCCTCAACTAAGCCAAGTCAATGGAACCCCCAGTGCAGGCCCAAAAAGGGCAACAAAGCAACGAGTCAACAACAAACAGACGGCAACAAACAACAACATCGACAGTATAGAAACAATGCAATAAAAGGCACAAGAAGTGGGATTGTTGTTGCTGTGAAATGGAAAAACGCATGGGAAATGAACTGAGGAAATGCCTACCATCCGCATACGTTTGACACGGAAAATGCAATGTCTCTGAATACAAATGTCTCGTATAGAAAGGAAATAAAAGTTAATAAAATGAAAGAAAAAAAAAAAAAAATATATGCTAAACAAAAAAATGTTACTTTCTTGAGTGTCTTTCGTATTGGCTAACAAAACTAAAGATCAGCCCACACAAACCAATAGACAATGCTATGCATGAGCCATATAAAGTCATGCTCAACTCAAAGTCAATTCAGTTTAATTTGAAGTGGCTCATTTTGAGACTCATAACAATTTTTTTTCTGTTGTGTGGGCGCCGCGTGAAAATTGCGTGCAATTATCAAAAGATGAAATCAAACGCCAACAGTCAACAGTCAACGGGGCCAAAAGCCAACTATAAACTACCAACTGCATATGGCCAACTGCAGCTACCGTAGAATACAGCTCAGACGCTTCAGTTACCCCCTCAAACCACAAAACTGGCCAGAAGTTGTTATTGTTAAGCGTTTGTTGACGTCGGACAGCTTGAAAGGCAACAAAACCCGTTTTGGTAATGGCTATAAATAAAGTTAAGTTACTACACTGTAAGCAGAGAGAGTCCCATGACTAACAAATACGCTTTCAGTGCTGACAGAACTGTCTAAGAATGTCTGCATCAAGAAATGCAATCAATTCTCAGGTTAAACTTCACTCTGAGACGTGCCTTGAGTCACAAAATTGCACACACTCAACAGTTAGGATACCCAATAGCTAAGGGAGTTTAAGTTAGGGTATTCGTTTTGTTATTAAGTTGCAAATGTGCTGCTAGTTTATGAGTTGAGTCGGCAAATTGGTCTTTAATTATTATGCATTCGTATCGAATTGATATTCCACTGCCATTCTAGAAACAAAACTTACTGCAATTGTTAGAATATATATACCCGTTAATCATAGGGAAGAGGGTATATTGTAATTGTAGCAAGCAAGTAGAAGGTATTGTAATTTCATTTCTTTGAAATCTCCTCTGTTAATCAAAAGTTAAAGCTACTTCCAGATTGTTAACACCATTTCTGCTTAAAACTGCGGGTATTTCATAGTCCAGCGACGACACAACCACACTGAGAGCTAAAATTTATTGAACTGTTGGCTGTTTAAAAGTCCAAATTGAATCGTATATCAAGCTGGCAATCAATTTGAGTTGACAACAGCTGATGCCATCAACAAATAAACAACAAACAACAAACAATAACAACAATTTACTAATATGAAGTATTTTGCTGAACCGAAATCTGTTAAAAATGTTGTTTTTATGCGGCATGTGCAAAATAAAAGCATAAGAAAACAGAAAACAGAGCAATCCAAACAATATTTGCCAATTCTTAAAACGACTCCAGCTGCGTTTCCGTTGACCGCTTTCTGATTCATTTATTCCCCTATTTTGATCCCCCCCTTCCCCCACCCCATCTAGCCACAAAAGCTTCCACTCAAAGTTCTAGCCGCCAAAAAAGAAAAATAATAAAAAACGACTGATTAAAATCAGCCTCGTTTTCTCGCCGAGCTTGTTTACAGATTTCATTTTCCGTCACATTCACAACTGAGTTTCCCAACGCTTTTGGCCATTGAATTTGTCAGCTAACATTGATGGAGCAAAAAAAAAACAACAACAACAAACAGCAACATTTCCAGCTAATGACAGACTATTGAAGGCGGCAGCAACAGTTGAAGCCACGTTTTGTTTACTTGCCGCTCAATTGCGATTTTTAAATACGATTTGACCAATTTGAGTTTAATTTTCCATTTTTTTTGTTTGCTCAATTCTAAGTTAGCGCGTTAATTTGTCTATAATTACAGCCGCATGTGGATGAGATAATGACACGATTAAACAGATTTACACAGCGATATTGTGGCTTAAATAAATGAATGCGGCTTTTGTTTACCTCCAACTAATCGAAAGTTTGCATAGTTCAATTAAGTTTCACTTTGTTTTACTATTTATAAAAGTATTTATTGTTAAGCATTAACAAGGTGGCACTCGGAATTGTTTAGAAATTTGAGCTAAAAGGCTTAAAGAATAGCATAGCAAACAGTTTTGTTAAATAAAAGTCTGCTGAAGAGTTTGATTGTAAAATCAAATATTTAATATATAAATTATAAAATCACAAACTCTAATCTCATCGTTTATTCAGTTGAAAAATTACGGTATTGTAAAGATTATTGGCATGTTATCATACAATTTGTATAAATTTTCGATTGAGATCTGATATGTATTTTAAAGTGTTGCTTTATACAAATTTTAACACGAAACACAATTTGTTTTGTTTTTATAAATGTTATGCGCATTGAAATAGTTTCATTAAAGAGCTAAATTTTCACTTTTATGTATCGAATTAAATTTCTGTCTGTGGGCCAGTAACAGAAAATAAACAAACGATGCGGGAAATAAAATGAACAATCAAAAACAATTATAAAATTTTGTTATAATCGCTTTATAATTTTCGGAATAAATCATGAAACATATTGACTCTGCAGTTTTTGATCGCTAATGGATAGCGTTTTGTAATCTACATAATAGCAACTCCATTTCTTTTCCACTCTTAGCCGCATCTAATGCTGACTGTTGGAAAAAAGACCGATAAGAAGATAAAGAAAAATTAATGGTGCCACCCACCAGATGTGGCACGTGAGAGACGTGCTCATCATTATCATTAACACTTCCTACACTGTCCATCACAGAAAGCTCACGACAACTTCATTAGTGGCATTGGACTCTCTGGCTTTATTACCTATCACACTCACTCTCTGCAGCTTTCATCAGTCATGCGTATATCAGTGGAGTTTTGTTCAGCTCAGCTCATCGCAACTCATTTCAATCTCATTCTCATCTTTCATTTCAGCTCATCTCAATCTCATCTCATTCAACTCGAGAATGACTTTTTCTTGATGTCTGTCTCGTTAAACTACAGTTAACCTAATTTGAATTGGGCTCGATTCGAGTTCTGCGGACAGTCGCTTTATCGCTTACCACACATCTGGCCAAAAGCCAAAAGCCAAAAACCCTCAACAAAAAGTATCTTTTGGGCAATGCTTCATATTTATTTGTGGCAGATGTTTTCTTTGCTTTGATTAAAATGCAAATAAAGTTGGCTAAAATGATAAAAACAAAAATTTGTTAATAAACTCAATAACTGTCACTATTCTGTGCATTAATTATAATAAATTACGCATACGCACAGTAAAAGCTAAACGAACTTGAGATAGACGTAATTACTTAACGGAAATAGCAAAAATGACAGCCAGTTAGCCAAAGTAAAAGCAAATAACTCGCAAAACGTTGGTAGCACTCTCTGCTGAAATGATAATGATAAATGTGCAAAACAAGCATAAAAAACTGGGCGTTCTTGGGTGCGTATGTGTGTAAGGGAGGCGTGGTTCACAGCTCACGTCCAAGTTACATGAATATTTATGAATGATTAATGTACTCAACGTCCAATCAAAGACTTTACTGCAAATTTAAAGCAACAGCTTCTGCAACAGCTGGTTCATACCAAATATTTCCCAGACTACGTGCCTGCCAGTGTTCTAAGAACCTCCAGAGAGACTACAGACTACAACTTATCTCAGCGTTTATTTGAGCATTGTCATGACATAATGGCCAAATATTTGAGGTGTGCATCTGATAAGCTTAAACCTTATCTTTCAAATTCATGCCAGCCATAATTTGGTGGAAAAAGACAAGCAGTAAACTGATGACATTTGCTTAAAGCAATGTTTTTGTTTAGTTTAAGTTCAAAGAATGAATTTTTGGTTAGCTTAAATATTTAATAAAGAGAGGTGAAGAATTTCAAAGTGCTGTAATCACACTTGCTACAAGTTCTAATTCTTTAGACTGAAGAATTAGCTGCTGTAAGCAGAAATTTCAGCTCAAGTTTCCAGAAAACATACACAGCTTACACTGCAAAAACTTTTGGAGTAAAATAGAGAAACTGTCACAAGTGTCAAGAGCTTTAAGCTACTTGAAGTAGACTAAGCTTCGAAGTAGATGTATTTATAGCACATTAATATTTAACAATTTCAATCTATATACTGTGTTTTTCTTTGAGAATTCCAGAAGCTTACGTACATTGATTTTCAACTAGTGCTATTAGTCTTAAATACGCTAAAAGTACATTAAAAAGTATAGCCTTGTCGGCGCCCTCACTTTGCCTTGTTTTGAGTCAAGGTCTAGAGTTGCAAATGTGCAAATACATGCTAATTAAATTTGAGCCACAGCAAGATACACATAAATGTATATAAGCAAGTAAGTACATATATGTTTTAAAAGCAATGTGAACTACTTATTTTTCTAGATAACATTGACAACAATTGTATGAAAGCCTCTAAGATATTGGCCGAAAACGAAAACGCCTACAATTTCGCACCTACAAGATACTCAACTGAAAAGATACATTTTCTGTGGTTGTAGTCGTAATTGTTGTTCTCATAGTTGCTGTTGACACACCGTTGCATTAGTCATACTATACTGCGCCCAGTACTCGGAATACTCGTAAAAAATCTCAATCCCGATCGACAAACTGCAAATTCATTCAACTTGATGGCGATAACTGAGAGTATCAAATGTGATTTTTGCATTTGCGGCTAACGACTGCAATTTGGCCAACTGGCAAATGGCAACTGGCAATGAAAGGTTTTCACAACCAAACAAGACAAACAAAAATATTTGAGACGTGCGAAGCTGTGCGGCATAAGAATTAACCTGAACTTATGGTATGCCAAGTTCGACTTGAACAAGAAAACAAACACAGACGCAAAGAAGAAAGAAAGAAAGATTAATATTGACACACCGAAGAACCAATACCCTTTTCGATGAATTTCCAGCTTTTGAAACTATGGCAACTAAATAGTGCAGAAGTCCTAATTAATGAAAAATCCATGCAGCTTAATCAGCCTGATCAGGCCACGCCCCCGCAAATACGTCAAGGATTTGATAACAAAAATGTTAATACTCCCTGCAAGCGTGTAAAAACAAGCTCCCAATTTAAAAGTATATAGATACATAATACTCATGCACAGATACAGATACATATGCATGTGTGTCTGTGCCATATATATAATCGAATTCAGAAGGTTCTGCGTGTGATGGAGCGGGACTAAGCGGGAAGCAGTGGTGTGGAGTGGGTGCATTCACGAATGCGTGAGCTGTGTATGTAATGCGCTTTTAACGAGCGAACAGCAAAGATACAACCAACAGATATATAGATACCGGAGAGAGATACAACGCAGCAGATACAAATGCAAAAGGTTGTTTGTTTTTGATTTTATCTTTTCTTTTTCTTTTGCCAACCCAGCCAATGTCGCGCCTTTGTTTGCAACTGGTAATTTCCATCCTACTTCGTTACACTCCCTCCATTTGGGATGGGGTTCGGGCCTAATTAAATTTACAGCAGAACCGTTAAAATAACCTGGCAGCGAAACTCTCTATCCATACTTCTTTCGTTCCGCACATGTGTAGCAAATAAGGTGGAAACTAATATAATTGCACAATTGTGCAACTGTTGTTCTTATTGTTATCTTGTTAATTTTGCATTTTCTTTTAAGTTTACCTTTTCTTCGCTGAGATACTTGGCTACTGGCTGCTGGTTTTGTCCAAAATTCCTTGGCTTTCGTTGTGTATTTATAGTAACTCTTATTCTTGACAAACTTTTATATACAAGTATAACATTTATTTTCTTTTCGTTGTGTACTTTTATCTTTTGTTTTGCACTTGTTGAAATTTCTGGCTTTACTTTGCCTTGTGAAATTTAAGAATTCGTTTTGTTTGTGTTCGTTTCTTAGAGGTTAATACCGCGTCGTTTGCATACTTTAGATTACGCGTCGTGTCGCGTCGCACAGTGCGTGTGTGTGGTATCTGTCAGATACTTTTCTTTTATTTTTGTTTTGTTTTTTTTTTTTTTTTTGTTGGTCAGGTGTCTGCTCGTACCTTTAATATCAGTTGAGAACGAGAATGCGACAACAAAATAAATATATACAATAAAATAACATGCGGGGCACAGGTAGAAATATACACAAAAAATCTCAAACCGGCAATCTCATCGGATTTATACACACACCCAAACAATATCGTTTACACACACACACACGCACACACACTCTCAGTTAGACGACAGACTGCGAAGCGACGTCCGCTTAACTCGAGACACGTTCGTTGACTGAGTCTCTAAGTCAATCGTTCAGATTTAACGGCGCCGCCAACAATTGAAACAGCAATCGGATTGAAAGCAACAGGTTGAAAGTCAACCAACATTGAAAGACGGAGAGGGAGAGTGAGAGAACGATCATTGCTCTCATCGCAAGTCGCTCTCTTACGTAGTCTTACTCTCCCGCCTCTCTCTCTCTCTCTGTCTTAGTATCGTGTTCAACGCTCAGCTGCTTTAGCTACCTGTTACCTGCTACTTGAGGCGCCCTTCTCACATTATCATTAAACCGAACCGCGAATGAAGAACGTTGAACGCGACGTCGCCTGTTGCTATCATTTTAATTATGCACCGATGAGAAAGTCGAGTCGCATTGTTCTTAATATGCCAACTTCTCTTCTTCTTCTTTTAGCTCATCATCAGTCTGCTTTTGGCTTGTCTGCCTCTAAAGTTCTTTTCACGCGAAATGCAAAAATTTATAATTCCCAATGTGAATTCTTTAGCACATTTTATACACTGCCATAAAGTGATTCAAAGAAATAACTGAGTTTGTCTAAAGATTTTGTAAAAATAATCTTGTAAGTTAAAATTTAATTACAGAAAAGTTAGTAAAGAAATTAAAATTCCTGGAAGTAAAATTTCTTCTTCTATTTATAATTATTGAGTACTGCCAGCAATGATTAATAATATTCTAAAAAGAATTATATGGTACTGGACATGTATCTTTTATTTATATATCATTTTGCTATCAATAAAGCTTATCTCTTTATTTAAATGTATGGCTAACTGAGATCATAAGGTCTAATATTTCTTCATCTTATTGTTAGCATTAGCAAGATTAAATTTTGTATTTGAAAACTGTTACTTAATTTACTAATCAGGTTTAATGCTTATCTGTCTAAAGTTTGGTGAACGTATAAATTCTTTAAACAAAATTCTTCATTCAGTTTTCATATCTCGGTAGTGTGATTGTAAGTCTATCAGTTCTTTTATCTTCTTCTTGGAATCATTTTTGCTTTATCTTATGTCCATTGACATGCAAGTTGTTCATAGACCTATCTATGCTGGTATTTCAATTGTGGTTATTAAATGTCATACAACATGACATAGCGTCATCAAATATCATAATTACTTAATAATATTGGAAACAAAAGCGTCAGATTGCAGCCAAATTATGGTAATAATAATGCGGTATGAAACTCACGTATTTATCCCCGGGCCAATGAAATTGATGAGGTTTGAGTTAAGTTATGTGTGTGTATTGACCATGTTGTGGTCGCCTGCGGCAAGAATGCTGTGTGTAAGTGTAATTGTTTGAGCAGCAGGTGTGTATTATTAATTAAGAACAGATATATTAATTAAATTTTAATATTCAAAATAATGGTGCATGCTTTTAGGCGCTTACAGTTTCCACTCTCACACATAAGCACAAAAACTTAACAAAACAAAAAGAGGGAAAATCAAAGTAAACAATGGCAATTTAAACACATGATGTGGCATGTGGAAGACCGCACAGTCAGCTAATTAGTCTGGCGTGGGTTTTAAGCGAACAATTTAGCGTGGATGATGGCCAAAAACTCTTAAAAAGTAACAACGTTGCGAGGCGTTTTTAAGACCCGGCTTAAATAACAGCTGACTTTACAAAAGTCCGATGAGCATGAAATCTGAAAAACTGAACAGACTCAAAGGGGACGGAATGTGCTATATGCACAGAGAGGGAGGGCGAGAGAATGTCCGTTTGGACAGCGTAGCCTAGCAGCCAAATTGTAATTAAAAGTAATCAAAAGCATTAACAAGTGAAATTTGCAAAGCATAAAAGCAAAAGCCGCAGTCGAGCAACAAGCAAAAAAAAGAAGACCAAAGAAAAAACTAACTTAATGGGACCTTCACCTTGTTGTTGTTGTTGTTGATTGTGGCAAGTATCTCTGCAGTTAAAACATAGTGGCACATTATTCAAGCAAACAGAAAGACTGAGTTGCAGAAAAGCAGATGAAGATGATAGACTCTTAGGCACTTAATGAAGTTCTTTGCCAACGAAGAAAGACATAACGGAAAGAAAGACGAACGTGGTAAGCCATTTAATTTAATTTAGTCAAGAGCTTTGATAAATAACATATAGAGAATGGAGACAGACACAAAGGGAGGAAGAGTGGTGAAAGAGATAGCAGTTAATCCATAGGTACGCACTGAATATGCAGCCGGAAATTAGTTAAGTTCGTTACAAGCTCATTACGAGACAGAGACAGCAACAGTGACAGCGACAGAGAGAGAGAGGGAGATGACAGAAAAATGCACTTGCATTTTAAGTTTCTTGCAAGTGCTATCATGCAACAGCTGAGCGCAAAAATATGAATACGATTTTGCTATATTCCCACCCAATGCACTAGAGCAGACAAACAGAGAGGCAGACCAATTGACAGCTCAACAGTCGAAAACACAGACAGACAGATAGACAGTTAAACAGACAGACAGTCAGGTAGCACAGATCTTGACTTGAGTGGAAACGTGTTGCACAGTGTACTATATGTACAATGATGTTCGTTATGTCATGTCTGCCACATGCTACAGATTAGCACGTTAATTGCGTTGCCTGGCTACAAAGGCCATTTAATAAAGTGTCGCGTGTGCGAAGGCAACATAACGAATGGAATGAGGACCCTTAGCTTCAGATTTCTACTCAGAATGCTTCTTCTTTTTATATCGACTTTGTCTGCTTAAAGCATTAAGGCACTTATCTGTGCGACTTGGAGGAGCTTGTATTAACTTATACAAGTTTTATTAAAGAAAGTAAAGTTATTCAAGACGAATTTTATAAAAAGACAATAATTGAATCCAAGCTTCAACAAAATTAAAAGTTTAACCTTTGGCAAGATAGTGAACTGCTATCTAAAATACAGATTTTATAATTATTACTTTTATTTTGAAGACTTCTGTAGCAAACTATTCAATTTTTACCTCACATGTTTATTACTTAGTAAATTCTGCACTGGTGAAATAAACAAAGCACTCTGTGTTAATACCTTAACACAATTCCTAATATAGCTTGTTCCATTAAAAATTTAACTACTGCATTACAACGGTAGGAATTTTTTATAATCTAAATATAGTTTGAACCTTATGACCTCACATTTTCACATGCAACTTTTACTAGTTGAACATATGTTCGCATAGCGATCACAGAAATGTCCTTAGATTGCTGCCTTTTTTATGTTGTTGCCTTCTAAATACACACTATAAATTTAAGTACTGCCAGCATGAGTTGAAGTGGTTTATTTTTCGCTGGAATGGAATAGGAAATCAGGATGGAAAACCACGGCTTGCTTACAAGTCGAAAGGACATAAACTGGTTGCAAAATTAATTACTTTTACTTAACGACAGCTTTATGTTAATGACGAGAAGGGCAATGATTGAGACGATAATGAAATGGCAAAGAATTTTAATGATTTGGCTAGCAACACCAACGGGAAGGAGATTGAAACTAGGCTGAAACTGAGCCTGAGACTGGAGCTAAGGAAGCGACATCAACAACAACTTTTATAACGCGTTTTCATCCATCATCTTGTGTGGGTGCATGTGCGTGTGTAGGCGGGCGTCATTATTGCCGCTTTACTCAATATACTGTCAATATATAAATATAATATAGGCCCTCTTCTAAGACCCTGTACGCTGTGACTAAGCAGTTTACTCCAAGTTCCTTGGAAAGTAATAAAGAGGAATAAAAATCGTATAATTACAGGGCTCATAGCAGTGATGTCCACTCGCCTTTTCTACTACTTCGCCCAATCAGTGGGCAGTGTCATTATGAAAGCATCATTTGCCGAGTGCCTCTTTTAGGGTTTATGGAGGCGGCATAAGGTGATGCTGGCGTCAACATCGTCGTCATGGTTATATGTGACCCAATGGCGATATCGTTGATGAAGGCAATCATTTCCTGCCCACAGTTTGGCACCTCTCACAGCTGGTCACCAGTGGCTCCAGTGGCGTTTTCAATATCGCCATTTCCGTCACACAACATGATTAAGCAATCAGAGCACAGTTGTCCCTCCCCCCAAAATAAAAGGTGGCCACATTTTAACTAAGTAAATCAGTGCTCCCTTTTTGCTACCCCACGAAGGTCGAAAGGAAAGGATTTATGTGCACATTATTTCAACTGGTAGCTATGTAATAGAAATCTTTATGAGTTGGCACTAAAAACCGAAGGCCAGGCATTAACTTGCATTAAATGTTTGTATTGTAGTATTTTCCCCCAACTGCTGCAAACAATGTAGTAAATGGAAATGTCAATAGAAGACCAATCAGAACTCTCTTTAACGGTTCAAATACATTTTAAGTGAATTTTCAATGAGTTTGACTAGAAATTGCAATTGCCAGCAATAAATTATTAAGCAGCAATAATAAAAAGACGAAGAAGAAGCAACAATTTAATAAAAAAAAATTAATTTAAAAGGAATTGAATGCTTATGAGTTAAATTTTTCGATAGCATGCTCTGGAATAGATATTTTATTCAAAATGGTTTTGATAAAATTTTTTACAGAAAAGTTATTTCCAGGTACTGAAATATATTAAATTCAGGGTTGGTTCTTTTTAAAGATTAAATAGATGCTTAAGTAATTAGCACATAAAAAAATCATAAAAAATATTATCAGATATACACCCAAAAAAAAAAAGATACAATAACTGAGCAAATTAACTAATCTCTATCACATTAGACACTACATAAATGTCATAAACATAGTTATTAGCTTATTTTTATGACACTGGCAACAATCATAGCTCAAAATCGTTGTGTTGTAACCCAAATCAATAACACATTATGGGTTTTATCGATCGGTCTTACATGTCAGTATAATAATAATTAAGAAAATCTGAACCGAAAGTTCAATTCAGTCATTCAACCCTATTTGATATATAGATGGCAGATACTGAAAACGAATTCACATAAAACCATAATTGTCACACATCAATAACATAGAAGGGCAGTAAAATTGATTTCAAATGTTTGGCACTAAAACAGAATTGTCGTATTAAATTCAGGGGCTATTTCTTAGGCCTAGCTATAAATTTAAAAAGTGCGGCACAAGTAGAATGGATACGCGACTAGGATACACGTGTTACTTTAAAATGTAATGCATACTTTTGGGCGTTGAAATAAATATAAAACTGAAAAAGTGCATAGCTCCTGCTTATGATAATAAAAGATAAATTAGTTCTTAGTGAGAGCCTTCTTAATAAAGAACACAATAAACATAATATACCCTAACTTAACGATTAACGGGTATAACTAGAAAAAGCGTGGCAACTGTGAGGTTAGAAAATACGAGGAGACAGCTAATGGCAAACTAAGTCGCAAGTGCCATAAGTACATATTGAACAAAATCCGCTTAAGCGATTTCTTCTTTCTTTTTTATTCCTCGCGCACAACAATTTAATGCCCCAGGAGCAACTACGGGTAAGTACTGACTGAAACTGAGATTGGAATTGAGATTGGAATTGAATTTTTTGGACTGGGACTTTGTGTATTCCAAAACTCGGTTAACTTCGCGTGTCATGTGCGTGATTTGTCGCCTAAATGCCAAGGGTCCTTAGTACACACCTGAATCTATCCACATCTATCTGCGGGCTCTCGAAATTTCTGGTCATAAATTGTGGTTTCGCGAAATGCACAAAACGTGTGCGTGCGTGTGTGCCACTGAAAATTGGCATCTCTTTTGTACCAGGTTAACGTTTTTGCGGTCTATTAAAAATGAAACGCGTGCTAAGTGCATCAGCATTTTTTATGCTCAGTGACAAAAATTTAAACCTAGAAATAAACTAACTTTTTGATGCCTTCTGCTTCTAGTATAGAAGAAGCAACAAATCAGTTTCAAGTTTTTTTTTTTTTTTGCATATTCTTTGACGACAATAACTAAAGTTTTTGGCTTGGAAATAGCAAGAGTTTTAATTGAGTTAAGTTTAAGGACAAATCCATATAAAAATCTTGCAGATAAGCAAAGTAAGACTTGTGCTGAAATCTGTGCAAAGAAGCGATTTGTAGCCAGAACTTTGATTAGTTCTTTTAGCCAGCACATTGCAACTTTAATTAGAGACTGGTTGGTTTTTTCCCTTTTCGTTTTTCTTGAGTAATTCAAGTTGGCTGAAGAGTACTCACATTATTCTGGTTGCATCCCGTTGACGCACCGACTCATCCCGATTAAGCACCTCAATTATCATCTTACGTTCGTTCTCCGACAAATTTTCGAGGACCTGTGTGGTTGCCATTGCTAGCTCGGGACCAAGTACATCGATGGTTTCACCGGGTATGCTCTCTGTGGCAGCATCAGTGGTGGAAATGCTAACACCGCCAGACATAGAGCCGAGATTATAGCCAGTAACTCCGATGCCAGTTGTCATGCTGCCCATGCTAAGGTTCATGCCCATTTGAAGGTTGCTTGTTGCTGTTGCCGTTGCCGCTGCTGTTGCAGCTGTTGTTGATGTTGCTGTTGTGGCAAGCAAACTCGATGCGGCAACCGATGCGTTGCTACCGTTGGCTGTTCCACTATTGATGTTATATTGCATCATGTTGTTGCTATTGGGTTCTCCTCCAGCCACACGATGCTTGTTGTTGGCGTTGTGCGTGGGCGTCGGCGTGGGCGGCAGGCGTGCACTGCGTCCACTTGACATACTACACGAATTTCGCACTGCTTTTCCCTTTTTCCTATGCGTAGCTCACTCTGTGCCCTTTATCCCTTTTCTGCTCCTCACTTCCCAGCTCGGCAGCCAAATGCAAGTTTACAAAGTGAATGCGAATTCATATAGTCCAACGATTTGATTCGTTCACTTCCTTTTGCCCGTATAAATTTCCCTCTGGCTTACGTTGGTTATTTTAATATTTTTCCCATGAAGAGTGCATTAACTTGGCCAGATTTACATTTTCCGCGTGTGTCAATTGCAATTCTGGCGAAAAATAAGAAAAGAGGAAATGTAATATTTGTATTTATATTTATACATGAACTTTTTCCCAATCGGAAAACAGTTTTCCTAGAAACTTATTGCTTTAACTTAAAGGAAATTGTGTGGGTTACAAACACTATTACAGGTAAGTTCTAACTTCTACTTACAAAAGATTGAATTCTAAAATGAGTAACAAATAGGATTATTTAACACATTTTGTTATTTAACTAAAAGCTTTAAAAACCAATAACGCAAACCTAATCTTAAAACAATTTACTTAGCCAGTTGCTTAGTTAAACATATAATCAAGTATAATAAGTCGTAATCGTAATCTGTGACTGTAGTGCTTGTTAAACCATTTACGCCTTTAAGAAATCAACAGCAGCGATAAAACTGCAGCAGGAAAAAACACATAAATAATAAGTTGAGTTAACCGGGGGAATTTTGGTTCAATATGTGACAAGGCAACGTCACGGTTACCCCGACATGCCATATACACATGTATGCTATATACCACACATCGGCACCACATATATATTTATTTGTATATATGGAGCACAAGTGGCGCAACCGTACAAATATTGATGTGGTTCCCTAGCGGCAGCTTTATGGTCGAAGTCAGCAAACACGGCATTTGTTTCGGAGCTACGACAATACAAATACAATAGCAACACCTCTGCATATATATCTGTATATATGATTACTAAAATTGTTGGTGTGCGTGTGTGTTTAATGTCTGATGTGCGATAACGCACAGATGTGGCACACGCTAATGTTTGAGTTTCCATTAAAAGTGAATTACAATGCTCCGAAAACAAAGCCAACAACGGCAACAAATTGCGGCCCAGTTCGAACAACTGTTTAATTATCGTGAAATACATTTAATTGCAAACCAAAAGCCGGTGTCGATGCAACAGTTAATAAATTAGCATAACACTGTAATTTAACTACTGCAATTTGTATACAAATGAAAATATATATTTTTTCCATATGAATCTACTTAATCCAAAATATTAGCGTAAAGCCTTTAACCATTTTTAAAGTACACAACATATTTAAAAGCAAATTATTACTAAATTAATGTATAAACAAAATATTATATCCAAAAACTAATTAAAGTATGTTAATTTAGTAAATGATGATTTGTTTAATTGCTTTCACATTCTAAGCAGCGTTAGCACTAATAATAACCGTAAAGATAAAAGTAAGGCTTAAATTATAATTAGGTTGATGGCTTGTTTTGATAAATCGACAATATACTGACAATTAAACCAAATAACATTAAGCAATAAAAATAGATTCCAAAAGTTATAAATAAAATGCTAATTAACATATTTAAAAAGTAGATAAAAAAAACAAATAATTTATGACACGTAAAAAGGGAAACAAGTATTCCATTAAAATCAATACTAAGTATAATACTTGCACTTAAATTTTGAATCACAACAATAAAAAAAAACAATGTAATAATTAGTTGAAATCAGTGCATGATACAAAATAATTCATTGCTGTCAACTATAAATCATTAAAAACAATGCAGTTGTTTTTTAAACATATCGAAACTTAATTTGCTGATCAATAGAAATGCATAAATAACATGACAAATAGGACAAAACTATATTTAAATTATTCAATAGCAAAAGAAAGCCAATGACAAATTGATATGATTTTTTTAAATGAAGTTTTAATACCCCATTCAATGTTACGTATACGCATTAGTAGTTACTAAATTGGAATATGCAATGAATGGAAAGCTCGGCTTTGAAGCACACACACACACACGCACACACGAAAGCATTTGTTGCTGGGTAAAATTAATTAAAAAGTTATAAATAAGATGAAAACTATGTGTGTAGGTGTGCAATGTAAAGCCACCTATGCATATTCCCTTTAACTGGCTTCATGCAACAAAGCACGCAATCTGTTGAAAATATTTTTTAATTTAATACAGCGAATGTTCGTGTGTGCCTCTGTCTGTGTGTGTGTGTATGTGAGTGTGTTGTGTTTTATACAAAGTTGTGGCAGCAACAAAAACAACACAAAAATTGGAAAGAAGCAGCAAGCTGACAGCAGCAACAGTCAAAAGACATTTAAATGACAATGACAGTTTAACTGTGGCGGGCACAGAAAAAACGAGGGACCTCAAACAATGATTACGAAGGTGGCGAGAAGAGAAAGGGACAGGAGGCACGGAGAATGGGGATGAATGGATATAATACGAGCATGCAAAGTCCAACAGTTTTATCGAGTAGCAGACACACACACACACACACGAGCACACACGCTTGCCACCGCACGGCTGCACTCTCGCGGAAGTGCTGTCATTGTTCCCTGTTGCTTCTTCCACGTTGTCTAACACTGGCTGCGCCTATGACACAAAATGGCGACGGAGCAGAACTGAAAATTGAAAGCTCGCAGGAAATGCTTCTTTGTGTGTGCGTGTGTTTGCCTCCTTATATGTGTGTGGCCGACTGAGAACGACATGCGATATCAATTGAAAGGCAACAGCGTCACTGGATGCTTAGTCTTCTTCTTCCGCCTGGCATCCTGTCTGTCTCAGTTTGTCCTCCTTCACCTTCTTCCTCTCTCTCTTTCTCTTTCTCTCTTCGTGCTGACTATTATACTGTTGGCCTGCCACGATGATGGATGCGCATCGCATGTGCAAAAGACTCACTGGCTGCGTGCGGTGCAAATGTAATTAAGCATTTGAAGTGTAGTGTGAATTCCCCTTTTAACTCCCACACACACAGACACGTTCTTCTCGTTCTCGAGCTTATTGCAAATATGAAAAATGCACACGCATCCAATGATGATAAAAACCATTGAGAGACAAGCACATGTGAGCTTACATGGCATCTTTTAAATTTACACTTACTGAATCTATAATGATTTACTGTGTGCTAGCATCAAGTATACGCTGCGTGTGACAGACAGCATTTCCTTTGCTATTTATGGCAAAAGTTATGAGCATAAGTATTCAAGCATGAGAGCTCTTTATTGAGCCAGCTATATGTTACTTTTAGAGACAATCAACACGATGCTGAATAACGAAACAGCAGTTGAGGGCGATAAGGCAGAACTGAACAGACACAGCATATCTGCAGGTAATTGAATTTGACTTGAAACACACAAATCAATTTAAGCTCAGCCATTGGAAGACAAAGCTAACATCATTCGGCTACTGGGCCCCTAAACTTTCGCTTGTGTATCAGATTAAAAGTCGTTTTTATGGGAATATTAAAATGCACATTGCACATACGACATGTTGGACAAGAGAAAACGCTTTTCCCATGCCGTTGGCCATCATGAATAAACAAAACGTATGAAAAACAGAGCCAACATTTCAATGTCATTGTCAGATATGCAAAAGAATCAACAACAGTACAATCTGTGCAAATAACAGCACATCACAGAGCTATATATATGTTTATATGTATGCTGCCATTAGACAGGGTCAATGCTAAAGCTCCGGAAGCAAACGTTGACAGTGTTGACAGCAATGTCAAAGTGCATTGTAAACTTAACAAACACAGTAACAAAAAGTGTCGCACATGTAATAAAGACATCGATACGACACTAACTGAACAGGAAACATACAGTTTTCCTACTCAATTCCGATGGGAATAAACTGAAGGGCGTAATGTCTTCCAGTATATGTAGCAAACTCAACATTTGCTTATGTTGGCTTAATACAAATTTATCTACTCTTTTTTCCATTTATTTTAAGTAGTTACTCTATATTACATGTATTTAAGTGCTTACAATGAAACAGTTTTTCAACTATGATATAATATCAACTTATTTGCTAATGTTAACTTTTTACAAAGTTATTTTTTGCTGCTCAACTTGTTTTTGAAGCTGTAAAATCAGATTTTAAATCAAAAGTTTAATATTTATAGCTAACTTTTGTTTTCTGCTTTTGTTACTTGATTTGTGGTCTAAAAAATCGTGTTTTTATAATACACAACATTATTATTATGAGTAGCTCTCAATATGATTTTTTTTTAATCATTTGCTTTTATAAAAAAAAAACAGAAAATTTATAAAACATAAAAACTTCCCTCAACTATCATAACCATAAGTAACTCACACACAAACTGAGTTGTGCGTCCCTTTTTTTCCTACCTGACACTTGGGTATTTATAACAGCTTATCCACAACAGCGAAAAGGGTATTAAGAACAGAAAAACTAAAATGTCACAATCAATATCAAAGTGTCGTTTAAGAGCACACACCAAAAAGCCATACGCATACGTAGACATACTTTGTGTATCTATGTGGGGGGTTCCCTGCCTGTCTATCTGTCTGTGTGTGTGTGTGTGCATTTGCGTTGCGCTTGCCTGCCCTTGTCTGCCCTATATAATGCCATAAGCTCTGCTCAAAAGGCATATATTACTTACTATAAAATAAGCGTAAAGCATGACTACGAATATGTCGGTACACACACCTGGTATACAAGTGTGTGTGTCTAATATACATACACAATTTCACCGATTGTAACATGTGTGAGAACATTAAGTATCTGCGAGTTACTTGTTGTTGGTGTCAAGTGCTTGTCGACATCATTCTATGACTGACTACTTAAAACAGACGTTTTGGTCTTTTGGGTATTGCCTCGAACATGGGAATTGGTAGCAGGGCAGAAAAAATACATATACTCTTATGACAAGTGGTGACCTCTTCAAATAGAGATATATATGAAAAAATTAATATAAACAATGTAAGTAAGGATACTGTTTATACTGAACTCCAAACGTAAGCACTAATTTATTTTTATTTATATAAATGACTCTCGAAAGCACTTTGCACAAATAAGAGAATGGTCAAATTTCAACGAATTTATGTGAAAATATTTTATAAAATTCCAAACAGCTATGAACGATTTTATACAATTAAAATAGAACCATTTATTTTAATTTAAATAAACTTTTTAAAGCACTCGCTGTTTAAATTTAAAGTTTTTTCATAGTGGAAACTAAGTTTAAACTTCAGTTTGTTATTCAGTGCGAATAATTTAAAATAATTAAAGCTGTCATAAGTAAGCACATAACATATTCCAAGCTGATTAGTTTAACGAACTTCAAAATCTAATACTAATATCCATTATTAATGAATTTTTTAAGCTAGAAATTTAGTAAGTTAACGATACGACCTGAATATGTCGACTGAACGTGGCACGTTTAATTTGTTAACCATTGATTTTGTGTCAATTAAACGATTTGAATTGTAAAGATATATAGAAGCATGAATCGGAGTAATCAATTGGGCTTTGGGTAGCTACCCCCAAATGAATTTGTAACTGTGTTGCACGTGATTCGCCTGTCAAGCTGTCGAAACAGGCTTTCGGGCACTTAAATGCTTAAATATGCACTCACATGCACACTTGAATAATTCACGTATTTCTACAAAAATAGCCACAGACCCGATAGCATGTTCAATAGAATTCTGTCTCAAAGGACTTGCTAGAAAAGGCTACGGTAGAGTGAACACGACCACAAACAACACAGCACGTATTTTTCAAAAGCATTTGTAAAATCTATACCTTCCTGCATTAAATCAAAACTGAAGAGATTGTTAGAGAATCTTTTTGGACAGCATATGTTTACTGAATCTAAGCGAACTTAACCCAAAGCTACTGTGAATAAAATGATTCGTTTACTTCTTTTAAATATTAGTATCTAGCTGAAATCCCAGTCCTTCTAAACTACCCTTTAAAGTCTTTAATTACTGGGTCTAAATAGGCAGCGAAAACAACAGCAAATTGATGCCAATTTCCACACACAAATTAAACGCATTAATATTTAAAAATTGTTTACCCTCAGCAATGCTCCACATTTAGAAACTATAAACAAAGCTGGCAAAATAATCAGAGCGAGTCATACACGCTCTTAGAAAGCTTAAGATGCCAAAGAATCAGAAATAGATTCAATAGCAATAGGAAATCTCGCAGTGCTCTGAATACCAAAACCACTGGAATTTGTAAAAAATTCATCGCAAAAACTTGACCAGAAAAACCAAGCAAAAACCACCTTAATTGACTGTAGACACACGAAACTAGCTTATCATGGTCAAATAATTTCAGTTTCAGTTACTTGTATAGATAATCGGAATGTGTGTAAAACTTAAATAGAAATTAAATATACAGGACATACTAGGTACATGTCGTATACGTATTTTTTTTACAGCATCATGCTGGTGTTACAGTACCTCCTGCAGAGTACGTCGAATGCACACGACAAAGAGATGCACAGGATAAACAGGAGAAAACCGACATCTGGCAAGTTTACACTATACACACACAATACAAACGCACAGTATACTCACACACACACGCAAACCCACATACACACACAGCGGTTATTTGACAATGTGTGACGATGTGTGCGCATTGCCATCGTTGCTTGTCTGCGGACTGTTGTCTGTTTATTTAGCGGTTTTTTGTGTCACACACGTCGTATGATTTATTCAGCAAGCAATGAGCAGCACACACGCCCCGCCATCATTTACCCCGCCTGTCATAAAGTTAGTTTTTTTAAATGTAGGTCAAAGTGCAAAGCAATTTCAAGATTAAACCTTTGGCTTTTATTATTTTTTCCAAAATCGATTAATATATTAATATTTCAGCTGTCAATTGAGAACCGCTCAAGTTCGAAATGAGTTTTTCTGCTCAAAAAGTAATTCATAAATTTTTAAGAAAATGGATTAAATAAACTTTAAGTTTTGAGTCTTTAAATCATTTAAAAATGTGTGAGATGTATAGTGATGGGAAAACTGACTGTGCGTATACTTAACGACTTGCTTTTTCTATATTTTCTGCTTTAAATCGAATTCTAATAAATTAGCTAACTTCACGATAGTTAATTATATTTAATATTTAACAAATGAACATCACTGTCATTAGACATTTTTCCAAAAAAAATGTTGATTACAATAAATAAAAATAATTCAATTTCAATTATTGCAAACAAAATAGCCATTTAAACAATGAGTAACAAGGCCCAACCAAAGAGCCAACTGAAACAAACAGCAGCAATAAAGGTTATTTTTTAAAACAATAAAAGGATTAATGGTTGACATATTTAGAATACTATACACCATATGTATTGTCTACATTTATAAACGTAGCGTAAGCCAGCATTAGATCGGCGTAAAAGCCAATTGGCCAACGAACCAGCAACATCTATGCAAGCTGTGCCAACTGATATAGTCCTTATGGATGTGTGTGTGTGTATGTGTGTGCTAGGGTTTATTGTGCTGCCAATCGATGGGAACATAACCAAATCGCATTAATTACGCTTCAACAATCGTTGCGCCACAAAGCTTAAATGGCGTTTAGCTGAAACTGTGACGAGCGGCTCCAAGAGATTTGAGGGTGAGAGAGGACAACGGGACAAGAGAAGGAGAAGAGGAGGAGGAGCATATGCAGCTACTCATCCACTCTCAATAAACTGTTGCTCTAAAACAGCTACACATTTAAAAATTGTTCTGTTGAGTTATAGGCATTTCTGTATCAAAGATACAAATTGACAATCTAAAAATTAGAATTTTCACACCTAGTCCTTATTAGCATAATTTTGGTGTTTCCAAAATAAAGATAGTGTAACTTTAAATCAGTCATCAAAAAATAAGTTGTTTATCTTCTTAATACGATAATAAAGTATTCATCTCAGTTGTAAGTCCACGTCTTTACAATTTTCCAACAGTGTACTACTCTAACCCCCTTGCTCTTCCCACTCCTGTAGCCGTCTGCTTCCATGTCTGCCCGTCTGTCTGCCATTTTGCCTGTCTCTTGTGTGTGCGTGTGTGTGTGTGTGTGAGCTTTGCTTAAACAATTTCCGGCATTGCAGCAAATGTTTAATTAAATGCCAATCCGTCTGGCTGCCAGCCACACAAACTCCCACCCTCCCTTTTAGCCCACTGGCTCTTAGCCCAGTTATGTTTGGCTTTGTTTTATCCTCTGGCTGCAACTGGTTTGCGACTTGAGCACAAGTCGATTTGTGGTCAGTGGCTATTTTTGACCATTTCAGACACTACATTAGCCTCGTTACGTGGCCAGCCAGCGGGAAAATGCTGAATCCGTTTAGCTGCTTGCCCATAATTTGCTGCTCAGGCGGCATTTAATGAATGGGGTCAATGTTATGCAAAATTTTCCACTGTTTCATTTCCCATTCCACCAAAATTTGAAGGCCAAATCAGTTGCTGGTCCATTATAATGATGATGATGATGAAGATGTTGCTTGTGTGTGAGTCTGTGTGTGTGTGTGTGTCAGGCTGTCCATCGAGTCATTACCGTGTGCAAATATTTGCACGCTGCCTCTGTGTGTGTGTTTGCCTTAGTGTGAAACCTGCTCAAGCGTTTTCCAGCTGCCATTTTAGTCACACTCTGCACAAAGGTCAAAGTGTTGAGTCGCAGCTGCTGCTGTATGTCATCTTATTATGATTTCTTTTCATATAAATAAATAAGCATACAGTTATTGCTAATGCACAAAGGGAAGACCAACACGCTTGACTTATACCCGATATACTTTATTGTTATCAGTTCAACTGTTAACTCAAGTAAGGCGGTAATAAAGATATTGAATTTCTAGAGATTCTTATAGAATAGTTGCTCAAGTTGGTATCTAATACGAAAAAGAATATAAATAATAGAAATCAAATGTAAAGAACATGAATTAAGCTATAAATCTTGAGCTACGTTCGTATTTAGTTTAAGGATATTAAATGTGTTTACTAAAAATATTTAAAAATATATTGAAATCATTTAACTTTAAAGAATATTTTTAAAATTAAAGTTCGTAAGACTATCACTTATAAAAGCGGTTTATTTAGACAAAAGTAAGACACAGTTTCTATTAAATAAATTAAGAAATATATTTTTTAAAAATAGCATTTTAAGCTTTATAAAACCATTTTTAAATTCAGTTTTAAGTGCTGCCTTAGCTGACATGTTTGGCAGTTTGTATGTTAATTTTATATTCAACAATCTAGTTGAACAATTTTATCGCATAAATCACATGACAGCTATCAATCAACTGCAACGATTCATCAACGACATACTCATGTGTGTGTACGCGTGTGTATGTGCTTTCTTCATATACTTTTTTTTAATTTGGCAAATTGTTTGAGGTGTTGTCAAAAAATGCTTAACAACTATGAAGGTTACATACTCTTAATTATCCAAAGCTTCCCCCTGGCCACCTCAGTGTAGACTCATTAGTGTATTCTGAGCTCCCTTCGCCTCCTTCGTGTCAGTTTTTGCGTTTCGCTTGCTCAAATTATCCCCAAGGTGCACTTAAAGCTCACATATTTTCAAATGAAAAGCTAGCTTCAAATGTACATGCATACACATATTAATACATATATATGTATATGTGTAAGTATATACATTTTGTATATGTATTATATACAAGTTTTAATGCCTGGCAGCCTTGTCATTACGGCCTGAGCGTTGCCAACACTCTGTGCCTCTCGGCCTCTTGTTTCTGAACTGTTTTTTATGCATAACTTTGCTCTTTGCTTCTTTTTCTTCTTTCTTTCTCTCATTCTTTGGTAAAATTTCAATTTTCGACGTAAACTCATAAATCAAAATGTCTGCGCAAACAAAGCCCCCCAAACAAAACCAAAAAAAACACCAAAATATATAAGGAATATGTGCAGAGAATCCCGAGTGAGAAAATGCAAACATGTGATTGCGAGCCTTATCAATTAAACCAATAAATTTAAAAGCAAACTCAATTCAATGCAATTCCATTGCGAGCGATTACACAAATAGAAAGAGAGTCGCAAACTGCATTCAAGAAAAAGGCAAGGAAAATTCAGACGACGATGGTAGGAAATTGTTCTGGTTTGACTTGTTGCTCGAGCGAATTTGCACTCAACTTAGCAGATTACTTGCGGATATAGAAAAGCATCAATCTTTTAATGTCACCGACAACCCACAAAACACATTCTTTTCATTTTTCCTTCTCTTTATATTTGGGTTAGATGAGGAGGGTATCAATGGTTCAGAGTTTGGGGGTTCACACATATGTCATAAATTCACGTCAGCTAAAAAATTATATGACAGATCTTTAAAAAGTCGTTTAGCCATGAATTGAATTTGAAGCTTTCATGCTTACAGCAGTCAGAAATTTATCAAGTTCAATGCGAAATTTAAGAATATATTACTGAAATTAAACCAGGAAACAAGTCAAACAAATTAAGAAGAAAGAAAACCTCGTACTAAAAAGCAAAAGTAATTTGATGCCAAGTGATTTCGGTAAAATTAACGAGAAACGGGCAAAGTAACGAGCAAATACACCAAGAACAAACGAGTAAAAAATAGGAAAAGTAAGAAGAAAGTACGAATTTACTCAAATGAAAAGGAGTATAGCAAAAAAATAAAACTAGGACCATAAAATGCTATGGAAAAGCGGATAAATCAGCTAGGTTATGCTTGAAAAAAACAGCTGAGCGAGTAGTAAATGAGTACTGTCAAAAACTTGAATGTGAATAATAATAGCCAAGCGAGTGAGATGCAAAAAGCATGGAGTAAGCATAAAAAATATATAAATTATATAGTAATAGCAAGGAAAGCTGAATAAGTAACTTGAATTCATGGTATGCATTTAGTATTTAAACTACACTAAAATAACATAGCTAAAATTGTAATGAACACTGCAAATATATAATTAAACACATAAAATGTGAGTTAGATATCATGTGAAGAATGCGATATCCGTTTGTTTGTTAAACGTATTAATTATTCACGAACTTGAAACCCAAAATGATGGATAAATGATTTCGCAAATTATTTATGCAAAACTAACATAATTGCCATTATGCCAGATGCAAATTATGCACCATTTGGGGGCATGCCACATGCCACTGTGTTCTCCCACACAACTACTCGAGCTCTCTCCCAACTACCGCTCCTTCTCCCTCTCTCTTCACAACCATTGAGTATGCAATAAAAATGTAAATTCATTTCGTTGAATAGAAATATTGGCCAGGCCAACAAAAGCGACACCCACAGACAGCAGCACACTAATGATTAAATCGATATCTGTATCTGTATCTGAAGCTGTTAGCTGTTGCCTGTTAGCCGTAGCTGCTAGCTGTTAGCTGTTAGCTGTTGCCTGTGTCTCTATCTGTATCTGGCCATCTAAGTATTTGGCATTGTTGCTCGCGCCTCAAACCCAAGCTTAAGCTCAACCTCAGACAGCAACTTGATGCTGGCGTTTGTGGCTTAAATATCTTGCCATTTGTCAAAGTCGATGCGATGGCCTGTCAATCTTAAAGATGCCTCTGATAAATCGCCAACAATTTGTTTGCTACGCAAAAAGTTGTTTGCCAATTTTAAGGCATCGCACGTGTGCGGGTGTTTGAACGGTCGTACGTATGTGTGTGTGTTTGCGTGTGTGGACTTTGTGCCCATACAAAGCATTCCGGCCTAATAAGCCAAAACATTGCTCAACATTTTAGACCCAAAAATTCAGTTCTATTCTGATTGTAAGAGAGGGAGCAACAATAAATCTGTGCATAAACACAACGTGTTACATATCTTACATTACTTTATTACGCATACGCCGCGTGACCGCAATTGAATAATTGAAAACATATGCAAAAATTTTGAAATGGTTTAGACGCTTTTGAAATCCTTAACACATTCCATTCTTTGTTGTACTGTTACCACAAACCCTAACAATTTTTCACCCAGCCGCCAGCACTGTGTGACAATTTGATTATTTCATGTCAAAATGGAAAACATTTTCTTTCCATTCCTTTTTTTTTTCTGTGTTCATTCTTTTATGAATTTTATATCAAATCAACAAAGCCAGCGTGTACAACAAAGAGAGCATGGGGACCAGACAAAAACCAAAAAAAAAAAAAAAAACAATGAAATTTTTTTGCAGATGACAAAAGTATTTTCTCTGCGGCGACAAAAAAGTTAAGAACGCGTCATTTCGTTGGCATTTTTCAGGTTTTTTTTCTCATCTCATTTTTTTTGGCGCTGGAACTGGAACTTTAGTTAATAAACAAAATTGCAACAATAAGCCAAGGCCACAAATGAAATGTGGCAAATAAATTTGAAACAACAGAATTTGAAAACAGAAACTAAGATTTGATTGCTTGTTATTTTTAGGCTCGATAAATTTGCATTAAAATGGAATTTAATTTGTGTAAGTCTTGTGAGATAAACAGATAATTACGGTAAATTTTCTAATTCGAGTTGTTGAACTAATCAACAAATTTGCTGAGATAAATTGAGCCAGTTTACTGCACTGATGTTTATTGTAATTACAATTTGCAATTTCACTAATGATAAATGTGCAAATCGAAGACAGACAAGCAGCCAAATGCTTCTCACACAGCTGAGAAAATCAAGTATTACTGGGTGTGCGTGTGTTTGTGCGTCTTTAGAGACGAGTGCAAAGTTCATTTGCCGTACAATCGATATTCACATTAATTAAGAACTAATTGCACATTCAATGCGAATTTCCAACTGAAATCACACTACACAAATGAAATAAATGAATTTATTTTGTTTGTTATGCGAATGTACTACATCATTATTAATTAATTAAAATGTTCTGTCTGCAAATTTGGTACGTCAATTAAGGCATGTCTAAGACGATTTCAAGCCACATGCTGTTGAGTTTTCAAACGCCCGAAAGGCATAAATGAGACAAGTTTTCGTTGACTTTGGATGTAACAGAAAACTAAATAAACTTTAACATTCATGAAATCGTAAACTTTTGTGACTCAATTCGCACGTTATATATGTATTTTTAGTTTCAGTTGCAAATTAAATTTACAACTCGACTCATTTAAGTGCCAATTATACCAGCCACACAAAAGAACCAGAAGCAGACAAAAGCCAACTCATGTGGTGCACTCAATACTATAAATAAATGCAAGGGAATTAAAATATCAAAATTTAGTTGGAAAACTAGTATTGATTGTACATTTAAATTACTTATTCGTACACACGTACACTGCCACTTTTAAGGTTGATTTAATGCTACTGATTTGAACACAATAAAGTTGGTTGAATTTTGTAGCATACTTTTAAGCGCATTACTTGGCATTTGTAATATAAATTAAATTACAGTATTGCAACTATAATTATGACTTTGGGGCCAGTCGAAACCGTTTAGAAGACACAAATTTAAAGTATTCATTTTTAATTTTTAAAGCATACATTAAAGGGCAAGCCAAACAAAACACGTTTAAAAAAGTAAATGAAATACAAACTTAATATTCAGCGTAAAACAAAATGTAAACCTTTTTTAAAGAACCATTTAGAAATTTGCATAGCTATCAAATACTAGCAAAAACTCGTTTACTTCTCATTTTTAATTTGGGGCTAATAAAAATAAACAATAATTTAAATTCGAAAAAACCATTTCATTTTTATTTGCAAATTCTGGGTAAGTTCTTAAACATTTCCCCAAAACTGAATCGCTTGTTCGAATGTAAAATACACCCACGAACGTTGAACGCAGAAAACAGCACCCATAAAGTACGCAATTCAAAATATAGTACGTACAACGTTTATATCCTTTGTTGTTGTTTATTTTTTAAGGGGAAATTTCGCTTTGGGCCTGAGTGAGCACACGAGACAAGGACAACAACCTTTTAAAGCAGCATTTAAAGTAATTTGGTCCACGGCAATTCATAAAGGAAAGAGCCAAAAACAACAATAACAAACAACAAAAAAAATGCTAACAATAATAAATGGACCAAATGGAGACCTGGCAAATCTCTTAACTGTAGTTCATAAAAAATGTAATATCGAGGACGAGAATGTGAGACTGTGGCTGCGACTGAGTGCAAGTCTGGGTATAAATGAAAAATGTTTTATGGGCAGAAAAACGAAATGTATTACAAATAAACAAAGCTAAATTCATTCAGCACACACACAATGCCAACAATTTGCCTCGAAAATTGCAGCCATCAAATGATTTTAATCAGAACGAACGAGCGAACGAACGAAAGAATCAACGAGCGTATGAAAGAAAGCAAACCAAAAGATGATAAATAATAATAATAATAAGAGAGAGAAAGCGAAAGAACAATAAAGGGAAGGAGCAGAGTAAATGCTATGCAAATACAAAAGGCAAACAAGTTATTATTATAATGCCTATAACGCCTACTGAACGACAGTTGAGGGGCCATAACTTCATATAAAACTGTCGCACCAAGCATGAATATTAAGTAAAATTCAAACACACACTCACGTAAAAGTTTCTCAATGAATAAACGTAGACAATTAAAACTTTTCACTTGCCTTCAAGACTTGATGTCTTTACCTCCTTTTTGGCTTTCGTAGGCGTACACACACTAATTGTTTACTAAGTGCTGCCAAAAAGACAGAAATTAACATATCACAGCATGCGTGCAGTCAATGATTCGAGGCGTTCCACTCCGTTTTCCCCGACTACCGTACCTTCCCCCACTTTCCCTTAAACTTGCTAACCGCAAACTAACTTGTTAGCCGCGTTTAATCTTACGTACGTTACTTTCTCAGCCGTCTCAGCTCGTGACTAGAGACAAAGACTAAAACCGGCGCGAGACTTTTGCGAGGCAGCCACGGCAAAGGACATCTGCGTTATGTGCGGCTCAACATCGTTGGGCTACAGCTGCTGCTGCCTCTGCTGCTGTCTCTGCCTCTGCTGCTGCTGCTGCTAGCGACACTCGTCGTGCAAAACAGTTCGGCGAAATGCCGAAGCAAACATTTGGCTTTCGTGCCTCTGTGTGCGTGTGAGTGAGTGCTTGTGTGTGTGTGTCAGTATGTCAGTGTGTGCGGCAACTGTTGCTCTTTTTCAAGTTTATTGGCTCACAAGTGTCAAGGGAAGTACGTATTAATGGCAACGTGTTGCAAAAGGCAAAAGGCAGCACGCCAAAAAAGCGTACGTTACTACAAATTGTAGTAGCAGAACGAAATGAAGCACATAAATAGTAGTAGCAATTGCACTAATGAACTGCGGACCGACAGCATTGCCAGATAGCAGACAATTTAAAGGGACAACAACAATTCTTGAAATTTGTTTGTCGATGGATAAAGTTTAACCTAGATTTCTATTTTAAATACAACTCCCTGTGAATTTTGAGGTCTTTCTTTCCGCTTAAAATTCATTAATTCATTCTACATAAATTATTTGTACTTTTAAAGGTTTCTCGAATTCCTTTTTATGCATTCTAGTTATTCGTTTTCTACAAAATTCATAGACTTTTGTTCTGTATAGTTATTAAATTAATTTCAAGTCAGTGATAAACTTGATCCTTTGCTTTCTTTGCCCTCCAAAGAAATTTTAATTAACTGCTTGAGTTTCCAATCAGCTCAAACCATTTGCCAGTAATGTACTTTATGTAATTTTGATAAATTGACTTTAACATTTCCAATTTGTCCCAAAAGTCAAATAGTAACTTTATATTTCTTTCATAAGAGTGGACATTTCTACCTTTTGTGTGTAATTTTTTGTTTCTTCTTTTGCGCCTGTATCGGCTGAATTTGTTATTGCTTAGCCATAAGCAGTAAAAGTCAAGGACCTCAACTCAAGACGACAAAGACAACTCACTACGTCCAAAAAAAAAAAAAGTAAAGAAAAGAAAAATGAAAAAAGCTTTAGCTCAGGTTGTCTGCCTCTTATCGGACCGGGCAGTCGTAAAAAATGCGAACAGATGAAATTATAGGGACGAGCATATGTACAAGACGCACACATACATGTGTACACAGTGGTAATCTACACATACACATGTACATACACAGACAGAGGTAGTCGCAGATGTCTTGGCTCACAAAGCATGCAAATGGAGAACCTGGGTAACCTCAAGATATACTACTTATATTCGCATGCCAATACGCATAGGAGAAGCTGCCTAAAAGTGTAGCATACTCCCAAGGGTGCACTACTACTATGTGTATGTGTGAGTGTGTGAGTGTGCGAGTGTCCGCGTCTGTGTCCGTGTAAGTGTTTGTGTGCGCGCTTTGCAACTCAATAAGTTGTAATTTTCTTGGTGTTTTATGAGCCAAAAGACAGCGACAACGGTCGCGAGCGCGCTAAGGAAATTGAAGATGAAAGCAGAAACAGATAGGGCACAAAAGCAGCAGACACAAAACACCTCAAAAGGATGCGTCTGCTGTAGGCTTCTGCGGATCTCCAACGCCCAACCTCCCGACTCCCACTAATCAGATGGCTTGCAACCAGAAACCAAACAACCAGACAAACAAGCCCGTGGCGGGAGTAGGAGGGGCGTTTGGGATGGGGAAGTTTGGACCCTACACAGTGTTCGATGGTGCGGAAAATGGGAAAAATGTGCAAGGGCACGCATAATTGAATTTCAATGTTGAAATTTCCTTTCTATACACAAAATATTCATTTGATACAGAGAACAATGATTTGTTTGTTAGGCATGTTAATGTGTTAGTTTACTTTTTAATTTAATTTTATTCTATGCTACGCTTGTTGCATGCCCCTTGGCAAGCAAAAACAAAAAGAAAACACATACCGAAAATAAAGTTTTAGTGTTTGTAGCGCCACAAACCGTCCTTTATGTATGTTTTATGTCATATACTATAATTTATAGAACACGGCACTGAACGTAAAAATCTCATATTCTTTGGATTTGGAAACATTATTAAATTTTTTTGTTAATAAACACACGTGCAGCTAGCTACAAAAAACACATATACACAACGAGCGCGCGCACACACACACGCACAGATACAGAGACAGGGACACAGACACTAGGACGTGTAGCCAGCCATTTGTTAAAAATAATAAACGGTACTTTAGTTCACGACTTTTACAACACTGTTCAACTAACGCGCACTCCGCTTGGGCACGTTGCGAACTCGCCAACAACAATCCAGGCACTGAAACATCTTCGGCCTACAAAGCAGGTCCTGGGTTCCCACAGAGCACACACGCACACATACAGGGACACACACACAACAAGTGTACTTAGATTTAGCTGTGACGCTTACTGCGCTGCTACTGCTGCTACACACACACACACACACACACAAATGCAACTCGCAGTAAAGCAACAACAAGTTCAGGTAAAGCAGCATGGCTTTGTCTGGGCCGCGAGAAGGGTGAGCAGCAGAGCGAGCTTATAACTGTTGCTCCAAGAGAGCCTGCGAGCGTAAAACGTAACTGCAAAAGAGAGAGCGAGAGAGCTGGGGTATTCCGATGAGAGAGCTCGTTTGTCCAGTGTTGCCGTGCTGCGCGCACGCTCAAAAACTGTTGCGCCTGCTGCCCGTCCATGTTATCATCATCATATTGTGAAACAATGTTCATTATATTACGCGTAAAAGCTTTCGTGACATAGTTTTGTTAGCACCTCTTTTGACGAAGCTTTTACGCCACGCTGTATGTGGGCGTTTGTTTATGTTTTTCTTTGCTGGCAGAGCATGTGCTTCAACCGCAAACACACACACCCATATACCCATACACCCACAACACAATATCACACACATATGCATGCATTGTATAGAGCACTTGAAGCAAAGTTTTTGTTTGGCCGCCTGAAAAATGGCGTCGCTTGACCTCAGACTTGAATGCCTTCATCCCTGTCTATTTGTATGTGTGTGTTACTGTAAGTGTATGTTTGTGAGTGTGTGTCAGTTTGCGCCTTTTGTTATTTCAAGCCGCAACGAATGAGTTAATTTCATGTTAGACCAGGCCCAAAGTAAAGCTCATTTTTCATGTTGTTTTGTTCCAAAACACGATAAATGAACAACCATTTTGAGCATATAATTGAAAGCCAGCGTCGCAGCGACTTTAACTTTAAAGTAACAAATAATGTGAAGCGAAATTAAGCCCCGAAAAAATAACTGACTAAAATACTTGAAGACAAATCTATTTGATACAAAAGAACTGTGATTCCTTTCATAAATTTCTTGTACTAAATAACAAATGGACTCATTTATAGTGCTGTATATATTAATAGAATATTCAGTATTAATTTCTCAATACACTAACTGCCTTCAAAAAATATTTTATTAAACTCTTGTGCTCACTTTCACTGGGTATTAAAATATGTACATTTTACGCAAACAAAGAAAAATCTGCTGATACCGAATCATTACGCGGCTTCATAAGCCAAAAAGGCCACACTCACTACCCCAAGCATCCACACTCCCCCCTCAAAATCATTAGCATATTCTACATAGCCAGCCAACAAATGCAAAAACAATTAATTTTAAAATATGCGCCTGAACTCAGAACGGAAAATGCTGTTGCTCCTGTTTCTCCTGTTGCTGCCGCTGTCTACAGTGAAAGCAATAATAAAAAATATATATATCAAAATATAGTCTTTCCACACATTTTCTTATCACGATGGATGACTGTGCAAGGGACGGGACGGGAAATGCTGGACGAAGCCAAAGGAAATGGCAAACAAATTAAATTGTAATTAATCATTAGGCTCCTCCACAGCGCCGGCAGCACGTGCTGAGCAGCCTATGACAATGTTCCAACCAGACGACAACAGCAGCAGTATAAAATATACAGCCAATTAATTACAACACAACAAAAAATGCGCACAAGAGGCCAGATAAAAGCGACAGGCATTTAAGAAATTAAGGCTCTGGCGCCAACCAAACACCATCGCCAAAAACAACAACAGCAACCGCAATACAAAAAGCAAATAAACAATAGTAGAAAAATTGTGGTGTCAACAAGGATTAACAATTAACACCCGAACGCAAAAAGGTGTGCACACACACACACACACACACACACACACTCAAACGAACACTCAGAGTCATGTGTGTAAATACGTCAAATTACATGCACAAATTAATTGCATTCATTTTTTATTTGCAGCCCCAATGAAATTTGCTTCATTTCTGTTTTTTTTTTTTGGCTTGACTTTTGTTAAACTTTGGCATTTGGTATCATGTTTTAGAATTATTAATTAAACCAGTTTTTCAGTTTATTAATAAAGCGCTTTTTACATCGAAATCATACTTGACTTGGTCGTGCATAACGTAATTGTTTTTCATGGGAACTTTCAGCTGCGTGTTCTATTTCGGTATTGAATTAAAGCTTTAAGAGTTAATTCCTTACTTAATTGTGTCTCACTTTTGTGCCCAATTGACCTATTTACTTGTCACACAGAGACACCTTATACAAATGACTGTTATTGGAGTGGTATGACTAAGGTTATTAATTTAGTTTGCTTTAATGTTTCAAAGTGTATTGTTGAGGAACTTTGGGTAAAAGAGTATTACCCAAGAGAAGAGCGTTTTCTAAGGATATTAAAGATGTGTTCAATACTTAAGAATTCATGAACTTATAGAAAGTTAAAGACAAATTTCCATATAATATGTAAGGACTTCATTTTTAGAGGATTTCTTTTGACAAACTGTCTGTAAAAGGCAAGTCAAATTCAGCTCCATCAAAAAGTACATATTAATTCAATGATTTACACATGTATGAACATTTAAATGTACTATTAAATATTTTTGTACTCACCCATTCGTCAAAATATGCTCCACCATCGTCAAGTGTTGCGCTTGTTGTAGTATATTATTTATGATTGGAGCTAACTCGACCAAAATCCCAGAAATAGAAAGCATACACACACATAGAAGCAGGCTCAAATACATTTACATGCAGATGTGAAGCTGTATTAGCACACAACACGCGCCAAAATTGGCTCACTTTAATATGCTTTGCACAAACACACGCACACGAGAAAACACAGATGAGCTCACACATGTGCAGCTGTATGTGGGTGTGTGTGAGTACTTGTTAAGCATTTGAATATGGTTACTCGCTGGCTGTAACTGTAACCGTGTTGAGGTTAGTACTCCGAAACGAAACATGAGAAAAGGGTAGTTGGACAGGGTGGGGTGCAGGCATCGGGCAACAGCAGTGTCGATGGCAATGGCCAAGGATATGATTACGTGTGTGCGTGCACTTTTGTTACATGTTACACATTTTGCCGCCATTATTTCTTTCATTTACTCGAATTTTCCTTTATTGTTGTTTGCTCGAGTGCCGTTATCATTTGTCGGTTTATTTTTGCCATATGAGTGTCGGGGCACCCGCTCATCAGTGGTGGCCGTGAGTCGTGACTGTCACCCCGTGTCGTGTAAAGATCGCATTTCGTCGGGCTCATTATGCGCTGTCGTGCTTTTTTTCTTTGAGTCGTGACTAAGTCGTGTCCCGATTTAGAAATTAGACCATCTCTGGTCAAAGCGACCTCCCACACACAGAGAGTCATTGTGCTCCTTTTCACCTCGGGCACTGTGCGGTTTATGCGCTCTGCTCCAATGGGCACTCTAATGCCCTGTGATCCCCACACCAGAAAAAGGTAAAAAGGTGCTGAATTAGCACGCTATACTCCATCTCCATCCTCCGGCAGTTGGCCCAAGTGCTCTGTAAAACACTTACCAAAGGTTAGCAGTCCCACATGCAATTGTGTATAAACCACAATAGGTACATACATATATACACATATGTGTGTATGCATTTGTACTTAAGTTACTTACATTTCGTATTATTTTTTATTATTTATTATTTCCCGCCTAACGCTGAACTTTTGGCGCGCTTGAAAACAATTTGTTGCTTTGAATTGAGCTTGTGCCATGGGGTCTAAAGGGCAATTTTTCGAACGTAGTGGGTGCATAACCACACTTTATATCTTCAATAAGAAAAAACCGAAAGCTACCAAAACGCAACGATCCTCACAAGTTGTGAGTCACAACACAAAAAAAATCCCAAAGAATCGGTTCGCACAAACAAAAATAACAGTGGCTGAAAATAATTAACACTTTTGCTTTTTATTATAATGCGAAATCAACTTAGCGCGTATAGTGATTAAATAATGTTTTACGTTTTCAAATTATAGAAAGCGACTTAGAAGTTTTTACGATTTCATACATTTAAAAATGGCAGCCCGAATGTTCTCCCTGCCCAGCGCTGCCAGATGTGGCGAAACACTTTGATTTGCCATTCACAACGAATAGAAAACAACGTCAACAAAAACTCACAAACATACGCACATATAGATAGATGTAAGCAAGTGTATGTGTGTTTATATTTGTGTTGTGTAGTGCAGCGCAGCTGAAGCAAATAAAGAAAACGTAATTCCAAAAATAAAGTGGTCGCTCATTTAAACGAATAAAGTACGGCGCTGGCAGCCCACAAGCATAAAACAACCGATAAACAGACTCTAGAATACTGTGCCGCGCTCTGTCGCTAAAACGTTGTTGTCACTGCAATTGCAGTCGTCAGCGGAGCAACAACAAAACAACAACAAAAGCAGAACCAAATCGAAGCCACACAAAATAAAGAAATTGGGTTAACGTTACTGCTGCTGCTGCCGTCGCTGGCGGCGGCTGTGAATAGTTGGCATGTCCTATTTTATGCACAGTGCAAGCAGCGATTTGGTTAATCTCAATGTGGGTGGACAACGGTAAGCAAAAAATACCTTAAACTAAGCTCTCACTTTGATGACGCATGCAAATGATAACCCCTCTCCACTTACCCCTTCTCCCACTTCCCCACACTACTGTTATTTGTGTCTTGCAGCTTCTCGACATCACGACAAACGCTTACGTGGATTCCGGATACATTCTTTACGGCGCTGCTGAGTGGACGCATTTCTAGTCTACGTGATGAGCACAATGCAATATTTATTGATCGTGATCCCACATTGTTCTCCATCATATTGAATTACCTGCGCACCAAAGACATTGATATTAAGAATTGTGAAATACGTGCTCTTCGTCACGAAGCGGAATACTATGGCATCACGCCGCTGACCAAGCGTTTGGCCTTGTGCGAGGATCTCAATCACTCCTCGTGCGGCGATGTGCTCTTCTATGGCTTTTTGGCTGCACCAGCCATGCCGCCCAATGATGCACTGCAAGCCCACATGGAAGCGGCCATGGAGCCAGCGGTATCCACATCTGGTGCGACAGGAACACGTCCAGGTTCCATGGTCCGGGTGCCTGAGACATCGGCAGCCACATCGCGTCATTCCTCAACGCATTCACGCAACTCCTCCTGGGATTTGCGCTGTGGACGTGCAGCCAACGGTGCTTCCAGTTCCAATGCAGCTCCAGTGGTGCCACCAGCTGCTTGGAACTCAGCAGGAGGACACTCACGCAACGCCTCGCTGGACTTCATGCGACACTCACGCAACTCCTCGGCTGATCTGAACAAGGTAATCCGCAACGAGGTCGGCATGGTGTTCAGCCCCACTCAAAGCTCGAATTGGACACCACCGTTGCGGGTGCAGATCATCAAGGCGCATCAGAACTGGATTGCCGTTGCCTATGCTCATTTCGTAACCTGTTATCGTGTCAAGGACTCCAATGGTTGGCAACAGGTCTTCACCTCGCCGCACATTGATTCGGCCATCGAACGGATTGCCATCAACTCCAAGGTGAACACATCGACAGCCGAACCAATGCCAAGCAAAATGATAGCCATCTCCTATGGCAGTCAGATACGCCTGTGGAGCATCCAGGAGGGTGGCAACAAAACCGACATTGGCACCTTTAATCTTAACGTGCGTGTTGAGTATTTGTTCTTCATTGGCAGCCAACTGGTGGCCTTATCTTCATCCGGTAAAATTGGCGTCTGGCATGCAATGACCCAGCACTGGCAGATCCAAGATCTAGTGCCGGTTCTATCCTTTGATTCGGCGGGCTCCTTTCTGCTGCTGGGCTGCAATAACGGTTCCATTTACTACATTGATATGCAAAAGTTTCCACTGCGCATGAAGGACAACGATCTGTTGGTCACCGAACTGTATAAGGACGCCAATATGGATCCCATTACAGCCATATCAGTCTATCTGACGCCAAAGACGTCGAGCATCAGTGGGAATTGGATTGAGATTGCCTATGGCACCAAGTCGGGAGCTGTGCGCATCATTGTCCAGCATCCGGAAACGGCGGGTCATGGACCACATCTTTTTGAGACATTCTTTGTGCACCAGAGTCCCATAACCAAGGTATGGAGGCATCCTGCCCTAAGATTACTTGAATATAAACATTTAAATTTTTCGCAGGTCATGCTCTCGGAGAAGTACTTGGTGTCCGTTTGCAGCGAATATCATCATGTAAGAACGTGGAGCCTTACCCGTTTCCGTGGCATGCTCTCCACACAGCCGGGCTCCACGCCGGAGGCTTCTTTCAAGATCGTCTCACTGGAGGCCACCGATAGCAACTATAGCTACGCGGCTGGCAATGACTTTGGACCCTATGGCGACTATGATGACATGATCTTCGTGCAGAAGGTCGTGCCCGAAACCAACCAACTCTATGTGCGACTCGCTTCCAATGGTGATCGGGTGTGTGTCGTGCGCTCCGTGGATGGCTCAACCATATCAGCATTTTGTGTGCACGAATGTGAGGTCTCGTCCCGCATGGGCTCACGCTTCATACTCACGGGTCATTGCAATGGAGCGATACAGATGTGGGATCTGACAACAGCACTGGCATTGCTCAACAAGGATGAGCCACAGCAGAAAACCTCTGGCGGACCCGACACCAATGAGCTTCTCCGCCTACTTGACCAGTGTGAAATCAGCAATTCATCATGCTCAACACCTTGTATGTCACCGTGCCTCTCGTCTCTGGGCGGCGGCCTGGCTACCACAATGGCCCGCATGAAGGCCAGCAATGTGGCGCTACTGAATCGTGAGCCAAGTCAACAGACTTTGTCAGCAGCACCACAGCAGCAGCAAAATCCTCTGCCCTTGCCTCTGGCACTGCAGCAGCAGCAAGCACAACAACCACAGTTGCCAGCAGTGGCAGCGGCAGCAGCAGCAGCTGCACCGCCACCACCAGTGGCAGCTGTGGCTGTTGTTGCTGCCGCAGCGGCAGCTGTTACTGTCGTGCAGCAACCTGGCGAAGGCAATGCCAACAATGAATGAAACGTGGAAGCGGCGGTTTCGGCGCTTGTCGGGCGCGTTTCATCGTTTACATTTCATAGATGTAGTTTAATCTTTGATTATCAGTACATATTTCTGCAGCTTGTGATCTGTGCCCTTATCTATCTGTGGATTATGCGCAATCATATATTTAACAGCAGCAACAGCAGCAGTAATTCAGCTAAAATTGAGTCAGAGCAGGCACTACTATAACTAACAACTGTGTGACTGCATTAGTTGAACTAAATTAAATAATCTCCCATAAATGATACATATATAAACTATAAACTATACAAATAGACATTAACAAAACATAATGTGCTCGATGTCTGCAGTCTGCATGAATAAATTATACAAAATACAAATACATTTCATTAAACAATAAGACGTTTTTTGCATTTTAAATGTCATCAATAATAAATTTATTCAACTTTTAGCTTAATTATTTTTGATGCTCAAATACTTGAAACTTTTGTTTTTCTTAAACACATACATAAAACAATGAATTATTAATAATAGTATGTTGTGTGTATGTTGTTCTTGTGTCCATCAATAAAGTTTAAAAAAGCAGCAAAAATGCCAACATATAAAAAATATACAATTTATATATATAGTATATATGTATAATATAGTTATAATTATTAGCTATTTGCTTTCGTTTTCTTAAATATCGCAAGTGCTCTTATCAATGCCGCGGAATTTAATCAAATCTCACTTTTGAACTAAATTAGGACGCACTGGGAATACACATATACCATATATAAATATACATATGGATAAATAGATAGATAGTTGCTCATACTCACAGTATGCATATATATATATACCATACATAATTGCTATAGTCAAAGCGCATGACTAATTTTATAATTGTTAAGCCCATTTGTTATCTCTGGTTTTGGACTGTTTGCGATTCTTAAAGTTAAACATACAAATACTTTGTACATGGAGTTCTTCCCTTTTGTTAGACATTATCATAAAGCTTACGACTATAAACTAGCTAGAGGAAGGTCTAAAGAGCAAACCCGATATAAAGCATGCAAGACTGCTCAAGGAAATTACTGGAGATTACAGAAAATAGGTCTATGAACTGTGTGCGATTGCTGTGCAGACAAATACGAGTATATATCGTATATATATAAATATTTGTGTGATATGTGCTTGGCTTAAATATTTTATGGAAATTGCTAAGCAAGTTGTGTTTAATGAACGAGATCCAGCTCCATGATCTTAAGCGGTCGGTTACACCTGAAAGTAATCATCCACCTGCAGCTGCTCACTGGGCGTACTCATCTCTGGACTAAGTGGACTATTCGCCTGTGTATTGCTGTCCGACTCCAGACGCTCGTAGGCATGCTCCGTGTGACTATTGCTGCTGTGACTGTTGTTGCTGCTGCTGTTGTTGCTGCTCGTGTTGGTCGTGATTGTTGTCGTGGTGGCATTCAAATAACACACTGACTCATAGTTTGGATCTGTTTCACTGCCCGTGCCCGTCAGGGATTCATATTGCGAGGATATGGGCGTTGTGCTTAGATTGCTAGTATTGCTGGTGGTCACTGTAATCATGGACAAACTGTTGCCCATCGAGGATGAGCTCGGTGAGATGGGATTACTGTTGCTACCAGCTGGATTACTATTACTACCGCTTCCGCTTGCTGCGGCATTTTCTGCTATGCGCGCATAATGATCCGTTTCATTGGCATTTGCTTTCGTTTCCAAGATGCTGGCATAGTTGTGATTAGCATCGGCTCCTGGTATGGTACTATAGCCACCGCTGCCATCAACCACATCGCTAATTGCTGGTTTCTTCTCCAGCACCTTGGCATAACCATCATCCGAGTGGGCGCGACTCTTGAGCACTTCGTAGTTTGGATCGTAGTCGGACTTTTTGGCATCATCGTCGTGCTGATGATGATTCTTTGACGTGCTTTGTAGCTGCTCATAGCCAGGATCATTGCTGTTGTTGCTCAAGGGCGGTGGGCAATTAATAGTCTCATAGTGCTTTGTGCTTCCACTTCCGTTTCCACTTCCATTTCCGCTTCCGCTTGTGCTGGCCGTAACTGTGCTGCTCTGCGTGGTCTGACTGGACGTAGCTAAACGGCATAAACAGACAGAATATTAGTTATAATTCAAATTATAGTTAGTATAGGTTTAGTTACAGTCTAAGTCAAGGTAAACACACAAGTTTATATACTAACCACAGCGAGTTCCAGACAAAAACTGTCGAAACGCGTTGATTTCTCATTTGGACAAATCAACTGCGTTTAAAAATTGGTAAGAGAACAAGAGAGAGAAGAGAGAGAGAGACAAGTGGGAGAGAAAGACGAGAGGCAGACAGTTTTGGAGCACATTAGGTAATAACACAGAGTTGGGATTTAAGTGCACTTATTTTCTCGGGTGTATTAGTATTCACCTGTTTCCTGTTGTCGCTCCTTTTGCAGCATGTTGGCTGCATAACAGTCCGACTTGCGATTTTCGTGTGTTAACTGATTTTGTAATTGATTCTGGCCATCCGCTGGTATCGTCTCGTAGCCATGATCTTTAGCCGTATAACTATTGCTCCTCCCGCGACTTTTATCCGCTGGAGTCGCTAGCTTCTGTGTGTCCATTAGCAGTGCAGCCGCCGCGCTATCCAACGGACTCAAACCCAGCGCATCCGGCTGATGCGAGGAGAACTTGTGCTTCTTCATCACCTAGAAAAAGATGGAGATTTATAGTGTATGTAAATTATTTAAAACTTATTGCTTACCTTGGCATACATGCCCTCAATGTTGCGATTGCCCTCCACATCCTTGGAAGGACTTAGACTCTTGCTGTGCTTGCGCTGTGGCGATGCATCACTGGCATCGCCACCATCAGCACTCGTCTCTGCGGTAGCCTCAATCACCGATATAACCGAACTGCGTCCCGAAGTTAAATTACTGCTGCTTGTTGCCGAATGCAGATGATGTGGTCCCTGAGACTGTCCGAGACTTGCTTTTGGTGTTGGTGGCAGTGGTGAGTTGGCCTGACGTTTCTCCGGCTTGGGCGAGCCAAGATTGCAGACCGAGGACGATGAGGATGCCTGCCTGGAGTGCATCTGTGCACGTAAACTATCCACATGGAGTGGCACAGGTCCGGCGCTATGCTCCATGCTGCTGCTGCTTACGCGATGCGCTGATGGAGGAGGATGTTGTGCACTGCTAGCGGCTGGCTGAGATGCACTGCCGCCAGTTGGTACAATGCCGCCGCTATTGATCTCGACAGCGACCACAATGGGATTTGCCTGCATTGGCTGGATTTGTGCATAGGTCTCGGAGCCACTTGTGTATATATCAGTGGCATTTGGAATGTGCCGATTGTTGGGATCCTCAATAGCTGCATAGGTTTCATCTGTAAGCAGACAGAATGGTTAAGTAAATCTTTGCATAATTCAACTGCATCACTTACCCGAATCATCCGAGACGGTAGCGTAGTGTGAATCATTCACATCACGAGTAAGCGTTGCATTTCTGGCGGTCAATTTACTCGCTGGCTGCTGGGCCAATATATTGGCCAAAGGTTCCCGCACACTAATGCTAGTATAGCCCTCTGCAAGGATCAGGAGTTTAAGTACATTGTACAGTTTAGTTGGTAATCCCAGCACTTACTGGAGGAATCCTGTGAATCACCGCTAAAATGTTGATTTGCTATGGGCGGCGTCATGTAGGGCAGATCCTGACTGGCTGATATCATGCCTGCTATGGCTGATGCCGCTGGAATCTCCACTTGTTGTGTCGACTCATCGTTCAAGTGCTGTGTGGATCCCGAACTCAATTGTGAGCCACGTTGTAGTGAATCTGTGCCATGAAGCTGAGAGCTGGCAGCTTTGCTGCTGGAACTTGCTGTCGTTATGGAGGTGGCAACAGCTGCATTGGAAGTGGACGGTGCATTCAGTTGTGCATATGGATGCTCGGTGGCACGCACTTTGGCATAGTCGTGGGGCAGACCTTTTACACGTGAGTATGGTGAGCTCACATCATCCGCCTGACTCATGGAACTGTGCTGCGAGACGCTGGTCTGCTTCTTGAGACTCGGTTGAGCTGTGATTGGAAAGAAGGATGGTTTAGTGGCTGTCAATAAGGAGGAGCTTAAAGAAGATATAACGATGGGTCTTGGAACAATTTCTCCTGTTTACAGACAGACAACACCTAGAGTTGTGACTCATTTGAAAAAAGCCACACATCCCGAAGGGGACTTCTTCAATCTGTCCCCATACTTACGGCTTTGATTGTGCGCATTGGCCAACTGCTTGTCGGCCACCGTTTCATACAGCTCGGAGCCGTTGTCATTGTGCTCCGCCACTGGAATGTCTGGTAAGCTGCGATGTGCCGCCGTGCTGGATCTGCAGTACAAAGGAAAGTAAATATTAACAAATAATATAATTGAATTCTATATTATATTGGCATGTGACCAACCTCTTCTCTGAGTCAGCATTGGAAACAGTGGAGGCATTCAGTTCCACTTGTGACTCACTGTTGTGCACCAAACTGTTGCTAGTTGCAACATTATTTGCATTATTTGCATTGTTGCTGCTCACCACAATTATCTCGTCCGGATTCTTCAGCTTAACCATGCCCTCCAGTCCGAGTAAATCATTTCTGTATAACAATTAAATGCAGCTGTAATTAGTATTTGGTTTTTCTTTTTGGCGCGGGCTCATCCAACTGGAACTGGGACATAACTTTCACTCTCCCAAATCCAATCAATTTGGATAAGCATCAAAAGACATTGCAGTTATTTAGTTTTTTTGGTTTACTCACTTTGGTATCCTCTTCTTACAGCACAGACAATTAAAAAACATTACAATTAATGTGAGCGTTACATTCAGCGTCACAAGGAGATAAGTGTAGGCCTCCAAATTGCCAAATTTTGTTGCCTCAACCATGCCTACATCTGTCTACATATACATATATCAACACATACATAAGCCCTATGTACACTTTCTTGTAATAATAATAAAAGCACACATCTACTGCCACACATGGAACGTCATAAAATGCATTGCACTTAACAATTATAATTATTCAATTGTTATTTGTTTTTATATTTGTATTTTACATAGTTTTCGCTGCTTTGATGCAGTTGCAATGTTATTTACGATTTTTCCATTTGCCATTCACCCAAAATATGCACACGCTGGCAGCACCAAACTCACACCGGGGTGGCAACGCCCATTAAATACACGGCAACAAATTTTAACTTCAATTCGATTTTAATTCATTTCATTTCTTTAATGTTAGCAATAATAAATGCGCATTATAGCTGCACGGGGTTTGGCATATAAAACGATTAAACTAAGTTTTGTTAGTGTGCGAAGCTTAGAGTATGTGTACCTAAAATTAGTTTGCTCGCTCTGCTTAGCACGATCGTGAGAAAAAAGATTATAAATGACTTAAAGTTCCGAATGCTTAAAAATTGTTTTCTCAATGTGCTCCTGCAATTTTTCAACCTTACGGGTTTGTTTCTTCAACGTATCCTCCATGTCATCGAATCTATTGCTCTTGTCTCGGTGCTTCTCACCCTAAAAATATTAAATTTGTTAATAAATGTTTATTGTAGGCATAATTTTAGATCTTTACCTTATATTTCTCCTTGTGCAGAGCATGCTCGGCATGCAAATTGCGTAATTTCAGTAAGCGACTCTCGAAATGATGCAGTTCGGTCTTAATCGAAGCCATTTCCTTATCCGAAAAGTTGCTCGATTGCGCCACACGCCACAAGCCCTGAACTTTGGGCTCAATAAAATCCTGGCTATGAGGACCGGAGGAAACAAGGCGCTCCAGGCGATCGTAGTGATCCTTAATGCCCGTATGATGTCCCCGCAAGGAATTCATATCAGATTGGAACTTATTCACATTCTGTTCATGGGTTTTGATTTCATTATCGTTGGGATTGTTGGAGATCATATTGTAATTGTCCAAGTCTTCAGTGTTGATGGCATCTGGTTATTGTAATCATTTAGTTTTTTAGTCTAGACTTAGTTACTTCCATGACTTACTTTCATGCTTATTCGTATCCACTGTGCCCACATTCTCCAGCAAACTGTAGTAGACATCCACCTTGTCCTGGTGATGATCAAACTCTTGCTTCAAGGACTTCAGTTCATCAGCTGTAAAGCCAGAGATTTCGGCCTTTTCCCACAGACGATTGAGTTTTTTGTCCTTAAACAGACTTTTGTTCTTATGACGCTCCTCGGGATCATGGAATTTCTGTAAAGATTAGGGTTTAAGCTACTCTAAAGCCTGAATTTAAAGATTTCCATACCTTATATGGTTTTGTTTTGTCCACATCCAGTGTGTCATCGAAATGCTCCAGCAGATCATATGTGCTCATAATGCCAATTAACTTTTGACGCAAATCGTTCTCCTTTAAACCTTCTTTGTCCTTGGAATGGGCGCTTACTTGCTTCCAAGCGATCTCCTCCTTGTCTTGTATCTTGAGCTCCATGTACAAAGACTTTATTTTGCTCTCAGTCAAACGCTAAAATAAAAACAAATTTTATGTCGGCTGTTTTGCAATATAAAAATTGGACTTACATTTTGTGCCTTGGACCAGACGAGATTCAATTTAGCCATGCGAAAAGGTCGCTGAAGATTCCGAATTTCCGGCTCATATTTCTCGTCGATAATTTGTTTGAAATGCGGGTCATTTGCCTCTCTGCTATACTTCTTGCTTTGCTTCTTGTCGGCATCCGCATTTTGTGCGGCAATCAAAATACATAGGGCAACAAGTGCCACAGACAAGTGACACGTTTTCAACATTGTTCTTCTTCGGCAGAACTGATCAAATCTTCTAGTTTAGACAATGAAGTTGTAGAGTTGAAGAGGAATCGATGTCATCAATTATGTGTCGATAACTTGCAAGTATCGATGCTACACTTATCAATTTCGATTCATCTGTTTTTTTCTTTCACAAATGAAGATACTATTTAATAGCTGGACATTATCCAGTAAGCAGTGAGTAACGCATTTAATCACAGCTCTAACCGTTTTAATAGTAAAATACGTGTTCTTATTGGCAATACACAGCGTTGCCAGACGATTAATTCAGTTAAACTGTAACAATCGATAAAGTATCGCAAATGAAAATAAATCGAGTTATTGTTGGCGCGTTTTTAAATAAATATATATATATATATTAATATATTTAGTAATAAAGTTTATTAAAGTGCGTAGAGTATTTAATACTGTTTTATTTAAAGTTCTAGGCCTTATATACAAAAAAAAATTATATTTACATATATTAAGTTAACACCGCAATTGTTCTACGCATCATATATAATATTAAACACAAAACATAATGTTAATAATTGCACATTGTGATGTCCCCGTTTGGCTACTGGGAAATCATTACTCCCGCTTAACGTATGGCCTGCGACATGTGTAGAGGCGTTACCATTAAAGCCAGCTCCGCGTCCTTAAGATTGGCACCACGCAAATTGGCCTCCTGCAAATCACTACCCGACAAGTTACAGCGCTCTAGATCTGCTCCGGCCAAAACCGCAGCACGTAAATTGCAGTTCTTCATATTGGCGTTCTTTAAATTCGCTACACGCAGATTAACACCAGCCATATTGCTGCTCTCCAAGCAGGCGCCCTTAAGATTCACTCCCTCCAGATTGGTTCGCACTCCAGTGGGATCTTCAAAGTTGCAGCCACGTAAGTTGGCACCTTCCTAGGAGTTTGAATAAAACTGTATTTGAGACAAGTAGTTGGAGTACTGCTTACCATATTGGCGCAGAGACCGCGCACTGAAACCAGCTGAGCGCACTCCAGATTCGCATACTGCAGATCCGCGCGCTCCAGACAACAATAATTAAGATTTGTGTGCGATAAATTACAACGAGACATATTGGCATACTGCAAGTCAACACATTAACTAATGGAAGCAGTAGGGAATTTAGTGTGTTACGCACCTTAAAGTTAATGTTACGAAAGTCGAGTTTGCGTAGATCCGCACCAGAAAGATTAATGCCCTGGAAGCGCAGTTCAGTAATTGCGGAAGTCTGTATGATGGCCTTGATGACCTCCATGCGGGTGAGTGGTCTGTCGTCCAACTGCTGTTCCAGTTCGGCCAGCTTCTCCTCCAGGTGCGTCACCAACGAGTAAATGCCAAAGAAACGAGCCTCCTCCAACACGCCCTTGATGCTGATATGATTCTCGCACACAAATTCGCCGTGACGCAAATAATTTATGATTGGCTCAAAGTAGCGAGCACTTCGGTCGATTAAATAGGCACCTTGTTCGTCCTTTTCACTGGGCATCATGCCGCCGTCTTGTAGAAACATTCTGGCCAACATTGAATCCGGTTCACGGCCAACGAGTGTGTCAATTGTTGTTGTATAAATTTTTCCACCCACATTTAATTTGATCCATTTGTTTGTTGGAAAAGTGTTTACGGTGGATGTTTCGTTGACAGCAACAACATTGCATGCGTTTTCTGGCGTTCCATCGCTTTCCATTGAGTTAGTTATGTTTGTTGTTTGTTTGCCTCTTTTTTTGTTGTGGTTCGTTTCTTTTTTCTTTTTGTTCCTTCTTTTTTTGTGCTGCGATTTTCTTTAGTCGCTTGTTTTATTTGTTTGTGCAAGCGATGGCAACATTGATCGAGGTGGCAACGCCATTCGCACATAAATCGATACACAGAAATATCGTTATCGCTTTGCCTGCCGATAAAGTATCCATAAATAATCTTATATTATTGACGAAAATTTAGAAACTTCCTTTCTAATCGTCATCAACACATAAGAACACATTTTTCTAAAGTGCCGGACAAAATAAAATCACGAAAAATATGACTACGGCCGAAGCCGAACGTCCAAGTGCCGGCAGCAGCGGCATTAATGCTAATCAACGGGGTGTAAGTCGCGTACTCACCAAATTGTCCAACTCTTTGGCGGAGGGAGAATTCTACGAGGCCCACATGATGTATCGAACGTTATACTTCCGTTATACGGCCCAGAAGCGTTACAAGGATTGCCTAGATCTGCTATTCGATGGCGCACAAAAGCTCATCGAGAAGGAACAAGAGAGCAGCGCAGCTGACTTGTGTTTACTGCTGGTGGACACACTGGAGAAGCGCGGTCCTGTACCTGAGGACCCGGAATGCTTGATCTGGGTGCCCCGCCTGGGTTCATTGATACAGGGCCTTAGTGCCAGCACTGTGGAACGTGAGACGCTTATCGTATGTGGATAGTTCTAGAATAATCCATAATTTTGTGCTAATTTAGCTAATAGTGAAACTCTTTCAGCAACGTGTGGTCAAGTGGAGCACTACTTTGCATGGTCAGTTTGGGCACCCAGTGCTGCATAAACTGATTGCCCATGTGTTCTGGACCGAGGGCAATATTGAGTCAGCACGTCATCACTATCTACTCTGTCAGGATGGCAGTCTGTGTGGACGTGTGCTGATTGAGATTAGCCAAAGGAAGGGCTTCCAAAGCGAGATTGATCTGTTTGTCGTGCAAGCGGTGTTGCAACAACTGTCGCTGAAGGATCGCAAGACAGCAGAGGACACCTTTATTGGGTATACCAAGTATCACCCAAAGTTATTAAGACACGAGTTTCCCTACAAGGAGCCATTAGTTAATTTCCTTTACTTCTTGTTTCGACTGATTGATTTGAAGAGTGTTACGGGATTTCGCGCTCTGCGCAAGCTCTACGATCCCTCCCTCAAGCGAGACTCTTCGTTTGTTAAATATCTAACGAAAATCGGTGTATTATACTTTGATGAGCAACCGGAACATGTCCACACTGGACCCACGGGACTTGGCGGCATGTTTGGTGATATATTCAATCGCCTGATGCAGGGATTCGATGATGATGAGGAGGAGCAACAGAGTAGACCCCAACGACAACGACAAAATGCGAACCATGAACTGGACTAACAGAGACGGGATTATATTTTATATGAAATCAATAATTCACCGGGCTTTCTTTATGATGATGTTAATATATATTTGCTAAACTAAACTTTACTTGCAACTGCAATAATATACACATATCATCTTTATATAATCCACTGGTAGCGTGGGTCAAGTAATAACAAACTAATTGCAGTTCCAGAACGAAAACATTCTCGGGGATCCAAATTTTTGAATAGTTTTCTGTAAGAGCGTTTGCTAAATTTATTGACCTGTCAATTGTTTTGGTACAAAATTCTGTGAATCATGATGTAATTAAAATAGAATATTGGTATGCAACTTGAATTTAACTGTTTCTTCGGTAAAACAGAATTATTTTAAGTTTTCTTCAATTTCCAATTTCATAATTTGTTTTGAGTGCCAGCTAGCGCCACCTATAGCCTGTTTGCGCAAGTATTGAAACCCTAATTACCTATGGCCCTGAACCAAAATAACTGACCCTAATAATGTAGAATTTTAAATCAGAGTCGCATTCGATTCGATTATAGTTCACTTGAACTATTTACATCTGAACAAGTGAACTACTTCAATGAACTACGATGGACAACTCTACTTTTCTGAACGACACAATACAACTCTTGTTGAATGGAAAAAGTTGAAAAAATAGAAACATTTTTTAGTAGGCTGTAAACGAAACAGACCTAATCGAGTGATTTAATAAATTTGCGAGTAAGTTAATTTGATTTAAACTTCTGAATGTCATCAAAAATGCATACGAATTCGTGTAAATGGCGTGTTATTGACAGCGATATGGACGATAAATCAGCAGCGCCCACAGCAGACGCTGCGACCGAGACAGAGACAACACAGGCCGGCACTGACATTTCATCTGTACGGAAAGCAGCTGCATCAGCAACACCAGCGTCAGCAACGTCAGCGTCAGCGGCACACACAACAGTAACTGTTGAACCTATTCCGACCACATCCAAGTCAGCGAACGAAGCAGAGTCTGCACATGCTGCGGTCGAGGCTATAGCAGAGTCAACTGTGGACAGCGAACGCTGTTGCTGGATTTGCTTTGCCACCGACGAGGATAATCGCCTGGCGGCCTGGGTACAACCGTGTCAGTGTCGCGGCACCACAAAATGGGTTCACCAGAGTTGCCTGTATCGCTGGATCGATGAGAAGACACAAAAGGGCAATGCACTGCGCTCCGTGTCCTGTCCACAATGCCAGACCGAGTACATTATTGTGTTCCCGCAAATGGGCAAACTGGGTGGTGCCTTGGAAGCCATGGACAATGTGGTGAAACGTCTGAGTCCGTTTCTGGCAGCCGGCTTCTTTGTTGGCTCACTCTACTGGACAGCCGTCACATACGGCGCCGTTACGTTCCTTCAGGTGGGTTTGTTGTCATAATTTATACCATCAGAGAACGTATAACAGGTTGGTCTGGAAAAGATCTCTGCCGGAATATCAAATTTCATGTTAATCCTGAACATTTCGCTCTATTCAGATTGTTGGCCACGAACATGGAATGTCTATAATGGAAGCTGGCGATCCTCTTATTCTGCTGATCGGTCTACCCGCCATACCTGTTGGTCTTATACTCGGCCGTCTCATACGCTGGGAAGATGCCCTGTTGCGTTTGATACGCAATCGTGGCACTGTCATGCGCAAGTTTCCATTCGTGAATTTCATCTATCCAAATCTGTAAGTGCTCAATCTAAAGATAGCATTTATTCGCATTTCTAATCATTCTATTTATATTTGTACAGTAACCAGGAGGAGGAACCGCCTACCTCATCCAACCCTGCAACGCCAGCTCTATCAGATCCCGTTTCGGCCACCCGCATATTTTGTGGTGCTCTACTCTTGCCCACCATATCGTGCATTGTGGGCCGCATACTATTTGATTCCGTTGAGAATACGTTGCATCGCACCTTGCTCGGTGGTTTAACCTTCATTACGGTCAAGGGCATGTTGAAAATTTATTTAAAACAAAAACAATACGCGCGTCGCAAGAAACGTCGCATTGTTGACTACACCGAGGAGAATATAAGAAATTTTATGCATCGCAGCGGTGGCAACAACAATGCTGCCCCCACTGGCATCAATGGCGGAGGGGCACGTAATCATCAACAGCAGCAGCCGCAACAGCAGCCAGTGCTGCCCATGTCACGACTGGCCGCTGCAGCAGCGGCTGCCCGAGAACGGGAACGGATGCGTGAACGGGAACGTGAGCGTGAAAGGGAGATTGTTGAGGTGAACGGTGACAGCGTTGTTTAAACATATGTGTATGCAAAAATAATGGACACTCAATTGATTCGCAATTGATATGATATGACAACCCTACTTATTGTTCAACAAGTTCAGTTTCATTTATGTTCATTTTGTTAATCAAAAAAAAAAAAAAATGAAAAACGAAAAAAGAAAACACGTAAGAAAAAAGAAGCACACACACTATAACTGAAACTTTTTGGTACAATAATTAGGGTCAAAAATGCACATCCGAAATTTATTGTTATATTTTTTACAAGATAAAGTTCAGAATTGTACAATGGAAGCAGCCCCAAGTTGCTAGGCCAAATTTGTTGTTAACAATAAAAAAAATTAAAATTACACTGCACTTTGTCCATCTAGCCATTTAAACATTTATGACTAATTATTAGCTATGTATAACTAAACTATATATACAATATATATAACACTTATAATATGCAGTAATTAATGCTTCCACACAATTAAATTTATGTTATCATTTTTGTAAACAAACAAAACAAAACAAAAAAAACTACTACAAAATTGCCTATGTAAATAAAACCAAAACCCTTGGCTGTGGGTGGGTTTATAAATAAAAACTTAATATGACATATTTTATTTACAGAGAAGCTGCAAATTTTCAGATAAGATAATGCATTCGAGAAATTGTGAATAATTTCTTTATTCAAATGCTAAGCCTGGAGCTTAGTCATCAGCAGATAATAAATCCGCTCTCTGTGAGAGTTGACCAGAAAGACCGGGTACTTGGCCTATAGTAGTGGAGTCGGCTTTTTGGGAGACTCACCATCATCCATCTATCATATACTCATAAAGGTACACACACAAATATGTGTGTGTGTGTGTCTGTGAGTATAGACTCACATAAAAGTTACAGTTAAAGACCCGGACAAAGTGAATGCTCCAAAAAGCGATCTAATCATTTATAATTGTTAGCGACTCTCGAGTGTTTGTTTTGTCTATTTGCGCTTATCATCGACAACACACGAGCTGCTAGATGATATCTATTTGTGTACATATAGAAAATACATATGTATGAATGTGTGTACCAAACTTTAAGTTGAATTTTCTTTTTGGCCAAGACGACTTTTGAAATGCGCTAAGAAGAGTTTTGATTACAGACTAAAACATTTCACATACGCAACTTGTATACTACTTTTTTATTTTTATTTTAAATAGTTAAATGTAACAATTATTTTACTTTAAGGAAGTGTACCCATTTCAATAAAATTGTACCAGTTCCTTAAGTGACTCATTTAAAAACTGTGACACATTAGATGGGGGTGGCAACGCTGTGTTTGTGTGCGAAAATCTTAATGAGCACTCAATAACTATTCGCCTCTCAGTCACACCAATTGAGCTTTGTGCGCTTTGGACAGCTTAATCTACCGTTATATCTAATCAATGCGATTGCTTTACTCTTTGGTTTATATTCGCAAGTTACAGCGCATTGAGACGGTCTGAAAAGCTGCGCCCTTTTGACGTCAACTCAAGCACAAAGCACACACACATGCACAGAGATATATTTCGCATATAATACACAAACACAAGCAGGTGATTTATGTGTGAATGTGAATGCGCGTGTATGTGTGTGAGTGAGTTTGTGTGTGTTTGAATGTATGGCCCACCTGTTTGGCTTTTCAGGAGCAATCACACGCTCTTGGATTCACACAGCAGTTGAAAGATTTCTTGCTGCTTTCTTTCCACCAACAACTACAACTACAACTACAACAATAACAACTCCAACGGGTTGCGTTTGTTCTTTGTGACTGAACGTCCGTTGGGGGCCAAAGGCGGGCAACACATAACGTAACGAATCGTTGAAGCTGCTGTGGAGCTGAGGAGCTTTGTGAGCTGTGAGTCGTGTTGCTTGTCGGCTCTGTATTGTTGCCATTGTTGTTGTACCCGCTATGTATAGACGTGAAGGGTATATGCCAGACGTGACAATGTTTGTATAACAAGTTTTAAAGTTCACTAGATTAATATTTAGTAATATACAACAATTAAATACAGTATTTAAAGTAATATTTTTTTTAACAAATTTCATTTTTATTTAATTTACTCCGTTTAATTTTCATGCAACTGTTTTGTTTACCGGGTGCTTTTAAGTCGGTGACGCGGTTGTAGCGAGCTTACTGTTGTTGTTGTTGTCGCGGTTGTCACTTGTGTGCGACGACGACAGCGACAGCAGCAGCGGCAGCAACAACGGCAGCGACGAAAGCAGCGACTACGGTTAATAACAGCGCTGCGTCGGCAACTCCGCAGTCAGACGGTCACCGGCTAACAACACGCATCGCAAAGCGAGACAGCAGCAGAAAGAGAAGACAGACAGAAGAATAGTAGAGAAAGAAAACACACATATGTAGAAACTATATAACATTTAATACAATAACTCAATCGGTAAAGCTCGGTAGTTGTCAATAACCGAAATGAACTAAAAGAAGTAAAGAAAAGTTCGCGTCATTCAAAAAAAAAAAAAAAACAATCAAATCGAAATTTACCGTATCCTGATTCCCATACGAGGGAGTGAGTGAGAAAGCGACACAAAAGAGATAGAAAGATGAGCAACACTATGACTGCCTCGCATGAGCCCACCATGCACTATTTGGACAGCATTTTGAACGAGGAGGAGGGTGGCGGTGGGGGCAAACGTTGCGGTGATCAGTATTCGCATCAATGGCGCAATTTCACAATTTCACGTTCGGGTCGCTTCAGATCGAAGAACAAGAAACGGGATGTGGTCGATGGGAAACTGTTCGATGGCACTGGCAATGGCAAGGAAAACGATAAGGTTCGATTCAAATCCAATTTTCAAATTTCCCACTTCCAACTATATATTCATTAGTTATCATATTATCAGTGGTTATCAGTCGGCCTATAAATAACCAAAAGTTACCAGTATATCAATGACAATATTGTAAATTGTGTGCGTCAAAGTGATTTCATTTTTATAATATACTTTATATAGGTAAAAAAGTTAACACAACAATAAAAAGACTGAACTTATCTAGAAATAGGTCTTAAGGCTCTCTTAACGGTTCGAAAGTCCACACATCATTTTCGTGTGAAAACGTAGAATAACAGAAAACCAATAACAATAACAATAAAAACAAAAACACAAATAACAACAACAAAAACAACAGCGACAGAAACAGAAAACAAACGGAAATGCTCATTAATATGAAAACGGAAGTTGTTTTATTGTGATAAGACTCAATGCAGTCAACATAATGTAAACAGTATTACGATCGCTACTATGAGCTGTAAGATCTCTCTCCCTCCCCAGTTCAATGCTAACTCGAAGCTTGAATGAAATCGAAAATCATCGAAATTCGTTAGAAAAAGTTTGCAATCGCTCTAGGAAGTGTTAAATTTATCTATGTCAATTTTTGCAATATCTATTTTAAGGTGTTCAATAAGTATCTGAAAGATACTTTTACCATGTTGTGAAATTCAATAATTCGGAGGAAATTTTATTAGTGCTCAAAATGAATTTATTCAACTTTAACTAAGGAAAAAATATTAATAAAATATTATATGGTTGATTTACAGAAAAATATACTGTGCAGAGATTCTTTTCTCTCAGTGTATTAATTTGGGCACTCAGCTTTTAAGCTTGTCAACTGCAATGATAAATTAAGTGGTTTTTTCTTCAAATCTTACTATCAAAATGATTTAAAATTGTTATTATTTGAGTGCTTTAAATGTTTATACTTTTTTATTACTTATTCGATAGAGATAATAATTTTAAAGGCAACTCGTCTAATTTATATATTTTTCATTAAGCAAACAGAGTGCTCTTTGCTTCGCACTTTCGTTGTGACAATTTAGACACATACTATTTGCAATGATAAGATTACATTGGGTACTTTTCCTGGCTATCACAATTTTGGCCTTGACTGCAATTTCACATTTCTCAGTTTCTGAGCCCGGTTAACAAAAGCGAACCAAGTTCAGTGATTGCAAGTCTGACATCAACTCTAGATATTCCGCAACTGGGCATTTAATGGTCGAGTAACTCGATTTTGATCACATACTATCTGCGACGTAAATCAGCTAAAGACTCCAGACATTTCGTAACTTGTCAGCGAGTGTAAAGTCCTTTATTGTGGTTTAATTTCAGTTCATAAAAGTGTGATATACTTTTTAATAAAAGCACCCATAAAAATAAGTACTTCTCCCAAAGAGAAAAAATAAAACCAAATGTATAAAAATAAATACGGAGGGTAAACAAAATAAAAACAAAACGAGAACTTTGTCATGTGCAGGCCGAAATAAGCAAGATCAATGGGGGTTATTTTTTTTTTAAGTACTCGTACTCGTAATACAGACATAAATAAATGTATGTAAGTTTGTATGGTTAGCGACAAACGTCCGACAAACACACCTTTCTGGAAACTTTATACATCTGTATTTGTTCTGCTCGCTGTAAGATGAGTAAATCGACGAAAATTCTCCACACTGTCATACAATACAACAACGTATATCATTTATATAGTATAGCTATGTATATGTACACCTTTATGTAAAGAAATCCAAGACGTAGCATGGGCGCTATATAAAATTAACAACCCACGAAAGTCTCACGACAGGCACGCGAATTTTTGTAAACTTTGTTTTCTTTTTTTTTTGGCAAAGGAATGAAACGGAAATGGACCCTGTGCGAGGGGGTTCCCCGGGGAGCGGGCGTACTGACCAGTTTTCCTGGATGGGTGTCTCTTTGGAGGGTGCGTTTTATGCACAAACAAACATTTTTACATACATATATTTATATGTATATATGTGTGAACGATCGATTGCCGACACTGTTCTTGCTGCGTCATTCTCGACTGTGCATTGAACCTGGTTAATGTCATAAAAGTAATACCAAGCTAGAAAGTGCACTCAAGATTAGCGGTAACAATAAGCTATAAAGAAGTAACAGCAGCAGACGAGAGAGTTCAAATACAAATTTCAAAAAGATTTTGCGCAGTAATAATTTATCTAAATTTTAGCACTTATTCTTTATACTTAACTTGAAGATCTTTTCTTTGAATTGTACAGAAAAGAAGTTAACTAAACTTAGTATCTGAATGACCTCAAATATAGCACTTTAGGTTTTTAAAAGCTTAGTTAACTGAAGTGTGAATTAATAAAATTTAGCAAAAAATATTATTAAACCAAGGGTAAGCAAAAACACTAATTCAAAACAAGTTCAAGCGTAGTTGGCTATATTTAAGCTAAGATGAAAATTCTAGACTAAGAAGTAAAGTTTAAAAACTGCGAATTTAACCACAAGCTACTCCAATATTTCTGGAAAAAATTAGTTAAAAAAATATTATAATTTTGTTAATTCGATTTCGTTTTAAGTTATCATTTATATTTGAACTTTACCCAAGGGAACAATGCTAAGTTTTTAGCTAATTTTAAGAAATTCGAGTAAATTTGCGTATATATGACGGCGGTCTACGTTAGTGCCTAAAAGCCCACAAAACCAACCCAACTCTTGAGTAAATCAAATCGTTTTAGTGATTTATGTTTATACAACTGATAAATCACAAACTTATCTAAATTATCTAAATTAAAGAAAAACTGCCAAATCAAAAACGCAAAAACAACGAAAAACTATTAAAAGTTCATAGAGTTACTAAGCTATATAAAAAGCAGACACTTGTGGAAATCAAAGCAAATCGAAGATAAGTTTATACAGCTGAAAAACAAAGTGCAAATATCAAAATAAAAGCAAATATATAGGTTATATTATATCTATAAGTATAGAGTAGCGAAATGGCTTTTAGCAACTAAAAGCACTCAAAACAATACAAGCACAAGTACAACAATAAATTTGTGGGTGTGATTGTGCCAATATCAGATATTGCAAAATTTTCCTTTTTTTTGTTTCAACAAAAAAATCTTATCAGTGAGCGAAAGAGATGGCAGCAACAAAGACAAACCTTTTGTAGTTGTTGTACAAGTGCATACACAGACACGCACACCGGTACGTGTGTTATGTGCACGTGTGAGTGTACAATATAGGTAAGTGGTTGTGCACGCTTTGGCCAACGTTTTTGCCTTAATTGTTGTTGTTGTTGCTTCCGCCACTTGTCAAAAAACAACAACAAAATACGCTACACAAAATGAAGAAGAATTATACTTTGTGCATATAGCTGATAGTAGCTTGTGTTTGATTAAAATCAGGTGTTATATTATCACAAACAGACAAACATACAAACAAATGTTTAACTTTAGAACATGCTCACTGATTACTTGCCAAAATTATTATTTGTATGCACAAAATGGTGTTTAAATTATTAATTTATATATATTTATGCTCTGCTTCTTCTATTACAGATCTCAGCGCGTAATACTGCCAAATCTTCCTGCTCCTATACAGCAACAACAAATACAACAACATCAACAACGGCAGCAAGTGGAGCGACGTCAGTGCGAGGCCAACGTGACAAAGCAGAGAGCTATAAAAGTTTCTACGAAACAAATTTATAGATAGTGTGTGTGTGTTTGACACTACATACATATAACACTTATACATACATACATATATATATACTATAACATTTGTATTACGCTTTATTAAATCAACCTAAGAGTTTATTGCACAACGTATGAACTATTTACTATATATAAATATGTGCAAAAAAATTGGCAACACACAGAAAACAAGAATGAACAAAATGGGAAGACTAAATTTTCATTTTCATTTTCATTGCTTGTTTTTGTCCTTGTTTTTTGCTATTTTAGACTTAATAGATTATTGAGCAGATTGTTTGCTAGCATAGGCACGCTCTAAATATATATTTATATATATATATATATACTATAGATCGATTGTACTTACATATATATATTTAGATAAAGTAATTTTATGAACATTATTATCTCTTGCTTGCTTAGTTTGTATAAGTATTAAAACGTGATAATTGCACTGAATTTGCAAACGCATATCTTTAAATATACATATATATCTATTTACTACAATATTTGTCTTATATTTAGTGAAAAAATAGATTTAATTTTTTATGAAATCTTAACAATAAAGCATAAGGTTTACATAAATTCACTGTCTACTTGTTAATGCCGTCATACAAACGAAATCATGAGGCATCACCACTTGGTCTTATATAGCTAACATCGAGCACACAAAACTTGGCACGACACATGGGACAGGTGCACTTCTGTTCCAGCCACACCTCGCGATCCACATCGCTTTGACGGGCTGCAAACCAACGTGCCAAACACTCCACACACCACATGGGGCGACAGTAGCAATTGGTGCAGCATGCCTCATCTGTTAGCGGTGCTCCCGCTCGATTAAAGTCAGCACATTGTTTATTAATCTTGATGTTCGGCTCAGCCAACATGCAAGCAAAGCATTTGTCTGTTATTGGCTCCGAGGTGAAGACGGGATTGAGTGTAACTTGGGCCTTGAACACATCCACAAAACGATCGATAACACTCCGATGGAACTGTATATTCGAGGGTATGGCAATGGGTCGTCTTACACGATCCTCCAAACTTCGGAATTCCAGTGCATTGATGCGTATGTGAAATTCAGCGACTCCTGGTCGCATTGGACGCACTATGATGCTGATCATTTGCAATGTATCGTTCTGATCGTGCTGCGATACATTGTAGGTTTCTGCCTGCAAGTGAAATGGATTTATTAGCCAGAGATCAAGAAAGTTTCATGGTTGGATATGTCATCAGGGTCACATCCACTCAGCTCATTGTACATTAAGTGTAGTCCTACCTTAGCCACGCTGAGCGCTGTGCTGGCTTGATGCGCAAAGTGCACATTATACATGGACGTCTTGATGATCCAGTTTTCTGTGGCCACCACGGTGCTAATTGAGTTTAGCTTCCGCTTGTACACATCCTGGCGACGGAATTCGGTTCCAATGACACTGGCTACACCGCCGTAACTTTCAGGCGTATTGGCATATTTGGCAAGCGTTTTGTTAATAGGATGACGACGCCAATTTTGCTGATGCCAGTTGAAGATTAATGTGGGCACAGCTAGCACAGCCAATATGCTAAAGCGTTGTGCCATACGCCATGTGAGTGTCTTGAAGGCCACCGCCTCCTGCGGCATTGGGAAATCCGGATCAAGTTCATTTTCCTCCAGCGGCTGTTGGTTAGCAAACACCGAGAACTTTAACTTATGTATTAGGAAATATACTACCGGTAGGCAGCTGTGGACGAAGAGATTGAGGGAAGTGCGGCGTAAATGATAGCCAACAAAATCGAGATATTCTTCGCCGAGGAAGCGCGAGAACATCTGTTCGATTGTGAAGCCCAGGCGTTGGAATTCCTCAGGCGGATAAATGATGCACATGCACAGAAGGAAATAGAACAAATTGAAGAGCAGTTCCGACTCATCCATATTGCAAATAATTTTGAAAAATTCAACAAAACTTAAATATACGCGTTCAGGGCCACGGTTAGAGATGCGCAAGTATTTGTTGATGTGTCGTTTAACACATACACAGGAATGCATTTTTCCAGCTCAAATTCTGTTAATCGATACGTTTCAGCCTATCGATTTGTTGGCGCGCTTTTGCTAGCAATTCAAAATGGTTGCTTATTTAACGGCCATCTCAAAATGAATTTTCATATATTTTAACCATGCATTAAAAAGTGTGAAATAAAATTGATTTCTCATTTAATCATAGTACGTAATAAATGTGTATTTTTTTTTGTAAAATTGTTTTAATACAAAATTTGCTTTGATTTGTGCTATAGATTGGTTACAAAATATAAACAAACAAAAAAATAGTTATTGTAAACCAAAATCCAAAGAAATAATCTCTTGCGTCAAATGAAAATAAAGTATATTTTTTCAATTGGCTGTCATGGAAGCTATATCTGAGTTTTTCTCGATATGTTTTTTAAAATTAGTCTGTTAACAACTTGCGCTCGATTTTTGCCCTAGACGGACTACGTTGTGTGATATATACATTGTCTACTATATATATGTTATAGGTATATATAGTTAGTAATATTACAAACCACATCCGATTGTTATACATAAGTAAAAGTGTCTAACGGAATGTTTGTGATTTTTTATGCATGGATTACAGTGAAGTAAACTAGTATGGACGGGTCTCTTTACTGCTGTAGTTCGCTCAGATTCGGAATGTTGTTAGTGTAATCGTCATTTGATACAGAACTGGAATCGTTGGTAAGCTCGAAACTGTTTTCACCACTAGTTCCAGTCACAGTTGTCAGACTGGAATCATTATTAGAGGTTTGATGATCAGAGTTGCTCAAGTTGGGCAATGACACATCCCCCTCTTCGTCATCCACATCAACATCCTCGTCATCATCATCATCGACATCATCATCGTCGTCGTCGTCATCATCATCGTCATTACTTATGCTGTTTGTACCGCTGCTGTTATCATCGACTACATTGCTAGCGCCAGTATTTATATTTAATGCACTTATAGCTGGCAAATTACTCATTGTGCACGAATCTGGTATTGTGACTGAAGATGTTGTTGTTGTTGTTGTGCTGTTGGCGGTGGCATCATATGTGCTGCTTCCTATCTCGCAGCCTGAATTCTCTGTTATATGCCTTATCAAGGGCAAGTTTGGCATTGCTGCTGTTGATTTGCTGGCATTGCTACTGCTGACTTCCATGTCTCGAGTTGATAAGACCTCCGAACTGTTATTGAGTATGGAAAGGTTGGGTATAATGTGTGGCTGCTGCATTTGTTGTTCACTTGATGGTATAATTGAATCGCTGCTGGCATTCAGAAATGATAGCATGGGCACATTCATGGTTGTAGAGGCAGCAGTTGATGCATGGCTTGTGGCACTGCTGGCCATTGCCCTGGATAGACGGGCCGAGCGTCCAACTCGCGGCGGTGGCACTGGTTTTGATTCACCATTTTCTTGTGGCATGCTCTTGTCCCGTCTCACCGCATGTTTGTCAAAGTAGTCCATGTTCATTTTCGATGTGCGCAACTGGGCGGGACCGGCATTCAATTCAGATGTGTTTGGCTGAAAACTGGGATTTTCATCCACTTCCATTTGATCGCTCTGCTCTATGCTGAAGTCTAAGTTGAAGTCAATGGCGGCGGCTGGTCCAATGGCGGGGCGAGAAGGAGGTGTCTCTGTGCATAATAAACATAATCCAATTAACATCTTGTGCCATAGATTGTACAAAAAAAAACCTTACCGTTTAGAAAATATATGGCGACATGATCGGCGGCACTGTAGATCTCGGCCTGAATCAGCAACTGTAGGAGTACTCCAACTGTGGGGCGCTCATTGAATTTTCCCGAAGTTTTCCATTCCTCGATCATAATCTGTGATATGCTCTGGCCGGGGGTCAATCGCTCGTTAGCAATCAGATTTATTTGATGTGTGGTGTACTTGTAGCCGACCTTGTCAGCGATTTCTTTAAAATTTGGCTCACCCGAGCTGCAGGCTTTGGCGTCCACTTTTTTGGGTATAATGCCCATTAGCTTTTGCCAGCAATCCAAACGGTCGAGTATTGAGGCCAATTTGTAGATGTCATTGTCGTCGACTAATCGCAATTCCGTGTAGCGCGTATATTTTGAATATATGGGAACGGAGCTTGGTGGCGTTGTTTGGACAACCGCCCAACCGTTTGTTTTCGCCATTTCCATTTTGGGCTAAACCTATTGTAATGTTGGCTCTCTGGATGCGGATGTGTGGTTCGTCGGTTTGTGGGTCATTTGCGCGTGTTATAAATGCATTTTATGTTCACTTGCTTGACTTGCTCTTTCGTTTTCACTGAATTTTCCTATGAGCCATCATCAATGGTTTCTCCGCACGCACATATACACAGGTATCTACATATGGAAGAGCCGATTGCAAACAGCTGTTCAGAGCTTTCCGCGTTGACTCCCCGATAAGTTATCGATAGCATGAGCTTACAGCACTGAACTCATCGATTATTTTTAAAAGTAGTATTGGCGCGTAAATTAACTTTTCAAATCATTTGATTTTATTGTTTTAATTGAAGAAAAGCTTATAAAATTTGTATAATGGAGACAATTACATTAAATACATTGTACAATTTGTATGTATAAAATTAGGACAAAACAAATTAGATAGGGGACGGCTTTATGCTTAATGCTAAATGTACAATATTCGTTCGTTGTTAAATCAAAAGAAAAAACATACAAGATTCGAAAAATATCTATAAAATTTGTGTTTCCGTTGATTGCAGTTTATATGCTCTACTTATTTATATGTATATAAGGTCACTTATCTCTTGTAGTTGTGGCTGATTTGCATATGTTTCAATTCGCTGAGGTTATTTAATTAGCAATTATAATTAGATGGAATGTTTGCTCATAGGGGTTGTGTTTAAATCTAATCGAGACTCATAAGTTTTGTGTATAATTTGTAAAGCTGTGCGCTTTGCAACATCCGGACGGTATCATATAAACTTAGTTTCCTATTTTAATTGCTGATTATATATCATTTTCTATATGCTAATTTCTGGTATGGGTAAAGAAAAAAGTGGTGATGAACAACAAGACGCTCATGATCAATGCTGTGTTGATATTATGGCCATGTCGCGTATTCGCTGCATTTCTAGTCGTCTTGCCCATTTGGAAGCGTAGTGTAGGACTGGACATGCGTCCGTCGCCACCGTTGCTGTAGGCGAGGACACGCATATTGTAGCTCTTGCCGGGCGTAAGGGTATTGATGAAGGACTCCAGTTTCTGTCCAATAGGCACAATGGTATTGTTGGCAGTGATCATGTTCTGATCCGTCTCCCAAATGCGCACCTAGAAATGAAGTTAATATTTAATAGTGTTGAGTTTTAGGTAATAGTTAAGGGCCATACCTTATAGCCCTCAATGGGCTCCTCATCCTGGGCTGGAGATACATAACGCCAGACCACACGCACCGTTGAAGGATTAATGCCGTAGACGTGCACGGAAGACGGTGGCTTCTGTGGAGCCTTGCGATACGTGCGTTCTGAAAAGAAGACCATTTTCATTAGATAACCTTTCCTTTGGAAAACATTACCCATTTTGAACATACCTTCGAAACGTTCGCTCTCGGGACCTTCTCCTGCCGCATTGTAAGCCATGACCTTAACAAAGTAGTATGTATCCGGCTGCAGACCCACAATTAAGGCCCAGTTGCGTGTGGTACGTGACAAGTAGTAGACGGCATCCTCTTCCCGATGCGAAGTCTTCCAATACTTCAACTAAAATACAAGTTTAAAATGTAATTTTTTTAAGAGCTTAAAGGCTTAGGTGATTTACTATATATGACTCATACCCTGTGTCCAATCAGTTTGCCGCGTATATTCTCGCGTGACATGTCAATGGGATTCCAAGTCACATTGAAGCAGGTGGAATTGAAGGGCATAGCGAATGGTTTCTGAGGCGCCACTTGTGGCATATCCTCAGCCGAGTATATGATAGCAGTTTCACTCTCTGGTCCCTTGCCAATGCTATTGATAGCTTGCACCTTCACCTCATACTGGGTGTAGTAATTGTTAAGTGGTATGTTGACCACAGCAATTCCCTTATTGTCTTGCTTCTTAATAATATCCGTTGCAAATTCCAGGGCACCCTTTAGCTTCCAGAAGACCTTGTAGTGTATGCCATGACTGTGCTGTTCCTGTGGCAACAACGGCTGCCAAGTGATAGTGAGATCTCCGATCTTGCCACCTCCACCACCCACTTTCCGTGGTGCAATATAGGGCTTATCATCGTAGGTGCTATAAATGGGAGACGGTGCTGATGGTGTACCAATACCCAAATCATTCACAGCCGTAACGCTGAACTCATACGATGACCAAGGTGTCAGATTCGTGACCTCAGCCTGTTGCCGGGATGTATAACGATCCACTTCGCGAGCCTGCACATGTGTGGATACATTCACCCAGGTGCGATTCCAGTTGGTGCGACCCAGTATATTGTAGTAACGTATGGGACGACCGTTGTTAACGCCATCGACCCACTCAATAATGGCCTTGGTCTTGCCAATCTCAATAACTTGCACTCCACCTGGTGCTCCCGGTGCACCCTCAATAATCACATTCGTCTTGGTAGTTATTTCATTGACCGAGGATTGAACCACGCATTCATAGTCTCCAGCATCACGCATGGTTATGTTGTGCACCGTCAGACTATTCCAGTCCACAATCTGTAAAGGAAATCAGTTAAATCTTCAATTATAGGGTATAATTGGCTTAGTTATTAAATGGATCTTACAATGCGTTGAGTGCCGTCGTGATCATTACGTAGAATCTGTCCGTTGTGCTTCCAGACATAGGCAATATCTAGCAGCTCATCGTACGCTGCCTCGCAATGCAGATAAATGATGTCGTGCTCCCTGGACACTATTCTCTGTGGTGGCGTCTGTATGAAGCGAATTTCCTCTGCAAAAATAAAACATTTTTCATTTCAAATCTAATTTTTGGAGTTCCACAACTTACGCAGCACAATAACACGAGCATGGGATTCATCTGTGCCCGCTTGGTTGGAGGCCACACACGTGTACATGCCCTCATCGTCGCGGGAAGTGGGTGCAATGATTAGTGTGCCACTGGGCAGTATGCGACGATGTCCACCGGATCCCAGTAGTTGACCATCCTTCTTCCATTGGAATTTGGGACGTGGTGCCGCCTCTGGATCACAGACAATGGTCGTGTTGCCATTGTAGACAGCATAGATTTCGGATTCAAGTGGACGTTTCTTGAACGATGGCTTCATGGAGAGCACACGCAGTTGAGCCGATGAGAAGGAAGTCTTGAGCTGATTGGTTGCTCCACACTGGTACATGCCGTCATCCTTGTCCTTCTCCAGGAATTTAATCGTCAGCACATTATCCTGGATTACATAACGATCACGATTGATGGTCAAGGGATCGAGACGTTCGGCGTTCTTGTACCAAGTGTAGTTGGCGTCGGGAATGGCAAAGGATTCGCAAATGAAGGTCACGTCGCTGTTATAGTCCTTGATCATGTCCTTGAGTGGTATAGTAAACTCGGGACGCATTTGTATATTGATGAAGATGGACTTGACCAGTGTCTTGCGGGGATTGGTAATACTGCACGTGTATTGGCCATTGTCATTGATGGTGGCATTCTTGATGATCAACACGCGTCCATAGCTCGTCACATAGGCATTGCGCTGCAGCGGTTGTCCTTGGCGTGTCCAGTTATACGAAGGGATGGGGTAACCAAAGGCCATGCACTCCAAGCGAATCTCTTCGCCGGCTACAGGTGCCTCCGGGAACACTTTTGGGAAAGTGTTGGCAAAGATCAAAGCCTGATAGTTGCTGTTGGGTGTCACGCGGAGCGGGAAAAAGGGTCCATTCCGACCAGTGTCTGAAACAATGGTTTGCACAGTGCAGGAATAATTGGCCCGGTCCACGGTCTCAATGAACGAGAAGTACAGGGCACCATCGTGGGAGACGAACACTCGCTGATCTTCCTCCACAAAGTTGGGGAAATAGTCACGGGCCCAATAGTACTTAATGGCCGGATAATGCTGCGGTGGATCACAGAATATCGACTTGCCCCAATTCATTTCACTCGTTTCCGACGAACGCTTCAAATTGAACTCCATGATGAAACCGAAATTTAGATGGGCACTCTCGGAGCGCACACGTCCAAACTTATTGGCGGCTACACAGTGATAAGAGCCCTGATCCAAAGCCTGTTTGGGGTTGTATATAATGAGATTACCACCCGATATGGTATAACGATCCTCGATCAGTGGATCAATGCGGCGATATTCGAGTGAATCATTCACATAGACCTCCCGGTACCACTCATAGGTGGGTGTTGGAAAGCCACCAGCCAAACAACGCAGGGACACATCATCAATCAAACGATTCTTGTTCACATCGAAGGTGGTATCATTGGGTTGCCTCACAAAGTATGGACCACGTGGCACGCGCTCTAAATCCCGTATATTCAAACCATAATCATAGGGACGTCTGTCGTCCAACTTGATGTTGACATTATCTGGACTATATAAAGCCTTCGACTCGCAGATAAAGAGATTCAATTCGATTTCAAAGGCGGGCATAAACATCCAGCGATCACGTTTCTTGGAGTAGGCATAAACCACACGATCCCGCAGATAGCCATTATCTCCATAGGGCTGATTGGGACCTGCAATAAATTTCAGTTGTATTTATAAAGAATTTTAAGAATTCAATTTAAAACTTACCATAGAAGCCGCGTAAGTTGTTCTGATTGCGTTGATTGATGTTCGTGGTGCCCGTCATGGTGTTGTAGTACTGATTATTGGGATTGGTATTGAAATTCCGATTGTTTGGATCATTTTGCACAAGGAAACGATTGTCAATCAGATCTTCATTCTCCAGTGCCAGCTGCTCGTCAAGCGCAAAGGAGTCCTCCATCTGCACCAATTGAGTATTATCATCGTTGACCCAATTTTGTGGTCCAGTCTGACGAGCGGAGATGAAGAAACGATTCTGACGCTGATTCTGGAGTATCAAGTGCTTCAATATAAACGAATGCTTGTCCATGCTGTCCACGTTAATGAGATCGGCGGTGTAAGCTTTGCAGATCTTCTTGGACTCGGCCCAGTTGCGTTTGGGTGAGCGAATGAAGCGATAACAAGTCTGACGATATGAAACCCAATGCTCGGGACAGAAGTTGTCCTCATCGGTGAACATATCCCGATAGCCGTAGTTGGTATTAGACGTTACACTATTTCGGTTGAATGGATCGTATTGGGGTCCCAGATTGGCCCCTAGACTGCCGGGTCCACCAACATTGCTACCACCACCAATTAGTTGACGATTGCTGTCATAATTGTTGAAACTGTTGTAGTTGTTGGTGTTGACACCGCCACCGCCCAAATAATTTGTATTTCCGGGCTGATTGTTGAAGTCGAGCAAGGGATTATCGTATTGTGTAGTATCGGGATTCTGCTGTTGGCCCGTATAGAGTGGATTATAACGTGGTGCGTAGTCCTTGTTATAACTTGGCTGATATGTTTGTGGCTGCGGTTGTGACTGCGGCTGCCCCGCCTCCTGTTGCAGGTCGTTGGGCACCTGCGCCCTTGTTGTTGCCAACAACAACACTGACAAGACCAGAATCCTGCTGTGTCTTGACATCTTGTACTTGGTTAAGATTTCCACCTCAGTTCGATGGGAGGAAGGTGTGTGCTCGATTTGGCGTTACGTAGAACACTAAAGGCACATTTTTGTTTGTGGGAAATTCCGTCGAGTCTATAAATAAAACACAATAGAAAATGTTTATTTACTTTAATATTGAATTTATGAACTTTTGGCATAAACAGATCTATTCACTGTACATCATTCAAATTGGTGTATTAGTAATCACACGCACACACTTACACAAGTACATGCACTTGTGTGCGTATGTGTGACTATGTGTTGACTAGGTGTGGTCTTAATTGTTTGTTTAAGTTCAATTAATTAATTAAACTAAGCATAATTGCAAGCAGTATACACAAAGAATTGCTTCATTTATGTACAACTTCATTTAAACACTTGTTTTGAGGCTACTCATTTTCAGGGGCCTCCGCCCAATTTGAGAAAAGCTGCGCTTAGTCAAGAATCCCAACACTGAAACCACACCTTAAAATTCAGAGCCTAGAAATTCTCTTCACTGGCTCAGCTCAAATAAGTTCTTATTTTATCATGCACACTATACTTATTGCAAATATTATAGTTTTACTAACCAATTAAAACAAAATTAATAACTACGCACTTTAACTTATATCTGAATTAAATAAAAACAAAAACTAAGCACAATTCCAACAAAAATAGCAGGTAGATATGAGCAAGCCACGATTAGCAACGCGATAGTCGATAATAACCACCAGCGACTCTGGGATAGAGTTGCCGCCACTTGACGAAACGACATTAAATTGATTATGCTAGGATGACATCTATTATTCGTTTTACAAAACAAACATTTAAAATAACGGAAAATTTTAGAATAAAAGTAGCAAATACTATTTAAATGTGTTTGTATATAAATTGAAGTAATTTTCTCCTATAACTTTATATAATAACAACATTTAACAAAATTTAAATAAAATGTTAAATCAATTGCGTACATTCGATTACTGGACAAATCTATATCGATAGCTATGATTCAAGCCTATCGTAAACTTATCGAGTTTCATCCAAGTGGTGATGTGTAATAAACCAAAGTTTTGCTGATATTTTTAAAATAAAACCAGGGCTTATTACAACAAATAGGAAGAAAACACGATGAACTACAATCCAAACGCGGGTATAAGGAATCGTAAGTGGGAAAATTGTAAGGAACAAGCTACAATTCACGCAAGTATTTGTACCACGAAGGCAGCTGTCGTGTTGTTTTGTTGCCGCCGTTGCTTCAGATACCGATTCTGATTGAGACTGCGAATGCTGATCAGAGAAACACAGAAATGAATCTGCAGCTGACAGTTGTTGTAGTTAATTATTAAAGTCTTAATCTTCCAGTTTGCACTACTGTAACTGTTGCGTTTGCCGTTCTAGTTTGTTTACTGCGTGTGTAGCCTATCCTAACACTTTCACCCTTGCCGCTTTTCCCTTTTCCTTCTCTCTCTCTCTTTTTCTCTGCGTCCCACCCTTACTAAATTCATCTGTCTTTGTTTAATATAAATAGCTCAAGGCGGCGGGCGAGCTCGTCCCATTAAGCGAGTAAGCGATGTGAACGCCATGGGACCAAGTGCTCCCATGCCCAGTGGTTCTGCCTTCATGACGCCCACGGCTGCACCAACAATGTTTGATCCCAATATGTACGCTGGTCCGGCTCCACAGCAACCACAAGCCAACAACTATGGCTACAATCCAGGCCCTGCAGCACAGGCTCCAATGCAGCAGCAGAATTATAGTTATACATCGGCAGCACCACAGCCAACACAAGCAGCTGCACCACCTGGACCGGCTTCTTACGGTGTTGGCGCACCACAGCAAGCACCGTTTGGTGGAGCTCCCGGCGCTGGACCACCTGGACAATATCCACAATTTGCCATGTTCCAGCAGCCGATTGTACAGGATATGGCTATGCAGTATGGCCAACGATTGGCTGATCAGGGCAAGCAACTGGTGGAGAACCAATTCGAGAAATGGGTGCCGGTGGCTAAACTTAAGTACTATTTTGCCGTTGATAATGCTTATGTGGGTCGAAAGTTGCGCCTACTTTTCTTTCCGTACATACACAAGGTAAGTTGTGTTGTCTGCTAATCAGTTTCTAGTAGGAAGTTGAGTAAGTCTGATTGGACTATGTTATTAGCAGCTGTTAAACATGGCATTGAAGACTTAACATAATTTAGAGACATAGCAGAGCTGTTATTTGTAGGAAAATATGTTATACTGTATTGTTATATATTAGTTAAATTAAATAGCGAAAAGTTTATGCAATATTTTTAAGGAATTTATGGATCAAACCTATGTATGAAAAAGCTAAGGCATTTAAAAATTGATAAATAATTTTCCTATTTATTTTCCATCTTCCCTAGGACTGGTCTTTAAAGTACGATCAAGAGCATCCAGTGCAGCCACGCTATGATATTAACGCTCCCGATCTCTACCTACCGACAATGGGATACATCACCTATGTAATTGTTGCTGGACTGCTTCTGGGCATGCAGAATCGCTTCTCACCCGAGCAGCTGGGAATTCAGGCATCCAGTGCACTGGCCTATAGCATTTTTGAGCTTGTCATCTACTCCATTTCACTGTACGTGATGAATGTGAAGACGAACTTGAAGACTTTGGATTTACTCGCATTTACGGGCTATAAATATGTGAATATCGTTGTTTGTCTACTGATAAGCACGCTTTTCTTCCGGTCCGGCTATTATATAGCATTAGCCTATACAAGCTTCGCTTTTGGTTTCTTTCTGGTGAGTTGTTGGTAACTAATACTTGGGCTCCATATTATTAACTCTGATTTCTTGCAGTTGCGCACACTGCGAACCAAACTGTTGCAGGACAACTCCCCGGCTGCTCCGAGCGGTGGCATCAACTATGATCCTTATGGAAACCCACAGCAACTTGATTATAGCGGAGGAAGGAAGCGAAAGTTGTACTTCCTTTTTATTGTGATTGCTGGACAAATTTTGTTTGCCTTCCTGCTCTCTAAGCATCTATTTGCCCGGCGTGGATCCGTTGGCGACGCCAAAAATGATCTAAATCAAATCCTTAGTATAATTTTGTGAAACTCATTGAATGCAAATCGCGGGGGAAATTATGTAAAATACAAACATGTCTGCAGTTTGTACACTCTCAAAATCGATGTGTGTTTTTAAAAGTTTTCCAAAAACCAATGTAATAGAATTATTTCCAAAATTGTTAAATCTTAGGGGTAGTTTATGTGGTTAGCAAGGAGTTACTTAAAAAGTTCATAAACATCCAATTGAGATTAGTGGAAATGAAATGAAGCATGCAAATCTTTTTGTTAATTAACAACTAAAAATAGTAAGAACACATTTTATAAATAAAAAGCAAAATGAAGCGAAAAAAATAGTTGTTATTGTTACTGTTATTGAAACAAGCGTTGTTAATGTTTTTCCCATTTTCAAATAGTATATAGTTTTTATTGAAATTTGTTTAGTCTCATTACTGTAACGTGTTGTTTTGTTTGTTGTTTGGTTGGTTTTCTGTTTGTTTGTTGGTTTCTTGCCTTTTTTCATCTTGTTATCAACTTATTGGCTAACTTTTGTTACTTTCGTTTCATTCGATCTTTTCAAATTTGTCACTAGTTTTTCTCGTACGCGTAACCGATTCCATATCTTCGTTTTTCTTTATAAAATATAGGTCTGTATGAAATATTTTGTTTTGCTTTCTGTTTGCATTGTTTAGTCTAATTTGTTGGGTGTTTAATGTTAATGTTTTATACTTTTATTTTATTATGTGTGGCTGAGAGAGTTTTGCACTCGAATAGCTTGAAAAATAATCATAATCATAATCATAATAATAATAATCATAACGATAACAGTTCCTACATTAGGTATTAGTTTTTCGTTTACTTTTACGTTTACGTGTAATTTATCGCGTTTGTTTTTATTTAGTTAATAATGCATACTAATTAGTTATATAGTTAGTATAAGTAGTTCGTTAGTTGGGGCCTCAATTGCAACTCAGTACCATAGCACAAATGTGAAAAAGTTTCGCATACAAATTTCGCTAGTTTAGCTTCAAGTTTTTAGTTGGATCTCATTTCCATTTGATTCGATTTCTTCACTTTAAAGTTTAAACTAATCCAAAATGTGTCTGCGTGTGTGTCTGTGTGTGTAGTTGTTTTATGTTTTTCTTGTATTTCTTTATTTATTATTATGTGTATTATGCTAGCGCTTAGTAAATAGTTATAAACATGCTTTGCTTTGTTTTCAACAAATTCCACGTATTAAAAATAATACATTTACAACTAATAATAATCCAAATTTTAATATATATATATAATATTTATATATATTATATTCATATATAAATGTTTGTTCTGTTGCCTGCTGTTGTTGCATATATAAATCGTAGTTATGTTGTACACAACTATATATCGTATATTATTTATATAAATTTGTTTTTCATTTGCTTTCTTTATGGATATTTGCATTTTTAGTTGAGTGCTTTCATTTGGAATACAAAAAGGTTGCAACAAACATGAAATTACAAAAAAATCCAATAATATGTAATAAACAATTAAAACTCGTGTCTATCAGGAAATGATCAATTGAAATCAATCGCTAGCTCTAACCTAAATCACCAAACTGCGTCTTCGCCTTCGCTTTCGCCTCCGTCTCGGCATCCGCCTCCTGTTGCTTGACAAGATTACGCTGATAGTTGACCGCATTCATTTTATCGAACTATATTACCGTGCCGCCCGGAGGCGCTGATTGACTGGGCGACAAGTGCTGGGCAACATGCTAAGGGGGATAGGAAGACAAATCTATTAGTATATAAAGTTTTACTAGGGAACTTTAAAGACACACCGTTGTATGGCCAGGCCGCGCCCATGTGTAGATGAAGCCATCCTGGCAGGCGGTCAAAAAGCAATCCTCACGAAATATCAACGCCGTGAGACGTTCGTGCGCAATCTTCTTGCAGACGAGCGGCTCCAGCAGCGGACACTCCTCGAAACGTGGACACGCCGGTGTGCCAATCAGTTTCATGGGATCATAGCTGCTCACACTACCCGACGACTGTCCTGCCGTGACCAGTGATGAGTTGTGTGATGATTTGCTAAGCTTCAGCGAGCCAAAACTATTTGCCGTTGCACTGCTACCGATGCCTGATCCGGCTACGTTGTGTGTGTCCACGCCCGTAGAGTGGGCAAAGTTTGTTGAATTACTATTGCTGCTGCGGTTGTTATTGTGATTGCTGTGATTATGCTGATTGTAGCTCTTAAGCATGCTCATGGCCTTGCGATGCTGTCGATGATTTGTGGTTGTCGTGGGGCCACCTCCACTCCCATTGCCCTCATAGCCAATGGTAGCCGAACGTTTGTCCGAATTGCTTAGGAAACTGAAATTGGACAGGCGCTGGGTGAGACTATTGAAGGCGCTGAAACTGCTGTTGCCACTGCCGCTGCCCGAATTTGTATTCGATTTGGTCGAGCTATTGGAATTCTTGCTATTGTAACCGGATGTCGAGTAGTTGGAGTTGCTGACACGCGGACCATTGCTATCGATGCTATCGGACTTGGTCGCACTGATGCAGTTGGGGAACTTTATCGAATTGCTTGTCGTGCCGTGTGATCTGCTATTCGCTTTGGATGCTGCTGTTGTTGCTGATGGATTCACTGCGTCCGTTTCACTGCACTCATCGGGCGGAGTGTTGGCATTGGATGATTGCGAGGATATCGTACAGTTGGCTGTTGAGAATTTACTCGAGCTACTATTGCTATGCTCTGTGGTGCCAGCAATGCCACCGGCTGTTTCCCGTATAGGGCTACAGCTGCCGGAGTCAATGAAATTGCTCGGCTGTCCCATGGCAATGGGTCGTATCACTTTGATGCCATCCGCATCGAGGGCACCGTTCATAAAGCTGCTATCGTTCATCTGTGTGCTATTCACACGCTGTCGCATCGTCAACGGATGCCGCAGCACATCCTCCGTGATGTCCCACAGACAGATTTGCGTATCCTGACTAACCGAGCCGAGGCGATAGCTAATCGCTAGTTTATCCGGCGCCAGCGCCGCTGACGATGCATCCGAACGAAATGATGCTGAATGTGGACGCGCTCGACTTGTATGCAGAGGCGTTGAGTTCTTATCGAATCCCTCGAAGCCACCGTTCACTGTCGAGTCGCCGGAGAAACGTTCTTCACGTGAGGCGGTATATTCATTGAGTTGATTTTCATCGTCACTGAAATCACCGCCATCCCAGTTCGTATAGGACGTGGTATAGGGATCAAAGGCCACCACAGAGACCCACGAACGATGTCCCTGCCCACGGGCCACAACACGTCGTTCGTGTAGTGACCAAACTGTCACCAGATCATCCTCACCGCCAACGACAATGTACTTGCCATCGGGTGACCAGCAGACACAAAGGAAGCCACCAAAATAGGAACGAGCTATGCCTAGCAGCTCCATCGTATCGTAGTGAAAGACACGAAGGAATCCATCCTGTGAGACGAGCGCAAGATTTGAGCCGCACGGCGAGAAGCAGAGCTCATTGATGCAACAATTATCAGTGCTGAAGACCCACTTGTAGAGTGGATTACGTGTGGATTTCGATTTGCAGGTGAGTATCGTATAGCCATCGCCCACCTTAAACGGTTGATAGCTGGGCGCTGTGGCGGCACAAGGCAGCTCCTCGTTGTACAAATACAAATGTCCCGAGGCATGCGAGGCGAGAAATAGATGCGGCGAATTCGGCAGCCATTTCAGGCAGGTCACTTTGGTCTTGTCAATGAGGCGCTGTCCAGTAGAAAAATGGAATTTAATTATTAAATACAAAATAATATTTTATATTTTTTACCTCCTCGTTGAACAGTTTACGCAGCTCACGTGGTCCTTGTTGGGGGAGACCAGTTGGATTTGTCCCGTTGTGAAACCAACCAGCAGCGGTGCTCCAGTAGGCGTGGCGGCATTCGCATTGAAATCGTGACAACTGGGATTTGTGCCCTTATAGAATTTCTTATCGATTGGCTTGCTCATCTCGGTGCCCTGCCGCAAAACCAAACCAAACAAAGGTAAATTAGTCATCCCGCAATGCACAAACAATAAATAAATAAATATTATACATAAATAAATACATGTAAACCTTTATACATGTTTATAACTACTCAAGTTTCTAGGCAACTCCAAGGCAAATTCATTTCCTCTCCAACCATTTGTTATAGTATAGAAATAAGTATTTAAAAAATATTAATCTGTAATAAAGAGCTATTTTTAATAACAAACAATTCAAGTTTTCAACCAAGTCAGGTATACCCTATGCTTGCCGCTACTGCTCACGGGGTATGCCCGCCAATTAGCACAGCTTGTGGTATCGTTGTGAAAATTAGCGGCTTGTTCATGAGTTTCACAGCAGCTGATGCGATCGAGCAGCTGATGCGATTGAAGGAATATAACTCTTAATGGATCGTCATAAGGTTTATACGAGTTTTGACCAAGTTAAGACCAAAAGAATTTTCTATTCGAACAAATGCATAAACCACTGCAAATACAATGCCAATTAATTAGAAACATCTGTTTGCCAGCTTACTGCAATTAAGCAGAATTAAACAAATGAATTGCATTGAAGTCTACATACTCTGACTAGCAACTGTTCTCCATGGTCACTTTACGCCAGCTACATTAACATAAATACCTCTATTTATAGAGTAAATGATAAACTTTACTTTTAATTAACTTTAAAGAAGTTAAATTTATGATTAATAAAAATAATTATGTCTAGCTTGTCGTTAGATAACAGCGCAGTGCTGGCGTCTAGACGATAACCTACATTGAAAGCAGTGTTAGTGACTAGCAGATACCCTACAGGTAAGACAGCTAAGCATGAGCTACTTAAATATTATAACTAGTATTTACAGGGTATTTATAAGTTTACTCAAGAGAATTTTATGTTCTCCCCAGGCTTCCAATCTACACCTAATCAATTGATTCCCACTACTGAAAGGGTATACAAAAAGCAGTGTCACGAAACTGCCAGAATTTTGTTGGTTTCCAGTGGAAAAAAGATCAAAAAAGAAGAAGAACAAAATAGCGGTTGCCTTCGAGCGCAATAAACACATTTAAATAAAAGCTAAGCAAGCGAATTGATCAACAACAGCAACTAAATAACAACAACTGAGAGAATTGAAACAAATTAAGCGATTGTGTACAAGTGTGTGCGTACGGCTGTGTGTGTGTGTGTTTCTTGGGGAGTGTAGTGGGAGAAGCGGCTGGTGGTGGTGGTGGGTGGGTGGTAAACTAGTACATGTGATGAGCTGTTAGTTCTGTGTATTTAGTTGCTATAACTAAACTAGAACGCTCGCCAATTGTAGCAAGTAGAAAATGTTGCATGTTGTATGACGAAGACTAACGCTTATCAGTGACCTAACAGTACCCTAACAAAGGGTAGTTTAGTTTTTATACGAATTGTGTAATAATTTAATAGGTTTATAGCTCGAAATCAGAGGAATGTCGGAGAAGAATAAACTTAATTGAATCAGTAGAAAATGTCATAAATTCCATCTCTTTTTGGACACTAGCCACGTCACCTACTCTCCATGTCTACTCGGCCGTATACAAAAGGAGAGACAATAACAATAATGCAAATTATAATGACGCGCTCTCGAATCTTTACTCACCTTTTTAATGCCACGAAACGCATAGACGTACAGATCTCGGCCAAAATTAAAACAAATACGATCTCCGCCATATATTTGATTCGTCGGCATTCCATTTTGATCCAGAACACTGCCATTTGTCATTGAATGCATCGAGATTCCACCGCCCAAGCGTGCATCCACTGTGCTGCTACCGTTATAGCTATCACCGCCGCCTCCCCCGCCACCAATGCCATTCAGTGTTGTTGTTGGTGTAGCGGGTGTTGTTGTTGCTGTTGTGGTTGTTGTTGTCGCTGCGCCATTTAACTGCAGTTGCGTACGCTTATCAACCGCTGTTGTTGTTGTTCCTGCTGCTGTTGCCGCCGCTGTTGTTGTTGCTGCTGGCGATGTGTTTGCCGCATCGCTGTTGCTCTTAGTGTTGCTGGTGCTGCCACTACTTGGATTGGGCAGCGTTACGAATGAGACGCGCACCTGAGGTGAGCTTTGATTGTTGCTATAACCGACACGATTGGGACGCGAATATTCGGATAGGGTTAATAGACGATACGTTCCCTCGCGCGTTACAAATTGCGTTTTCAGATCGTCCTTGACATTGGCATCCAGTTGATTGGCCATTACGTAGGCGGTTGTGTGTTGTAATTCGTTTTAGTTACACACGCCGCTCTCTTAGCTGTTTTTGTTGTTACTACTTTTGCTGTTGTTGTTGTTGTTGCTGCTGCTGCTGCACACAACACGCACACACACACCCGAAACACACATATATCTCAACCCATACCGCGTACACACACACATACACGCACGCAAGTGTTTGGGCTGCTTGCTACCTGCCGCTGCCGCTGTCGCTGCCTCTGCTGTTCACTGCCACTGCCGCTGCCCTGCCCGTTTGCTTTTGTGTTGTTTTTTTTTTTTTCAATAAATCGTTAAGTTTTTGCTACTAATTAACTGGCCTTCTATGTGGGAGTGTGTGTGTGTGTGCTTAATGCTTGAGCGTCGCTTGTTATAATTAGATTTAATTCTTCACTACACTTCAATTTCTATGTGTTGTTGTTGCGGAATTTTTATTTTTCTCTCGCTGCTATTATTTGTTTATCGATAAACGATATCATACGCTTGCACAGCGCAGCTAACTTCAAGTGAGTCAAAATATGCGTAACAACGCACAGATGTTGGCACCTTTCGGTTCGAAATACTTTGCAGCCCTTGTAATTTGCATCGAGTGGCAGCTCTCTAGATTTGTTTACAATTTTAACATCTGTATAGAGCGATCTGGCAGCTCCAGAAAAGTGTAACACTTTGGCGCGCGTTTGAATGTCGAAGTGCTGCTTGCAAAGCACTTAAGAATAAGCAATTACAGTTAAGAAAAACATTTTTTTTCTATTAGAATGAATTAGGTATAAAGAATATTGGAAAATCTATAAAAGACTTAGACTAACTTGCTGATTGACTACATCATGTATTTTTTGAGCGGAAATCATTTTTACCAAAATGCAATCTACACATGTCTTACAAAATTGGCCAAAGGCATTGCTCCGCGCGCTAGCTGGCCAAAAGAAGTTAACTGAATCGAAAGTTCATTTTGAACACATTATTCGGAATTGGCTTTAGACTGTATTGCTGCTTTGGTAAATGGATTGACGTTGAGGGGATGCAATGTGGGTCAATAGCTTTGATAGCTGGAATTTTCTTGTAGCTTGACCATTTTCGAACGCGTGAGTGGCATGCAATTTTCTAGACGAAACTAATTTGTACTAACAAAACAATCACAGCAGGCAATGAATCAATACGTGAGAACTGGAAAATGTGTTGCAGGTCTTTTGAGATTAAAAAAAATAATAATGTATAATATTTTTTAAAAACAACTTTATTTTTTTATAAAAAATTTTTACAATATAGTATAAATGACACAAAAATGTTAGTTTAATTTTTATAACAAATTCTATTTTTTTTTTTTTTGGAATTTTTACTGCGACGTAATGTGCAATGGATTTGTCATGTCCAACAAAACTAGTTGTCTTTGGAAATGTCATTGCAATTCCTGTCGCTTCAATTCTCTAGGGATTTTCTATCATGTTCTCACTATTTTTTATTTTCTGTGTTTTTTTCTCTTTATTTTTGCTACATTAGCAAAGTGTGTGTGTGGCATTTTGTATGTTGGACACAATCACAAATACGAGCATTAAATTCTCTCAATGTGGTGAGGGAAAAACAATCAGAGACAGCACTCGAGAAAATCGTGACCTTGCCAAAGCTCTTGAGATACCCTGCAATATCAATGATGGTGAGTGCATTTGTGCACAGGACAATGAACTTTATACAGAGCAGGTGAAGTTCACACACCACTTGAGTTGTCTTATATAAAAGACACTGTTCTTCTGCCCAGTTCACACATCAGAATGCAGTTCTCAGGTAAGCAACGAGATGTGCTATCAACTGAATTGATTCACTGGAGTTTCTTATCTTTAATCAGCTCTTGTTCTTGTTCTCTGCTTTGGCTTGTTTTTGGAGATACGGGGACAATGCATTGATACCTATGAGCCCGGCTGTACATTACCAGCAGAAGTGGGACAACCCCAAAGGCACTGCATTGATCCCACAAAATACTGGATGTGCATGCAATTGAACGCGAAGGCAGTGCTTAAAAAGTGTGGTCCGAATACGGGATTCGATCAGTCCAAACATGCCTGTATACCCTGGATTGCTTGGATATGGAAGCCTTGCATTGAACCACCAAGTCGTCCCATTGTCTGGGAGCAGTGCTATCAAAATAAGCGGACTTAAAAGTGTATTTAAGGAACGTGAAAAATATAGAGTTTTCGCTTAAAAGTCTTGAGTTAAAAAAAAAATATTTTTCCGTTAATTATATATTTATAAACTTAAATGACGAACATTAAAAACGGCCTTATGTTTGTTGCTGCGTATGTAATTTAATTGCAGCACCGAAAAGTATGCAATGGATTCTTAAATTATAATATCAGGTTTTCACTTGTGGGTGGTTATGTAAATTTCGCTTCCTAATCGTTGTTTTAAGAGGTAGCAGTTTATAAATTAACCTAATGTAAATAATCTGTTTTTTTTTTCTTTTTCTCATTAATGAATAATGTTTGTTACTATGTAACACATATATTTTATATTCAATATAAATTCAATTGAACTTGTAAAATATTTTTTATTGAAGCCAAATGTATTTAAAATAAATGCTATTACAATTCATTTAGCTTAAATAAGTAAAAGAGCTTCATGCTTTATATTTTGTTTGTTTAAACTTCAACTGACTTCTTGGTTTATATGAATGCTAAATAAATAAATATAAATAAATATGATTAATTTCTTTAATTTTTAGAAAACACTTCCGGTACTTACTCTCGCCAGTTCGACATGTATGCACATTCATTTCGCAGTAATTGCTAAATTGTCTAACTTGTCCCATGTAAACTCCTTCAACAGGTTGATAAATTAGTGGACACATGCTACTGCAATGTTTTTGGCACTCCTCCTTGGTGGTAACAATTAGAGCTTTATAATGGAAATGACTTTTTTATCACAGATAAAAGTTAATTATTTAATAAAGAGTTCTTACCAGGTCTGCGGGTGCAGTTGGCTTTGTCAAAGAAGCACTTATTACGGAAGACGACACAACCACCGCCAAGTGCCCAGACAACCTCCTCAGTTTCGGGGCAGTCCCCAGTGCAATTGGCGTTGACGTGGCTTAAACCAGCCAGACAGATCAACAGACTACATGCCAAAAAGTACTTCATGACAAATAACTTATTCGCTAGCACAATCAAGAGCTTGAAATCAACTGATGTTTGTTTCTCAAGGCGATAGGTTCATAAGCAAGTAATTTAGTCACTCACAGACACCTATTTGTAATATGTGTGAGTGTATACAAATACACATAAACACACTGTATTTGTCTTATCAGCTGCTTTGCAGAAACAAAAACAATTATTATGTTTACATATATTTTGAAGGTAGAAACATTTTGGAAAATGAATGCGTAATATTATATTATTAGCTCAAATATTAAAATAATGGCGAAGTTTATATTTACTAACTCATGACATCAATTAAATTATTTGATTATTATTTCCATCATGATTATTTTATTTGTCAAACTGATCAACATTTATTTCAAGCACCTAAAAATAGGCAACAATTGTTTGAATTTAGAAAGTGCCATGCTTAATTAAACTGCAAAAAGTAAATTTTAATAATAAATAATAAAGTTGTTATATATTTCTTTTGTTAAGAATTTTATATATTACTTTTCCCAAGTAAACTAATTTAATCTTTAAGACTTCTAGGTAAGTAGCTCAAAACTTAAAACGCAGGTGCATATATCAGATAAAGTACGAATGAAAAAGTCAATTGGATAACATAAAAATAAATAAATTAAAAGTGTTTTAACTTTTTTTTTTTGAGCTTGTAGGGACTCTAGAATAAATTTATGGTTCATAAATATAAACACCTAAAAGTATGCAATCACGAAAACTAAAATAGTTTTTATTAAGAGTCAGAAACTGTTCAAGAACCAAAATTTAATCAAAATGCCTTATTAAATTTCTATTTTTTAATAAGTTCAGCTGGAGGAGCCTCAGCTAGTTCAAAGCTGGACTTTAATTGACATTATTGTTTATATGAATGCTGAAAAAATATATTGGAAACAAATTATTTTAATTTTATTAAAGCAGTTTTGGTACTTACTTTCGCCAGTTTCGCATATATGCGCATTCATTTCACATTGATTGCTAAAGCTTCTGCTTTGTCCCATGTAAACTCCTCCGACCGGTTGGTAGACTTGTGGGCAGGCAAAAGGGCATAGTTTCTGGCATTCCTCCTTGGTTGTAATGGTTAGCGCTGTACATTCAAAATGTTTCATATTAATTATTGTCAAAACGTGTTCTTATTTAAACAATATCAAACTGTTTGCGTGCAAAACTTTAATCAATTGATCTTAGCATAACACTTGTGTAAATAAAATGTATCAAAAACAATAACTTACGAGGCTTGCGGGTGCAGTTGGCTTTGTCAAAGAAGCACTTATTACGGAAGACATTACAGCCACCGCCAAGTGCCCAGACAACCTCCTCTGTCTCGGGGCAGTTCTTATTGCAATTGGCATTGACGTGGTTCAAACCAGCCAGACAGATGAGAAGACAGGCAAAAACGTATTTCATTGCAAATCAATTTGGTGGTTAGCACGATCAACAGCTCGAAGTCGACTGGTGTTAGTTTTGCTAGGAGATAGGTTAATATACAAATATATAAAAGCGGCTTCTACACGTGTATTCGACTTATGCCAAACACATACAAAGAAACCCTGTGTATTTGACTGAACACTAATGAAGACGCTGTGTATTTGCCTATCAGCTGTTTTACAAACAAACAAAAACAAGTCTTTTGTTTAAATAAATTTTTATATTTATGAAGCTTATGGAAAATTACCTCAAGTCATTTTGCCAAAACCCCAGAAGTTTTGTTTGTTTTTTTTAAGTAAGACTTCAAAATATTTGACTAACTATTGAATTAATTTAAAGTAAATTATTTTTTACTTGAGTGTCTTGTTTGTTTGTTCAATAAAACTCATAAGTTTACGAGTGTTTCAGATTTTATCTTCTAGAAGTTTTCTGGCCACAATTTTTATCATATTTTTTTAGTGAATATTTGTTTTTACCTGTTTATTAAGTAAATATTTATTATTTATTTTATAACTTGTTATCTCTTGTTTTTTCTTAGTGCACGCCTGATAATACAAACAATAACTACACAAATTATATTATTAATATTTTTATATATAATTTGCTTTGTAGAACACACAAACAGCTGTGATTTATTTACTTAACCCAGAGTAAGCCAATGTGTCAACAATCTCATATAGATACATAGTTGAGTCCGGTTTTAAAGTGACGTCAATTTAGTAATTTGAACTGAGCTGACTTTGAATTTGTGTAAATCGATTAAAACACTGATAATAAAAGTTTACAATATTTCCGAGGGTTTTCACAGCTTAGTCATTAAGTTTTTAATGACAATGTTGCAGCCGTATCAAACACAGTAACTAAGTTAATGAATTGGCATTTAATTAAGTAAAGTAAAATAAAAAACCAACAATTTTATTCAGCGATATTCAGTAAATAGTTCACCGAACTGCGTATTAAAGCTAATATGCCAACAAAAAATAAGGCCAATATTTCCTTTACCCACTTTAGTTAATATTTATACAAAAAAACATTTCTAATTTCTTACTGTACTTAAGAAAAACCCTTACTTTTTTTCTAAAATATTAAATATTCAATAAAATATATTTTTAAACACTTTATTAGCCTTTACAAATTTTAGGTACATTTTTTTTCAACTATATTTTATTTTGTCTCACAGATTCACGTACAATTGGGCGTATCATAACCGCAGCTCGTCTCACTCCAAGCTGTCAGAATTTAAATAAAAATTAAAATCAAGTGAATAATGCATTAATATATTTACTTAGCTTGACTTACATATGTTATTAACACAAGCATTGACACTCATTCTGCATGCATTAGAGAATTGACAACGCTTTGTCTGACCATCGACCACGGCTACTCCACAGACAGGTTTAAAAATGGTTATACACACGTCTGGACAGGACTTCTCCTGGGCCAATATATAACTGCAACAGAGCAGCAAACTGATTAATGCGACACAGAACTTCATCATGACAGTTGAAAGGTTTAAACTGACACAATGCTGATTGGCGGGACACTTTTATATCTTTTTGTTTGTCGCCGCTGAGTGAAGGGTTTAAATATTTGAACTGACTTTTAAATTTAAAAACATTAAAAAACAAGTGAATCAGTTTAAAGCACGATTTCTTCAAAGTAAATAAATTATATAATTATTTAAAAGAGTCATAACGAATATGTGCTCAATTTCGTGACTTTTATTCAAATAAGCGAAACAAATAACACAAGTTTTTAGTTATCACACGTGAGTTTAAGTTGCAAGTCATTCAAAAGTTATTATTTAATTTGTAATACTTTAAGCCTTATCTTAGTATGCGTTAATTTGAGTTTCTTTTTCATTTACTTAAAGTCGTTTTTATTATTTAATTGAGAGAGAAAAATATCAGATCAGTTTAGTTCGAATTTAGAGAAGGCTACGACATTTGGGAGAAATATTTTCTTGGACGCCAGTTTGTGAAACTTAATCAAAAAATGTTAATGTTATAGTAAATTGATGACTTCACATCACATTATTTATTTATATTTGATTACAACTGATTATAGTTTTATAAGGGGTTTCCACGCAGGTTTATACTCATAGGGACATTTATTAGGGCAATTTTAGTCATTTATAAATATGAAACTTAGCAAAAAACTTATTAAGCAGATACTAAAGTTTATCTTTATTAATTAAACGCCTTAATCCAGTTCTACATTCTGAAATATACATCGGTTTTATATACAACAATGTGTCAACCTGTTTAACTATTCAAAACATTTGGTATACTCTAATAATAATATTGCATATCAAATTCTTTCGTTTAGCTAGATATTGGTATTCGTAACTGAGTGTTACGACTTCGATTTCGGGACTTTTTTAAGACCCCGTACTCTTTTTTTGTATAAAAAATATAATTAGCTCGTTATTAAATATCAACAGTTTTGCAGTCATCACACGTGAGTCAAAGGCGCAAAATTATTCAAATTAAATTGATTATATGATAAGCAAACTGGTGTAAAATATATGCATTAAAAACTCTATAGTTTTAATTGAGGTTATCACTCTGCTCAACGTCATAAGCTCAATAATTCGTATGGTCCTTGATATTCACTTTAAAAGACACAATAATTTTCTAGCTTTCAATTAGTAATCATTATATTTATTCAACAATTAATCATTTGGTTTATTCGGCCTTATAGATATCTATTACAATTGGACGAGAGATTTGCACAGCTACCTGCACGCCAGTCTGTAAAACATAAACAAATCCATTTATTAATAAACAAAAAAAATATATAAATGTAAAGCAAACTTACTTATATTATTTCTGCAGCCACTGCTGCCCATGGCGCAAGAGTTGGAGAATTGACATCTCATTTGTCGACCTCTGACATTGGCCTCACCACAGACTGGCTGATAGATGGCAGGGCATATGCTGGGGCAATTCCTTTGGGCCAATATACAACTGCAGCAGAGCAGCAAACTGATTAAGGCCACATAAAACTTCATCTTCATTAACTGAATGCCAAAAACTCACTAGATACTCTCATCTTAGAGACAGTGTCTTATATACGATCTTGAGCTAGGTTTGAGTGGGCGCGAAAACTTTTCTAACCGGTTTTATTTCTCGGTAGCTCTCGAGAACTCAATCAATAATCACCGAGCACTATGTGCAGACCGATGCAACAACAGTTTAATACCCTAACAGTTAGTAACGACAAAAAAAAGGAAATTTATTTTTTTTGAATTTATTCAGCATTTTAGATTTATACAAGAGCTGCACAGTTTGGTGAAATATTGTCACAGATAGAATAAGTCCAATCTGAAATAATATTTATTGCACATTTATATTTTATAATCAAAAAACTGATTGATTAACTTACTTATGTTTTTGGTGCAAGAACTGACACCCAATGCACATGCATTGGAGAACTGACAGCGTACCAATTGACCTCCAAACAAGGCCTCTCCACAGACTGGACTATAAATGGCTGGACACATGATGGGACACTGCCTTTGAGCCATTATATAACTGCAGCAGAGCAGCAAACTGATTAGTGCGATACAGTATTTCATTGTAACAGCTGAAATTTTAAATGTAAACTACTTGTTTCGCTGATATTAACTGAGTTTTATATACAAATTTACGCTCTGCTTAATATGGCTAAACTAATTGGTAACTAAACTAATTTGTACTCTATTTAGTTTCATTTTAGCGTGGAGTAAACAATTTAATTATATTGTAGCTTACTGAACGTATTTATCACATCACCTGTCGAGTAGTAAAGTTGTGAATCCCATTAGTGTGTAACGTATCTGAATGGTTAATATCAACAGTTACGTTCACATTTGTTGCTAAATATTGGGGATTTTATTAACTTGTCTGTATCTGATATACACAGCGAATGTTCGACTAGGGGGCACAAAAGGGGCTCGTGCCCCTTTTTGCTATATAAACGGGTTCTCGCAGTTTACAGTAAACAAAAAGCAAATGTTAAGTTAATAATTATAATATGATATGAATTTTATTTGCATAACATTTTAGTTTAATTCAGTCGTTTATGTTATTTAAACAGTTTTGGTAAGTCATAAATTTATGGAATATTTTATACTGCTGAAATGATAACAAACACGGAGATTATATTAGTTTAAGACTAAACGGGTTTATTGCTTAGAAATATGGTGGTCTAATATCCGGACTTAGGTGAGTCAACATATGGGTTATCTGTACGTTTCTCAGGAAGTTTCAGCTGATAAGTTATCTGTTTTTAACCCCTGCAGCGATACGTTAACAAACATTGTAGTTTTCAAAGTGTAAGCAGACACTGAAATGATTTCAATTGACAACAGACCTTTGACTTATGACACCAATTGAACTTTATATATATAAAAAACGATTTAAATTCCTTTTTGTAGGAGTTGTGTAGGCCATTGATCCTTGTGCCATGCGCTGAAAATGCAAACTGTTGATAGTTTTCGACAGTGAAATTTAAATCCATGTTTGGACTGGCCCAAAACATCTGTCATAAATCAATATGCCCGTTCCAATTGCATTTCACTTGGCATCGGATCAGACTTCACACTGCTCGACAGCGACAAAAAGTATCTGAAACAAACGCTGCAGTTCAGTTGCACAATTTTTGATTATTTTATGGTTCAATTTCAGTTTTTTTTTAGGGTTTTCGGTTTTCAGCTTTCTTCTCTTTTTGTTCATTTTGGCAGTTATCAGTCAAGCCCTTTGTCAGTCCAAAAGCGAGCACATCAATAAAACGAGCTGCAAAAATTTTATTTCAATGGAAAATATTTTCAACCCTCTTTTTTTTGTATTTTTTTATACCCTTGCAGAGGGTATATTGTTTTTGTCACAAAGTTTGTAACGCATTGAAGGAGGCTTTTCCGACCACATAAAGTATATATATTCTTGATCAGCATCAACAGCCGAGTCGATATAGCCATGTCCGTCTGTCTGTCTGTCCGTCTGTCCGTCTGTTTCTATGCGAACTAGTCTCTCAGTTTTAAAGCTATCTTAATGAAATTTGGTACAGATTTGTATTCTCTCTGCACGCAGTTCATATGTTAAAATCGGCCAGATCGGACCACCATATCATATAGCCCCCATAGGAACAATCGGTTGAAAGTGCTTAGTATGAACATTTTCGGTGTCTATTGACCGATTTCATCTGTTGACCAAATTTTAAATCGGACTACTATATGTATCATATAACTACCATAGAAATAATTGGTTATTAAAACCAAATTAATGCAATATTCATGACTGCAAGGGTATTTAATCTTCGTCGAGCCGAAGATAACCTTTTTTTTTGTTTTTGTTTTATTTTGTATTGTTAAATTCGTCTGCTGTTTTTTGCGCGTATCGAGTGGCAAACAGAAAGTGTAATAAAATAAAAATTTGCATGCTAAAGAACAGTCAGTTGCAGTGGGAAAACATTGTATAAATGCCTAACTAACAGTTACTCAGTTGGCCATAAATTTCAAATTTATACTTTATATAACAAACTAAATGTAATTGTTTCTAATTTGCTCATTTTATACAAACATTTATATTTTATATTAATTTAATAAACTGTTAATAAAGTTAGTTACACAAATCATAAGCTTGTGTGCTCTGTTAAGTCGAGCATACCTTATTAGCCGCCTATTTGAGATGTATATATTGTAGCTGTGTGTAAATCAGAATCAGAAATGTTGCAGTGCCAAACAAAATGTAATTCCAGCTGTGAACAAACGTAGAACAGTGAATTACCCATAACATGTTATATTTGTATTTAATTACATGATGGACATGCTAAAGTTGCCAAAAGAGTTGTATAAAATAATTAAAAACAAAAGGAAAAATTCAATTTCTTTAGATATGCCTAGTGAAGCTGATAATTAATTAATTGTAAATGAATTGTGTTTAATTACTTAGCATTTTTCAGGCAGTTTGTGTAGTTCCCCAGCTACAAATTTTATTATTTTCACACCTTTGTCTGTATAACAATTAGAAGTATTTTTAGCTTTTTAGGAAAGTATTTTTATCTTCAGATTTTCATTAATTCAATTAAATATTTCATAAACAATAGAAATATAATGTAGTGTTTGAAATCAAACAAGTTTTAGCTAATGCATTTAACTAAATAAAATGTATTCTGTAATTAACTGTTTTTGGTTGAATCAAAAGCTGGATTAACCATTCAGTTAACCATTCTTATACTGATCTACTTACTTTAATTTGTTTGGCATAAATATGCCTTTCTCCCAAAAGACAAAAGTTTCTAAACGAAATGCACAAAATTCTTGGTGACTAAGCTGAACTTTATTATTTAAATCCTATATAATTATATGCATATTTACTTAACTCACCAAATGAATTATATCACATATGATATCATAAGTTGTACAAGAAGATTAAATTATTACTAAATAACTTAGCTAAGCAAATAGCGCTTAAAAGCAAGAAGAAAGAATTTTCACTGACTCACTGTCTAAAAAATGTATAATTAATTATTTGATTAGAACAAAGTATGAGAGTTGCTTTAAATTAGCAAGAAAATTGTATGACTTTTTTAATTTTATACTGCTATATTGACATTTTCTGCTTGTTACACAAGAGAATTTCCCTCAAGAGGAAAATTTGCAGCTCAAGAGTGCATACAAATTTTGCAGTTGTTTTTTTTTTTTTTAGGGTTTGCGAAAATCTGAAAATAACTTTAAAATGTTACAAATGCCACATGAATTAACATAAATCACCAAAAAGCCGAGCTCAAGAGACCGTGCACCGTGGACTGTGAACTGCGGAGTGTAGACGGTGGCATAAGGAAAGGCGTTGTGCTCTGTGTCCTGTGTCTGTAGCTTCATTTAATGGCAGACATTAATAACCTGATTTAATTTATGGCCAAAAGCAAACAAAGCCAAGTGCGCAACGTGGCCAATAAAGGCGGCTGGCGCTCTTAGACGAGGCCGGAATAGAGGCTGAGTCTGAGGCTCAACTGCAGCCACATTGCAATGGCAAAGGCAATTACTCAAGTGTGCAGGACCTAATATGCCTTAAGGCGGCCCGAAAGCAACTTAAGAACAACACCAAGAACAACAGTAACAACAACAACAGCAACAACAACAACAACTACAATGATAACTTGGCTCATTTGCCAGGTGAAAATTTGGTTGGCTCTCTTTGGGTACCCCCAAAAATGCCTTTAAGGCAGTGTTTTGAATTAATTAGCTGTTGTTCCGCTTGTTGTGGCTTTGCCAAGGCTATCTCTGGAAATAATTTACAGCTTGCGTTAATGTCATGAATATGCAAGCAGAACGAAGGAACTGTAGAGCCATAGAACCGTATAACCGTACTCCACACAGCCGGCAACAGCTTCAAAGACGTTGGGCAAACAAACAGGGCCATAAACTGCCAGCCAAATAGCAACAGGGCTTCTCATTCCACTCTTCGCCAACTTGTCCCTTATCACACTTTCTCGCTTTCTCACACTCTTGCTCTCTCTCGCCCACTCTCTCTCTCTCTTCTGTCCAGTCACCTGCCCTGTAAGTCATGTCTGTTTACAGCATCGCGCCACACTTATTCGCGCAATTCTGTTGTAGTGTTTTGATAAGATTACGTTCAGGTGTTTTTTCTGCACTATAAAAGAAGTGCTGTCAAATTAGCATAGATCAGTCTACGAGAACTTTAGCAACATGAATTATCTGCTTCTATTCGCTCTGTGCTTGGCTTTCATTAGCGGTTGCTTAGCCGAATCCTATGGCAAATATAATGGACGTCCAGGTTGCCAAACCGAAGAGGAGATCACCGTTGGCTCTTATCCGAATTTCCATCAGAAGAACGTTTATTGGCAATGCACAACTCTTGGTGTTCCGGCCAGCATTGCTTACTGTCCAGCAGCCACTGCATTCCTAAATGAGGTCAAGCAGTGTGTGCCATGGAGTGAATGGTACTGGACACCTACTGAGCTGCCACCAAGTCAGCCATCTTATGGAGTCTAAGAATTCAAGCTGCAAAACCTAAAACGATTTGGCTGTGAAACATTTTGCTAACAATTTTATAATTTTTCTTTTTTACAAAACAAATAAATTGATTAATTGAGCATTAAACAAGAGTTTTCTATACTTTCAACGTAATTAAGCGAGTTCAATAGATTACTCATACGCCGCGTTGTAACTATTGAATTAATTCATTATTACATTAGGCAAACTTCAGTGTAATTAATAGAAAGCGCAACAATTGAACAAGATAATTGAACATTTCCAGGTATTCATTGATTTTATTAATGCGTTTCGTAGAATACAAAGCAAATACTTTTATCTAAGTTTATCTAAGTTAGGAGTTACAAAGTTCTCGGTAACTTAACATTGGAATTCCATGAAATTAATAAGCTTATTAAAAAAAATTGTTTACAACATTTTTAAAATATATCAATGGCGATAATTTGTTTATAGTAATTTATTTATTATGAGACAACCGTTTAGGTTTAAATATTAGATACAAAATTACTTAATAACAGTTGCTTTTCCAGCTTAATTTGTTTATTCATTAGTTTAGAAAACTAACGCAACAAAATAATTAAGCGATTTAGCCAAATAACAAAAATGTAATATTTTTGTTTACAGCAAACTTTTAACGAGTTTCGGGGTCAACATGACGTATTTAAAATAGATGAATTTACAAATATGTTATTATTGAAATCAATATCATTTAATGTAGTATAACAATTCAAGTTAAATATTTAGCAAATTTTATTTAATTGTCAAACGATTTTCAGCAAATTCATTAGTGCAAAACAGAATGCGAAAATAAACTTTATTAAATAACAGTTTTGCCAGAGTGCACAGCCAAATGTCAGACCGTGGCTGCTAATTAAAAATTATTAAAATGGCCAACGAGGGGCCAAAAGCCTGTAAAACTGGCCTGGTCAATGTTCTCTCTTACCGACTATTTACCGAATTGCGCAAACAATAGACCCGCGTAGGCTACACCAGTGCCACACAAGTGTTGGCTAGGAGGAGAAGAGTGTGGCCAAGTGGCCCAGAAGGGTGTTGGCCAAATGGGCCAAAGGATTTACGTGAACCACAGCAATTGCTGGTTGCGTCACGCCCACATCGGCCATGGTCCAATGCATTTGACCACGCACTCTGCGTAATTGTTTCGCGTATGCCGCACATCACAACAAATAAATGCAAATCCTTTTGGGCCAGCACCCAACACTCAACACTCAACATTCAACATACAACATTCTCAACATTCTGCGTTTCTGTTTTTAATTCATTTGGCTACCGAAATCGGCTTATTTGCCCATTTGGGTGCCAAAGCTAACGCTCCTTTACCCACCAGCCGTTTGCACCGTTGGTTTATAAATAACATTTGTTCGAAAAATCGCATTTAATTAAATTGTCGACGATTTTTTTTTGGCCCAGCTTAAATTATTCTGCTTTGGGGGTGGCGAAAAGGGGCAACAATGAGCATATATTTTCTGAGTTAACCTTTTAGCCCCGTTAACCACATAAGCTACTTGCTTGTATGCAAGAGTTCATATTTTTGATGAGCTATATAATGATTTTAATTTATTTAAAATAATACAAACAATTGATAGTATTTTTAAACGAGTTTCCTTCGATGAAACCGCTTAAATCTTTTTACTAACTTCCCATCTTTCTAAATATACTTATAAATTACTATTTAAATGACAGTTAGCTGTGGACATGTTAGTAAGCCTTTTTTGCTGCTCTTACCACCTTTGCTTGAGGCAAAAGCTTAAGTTTGTTTTAATTTTTTTGATGACTTAACCCAACAACTTTTTGTAGAATACTTTTTAATGTTGCAACTCATTGGGTAAGTAAAAATAGGCAGTCTGATTTGTTGTAACAGCTGCGCACTTATAAAGTCATTGTTCTTGTTTTTTTTATTTCTGCTGTTTTCTGGAGCACCACAATTTTATATACACAAATCGATTTAGTTGAGCATGCAAATAACTTTATTTGTTTAGTAGGGAAAGAGTAGGAGATGGAAGGAGACAGAGAGTGAGTGAGAGTGAAAAAAGGTAAATGTTAAAGTAAAAAAAACCCGTTGTCGTCAGTTGGCTTTTGTTGTTGGTGTTGTTTTGTTATCGCATGTGCCAAGTCGGAAGCCGGCAAACAAATTTGCATAGATCGCAGCACACACAAACACAATATATAGCACAGCCATATAAATTTAACAGACACACATACACATACATATACACGTGCTTATTCACACACATGCAACGACATTGATGTCGACATCGACACGCAGTGAAGCAAAGTGAAAGGCGCAAAGACTAAGTGCATGCTTGAGTGTATTTTGCTATCATTTCCCTATGCTTTACTTACCCCATACTTAGCGCTGCGATTGAGCAGCGTTTGTTCTGTGGTTGCCACACCTATCTCCACTAAGCTCATACCTATACCTATACCTACACCTCATACACCTTAGCCCATTTCTACCTGCACATGTGCTTATGTAAATCAAGGTAAACAGAAATCTGTTACAGCATGATACCATTACAATGACATGCAACAGAGCTTAGACTCAAGACTCAAAGATACAAACGACACCAGACTATAGATACTTAGACACGTGTACTCTATTGACTACGATATGTTATACAAATGCGTTATTGATGCCCCATCACCACAAGCACCACAAGCACAACAACACCAACAACAGTCATCTTCCTGCAATGGCAACGGGCACAGGAACATGCTTAACAACACTCTTGAATAGAAGCCAGACATGAGATTTCTACGCTGTCAGCAAGACTAGACTATTTGGAACAGTGAAGCCCCGCAAAGTGATTCAAGCTGCGATTGCTCCTTTACTCCAATTCTCTGTTGCAAGTGATTTGCTGTGGGCCAAGCAAAAGTTGTTGCAGCTGGTCATTAAATGTTGCCAGAGGTAGCACAAAAGATATGCCAAGTGCGTGTTCAATTGTAGGAAAAAAGAGAACAAATTTAAGACAATGGAGAGCAAGGAGAATGAAAGAAATGGTGACAGAGATAAGCACAAAGGAGATGACCTAAAAATAACAAAAGTTTTCTAAATCTGACAGGCTGTACGGATTAAAAGATAAACGAGAAACTTGCTGTTGGAGAGAAAAAATACAAAAGAAATAAACGGCCAAGGCATTTAAATTTACTACTTGGGAAAGTGTATGACATTTCCTGACTCATAAAAATCAGAAAGGAGCTGTGAACTATGATAAAAAGTTAAGTAAAATTCAAAACTTATAAAAATAACTAAATTTTCTTAGTTTTAACTTATCGAGAAAAATCTGTGGCATACTTTTGAGAGCAAAGTATAATAAAGAACTTTAATCAATGTAAAACATGTTTAGAAACTTTTTAAGTTAACCCAAGACACAAAAATCTATTATCGCCAGGAAATAGGTTACTCTTGATGTAACCGCTAAACAATTGATCACACCTCAATAGCATCGACCTCGTGAAATGGTGAAAACAGCCAAAATAGCAATAAAGTAAAGGACAAACAACGAACAATGCAAATGCAATAACCGAATTCAAATTGGAAATGGGGCGGAAATTGAAATCGAAGGCGTTGAAGTGATTTCGTCTCACGAAAATTCAATTGGATTGCCAAAAACGTCGAGCAAAAATGCCTGACAAACAGCAGTTAGAAGTCTGGCAGATGGTAAAAGCCAAGTGAAAGCAGTGGAACCCTATGCCGATACTAGCAACACCTAGACAACATATCGCATTCAAGCCAACGACAAACTGGGTGGGGCTTGTGGCAAACACGATTTTGTGGCTGTTTGCACACACAATTTGTATTTTTGTATTTTCCTATATATTTCTTATTTTTATTTTTTTCATTTCATTTCACTTCGTCTTCTTTCGGTTGCTGCATGCAATTTTAATGTGATTTCGGATTTGATTTGTAACCAAAAAATAAGCCAAATAAACTTTTCAGCACAAAGTGCAAAGTTCTTGTTGTTGTTACTGTTGTTGTTATTGTTGTTGTTGTCGCTTGTTAAGTGCAAATATAAATTCAACGGCACCATAAAATGCTCCGATATGAATGGAAGCGTTGGGGAATAGGGGAGGTCAAATATTTATTTGTTGCAGTGCAGAAATTTTATGCTGCATACTTTTATGCGCTGTTGAAAAACACAATGCGGAGACGTTCGGAGGCGCATAAAACCTTCCGTTGCCATTCAAGTGGAAAAGTTTAAGCCAACTTAACAGCAGAGCCTTCACATTTCCATTCCCCTCACCCACTGAACATCAACTTGCCGACTTGCCTGCTTTTGTGCTCTGCAAAAATGTGCGCGCTGAAAAATCATCCCAACAACTCAATGGCGGAGTTGCCGCCACCTCTACGCTTAGGATAGAGGCAGGGCGGTGTGGTTTTTGTGGCTGGTGCCGCTCAAGTTGACTTGTGTAGTGACTGCGCTGGGAATGTTGGCATTTCCAAGCGAAAAATGCCAATTATGGCCATTTGACAGGAAACGCAGTGCCAATAGCTTAAGGCCAAAGAAAAAAAAAAGGAAAAAAGTGTTGCACACTTTTCCGCGCAATGCGTAAATGCAGTTTTATGTCATGTGGGAGGCAAAGTTTATGTCAGCGTTATTCAAGCAAACGGTTGATATGTACATCAAGCCACACATTCCTTTGTATACACTGGGCTGTAATTAAAATCGCTGATCAATGTCCAGCCCAAGGCTCATGGCAGCGTGTCATATAAGAAAACTTTTCTAAAATGTTGTTCTTGAATTTTTGTGAATTGTTATAAGTAGGTATTAGACAAGCTTTTGCGTTTATTTATTTTAATATATTTACACCCGTATGTAGCTGCAATCAAAGTTAAAGCAACTGAATGAAATAAAAAAAAGTGTTGCATACTTTTGCACGCAATGTTTAAATGCCCCTTCAGTCCAAATAACTAAGTTTATGTCAACTTTATTAGTGTAAACAGCTATCGTACACACAACTCGTAAATTTAAAGTGCTGTAATTAAAATAGCAACAGCGTTTGACCAAAGTCCATCAACGTTTCTGCGGATACGGAAGTTGTGTCCACGTCGGTTGCAACTTCGAACCAAACGTCGTGTAGAGTGGAGTCGAGTCCAGTCGAGTCCAGTCGAGTCGAAAGTTAAGCCAGTTGCAAGCACGTTGAAGGCAATTCAAATGCATAACTTGCCGAACTCTACTTTGGCTGTTTGGCCCTGAGCAGAACAGGCCGCAGAACAATTGCAAACTCAATTAAATCTGAGCACCATTGCGACTGCGGCGCCTTTGCCTAGCCCTTAACTACAGGCCAAGTTATTCTGCCCGAGACACTCTACGGACTATGTGACTGTCTTTCTGCACTGGACAGTGGCTATGCCTGTGTGTGTGTTGTGTATGTGTTGATAACATACGACAATTGTGACTTTAAAAATCCCTTTTTCGTAATTTCAGTGCACAAGTTGTGCAGGATTAATGGTCCAAGCGGCACACCAAGCCAAGCAATTAAAATGCAGCAACAGCAGTTGCTATAACAACAGCAACACAGTCGGCAATGCTAGTAGTTGTCTAGGGTAACAGGATGACGGAAATGGAGCAGAAAAATTGCAGTGACTTGGAGAGTGTTTTAGAAATTCACATGTGTCGCATCGGAGATGGCAAATCGTTGCTTTAAAGTGACCGGGTTGAGACAGAGGAAAAAGAGTCAGACACTAGGCGCCAGGACATAGCTGCATAGCTAAAAAAGGCAGGAGTACAAGTGAGAGGGCCAAAAGGACAATCGCGTTTTTGTCCGCAACAACCAAAAGACAAATAATGCAATTTCCTGTCTAACTCATTTGGGGGCAATGTCGCATGCGCCATTGTTGCAGCAAGTTTCGTGTCACTGACACTCCAACTCTATGTGAGTGCTTAAATGTGTGTGTGTGTGTGCGTGTCTGTGTGCGTGTCTGTGTGCTTGCTTGTGTGTTTCAAGCTGTATCGTCGTCAGACATTTATTACCTAGGCAATAGAGTCACATTAGCCATGGATTGCCTGAGTTCTTTTGTCCGCCAGAGCTTGACTATAAATGCGTAACAGTCCATGAAACTATCGCATGAAAGAATTTGTGCTTGCACTAGCAAATTAAGTCCGATAAGTAAAACTTACAGTACCAAAAAGTAATTTAATGAAATAGAGATTTAGGTATAAGAAACATAATCACATTAAAGAGAGATTAGTAATTCAACACTTGGAGCAATTTTCGAATTAGTGGATTATAAAGTACTTATTAAAGCATTAAAATGTATTTATTTAAGCTATTAAAGCTTAAAGTTACTTTAAATGTGTTCAATCAAAGCCAGAAGCAATTTTCTATTAATTTTGTTGACACACCAATTTAAAGTCGCAGACCTTAGACACTCTCTAAGATAAGAAAAGCTATATAGAAAAGAAACCATAGTTGGAATTCCATTTCCTTTGAAATGTAATCTAAAAGAAAATCTATAATTCAAGAGTCGCTACATTGACATTTTGGCAATCAAGTAGCCGAAGTTGTATACAGTTTAGATTTTATTTTGCCAGAAGATACAAAAACTAATGCGAACTTTAAACTCATTTTGTAACTCGCAAGTTGCAACTTGACACAGGATTGGAACGGGAACAAACACACAATCACACACACACACACACACACACACACACACAGACATACACACTTTGTACAGTATTTTATTTGATACATATGCTCGGTGACCGAGTCATGTGCTCGGCAATTTGCCATTTTTTGGTGTTGTTTTGCAGTGCCAAAATTGTGCGGTGACAATTGTTTTTTGCTAGGGCAGAAACGGTGAAGAGCACACACACATGCACACACAGATACTAATACCCGCTGTCCTTACTAAAAACTTTTCATTTGAAGCTTTCACATTTCAGTTCAACTCGCTAGGATTAGAAGTAAGAAATTGAAAGATTTATTGTTTATTGATTTGCCTTTGGGTTATAGAAGCGTATCGATGGTTTCGATCTTATCGTAATGTATTTTTTTGGTATTGTCTCGACGCCGCAGTTAATAATTTTGTAATCAATTTGAAATTAATTCATATTCCATTCGAAATATATTTAAATCAAGATAATGTGATAGAAACGTTATTAAAATGCTTCAGAATTGTGTTATCTTCTACATTTTTAAAGTGGTATACTGATCAACTTCACAATTGCGCAATTGACGCCATTCTGGCCAATCAAAGCAGCCCATGTACAAATCCTGCTTGATGAACGCACCACTCAGACAGCTCAACTCAATGGGATCTAGACTCTCTCCATCACAGAAATAGTAATCAGTTATAGTTTCACTCAACTGCGGTTGTTTGGTATAGATTCCCGTACACTGGTTCACCACAACATCGAGATTGCGGCAGTTTACGTTCATTTCGTTGGCGGGAACACAACCCGAAACGGTGGCATTGCTCACATAATATTGATTTTCATTGCACTCGGTGATTCTGGGAGCACCATCGAGACAGAATCCGAATTCTTGCAAGTTTGGAACACCCCATGTTTGGCTCTCATACACACAATCTCCAGGATCGGTTGTGGTTTGAAGTGGAGGTTGGGTTGTGTCACCAGGAGCAACGGTGGGTACACTTTCTGCAGGAGTAGAGCCACCAGGAGCGTTGGTAACTGGAGTGGAGTCCCCGGGAACTGGAGTTGTGCCAGATCCCTCAGGAGTAGAGCCACTAGAATTAGGAGTTGTGCCAGATCCCTCAGGAGTAGAGCCACTAGAATTAGGAGTTGTGTCAGATCCCTCAGGAGTAGAGCCACTAGGAACAGGAGTTGTGCCGGATCCCTCAGGAGTAGAGCCACTAGGAGCAGCTGTTGGTTCAGCTTCCACTGGAGTAGAAGAGCCAGGAAGAGGAGTTGCCTCCGTTCCCTCAGTTACCACAGTCTGCGCACTGGCAAGTGCCAAGAGGCCCAGCAGTATAATAATAGCTGTAATTTTCATTACATAAAATACACAATTAATCACAAATTTCTTAAATCGTTTAATTTATCAATAAAATGTCCTTTGATTTGGTCAAACACTTCACCTTTTTGCATGTTCAATTTTTGGCGACTTTAGTTGAAAACACTTGAAAATAGACTAAATTGGTATTGGGCTACTGTCTGGTCATTTATAACCTTTTCGAAGAAGCTAATCAGATGACTTATCTGCACCATATCCGATAGCAATTGTCAATTGGACAATTGAGAATGTTTTGATGTCTTCACATTGCTCATACGCACAATGAAACGGTTATCTCACACCTAACAACGATAGATAACTGTTTGTCACTATTTATTTGCCTTGATTTTCTCATTATCTATAGATTTTTAAATATTTGTCTTTCTGTTCATTTGGGTTTTTGGACACTTATCGTTTGAAGTGGCTTGGTAAATTCCTAAGAAAATTATTAACTGCTGCGCATGTGCAGTTGTCAAAGTTTTAATAGAATTTCTGGCCAGCTGCCTATTGGAATTTATGTCGATTATGTTGTCAACTTTGGCTGCGAAAGAAGTTTCCCTATTTAAACTTGGCTTGCATAAAATAGACTGCGAAAAGTGGCAGCAAAACGTTGGCTAAGTTCTTTGCTACCCGCACACACTTTTCGGGCAAAAAGAAAAACTTCGATTGACAACGTGACTCAACAGTGACAACGGGTGGAGCAAATGAAGCCGGATGCCAACGTCTGATATCGGAACTTTTTCCAGTTTATATGGCCTATAGCGGCAGGTTTTCCCATCCAGGTTGCCAGCTGGGTTCAATGTCTGGAATCTCTTGCTGTAAGCGAAATCAATTAGAACTTTTGACAGCAGCAGCGACAGATGCACACAAAGCGTGTAAGAAAGTGATGGAGAATAAGTGCAAATGAGAGAGGAGCATTTGACTTGTTGCTTGAAGTTTTTGTAATTAAATTTTGTCTGATTGCCTGCAGCAATAATTTTCAATTTACCTTCATTTGAAAGGCAATTAATGTTATGATATCGCATTGATAAGGCCATTGCCGCCTTTTGTTTCTTCTCACACGAATTTCTTGTGCGTGTGAATCATCTTAGAAATATAATAAACGCTCAGCTTGTGACAGAATTTGATTCATAAAACTTAACTAGAAGCAATAGAAAAATAGGCAGAAAATTAAAAATAAACATTTTGCTTCTAGCTCTAAAATAACACAAATTTTAAACACTTGTTAAACAAATTCAACACACAAATTTGAAACTTTCTTTGATATCTAATCAGAGAATCATTTCTAAAAGTTGACAACGTCATGAGTTGCTCTGCGAATGGAAATACCAAACATAAGATAAAAGTTTATAAAAGAAACAATAAGCAAACTGAATGGGAATGTGTATAAAAATGAATTATAATGGCGCCATATCAATCAGTCAATGTTTTTCGTCGTGGACAGTTAAAACGTGCCGCTAAAAGGAACGTTTTTACGTTAAAAAATATATAAATTTGATGAAGTAAAATAATAATAACCAAAATACGAAAAAACACAAAGAGAATTCTTTTTTTGGTGGCTGTGTGTGGTGCCTTTAAAAATATATACATAAAAAATAAAATAAAAAATTGGTGCTGATGAAATTATTTATGAGAAATGAAACGAGCATATCACTGGTTATGCTGATGATGACGATAAAGATAAAGATGATGATGATATTGCTGATGGGCATGGAAATGGGTATGGGTATGACTATGGGAATGAGGATAAATGCATCCGTTGCGGCCACGAACAGAACATGCAAACATGCCACGAACATGAGCATGTGGGGCGATCCGAATCCCAATATATTCTACGTATGCACTGCGGCGGACCAAATGCCATTGCAATTGCAGTGTCCACAGGGTCGGGGATTTTTCAATGGCCACGGCCATCTCGGTTGCCTGCCATATGACCAATGGCCAGCCTGTCGTCCCATCTCGCAACTGGACCAGCAACAACTCGTCTGTGACAGCAACGGAAATGTGAATACAATGCAACAGCCATGGCCCACCATGGATCCCAATCAATTCTACATGTGTCCGGGTGTTAATACCACACCCCTTTTACTCAGCTGTGCCCCCGGCAAGGTGTTCGTTCAGACCGCACAGAGCGTTGGATGTGCCGATTGGCCACACTGGCGACGTCAGATGGAATGCGAACAATATTTCTGAATAATACAGCACAAGCTATATTTTAACAAATGCATTTCGCTTCCATATTGTTATTAATAATAACACTAATTCAACTAATAGCAGAGCTCAAACAAAATTTGTATACGCAATAAATTGTTTATTGTCAAATGCAACGAGCAGAAAATGTGATTTATTTTTTCATTGCATTAAAATCATAAAAGTGAAAGTGTTCTCTATGAATGTTATTATTAAAAAGCATAATACTGTGTTTATACTAATAAGTACATAATTGTTTAACAGCTTTTTTAATTGACACTTTCCTTGTACTACTCATCAGATAAGCAAATAAAACTGACTGAACAAAGATATAATCAAACAATTGTTAATGTTTATTCTGATAAAATTACTTTTAATATAATTTGTTTAAAAGCAGCTTTTTACTTAGTTTTTTTGAATTGTTTAAAATGAATTTTTTTTAGTTTATACCTAGAATTGTTCCGTTTAATTACGCTGGTGTTACAAGAACTTTTTAAACCTATGGTACACTTTAAATGTTTATTCGTTTTATAATAGATATTTTATTTACATTAATTAGTGCATGCTGGTCCAACACAGTTAAAAAATCCAAACCTTTTTTTTAGAAAAAGTAAAAACTAAAAACAAAACAATTTTAGCTGTATTGCTTTTTTACAAGTAAGCCAAAATAGAATTACCGCTTTTAACCAAGTTTATTCCATCAGTCACAATTTCCCGCAGTGTAACTGATACGGAAAATGTTAAAGAAATAGCTATAGCTATACTTAGTAGAGCACACACTAGCAACAGCAAAAATGGGAACTTTGATGGCAGAGCGCATTAAGTGGAAACGATGACGGAGAAGAAGGAGATATAGCCGGAGCAAAAGAGAGTGGCAAAAGTAAAAGTCCGTCCATCATACATGCATATTCCTTTGATGCACCATTACCTTTTGCATGTTGGCAGCTGTGGTCAGATGGTTAAGACCCCAAGTCGTGTACGGGGTCTCCTGACTTGGCTCAACTCTTTGTCATCCTTGCGTGTGTGTATGTGTGTGCGTCAGTTGGTGTGCCTTTGCTGCCCACCTGCCTATCACCTGTGTGACTTGCTCTGTTGCAGTTTCGCTTACATTTATGAGCCTTGGCCATAAACCATGGACACATGCACCTGCTGCTAGCCATGGCATGAACGACGCCGAAAAAAAAGGCCAGTGTGTTTTAACGGAAATTGCATTTTGCTTTGAGCATCAGCCGCATCAGGAAATTAGTGTCAATGGCAGCTGACAAGAAGCCGATGACCTTTTACAAACATTTAATTTTGCAATTTTCATTTAACTTTTAAAAACCTTTAAGTAAAATTCGTTAAAACTAAAGACAAACTTAATTCAATTCAGAGGTAAAGAAAATTTTGCTGTCATCGCTTTGAGCAACAGTATTGTAATTTTTCTGTTAATTTGGTGTTCTGTTTCGACTTGCATCACTTGGTAAAGACTTGTGTTACTAACTGGTAAATAAATTGACTATAAACATTGCAGTAAAATTCAGAACTATTAAAATACTGCATTTAAATTGCAGCGTTGAAATTGTTGCAATTTTAAAATACTATAAACAGAATTAAATGTAAAAGCAAACATGAAATTTGCATATGTAACTGACACTTTATGTGACAGTGTAAACACACACAAAAATAGGCGCATATATAGTACAAATTTGTGGGAAATTTGTAACTAATAAAAGCACCACAGAGCAAGATACATAATTCTAATGTACAGGCATATTTAGCACAAATAACTAAAAATGTTTAGTTAGCAATTAATTAGCTAAATGTGACACATAGCAGAGCAGAGGGAGGCGATATTTTAATGGTATAAAAAGTGCTTCAAAAATGCAATAATTAGAGGAAGAAGAGAGAGGGAAAGAGAGAGAGAGAGAGAGAGAGAGAGAGAGGAAAGAGTTTATGTTCCCACAGACAGAGAGAGAGAAGCAGAAGCAAACCGAGAGCTGGTTAAAATATGCGTGAAATGCATGTGCATGTGTGCGTGTGTGTATATGTGTGTGAACGAATGTCTGTGTATGCTGTGGCATAAACCCATTTACAGGTGTTTGCCCAGAGTCAACAGGAGTCATCGTCGATGCAGACGCAACCAGTCGTAAAACATTTGTCACATTTGCATTAAGAGCAACGCTTTTGGGACGAGGCAAATGCAATGTGGATACACGTTGCATGATGAAGCTGCCGTTGCAGCAGTAGCAGCCGCATCCACTGAGTAACTCTGCTCGCTCTACTGAATCCGAGGCAATGCCTACGCCCCCACCACATATACATACACACAGCATAGCCAAAAGACACTCCCATATAGCAATTTATTTGCGCACTGCACTTGCCAATTAATTCTTATCTCAGCTGCCATGCGGGTCGCTTGCACGGCGACTGCATAAATCAATGTGCCCCAAATGTGATAACTCATATATGCCACAGAGAGTGGGGCGGGAGATACGTCTTGTGGCCAAAACAGAAAAGTCCAGTGTTGAGGCTTTAAGTTCTGCAGTTCACTCAATTTCATGGTTTCAAAATTAACAAATGTAGGAAGAAAGAGGGACAGGGAGTTAGAGATAGGAAGACAAATTCACCTTTGTCCCTTTCACATCAGCTTAAGCTACCAGCATATTGCATTTTCCAACTCTCGCTGCACTGCGCCAACCGCCTCACACCGCCCCTTTCCGTCCTTTTACATAGCGTTTCAGTTAGCCGAGCCCAGAAGCATCATCTAATTGAATTGCATTGCGTCAATGGGAGTCGCCACATCATGTGGGGTCTTTGGTGCCTAATTGAAAAGTGTTGTTTCGTTAAAGCGCCAAAAGCGAATCAAAGCAATCAGTCAGTAGTTTATTTTCGTTTTTTTTTCTTTTTTCCACCCATCACTTATCGGTGAAATGCTATCAGTCATCTAATTTTTGTGCTACTTGAAGCAAGATAACGCGCTTATTTTGTGTCTGATTTAAAAATATCCAATAATTTTACAAGCAGTCAATAAATGAAGAAATGTAACTTCGGTGAATATAATATACCTCTTAACTACTTATTTAATTTAATTTTCAATTTCAAATAAATTTAGCGGAAAGTATTTACTCAATAAAGGCGATTATAATTAATAGTATTGCTTACAAAAACCATTCGAAATACGCTTCCTCTGAGCAGCTTTTGTTAATAAGACAGGAAGTCGCATAAATTATATTATAATGCGATTTAATGTGCTTAGCAATTGGTGAGCGGAATTCAAACTTTTCGATAAAAAACAAAAATAAACAACAACAAACAATAGCTGACGCATAAATTCATATAATTAAAATGATCCAATTACCGTTGAGTTTCTTAACATTTTATTTTTGCTCTTTTTTTCAGCAAATATAGCAACTCTCAGCCAAGCTGTCAGCAGCAGTCGCACCTGGGTCCTAACCAGTGGGGCATGGGGCCAAGCGGCGAGTGGAAGGGGGGACAATGGAGCAACATTTCCTTGGCGTTGATTGTCAAGTGAGCGGGCATTGAGGTTAGGGCCTAGAAGCATTTACGTGGCGCGAGGGGAGCACGTAATGTTGTCGATGCCGTTGGGAAATGTGCGCGGCGCTCGGGTAATTAATTATGCCAGTTGAAATGACGTCGCAGTAAAATACTCGTATATTTTTCACAAAAGTAACAGCAGAAGAAGGTACGCGGCTAAAGCGGAAACGGAAATAAGTACAAACCGTTGACGTCGGCAGAAACAGTAAACAAAAGTTACTTGGAATTTGCCGAAATGATTTATTAGAAGCGACAGTTTAATTTTTCATAGCCAAGACGTTGTTGAGACCAAAATAAGAAATAAGAAATATACTGGTATAATTTGCTTGTTGACAAAAATGTAACGATTCTTACATGCAACTAAATGCGTATTTCCGGCCGGAAAAGCGTCGCCAGTGCGTGTGGCCCTAGGAGTGGAGCCGCACATCCGTTTGCCTGTCATTTCGGCTGTTTGTTTCCCCTCTTTTCGGCTATTTTGACAGCTCTTGTTAAGCTTAGCAATAATATCCGTAGAAGTTTAACATTTCAAATGGCTAATATAAGTATGCTACGCTTTTTTCTACTTTAGTCGAATTGAAGCTGCGGCAGGATGAGAAAACCGCACGGAAACAATAAATTTGGTGCAATGCGAAACGGAAATGTTTGTTACGGAAATAGAGGAAACACAGGCAGCGACCCAAAAGTGCAGTAGCATCTCCACCGTTGTCCTTGCAAAATTGTCGCGCAACGCACACACAAACAAAGTAATTGGCGCACAAATTGGCCAGCAAAGTGTAACCGAAGCAGAGCTGAATAAAGGGAAAAAAAAATGCTACAAGTAAGTAGTAGAAAGTTTGCTAGCAGCTAACTCCCAGTAATAGCAAGTAAATTTTATTATGACCATTCGCTGTTAGCCAGGTTCTTCCAGTTAGTTCGCCCGTTCGCCTTGTTAGACCGGTTATTCTGCCCAGTCACCGGCACATAAATTATGCATATTTAGCTGAGTGAAATTGAAAACTAATTAATTACACTTGCAGCCCGGAAGCGTCGTGATGGCAAACACGCTGGGGGCAAATATGGCGATATTGCGATGTTTTGGCGGGAAATAAACTCATAGAGAGAGAGAGAGAGAGAGAGAGAGAGAGAGAGAGAGAGAGAGAGAGAGAGAGAAGGAAAAAAAGAATATAGAAAACAGAAATGTTGTTCAACTTTTTAATTGCCAGCATCAAGTGTTTTTCAAATTGCTCTTGGCTCTAATTATGGTAGAGAAGTGGCTGAAACGTGAGACATTTAATGCACGGCAAAAGGGTCGCGCTTAAAATCGCACTCTTGGAATGGTTAAATATGCTGCTGTGGTCGTTCCATTTAACTCAAACTTGAGACACTTGTTGGTTCTCTGACTTTGCCCCCTTCACTACTCTGCTCTCCGCACTGTTTTAACTTTTCCGCCTACAACGAACATGCTGCGCCGACAAACGAATTGAATTGTAGAGAAAGTTAACATTTTTGTTGCCTACTTTGAGGCGTCGTTTGAGGTAGGTCCTGGGCGTTTTTAAAGTGTGTCTAACTGCAGCACGCCCTTCAGCTGTTTAACAAGCACAAGTTTAATTAATTCAACAGCCAACGTAGTTGCTGCCTTTAAAGCCAAAACTTTAAGCACAACTTGCCTGCAAAATGTTTATCTCGAGTCAACAAAATATACGCTCTTCAAACTAAAACTGTTGTAAACCCTTTTTTACATAAATATTCAAGCTATAAGTTAATGAATATACTCAGTGTTTTTTATATAACTCACTGCTTTAAGTAATCGTATTATTCTAGTTTTGGTATGTTGGAAATTCGTCAAGTCTTCTGTTTTAAATGCAAAGTGCCAATCAAATGGGGCATATTGATTTGTATTTTATGCCTCGCACATCTGCAACAGCAGGTGTAATTCCGAATGGGTTGGGTGTATTGTCGGTTCGAAAGGGGCAACAGTCACGTACACCTGACACAGCTCCAATTGCCAGAGGGCGCGACCCAGCTGGCATTTTATATCACCTGTCTACCTTTTTGATACCCTCTAGTTGAAGAGATGACAGGTGTATGATTAGCTGACAAGTTGTGTAATTTTAATAATTTATTAGGTACGACATTTATTAATAATAGTTATTAGTTGAATTTTCTATATTTTAAGTAGGTTAATTTATTTCTACAGCGCTTTAAATGTTTATAAAAAATGTTTCTCTGTAACAAATAATTCTTTAAATAATAAACTAAATTACTGGTTATTTATAAAACTTAAGAGGTATCTCTGCGTCGCATACACAAAGGTATATATTTTATTTTTATTATATTGCCACGTTGGCATAATATAAATACGCTTAGACAGTGCTAAGCTTTTAGTAGCTTTAGACCAGGTCCAGGTTCGCCATTGGCTTCCGGTTTGTGTTATTGCCTATATATCTGTTTTGTATCTGTGTGAGTGAGTGTGTGTGTGTGTGCTTTTTATTAGTTGGCCCAGGCCAAACAGTGAGTGGTAGGGAAGGCAACCCTTTTCAAAAAATGATACTAATAAAAATCCATGTTAATGTTGCATGAATATCAAATAAATTGAGCCAGCCAACACGTAGTATTTGCTGCATCCCTTTTTTCAAGTATTTATTGATTGAACATAAAATTGGGCAATTTCACATAGAAGTAACAATTTTGTTAGCCCCAAAAATGGCAACCGGGGAGCAGTTGAAATCGCTCGACTTCTGAGTCAGTGCCTTGTTTGAATAATTTATAGATTAGAGCTGCACGGCAATGTGACAAATGAATATCCTTGGCTGGCTTAAGGATCTGCTTAAGTAGCCTGTCGCTGGCAGAGATGAAGTATGCTGAGATGCTGCAAAACAGTCGCAAGTTTATCGATTCCAAGTTGCAGCAGTATGAAATCAATGCAAGTGGCAAGTGGCAAATGTTGGGTAAGTGGGGTAAGTGGGATAAGTGTTGCAAGTGGGTATGTGGCAAGTGGCAGATGCGCTTGAAACATTGTTTGCCACTGCCACTGCTGCGACTGCACACAGTCTGCCACGTTCTGTCTAACGCTGGCGGGGCATAAACAATGCAAAAGGCAACAACGCTAAATGCGGTCTGGAAATGGCGGCGACAAGGATGAATTGGCTCACTGAGATGCCATGAGGCATTCACATTGGTTTGGGGGCATGAGGCATTCACATTGTCAGCCAAGTCGTAAGTAGCAGGCAAGTGAGTGTGTTTGAGTAAGGATTTTTAGCGTGAATCAATCAAATCACATGACTGCCTGACTAACAGCCAGTGATTTGATTGATGAACTGTGTTCTCAGACAGCAACGGAGAACATGAGTGTCAACCAGCCGCCCACAAACAACCACACCCACACCAACACCAAGACCAGCAACACACCCACAATGACACGCATAATACAAACAATGGAGAGCTGAAGCGACTTTTGCGGCTTCATCAAATTAACTTCTTGAATGGAAGTGGGAGGGAAAGGGAGACTGAGGAGCAGAGAAAAAGCTGCTCATTTATTGATTACAGGATTATATGAGCTAAAGGATGCCATTAACTATCATTAGATGCCATCATGAGATTTCTCTCATGATTATCTGAATTAATTTGCAGCTGCTATTCCTTGCATATATGACTTATTTTATTTTCAATTTTCCATCGTAACACAAATGAATTTTATTTGCATATTTTCACTTAGTATGTGTGTGTGTGTGTGTGTGTGTGTGTGGGAGACAGAAAATGGCATTTTCATAGTTTCCACGCTGCAATAAAATATTTTATTACTTTTTAAGTGTATTTGCTACACTCGTAAAAGTTTTTTGTTTCACATTTTTTAGTAGAACTTTCTCCAGTGTTGTTCCCTTTTTAGTCATGCAATGTCACATGTGTATGGCCGACTGAGGGAATGACTGAGCAACCTTCTTCTTTTGCATTGGAATGCAAATTTCTTTGACGACTCGACTCAACTTGACTCGACTTGGTTTAAGCCAAGCTAGGAAAGGCATGCAATGTCAGCAGCAGCGGGTGGTAAAAGCAGATTGCCTTCTGTCAATGTCTTAGGAGATTGTCTTTCTGCAATTCTAGTCTCAAGCTTGCTGGAATTGTCTATGAGCTGCTTTTCAAGTGTTAAACTCTAGTAACCAAACTCTAATTGGATTCATTTATTATTATTATCTAATATCTCACATTGTGGTGTACTTAATTCTATGGATTATATCATGTGCAGCAGTTCAGTTGTATAATTATGAATATGGAATGTGTATTTGATTACTCTGTGGCTTAGTATGAGTTTCAAATGCTATGACTAATGGTGATTAATTATATTTTATCTTGTATCTTTCAAATGTTATCTATGTGGTGAAACAATTATCGTTTTAAAAAGTCTACATAAAGTCAAAGTAAATGGTCGAACTATACGAATAAAAATTCGCATATTATTAGAGTTTACAACACTTAAAGTCATAAATAATTAATTTATATTCATTCCCACATTATTGTTTAAATCAGAACTTATGGTTTTCGGTATTTACTTTGAAATTTATATGCCTTAATGGCCCGCAGGTGTAGGGTATGCTCATGTTATGCGAAATTCAGCGCTTTGGCTTCGGCCTCAGTCATGTAACTTGACTGCATTGCTGGCATGGTCTTGTCTCCTTTTTTTTTCTTACACTCCTTCCCACATATTCAACATCTTTTTTATGTAAATGTGCGAAAATTTCGTCACACACTGAAACACACACGGACACACACTGGGACAGACATGTGTGTGCACACATCTAAGGGATATAAAATGAAATTGTACTTTGTGGCATGGCAGGCAAAGTACGAGTATGACAATCAGTGCTGACGTTTTGGTGGTTTTTCAACTAAATTAAGTGCTATTAAAAATAAAGAACAAATTAAGTTCAAAAGTGTAAAGTTTATTATTTCTAACTTGATATCTACTACTTACTATTTACTTACTACTTACTCAGTTTGAAATTTCTTGTTCCTGTTTATTTTTCGGGTTGAACAGTTGGTTAAGCTAGCGCTTCTTTTAACATTTATTTTCTGTAATTTTCGTTTCATTTTTGTGACATTTAAATGGCAACACTGATGACAACAACAAACAAAAAGAAAATGAAAAAAAGTGTCACCAAAAAGGGAAAGAAATGTCTTATTTTCAACGTTGTCAGTTGGCGACCATGGAAACGCGATGCGAGAACTGCTGCTCCAGCTGCTTCTACTCCCATTCCTTGTCCCTTTGGCTGCTCCCGCTGCGGCTCATCATCATCAGCAGCAGTGGCAGCCGTGGCAGGGGCAGCAGCATGCGACTGCTCGTCCTCGTGCTCATTTTCATTCTCGTTTTCGTCTATGTCGTTTCCATTTCATCATTGTCATAACTTTGTGTCACAATTTTTGTTGCCGCTGCTCATATGTGCACATGATATGGCCATAAGAAATTATTATGCAATTTCAGGGGCCAATTTTGATGTGGCAAAGCCGTGGGTAGATTGCATTCTTTTACAAACATACATATATTTTATGTGCCAGCTGCATGGCAAAATGATTACCAATTGATATTGGCAAATTTTTCAATTACTGTTAGACAACTTGGACAGCTTTAAGCCATAAATTAAACAAATGTTTTAGTCTAAAAATGTCAACATTTTTTTTTTAAAGTTAAATATGCTGACATCGTGATTTCGCCAAACATTTCACTTGAAAACTGCAACAAAGCAACAACTGTGACTGACAGCGGCAACAACAGCAAGAACGTGAACAACAACGGCAACTAATATGGCAACAGATGCTGCACACCACTTTGGGGCATATTTACACTTCACTTTGCAACTGCAAAATATTTCACAAATGTAAAGAAAAAGAACAACAAAGGAAAAATCCCAATTTGAAAAGGCGAAAAATCTCTTGTATACCGTGTGTTTCAACATTGTTTTCATGTCAACATTTTCGGCAATTTATTATGTCATTTAATGCTAAGTGTTTTCTCACAAATATGCTATAGCTCACACAGACACACAAACACACATAGACACACACACTAGTACGTTGAGGGACTTAGCAAATAGCTGACTCCAATTTGTTGGCACCTTGGCAGCAGCTGTGGCATATTAAGTGCCAATGTGTTGCATGCCTCTATGTTGGATTTTTATGCTGACTCTAGCAACGTTGGGCCTCAACAAATATGCAAGAAAATGTATGAGTAAGTGTGCATGTATTAGTGATGTATGTATAGTATCACATGCAGTGTGTTATAGACCAAAATAAATCCTTGAACTTTAGTGAGAATCAACTGCCAGAATGATAATAAACTGGTTGCTGGCCGAATAAAGTTAAATTATTTACTATCATAAATATAAAACACATTAAACTTTTATAAGCTTTTTTATGAAATTAAAAAATATTGCATACTTTTAGGTGCTTGTGACAACTGATAATTTAACTCGACGTTGAAGCAACTTAGTTGACGTTTCGTATGCTCGTTCACTCGACAACTGGTTGGTATAAAATTAAATATTCAAGAGCCATGCTATCACAATACAATCTTCTGGCGAAATCACGCATATTTTATGAAAAAATATTCTAGTTTTGGACCAAAAAAAAGGAAATGGCTGAGTTACTCTGAAAATTGGCTGAATAACTGCTTAAAGTGCGAAAAGTTTTGCTGAACAAAGAAAATGTGAAACAAAGCAAAAGAAAAAAAAAACACAAAATGTAAAAGTTTAGGTAACTTTTGAAAAATTGTAAGTCGGTAATAAAAAGCGTTGACCGACGTGCAGTGCGAAAGAGCACCAGAAAATAAATGTTAACAAGATGACTGCAGGCAAAGTGCTAAAAGTAGTGATCAGGAAAGCAACTTAAAAGCGACTTTATTGTAGCACTTGTTGTTGTGGTTTCTTCAACAAAAGGCCGAGCTTTAGAAAAAAATTAAAATAAACTCAAATTCAGTTTCTCGGACTTGATTTAACCGTCTGCTGATTCCCCATTGTGAGTTAGAGAGAGATTTACTCTTTAAGTTTGTATATAACATTTGCAGATATTCTGCACATTTTTCATTTGGCAGAATATAAAGTTAAGCTGGAATGTGCATAAAACGCGCAAACAGTCATTGACATTAGCGTTGAAGTTGGAAGTTTTACGTTGAAGATGGGGATGTAGATTGTCTGCCCTCCTACCCTCTGACCATGTCACTGTCATTTGGCCAAGTTTTTGTCGCATAAAGTTTAGCTGCAACATTTGCCTTTGCATTGTTTTGTAGCATTTCTTTAGCACTGAGGAGAGTGGGCGGTCTAGAAATGGGGCTGGCGAAATTAAAGTGCATTGTGTGCTAAAAGTTTTTGTCCCAACAAACCGGAACAATGAAAAGTTCATGAAAATTTTTGCTTCAAAGCATAAACAATAAACATAAAAGTTTTGACCATTAAAAACGCGCAGTGGCTAAGTGCCCATTGGACAATTTGATGTGCCATGGGCCAGGAAAGTGGGTAGTGGGGGTGAAAATCAAAGCGTGGGAGGGAGAAGAGGAAGAAGAGGGTTACGGCGTAGTGTCATTTTGTTTGTCGGTCTCCAGTTGCTCCTCACAAGTTTTTGCTTTATTATAATGACAAAAATCAGCGTGAATTTGATGTTTTTGGGCAGGAAGAAGTTGGCACTTTCTTAAAAATAAACTCTGAAGATTAAAGCATAAGAAATTCTTTATAAAGTTGGTTTATTAAAGGCATAAAGCTGAGAAGAGTATACAAAAATTTGTATTTAAGAGTTTGTGATAGTTTGAACTGCCTTTTTTATAACTAGGCTGAGTGATTAACTTAAATATAAAACTTAACCAAAATTAACTATATTATTTTCCTTTACGCCTGACTTTAATTTAGTTTCAACCATGTTGTCTAGTGTGAACTTTCTACTCCAAACCACAAACACATTCAAAATTAAATTCACTTAGAATAAACAATAATAAATAAAACATCCGAAAAACAACGGAAGCTGTTTGAATCCACAAACTTTTAGCGCATGCGTTCAACTCCGAACTCTTATACCAAAAGGAATTGAGAGAGAGCCAGAAAGAGAGATAAAAACATAGAGTTAAATAAATAGGATTAAAGAGAGAAACTGAAAGAGAAATTTTTATGAGATGTTACCAGTATTTGACAGTTTTCTGTTTACATTACACGCAGAACACTGCCATTAATACGGGACCTTCGTCGGTTCTCCAACTACCTCAACGCGTCAAAGAGTCAAACCAGCGAACCACCCGAAATTATACCAAAATCCACCCGAAAACCCCCGTAACCAACCGAGCCACAGCAGCAAAAAACAGCTGATGATAGTCCAGGAAAATGTGGAAGGCAGCAAACTGGCAATGTCATGTAAAATTTTATGCATGGCATTCAGGAAAATTGCCGGTGAAAATTCTTCAGAGATTTTTGTGCTGAGAATTTTGCATGTTGCGAGTATTTAAATATAAAACACTGCATTATTCAAAAGCGCATAACCGAGGGCTGACTGAGAATCTTAAAACTTTGGGACTGGCCGTTATGCGTATGGTGTGTGGACCAGGTCTTAAATGGCCGACACACAGACACACTTTCACACACACACGCACCTCACTCACACACACTCACACACTTATGCCGGGAAAAAGTTTTGTACAACAGACGTAAAGCATTTGTAACGTGCCAGGAGAAAAAATATTTATTTGAGCTCGTATGTCACGGCTACATGGGTGTGTGTAGGGGGCGTGGCGGGGGTGCAGAGGGTTTTGAGAGGGTAGGTCCATAAAACTTTGGGCCATTTTTCAAATTTGTCGCGGTCGGCCATCCGCAAAGTGGGCTGAATGCGGTCGCATTTCAACTTGATAATATCACAGTTAGTGTGAACCACATGCGGATTTTACAAGTGCCTCGCCAAGTTAATGCGTTATGACCCAACCTGGTGAGCGACCGCACCGCGCCGCCTCGCACCACATCACACCACATCACATGGAAAACTTTTGGGGCAAAACCAGTGGCAACCACTGACTGCCAGTGGCAACCAGCAGCGTCGTTCTCATCGTCGGGCATGTTAAAAAATGATTAATGATTATTTTTTTTTTCTTGTTTTTTTTTTTTTTTGGCAAAAACTGCGTACCATTTTGACCTGGTTTGCAGCCCAGGGAGGGTCAGATTTGAACGGGAATGTCTGTAGATTCGTATAAAAAATATGCGCTTGAAAATATGTTAACGCGTTTTAAATCATCTTCTGCGTAGAGCTCTTGTAAACTCTGGAAGTTTAAATTAAAAAGGGAAAACAGCAAGGTGAGGGAATTGGTGGCCTGGCCAACAATCCAAAGGCCGTATCATAAATAATAGAGTTCAGGAAGAATAAGAAAAAAATAAATAGTTAAATTGTACGTTGCAGCTTCAAGAATTCCTTGAACAGAACTGCATTAGGAGCACAACAAAAAAATATGTGAATGGATGGAATATTTTGATTTGATGTCGAGCAGAAATAGTTGTTTTGGTTTAAAGTTACAAGAAAAACCTGAGGCTTAACAGCAATGATTGACTAGCAGCTACTCAGTTAAAATAAGAAATACTTTAAATTTGAATGGAGTTTTTGGCTATAAGTTTTAAGTTTTAAATGGAATAATGCCCAACAGATTATGCATTAGAATATTAATATTAAAATACAATGCTTCAATTTAATACATTGTATTTCAAGGGTATTTAAAAATGAAACAAAATCTGCAAAGTTTGGTTGTATGCAGCTGGAAAATAACAAGAACTCAAAACTTGGCATTTTATTTCTACTTTTTTTTTCTACTTGGCTAAATCGCATTAAAGCATAACAATTTTTGCTTTGCCTTTTGTTGCCGTTCGCTGCACTTAAGCTTTGGCTAGATATCAACAAACAGTACTTACCAAATCATCTGCAGGCAAGACTGCCAAAAGGGCCAGACACGTTTATTTGCAGCCAGACCAAAAAATACAAAAGATACAGCCAGCGAAAGAGAAACGGAGATAGCTGGAGACAGGGAAAGGGAAAGAGAGAGTAAGATGGTATAGTGAAAAGACCAGATGGCTGGGGTTTATAAATTGCATATCGAATTTAGTAATTTTAAACATTGTAAGAATATCGTGCGTTGGCCCAAGGCACTATACCTGGTCAATAGCAAGCTGGTGAGTCATGGGATGCCATTTGGCCGGTTTTGGCCAGATATGGCCTGGCTTCTACTATGCTGTGGACTGCCGCTAATCATGCGATCGCCTGCTGCATTGTTGACTACTGCATTATTTTCCAGTTAAGCTTGTGGGTAGCAGAGAAGTAGAGAGAATTACAGAGACTTGCTGACAGGTTCTGTGCGCTTCCTACCATAACTTTGGCTCATGCTGCACATTTTTCATTTTCATTTTCATTTAATATTTATGATTTATTTATGTGCGGATGTTTGTTGGCTGTTCTCATATCGTACCGACAATTTATGCTTTCCGTTTTGGCTCAAGTTATACTGCCTTTCAGGACTTCTAAACCTGCTAGGTACAACACACAACAATTTCATGCACTGTTTAATACACAGTAGACCAAGCAGCACAAGCACAGACTGTTATTGGCCAGGGCTTATTATGCAAATTTCGGGCTCACAGAACTTGACCACAATCGCATTGTTGTCTTCTCTCTGTCGAACCTTATGGCTATAATAACAATTTGTAAGCCAGGATGATAAAAAGGTAAATCCAAATGAATTAAACAGTTAGAAAACTTGTCTACCCAAAAAGAAATACAGAGGCTATAAAGTCAATTGTCTCTTAAGTGCAGGTTTTGCTTTACAAAATAAATTGACCAGCCTTAAATTAAGTAACTGAAATTAAGTCGACTTTTTTTTAGACACAGACTTAATTGTGTTGGGATTAATTGAGTAGAGGAGTTTGGCCTTTAAAAGCTTTGCTTTAAAGACAAGTTAGACAAAGTTTTATCTTAAAGTAGAGTATCTCAGCGTCGATTTTCTATCTTCTACCCCCTTTTAATTATATTCAAACAAACTTAAATTTATTTAATCTTTTTTTCTTTTATAATCTGTAGTTTTGCTGCGCATGTTTAATTTATCCCAGTTGTTTATGCCTTTTATTTATTTCTTGTTATTATTTTTAAATTGTGCGCAGTGTTTGTTTTACTTTTCCGTTTTCCACTTTTCATTGCCCGACAGCAATTGCAACTTTTTCAATTAGCCAAACAGTAAGCGGCATTAGCCTTATCATAAGCTTTTGGCCAAGCTAATTGCCTGAGGGAGTCCAGGTACGAGTACTAAAACCAGTTCTAGACAAACTTTTTAGCACGTGCTGGCTGAAAGCTGATTGCCACTGGCTAAAATCTACCTTTCAACCTTTCAATAATCGATATTTATTTATTGTGGCTATTAAAATAAATGTGTGTGCTGGCTTAAAGACACGAACACGAAGCGTTGCTATACCCTGTAATCTACGTGAGCTGCCAGTTTATGAGACAAAGTTATTTGAAATATGTGCAGAAAATTACTCAACTGAGCAGCAAAGCAGAGAATGCGAATAACTGTAATAGAAAAGTAAAGCTCATATTATATTTATGTTTATATTTGTCTTGACTGAAGGCGTGTTCTGGAGGCTGTAGGTCTTGGGTTGCCCGCGGCTGACCGCTGACCTCTGACCGATGTCAAACTGCTGAACAAGGAGACATTTACAAAATTGTTCGCTCTTCAAGTGAGAAAGACAACAGAGTTATATATTTTTTTCTAGTTTTTTGCCACATTTTTTCGGTTTGGCAGGGACATTACTGAAAGGGGGGCGTGGACATAAAAAAACATCAAGCCAGCATTGTGAATCGCCTCGATACGAAAGCACAACAAAAATTCCAATAAATTCAATGCGACACAACAGACACATGGGAGGACTTTAGGGCATGTCACAGCAGCATCCAACAAACAGGCGAGCAAGAAGAAGCAGTAACAGAGAACCATAGCAAGAGGATGAAGCGTAAAAGAAGGGATACAAAATGTTGAAATGGGGCGTGTCAGTTGCTTTTGTTGTGTTTGTTGCTGTTGTGTCTCTGTCGTTTTGCTGGGAATGTGTGGCAAAAGTTCAAAACCTTTGACTTTTGTGCGCCGGCATGCATTACTCATACGCAGCGTGCTCTGTAGTAACTTTATGGCAAATAGCAGCAGAGCTTTACAAAAACTTTTCCAATATACTTGCTAAAACTCGTTTTATGCTGTTGTTGCTATTACTATTAATGTTACTGTTACTGTTACTCTTCCTTATGAATTTAATGAAAATCTGAGCTAATAGTTTTGAGAGCACATAAATAAAGTTCTTGCCAACGTCTTCAAGTAGTTTTAAAATATGTTTTTTCTCAGAGGCGTCTCTCTTTCACTCTTTCTTTCTTATTCTTTCTTCAGCTCTCCTCTTGTTGTCTCTCCCCCACTCTTGCTTTGCATGTGTCACAATTTATATGCAAACTTATCAGCGCAGCAATGTCTCCAAAGCATCGTTTCCATGCAAGCACAAAAAAAAGTAAGCAAGGCAAGAGGAATGAAGCTGAACCGAATGTAAAATACCCTAGCTTTAACTAACTCTACCAGGCTTTAAAAAATTCACACTTTAATAGCTTTACTAAGTGATTTAAACAATAATGTTAAATACTTTTAATACATTTATTGCAAGCTCAACATAACAAAATTGTAAAAGAATCCAAAAAATACTCAATGTGCTGTTAATTCCCAGTATCATGCAGACTCCAGACCAAGTGGCAGTTCCAACTTCAGCTCTAGCTCCAGTTCCTGCTTTGATAGTGCAAAGGCGTCTGTTACTCGGCAACATAAGTTTGGGGATTTTTATTTGCCGTCTGCCGGAAAATATTGCTCGCAGGCTAACACATGACAAACGCAGCCGTTTGTCAGGGCCAATATGGCGAAGGCAAAACGGTACCAACCCATCTCATCCACGGACCCAAACAAGCAAACCCAACTCCCTGTGAGACACTCTCCGTTTAAAGACTTTGTATACACATATTTTTTGTGTAGCTGTTAAACAAGAATTTTTAATTATTATTTGTTCATTTCTGCGGAGTCTGTAAAGTTACTTGTTGTATTTGAGTTGTTCTTAATGCTGTTAACTTTCAGTTAAAGTGGCGTTTTATGCAATTTACTTAATTCCCTTTTGGGGGAAAACCAACGTTGTGACTTGAGACATGCTTTAAGTGTGCTTAACCAGACTACAATTATGAATATATTAAGTTGAGTGTAGAAATTTTGCTTAGGTAAATATAGACACAGTGTAGTCGAGAGTCTTTTCCCTCGAAATTAATTCCGAGAAAGTGTTTTGAGCTACATTGTTTAATGCTACATTTTGTCAATGAAATGTATCACAATAATTATTAAATCTTATTTAACTTTGAAGTTATGTTCATACCAAGGTTTTTATGCAGCTTTAAGTTAACGCAAACGCTGCCATTTATTTCTATAATTAATACACAGTTGTGTATTGTGTTTTATTTTGGCAGTCAAGCCTCTTTTTTGGTCTGCGGGGCACATTTCATAGTGCGAAAGGTGCGAAACTGAAGCATGCAAATGAGCTACAGCTGTCAATTATGGCAAGAGAGTCATTTCGGTTGCCGCACAAAACTATTTTGCATTTCAAATGAACGCAGTGCGCATTACGCATTACGCATACGCAGTGTGTGTGCGTGTGTGTGTGTCTGCATATTAAGTCGCATTTCCACGAGAACCTGAATGTGAACGTTGGAAAACCTCATTGACAGCTGTTTACGTTTATTTCGTGCTTTAAATTGAAAATAAATAATATAGAACATCACATTTTCTTTGCTCTGTGTCTGCTCAGGTAAAAGACGCAGGCAGTTAAAATTTCAAAGGTACTTGGAATCACATTAAAGGATTAACAAAGCGTAACATTTTGTTACAAAACTTGAGCACCTACCGAAAAGGGACGAAATCCGATTTGATTACACGCAAAAGTATTCGCATTTCGCATTTAGCATTCACATTCAAATTTTGCCAGAAACATTAACATAGAAATGCGTTTGAAACTCAGACACATTCAAATATGGTACATTTAATAAGGATTACAAGAATGGAAAATTACGTTTTATGTAAGGTTCTTGCTTGGTTGAATCCAACATTAGCAGCTCTATTTGTGCGCTTGACTTCACAGCAGACAACTTGAACTCGGATTAGACTCTAGTCGACTCAACTCGACTGTTTTGCCGTTTTCAAAAACAAAGATTAAATGGAATCGCAGGCAATTCCCAAGAAATGAATGCTGAACAATGACTGGCCCCAAAACTTGCTTTTAAGTGGTGCTGGTCTTATTATCATCATGATCATCATCATCTGATTATCTTAAGCATCTGGTGAACTGACATCATATTGATTGATTGTATGCAATTGATATAGAATATCGCATGTTTTGGGCCAACTTGAAGTGTTCCTGTTACAGTTTAATTGAGTGGCAGTCAAATAATTTGTATGTTGCCTAAATAGGCAGCAATTTGGACATACTTAGAGCCACTCGGTTATAGAACCAGGCTATTTACACTAATGAGTGCTTATGCCATGCACACACATCCTCACACACACCCACACACACACAAACAAATAGCCTGAAGTACTCCATATTGATGGCAATGGCACTTGTGGGATTATGTTGAGTTGCACAATCGATACTCAAATAGACAAATACACACTGATAGGTATACACAGACGTTATCACAATAGATTGAATAACACACACATGCACACCTGTACACACAGACGCATACAAAACACTAAACGACGACAAGTGTCTTTGGATTAATGAAAATGCTGGAGTAACTAGAGACTGTGTAATTTATAGTCAAACGCTGGCTCCAAATAATACAATTCGACCTTGCCGCTGATTAATCGTTTACAACGGTGATTACAATTAATCTTGTTAATCATGGATAAACTACTGATAAACTCTTTGATCAATTTAAATTGCGGTAATTTAGATGAATTTTTTGGAAGGAAAATTAGCTCATAATGTTATATATAATTATTTTAATAACTATGGCTAATTAATTATTATAATAATTTAGACAAAATATTTGCTAATAATACTTTACTATTGAGACATATTTTCTCTTTTAAGCCCGAAAAAATTTTAATTATTTTCTATTAATTGTTTATTTAAAGCTTAATTTCAAATGTAGTCAATTTATTGATTCATTCCTAAAGGCCATGAAATCTGTTAAATAAAGATTTTTATATAAATATTAAAATGAATCTTTCAATAGTCGGCTGTAAAGATAATTTCATATTTATTTTAAGTTGCATAAGTAATAAATACAGAGTGTCCGCTGGGCATTTCTTGCATTCATTTACTATTGGCTTGCAGTTCAGTCTATCCATACGTTAATTGTTCAACGTTGGCCATTAAATGCTCTCATCTACTTGATTTAAGTGCATTTAAATGCACAAGCCATTTAACAAAAAGAGTTGCTGCTTTAAAATGCAATAACAGCTGCAACTGGAAGTACAAATGTTTTTTTTTCTTCTTTGCTTTTTTTTTTTTTTTATACTTTTTATATGACTTTCATTGACAGCCGCTCGACTGCAACATTTTAATGCCAACGAGGAGTGAGCATTTTGACATACGAGTGCGATGTGTGAGAGCACTTAAAGGAATGGAAAGTAAAGTAAAAGTTAAGTTAAGTAAAGGCTTCCTTCCACTCGCTGAGCATCTGAAGTGAAGTTGCAATTGAAATTGCTCAGCCATTAGACGAACTCTACTTATGTGCGTGAAGTAAATCACAGACAATATGTTTCGTTGACAAGTTGTCAGGGCAACTGAGGGTATTCGATAGTAATGTTCTACCAAAGGTTCCACATTTTTGCTCAAATCCTACTTATATTTTAGTTCAATTTATTACGCATACGCATCGTGCGTCTGAGGAAGTCACACTGAACTAAGTCGTTCTCATTGTGAAATTTAATGGCACTTAAATCGTCATTTACGGAATTTACACCACTCAAATTAGTTTTTAATATAGTTTACGCATACATATAATTGTGAATTTTACATTTACATTTTTTTTGGTTTTCCGACCACGGTCACGATTTGCTTTGTTATGAATTTATATTCATGTGCGCGAAATTCGAAAAACTTTATTTCCAAATTGAAAAAGTTCCATAAATATAGAGATACATGTACAGCAAAAAAAAGTGGATGAAAAAGTTCACTGCTCGTTGCCATTTATTTTGTCTTTCATTTTTGTATACCCTGTTTTTAGTGCCAAAGGTATGATGCGATTGTGGTAAAATAAAGTTAACCAAATTCATGTATGTAAGTATAACTTATATTTTACTTCAAAAAACTATATGAAAATTTAATGTTTATAATTAAAGTGATTTAAGAAATTGAGTACAGGGTATTCCCTTATCTTTTCTATCTCGACAAGTATAATTTTGGTTTTTTTTATCAACTTTTTTGGGTGCTCTCCAACTAAACTCAATTTAGTAGTATGAGTGATGGTTTCGGGCTGTGTGGAAGATTTTGTGGGTGTGCACTAGTGTGGGTTTGTGTGAGACACACGGTGTCGGCATAAAGTTTACTACTTTGTGAAAATTTCATGTCTGTGGCACTCGATAGCGGCCACAAAAATGTATATCTATTCAAACAGACTTATATCCATGGCCCGCATAGTGCTTAAACTGCTAGCAACTTATGTCGAGCTCGAGCAAAGTTTTGTATAGATTTAATAGAAGCTGTGATTGCCTTTCCAAAGTGTACTCCTCGGTGAGAGTTGAGTGCGAGGCAGGTGAGAGTTATAAGCTGTATTTTTTGTGTGCGCTTAGTTATAATGTATACGATTCACGAAATTATTTGTTTTGATGTGAAAAGCTATACTAAAAAAAAAGCCTGAGTTATTGGATTATAAATGTAGACACAGATAAGACAAAGGCAGTTTTTAGGCACATAATTTTATATAATATAATTAAAATTGCTCAGGTTTCAAATTATTTTGGTTTTGAGTTAACTCATTTATATTCCAACACACAGATGTTTGCACTAATTGAATTATTCATCAAATCAATCAAATTACAAGTGTATTCAGCAGTTCAGTTCAAAGTTATTAAGCAGAAATATTTGCAAATGAATTTATTTAGTACTTATTGACTCGATTATGCTTGTCTTATTGATGAATAACACACAGAATAACCATTATAATTGCTCTTCTTTAATTAATTAAAAGAGCTTGTTGATAAAACCACATTACATTAATTAATAAGATATTTGTGCTGAGAATTACATAGAAGAATAGAAGAAAACCAAATAATTTCAGCTTTTTGCTTTTAGCAAATGCGTTGCTCCTTTACATAATTAAATTTTTGGACTAAAGCTCATAAATGCGCTAATGGGATTTTAAGCCGTAATTCGCAGACACACACAAACACACACCCACACACATACAAACACTTGCACATTTGAAGAGCAGTTTGAATGGAATTGTAGGTAGCATACGGCATAATCAAATTAGATGCTATTTCCTGTTGCACTGACCACCATTGAAGGTCGAATCACGCGGTGAGAATTTAAGGGGAAATTTGTCGGTTGTGAGGTGGCGGCCACAAAACCAAATATTGCTGTTACACTTGCAGGCATGGAATTTAATTACAAGCGTATACGAACACACACACACACACACACACACACATAGCCCCACACACTGGCATTCTAACGTTGACCACATTGCAATGCGCAATTGTACTGAAAGGTCATCGTTGTGGTTGCGCTGCGCTCAAAATGCCATTTTTTTTCCATAAAATTCTTTCATTTTCGAGCTGTAAAAATTAAATGAAATATTTGGGTAAAGTCGTAAAATTAACTGCAAACACTTCAACAAAAAGCGTAATAAAATATATGCCCGGCTTTTGGTGTGCCATTTGTTAAACACCTTTAACAGAATTGTGAAATAATTAAATGTTTAAATATATTAAATACGCTGAACTCAGATGACATTTCCACACTTTATTTAGACGCCAAAACTAGTTACCAAAGAGTTATATTTTATTACAAATTAAACGAAGTAATAAAATTAAATTAAAAAATATTACTTTTTGTTTTAGCTAAGCAGTTTCTTTTCATGTAAAAAAAAGGTGAGCCGACAGCTAGTGAAGTCCTTAGCACATTTAATGCAATGAGTTAATGCAGTCTTGACCTTACGGATCATGCTCCTTGCTGCTTATCTCGCTATCAATCTGTGGTCTTTGTGCGCTCTGCGCCGCACTAATGCAATTTGTGCAAATATCTTTTATTCATATTTAATCCACTTTATGCCAATTCTATTTTTGCCATGGCCAAAGAGCAGGCAGTGCTGCTGTTGCCTGATATCTTGGACCAACCCATTGGCGATGTCCTTAGCGTCGTCGTTTCTAGCGTCCTCGTCGTGTTATTTGTCGACTTGCTGCTGCTTTTGGCCTGGCCTAACTGCCATCTGACATCTGCAGGGCCATGTAATTGGCATTCGAGTCAAGTGCAATTTTGCAAGCAAGTTGGTGCGACACTCGACACCCCGTAGAGACGACTCTAGCTACAGTTTATTGCGGTAATGGTAATGGTAATGCAGCCATGGAGCTATAGATGGCCAGAACCACAGCCAGTCAGCTCGTCAGCTCGTTAAAGGTAATTTTGCACAAATAATGCTCATGACTTCATTCTGTAACAACTTAGCTCTTGCTATCTCTCCCGTTCTCCTTCTCTCTCCCACTTGATTTCTTTGACTTCGGCACTTCGCGTTTCCGTTTCCGCTAAAACGAGTTGCGAAAATAACGTAGCATACTTTTATGCGCTACTTTTACTTAAAGTCTATTGTGAGTTTGTTATCAATGCCGTTAAGCTGACTTTTGGCCAGCCATTCCACCGTTGTTGCGTTTTGAGCCATTGATTTTGCAATCAATGTGGCCAAGTAGCTTTATCAGCACTTTACTCTGTTTCTTCTGTCGGTCTGTCTGTCTGTTGGCCATGCTCAATTTGCATAAGTGCCTTACGCTTAGTCAGCGTTAGTTATCTTTCGTTTTTGGCTTTTGTAATTCAATTACTTGAACATTTGTCTTGTCTTCTGCATTGTGGCAATAAATCATTAGCGACCAGTGAAGCGAAACGAGCAAATCGGCTAACAGATTTATGGCATTCTACCTATACAACTTTTATCGTTTGTACCTTTACTGTTTGCCACTGCCGTTGATTACACTACAGTTGGCTTTCATTACACAGCTGATTGCATGTACACAATAATTTAAGCAATTGAACAAGTCATCAGCTCTCTAACGATTGCTGAGTACAGCCAAACCGACAAAAGCACAAAAAATTCTACAAAATTTGCATTTGCTTTCATATTCTCAATATCTTAATGAACATAAAAAAAAGAAAGCGAAATGGAAAATTTTGCAAAAAAAAGAAGAGGAAAATATCTAGCAAAGTGACCCTTTATTTAAGTTGACAGCAGCTGACCGCTTGTGTTGCTTTGTGGCAAGTGGCATGGAGCATGCGGCAAGTGACAGTGGCAGTTGTTCTGCGGCATTCTTTGCTTTTTGTTTATTCCACGCCGCCGTTGTTGGGAATGCTAATCCGCTTAGGGTTGCCAAGCCACCGCTAATCCTGTAAACTAGCGTAGCAATCATCAACAGCAGAGCTGTCGATTGTCTAGGTAAAGGGCTTACAATGCAGCTTAACATATCTAATGAGTTGCCTTTTAATAATTTTAATAATGCTAATGAGGATAAAGGTCATACCTTTTAAAGGTGGAAGCTAAATGCCATATTTTCTAAAAAAATGTTAAAAATAACTTAATCAAATGGGAACTGTTTAAACCCAGTTTAAAATTTTCTTTAAGTGTATACTTCCTTCTTCCTTATATAATATTTTGCCCTTGTTTTATGCCAAATTAAAAGTTGTTTCATTATTTCAACTACACCGCTGCCTACTCCAGCTATAGTTAGTGAGAGTTCGTGGATTCCTTTGCAGCTGTTGGCCGCAGTTTGAGCTGTCAAAATTGCTTTAATTGGGCTAACGAAATTTGCTTGAAGCCCTGTCATGCCACGCCTCGCTACTGTAACTCCTACTTGCGTCCCAATGCGTTGTCCTGTTGTCCTGTTGCCCTGGTGTTTTTGTTTGTTTGCTTGTCTGCTTGACTGCCTCTTTTTCATTTTCCCACCTCACTCACTCTTCCGCTTCGTTCCCTTCACTCTCTTCTTCTTCCTGTTGCCCGTTGTTCTTTATGTGCTTCCGTCCATTGTGTGTGCGCGTGCTAATAATCGATATTATTTTGTTTTCTTTCACAGCCAAAAGTTTTCAGCGGCTTTTCAATGGCTGCCATCAGCCATCAGCATTAAAATTTAGCTTTGCTTAAGCTTTCTTATATACCTATAGTATATAAAATATACACTTTAAAGTGGTTAAAGAATTGATTTACTTTAATTTCACTGATTTCACGGATTTTTGCTTTACTTAGCCAAATTTCCTTTATAGCCTTGAGCATCTTTTAATTGCTCGACAACGAATGAAGCTCGGCCTTCTTTTTTGGGTGTCAGCAAAATGGCTTTCATATGAATTCTGAACTTTTCTTCTTTTTCCCTTCTCTTCTACTTCGTTTCTTTCCTTTATTTCCTTTATTTTTTTATGCGCCTGCCTATTGCAGTTTGCCTTTTGCTTCCTGTAAACGTTATCCTGACCTGTCGTTGACGTCGCTTCCTAAGCTTCCTGTGCACCGCCTGTGCACAGTGGACACCCCCAATGGGAGCAGATACAGTCCGAACTCATGTCCGTGCGTTGCTCTGCATATGTTAGCTTTTATGGCCGTTCAAAGCTCAAATATTCCCAATTTTCTTGCACATTTTTTTGTAGGTACTGAAATTGGTATAAAGAGTAGAAGGAAATATAAAGAAGATATGCCGTGGCCCTGACTGGCCTAATAAAAATTGGTCATAAGTTGTGGGCGTAACTGCAGCTGGCGTTTTGGACCAAAGCTAAGCTTCTCTTTTCTGTTTATGTTCGACGCAGGCAACGAGCTTAGTGGCGACTTCATTTCAAGCCGCCACTCATGACAATGAACGGAGAGGGGTCGTAGGAGGGCGCTTAAAAGTAGTTGAGCTGCATAAAAAAGTGGCGGTTGCACCAAATCTAAATTGAAATTTTTATATACTCTAACAGAGGGTACAATCATTTGGTGGGAGTGTAGGTATCTTGTACTTCGTCTGCTCTCCTGAAGGCAATTTTCTCTAATCAGAGTTTAGCTTGACCAGCTTTTTAATAAGTTTTTTATACTACACCTCATATAACACAAATAATATAGTAAAGTGTATTAAATATTCGTCTAGTGGTAAATAATTTTCGACTCGTTTCTTTTTTGGATTTTTATCCACTTGGTTTTTATGCCTTACCCAATTTATGCAAACGCATTCACTGCGGCTCAAGCACGTTTTGCATTGCAGGACTATAGCATGAGGCTGAGTGGGAGGATGAGAACGAGGACGATCACATAAAGTTTGGTCAACCACTGCATCATTTTGTCCTGCTGCCGGATAAGCTAATGGAAATTGCCATTACACTTAGTACATATATAGAGTAAAAGAATTTTCAGAGCTTAAGTCTTGTCACTTTCATTTCAGAAAGTTTAAAAACTAATTATTAATTCATTTATGAAGTATTACTTAACTTTTGATATTACTCAGCGGATAAGTTTTTCTAATTTCAGGCTTGAAATAGATTAAACACAGTGGTTACTCTACTCAATTGGCAAAATTTTTTCATTTCATTTTGTTTTCATAAAACTTTTGCACGTCTGCAGTTTCTCTTTTGTTGTTATTGCAGGTAGAGAAATTCATACTTGGACTTTGAAATTTGAGCTGGATGCTTTCTGACAGCATGAACAACAGCAGGAAAAAAGCAAAACACTGTGACCCGGGACAAGTGTAAGGTTTTTGTTCATGTTTGTGAAAAAAAGGGCGTGAAAAAAATAGTTTACATTTGCAGCACTTTGAAATGGCAATGGCGAAACAGAAAGAGCGAAAAGAGAAACTGAAACGGAAACGGAAATGCAACGCCATTGTCCGGCGTTCCAGTTGCTGGTCGACATTTTCTCATCTTGTTGTTATTATTTTTGCTGGAACAAAATATTTCCGTTGTGCAGTGTTTTGTTAAAGTTTTGCCATGCTTAATTGTGCTGAAAGAGAATCCAAAAAAGCTACATAACTTGTGAAACCATAGACAAAAAGTCAATATAACATGATTCCAATTGATTAGAAAAGTACAATATAAGTTAAGTTAATTAAAAGAAAAGTTAAAATTTCTATCTTTGGCTTTGTGTAGGAGAATGTAGGAGAATTATTTACGTCTTTCTGCAGCATAAATTTAAAGCCTTTTATCCGATTAAAATGTTAAATTTCAATCTATTCAGATGTGTATTTTGTACATCATTCAGACTCTGCTCTGCTGTAGTCTGCATCTTATTTTGTTGAAATCCATTTGCTTTCCATTTACTCAGACATTGGCCACGTAATGTATCAATCAGTTTTGTGGCATATCTACGGGTGAATGGAGTTTTTTGTATGAAACCAAAAGTAGTTCGGCCATCAAATTAGCATTTTTAGCAGTTGCAATTCCATTGAGTAGGATTTTATTAAAGTTTGTTGAGTTTCTAAAGATTGTTTGGCAACATTTCTTAACTAAAACTAACGTTCATTGTCCTTTGGCATTAAATCTTTGACAAAACGCTTTAAATATGCATATTTTTGTAATTAAAATTGTTAGACACGAGAGATAGAGACAGGAATTGAGATAGAGGGAGAGCCAAGTCAGCGCAAAACATTTTTAGCTGCCTCAATTAGTGGCAAGGCGTGGCTAACAACGGTTCTGGCCATGCCAGGCCAAGCACGTAGCTCTCACTGCCAGAGATCTCATTAAAATTAAAAAGCTCAGCACAACACCCGCACACGGAGAACAAGAAGAAGAAGAAGCAGCAGACAACACACTCACACACAACTCATGGGGGTAGAGCTTTTGCCTTGAAGAGGGTTTTCGGAGAATTAAAGCAACACTTCTGGCGGTAGGCACAATTTAATGATTGAAACTTCATAGGGCCAAGGACCGAGTCAAGTCGAGTTGACGCTACTCGACTCCAAACGAGTTGAAACGTTGACAAAAACTGCAGTTTGCCCCTCGAGGACCCTTTTGCAATCGTAATTAAAGGACACATTTTTGAAGCCGAGTACGAACAGTAGTCCAAGCTGGACCTGTAACTTTCAGTAAACACTTTTCGACTATTGATTTAACAAGTCCCAAAATGTTGTAGTGCTGAATGTGCAGATTATTCAATTTCATTCTGACTCTGTTAGCCTCTCATTTGTTACTTCCCTAAAGGACTAAGAATGCTACAAAAACTAAAATAGTTGATATTTGCATGTGGCAAGTGGAATGTTTCCAATGTTTCCAACTTGGACATGTTGGCTATTAATTTGTTAGCAGCAAACCAATACTCTTGCCAATTATAAACTGATTGCTGCCAATGTAAATTAAACTTTTGTTGCAGTAAATGTAATTTTCAGTTTAAGGTCACCAAATTCAAACATTTCTACATTTAAATTCAATTAGGAATTTTCAAAATTATAATTAAGATGAATGCCATTTTCTTGATCAGACTTTAATTTAATTAATGTGACAAAGTGACAGTGCAAAGTATTTGTAATGGGAAAAGTTTCATCCCTTAAACTCAAACCTCAGTAAAAGTGGCGTTAACTTTGTGCAATTTGCACTTCAGCTAAATTAAATAAATATTTGATTGACTCGAGAGAGCTATCTTTAAATTTGTCATATCCTTTAAATTATTTTTAAGTTTCAAAATATTATACACTTCCCCTAACTCTCTCATGTGCTGTTTACTTTAAAACTTATTAACCCCTTGATGCCCTTAGGCTACCTGTGCAAAAAACTATCCACAATGGTTGCAATTAAAATGCAGCTACAATGTTGAATTGTAAATTAAATAACTTGTATGTTTTTGGAATCACAATAAATGCAACTGCCACATGGGACTCACTGCTAATTGTTTCAGGTTCCAGGCCAAAAACACAATTTTAGAACACAATTATTTTTGCCCAGTTGTATAAATATTGCAGACAGAAAAGCAAATTTATTTTATTTGTATTTCATGCACATGAACAAAAGGTTGAGTGCTAGTTTTTTGGTTATATTAACAACAATTATGATGACCATTGTGCTCTGCACAAACACACACACATATACACGCATACACACATTTGTTGCAGCTGCTGTTAGTGCAGTACAAACATTTAAATTGCTCATGTTTCGGCAGACGCAGAGAGAAGACCCCAAAAAAACTAAGGGTATAAAACTATCTCGCACAAAGAGTGGAACTCTCATAAATTGTGTGCTTTACAATTTATTTTTGTGTTTATTTAGATATACGAGAATGTACGCAAATTGGCTGGTTTGCAGCTTTTTTGTTTTCAGCCAAGTTCTCGCTCAACCATTAGTTGGCTTTTATACACTTTTAGTCAGAGCTTCTAACGCTATAACTTTATTTATTTCAATTGGAATTATATATTTCACTGCTCTTATCATTTGCTTTGACGGAAAGTTTTGAAAAACGTATTATTTTAAGCAGGTTTTTGTGTTAGAATTTAAATCAATATCACTCTACTAATCACTCTACTTAGTCTATGGCTGTACTTTATGTAGTCATGTGAACGGAATGCGAATTCAATTAATTAAGCGCTGATCCTATATAAATAAACATAATATGAACATGAATTGAATTAAATTGTATTTAATCGACTTAGAATGCCTTAAGCTCTCTCTGCTATCGAAATGTTGTTTCATTCAGCAGCATAATCAATTAACACAGTGGAAAATCGCTTTGTAGGACATTGACAGGATTTCGTTTAATTTTTTTTTTTTCATTTGCTTTTCCACTTCTTTTTTTGTGCATTACCAGTAATTGCATTTGGTCATCAGGTCTGGCCCAAACAACATTATTAACGTCTCTGATTGCTGGGCAAACTGGTCATCGACATGTATGAAGTATACGTCGTGTTGGTCATATAAAAAACTTCAATGATTGGTCTGGCTCGGTCTGGTCTGTCTGGATCGGTCCGGTTGGTTTTGGTTGGGTCTGGTCTGGAGCGGAATCTGAGGTATGAGCACGTTGTAGTTTGTCCAGTTTGCCAGTTGTGGCCCTTCAGCTAGAGTTGGATCTCCAGTCTCCAGTCAGTCGTGTCATGATTGTGATAAATGACGTAAAATGATGCCAGCGACAACTATACAACAACGAATAAGAACGAGCGAAATGTAAACGACAAGAACGACGTTGTCGGATGTCGTCCAGGCAGACGATGGACAGCATTTCTCTGCTACATACAATATATACAAACATACCTCTGTATATATATACACACATTTTTTTTTGATGTGAAATTTCTGTAATTTCAGGCCATATAAAATGCAGCCTGCAATTTGCCGGCTTCATCGTCGTTGACATCATTGAAGAATCAACTGAAAAATGTTGCACGTTCTTTTTGGCTGCCTTCACATTTGTTTGCTTTAACGAAATTGAATTTCATGTTGTCCTCCCGCCTAGCCCCTCCTCTTCTCCTCTCTCCTCTTGCTCGCATTTTCATTTCATTTCCTGTTCGTACCTTCAAGGAAATCTTTCTTCTTTTCAGTTAATATTTTCAGTTTGTCGTGTTAAGGCAAACACGACGACTTGCTGCATTTTTCGATTGTGCAATTAAATCAGCAAACAGTCAGCATTCAACGTATGCGCCTTAATTAAAATGAAAAAAAATCTGCTGCAAGCGCAACATATTTACACTTGGTCTACACCAACTTGGCTTACTGGCTTGTGTCTGCTTTTTAGTGTAAAAAACTTTTTAGTCAACTTTCGCAGAGTTATCTGATAAGAGTTAAAACGCGCCACGATTACAGTTAAGTGGAGCGCACATTTCATTTACCAAATTGGTTGATATTACCAAACTTAACTGGCGCAAACAGACTCAACTTGTGGCACTGCCAGCCACATAAATCTAACCAAATTGTGGCACAACACTTACAGGTAAGATTCATTCATTCGTTCAAAGACGAGACTTTCCCGACTTTGGCATGAAAATCACGCCTGATAATTGAAATATTTATGCTGCGTGCAAAGTCCATATTTCTTGGCACGAGACAAGGAGTTGAATGAAAACAAGTCGACTTGAATGATACGCTAACTTAAAAAGAATTCAATTTGGTAGCTCAAAAGAAATTTGTAGATGAAAAGAAGTTGCTAAACTAGCAAGTAAAATCAATTTGTAAATTGACAATAAATTAATGCTAGTGGTACACAAATAACTATAAAGTATAAGTATATTATTAAGTAATGGTATATGTAGAGTAAATTAAAATTCTCGGTGAAAAATCTCGCTCATTCCAAATGTTTGTAGCGTACAAATCATCAAGTTCTCGCTCTAATTGTCTTAATTATCAACATTTAATTTGACTCAACTGAAAGTCTTTGTATACTTTACCATAGCGTATTGTGTTGGCTGCATAAAGGAGAAATCGTAAATCATTAATTACAATTTATTGCTGACAATTTGCACCTGACTAAAGGCAATTTATGTCACCAGCTATTTTCTATCTCCGCTGCCAATACAAAGGACGCTCGCTTGGCTCTGCTGGCCTCGTTCTGAAAAAGTTGTTTACTTCGAGCCAAAAAAAAAGGGGAAAAGGGAACACAACCCACAACAGTATCGTTGTCAAACAATATTTATTGGTTTGCCATATTCAATCTCTAATTTATATAGGCAACCATTGAAGGCTGCTAATTGTGGAGAAATGAAAGGGCTGAGCCATAAAATAATGAAAGGGAAGCACCGAAATAAATTCCTAAAATATATTTCAAGAGTTTTTGAATTAAAAAAAATTTTGGTAAGAAACTTAATTCACTTAAAGCTTAGTAAAAATATTTAAATTTAATTTAAATTGATTGAACTTATCATTTAAATTGATGTTGTTTCAATTTTACATTTTTGAGTTTTAAATACTTAATGCAATTTTGCCACAGTCATTTGATATGCTGCTGAATAAGTAATAATTACATAATCAAATATAGCAAACAATTTGTGCAATTTTATAAAGTTTTAAATGATATGCATCAAGTTCTTTCCACTTTATCTCTGCTTCACTGGGTAAATTTTCATTCTAGTTCACACAAAGGAAAAGCAAACTTTTCCTCTATTTGTGTATAGGTGTGGTTGAATGTGTAAGCGACTGTGTGTGTGCGTGTGTGTGTGAATTTACAATTGTCATGAATATTGCAATTATTTGGCTCTTGTATCGCCATGTGTCCACATTTGTTTTTGGCTTCAAGCATTTGCACAACAAATGTTTGTTGCCCCAACCTGTACGTATCAGCTTGTTTGCTCATGTTTGTGCATGCATGTGCGAGCGGGTGTTTGCTTGCGTTTGCATTGTTGGTGTTAATTTGATATTTTATTTATTGATATGCAATATTTAGTTATGTAATTGTGTTTACAACCAGCAACTATAACGTTAGTATAAATATTTTTCTCTCCGCTTTAAAAATCCATTTAAATTCATAACGCTGTAAAATGTGGTCGCATTTATTTTCCGACCCTCCATTGGTGTGTAAACACATTTGTAGGCAACGAGGTCATTGCACCAATTAAAAATCTATTATGGCAGCAATGCACAGACACATTTTTAATGGTGTTAAAAAAAAAGTAGGAAAAAATAATAATAAATAAAAAATAAATATTAAATAAGTTAAACTTAAACAAAGTTAAAATATTTGTAGGTTGTTCAGTAATTAAATCAAATAAATTGAACACCGAGTTGGCGTTACAAATTCTTGATTTTTTATTCTTTTCTTGAATCAGTTCATCTGCTTTAAACCTTAATGCGCTCTGCAAACTTATACAATTTTTCTAGTTTACTAGAACTCAATCAAATTCACATTAAGGTCAGCTTGCAGCCATCTAGCATACAATCCAATGGCAAGCCCAAGTTTCACTTCGATTTTAAATTAAAAACCAATGAGCCTTCATCAGTGCAAAGCTGTCAGTTCCCTGTTGAAAAGGGTAAATATTTTACTCCCAACGTTGTTAAATTTTCACTGGCCAGGCAGTGTTAGCTCTTTTGCTTTGTTAGCCGATTTTAGCGCTGAAATAGGGCATTATTTTTATAGACCCCCTATCGTCAGTGAATAGTTGAATGGTTACCGGAGAGAGTGGAGAGCAGGTCGAACACTACGCTGCATGTCAAGCTCAGAATGGTTTGCAGGAAGGTGAGTAGTGTGTATGCATTTTTATAACCAGTTGAAAGCATAACACGATAAAATGTTTTTGAAATTTTGTTGTATATAAAGTTTGAATGCCCTGAACCCACAACTTGTCCTTCGTTCCGAGTGTGTATGTGGGTGTATTGGTGTGTTTGTGTGTGTAGGTGTATATGCGGATATTAAAGCCCTTTTACCAATGCAGATACGGGTATTTACCAGTCTACCGCGTGGAGTTAACAAAAGTTTTTGCTGATAGCGCGGCAAAGTTGAAAACGTTCATAAATCACGACACCATAAAGTTGTTTTCGCTATAAATATATGTGTGTGTGTGTGTGACTGTGTATGTAGGTATATGCTTATGTGTGTGCAACACTCCAACGCTGTATAATCCTTGCCAGACAACAGCAAAAACACACAACAAGCAGTGACTTAATGACTCTAAAATACCCGTAAATCAATTAAATATTTTAATTATTAATTTTAAAACGTGATTAAAATTAAACAAAATAAAGTAAGGGGCGACTTTTTAAGTAGTTGCTCTAAAAATTGTTGTTAACTGAATATAACTTAAAAATGTCATACAAATATTGCCTCTTTGTCTCGAAAGAAGCCACCTGTTTATCAGTTGAACAACACAACAACCCCTACTCCCACTAACTACAGGTATAACAATAGCGGCAGGGACATTATTATGGCATTTGATTTGCAAGTTGTGAAACTCAGTTTGAGACTTATGTGAACTGTAAGCCAAATAGTTTCTAAGCCAGCTGCGCAACTGGCTAACTGCTTTTAGCAATCGTCAACTACAACTCGAACGCCAACTCCAACTCTAACTTTTGGACTGCAGAGGGAGAGACAAAGAGTCAAAGCTTAAGCCAAACGGCTTACACTTGACCAACTTGTGGGCCAAGTGATTTGCAACACTTGTAGTACTGCACAAAATGTTGCAGCTGCAAAAGCGCAGCAAGAAGACACACAAATTTACTCTACTCTGCCTTAATTTGGTTTGTGTTTGGGTTCAGTTTGAGTTCGCTTTGGTTTCGTTTCGTTTGGTTTGTGGGGATCAGCTCCATTGTTGATCTTTTTTGTGGAGCAGATGCACAGCTAATGCATGTGCTCATTGTGCTGCCTGCTTTTGTGTTCTGTGTTTTGTGCTGACATTGGTAATCTATCCCATCACAATGCAGCTCCTTTCATGTTTTAGCTTTCAGCTTTCGGCCTTTGGCAAATTGATTTATGTGCAGCAAAGTGTTGTCTGATTTTTCGGTTTCTCTGTGCATGTGTGTGTGTGTCTATGTTTGTGTGTGTTTGTGTGTGTTTTCATGTATCTCACTTGTATGTTTTGTGGTCAGCAAGGTTTTTATGTCCTGTTTACTAACTTGACCCACAGGCGTCTCTTATAAAGTTGCTTCTGGTTGCGGCCTGCCATTAAGTTGTTAAGTTATCTATGTCGTATTGGCATTTTGTGTGGTTCTTTTTGCCAACAAACATTACATTATTTCATTGTATTTCTTGTTTGTTGTAAACATATATACCCCCAAAATTAGAAATTGCTCAACAGACAGACAGAGGAAGCTTAGACATTGGAACTAAGGCCCTAAAATCCACTCACTCCACCCCACCAACAAAAAAACCTCAACTTGTCTGAGTTCTTGTATCTTTCGTCTTTCACTTCCATCGGTCAGCACATAAAATAAGAGGCAGCATCTACGGTAATAAAGTAGAAACGTGCAAAAACTAGAAAAATGTGGTCAGACCAAATAATAAACAGTGCCCCAGAACACAGAGCATAGAAATTCACAAAGACTTTGGTGCTCAAAAAAAAAAAATAAGTAAAAAAAAAGTAAGGAAAAAAGAAAGTATAAGTAAAGCCAAGGAAAATGTAGAGAAAGTGAAATAAAAAATAGAAATACTACTTGGACTACGACTACGAGTAGGTAGTCAAAGCACTGAGAGCAACTATGAACAACTTTTGGCTACGTGCAATTGGAGCTGTCAGGTTTCTCTTGTGGTTCTAGTTTTCCACATTTTTTTTTTGTGTGGGTTGCGGCTTTTGGCCATAAAGTTTTGGCCTGAAGCAAGGCGCAACACGCCATGGGGGTAGTCAAGCAATGGTTTGAAATTAAAATGAACTGTGTACAAAAAAAATCATGGAAACTAGAAAAAGCAGTTACAATTCCTTAGTTAATAAATTTAAAAATTTATTAGAGCAAAGAAATGTTATTAATAACTGAAACTTGAGACACCCTTTTATTGCTGTCATTGCTGGGACCTTTGTGGCAAGTTAAGGTCCAGTATCCCCAGACTTGGTCCAGCAGGTAAGTACGTTAGTTAAACAGCGCCAAGTGCAGTGAGTCAATTACCTGCCATATAAAGGCAATCTTACTTGCCACAACCCTAAATACAATTCACCTGCACAACTGCCACATGCCACCCTCAGTGGCCCTTTGTTTCTAACTGTATTGCAGCACTGTGAAGCTGTCTCTGTCAGTAAGTGAGTGAGAGACAGGAAGAGAGTGGTGGAGATGAATGCAGCATATCCCATGGGCAATGGAAATGGCAATATCTGCATTATGATTGTCACTTCAAATGCTTGAAATGCTGATTGAATGGACAGCAATTCGCTTGGAAAGCCTGCATCGATAGACGCAGCGCATAAAATACTATTCCGAAGCATCAAGTCACGCACTTGACTGTCAACTTTTTTGTTAGACCCTGTACTTGCTGAAAGTTCAGGGGTAGTGCGGGGTTGTGAAAATGGTACAATGGTTCGATTTTTAGTGATTAGTTTGCTAAAAAGTTTTTATTCGGTATCTTCAAGAGCCCTTATGTTGGTTACTGTAGTAGATTATTCCAGCGAAATTACGGGGTTTTTTAAAGTCAGTTCTCCCGACTACAGTTTTTTTTTACAAGTATGCAGCTCTTTTTTTCCTGCTGCCAATAATTCAAAAACTCTTTCTTCCTTTCTGTGCGTTGCATGCAAAAATGTCAGGACAAGTCAACGACTTGACGGAGTTGTAGCTAAAGATAAAGCTGTTGCCAAGGCTGCAGGTGGAGGTGGAAAGCGAAAAGTGGGCGTGGAAAGTAGGAGTGGCAAGTGGGTGGTTTGTTGGAGGAGTTCCAGCTGACAATGCAGTCAACTGTAGTGGAATCAAGTCAAAGCATATCAAAGCGCACAGTTGATATGACAGGTATATGGTGTGGTGAAAATAAATTTAATATTCCCAGTCATGTCACAGATAATAATAACAACAATAACGGAAAAGGGCAGCGGTAGAGCAGGGCAGGGCAGAAAGTCAACTGGCACACAGAGCGTATGATTAATGTGTCATTGTTAATTTGTGCAATAAATTTGGCAAACATTTCTTGACCGCTGTCAAAAAGTTTACAAGCTTCAAATGCTCATTCATCAAATAATTCATTCCACATTTTTGAGAGGCTACCTAGAAAGTCAGGCAGCCTTCGGTACTGGCTACTCGAGCTTCTCTCGAGTCTTTGAAGGAAAAGCATATCATGAATATTTCCCCATGGCCAAGAGGCAACAAAATGTCGAACGAGTCTGTAGTTCACTTGGCATTTACATGGATTCTGTGTTCGAGGCGGCTGAGAAGGAGATGGCGAGTGTTTGTGCCTTGTCGTTGGCAGTTGGCAAAACTTTTTAATTGAATTCTATGGCAAAACAGTGAAAATTTCATTATGAACTGGAAAACTTAAAACGTCAGCCTGAAATATATAAATGTTTTTGTTGGCGGCTCTAACAAAAAGTTATTTTCCCTATTATTCGCATATTGCGTGTAAATTGCGTTTTCAAATAATTTATATATAACTTTATTTCAACAAATTTGTGCAAATAAAATTAACAATTAATAGCAGTTTCCCTCTGACTTAATATTACACTTACTCATACATAACATGAGCTACACGTCAACTAACTAAAAAGCCAAACAATGGAGCTAAGACCGGAGTGCTGAGTTGTGCCAAGTTTAGTTGGTTTTGAGCTGAGGTTGTGTGCACTCTGCATGTCAATCATGATTGCTAACAACAACGAGCGAAAGACTGTATAAAAGGGAAACTGTTAACCGGTAACTGGTAACAGGTAACTTGGCCAACTGGCAATTGAAGCACGTTTTTCATTTAAACGCGTGCTGGCCAAAAAGGGCAAACATTTTCGGTTGACATGCATCCAGTGATAGAGTGTACCAAAAGTCAAAGCAAAAGTACAAGTACCAGTAACATGCTCAAGCTACCAATTGGCACACTCGACAGCAAACTTTGACTAGATTTTGACACAAGTCACAAAAGTGAACTTCAAAGAGAAAAAGCGGAAGAGTGTGAGTCAGACAAACGACTAACCGACAATAAATTCAACATAAATAGCTGACAAATTTGTTACTAATTTATGCAATTAATTTAGCACATCATGTGCACTCAACTGTTTAATTTTTTGGGTAACTAAAGCCTATAAATTAAGTGATGGGAATAAAACGCTTCAATAATTATAGTGAAAAGTATATGTATATTTATGGCTACTGTATGTTGATTGATTTGGGATCCAACCGATTATATTTTGCATGATTAAAATTGCATAATAATTGTATGCACTAATTTGATTACATTCAACAAATTTATGTGAGTAACTAAATAGTTTACAATTAGTGATGAGCATAAATAAATATATAGAAACTATTATAATTGTGGAGCTTAAATCATCGCAGATATGTCTCTATATCGATAGGGGCTTGTCATTGGAATAACTCTGCTTTTGTTCATTAGTCTTGGCTTAATGCTATTTAAGCGCAATTGTGCTCATTTGCAACAGACACAAGTTTTAATTAAGAGCGTTTAGAGAGCCTGAAAGCAGTTGAATTGATGCATTAAACATTTGCTGCTAAAATGATTATATAATATTGGTGAAGCGTACACACAAGTGCTTTAGAGATATATGATATATTGCTGAATAAATGGACATCAAGACTTGGTTGGTTGAGCACAAAAATTGAACTGACTTTATTCCTTAAAATCCTAGGTCTTATATAGCTACAAATTACAGCGGAGTACAGCTCTCCTCTAAGAATTTGGTGTTGTACCCCACGCACAGGATAGAGCGTGGTTTTATATTTAGAACTATTTTTATCTCAGGCTTCGTTGCCAAGCATGGAAACGGGTCGCAAGCATAGATAGACAAGTATATTCATAGATTAGAAATTTAGGGTTTACATCGTTTCATAAAATAATCGCTGCGTTGTTAATTTCTGTTAATATAATATGTTCGTGCTTGAACATTCTGCCAAGGGCCACAGAAACGGCGGTTACTCAATTAAAATTAAATTACATTTAAACCATGTTTACCACATTTTTTTTGTTGTCGCTGTTAATGCTGCTGACGCTTCTGTAGTCGCTGTTCCTGTTGACGCTGCTTCTGTCCTGATGCTGACTTTGCTGCTGATGCTGCTGCTGATGACTCTGCTCACGCTGCTGTTGATGCCTCTGCTCACGCTGCTGCTGATGCCTCTGCTCACGCTGCTGCTGATGCCTCTGCTCACGCTGCTGCTGATGCCGCTGACGATGCTGACGCTGACGCTTATGTCGCTGACGCTTAGTCGCTGCTGTCTTTGCGGACGTTGTTTCTGGCTCTTGGGGTTATAAGTCCTCTAGCCACTCCGATTTCCGATTCTATTGCTTTAGAATCGTTTTTAGACCTCGTACTTTTCTTTTTCACTTTCCGATGTAAGCCTCGGAAACGCTAAATTTTTTACCGTCGAGTTAGATTCTCGATCGCACACAATTCCGACGTAAAGCCTCGGAATCGCTAAATTTTTTTTATTTTTATTCCCTGCCTCTTTTCTTTTTAGAGCGCTAGAGTTTTTGTTAATCCTCTTCGGATATTTATTATCTCTGTCTCACAAGGAGAACTAGAGCAATCAGTTCTGCGTTTCGATCACAACTCGAAAACGCTCACTCTGTCTCCTCAAAGGGAGAACAAGAGCCATCAGTACTGCGCTTCTTATGATAGCAACAGACCAATATTTAGCAACCTTAAGTACATCACTATAAGGTGCTGGTTTAAAATTCTGTGTCTCTTACCACTGGTGGGGGAAAACCACAGAATGCTCGAAGGACCAATGAATAAATGGACTTCGAGACTTTATTATATTTTTCTCGACTTCAGCCTCGAAATTTCTCACTCTGCCTCCTCAAAGGGAGAACAAGAGCCATCAGTTCTGCGTTTCGATCGCAGACTCGAAAACGCTCACTCTGTCTCCTCAAAGGGAGAACAAGAGCCATCAGTACTGCGCTTCTTATGATAGCAACAGACCAATATTTAGCAACCTTAAGTACATCACTATAAGGTGCTGGTTTAAAATTCTGTGTTTCTTACCACTGGTGGGGGAAAACAACAGAATGCTCGAAGGACCAATGAATAAATGGACTTCGAGACTTTATTATATTTTTCTCGACTTCAGCCTCGAAATTTCTCACTCTGCCTCCTCAAAGGAAGAACAAGAGCCATCAGTTCTGCGTTTCGATCACAGACTCGAAAACGCTCACTCTGTCTCCTCAAAGGGAGAACAAGAGCCATCAGTTCTGCGTTTCGATCACAGACTCGAAAACGCTCACTCTGTCTCCTCAAAGGGAGAACAAGAGCCATCAGTACTGCGCTTCTTATGATAGCAACAGACCAATATTTAGCAACCTTAAGTACATCACTATAAGGTGCTGGTTTAAAATTCTGTGTCTCTTACCACTGGTGGGGGAAAACAACAGAATGCTCGAAGGACCAATGAATAAATGGACTTCAAGACTTGGTTGGTTGAGCACAAAAATTGAACTGACTTTATTCCTTAAAATCCTAGGTCTTATATAGCTACAAATTACAGCGGAGTACAGCTCTCCTCTAAGAATTTGGTGTTGTACCCCACGCACAGGATAGAGCGTGGTTTTATATTTAGAACTATTTTTATCTCAGGCTTCGTTGCCAAGCATGGAAACGGGTCGCAAGCATAGATAGACAAGTATATTCATAGATTAGAAATTTAGGGTTTACATCGTTTCTTAAAATAATCGCTGCGTTGTTAATTTCTGTTAATATAATATGTTCGTGCTTGAACAATTGCATTAGAACAATATTATAGTTAGAGGAAAATCAATGCTACATCTTTTGCACAAAACCTCAGGCCATTATTGCAGTAAATAATTGAATATTGTTCCATCATGTGGGCAAAACTTGTGCTGCAAATTTGTTGTGGTTGCTGCTGCTGCTGTTGTTTCTACTGCTGCTGTTGCTGTTGCTGTTACTGGTGATTTAATTGCTGCTGCTGTTGTGGTGAAGGCAACATCAAAATACAATTTACTTTTCGCTTATATGTATATTTCAACTTTGGGGTTATTGCCATGGCAACACACACACACACTCCCATAATCCCCCAAACACACACACTCCCCATAGCCTCCGAGTGCGTGTATGGATTTCCGGCTGCAACTGACTGGTAGAATATTTGGTAACGTTGTTAGCTGGCGCCATTTGTTGTGGCAACTGCAACTTGGATGCTCTTCTTGTTGTTGTTGCTGTTGTTTTTTGTCTTTAAACTGCTCACATTTCGGTGTGAGGCAAAGATGCTGGCAAAGTTGACTTCTTTTGTGGCGAATGTCGCGAAAACGCAACACTCGACACATTCTGAGCGCTTGCTTGTACTTTGGATTAATTTAGCGGAAGCGTAAACTTTTTCAACCATACTCGTAAGTATATGAAGCAGCTGAAAAGTTTTCATTTATTGCAGTTTTCTTGAAGTTGAGATCCGTTCGTTTGCCAATTGGCATTTTAGCTGCACAAATGAAGCCATTTATGTAATTCACTTGCAGTTGTTGCTGCTGTGGCTGCTGTTGCTGCTATTACTGCCACAATAATCTTTATGCAGCCATTGCTTTTCTAGCCAATTTACTTGGCCAAAAGTCATAAACCTTCTGCATGACTGCCTGCGTTATTTATGTGTGCGCGTGAAATGTATAAAAATGGTGCCTTTAACAGGCCATAAAATGAAATACCAAAATACAAATGTTAAAGCAAAATGGAAAAACTGGAAAATTTCGCCAACATTTTTTTTGCAGCGGCCCACGCTGCGTATGCGTAATATCGTATATTTCACGCACACACATATCCGTTTTGGCGCAATGATTGTTTTTCGTATTTAAAAACGTTGAACTTATGGCGAAATTCGGCAAAGCAGCTCACGGATAAATTGCCACGTATACAGCTTAGAGAGCTGACATTGTTATTGTTGTTCCTGCCGTTCCTGCTGCTGTTGCTGTTGCTATTGTTCTCGTTTAGTAACATTTATCGCCATTTTGACACACACATGTGTGCATCTGTAATACAGATTCTGGGTGTGTTTGTGTGAGTGCAGACAAGCAACACATGCTTGGCAGCCATTTTCACATTATTTTGTAAACAATTTTAAGTTGAATGGAAAATGTTTATGTTGCTGCTGTTGATGTTTCTGCTGATTTGGTTGCTGTTGTTGGTATGTTGCCTTTATCCCGCTACTTTTCCCCCATGTAACTTTTATTATTGCTGAGGTTTTTTATGTTTTCGCTTGCGTTTTTCAGTTCATTCGCTTCACATGCTTAAAGTTTTGCGTATGGCTTATTAAAATGTATTCGTTGCAAGCGCTTAAATAAAGTAAATCAGCTAAACTTTAAATTGAATTGTTTAAATGAACGATAGATTTTTATTAGGTATTAAATATTGATGCAAAGGGAACAATGAGTTAATCGTTGAATAGAAGCATTGTTGAATCTATTGCTACTATTTATTAATTAAATCATATAAATTATTTCTATTAATCAGTTTGTTTATGCGCATTTAAGCTCTTTTTAAACTTTTTTGATCACTCGTTAGCTGCATTCACCGTGTGTTTTATGTTGATTGTTCTTCTAAAAGTGCAAACTATACAAATAAATAATAGTAGTAATCAAAGGTCGCTATGGAATTCAGCGCAAATCGCTGGAATTAAATTTACATTCGGTTCTCTCTATGTATTAAATTGAATTAAAAAATAATAAAAAAAAAGTGCAGCTGTCATTTGCTGTGCCGAACAACATTTAAGCGGCCTGTCGTTGCCAGGCAACGTCCAAATTGTACTGTCCAATGTGGCGTATGCGTAATTTGGATACTATTGATGTTCACTTTTCCCACAAAAACACACACAAGCACATTTTGGTGCATGCTTTTGACATGGCTTCAATTAAAGTGAAGTTGCCACGCCCAGTGACGTCAAGGGGACGCCCTCAGTTATTGATTGCTGATGCATAACAGCATAAATGTTGCATACTTTTTGGCATGCGCTTAATTACATGGCAGTAACAAGTTAGTTTGTGTGTGTAAAAATTATGCACATTAAAACAAGCTCGCTCACATTAATTGAACAATTTTTTTAGCTTTACGTTTTTTGCTCCTTTACCAGATTATTATCGCTTTGGGGTTTCAACGATTCGCTCCCATTTTAAAAACGATTTTTTTCTCATTTTTTACCTCCGTTTTTGTGTTTTGTTTTTTCTTCCTGTTATGAACCACAACACGCACAACGCTACTTATTAAACGACGCCCCGTGACAGCAGACTTGCGTGTTTATAATTCACACTTCACCTCAATGGACTTTTCTCTGTAATGTTTTGAGCTCAACAAAAAAATGAAGCCATTAAATGTTGAAGCCATTGAAGTCGCTTATCAGCAGTTGAAATTGCAATTGCCTTTTAACTGATAAACCCTTGATGCACTTAATTATTGCTACGCTTGCTACTGTAGCTCTCTTTGTCTTCGGCACACTTTTGGCTTACACGCCCTTTTAATTATTTAATATAGCATTCCGACAGAAAGTTCATGTTTGCTATGTTGTTACTTCTAACCTCGTCTGCAATGAAACGAATTAAATATTACTTGATTTCTGTGCGATAAAAAGACGATTGTACTAAAGGGTAGCTTAGTTTCAAAACACACTAAATTTGCTGTTGGCGTGTAGTTTTTTTTTTTTTTTTGATTTTTAGGCTAGATTGTGTAGGTTCTTTTAATATAACTTTGAGAAACTTCTTTGTGCGTATACGTAATACTAAGAATTGCTCAAACTTGTTTTAATACTAAATTATCCAGCTTACTTTATCTTTGCTTTGTTAAACTGTATACCTCAAAGAAGTATACATTTTTCTTAGAACATTTGACATCATACTGTCAATGACACTGATACAACATTTCGTTTTTTGTCCTGCGTTGGTTTCGGCTAATTAAAGCAGCTCAGACACGCAATAGAACATTTTAGAATTAAACTTGTACATAATTGATTTCCATATACAACATTTTCATGTGGTTAATTTTGCTTTATATTAATTTTTTCTTGTTTGTTTTGTTATAACTGCTTTTCTGTTGTTGTAGCTCTGGCGCACAGCATGACATTTGACATTTTGTTAATTTTTATGATAAAACCTCGAAATAAATTTGGTATTTGTTGACAGCTCGAAATTTGTGCCCGCTGGGCTTTTTATCTGTCACGCAGTCTGTCTGACCAAAAAAAGCAAGAAGCACAACAAATGAACAGTCATAAAAACAATAAAAAAAAAAGCTCCTGTGGCGCTTCATATTTGTTTATTTATTGCCTTCACAAATCCACAGAAAATAATTTCTATTTAAATTTTGTTGTTTTGTTTTCTGTTTTCTGCTGGTTTCCTTTTGTTTTTGTTTTTAATGTGCAACTTTTGCATTTTTAGCTCCACAACTTGGCGAGTGACACAATTAAAATAATGGTATATATAACAAGTGAGAAAATGAAAATGAAATGTTTAAATGTTTTAAATGTTTAGTGTTGACACACGACACAAGTGTTGCAAGGCGCAATGCCGTTGGCAAACAGCAAGCAGCTATTGTGCCACATTTGGTGGCATGAAGTGCATATTGTAGTTGCAACTGTCGCTGCTGTTGTTAGACCCGGTACTTAGCAGGAGAAAGGGTGTGCCAAGTGGGTCGAAGCAAGTTGGGAGTAAGACTAAAGCCAAGTTTGTTGGACTTAAATGCTCACAACGAGCATTCAACGGTTTTCCCTAATAAGTACAGGGCTACTTAAAGTCATTGTCACCCTACTGTCGTCAGTGCTAACAGTTGTTATTGTTATGCTTGTTTTGCTATTGCTGTTAGCGCTTAGCTCGTTAGGCGTCCATCATGCAAGACTGCAGTGGCACGTACAAGTGGCAAACACAAAGCCAAAGCAGCGAGTGTGAAAGGCACTTGAAAACACGACTAATTGGAGCCGACGTTCTTAAACACACACACACACACAGTGACACACATATACACTCAGACATGCGAACTGTAGTGGGTGCTGTGTGTACTTATAGAACATTACGTATGCGCCGCGTTGTGCAGCGGGCACCAAAAATTTATGAGCCGCTAACATCAAGAACAAACACACACACACACACACCACATGCAGGCCACACAATTACAAAACTGTCGTCGATTGTTGCAAATCAATGGGTGCCACATGGGCGGACTGGCCTTCACATGCAGCAGTAACGAGCCATTACCACCGTGTTGGGGAAGGACAAAGGGGGAGTGGTAGCAGCAGAAGCGGGGAATGAAATGAAATTGCTGAAGTAGCGCTAATTGCAAAGCAATCGAAGAACGTGAAACGCGCATTAAATCACTGTAGACACACACACATACTTTCACTGGCATTCCAGCTTAGCTCAGCAGTCGTCGCTGTCCTCTTGTTGTCCCTATACGGCCCGTGAGTCCTTTGGGATTTGGGCTGCTGATAAAGGTCAATATGCTTACACTTAGCCTGATTTTCTTACGCTCTGTGTGTGTTGAATTTTATTGAGAAACACATAAAATGCGCTTGAACCTTTTGTTAACAGGAGCAGGCACACACACGCACACTTACACACACCTATGTACACCTTTTTGGTTTCATTTTGGGTCTGCTGCTTAGTGCTGTCCCATGTCCCTTTTCCTTATTCTTTGGGGCTTGCCTTTCATTTCGCTTGCTTAACTATTTATGAGCTAGCAATCCCTGGAACGCAGTGTGTCTTTATTTGTGCTGCTACTTTGCTGCCTTCAGGGCGTTAAATTGACTTGGCTTAGGCCCACAACACACACACACACATGCACACCTTACCAACACTCTGGCACACACGTGGGATTTACGCATGGACGCACCTGTGCTACGGGCCATATTAGAGATTGTAAGATGAGCATCAACTTTGAGCTCTTTGAACTTTAAGCAGCACAACAAAAAACAACACAAAAAAGACAATAAGAATTATATGTTAAGACCAAACTTTAAGATCATTTAACTGGCGAAATTTGTAAGTCTCAACTTACACTGCAACTTTAGAGCATAATTTCTTAAATAAAATTTAGTGCTGTCGCTAATTTTGGTGCTTTTAGCCCGGCTAGCAGCCAGTTTAACGCTACATAAGCCCAAATGCTTAGCCTTTTTATCGCCATCGTCTGGGTCATAAATAAAGCCTAGATTGCTGACAAAAAAAAGAGAGAGCGCTTTTGATGCCGACCAAGTTTTTAGCAACACACAATGTCTCTTAAGTAGCTACAACACTCCGGGGAGCAATTACCCCACGGAACACACGGAACGCGGAAGGCGACACAAGGAAGGGCCAGTGAGTCAGGTAACAAGCTGGGTTTGACCCGCTACCATTTGGTATAGACCAAAAATTAAGTTATATTTGGACCGGCCAAAAAGTTGGCCAAAAGAAAATTTCTTTGCTTTTGCTTCCAACACTGTCTCTGCTTTTGGCCATATGTTTCACTAATGGCCGCGCACATTGCGGTCATTAGGGGAGTCTGTTGCAGATGGTGCACAGGTGGGCTTTGGGCTGGCCAAATCTAAGGGTTTTGGCAACGCAAGCAGCCAACACTTTTTGGCAGCACACTTGAGAGTTGTGTGGGAATACTGAATGTCAGTCCAGTGTCCAATGTTCACCACGATATTTATTCTAGAAAAAACAAAAATAGAAAATTTAATTTGCTTAAAGAAGCGAACAAATTTAAGAAGGCTATTGAAAGTAACAAAAATGTATGTCTGCATAAAACGATTAAAAATTCGAGCAATAAATTAATTATTTCTTTAGTTCAAAAGTTTCCAAAAGTACCTACAACTAACAAAACACATTTATTTCCGTCTTATATAAAACATAATAAATTCTTTTCAAACTTAGCTAAATAAACATTTAAAAGTTTAACTTAATTAAAGTTCTCAGATAACTCAACTTTAAATTGAATGCCTACTAAAGTAAATATAATAATAAAATAAGCAAACTATTAATATTAATTTAAATCGTATTGCAAGCACAATTAAAATGTAGACTTTGCCATAAAATAACCAATAATATGATATTATTGTTAGCTGAACAAATATTATACTTATATTAAAAGACATTTGAGGAGGCTTTGTTAAATTTTGGCAATTAGTAATCAAATTATTTTGCAAGCAGACTTGCATAAATTCGCTTTTGATGTAAATGAAATTTGGGAAAATGCATAGTGTGTAAGTGTGTATGAATGTGCGTGTGTGTGTGTGTTTCAACTGATGCATAGACCTAAATTGCAGCGCCTAATACAAACATAATAACAATTATGCAAAATAGCAGTAGTTGCAAAGGAAACACCTGAAATTACACTCTAGGAGAAGAAGAGAGAGAGATGCAGACAGAGAGCGAGGAAGCGAGACAGACAGAGCTGCACTCATGCTGAGATACTGCAAATTGCTTCGCATTGTTTGCTTAAGTATGTGCATGAGTGTGTGTGTTAACAGTGCTGTAGTGTGTGTGTTTATTTACTTATGTCAGCATATTATACTGTCGACTCACGTATGCGACAATAACCTCATCAATGTCTAACTTGGAATATATATGTATAATATAAATATATATGCAGATAAAGCTATATACTTGTGCAGTTGTGTGCAATTTATTGCCAGGTTTGCTTAAATTGGAAATGAGCTGGCTTGGCTTTTCATTTTGTAATCAAAGTTTGCCTCCATTCAGGCTCATCAATCAATCAATCTGCTAGTCAGTCAGTTGAATTTAAATCTAAATCCTTTGCATCCTGCTGCACAGTGTTTACTTTTGCAGCAATGAATCAGAATCAGCTTTAAGCAGACAGAGCATTTGCAATTACTGACCAAAACTAGCTTGGTATTTATTGATCCAAGTGCATTATAAATCAAAGGCATTAATCATGCAATACAATGGCAAATCCTAAATCCCATAAAAGGAATTGGAAAATCTTGTCTTCAGTATCTTTTGACTGGAGACAAATATTAGCACACTTGAGCTGTCGACAAAGCTGGGAAATAAAATAGGAAAGAAGCAAAAATATACAGCTAGGAAAATCTCAAAACCCAAAAGCACACACAAGGCACACAAAATACAAAGTAGAAAGTAGAAAATTATGCAAACGAGCTACTCACAAAAGTACAAAACAAAAACGACAAAAGAAAAGCTAAGAAAAAGGGACAACGAGCCCCAATATCACAGATTGAACCACAAAAGAATGGAGCCTAAAACAAAAGCCAAGACAAAGACATTAAAGTGCTCGACTCAGAATACTATGTAAATTTTATGATTCTACCTTTTTCCAGGCAAAACGAAAAAATAAAGCAAAATGAAACAAAAAGCGAGCAGAAAATAAAGAAAATCTGGAAAATGCTGAGCAAGCTGACCTCTTCACAGTCGTTGTGGTTGGTCGACTATGCGCTAATTATGATATATTAAGGTGAGGCATTCAAGGGAAACATATAAAAATACATATAAATTGATATTAATTGCGGTTCTACACCACAAATCATTGGCATGGATTTTCATCTAATTGTTTTTGGCCATTATTGTGGCGTTTTGAATCAGCTATTTTTACACAAAGCTCACAAAATAGAGTGAAAAAAGGGAGAGAAAAGGCACAGGCATTTGTGCAAAGTCATTTGGAATTGCTAAAGTTGCTTTATTGCAGCAGAAAGAGCACAAATAATCATATAATTGCTGCCACAGTCTCAGTTCTATTTGCTTCAAAACGGAAACCAAAAACTAGACCGTTAAGTG